>CM069064.1:22410000-23690500 GCA_035220775.1 Malus fusca
TCAGGAAATGTATAATGAGTGGAGAGCAATTAGGAACCAGCAACCGAACTAGCTATATGTGTTAATGATAACATTTTATTTTAGTATTCCTTTTTATCATGCATTTGTTAGATATTAGCACAATGATTGGATGGTATGCAAATTAATTGGATATTATGCAAGTTGATTGGATATTATGCAAGTTGATTGGATATTATGCAAATTGATTATTTGTATGGTATTTTCCTTCATTAAAATATTTTTTGTTTAGGTATGGATAACGAAAATATTTTGAATGCTACTCAAGAGCCAAAAGGAAGAAGGCGTAAATTGGAAGCATTTGAGGAAGAAGTATTACTAGGAGTTCTTGAGGATTTTGTTGCTCGGAAGCAACGGTGTGACACCGGTGCTTTCAAACAAGGTACTTTGGTTGAAATAGCAAAAGCTGTCAATGTTTTATGTCCTCATTCAAATATAAAGGCAAATCCACATATTGAGTCCAAGTTGAAGAAATGGAAAAAAACATATAGTATGGTCGTTGACATGATAAACACAAGTGGATTTGCATGGAATGATGTCAAAAAGTGCGTTGAAGTTGACAGTGATGACTCATGGCAAACTTATGTGCATGTTCATATCCTATTTTATTTATACATTAGTTATATTCTTGCTGCTATATTTGTTACGCATGCTAAATTTTAGTTTTGCTATGTTGATATAATCTTAGAGAAATAAAGAAGCCGATGGATGGAGAAGCAAACATTTTCCACTGTTTGATAGATTTGCATATATATTTGGAAAAGATCGGGCTACGGGTAATGTAGCCGAAACCCCTGCTCAAATGGTGGAGGAACAAAGTCATGATCATGTTGGTGAAAGTGATATTGGAGGTGAAAATTTTGTTTCTTCAATGAACCAACAAAGCCAACAAAGCACCCCATCTGAAAATAGCCAAAGAAAGAGGAAAAGAGCTGTGGGAAGTTCAAGTGATGGAACCGAGGCAATTATCAGTGGACTGAAAGATTTTTATGTTGAAAGTGGGAAGAGGATGCAAATGGTAACTGAAGCTTTAGTTCAAGGTACTGCAGATCATACTGACATAGCTAATGAACTTGAAGCAATGGGTCTCTCTCCTATGGATCAAATTGATGCATTGTCTCTTATTTTGGATAAACCAAAAAATGTGGGAGTGTTCAGGGCAATCAAACCGGAACTCAAGAAAGTGTTCGTCCAAAGGCTTTTAAGCGACAACGCAAGCGGATGAGGATTTTGGCTAATGTTAACATGGATGTATTTTATTAATGTTAACATGGATGTATTTTATTAATCATACAATCTTATGTTATGGCTTATAACTTAGCTTTGCACTAGTATTTTGGCTTATGTTAACTAGTCATTTTGTAAATTATGGAGATCTATTTTGGCTAATGTTAACTAATGGTAACTAGGATTTTCTAAATTATGGAGATCTTCTTATGTACTTGTATTTGTTGAAGTTGCATGTATTGGGCACTATTATTTTTCTTCTGTTGGGTGATAGAGTTTAAACCAAGCTACATTTGCAAATTAAACCCAATTCTATTAGCAGGTAATAGAAACAAAACAATTGTCAATTTTTTTTAAGATTCATAATATACATGGCAAAAATATGCTCCAATTAACCCATATCATGAGATTTGTAGCATTACTCTATTACACAATGGCAAAAATGTGTAGTCCTAGTCTAAGCAAACACAAATCTGGTGAACAGTACTGTTTTTCTTATCCTGCTTCTTAGTCCGACATTACACCAAACGCTTCACTAAGTTAGTCCAGCTTAGTCCAGTCTAAGCCAGTCCAGCTTAGTCCCGGCAGCTAGTCCAGTCCGAGACAGTCCGGCGCAACAAACGCACCCGGAATGTATCGTAATTGACAATTAAATTGAATAAGAGAAATTCTAGCTAGCCAAAGCCTTTGGGAACATATCACCCTTTCAGATTTGAAAAATTTCTAGTATGCATGGATGACAACGATTGTGGTGGTAATGATGGAGTTGATGTAAGGTAGTAGTTGTAGTAGTACGTAGTGGCGTTGACTTTGTTTTCCAAGAGAAAAAATGTATGTAGAAGGATAAATAATGTCAGTTTTAAAAATTAATTTGGGTGTTGTTGGAATTGAAAATATTAATTGAAAGCTCAACTCCACTTTTTATAAAATTAGCTTTTAAAAGCAATGTACATGCTGTTTACATTAAACTAACACCTTCTCATGCCTTAATTCTCTTTCACATAACCCATTTTAATCAGATTTCATCTAAAAGAAATTCTTAAAGACAAATTTAACCTTAGAACTAGCTACGCAAGAAAAATGAAAAATACATAAAGAACTTTTGTGAAAAAAAAAATCTCTAGCAACCAACCATCTCCTCCTCTATAAAGTACCCCTCTCCCCACCGCTTTGCCATGGCTTCCAGCAAACCCGATTCCCTTTGTTTCAAACCTGCAACTTTGTCCATAATTGGGCCTCTCTCCTTATTTCTCTCTCCCTAGCCCCCTCTGTCGTCCGTCTGCCCCTCCCTCCCTCCCTCCCTCTTAAGTACACGTCCAATATTGATAATCCCCCCATTGATTTTCTATCAAGAATTGCAATTTTTTTTTGTCAAACAATTAATCTGTTAACGCTCATTTTCACCACTGGAATAGAGGGCCACTTACTTAAGAATTGTACCTTTTAAATTTAATATTTTTGCATCAACAATGTTAACTCTGTAATATGTTATTTGAACCACATTATTATTGATAACTTATTGTGAGGTTAAACTCACTCTCTCCCTCCCTTAATGTAAATAATATCATTGTTAAAAAAAAAATCCGATATTTTGATTTCAAATACAAAGCAAAACATAGCATTACAACAAGCATAATTATTTAAAAATAAAAGGCAAATGCAGAAGATGGTCAGGTAACTTTTTCCCCTTTTTCTAAGTTTTTTATTCTATTTTTAACAACTGGATTAATCTTGACCATTTGATTTTTCTTATTATTGAATTTGACACACTAGAATGTGTCAAGTGGTACACCAATAATTTTTTTTCAACTTTATTTTACTGTTGAAAATTCACTGTTCTAGACCATCAGGTCGTGAAAATCCCAGGGTTAACATCTCGCCACGCCATAAAGACGTTGAGGTTTCTGATGGAGCTGCTGCAGTGTACCCACAATAACCGAAGTTGTCAGCTCCGCTCACTTGAACATGGCTGATGTCATACTAACGTCAGCCTTGCCTGCTGCTGCATGGTCGGGCTCAAATTGCTCGGGATGTTGGATGGTCATGTGTTGGCCCATCAATTGCCCCCCCGCAAAATGGACATGTGAAAGTGTTTTTTTCGGGCTAAACAGCAATTTGGCAGCCCCTACCCTGCCTTTTGGGTAATGGGTGGATTGAGGGCTATCTCTAAGATTTCGAGATACCTATGTTGTGACATCCCACATCGCCCAGGGGAGTGATCCTTAAATGTATATTCTCATCCCTACCTAGCACGAGGCCTTTTGGGAGCTCACTGGCTTCGGGTTTTGTAAGAACTCCGAAGTTAAGTGAGAAGGAGGCCAGAGCACTCCCAGGATGGGTGACCCACTGGGAAGTTGCTCGTGAGTTCCCAAAAACAAAACCGTGAGGGAATGGTAAGCCCAAAGTGGACAATATCGTGCTACGGTGGTGAAGCGGGCCTGGGAAGTGATTCGCCCAGGGCCGGGATGTGACATTTGTGAAATTTAAAAAAAGGGCACCTCTTTAAGATGGTTTTCCAAAAAAAATAAAAAATAAAAAAAAAAGTAGGACAATGTATTGATACTAGAAAGCAATAAATTAAATCATAACAAATTTTAGGACTCATTGATTGTAAGATTACAAATGTCATGAAATAATACGTAAAAAGAGCTACAAACATAATATTTACTAAATAATCTAAAGCAGTTTAATCTTAAACAACCAAACAAGAAAAGAAGCTTCAATAACTCTAACTTTACAGTTTCACTTGAATATAAGGGAATTAGGATCCTCTATGGATCCTCTTTATGAGGATCCCAAGGATTCTCCAATCGTATATCGTGTGGTCAGAAATCATTGTAAATTCTTTTATATAAAATTGAATATAAATAGTACCTGATGAAAACTTGCCGCACGATGTACGATAAACTGATTCGATTGGAGGATTCCCGAGATCCTCACAAAGAGGATCCGAAGAGGATCCTCATCCAATATAAAGCATTATGATATAATAAAATTAGAATAAAAAAACGTTTTTAGGGTGTTTTTTTTTTGCTAGATTTAGGATGTTGTTATGAACACTTCAAATATCTCATTGTGTGTTTCAAATTTTTATATTTAGAAGAAAATTACACGTACACAAAAAGATTTTAAAGTGTTAATAAAACTATTTTTTTAATGTACAAGTACAACATTATTACATTATAAATAAGGGGCTTTAGAACCCTGAGATTGCAGTTTTCACTCCCTTCGGAAGCCGCCTCTGGGTGGACTTGCTCTTTTCTTGCTCTTATGAGAAGGCACTGATTGCTAGGGGTGGGTTCAGTTCAAATCAGTTCGGTTTTTAGCCAAAACCGAAACCAAACCGAAATTTCGGTTCTGTTCGGTTCATTTTTTTTCGGTTTTTTTCGGTTCGGTTTCGGTTTTTTGTCTTTTTTTTTTTCAAAAAATGAAAAACATTGAAATTTTACCTCACTTTCGATTTCCCCCCTAAACTTTTCTATTGGAAAATTAAGGACTCAAACTAATTTTTTTAGCCAATTTGCCCCCTACCGTTAGTTTTTCATATATTTCATCCATATTTCCGTTAAGTGAGATCATGTGCACAACATGTGAGGGTAGTTAAGTCATTTCACTCTTAAAAATGATTAAAAAACTGAAAATAAAAAAAAACAAAACTTTCCCTCTATTTTTTCCCGCTAATTCCTATCCTCGATTTTATTTTTCCTTCTCATTCCTATGCATGAGAAATGACATATGGTGTTATTGTCTACCATTTTTATTTTCTCTAACAAATTAATAATTTGACAAATGCTAATGGTGCTATTGTCTCCAAAGCAGTGCATTAATATAACAAACCCTAGTCTTTTTTATGGACATGTTTCCTATATTAATGTACTACTTTGAAGACAATAGCACCATGAGCATTTGTCAAATTATTAATTTCTTACAGAAAAAAAAAATGGTAGTACATGCTTCAAGAAAAAGATTAACTTAGCTACTTATGAAGACAATAACATCATATGTCATTTCTCATGCATAGGAATGAGAGGGAAAAATAAAATTGAGGATAGGAATTAGCGGGAAAAAATAGAGGGAAATTTTTTATTATTATTTATTTTTAGTTTTTAATCATTTTTAAGAGTGAAATGACTTAACTATCCTCGCATGTTGTGCACATGGTGTCACTTAACGGAAATATGGATGAAATATATGAAAAACTAACGGTAGAGGGCAAATTGGCTAAAAAAATTAGTTTGAGTCCTTAATTTTCCAATAGAAAAGTTCAGGGGGGAAATCGAAAATGAGGTGAAAATTCAGGGGGTAAACCGACAGTTTACCCTAAATTTTAACATCTCCAACACAATCATAACATAAGCATTCTAACTAGAATAAAAGACAATGAAAATAAACATTTAAAGTTGAACTAAAATCATCAATCAAGTTTTCCAAAGTCCAAATTAACAACCTCACAACACAAAAATCATACAAATGACTTAGAAAAGTTAAATTGTATGATGTTGTTCAAAGATCAGGGTTGTTTGCTTGTAACTGCATGTTGACAACTTGATTAGTAAAAGTAATGTGTGGGTGGATTTATTTAGTGTGTGTTGGATTCTTTTCCATCACAAATTACGGAAGTAATCTACCCGAAATAAATGTTTATGGATTCTGTTACTTGTTATATGAGAGTAGATTTGGAAAAGAAAGTTGGGGCAGAAGTAGATAGTGCTATGGAGATGGATGTAGGTACTTACAGGATGAAGATTGGTTCCGGAACCTTATATGGGGGAGAAATAATAGGTTAGGGTTTAGAGTTTTTATAGGTTTTTTTTTTAATATTTTGAGCTTAAAGTTTGGCAACACATTGGGTTTAGCACATTTTAACTTACAAATTGGGTTTAGAAAAGAATACCCAAAACAAATAATTAAATAAAAAAATTAATTTAATTAATTCGGTTCGGTTCAGTTTGGTTCGTTTTCTAGATCACTAAAACCAAAACCGAACCAAAAGAATTCAGTTCGGTTTGGTTTTTTCAATTCGGTTCGGTTTTTTCGTTCGGTTCGGTTTTTTTGGTTTAGGTTCGGTTTGGTTTTCGGTTTTTTTCAGTTTTCGGTTTTTTGAACCCACCCCTACTGATTGCCTCGCTGGTGGCTAGGCCCGGTGTTTCTTCCAGTCATCAACAAAATGTGTGGTGCCATTTTTTTTCAATTAACTAAAGATTTCGTTACCAAAAAATAAAAAAATCAACATCTAATACGCTAATATTTATATTAAAAATATTCCTACGTCGGAAAGCTAATAAAATAACAATGAAATTTAAACCGTAATACTATTATGATTCATATAAAGATTAGTTTTGCTAAATATATTTAACGAAATTAATATGGAAAAATTATTATGGTTCCTTGACGACTCCAATCAATCATTTTTGCTACAATGAGACATGGATACGATCACTCCTGTGTTTATTTTGTTGATTTTATGTTGATATAATTATCGATTACAAGCTATATATGTATGATTTAAAAGAAATTAGAGTAAAGCTACACTTACCGATCTACATTTATGTTAACATGATTATCAGTTGCAAACTCTATTAGAAGTAGAGCCGCAAATACATGTTCATTGCTATTAGACGAATAGTACATATACGGTATAAAAAATATAATAAGAAAAGCACTTAATTTTTTTTTTTAAAAAAACAAAAAGTTCCGATGCAGACAAATGCATATATGATGACGTCAACAAAGTCCCCTTCCCTACATGCCATTGCCTACAACGGATTTGGATCCCAACTGGATCCAAATTGTGGGATTTAAGAATTCTCACATCTTAATCATTCGTCGTATATTAAGCGATCAGAATCATTTGAATTTTTTTATTAAAATTAAACACAAATAATATCTAACGAAAACTGGTTATATGATGTAAGATGTTCGGTTAGGATATGAGGATCCCTAACATCCCCACAAAGAGGATCCAACATCCTCCTACAACTTCAAGCGTTAAACATTTAAAATCTAATCACTTAATTTACAGTCTAGTGTTGTTCCTCTTCACTTGTAAGTTAAATATTTTAGATTCAATTCTCTCCAAAAAAGAATTTAAACCACATTATTGTTAAATTATTATGAGGCTAAGTCAACATCATTTTTCCTTAATGTAGCTAATATCGTTTATTTAAAAAAAATTAAAAAATCTACAAAGCAAAATTGGCATATAACACTAAAAATAAAGTTCCCGTACATGAAAGTCACATGGGCTGGGCCCAAAACGAGCCCATAAAAGAGCCCAAAACGACTCTTAGTCCTCCCTTCGCCCTCCCTTTCAACATCCATTCCCCGCCACCGAATCATCCATCACATTTCCCAACCAATCCAGCCAATGGTCCCACTGCGTCGGCCAACCTAGCAAAAGATTTTTCAGTGCGATCGTTATATAGAATGGTACACCAAGTGTTATTATATAAATGATGAGATGTGTGTGTTAAAAAGTTAATAATCTATCAAATAAAATTTTACACCACTTAGATAAAAACACGTAGTATTATCTGCATAACTAAAAATTTCTCCAACCCAGCAAATTGTTGACGTGTCGGAAGGAACGACATGACGCGGATACCTGGAAATGCACCTCCCAAGGTGCGGCACACTCTAACTGACCAGCAACAGAGCTCCACGTCTCCCCTCCGGTTCCAGCCTCCACCAAATCCCACCCCTCCCCCTCACTTTCCCGAACCCTATAAATATCAAACCTCACTTCTCCAATCTTCATATAAATTCGCTTCCATTTATTATTTCTATTTTATTCTCTCAAAAAATTTAATTTTATTCTTAAAAATGAAAAGTCCGACTCTAACCGGATTGCTGAAGCAGGTCACGGCGGAGTTCCCGAACCACCGCGCCCTTTCCGTTTCCGGAAAATTCGATTTGACCCACGCGCGGTTGCAGGAGCTCGTCGATCACGCCGCCTCCCTCTTAATTGCCTCCGGCGTCGCCCCAAACGACACCGTCGCACTCACATTCCCCAACACCGTCGAGGTATCGCATCGTTTTATTTGGTTTCCCAGCATTTTCTCCGCAACCAAACAAGTTTTTTAACTAAAAAATAAAATATATGACGGGTTTTCTTCCCCCTTTTTCTGTAGTTTGTTGTGATGTTTTTGGCGGTGATTCGGTGCCGGGCGACAGCGGCGCCGCTTAACGCGGCGTACACGGCGGAAGAGTTCGAGTTCTACCTTTCCGACTCCGAGTCGAAGCTCCTGATCACGCCGGAAGAACCGATTCATGCGGCCAAAGCGGCGTCTTCGAAGCTCAACATTCCTCACTTGACCGCCAACCTGTCCGACGCCGCCAGCCACGTGACTCTCTCATCCGCCGTCGAGGCGAGCCCCGACTCGGTATCGCAACTCGTCAACGACCCGTCCGACGTGGCGCTCTTCCTCCACACGTCGGGCACCACGAGCCGGCCCAAGGGAGTCCCCTTGACGCAGCTCAATCTGGCCTCCTCCGTCCAGAACATCAAATCTGTCTACAGGCTCACTGAGTCGGACTCGACGGTGGTCGTCCTCCCTTTATTTCACGTCCACGGATTAATCGCCGGGTTATTGAGTTCCTTCTCCGCCGGCGCCGCCGTGGCCCTCCCAGCCGCGGGTCGATTCTCCGCTTCAACCTTTTGGTCCGACATGGTCGCATACAACGCCACGTGGTACACCGCAGTCCCCACCATCCACCAAATCATCCTCGACCGCCACACCAGCAAACCCGAACCGCAATACCCGAATCTCCGGTTTATCCGGAGCTGCAGCGCCTCGCTGGCTCCGTCTATTTTGGCGCGGCTGGAAGAATCGTTCGGCGCGCCGGTTTTAGAGGCCTATGCGATGACGGAGGCGACCCATTTGATGTGTTCGAATCCGTTACCGGAAGACGGAGCCCACAAGCCCGGGTCAGTGGGTCTACCCGTGGGTCAGGAGCTTGCGATTTTGGACGAGAACGGTGCGATTCAGCCGGAGGGCGTGAACGGCGAGGTTTGCATTAGAGGGCCCAATGTGACTAAAGGGTACAAGAACAACGCAGAAGCGAACAAAGCAGCTTTCTTGTTCGGGTGGTTTCATACTGGGGACATCGGAGTTTTGGATTCCGATGGGTATTTGAGCCTGGTGGGTCGGATTAAGGAGCTGATTAACCGCGGAGGTAACCAGATGAATCCAAAGTGCACTCCAAGGGTTTGATAAAATGCGGCAGTGAAGTGTGGCTGACAATGTGTTTTGTATTGTTGCTTTCAGGGGAGAAGATTTCGCCGATTGAAGTCGATGCAGTGCTTTTGTCACATCCAGAGGTTGCCCAAGGCGTTGCATTTGGAGTTCCTGATGATAAATATGGCGAAGAGGTACAAGTGATGCGACATTTCAAGAAGTCGATATTGTTTGTGCATTGATTATTTACGTATAATGTGTTACGTTTGTAGATTAACTGTGCCGTAATCCCAAGAGAAGGCTCGAGCTTAGACGAGGAACAAGTGATGCGACATTGCAAGAAGAATCTGGCTTCGTTCAAAGTACCCAAGAAGGTGTTCATCACCGACTCTCTTCCGAAAACTGCCACCGGGAAAATCCAACGGCGGATCGTGGGGGAGCACTTCCTTGCACAAATATCCACCGCCAAAGTTCCCAAGTTTGGCGCTTAATTCTACTACAATTCCACCAGCCTAGCACAAGAACATTTTTTAGTTTAATTTTGGGTTAAATGTCAAAATGGTCATGTGTTATACTCATATGGTCAATTTAATCCTCGTTTTCAATTTGGCCAAGTTGATTATCGTGTTTATCTCTATTAGTCAATTAAGGACATTTCATTCAACCTCTCGTAAAAAATTCATATGAAAAATTATAAGAAATATAATTACTATTTCTCTTCACATAAACAATCCTAATCAATGAGAAATAACACACATATATAAGAGATAATACTTTCAATCTGAAAAATTATTAAGGTTGTGACATAAAAAGAAGAGGGGTTATATTTAAGGAGGAGGTTGGGGAATTGTGAGGAGAATAATAATTTTTAAAATTTTTAATTTTCATTTGAAAATATTTTAAATCAAATAAGTAATTTTATAAATAAGTTTATAACAATTTATAAAATTTTCAGAGATTATATGATAATATTCTTTTTTTTTAATACATCAATATTTTTATATTAAGAAGATGGAGAGTTCTGCTAAAGTATACAATGGACAACCTAATTTGATATCGAATTTTCCATCAACGAGATTCGAACCTAAAATCTCACTTTCAAGTGAGGAGGAATACCACCAGAATGTAGTACTAAGTGGCAGATAAAAATATTCTTAATAATAATGAGATCATTTTAACATTTAAGTTTTTTATTTTTTATTAAACACATTGGTGTGACAGTGGCACAATTGTTAACGTGTAGTGGACTGGTGTGCGCGTATTTTATTTGACCACAATGAATATTGACGAGGATGTTGTTTGATTCGACTTTGATTCCCCTGGCTTTGTAGGGCTAGGACTATTTATTTGGGTTCGTTTTGATTCCGAGGGCTCATACTTTGCCACTTTCCAACTCCAAGTCGATCGCCACTTACCCAAATGGTGGCGGCCTTTTAACTTTTATAAGGGAAATGTCTTACTGTAATAATCCACTTTCTTTGGTTGTACCTTCCACAAAACTTGTTTTTTATTTGTTTATAGTACAGAATAATTACTATAGTCAATCTTAAGTGAAAGATTTCTAGTTCATAAAATTTTTATATTTTTCAAAAGTCTATGATTTTTATTCAAAGCCAAGAAGAGAATAGAATATACTACTCAATACAAGGGATGAAAATATCCTCCTCAATAAAGTCGCAAATCAAAGAGGGAGTTTCATCAAACCTAGCACAATCAGTTCCACAATGGAGGGCAAAACGAACAAGCTTATGATTTACAAAGTTTGCTTGGCGACGGATGTGGGACGCAGTAGCTTTAGCGATCAAATGTAGCAAAAACTTGGCATCTTATATGATAGATTCGATAGTAGACATATTCGTAGAAAACACCTTTAGAGCTGAAATGATTTGTAGCCTACGGGCTACTGAGTTTGCTTGACTAATAACAATATTTATGATCTTGTCATATTGTTGAGAAGCACGCACAACACTATAGGGAGCATTTTTGCTCACCAACCTAAACATTGGTGTATATGCTTACTATACATCTAATTATATATTATGTGTCCCTCATTTACACGAAACATAATACCCGCTGCAACATTTGGAACATGGGCACCTACATAATTAACACATTTTCAGCTAACAAATTTCTCAATGTAAATATCAACTAGCCAAATAAAAGTTGCAAGTGCAAGAAAATAGGACCAAACGGATTTCAACGTAAATATGTTTAATTATTATTAAATTAATATTCAAATCAATAAGTTTTCTAGTAAAGATGTTGGTCAACCAGAGTTGGAAACTAAAGTTTTCCCATGGTCACTATTCTGAGCACGAGAGCAAGTCATAACACAAACATTGTGGTCCATTTTATAGATATTAGAGGAGAGGTGTGACACTCTGTCCCTACTTTTACGATTTTTTTTTAATTTTTAAAAGCGTGAATTGATGAAAATGCCCTAAAGGCGAGATTATTGATTTTTGTTGACTGTTAGTTCATGACGCTTATGAACTATTACTTTATCATATTCCAGAAGTACTCGACGATGCGAACGCGCATACGCAAGCAGAATTGAAATCAGAACTACGATGAAGGTTTTACGGAACTATAAATCTGAAAAGTACTTTTGTAAAGACTACTATTTATTATTTTATATATTTCTCATAATTATTATATTATTATTTTAACATTGTTTTGTTATTATATTATTATTTTAAAATTAGTTGAGAGAAATGAGAGTGATGAACGAAGAAGAGAAAGGGATGATGAGAGTTTCAGGAGGGGAAAGAAAGGGGGTGGTGGCGAATCAGGAGAGGAGAGAGAAAGAGGATGCCCAATGGAGAGAGAAGGAAAGGAGGGGAAGGGAGAGAGTGAGAAGCTACGGATTTTCCCATCCTCGCCCATTTCTCCTTACGACCCGATTGCAACCCAAAGGGTTGCATGATTTCGACGGGATTTTCGTCGAATTCTTCAGCGAAAATCGACAAACCACCACTACCATACACCTTAGAGCCATCCAAGCTTCCAATTTCATCCAAACCCAACTGGGTTTAACCCCAGTTTCGAGAAGAACCGCACTGATGGATGCGACAGACACTGACGGTAATCCATCCATTTCCAAAACGCTTACCTTCAATCACCACCACCAAACACTTCTCTGGAGACCAGGAACAAAGCCCAAATAATGGTGGAGGCGTTGGAGCGGGTATGGAGGTCGATTTGAGGCACACCCAAAACTAGGGTTCCGACCGTTCGTGGGAAAATTCAGGAGTTTCCCGCCCAAATTGGACTTCAGCTCAGGTATGAAAGTTGTTCCCCCTTGGCTTGTTCTACATTTCTGTGAAATTTGAGAATTTTTGGAATTAGTTGAATTTTCCTGCGAGTCAGGGCGACCGGCTGCCGCATGCGGCTGCGTGTGGACAAAGACACCACTTGACCTCCCCAGGCTAAAATGGGTACCCCAATTCCATATTAGACATCCGATTGACAAAATTCCGTTGTTTGGTTATATTTCCATTAAGGGCCGCCACTTGGTTATTATATGATTTGACGATCCGACAATTGGATTGTAACCAAACTTTAATACGTAATAGTACATAATATTTGAGGATTTTAGGAACTGACAGATAGAGAATATGACGTATGGATCTTCCTGGATGGATTTTCTAAGTTTGTAAATCTAAATGTCGGCCGCCACTTAATTTTAGCAATTGGCGGAGATCCGACCGTTGGATCATTCCGAAACTTTAAGATGTTGTTCTAGAAGTTTATTGAAACTCTTAGGAAGTTACGGATTTGAAATTCGAGGTGTGGATCTTCATGATCGAGTTACGTAGGGTTGTGGACCCTACCGTCGACCTTTGACCGACAATTGACTTTTGGTCAATGGGTTACAAATCATTCTAGAACATCATTCGGGATATGTTTTATGTAAGTTACGTGTTCTATTGATAAGAATTCTAAGACGTGATTTGATAGTTGTTCTAAGCGACGATCATTCGTGACTCCTCGATATTCATGCTAGGGAGTTGTAGCGCGGACTTCAAGTGAGTGGGTCTTTTCTTTTATATGGTATATACGTATTTGTTAGTTTCCATTTATAAATTGAAAATAGAATTTACTACGTATGCCTAGCTTATAGACTAATGCTTATAAGAATTAGCGAAATAACGAAAAATTACGAAGTGATCATAAATCCTATGGGATGCACATGTATGCGTATGTTTATTGATACCATGATTATACCTACATCTATGAATGATATTATGCTGATTAGAATTATCGAACCACTATGGCATGACTATATTTGTTGATGCACAAAATTAATGAGGACTTTGGTATAACAGAAAGTGTCAAGTTTGTGACCTTCGCTAGATTGCTCCGGTCGCTAGTATGGATAGGTATGTAAATGGACAGAAACAGGGAAGCAAACACAAGATGTACGTGGTTCACCCAGATTGTCTACGTCCATGGAGTAGAGGAGTTCTCATTAATTGTGAAGGGTTTACACAAGTACATAGGTTCAAGGTCTCCTTTAGTGAGTTCTAGTGAATGATTTAGTACAAATGACATTAGGAAATATTGTGAGAGAATGATCTCCTTTTATAGAAGAGAGTCTCTAGTTTTGTTCTGACTTTGACACGCGTCGTGCTTTGATTGGCCTCTGATGTTGACACGTGTCGTGCTATGATTGGCCTTTGATGTTAACACGTGTCGCGTTGTGATTGGCCTCCTGGTTGGAGGGAGATTCTTGTGGATCCTTGGCGGTATAACGTTGACCGGTGCTCAATAGTTTCGGGATTGGTCAAGTATGGTACAAACAGTGCTCCCCTAAGTTCCCGAGTGAGAGAAGCTCATCGGTTAGGGACTTGCAAGATCCAAGCCACTGAGTAATCATGAAACTTCTAACTAACGAAGTGTGGTATCATTTTCACTTGCCTTATCTGTCTCATAGGTAGATGTATCTTTTCTGGAAGTACTTTTCCTCCATCCAGATGTGGTATCTTTAACCGATGGAGATGCACAAGGTAATGTATCAATTTCACTTGACGCTTACTTGTAGTTTCGGGCTTGGTCAAGCGCGATACAAACCTTATAGTATGAGTCGCCTAAGTCTCTGAGCGAGGAGATCTGCCGAAAGATGTGACAGACAAGGTAAGCAATCAGAGTTCCAATCAGTCAGTCTCAGATCGAAAGTTTTATCTCGTGTTCCAGCTGATTGTTCTCCTTCTTCTTGTTTTGTAGACATCAACAAGGACAAAGAAAAGGACATGGAGAAGAGATGATATGAGATACTTTTGCTTTTGAAGAAGTAACTTTCCACAGGCTTATTCTTGATTTGGGCTGGAGGATTTTCTGGTTTGCTCCAGAGTATAAGTCTGACTTAAGAATTTGAGGGTCAAAACAAGTCCATCAAATCAAGAGTTCGTTCGACCTTGATGATATGGGATACTTTTACTGTTAACAAAGTAGTGAAAGTGGTATGGCGAGGCTTTGCTCTTTGGCGACAGTGTCAGCGAAAGGTTGTTGAAGCTTCTCGAGTTCTTCAGATAGGGCAGCGATGCCGGGCTTGGATTTGACTTAGACTCTTCCGTCTGGATTGTGCGGTTCTGCAGGAAGGGTATCGTGCTGTAGTGATCTGTTCCAGCTCATCGTTGAACCTTCTGCTTCAATCTTTTGCGTCGCAAAAGTGGTGCACAACCTTTGCATTTAAATGGTCATTCAGAGCACTACTCCTCATCGACTCATCCATGCATGGCAGCTTCAGTGTAAAACGTCAATATCGCATCAATTGTTCTGAGGTGTTTGCCGAAGGAATTCGTGACCTTGACAACAGTTGAGGATGAGTACTTGAGAGCAATGCTAGGTAAGCAACTAGGAAAAGGTTCCAGGCAATCAGTTCCAGATCGAAAGTTTGATTTCAGGTTCTGACTGATTGCGTTCTTTCTCATTGTCTTGCAGGTAAGAGAAAGGGCAAAGGAAAAGACAGGGAAAAAGCATGATATGGGATACTCTTGCTTTTAACCCTGATGATATGAGATACTCTTGCTCTGGTGTGGCTGGTTTGCAGAGGTATTATCGGAGAAGAAGGAAGCTGAGTATTTTGAGAGGCTTCGTTGGGAGTGCTATCTCGAATGCGAGGAAGGGTTGAGCATTTTTGCAGGTCTGCCTGTCCATGGAGGATGGAGATCGACATATATAGGAATTTCTCCAACACCAAGTAGTAATGTTGTTCCTTTACCCTTCTCAGTTATAGCAATGTAGTGGAAGCTGCAAGATTCACGTGTTTTAACTTTGTCATAGATATTTGACAAAGTGGTCCGTGGTATCCGGAAAGCTGGTGTTGCGTGTGAAGATTGCAGACAAATTTTATCCAAGGACATCTGGCTCTTGAAATTCGAAGAACGGTGCCTCTTCGATTTTCGAACAAGAAGATATGTTGAAGATCTGGCTCTCGAAATGTAGAGAGCGTTGCCCCTTCAATTTTTGAATAAGCAAATCTATTGGAGATCCGACTTTCGAATTCAGAGAGTGTTGCCTCTTCGATTTTTGAACAAACAGACATGTTGAAGGTGTATTCTTGGATATGAGGAAAAATTGGGCATTCTTGTGAACATACTTTGCCACGAAAGATGAAGGTTGACGCATCTAGGGATTTGCCAATTAGCCAATAGTGGTGCTATTCCTTTACCCTTATGGGTAATAGTAGGGTAGCTAGAACTTTGAAATTTTCGTGCCTTAACTTTGTCAGAGTTCTTTGGCAAAGTTATTCTTGGTATCCGAGGAGCTGATGTCGCGTGTGAAGATTGCTGATAAATTTTACTCAGTAAAATCTGCTTCTCGAAATTCGGAGAGTGGTGCCTCTTTGATTGTTGAATAAATGGCCTTGTTGCCCTTTTTTTTATAAGAGAACCAATTGTGTTCAAGAAGTACGTTGATAGAGTTACCGCTTGTAGGAATTTCCCCCTATTTTTGTATTTCTGAGATTTACTGTACCTCATTTTTTCTTCATCATTTCTGAAAATGTCTGGCCCATCTGACTGTCGTTTGGACTTGAATACTATGGAAGAGGTAGCCATGTCTCCTCAAGACAACATATGGCGCCCATCCTTCTTATCCCATACTGGTCCCCTTACCATTGGGGGACTCTGTGATGAAGAACGACATGACCGTTACGGTGGTGGCCAAGAATCTTTTCACTCCCATAGACTATTTTCCAAATGGTTCGATGAGTTGGCTGTTAAGGATTCTTTGGCTCTCAGTGTTCAGTGTGCGGGTTCAATGTCTAATATGGCCCAACGTCTATTTGCTCGAACCTGCCAAGTTTAATCATTGGTGGCTGAAGTGATAAGTCTCAAACAGGAGATCAGACGCCTATTTGCTCTTCCCGTCTTTTTTTTTTATTTTTTTTGTATTTTTTATTTTATATAAAATTGTATTCCTTACTTTGGTCTTCCTTGTTCAATGGAGAAGGTGAGCAAGAAAGGGGAGACTATCACTAAGAAAAGGAAAACACCCATGTTAGTTCCCTCAGAAGACATCATGTTTCACAAGGAAGCTCGCAAACACTGAGTAAGACCAGCCATTAAGCCTAAATCTCAAGATGAGGTCCTCAAGATTGCTGCCTCGAGGAAAGCTGAAGCTGGGGCCATCAGACGTGCTGCTGCCATAGTTGCAGGGGAGGAAGGCGATTGTTACCTCATCTTCCTATTATTGATCCCATCTTTCCTCCAGTTATAGAGCACACTGACCAAGAAGGTGATCCTAATTCAAACTGCAAGAGTAAGGATAATGAAGAGGTTGGCAGTGTCCCTTGGAAGGACTTGAAGGTTGCCATGTAGCCAAAGAGCTTTGGGTATGTCAACAATTGCCTGGCAGGGCGTCGATTCACTTTTGATGAGCTCGGAGAGCCATTAGCTAAGAATGAATCGGATCGCGACCGGATGTTGAAGCTATCTTCTTATGTGAGTGTTACTTTGTCGTTTCCTTACTTTCTCCTTTTTATTATTTTTAGGTAGTGATGATCATCTTGTCATACAGGTCATGACTGAGTACGACGACATACTGTGAGAGGCTGAGCGGTATAAGGCGAAATTGAAAGAGAATAAGCAGCTTGTGGATGATGCTAGGAGGAATAAGAAACTTTTGACTGATGCCATCCAGCTTAAGGACCAAACCATGGAGAGGTTGACGAGGCGAAATGGTGAGAACGTGAGGCTCAAGAAACTGTTTGAGGCGACTAAAAAACAGTTGCAGATGGCTACCCTAGAGGCATCCAAGGTCAAGGAAAAGTTGGATGGTGCCTTGGTCGAGGATTCTGAGTTGAAGATGAGTATCCCAACTGAGAGGGAGGTTGCCGTGCAGGAGTACTTAGGTTCCCAGGCCTTTCACCATGCCATTAGACCTCACTGCACCCGGGAGGTTCACTTTGAGAAAAGGAAATGGATGGCCGTCCTTGAGCGTTATGGCGATGGATGTATTATTTGAAAGTATCGTGAGGAAATAGATGAGTATCGTCAAAAGGGTCAAACTTTCATCCTCGCAGTTGATCCTAGTAGCGAATAGGAGTCTGATGATGAGGCTAGTGCTGATGAGCAGACTCAACAGGGTGAGGATGATCTTAAAGATGCAAAAGATGGTGGTGGGACGCAAAGTGATATTGCCAGGGGTTCGACCTCATGTGAGGATGACTCGTAGTGCCTTTATCTTCTGCATGTACTCTGGATGTACTAGTTTGTTGTTTGTGTGGCATGTGCCATGTACTCTGGATGTACTAGTTTGTTGTCTGTATGGCATGTGCCATGTTGTAAGCCTGAGAGCTTTTTATTTATGGATGTTTACGACTTTGCGTCGTATAGTTAAATGTTAATTGCCAAGTGTTTGCACTATCATTGATGGATGTTTGGCTATGTTTGAATAGATCCCTTGTTTGGATATAAGCCATGACTTGTGTAAGATTGAACGAATATACTGTGGAACTGTTCATTTATTTGTATAGTCTTATTGACATATACTTAGACTTTATTGCACGTTAGGAGCATTCATGTTGAAGCTTTGAACCTGAGTGTGTCATTGCTAGGAATGTAAGAGAATTAGGACTGAGTTGTCTAAATCACATCTTTATTGAATTCATGCCAAATGATCTTCGTTACATAGGATGCCGAACGGCTAAAGCTTAACACTTGTACAATGTGAGTCTACTTGTAATAGTACTTCAAGTGATCAGCGTTCCATGGATGACCAAGGGTCTTGCCATCGGAGCTTCTGAGCTTGTAGGAGCCAGGACAACTGATGCCAACAACTTCAAATGGTCCATCCCAGTTTGGACTGAGTGTTCATTCACTCGGGACTCTATCGCAGAGTAATCTTTTCTTCAATACCCAGTCCCCCACTTTGAAAGAATGAGGTTTGACTCTGGAGTCGTAGTAGTTAGAGATGCGCTGCTTGTAGGAGACATTCCTCAAGTGAGCCTGGTTTCTGTGTTCCTCGGCTATATCTAAGTTGAAGGTAAGTTGTTTGTCATTTTAGCTTTGCATGTAGTTCTGGACTCGGAACGTTGCTTGCTCAAGCTTAACTAGGACAACTGCCTCTGTACCAAAATCAAGTGAGAATGGAGTTTCTCCTGTTGAAGTCTGATACGAAGTGCGGTATAACCAAAGCACTTGGGGTACAAATTCTGGCCAACAGCCTTTAGCCTTGTCCAAGCTGATTGCGTTTGATTATTTTGTTGATGGCTTCAACTTGTCCATTAGACTAGAGATAAGCTGGGGAGCTGAAACATAAGTTGATGTTGAACTTAGAGCAGAACATCTTGAACTTATTGATGTCGAACTGTCTCCCGTTGTCAGTGACTATCGCATTGGGAATGCTGAATCTGCAAAGGATGTTCTTCCATACAAAGTCTTCTATTTTGCCTCAGTAATGGTTGCCAAGGGTTCTACTTTGGCCCACTTTGTGAAGTAGTCAACTGCAACGATTGCATAGCGAACCTTACCTTTCCTTGCAGGCACTGGGCTGATCAAATCAAGTCCCCGTTGGGCGAAGGGCCAAGGGCTGATAATATGAGTGAGTGGCTCGGGAGGGGAGTGAGGAATAGTTGCGTAGCATTGACACTTATCACATGAACGGGATATTCTGTTGGCATCTTGGTGGAGTGTTGGCTAGTAATACCCTTGGCGAAAAGCCTTGTACGCTAAGGATCGAGATCCAACATGATCTCCGCAGACTCCTTCATGTATTTCCCGAATGATAATTTCCTCCTTCGCGGGTGAAAGGCATCTTAGGTATGATAGGTTAAAACCCCGCTTGTAGAGTTGGTCGTTAATGATCAAGTAACGGTAGACTTGTATCGAATCTACTTGGCTTGGACTTTGTCTTTGGAAGGGTGCCATGGTCAAGGAATTTATAAATCGGGGTAATCCAACTATCCCCCTGTTGTAAGTTGCACACTTCCGTGACCATGGTGCTTGGTGCTGCCAACAATTCGACCTGAATTTTTCTCCCAATCTTGTCTTTCACTGCTAAGGCGAAGCTACTCAAAGGGTCTGCATGACTGTTTGCCGCTATAGAGCTATCCTTGGGTGATCTGGTAGTGGAAGTGCTTGGGCAAAAGTTACGTTTGTGCAAGATATGCTGCCATAGAGCTATCCTTAGCATTAAAGTTGTTCGTGACTTGGTTAACCACTAATTGGGAGTCACTGAAGATATCAATTTGTTTAACCCCAAGGTGTTTGGCCAAACGTAACCTGTTAGAAGGGCTTCATACTTGGCCTCATTGTTTGATGCCTTGAATTTGAAACGAAGAGCATACTTCATTGCCACTTTGTCTGGGGTAGTCAAAACAAGTCCTGCTCCACAGCCATGTTGGTTGGATGAGCCGTCAACATATAGAGTTCATACTGGGAAAGTTGATTCTATCTTCTGAGCTTACGGGGGCAATGAAGCCACCGCTTCAGGTGTAGAAGCAATGTCAACAGGGTAAGTGAATTCGGCGATGAAATCTGCCACTGCTTGGCCCTTCTCAGCTGGCTTTGGTTGGTAGGAGATGTCAAACTCACCCAGTGTTATTGCTCATTTGATCATGCGCCCCGAAGTGTCAGGACTCTGAAGTATCTGTCAAAGGGGGTGATTGGTAAGTACAATGATGAAGTGTGCTTGGAAGTAGGGGCGAAGCTTCCGAGCAGTCATGACCAATGGTAGAGCTAATTTCTCAATGTTGAAGTATCGTGTCTTCGCATCTTGTAGAGCCTTGCTAGCGTAGTAAACAGGTCGTTCGACATTACCATCATTTCGAATGAGAACAAAATTGATCGTTGAAGCCGAAACATACAGATAGACAATGAAGGTGTCACCAATTTCAGGTTTGGAGAGCAGATGGGCTTTACCTATATACTCTTTGAGGTTCTTGAACGCTTCGGCACGTTCATCAATACATGTAATGTACTTATTACTTCCCTTAAGCACTTTGAAAAAGTGAGCACACTTGTCTGTAGCCTTAGAGATAAACCTGGTCAAGGTTGCCACCTTGCCAGTAAGGCTCTGGATGTTCTTTGAAGTTATTGGCTCTTTCATGTCAATGATTGCCTTGATTTTCTCAAGGTTAGCTTCAATGCCTCGTTGGCTAATCATGAAACCCAAGAATTTTCCAGAGCCCACGCCGAAGGCGCATTTGTTGGGGTTCAACCTCATTCGATACTTCTTCAGGATGGTGAAGGTTTCAGATAGGTTGGTGATGTATTGATCAGCATGTTTGCTCTTGACTAGCATATCATCAACATAAACTTCCATGCTCTTCCTAATCTGTTCAGCGAACATTGAATTGACTAGTCTCTGATAAGTCGCCCCTGCATTCTTTAGGCCTAACGGCATGACTTTATAGCAATATAGTCATCCGTTAGTAGTGAAGGTAGTGTGTTCTTGGTCCGGGGGGTTCATGAGGATTTGGTTGTACCCCGAGTAAGCATCCATGAAGCTCAAGAGTTCACACCGTGCTGTAGAGTGCACAAGTCTATCAATGAGATGAAGGGGAAAGCTATCATTCGGGCATCCTTTGTTTAGGTTGGTGTAGTCGACACACATTCTCCACAAGATCTTTTGAAGCGAGAGACTTTCTTTGGTCAGATTTTTCTTAACAAAGACCACATTTGCTACCTATGTTGGGTAATTGACTTCGCGGACGAAGCCTATGCCTTTGAGTTTTTCAACTTCTACCTTCATTGCTTCGTATCGTTTAACATCATAAGATCTTCGCTTCTATCTCACCGGATTGATCTTGGGGTCAATACTCAAGTGATGACAGATGATATCGGGAGAGATGCATGGCATGTCCTTGTATGACCAGGCGAAAACCTTAGTGTTCTCTTGAAAAAAAGAGATCAATGCCAACCGAATGGGTGGTGACAAGGTGGTGCCAATCTTCACCATGCGATCCGGATAATCTTTTGAGATAGAGAACTTCTCTAACTCTTCAGCGAGTTATGCTTGCTGGGTGCAAGAGTCATCTCGAGGATCGTCAGGTTGATTGTTGCCACCGTGAAAATCCAAGTTGGCTTCGTCCGGTCTGGTCTTTATGACTTGGTCATGTATAGAAAGGGTTTCCTTGGGCACAGGCAGGTGTTGTTGCTTGACCGAACTGTTGTAACATGATCGTGCACTAAGTTGATATCCTCTGATGTAACCATTGCCATATGGGGTTGGAAATTTCATCAACAACATATGTGTGGATACCATGGCCTTGAGATCATTGATGCATGTGCGTCCAAAGATGACATTGTATGCCGTTGGGCAATCAACCACCATGAAGTTAGTGGTAATGGTAGTTGTGTAAGAACCTGTACCAGTGGTGAAAGGTAAGTGTATGCTCCCTAAAGGTTGCACGATATCACCAAAGAAGCTTATCAGAGGAGAAACCGAGTGATCGAGCAAGTGTTCAGCTACATTAAGTGCCCTAAAAGATTCAGCAAACATGATATTGACCAAAGCCCCCGTGTCTACCAAGATTCGTCGTACTTCAAAGTTGGCTATGTGAGCTTCCACGATCAATGGGTCGTTGTGAGGGTAGATGATACCTCTTTCTTCATCAGGGTAGAAAGATATTGGATCCCAATTAGGCTTTTGATACTTGCCTCCCCTAATGTCTTCCACGTGAAACACTTGGTGGCCAAGCCTAAAAGTTCGTTCACTATTTTTCATGGCCCTGTTGGAAGATTTAGATATGGGTGTGCCGCCACTTATGGAATATATCACTTTCACTTGGCGTTGGTTACAGTTATCCCTTGGAGGGTGAAAAAGGAATTGATCAATTTTTCCTTCACGTGCCAAAGCTTCAATATGATCACGAAGGGTGATACATTTTTCACCGTCATGGCCCTTATGCTCGTGGTAGCAGCAAAACGTGCTCGTGTTCTTCGTGGGCTTGTAATCCGGCTGCCTCGGCTTTGGCTTTAGTATCAGGTGTGCTATGCCGGGGTAAATGGCCACACATGTGGCGTTCAAAGGTGTGTATGCATTATACCTCGGGGTAGGGCCTGTCCTGACACGTGCTTGACCCACTGTGTTGACTGCCTAGGGGCGGGGATTATCGTGGCGATACCCTTGGTTATCGTAGTAGTGTCCCTTACTCCTTTTACTAAAATGAGACTGGTGAGGATAGAAATCTTTCCTTTTGCCCTGAGATTGATATGTCTGTTGACTTAGCAAAGTATTAAGTACGGCAGGGGGATGCACCGCTGCCGTTTGGAAGGTTGCGGTCTTCTCATTTAGTTGGATCTGGCTTCCACTCCCTACTTGCTGATAAGGGGTGGTTGTATGGGGTTTCCCTTGATATGTCTTTGCTTCGACGGAGGTGTGGTTGTAAGCCTGTGCCATCACCTCAGAGTAAGTCTTCCAAGTGTTAACATTGATCATGTACTTGAAGAAACAGTCACGTAGGCTTACCGTGAAGGCCTTGAGGGCGGTCTTATCATCTACCTCAGCGCAGCGAGAATACTCATGGCTGAAACGACCAGCATACTCTCGTACTACCTCGTTCGGCTTTTGGTGAATAGTGTACAAGTCATCTGCAGAATGCAAGCAATCGGTCTGGAAGATGTGTTGAGAGATAAACAGTTTCCTCAGTTCCTCAAATGAGTCTATCGTCTCAGGTGGAAGACGACGATACCAGTTTAGAGCTCCGCAAGAGAGGGTGGAAGGGAAGAGAAGACATCGCTCTTCGTCGGTGTGCATCCGATATGCCATGGTGGACTCAAAGAGGTTAAGGTGTTCAATCGAGTCCTGCATTCCAGTATCGAGTTGTAAACCAAGCTTTTGTTTTGTCTTCACTTGAAGGGTGTGTCAAGGATCCTCCTTGTGAGATGGCCAGGCCTGGGTTGGTTCTAGTCAGGTATCTCGGCTTGACATTCGACCTTTAACTTGTTTACTTCCTCAAGGAGCTGTAGGACAAGGGGGTCCTGAGTGAAGTCATGTACCACTGAAATTTTCTTATGTAAGTCTCCATTGCCGCTTGGAAGTAGGAAAGTTTGAGCAAGAGCGTGTGATTTTTCCTTGGACTCGCTATACTGACTTCTAGGGCGAGTCTGTCGGAATACCTCCGAGTCCCATGTACCTTCATGTTCCTCTGGGACCTGTCGTTCCTTCCCTAGATTGGCAGCTGGCCTGGGTCGTGGGAGGGGGCCGAGTCTTTCAAAAACCCTTGGGTCATTGATCTTCGAGCTTATGTGGAGAGGATTCTCTCGACATTGCTTTAGGAAGTCTCGACAGTCACGATAAACGGCTTTCGATCCTTCTAACCCTTCTGCAAAGAGGTGCATTCCTCCACTTCTTCTGCTTCGGGTCAAAGCAGCTGGGTTGAGAGAAGTTTCATGTTGATCAATGTTTTGATGATTAGCTCGCTCCTCATCAGGGATACCCATGTCGAAAGAAGGTGACCCTCCATGTTGGGGGGCACCCAGATGATGGTTGATGTCCACAGGGGCAACAAGCTCTCGTGTTTGAGTACGCCTAGTTTCTTGGAACGTCTCGAAGAGCTTCTCATATTGTTCCTGGAGGATCTCATTTTTTATTGCTATCTTGTTATTCTGAGCCTCCAGCTCCTCGACTTTAGCTTGAAGAACGAGCTTCTTTCGTTCATTCTTTCGCAACCTCACACTAGGTGCGAGGGGGTGTCGTTCTGTGTGTTGTGGCTTCCTTCACTCCCCTTGTTGGAGAGGGATGCCTGGTTAAAAGAGAGTGTACGAATGGTGGAAACCAGCTTAACAAAGCTGAAGAGAGTAGGAATAAGTGTGTTTCCCACAGACGGCGCCAAATGTTGATGCACAAAATCAGTGAGGACTTTGGTACAACAGAAAGTGTCAAGTTTGTGACCTTCGCTAGATTGCTTCGGTCGCTAGTATGGATAGGTATGTAAATGGACAGAAATAGAGAAGCAAACACAAGATGTACGTGGTTCACCCATATTGGCTACGTCCACGGAGTAGAAGAGTTCTCATTAATTGTGAAGGGTTTACGCAAGTACATAGGTTCAAGGTCTCCTTTAGTGAGTTATAGTGAATGATTTAGTACAAATGACATTAGGAAATATTGTGAGAGAATCATCTCCTTTTATAGAAGAGAGTATCTAGCTTTGTTCTGACTTTGACACGTGTCGTGCTTTGATTGGCCTCTGATGTTGACACGTGTCGCGCTATGATTAGCCTTTGATGTCGACATGTGTCGCGCTGTGATTGGCCTCCTGGTTGGAGAGAGATTCTTGTGGATCCTTGGCGGTATTGACCGATGCTCAATAGTTTTGAGATGGGTCAAGTATGGTACAAACAATATTTATATTTTATGCTCATCATTTGTTGCACCAGTGTTAGTGCTCGCCCAGGGCCAGGGCCAGTCTTTCACGTGTATGTTCACATCCGCACCGCAAGCTCGCCTTGGATCCAAGTAAGTGTCAGTCATGTTGTACATGTTGCAATAGGAAACTCCGACTTGTATGTGACCGCGAATAGCACCAGTCTTCAAGTTATTGTAGCACTAGAGCGTATATCATTATTACACTCAGTCATGTTCATGTCATAATAACTTTGCATGAACTCGTGTGTCAGCATATGTCGATGAGCACTTGGTTTGATATGTTTGCTTATACGAAAGTATATGATTACTGATGTCATGCACTTATATAAGAACTATTGTGCCGTATTGATATCTTGATATTTTGCAGGCTACGGTGAGTATTTTCATACTATATGTAGTATGTAAATCTTGGAAACTATACATGTTTTACAGCGATGGGTTATAACATTTTCAAATGTTTTTATTAAAACTATATTTTCAGGCCTACTCACCCTTATTTTTCGCCCCTCCAGATTTTAGTAGCTGAGCTTTCTTATCGACGAGGATTCTTGGCTGGTGTAGATGATTACCTTATGGTATAATTCTCACCCTATTTTACTATAATGTACTTATGCTCTGACATCATGTGTGAAATGGGTTCATTCCCGCTCACAACGCGTTCTTATATTTAAGCACTTTTAGGTTTAAATTTATTCACATATTCCACCACACTACACTTTATGGCTTCGTCACCTTCCAGGTGTCGGCCAGCACAACTCGATTCAGAGTCCAAGTGGACATTCCGGATCGGGGTGTGTCAAGAGGCCAAGTTCTTTTGGCAAACAAATTAGAATTTTCAACTATGGTTTAACAAATTAGAATTTGGAAGCATAGCTGACAACATTTTGTCGTCGAACTGAACGCATAGACTTCATACTTGTTTGAAATTGCTTCTTTAAAAACATTTATGCTTATGCATTTTTAATAAAAACACTTCCATTTGAAGCATGTTGACATTTTAGTTTCATGAAAAAAAAAACACTAGTAGGTGCTTCTTCTAAAGTGTTTTTTTTTTCTTTTCTACAAACGTGGTCTTAAGTGATTTTTGTGATCAGAAAACGCTTTTAATTTTAAAAGCACTTTCAAACATGCTCTTCATTTGCGAATCGCTTTTAGAATTATCAATTCTAAAAAGAGATATATTAAAGAGACTCTCCATAGACTCTCTACCACCTCATATTTTTAGCACAATGTTTTATAATATTGGTACATGAACTATAAGGTGACAGAAATTCCATAAAAAAATTCACTTCGAGAGAGTCTTTGTAGCATTTCTATTTTGCAAGCGTTATGCACAAAATGCTTTTTAGGTTATAAAACAAGAAAATGGTTCCCCTCCGGATCCCTTCCTCCAAATCTATAAAGCTCGGAGATTCGGACCATTGAAATTTGATCAAACGGTTAAAGTTAGTTCATATTTGTAGCTGTTGGATTAAACTTTAACGGCCTGGATTCCCCCAAATCCCTTTCCATAAAACAACAATATTTGTTTTTAGGAACTTCCAATTCACAAGACCCTTTCAGAACTTAATACATGAATTCTGGAAGTGTGGAAGTAGAAGAGGTGAGCAATCTGCGTTTCTGGAATATTTGGCCAACGAACACCGTAAGTTGTTGAGAGTTTAAACTCCAAATACTCCCACAACTTGTCAATTTTCTAAATATGGAACTTTAATTTTGTGAATTCCATGTCAATTTTGTAATCCAGCTCCAAAATCAAGACTTTGTTGGTGTTAGGGATAGAGATGGAAGCAGGGAGTCAAATGCCGGAGACGAAATATGCTGCTGATATTTCCTCTATAAAGGAAGCGCAAGCACGCATCGAGCCATTCGTGCACAAAACTCCGGTCTTGACCTCGGAATCCCTCAATGCTCTTTCAGGAAGACGCCTTTTCTTCAAATGCGAATGTTTACAGAAGGGGTGAGACTCTACTTCGCACTCAATCATGCGTATGCGTGTCTTCTTTTCTTTCGTAGCTTGGTTTGGATTTCATTAGGGTAATCTATGTGCCTGCCTATACAGTGGCGCTTTCAAATTCAGAGGCGCTTGCAATGCCGTGTTTTCACTTGATGATGATCAGGCTGCTAAAGGGGTTGTAACACACAGCAGGTTTGATTTCCGCTCTTTTGCGTGTCATCGCTACTTTCCTTAACCAATTTGTCCGATTACGCCCTGATTTTGTCCTCCGAATTTAGTGGTAACCATGCTGCAGCATTGTCTTTGGCTGCCAAACTACGGGGGATCCCTGCATACATAGTTATACCAAAAAATGCTCCCAAGTGCAAAGTTGAGAATGTCATTCGTTACGGTGGTCAGGTTATCTGGAGTGAGGCCACTATGCAGTCAAGGGAAAGTACAGCAGCTAAGGTGTTGCATGAAACTGGCGCACTTCTTCTCCATCCTTACAATGATAGGCGCATAATAAGGTACAAATTGACCTCAGTTTATTTGCATTTAATCACATATGTTTGAAATTTCGCCTATGATAAGGGAAGAACATGAATCTTTTGCTCAAAGATAGGCTTGTTCTGTGCAAATGTTATTGAAACTTAAAATGTATGTTGAAATTCTAATGAGCTGATACACAATAAAGACAACTTAAACAGATTGCTTTACAGTAAGAGCATGTGTTTACTTAAAGAACCGAATCAAAATCATATTATGATTTGTGAAACTGCTGGTTGTATTGCGTTTCCCATATTTTATCTCGGAAAAACACCAATAGCTGTTCCCTTGTATTTCTTGGCGATGTACTACCCTGGTTACTCCTCGGCAAGTATTACTATTACTTAAATAATTTCAGATGCATTAGCGAAACTTGTTCCTTGTAGGTTAATCCATTAGATGCTGCTAGACAATGCTATACTACGTATTAACGTATTGGAAAACAGTAACATTCCTTAATGTAACTAATGAGATTAGGGCTTTATGGCATGTTTAAGTTTAACTGTTCTTGCAGTGGGCAGGGTACCATTTCACTGGAGCTTCTGGAGCAACAAGTTCCACAGTTAGACGGCATTATAGTACCCATAAGCGGTTGGTTTAGTTGCATATATTCATAAAATTTGTTTGATTTGTTCACTTTTGTTCCTCAATTTTCTGTTGTTGACTTTTAATCTTTGTAGTAGTATTGATTTATGTATATCTGTCTGTATAGGAGGTGGCTTGATATCAGGGGTGGCTTTGGCCGCCAAGTCCATCAACCCCGCGATTCGAATTTTTGCAGCTGAACCTGAGGGTGCTAACGATGCAGCTCAATCCAAATCAGCTGGGAGGATAATAACATTGCCTGAGACCAACACTGTTGCAGATGGGCTTCGAGCTTTTCTTGGAGACCTTACTTGGTAAAGGAAGATCACATTTTATCCAAGCAGTTCATTAGAAATCTATCTTCATCTTGTCGATAATGAAATTCCTGCCTAGCTCAGTATTAATGAGCTTCTACTCATATTTAGCAATTTGCCTTAACTCTTTCTTTCTTTGCACTGGAACCAGGCCCGTTGTAAGAGATCTTGTCGATGGCGTTATAACTGTACATGACGAGGAGATAATAAATGCTATGAAACTCTGTTACGAGATTTTGAAGGTTGCAGTAGAACCCAGTGGAGCAATAGGCCTTGCTGCTGTTTTGTCCAAAAGTTTCAAGAAAAATTCTGCTTGGAAGGATTGCAGCAACATCGGAATTATACTTTCTGGAGGTAATGTAGATCTAGGCATCCTATGGGATGCCTACAAAAAGTGAAGTCTAAATTACTTTGTTCTTGTCTGCAAACTCTCTATTTCCCTTAATACTGATACTTGTTCTTCGGAAATTGAAGCCAAAAACCTTCACGCTTTTCATGTATCATGTACGGTAGCCACTAATTTGCTTTACGTGGTATTCTCAATTAACAGCTTTAGAGCTCTCTCTGTGCTTCAAAAGTTCAAGAAACGAAATTCATGAATACCTGTTTAAATTTCTTTTGGATTTATATGTTCACCCATTGCTTGCATTCTTTGTCGTGTCGGTGATTGTAACGCTAACTTATGGGAGACTTGGAATATGCTTGAATTGACTGCCCAATATATAGACAGATGTCCACAGTTTGTAGAAAAACCCTTTAGAAAACTATGTTTTGTTAGACCATCTCCAATGGAGACCCGTGTCGGTCTATACTCACAGTTTTGGGCCAAGTTCGGATCTATCATCGAGAAACAAAACAAGGCCGAATTGTTCATACAAAACCCAATAAATTTCTGAGCAGCCAATCTTGCACAGCAGCTACAGCTTGTAAGAATCTCCTTGAAAGATTTGTTATTGGTTCTTACATTAAATAATGGGAAGGAAAAGGAAAGTGATGGCATCAAATTCTACCAGTAGGACCAGATGCTAGTTGTGATAACCCCTCTTATAGCCTATCCTAGTGCCATCAGATATTTCAGTGAGTTGGTCTTGCTATTCAATGAACCACGGTACTATGGCTGTACCACTTCTATATCTTTATATCCATATATCTATATATCTCTACGAGTTCTGGTCCAAGAAAATTGTGGTCATCCACCGTTCTGATCTTAGTACAACGGTAAAGAAGAAAGTACAAGAATGAAAATTAGATGATCACCCCCCGTTGGAGAAAGATCGAAAGGTGGGTGACTACAATTTTCTTGGACAATGGGGTGTAGGAGAGGAGAATGTGACTGATATCTATATTTCATCACTCATCAATGTTTGTTGCGGTTGGCAGGTTGATATACGTACTATGTTTGCAGTAGCAACGCTATCAATTAAATGTGGTAAACTATTTTTCTAGCAATTAGGGACCACTATGATATGATGTCAATGTTGCAGAAGTTTTTAGGTCACAAAATTTTGGCCATGTAGTTTGGTTTAGTTAGCAATGTAAGCCATATAAGTCTAGTTAAGAAAAAGCAAGGATATGATGTCAATGTTGCACAAGTTTTTAGGTCACAAAATTTTGGCCATATAGTTTGGTTTAGTTAGCAATGTAAGTCATATAAGTCTAGTTAAGAAAAAGCAAGGGGCTTGTAGCGCAATTGTCAAGAGCGTTTACCTCTGCATCAGAAGTTCTAGGTTCTTTTCCTTTACTCCTCACTCGTAATTGTTAAGAGCATTTATAAATTTCCATCGATAAATTTAACGAAATTTATGATTTGGACTTGATTGCAAATCAAACCGAGCTCCGCAACTAAAATTCCCAAAATTAAAATGACACGACCGAAATAGGAAACAAGTAAAACCACACGAACCAAAGGTATAGAGAAATAATTTCTGCACACTTTGTTTACCTATGTCACTTTGATTCTCCTTTGATTGATTCAATCTATACTATAGACCAAAAATAAACAGGAGTCTACACGAGGAGAAAATGGTGTGTGGAACTCACTTTCCCCGAAGTATAATGTAGCCCGAGAAAACGAAACCTACCATTCATAATGTTGAACCCTCAAGCATCTGGTTATGATTAACATTTGTCTAATGCATCAAAGTCAAGTTCATGCTCAAGAAGGTTTTGTTTCTATACATACATACATACATACATATATATATCAATGTTAGCATTTTCTTTGAGCAAAATATGATTGAGAAGCTGTTGTATTCCTGTTGTGGTTAATTAGTGTGTGGGGTGACGAAATTAATGTCGTTGGGATATACCTTTTAATTCAATTCGCACATTTATAACAGAGTGATTGATGCAGATCCACGCATATTGCACGTACAATTTGAGAATCACATGCACCACTGCCATGGTGACCACCTTTGGTAACTGTGAAACGCTCAACGAGTGCTAGGGTCAGTCGTATATGTGTTGTATTGATCGCAGTTGTTGATGGCGGACGGTTTATGCGTACGATGACACGAGCGACTGATGGTAGCTCTTGTAACCATTTCAACATGTAGTCCAGTATGCACTCGTATGATCAATTGAGATGATATAAATAGTTTAATTTCTCGATGAAGAGAAAACATGATACTACTTGATGGATCTAATGTGATTATTTGTGTCAAAATGACATAGGGCACAAACTTGCCACCTTTAAATTACAAAGCGTCGAAAGTCACAACAAGACATGAATTAAAACTCTATTTGTTTCACTAGATAAATGACTCAATTTTTTATGGTGTCTTTGTTAGCTTTATTTACGCACATAACTATCGAGAAGGTAATCAGGTTGTTAATTTGTTAGCTTTTTATGGGTTTGCGGCGTGTACTTATTATCGGTGATCTATGATCGTAGGATCTGTGGCTTCTGCTCATGGTCGAGACTTGTCTTTTTACCCTCATTATCGTTTTCACTGATTTACTTTGATGTATGGGTTTTGGCCTCGTCCCTCACTAATATATTTTATTTTCCTTCTTACTATTAATAATTTTGGTAGAATGGGAATGCGCGGGGGTTTCTGATTGTGGTGTTCCTTTTTCCTTTACCAAATCATCGATACCTCACATGTAATCGTTGACAAAGAGTTAATCTCGCCAAAGTGTACACCATTTTCATCCCCTAAAGAAAAGAACCTGCAAGCTGCTTCTACCAAATCAATGAGGAATGAGCTCTTCTTCCCTTTCCTAATTTTTTGACCACTTCGAAATTTCTTACCTTTTATATCCACTGTGACGAAGACAGATTATCTAATATCGCACCATTAAGCCAAAAACTCCCAAAACTAACACATTAAATTAAGTTCTACTTTATTTTATTTTATTTTTGAGATGGTTTGTCCCCTTTCGCTGGCTGGGTTATTCAACTACTTAAAGGCTTTGCATTTGAATTTCTTCTTAACCTTACCTTCACTAGGTCAAATAAGAAAATATTGAACCATTCAGAAGAATATATATATATTAACAAACGATATTCTCTACACTAAAAGGATGAAGAAGTAGGTTAAGCCTCACAATGGGCTAGCAATAATGTGGTTCAAATTCGCATTTGACAAAAATTGAACCTAAGACCTCTCACTTGCAAGTGAAGAGAAATACCACTAGACCGTAGTACTAAGTAGCCAGAAGAAAAAGTTGATAAAAACAAAAAGAGTATGTGATGTGGTATGGTGGTGTTGAGGGAATCAATTTAATTGCAAAAATCTCTCAAAGAGGATAGTTTTACCTCTACTTAAGAAAGAAGAAAAAATTTTGAAAAGTGATACATGGACTACTATTGACACACCCTGACCTAAATCGAGGCATGCTGGCCATCACGTGAGGATGACGTAGCCATGTGTGCAGTGTGGAAGTGATAGAGACATGAAAATGTGGGTAAATAAAAAAACCAAACTAGCTACTTTACACTAGGTAAGTATATAAGTACGAGTGCAGGTGTTTAAAGTATAAATTCACATACTCAGAGCATAGGTAACCTAAGTGCAGTCCAGCAGGCTAAATATTAATTATACAGAATATGAAAGAAATAAAGTTCCTACATTATTTGAAGTCTGTTAGAACCGCCGTAGAATCCTCGTGAGCCACCAACACGAACTTCTACCTAGAACCTGAAGGGGCGCAAAACAGAAAACGTGAATGGGCAAAAACAAAGCTTTTCAAAACAATTTCTCTTTCCAAAAGTAATAACCCCTCACCGTAAAACCCGTATAATTTCCCAGAAAATAGTATTACATATGTATTTATAGAAATCAAGCTCGAGAGTAATGAAAATCAAGTATATGCCATGTCAAGTATCTCAGCAATGAAATAAGTAAGCCAGGTGGAATAAATCAATGTAAAATGATATGCCAGCCGGCAGTGGCGAAGCCAGAATTTGTTGGGGAGAAGGGCGAACTTAAAGAGTGCAAGGTTAAAAAAATCGTAACAATCAAATCCTTTTATGGTAATGTTCTCCATAATTTATCAATACAAATAAATTACAATTGTTGCCGAAGACGTTTCATATCATGAAAACTTTGCATATTAGGCTCATTATAGTATTGTTCCATTACGTAACTATATAATGCGAAGAAAAAAAGTCTTAGATTCTTAATCTTAGAGTAGAATATACTATATGACTAATAACTAATTAAACCAACAATTTCAACTAATCAATATCAATATCATATAATTTATTCAATAAACAAAAATTCAATTAATCAATTAATCTATAATCAAGAATTTATACCCTAAATAACAATTTCATTCATCAATAATTATAGTTCTTATCAATAATCAATAATTAATAGTCACTAACCATGTTGATCAATTACTCTATGATTCTATAGAAATTAAACAAAATTTCGTATTAAATAATCAATTAGGGTTAGATATATAATATAAATTTAGAAATTAAAGATTTCATCTAAAAATTTGGAGAGAAGTGGCCTACCAAACCAAAGGATGGGGCCTGGAAGCTGGGGGTTGGGAGGTGGCTTGAACTTTGGAATCAAGGAAAGCTAACGGGATGTTGCTGGTTGCTGGTTGCTGGTTGCTGCTAGGATTTGGAGAGCTGCTCCTCTCTGATTGGTTTGACATTCAAAGTGGGAAGGAACGAGAGGTCTGGGATAGTGAAGGCTACAGGGGACGAGTGGTCTCCCTTTAATTATATAATTTTTTTTTTAAACTCAATAACCCAAACGACGTAGTTCCACTTAAGGAAGTTTTTAATTTTTTTTAACCAGGACCAAAACGACGTCGTTTTGGCCTGGTTTTTATAGAAAACAAAAATGAGCTTGTGAGCAGCAAGCTGCACAGCAACAACAAACCCAACAAACACAGACGAATTGCATCACTTCCGATGGGACCAGAGGGGCGGAACCACCACTCCTGGGCTTGATTTCCGGCAAGGGGAGTGGCGGACGCCACTCCTCGCCCCTATGTAGCTTTGCCACTGCTAACCGGAGTCACCTAACGTGACCTGTACGGCTGAACCTATAGCTCATCTACCAAATTCTGCACACGAATCGGAACCACCTAATGTGGTCTGTACGACAGACTGAGTGTAAATAGGTACACTCAAATGCTACGATCACGTGAAGGCTGTGCGAAATATTGCAAGTCACTTACGAGTCGGAACCACCTAATGTGGTCTATACGATAGGCTGGCACCTGCCTTGGATCTAAGGTGAGCGTGTGGTGCGGGAGGTGAACGATCACATGAAGCCTAGGCCTTGGCCTCGAGCGGAGCACTAACACCGGGGTGCAGGATAATGAGCACTAAATGTATCTCAACATAACCATGCATACTACAATCATTATTATCAATATGTACTCACCTGAAGCTTATTTGTGCGTCCGCAGCATCATGCAATAATATGCATATCAATACTAATGCATATACTAAAGTGTAATGCAATTGACATGGCATTTAAAAATGTAAATCCATTTAAAACAATTTATGGGAAAAATGTAAAGCATATATATACATATATATATATCTCTAGAAAACCAAAAGCCCACTTACTGGTATGTAGCAGGGTCGTAACCCCCGAGTCTCGCCTGGTGTGAAACAACTATTTGAACGTTAATTTTAAGCACATAACCAAAACCGTGTAATAACTTCTCATACGTTGCTTAATTGGGATGTTTGAATATACCATCGTGGCCTACTCAACACCACGAGCATCCCATATTTTTAGAATAATTTTCCGGCATCCCACACGCCCTCAAGCGCAGGCACGTGCCTGGCACACTGACGGAATCCCTAACGGCGTTAGGGAATATTCTGTTAAATAGTAGCATATACCGTTAACTTTACCTGACACCGTCAGTATATTCCGTCAAAGTTGACAGAATATGCTCCTCTCTTTTCTGGTGCTTCACCGGGATCCGTCGCCAGCCGCCGTCTGTATCGCCGGTTTCTGGAAAAACTTCAAACTTCAATATCTCACTCATTTTTCAACAAAAATTCACGAATTTTATATGGATTTGAAGCTCTCAGAGAGTAGAACACAACCTTACCTATTTGAAGTCCAAAATCTAACAGAAACTGGCTGGAAAAATCCTTGGAAAAACTGGCTAAACCTGGAAACCCACAATCGAGCTTATTCTGACGTCCAACCTTAATCAAAACTAGTCTAAACCACTAGGGGAGTTGCATGAATACCTTTTTAACTCTCAAAACCAAGTGAAACTTCGGTGATCACGTCGGGGAAACAAGGCACCCCATCGGAGCTCCTAAGTTCTCGAGTTCCCGTGAATCGTTCTTCGTTCCCGTGAATCGTTCTTCGTTCCAAAGGTATCACTAGGATTGTGAGACCATGAGGAACACGATGATGTAAAGTTTGTGTTCGATCTGTGAAGTTTGAGGGTGGTTGGGTGTGGTGAGCTACGGGTTGTACGGACGGGAGAGTGTTCAAGAAAGAAGGAGAGTGAAAGGGAGGTTTGGCACGTGTATCTGTGTGTAATTGGTCACGGGTTGGCCAATTTAAAATGGCCTCAAGCCCTAATTGGGTTGCATTGTTTAGGGCTCAAACAATTGAGTCCAACTAAGAAAACCAACTCAAATTCCCTTATTCCTTCAAAACATTTCCACTACGAACCCGATTCGGCCCTAACTCGAGTCAACGCTCTCGTGACGTCGAGTACAATTTACTCACGTCAGCGAGAAAAATAATTTAAACTATATATGTACATCCACGTCACTAAGCCAACGAGGGCTTAATCGTCATTTTACATACATTCAGGAAGAAAATATATTTTTATTCTGGACGGGTTGTCACAACTATTAGTTGTTGATAAAATTGAGTTTTACAATCAATTAACGATTGACATTTATATATCAAGATCTTTGATTGTTAAATCACTGATCGTTTAAATTGTATGATTGAAGATTTAATTTTCCATTCATTCGTTCCATGTTATACATTAGAGCTTAATATTATCGCCTATATGAAATATGACACTAATAGCCAATTATGCAGATGAAGCTCATAAAATGTGATGGCATGTCAAATGTCTTTTGACTCTAAGATGGAGATGGAGCCCTCTCATTCTTTTACTTTGAGTGACACACCATGGTTGATCTAATAACATTTTGACACGTGTGTACTTTTTGAATTTTAATCCACGCAAGGTACTTAATTCAAAATCACGAGGCTCCCTCACCTGCCTTCAAAATTACTCAAAAACTTTTATAGAGTGGAAGGGTACATGATTCTATCCGTGCATTCTATTTGTTTATCAGTTTTTATGTGGTTAAAAATTACTTTAAAATTTTTATTTAAAATTGAATACAAACAATACTTAACGAAAGTTAGCCGGAAGATATATTATTAACGATTAAAATAAATTGATCCTTAAAATTCTTACAAAAATAATATGAAGAGGATTCTCTTCCGAGTAGAAGCCCTTGTCGGAGAGGACACCCACCTTGATGTTTAAAGAAGGACCAGTTCTTATGTCACATCCAAATTAGACAAAAAAATCTGAAGCTAAAACGTAAGGGCAATCATATAATGTCATAATATATTTACAAAATGGTCCGCATATTTAACTACTTTGCTATTTTAATCATGTGCAACTTTTTTTATTTATATTTTATGTCCTTATATATAACAATATTAGGAAAACGTACCAGATGCATGCAATATTTTATTTGGTGTTTGTCCTTTGTAATACCCAAAATAGTAAATTGTAGCAATGGTCTCTCAACTTTAATCAAATTGGAGCAATGGTCCCTCAACTAAAAATTCATTACCATTGGTCCCTCAACTTATCAAAATGTGTAGCTATAGTCATTTTCATCAATTTCGTCAAAATTTTATCAAAATAAGTTATGTTGGAATAACCATTTATATAATTAGGGTCCTTCAACTCATCAAAGTGTGTAATTATGGTCATTTTCGTCAACTACGTCAAAAATTTTGTCAAAACGAGTTATGTTGGAATGACCATTGCTACAATTGGGTTAAAGTTGAGGGACCATTTCTCTAGTTGAATTAAAGTTGATGGACCAATGATAATGACTTTTTAGTTGAGGGATCATAGCTACACGTTTTGATAAGTTGAGGGACCAATGGTAATTGATTTTAAGTTGAGGGACCATTGCTCCAATTGAGTTAAAGTTAAGGGATCATAGCTACAATTTACTCTACCCAAAATAACACGATCTAGAGAAAGATAGAGGAAACAGAGTGGGGGTTGTTGTGAACAAACACCATTGATAATTTTGATGGAGAACAACTGGATTGTGATGTGTAAACTTGAGGAGATATTTCAAATTTTCAATCTCTTTGGCCATTTTTTTTATATTAAAGAACATATACAAGAAACACTCTTATGTCATTAATTTTTAACGTAAACAAACGTCTATCAAATGAATAGCTCATTTTTTAAATACGTAACAAACATCTATTTTTTTTAATACATCGATATTTTTACACTAAGGGGAGGGAGAGTTCGGCTAAGCCACACAATATGCAACCTAATTTGGTATCGAATTTGCTATCCACGAAATTCAAACTTAATACTTTTCACTGTCAAGTGAAAAGAAATAACACTAGACCTTAGTACTGAGTGACGTGACAAACATCTATTGTATATCATACTAAAGTCAAAGGGAAAGAGAAACCACGATTTAAAGTCGAAGAAAGAGAGGGGTGCAGGTTTGCAAATTTACAAAATCAAACCAAAACAATCAACGATGAGTCACTGGAGATTTGCTCTCCTGCACATCACAGGACAAAAAATGGTTGAAATTTTAACCGTTCACTCATGGAAAAAATTGCGGGCAAAAATTTCCGTGAGTCAATGATCATGTTTATGTACTTTAATGTTTTGACAAAAAGTCTGAAAGGCCTTGGGCTAAACCAAGGGAAAAAAAAAGTTAAACTCATTCGGCATAATTAGAGGGAATAATACTTGTGATTAACAAACACATTTAGGCCTGGGCTATAATTTTTTCAAATTGCACTATCAATCTATGTTGCGGGTTATGTCAATGTCAGTTGTTGTGATAAACAGAGAACTCTAAACAATACTTGTGATTAACATGTAGTCAATCTTAATCCAACTTAACTTTCCATCCTAAATTTACTCATCTACAAGGCCATTTTAAGACATTGAAGCTTGTTCGATCTTTAAACAATGTTTTAAATGACCTTTTCACGATTTTGTATGAGGCGTAGACAAACTAATTAAAAAGAAAAAGTTTAGATGAGAAGTTTGATAGGACGGAGATTGATGAGCAGTTTAACCGCGTGACTAACATTGACGTATAACCCTCAACCCATTTATTTATTATTAGGATTTAGCCTTATACAGTTGTAATTAAATATCATATCACCAATCACATTTTTCATCGCAGTATGTGATGTAATTTACATTTCTATGTAAGCAGTGTTGTTGATGAATATGATTGCTCGTTTACCATAACTTATTTCTCACAAATAGTGTAACTCACATGTGAATGGTAATATAGTCAAGTTATTTTGAATTTTATGATCAATCTTTGTCTTGGCCAAGAAAAGTTAGAAGAGATATATTAATACTCAAGACTTGTTAGAGCCAAATATTTTCAAATTGTTCATGTTTTTGGTGCCTTTGGAGCCATGAACACCTGGCTAGCTTTAGAATTTAGACCAAGAGTGGGTCCACCAAATTCGAAGATAATGCTTGTAAGTGTCAAGTGTAACTTACCTTAAACTCAAAACAATACTACAAATAGGGTTTAATTAATACTACGGCATCATAGAGGTGGCCAAAGAAAAAGAAAGTAGCACAAATGGCCAAGTAAATTACTAGGAAAATGCTTTAGAACCAAACTTTTCTTTTTATATTTTATTCTCTTAAAATTTACAATTTAAAATTTAGTAGTGTTTAAGTCACGTTATGTAAGAGATTTTCAAGGAAAAAATTGATTCCACGAACTATTTCCTACATATTAAGGTAAAGAAAAAAAGGAATTGTATTAGGATTCTGAAAATCTCATCCTACATTTTTCATAAGTGTATTTTTCTTTTTAATTATAGAAAGTTTGGAGTGCTAATAGTAGTTTAAAAAAATGTGTTGTTTTCGCATAATATATTAGTGATCTTTGAATTGTTTAACTAAAAATAATAATAAAAAAATAATTGAAGACATTCGAATGGGATTAAATTGACGTATAAATTGGTCAAGTTAGCATTGTTTTCTAATTTTGATTCTTATTAGTTTGAGGCGCCCCCAAACTTAGTATGGGATGTCCCTATTTCTCCTCTTACACACCCATGCTTAAATATAATTAGTTGTTTTTGTTTAATTTATTCAGTCAAATGACTTGAAGATCAACTCCCTAGACAAATAAGGTTGTGCACAAAGCGAAAAATGTGTGTGCAGTAGGGAAATGAATTTTGGCACCTATTTTCTCCTCTTGCACCCTCATGTTTATTTTTGTTTTTTTATTCTCTCTTAATCCACTTCAAGGGCTAGAATAAACCTTTTATATAGGTAGTAAATGTGCCTAGAAATCATTTTCTTAAAATGAAGAATTACCAGTAGAGAAGGTAAAATTGAAAGAGAGTGCAAATGACGCTTTATCACAGTAGTGGAAAGTATTCAGGCCTATGCATTTTGGTGTGAGTTTGATCCCTATCGACTCCCTTTCCCCCTTAACAATTAACTTCTAACCTACTAACACTATCACTCAACTCAAAAATTGAAAGAGAAGTGATTTTTCCATACCTTTTTTAGCCTATTGCATACTTGTTTAATCTTAATCGTTGATTTCATTTGACATATTCAATCACATGATCATAAATAAATAAATAAAAATGTGAAAAAACAGGTAAGTAAAATTCAATTCATTTCCCAAAGAAAAAATTACCTTGAGCAAAATTACAGGCCAAAAGAAAATTAGAGGTCAAAGTTATTTATTAGAAAAAGTCAGTCAAAGTAATGATATTTTTACGAGAAGTAGGAGATTATCATAGTATTGAGAGCGAGCAAGCATGTGCAGGGTGTGCTAATAATTAGGGGGAAGTGGGTGGTGACTATGAGGTTAAGGCACATGATTACTGCCGCAATTACCGGGACATGCTTCCTTCCTTTCCAAATTTCTCTTCTATTATTTCTTAGAAAAGGGGGACAACTCCTTTCCAAATATTTCTTTGCTTTTCTAGTTTTTAAATTTCGTGTAAAATTTTTTGCTGTATATTTCTTTTCCATGCGCATTAAGAAAATTACCTCTCCATTGGCGCACGCGAGAGATTTTTTTTTGAACTACGGACACTACATGCTTCTAAAGATGCTTTGCATTTTTCATTGTCTTCCATTAGTTTGCTCTAAAAACATAAATACAACAATATTCTGTTTTTAAAGAAGAAGGATATTCTATTATGAGTGAGTATTGAGCTAAGCCACCCAATGAGCTAGTCATTAACCGGATATTGAACTTAACACAAATATAATACGTCTATGTGAGTTGAACATGAGATCTTTTACTTACGAGTTAAGGTAAATATCAATTTATCAATAAACTACTGTGCTAATTAGTTTTGTTATACTTATAGAATATAAAAAAACATTTGCAAAAGCTAGCCAACCATTAAAAATAAATATACAAAATCAATTAATTGTTTATTTCACAATTAGATTTCTATATGATATTGGCATTTCTTTTTAAAGATATATTTGTTCCTCCTTCCCAGCTGCTTCCTCTATAAAATAGAAAAATAATTGCCGTCTAGCTTACAACATTCCAACCACATGTGATCAACTCATTATTTTTATATTTTGTAACAAAAAAAATATAAATTTTGTTGGGGTGGTCAATGGTTTTCTATTATTCATTCTATAAGTTCTCAACCATTAAAAACAAAAAATAATTTATGCACTTTTTATGTTCTATACATTTGTATTTATTTTTGTCCACTAAGTGTCAATAATTTTATGAGGAAATTTAAAATTAAAAAGTAAACATGAGCATGCATGAAGAGAAAAATGGTATAATTGAAAATCACGTCCTAACTATTGTATGCCATTGCAACAATCAAATACATATTAAGATAGAGTCTCGTTCTCTTAGTCACTTAAGGACAAAAAATTTATGGTCACACATTGCTAAATTTGATATAAAAATGGAGATTAAAACACTAAAAACACATTATTCATTCTCTGTCACATCCCGACCTGGGCTCCACCACTTCTCGGAAACAAATCCGTGAGGGAATGGTAAGCCTAGAGTGGACAATATCGTGTTACGACGGAGTCGAGCCCGGAAAGTGGTGAAGCCCGGGCCGGGATGTGACATTCTCCATCCTTAATATCAAATAAAAAAAAAGTGAGTATATAATCTTTTTCTTTTTTTAAAAAGAAGATCAGCTGGTGGCTTCGCTAGTCCATTGCGGATGTCAGGAACACTACAGAAGCATTTCAGTATATGGACAAGAGCAGATGGAGGTTTAGGACACACAACTACATCAAACCCTGGAAAGCATTATTAATATGATATCATATTTTAAGCCCTAAAACAACTACTGAACTAAATTAAAAATATAAAATATAAATTAAATCGTAACTTCATAAGCCAACAACAATATCAGCAAACATAATACAAAAAACTCCCAAACTCAAAAGTCTTAAAGACTCTTGACTCATAATTGTTTACATCTAATGCAGAAACCTATGCAAAAGCAAAAACCAAAAACAAAAACGTAAAAAAACTTGTTCTAGTTATAATTTAAAAACAAATAATTTGCAATTTTGATAAGACAACATCATTCAAGCAGCAACCGGTATGGTATGCTGCCGGTAGACAACATTCCATACCAAAGCCAACCGTTATGAATTGGTTCGGTTTTATTACCTATCGATTATGAAAATTTACCATAATACTATCATATTCGTACCAATATAAACCAACTGGTAAGGTTTGGTCTGTACATCCGTAAATGGAAAAAATTTCACCCCTGCAAAACGTATCATGTAAAATATAAATCTAAAATTCATCTCATATTACTGAGCCACCATGATTGAGTGACTATATAATCAACTAAGTGACTTGAGAACAGTTTGTTTAAAGAAAAAAATAATAATATAACAAGGATCAATGACTACAGCCCGACATTTGAGCGGTCACGTAATCATATCCGTCGGATCCATTACCCCATCAATGCAACCCACCTTCGTACAATGGTCGCATCACCCCCTAATACAAAATACGAGATATTCAGTTCCAATAGATCACATCACGAGATATCGTAATACCTGAATTTACCAGGCACCGGATCCAGTTAACAGTGAAGCAAGTGTTACTGCAAAAATACGAAGATCCAAACACTCACATCACACGACACCAATACCCACTACTCAAAAAGCAAAAGAAAAAGAAAAATCCAAGACCGCCATTCTCAAAGAAAATAGTCTCTCTCTCTCTCTCTCTCCGAGTAATTTTGTTATCCATTTTCCTTTTGCCAAAGCTTTTAGTAGCAGCAACCAACCAAAGCAACTGCATTACCATTGCCATTATCAAACCTCCCTTTGAATCCAAGTTTTAAGTCCATAACTCTGGTATCTTTCATCTTCCAAATTTTGCTTCGTCTGGTCACTAATTTGCTCAGTATTTTTGGTGGGTAGTTGCCAAAATCTTGGATTTGAGACTTGGAATTATTTGCTTCAAGAAATTCACATCCTTTTCGTATCTGGGTAGCATTTCTTTTTCTACTTTGTTGGGTAGTAACTACATTTTTACAGTATTAGTAAGGCTTTATTCTCTCATAAAGTTTGAAGCTTTAGGCCATTTGGGGTTTCTTTTTTCTTGGGTTTTGAGTGATGGGTAGATAACCTCTTCTGGGTTGTGTTTTTCTTGAGAAACTAGGAGAAAAATGAGAGGTTTTGCCTCCTTTCAGCTTCTGTGCTGCTTGATAGGTGGGGTTCTTTTTGTGGGAGGTGAATCTTTTGGTTCACATGAAGGTACGTGTTTCTGTGTCTCTCTCTGTTTCTCAGATCTTGGTTTATGCAAATCTCTGTTTGGTTGCTGAGAAAATGTGGGGAGAACAGTGAAAATTATTGTCAATCTTGGGTTAAGTGCTGTTACATTGATTGAACTACGTTTCCTGTCTTTACAGTTGATGGAAAATTGTACAGGGTTCAAGATTGTGATTAATTTCTTTCTTAATTAGCAGAGAACGAGTGCTCTTGGAGTAGGGTGAGGGTGATCGTGATGCTTAAATCACTATCTAATCGAATATAATCGCATTGCTAGTTTGATTGAAGTGTTCAACTAGATTAGCTCTACATATGAAAAAAATTAAGACAAGGTGTAATGTGTTTATATGTTTTTGCCCATTTGTTGTTTTAGTAGAAATTCTTCTGAGTGAAAAATGGATTTTGCACAGTTTGGGCCCTTACAACGTTTAAGGAAGCGATATATGAAGACCCGCATCTGGTTTTGTCCAATTGGAATGCCTTGGATGCCGATCCTTGTGCCTGGTCCGGCATCACATGTTCTGTGGCTCGAGACCATGTTATAAAAATGTAAGATATGATCTTGTCTATATTAGTGCTAAATCATAGCATATTATTTCCAGTTTGTTTCCGATTTCGAGAGCAGACTTTTAGAATGACTGGTATACACTTTGTTTTCGATTTGTTACTTTTTTTGCAGTAATATTTCCAGTTCATCAATAAGGGGATTTCTTGTACCAGACTTGGGTCAGCTCAGCTTCTTGCAAGAACTGTATGCTTCCCGTCTTCCCACCTACCACAGTGACTCTGAAGATATTTAACCTTAATTCCAATCTTATTTGGTTGAAGCTTGATTACGTGTGTCTTGTTGTTTTACAGAACTCTGCATGGGAACAGGCTGCTTGGGATAATACCTAAAGAGTTGGGCTTGTTAAAATACCTCACGGTCTTGGACTTGGGGGCGAATGAACTCACTGGTCCAATTCCTCCAGAGCTTGGGAATTTAACCAGTGTTGTGAAAATGTACTAGGAATTTCACATTCATTTTCTGAATGATCATTTGTGGGTTGTTTGGGATTTCTCTTATTGTGGGAATTACTTTTGTTGCAGAAATCTTCAGTCAAATGGGTTGTCTGGTCGGCTACCTCCTGAACTTGGCAATTTGGGACACCTTGAGGAACTTTGTTTAGATAGGAATAAGCTTCAAGGAACCGTTCCAGCCAATGGAGATACAGGACTCCCATCTAACGTACATGGAATGTAAGTTGCAGAAGTGCTACAGTGTTGAATAATTCATGCAGCTCTGCATTTACACAAACCGATGTTTTTAGAGCCAACAATAATTTTGAGGATGTAAAATTATCATCATAACATTAGCTTAAGCTATTCAAAATTGAGATAGAAAAGAAAAATGTGTCGATGGCCATACTGCTGTGTTTCTTGCATGCATTGTGAATCATTGGATCGCCGGCATTGTATTTAGTACTATGTTGTTGAAGTAGAAAAGATGAAGACGTTGAAATAGCAGTTTTGAGATAAATAAGTCGGGATTAAAATTCAAGGGTCAGCGAAGACTTTGTTTAAATTTGATTTGTCATAAAGATTTTGAGAAGTTTATCGACCTTTACTAGCAATTTATTTCTTGAATTTTTTTCTCATAGTTTTTCTTTTTCTGCTTCAGGTATGCCTCAACTTCAAACATAACAGGCCTCTGTCGATCATCTCAGTTAAAAGTTGCAGACTTCTCATACAACTTCTTTGTTGGTAGCATACCTGAGTGCTTGGAGTATCTTCCCAGGTACTGTCCTATCCAAGGACGCATCATGTGTAGGTGGTATTATTGTTTGTTCATGTCCAGTATTAATCAATCCTAACCTGTTTAATTATTGTGTCAAATCTTAATAATTTTTGCGGCCTGTTTGATCCTAACACGCCTGCTTATTGATTGGGTCATGTTTGGGTTGACAAAATACTCTAGCCTTAGGACCCTGTTATCTTGAAACCAAATTGTTGCTTTCCCATAAAATCAAATAAACAAGGATTAATGCAATACCAGACCAACAAATGTAGGAGGTCATAAATCCTTTTCCTACATTGTTAGTTAAGAAGTTTGTTTTGTCAAAATTGTGTTATTTTCATGTTTTTGTCAAGTACTATTATAATCTCCTAATCTTGTGTCGCACTTGCACTATTTTGAAAATTGCCTTTGTTATCCTTGATTGTATGCAACTTGTGAACCTTCATTTACTCAAGCTATTCCATGCAGGACAAGTTTTCAAGGAAATTGTCTCCAGAAACAGGATCCCAAGCAGCGTCCTGCAGAACTATGTGGTATGCGTGATTTTATATTTTTTTGAAGTGAACTATCTTTGGATATACATGCTTAGTAGTTTCAAGAACTTTTATAGTGGATGCTGAACACAAACCAAATCCTTTAGCAAATTCAAAATCGTGAACAAATGTTCTTATGATCCTTCTGAGTGAGCATCCTATATCACTAAATACTAATTTTGTGATGCCGAAATTGCTTTGGTGATCCTAATATGTAATAGGGAAGTTTTGTCAACTTGATGCTCAGTTGATTTTTATAAAGCTGAATCTGATGTGTGGTAATTTGTGTCAGTACTGTTTGTTGTAGTTAGTGACTTTTTCTTTTGTTGGTCCTATGAAGCTGGTGTGCCCCCTTCGAAAGGCCATCCCGGAAGTAACCCACAGCATAAACCTGCTAAAGAGGTCTCCAAACATCGGGAGGTTTCAAAACCTGCCTGGCTTTTGGCTCTGGAAATAGTGACTGGAACCATGGTGTGTTCGCTCTTTCTAGTTGCTGTTTTCACTGCTGTTCAGAAATGCAATAGCAAATCATCTATCATAATTCCTTGGAAGAAATCATCAAGTGAAAAAGACAATATCGCAGTCTACATAGGTTTGTTCCTTGTTGAACTCAGTGCAATTGAGTTTTTGAATTGTATATAGGAAAGCAACAATTGCTAATATGGTTACTGGTTTCAATACAGATTCCGAGATGTTGAAAGATGTTGCCAGATTCAGCAGGCAAGAGCTAGAGGTTGCGTGTGAAGACTTTAGCAACATTATTGGTTCCTCACCTGACAGTTTGGTATACAAAGGCAACATAAAAGGTGGGCCTGAGATTGCTGTGATATCCTTTTGCATTAAGGAAGAGCATTGGACGAGCTATCTTGAACTCTATTTTCAGCGAGAGGTGACAGATTTGGCAAGATTAAATCACGAAAATGCAGCAAAATTATTGGGTTATTGTAATGAGAGTGCCCCTTTTACGAGGATGCTGGTTTTTGAATATGCTTCAAATGGGACACTGTATGAGCACCTCCATTGTAAGTGAAGATTTTTCTTTAAGTGCATTTGATTTCTATAGGTCTCATGGACTCTAACCATAATTTATTTTGATGCAGTTGGAGAAGGATGCCAGTTAAGTTGGACACGGCGCATGAAAATTATTATAGGCATTGCTCAGGGACTCAAGTATTTTCACTCGGAACTTGAGCCACCATTTACCATATCGGAGTTGAATTCTAGTGCTGTATATCTTACAGAACATTTTTTACCCAAGGTACGCCATAAAACTTAGCAAATCCCTTAATTCAGATTTGTTCAAACATGATTCAGATGTATGAAAATTCCACAAGTCTAGGTGATTAATACTCTTTTTTCTACTATAGCTGGTTGATTTTGAAAGTTGGAAGACAATTCTTGCGAGGTCAGAAAAGAAGTCGGGCTCTATTAGCGGCCAAGGTGCTATTTGTGTCCTTCCGAATTCTATGGAAGCACGCCACCTGGATGTTAAAGGCAATGTCTATGCTTTCGGCATTCTTTTACTTGAAATAATAAGCGGGAGGCCTCCATTCTGCAAGGATAAGGGGTGCTTGATAGACTGGGTAAGTAAATTTTGTGGATGTTTTTGTGTTTTGTCAAATTTGCTCTTAAGGTAATCTGAGAAGTGTAGTCTATGCTAGTTATGCGTCAAACAACTTAAGGCTCCTGTCTTCTGCAGGCGAAAGACTATCTTGAGCTGCCAGATGTGATGTCGTACGTTGTTGATCCTGAACTGAAACATTTCAGTTATGATGACCTCAAAGTTCTATGTGATGTGGTGAATCTTTGCACCCATCCTGACCCCACCAAGCGGCCTTCGATGCAGGAACTATGCACCATGTTGGAGAGCAAAATCGACACATCAGTTTCGGCTGAGCTCAAGGCGTCTAATCTAGCATGGGCGGAGCTTGCACTGTCGTCATAAATGAGCTAAGTTAACATACTGTAAAGAAATATACAAATGTAATACTCGCCTTTTCGTTTTCTCGACGTTTTGTTCCTTGTAAATGTTTGTAATTGGAGAGGGAGCTTAAGGATGCATAAGCAGGACAAAATCTCTTTGTATACCATTTTCTGAACAGGAAAGCCCCAGATTACAGTAAAACTAGAGTTGCTAATCAAGTTTGTTCAATGACTCGTGTTTCTGGTCATTAGTGCATTTCCGATGTTCGATATATTATACGTGATAGATGTTATCTACGAACTTATAGTTTATTAGTATTCTTCTGTAAGTGGGAGATCTTAGGTTTGACTCTTATGCACTTAACCCCAACCCCAACATTGTTGTATCAAAAAACTCGATAAACAACTCTGTAAAACGTCGTAGTTTCAAGTTTGGGTATTTTGAAAAAGGAAAGGAGATATTTGTGGACAAGAAGCATAATATTTAGTAAGGGACGTGACCCATGCCAATTATTGCATTCATCCGATATATAAACCAAGATTAATAGTTAATATCAATCCACATCTGTATGGTTTAGATTCTTAAGGACAATGGGAAAGGATGGAATCGTACTACGTCATTGTATGGCGTGCTTTAGAAAAAGGCTAATTCAGATAAGGAAGGAAAGTGTTGTTGTTGTTGTTTTGTTTTTTTTTTTTTTTTTTTTTTTTTTTTTTGGGAAACTGGAAATATATTACCAGGGCAAAGATGTCAGAGAGCTACAAAGAAAGCCTACACCGAGGCCAACAAGCAACGAAGCAACCAAAAACAAAGCAGCGAAGGGGATAGGGAGAAAGACACTAGAACCGAGTTCAAGCGTCGCCCCTTCGACTGCCACAATAGTGCAAGGGGGACAAAGTAAGTCATCTTTATTGAGTATATGAACCAACGAAGATGGAGGTCTGTTGACCCAAGTGATATTGCACATCTCCGTGTTGCTTTGCGACGCCAAAGTATCCGCCGCCATATTGGCTGATCTTAGGGGTGGGCACGGTCCTGTTCGGCCCTCAAAATGGAACCGAAATCAGAAAATTTCAACGGTTCGGTTCGGTGCGGTTCCACTTAAATTTATTACTAAAATCGTATGGTTCGGTTCATGACGATTCCGGTTCGGTTCATGCCGGTTTACGATTCTAACCAAAATTACATATATGTTTTTTCTAATTTTCTACTTCTAATACCAAACATACATTTCAACCACAAATTCAAGTAAATTTGAGTTCCACTACTAGATCTTTAAGATTTTTGACCGGAAGATAGAAAGTGTGCATATAAATATAAATCAAAAGATATAAAGGCTCATATCAAGACCAAAGTGTAGATCTTAAACTAAAACTAAAATGTACATAATGCATAATATACTGGAAAAGAATGGAGAAAAATAATGTAGGGGGAGAAAAGTGATAAAACAATAAAGGAAGGGGAGATAAGTGAAGAAAATATTAGGCTTATGCACATGGTTTTCTTGGAAAAATGTCTTATTTATATAAAAATAATAATTTATATTAAAAGCGGTTCGGTCCGGTTCCTTCAGTTCTTAATATTTCTAGATTTTTGTTCTGATTTTGACTTTTTTGGTCAACGGGGTTTTTTACGGTTTTTTTTGTCACGGTTCGATTCGGTTTTCCGGTTTGGCGGTTTTTATGCCCACCCCTAGCTGATCTTGGAACCCAAGACCAGTGACAGCCCTGAAAAGACTCCCCTAATTGCTTAACAGTCGATAAGGTATGAAGGGCCTCCCATCTGCCATTTTCCAACGAAGTTGATAAGGATGCAATTGAATCCTTCGATTCAAATTCAATGATTACCCAATGGTGTCCCAAAGCAGCAGCCAGCTCACATCCTCGCAAAATAGCCAAATCTTCGGCCGTGGCTGCATTTGGAGCATGGACCGCATACCTTGCCGCAACCACGAACCTCCCCATCGCACCCCTAATCACAATCCCCACAAAACCATTCTATGATGAAACCGACCAACTAGCATCAACATTAACCTTCAGGAAGGGGGCTGAAGGGGGGGACTAAAGGGCTGCAGGAGCATCCACCGTGGAGATAGCTAGGAGGGAAATAAGAGGATCACTAGTAACTTCAAGGAACACACCAACAAAATTTGAAATTGAGAGGACCTGGGTAGGTTGAATTGGAATTTGATTAAATAGAAAATTGCACCTCGCTTTCTAAATATGCCAACAAGTAAATGCGACATGAGAAAGCAAAATGCCATGCTCATCCTTAGACCCAAACTGCTGAGTAGCAATGGAATGAAACCAATGCACCCATGAAGAAATCTCATGTCTATCAACTTTATAATTGAGAATTCCACTAAACCAGATAGTCTCTACCCAAGGGCATAATAAGAGGAGATGCTCAATAGATTCCTCATGACTGTTGCATATCGGACACTTCGGTGAGGGGGATGATTTCCGTATAAATAGATTTTTCCATCGTAGCCAGGGCACGATGAGCAACTCGCCACATAAAATTACGAAGTTTTGGCGGGGTTCTCAACTTCCAAATAATTTTCCAAATATGTCTTGATAGAGAGCGGGAGAGGAGGGCCGCTGATCCACCGGGGAACCCTGCAGAGACCTTGCCAGGGATACCTAGACTTGACCACATACAACCCATTCTTGGTGGAAGGCCAAACAAGTCGATCACCTCTCCTAGGATCCCCAATGTGTGTCGCCAATATAACATCTTTCTCCTCCACCGACAAGAATGGTTAAAGGAAACTTATATCACAAGAATGAGAAGTAGGACTGATGATAAACACCAGCCTAGTATCCCTACTCACCGACACCTCCCCACTAGGCATTGGATGACCCAATAGAAGTGAGGGACGCCACCTATCCATCCATAATCGAACATTTCGCCCTTCCATGATTTGCTAGTGTGATCCTTTCATCAACAAATCCCTACCCACCAAAAGACTGTTCCAAGCCCAAGAGGCCCTACTCCCCCGTTGAGCATTAAGGAAAGAACAATGCGGAAAGTATCTAGCTTTAAGAACCAATGCTTATAGAGAGTTTGGGTTTTGAATCAGCTTCCAACACTGCTTTGCAAGTAAGGCATCATTAAAATCATTAAAGTTCTTGAACCCCATACCCCTATCCTGCTTCGAGAGACCTAAAGTGTTCTTAGACACCCAGTGAATTTTCCTCTCCTCACCAACTGCCCCCCACCAAAATCCGGATATCAGAGAGTCCAACTCGTTGCACACCGCCGTCGGGAATTTAAATAAATTCATAGGGTATGCCGGAATCGCTTGAGCTATCGTTTTAATTAGTACCTCTTTGCCCACTGGAGAGAAAGTGCTTTGCTTCCATCCTTGTATTTTTTGCAAAATCATGCCTTTGACATAAGTAAGACCTTGCCGCTTTGATCTTCCCCACATGACAGGAACATCAAGATATGTCCCCGGATCAGAAACCACATGCATATTAAGAACTTGTCCCAGCTCCGTCGACAGTGCCACTGGCGCATTAGCATTGAAGAAAATGCACGATTTTTGTAGATTTACTGCTTAGCCCGAAGCCGCACAATAATCTTCTATGATTTTGACCAAATTGCAACAATTCATTCTAGTGGCCTTAAAAAATATAAGTGTGTCATTGGCAAAGAAAATATGAGATATTACCGGACCATGCGGTTTCATCTTCACCCCTTCCAAAAGCTTTCGCTCCACCACCAATTGAATCATCCTGGAAAAAACGTCACTGACCAATAGGAACAATTAAGGAGATAAAGGATCCCCTTGTCGTAAACCTCTTGAAGGAGCAAACTTGTTTCCCAGTTGCCCATTAAGAATTACCGCAAAGTTAACCAAGCTCACACACCTCATGATAAGCTTCCGCCAACTAGAATTAAACCCCATCTTCTCCATAACTGCATCAAGGAAATCCCACTCCACCCGATCATACGCTTTATGCATATCCAACTTGATGCCAAGTTCAAACTTACTTCTTGCTTTCCTTAGTTTAATGAAATGGAATAATTCGTGAGCAATCCCAACATTATCTTGAATTTGTTGACCCCTGACAAAAGCGTTATGCATAGGAGAAATGAGATTGGGAAGCAACGGTTTTAACCGATTCGCCAAAACCTTTGCCAAGATCTTATAAGAATAATTACATAAGCTAATTGGTCGGAATTGGGAAACAGATTCCGGATTTTGAACTTTAGAAATTAGCACAATGTAAGTTGCGTTGAGTCGGCGAGGATTAACCTCCCCTAATTCCAGCATCTGAACCAGAGCATTAACCTCATCTCTAATACTTTCCCAAAAAGAATGATAAAACACACCTTGGAAGCCATCAGGTCCCGAAGCCTTGAGACCGCCCATTTGCATCATTGCTTCTTTAATCTTTAATTTCCATATCTGAGATTGAAGACATCAAGGACTCGTTCATGTTGTCGATAACCGACGGAGTTACACACTTTAAAATTGGTCCCCACTCCTTTATCCCTGCAGAGGTGAAGAGATTTAGAAAATATTCATCGATCAGCTTCCTCACCCGACTCGCTACTCCTCCCAACTGCCATCCTTTTTTTTTAAGTTTCATCACATGATTTCTCCTCCATCGTTGCATGGTGGATTGATGGAAAAACCTGGTGTTATCATCTCCTTCACGAAGCCATTTAACCCTTGACCTTTGTTGCCAAAAACTCTCCTCCTGCGCCAGTAACATATCAATCAATTTTGTCTTCTCATGAATCTCATCAATATGTGCTCCCCAATCTTTTTGAAGCTCCCAAGCTGGGACATAAGCTCCACAATTTCCTATTTCCTCATTTTGAATTTCCTTCTACTTTGCATAATGAGTTGAGATCGACAATCATTGATCCATTTTTGCCATCGATCCAGTGCATCACCACTGCAAAGACAGTCCCAACAAGCTTTCACCAACCTTTTGCATTCCTCCTCCATCGCCCAAAAAGCTTCGAAGCAGAATAACTTTCGACCAGCAGTCATTCGACGATCACACTAGATGATAATAGGGCAATGGTCCGAACCTAAAACAGTACTAGTATTCAGTTAAAAAATAATTAGTGTTCAGTTAAAAAATAGTGAAAGTATTAGTGTTCAGTTTAATAAATAGTCAGTGTTTAGTTTACGAAATAGTGATAGTACTAGTATTCGGTTTGAGAAATAGTTAGTGTTTAGTTTACGAAATAGTGATAGTACTAGTGTACTAGTGTTCAGTTTAAGAAATAGTCAGTGTTTAGTTTACGAAATAGTGGTAGTACTAGTATTTGGTTTAGGAAATAGTCAGTGTTAGTTTACGAAATAGTGATAGTACTAGTTTAAGAAATAGTAATAGTACTAGTGTTCGAGTTTAAGAAATAGTCAGTGTTTAGTTTACAAAAAGGAAATGTTATTGGCACTCTAAAAATCTCATTCTACACTCCTCACAAGTATATTTTTATTTCCTAATATAGAAAGTTTGGAGTGTAGAATGAGATTTTTGGAGTGCTAATAACAATTCCCTTACGAAATACTAATAGTACTAGTGTTCGATTTAAGAAATAGTTTGTGTTTAGTTTACGAAATAGTGATAGTACTAGTGTTCGGTTTAAGAAATAATCAGTATTTAATATATGAAATAGTGAAAGTACTAATGTTCGATTTAAAAAATAGTCAATGTTTAGTTTACGAAATAGTGTTAGTATTAGTGGTCAGTTAAGAAATAGTCAGTGTTTAGTTTACAAAATATTTAGTGTTCATTTAAGAAACAGTGATAGTATTAGTGTTCAGTTTAAGATATAGTCAGTGTTTAGTTTAAGAAATAGTGTTCAGTTTAAGAAGTAGTCAATGTTCAATTTAAGAAATAGTGATAGTATTAGTGTTAATAAAACTGAAAACTGAAAATTATCTTTATTTTTGGTCTTGTAATATTATTATTTAGTTTATTCTAAAAAAATTATGAAATAATGGTCAAATAAACAAAAAAAAAAAAATTAAAAAAAAAAAAATTTGTGTGGAGTGAGAGTAGAGTGACATGAGAGAGTGGAGAGGTAAAAAGAGAGAGGAGAGAGAAGAGAAAAAGTTATTGTGGATGGGTGAGGTGAAAGGAGAGAAAATTGATGGGAATATGTGAAAGAGGGAAGAGAGAGGGAAAGAGGTTAAGAACGGTAGAGTAAGGGAAGAAGGGAGAATTTTTGTTTTTTTGTATTATGTTAAACTTTTTGTCATTTTCATTAAAATTTAAGTTTATTTATTTATTATATTAAAGTTTAAGCCCTTTTCAATAAATAAAGTTAGGCCTGGTCCTTGAGATTTGCATAACTCATAACTTTGGTCTCTGAGATTTGAAATCGATAGAATTAGTCCCTAAGTTTGTCCATCATCAATCATTTTGGTCATTCCATGAAAAATCTCCATTAAATAAGGATAAAATGAAAAAAATACTCTTATTTTTGTCAAATCATTTTGACCTATTATTTTGATTCTTATTTAACATAATTTTTCACGGAATGACCAAAAAGATTGATGATGGATAACCTCAGGGACCAATTCTATTGATTTCAAATATTAGGGACAAAGTGAGGAGTTATGCAAATCTCAGAGACTATTTTGGCTAAAAAGCCATAAAGTTATTAGATGGCTTTTTGTTAATAAAAAGTTTAAACAAGCCATTTTCATTAAAGCTTTGGCTTTGGAAATTATTCTTTATTTGTAAATGAGAGGTTTTAAGTTCGTATCTTGTGAATTGTGAGTTTGATACTAATTTATTTTTCTACTTCACCCTCATTTATTAAAGTGGTTAACACTATTTAGTAGGATTATGGGAGCACACATTACGTGGGTGACTTGCTCACCCGTTTTTTTTCATTGATCCAGTTATTTCGTTGGTTCGTTCTCTTGGTCGTGGTGGCCTTCCCTTAAAACTAAATCCCTAACCTGAAGACTCCGAAGTTTGACACTTTTGTTGTAGTAGGATCTAAACTGTTGATGGTAAGCAACGAGCTGGACTAAAGCGCATTTTTGGCGTTTTTCTGTGAAATCGAGATTGGATTCAAGATCCCCATCATTCTCTAGGATTTTCTTTTTTGTGTATAAGCTGGGCATGGTGGTGACTTGAATTAGGATGACCCATTCCGTTCCATAGGCCATGGGGAATGAAGTTTCCCCAATCTCATTTCGAGAGTGGTTTGATATGCCCATGGAACTTCATACAATTGTTTTGGCCATTTACTCTTCTTCTCTAATTGTTTCTTCAAGCACTACATAATGGTTTTGTTTGAAGTTTCTGCTTGTCCATTACTTTGCGGGTAACGCGGAATGGAGGTGAACCAATTTATAACTTCAGAGTTGGTGAGTTGCAGTTTATTGTTTTTGAGTATGGTGTGAGAGATGCAAGATCGATAGATGATGTTCGTCCCTATGTAGGATTTTACCCCTGCCCTAGTGATTAAGGTTCTGCTTCAATCTACTTGGAGAAATAGTCCATGCCCACTATCAAGTATTCTTTATGAACTTGTGCCTTCTTTAGTCGTCCGACAAGGTCAATGCCCCATTGCATAGAAATGCCATGATCCTATTAAAGTGCTAAGTTCTTCAACATGTTGATGGTTAATAGACGCGTACCTTTGACATCCGTCGCAAGTCTGAGCACAGTCTACTGCATCCTGTCACATAGTGGGCTAGTAATATCCTACCGTCAACACCTTTTTTGCTAGGGATCTTCCGCTTGCGTTGTTCCTACACACACTAGAATGTGTGTCATTCAAGATCTGCAGGCTTATCTTCGAGGTGACGCAAAACGTGTGGGGTCCGAAGTAGGAGCATCAGTACAGTTTTCTGCGTATAACCGTGTATCTTGAAATCTTTTGGACTAGTTTCCTTGCCAAGTGGCGGTCTTCTGGTACCTTCTCATCCTGGATGTAACCGATTAACTCATCCATCCAGTTCTTTGTGGTGTCGATAATGGCTACTACCTTCGGCTCGAAGTGGTTGATATTCGGAACCGTGAGATACTCGAACGGGATTGTTTGCCGGAGTGTTTAGTCGATAGTGGGGTGGGCCCTATATTTGCTATGATCTCGATGTGTCCATTCTCACTTCTGAGGATTTGCTAGATTTCATGCTTGCTGAACCTTTCGAGTAGTAATTTGGCCTTAGTGAGGTAAAACCCCAATGTTTGATATTGAGCTGCTTAGTCACCTTTAACCTGTTTCATTATTAGCATGGAGTCGCAATAAACCGATAGTTCCTTTACCTGTGGTTCTGCTACGATCTTCAGCCTAGCGAGGAGTGCCTCGTACTCCGCCTCGTTATTGCTAGCCTTGAATCCCAACTTCATGGCTTGCTCTAGTATGGACCCGTCTGACGTTATCAAGACCATGCTTACTCCTGTTACGTTTATGTTCCAAGATCCATCCATGTAGAGCTTACATAGTCTAGGATTTTTAGGTGTGTTTCGCGAATCTGTAAAAGAGGGAATGTCTTGGTCCGGCGATGTGAACTTGCCATGAAGTTCGCGAGTACCTAGGCTCTGACGGAGATTTTAGGACGATAGATGACTTTATGCTACCCAAGTTCGATAGACCACCTGGTGATGTTGGAAGATGCGTTTGGACTATGCAGGATTGTAGGGGGTGTTTCATCATGTAGACTAGCCTGAATGATTAGAAGTACGGCCAGAGCTTTGTAGCTATGGTAGCTAGTGTTAGGATGAGTTTTTCCATCTTGGGATATCGTGTTTATGGTTTTAGAAGAGGTTTAGAAACATAATACACTGGCTTCTAGTCCCTCGAGTCTTCTCGAATCAGGGCCGTGCTGACCGCATAGTTTGATACTGCTAGGTACAAATACAAATATTCCCCATACATAGGTTTGGACAATCGTGGAGGGTTAGATATTATTCCTTTAGTTTTATGAAAGCTTCTTCACATTCATCCATCTAGAGTAGGCCTTTGCTTTTCTTTATAGCAGTAAAGAAGGGTTTGCATTTGTCGGTAGACCGCGAGAGGAAGAGGCTAAATACTGCTGCTATTTTGGTCAGACTTTGTATTTCCTTTATTGTCCATGGGGACTTCATACCATGATCACCTTGATATGATCATAATTGACCTTTATTCCGGGTTTGGTCACTAGGTAACCCAAGAATTTTCTAGACGCCACTCCGAAGGTGCACTTTTCTAGATTGAGCTTCATGTTGTATTTTTGGAATAGGTCGAAGGATTCTTGAATGTGGTCGAGATGGTTCTTCTTCTCCTTGCTTTTGACGACCATGTCATCCACATAGACTTTCATTATTCTTCCGATCTTTTGCTTGAAGATCCGATTGACCAACCTTCGATATGTTGCCCTTGCGTTTTTAGGACCAAAGGCTATAATGTTGTAACAGTACGTACCTCGGTCTATGACGAAGCAAGTTACCTTCATGTTTGGCTTGTACATCTTTATCTGGTTGTAACAGGAATAGGGGTGCATAAAGCTTAGCAATTCGTGCCCCTATGTGGAGTCTACCAGCAAGTCAATCCGAGGAAGAGGGTACGGACCCTTGGGGCATGCCTTGCTCAAATCAGTTAAGTCCACGCAAACTTTCCACTTTCAATTCTTTTTTCGTATGAGCACCACATCCTTTAACCACTCGGGATGGTAAACTTTGAAGATGAAGTTGGCATCGTTAGTTAAGTTTATTGATCTCAGATTCAATGATCTTGCTCCGCTCTATGCCATGATTATATTTTCCATTGGATAATCGGTTTGGCAATTGGGTAACAAAGTAGTTGATGGTAAGATGAAGGGATTACTTTCGTCTTATGAAGCCAGTTTCTTCCCAGTATGGCGTTGTGTGGGGCTAGGTAATCCTGGGTAATCACTCCTAAGAGGATGCAATATTTATTTCTTAGATATCCTCATGGATTCTCCCAGTTTAATACGGTTTCTACTATTCTAAAAGATTATCTCCACGACTGGTATAAATACACCCTCTAGGGTTTATCTCTGGTAACGCAATTTCTGCACACTTATTCTCTTGCCTACTACTTGAGTCTTAATATTGCTTACTAACTTAACCGTCAAAGAGCCTTTGACCGACACACCTTCATTCCCAGACCCTAGACTCATTCACGGTTGTGTGCGCTTTTCTAGGAAAGCAGATTTGAGTATCTCCATCACTCATGGTGGTGAGTGAATTTGGTTCCAACAACCAATATTATTTCCAACTTTAACAATTATTATTAGGAGTAGAGTTTTATCATAAAATGTATTGGTGATTAGGAGCATAATCTCCCATATATAAATTGTATATTATCTTGTCATAATTCCAATGTGGATGTCTATTTTCCAACAGCTTTAGGGCCTTTTCCAAGATTCAATGCTCTCAATATGTGTGTTTTTTGCAAAAAAGTATATATAATAGCAACACAATGCACAATGGAAAATAAAATATGGATATACTTTTGATATAGAGCAAAACTACACACAATCAACCCGAGTAAAAAAAAGGGGCACAAAAACAAAGATCATCATGCTACGATCATAACAATCTTCTAAGAGCAACACTTTGACAAATGGAAGCAAAGCAAAACCCAGTTCAACCAATTCTAAAGCAGCAGCAACAACATTTCGGCATCAGCTAATGCTCTTTTCTGCTGCAGCCAATTTAGTTTTTGAGAGTTCAATCCCTTTGCTTTTTTAATCCCAAAATATCATAATGTTTTTGTTTTTTTTGAATAAAGCTTTAAGGTTATACAGAAGAGTACATAGTACATTCACAGATTCACTTGGTTTTGGAATGGAATGTTTTTAAAAATCCAAGTTATAGATAATGGCTATAAAATGTTGGTGGCCCCCAAAGGATACAGTGAGGGAAAGAATGAAAAAGATTTGGAAGAGATAGAGAGCAAAAGGGGGGGGGGGGTCACTTTAGCAGGCTCGCCCTTTCACTATGTCCAAGCTCATCTCACTTGGATCTGTTGCTTGCAATTCAAATGAAATGCCGTCCAATTCTCTCTTGAATCTGTCCTTGGAACTAGCATACACCATCTTCATCCTCACCTTTGATGAATCCGGTGACCTAATCCATGCCACAAAAACACATGTACAAGTATAGTTGTTTAGTGTTCAACAAAGTGCAAAAAGAAATGAAAAAAATTACTTGAACAGATATTGCAAAATTTCCCTAGAAAAATATTCACGTTAGAGTCATCGGAAAGAATATACTTGGAGGTCGTTTAGTACCTAAGATTGGCAACCAATCCAATCCAATCTTAGTCACTAAATGAGCCCTTATTATTAAGCTATATAACGCACATTGGTAATTTGAAATCAAGAGTGGTTGAATGAGTCATCCTTCAAAATACAACCTATTAGTAGTTGCATACAACTTTGTTTCTATAAGAGAGATTGATAACCATAATTGTATACAACTGGTTGTATGCATGGAAAAATTACTCTTTACAAACATGTGAGACTCGGCATGTTTATTCTCATTTGTTTTTCATGGGTGGCCTCATGCAAGTTATGCAACTAAGAAAGATAGTTAAGCATAGGCATAGCATATATGAATGACCATGTCATGTTTATTTTCAAGTTGATTTCTAAAAGAATACGAGGATGTGTAATGTTTGTGTGCAATTACTTACCATGCAATGAAGAAAATCTTGCTTTTCTGGCAGTTCTCTTCGGTTGTGAAATCGAAATCATAGACAGCATATCGACACTCATCAGCAGGAAAACTGGAGGTGAAATCATCATAGCTCTCACTAGGTTCCCCGAGCTTATCAACCACAATTTGTTGTTGCTCAATCTTGAACAGAATGAAGCGATAGCTCCTCTTTGCTTTTAGCTCCTTGAACCTCAGTTTGCAGTCATCGTGCACAGCCATTCCAGAAGCTGCATTGGCCTGCAGGATCCCATGCCATCATATATAAAAGCTATGTCTTTAGTTCCAACCTCTAGTTAATTGGTGCATTATTATGCACCTATAGATCATAAAATTATTACTCTATATAGATCGGTTTAAGAAATTTGTTTTCCCTATTTTGTTTGTATAAGTGAGTTCTAAGAGCAAAGCATCACACAAAAAACGTTTTGTCGGATGTTAACATGGTGAATGTTCTCTTATTTGTTTGCACGTGTGATTCAGATTGCGAATGTGACATGTTATATGTTATCATAAACCAATCTGGATCAAAATGAAGAAACGAACAAATTGGAGGGTAGCATGAAAAATTAAGCATCATCGTTACACAGCTCAATACAAACATAATGCCTTTGGTTGAACTAATAAGAAATAAATCATCATATTTGACCCTACGATATTTATAAATGATCATAAATTGTAGAAACAAAAACAATAGAGAAGAGGATGCATACCATTTTATCTCCAATGAGAAAGGGCTTCTGAAATGTGAAAAAAGAGAGAGAAGGGAATTGGGGGCCTAAGAGAATGGAAGTGGGGGCAAGAAGCACAATGAGAGCCTATGGGGGCAAAAAAAGAGAAAATGGATCCTTGTTTTTGGGAGGTATGAGAGGTGGAGAAGTTGGAAATTAGGAGGCTAAGATAATGGAGGAGGAGAGAGTTTGGAGGAGAAAATTTGCTTCTTCTGCCGATTGTGTCCACAAGTCACTTTAGTCCTTCCATTCCACGTATTGTAACCTCAATTTGTTATGGCTTTTTGGGATAAATTCTATTGAATTTTCCTGTTTTAGGTCTAAAATGTTGTTTGATAATCAGGAAAGTTCTAAAGTGTTGAAATAACCTAAGTGTTGGATTTAATCCGACGATCTGATCATACGATCCATTTTATTTCCAAATACCCCTTCTTATGACTATGGTTATTGGTTTATAATTTTAAAAAAGACGTGGTAGAAATACTTGGTTTAGATAGATGCTGTAGTAGGAGGGTATGTAAGTGATGGTAGTTGAATTTTATTTGGTTTCATGGTAAGTGATAATTAAAAATTCATAACATTTCTCTTTTCAATGTTGGAACCTGTTCGAAGTTTAAATCCTACCTCCCTGTTGATGAAATTATGTGGATAGCATCCATACAATTTGAAACTGTAAACTAACAGGGTACAAACTTTGTAATTAATTTATGCGCTTAATTTACATTGAATTTTCATTGCTAAAACAAAAAGTAATTTTGTAAGAAATTACAGGCGTTGCTGCTTAGAGAGATTTTCCCAGTACTTATCTTCCCATTGTTGCACTTGTGTAATTGAATTAATATTCCTCCTGTATAACTTTGCAAGAGCTCGGGGTTCATAGGGAGGAGGCATGGTGCAGGGGTCTGTTGCTGATGGACTCTTAACCAATGATTCGGTCATAGACTTCTTCGGTGACTCATCTGCAGGACAAGCTATACTCTCCGAGCACAAATGTGTAGTGCCCTTGGGTATTCGTGGCTCAAATCTTAAGAGTTTAGCATATTCATTTAACAGATGAAACATGTAGTCATACACATAGTCCATCTTTAGCTCCTCCTGAATGAAGTTGCTTGCTGCTTTTCCAATTGCTTGTGCCTGTTCCAAAATCCGTAAGTAACAGAAACCGTAGAGTATAAACTTCCAGAGTAATGCTAGAGTGATCACATTGTTGACCGCACCTCTATAAATGTGGCACAAATAGCTCTGCTTGGAGTTTAAAGAGGACAATACCATAAATTACGAACAAAATGGAAAGTAAATTAGAAAGAGGAGTCACCTTTTGTTTGTGGTTGTTGCCCCAATCCACAGCAAACTTAATGGATCTACATTTGTTTTCATGCCTTACAGGCCAGTAATGGTGCACTGGTTGCAGACCTCTTGTGAAGAAATCATAGTACTTCGGTTTTACCAGCAATGTTACTGAATCACAGGCTAGAATGTACTTCTCGCTCACAGACCATGCATAACCCTCAATATAGATCTTGTACCTGCATAAATCATGATAAAATGGAATGACGATTAAAGTGAAATTTAATTACCAAACAGGAATTTTATTTATATGTCTACAAGAAGTACCTGTGTGTGCATTGATCTGCTACATTTGATTGCTTGAAGCCTTGTTGAGATTCAAGAATCCAATCCTGAAATTATACCTAATTAGTTAGTAGATTTATTGGCTAATTGGGTTTTCAATCAAAAGTTAATGATGTTGATAACATATGCCATTTGTTTAAACGAAATTAGTTTTTAATGGTACCTGGATGAATAGGCGAGCATTCCAGTCCTGTGTCCCTGAGACATTGCATTTGAGTAAGTCTTTCCTCGTATCAGAAACAAAGGGGTTTCCTTTCCAGTATGCATAAGGTTCTCTGTCCATCCATTTGATCCTTTGATTGCCTTTCTTGACATCTTTCAACAAACCTTCCCATGGTTTTATGTTTATCTCATTCCTTCAAAAATTCATGCAGGCTATGAGTTACGAGAAAAAGTACTTTAAAACAAAATTGTAACATTCTCTTGCCAGATATATAATATGTACGTTGTTAGACTGTGAATTTGTATGAATTTGGACCGACTGTTTGACATGACATTGTTCCAAGAGAAGTTTCCCAACACTCAAATATAGCTAGAATAGTTACGTTGATGAATTATTAATTTAGTTTGTTTTTAGTCTTAATTTGAGTGGTCCTTAGAGGTTTGGTGCCCTATCATTTTCATGCAAGAAAGTAAACAAAAAAGTTAGGCCAAATTCCAAAATTTCAAACATACCAACCCCAGAAGGACCAATCAGGGAACACAATGTCCTTTGTCCATCTATCACCACAATACCGGAACAGTGGCGGTACCCGAGTCGAGTTCAGTCCCTGGTAGTCCCTTGATCGGATGACCGGCTGGTCATCACAGTCAAACATGAACTCCAAGTCAGGTAGTCTGCCAGGATACCTCCTAAGAAGCTGCAAAATGCCCCATATGGTAAAAACATCCCTTGTTTGTATGGACTGCTTGTACTTCTCAACATAAACCTTGCCCTTCACAATCACGAGCCTAAAATGTGCTGTCTTCTTTGCGTTCTCCACCATGTCCCTTGTGATTCCTGTGCGTTTCCATGGCATGAGATCCTGGTGGATGAACCGGAAATAATCCGGGCACAAAGGGTTTGGCGACGGGTCAAGTTCATCAGTATTGCTAAAGGTTGTAGGGTAGTTTGCTGGGCAGGTCTGAGTTTGGTTAGCATTGCTGCCAATGGAACAGTTGAGTGGGAATTCAACTGATTTAGGGGTTTTTTTAAACTTGTCAGAGACAACTATGGTTTGGTTTGTAGAACTACCAATCTGAAAATTGGACTGTATCATACAAAAACATGAAAATTATATGTCAAAACATGCATAGGCGGTTTAGGTAAAATTACTAAAACTATATCAAGTGAGTAAGGCTTACAGTTTGAACCCAAAAGGAAGATAGAGTGGCCGAAGCAATGATGAATAGCCCCACGAAGAGAATAGTATTGGTTGCAACAGCAGCTGGTGCAGATCCCTTTAAACTTGTTCCCTGAAACTTGAAAGGTCTGGCAAAGCGATATCCACGCAACATTGGAACTAATAATAATTTTGTCGAGCTATAGGTGACTTTGGAGTTCTGTAAGTCTAGAGCTTTAGTACTTCTTTGGATTTTTTTATTTTTATTTTTAAATTTTTTTTCCTTCTAGTTGTGTAGAGCACAGCACCAGAAAGCCCTCTCGCGTAATAATTCAATGGTGGTGATTCATATATGGTGCTTCTCCAACTGGTAATTGTGTAGATTAATTTCAAGTTGACGGGAAGAATTAATTAAAAAATAATAGAAAATTATGAAATGATGGAAGAATAACGTAGAAAAAGTCAAGTGGTAATCCGTCGGTGATAAGATTCTCCGGATTCTTTACGTGAGATGGATTCGCATCTTATCTGTTCATAGTATATTGTTAATTTTTATTAAATATTATTTGTATTTAATTTTAAATAAAATTTTTAAATAATTTCTGACAACACGATATAAAATAAATACATATAATGTAAACAAAGAGAATTCATATGAGATCCAAATCAGTCGGTCTGGTCTACTTGTTTGTTTATTAGTGGTGGAGCCAAAACGCATTTATGGAGTTATTACGTGGTTGGCACGTTGCCTTGCACTCTAATCAAAACCAGTAAAATACACAAATTAAGACTTTTAGGAATACAAGGATATGTATATGAAAAGAACTTTAACGAAAAGTTTTTGATATTATTCACTTTAACGAAAAATTATATTTTTATACCAAAAAAATCAATTATGATACTATTCACTTTACCATTTATTTTGTCTTTATCTTTAAAACTTAAAGGTTTCAAACCATTTTCATTAGTTTTCCTATATATGAAGGCTTAAGAATACAAGGATCTTTAATTGCATGTTTCCACCGTATGTGTATTGTTTATGTTTAAGAGCTGCAAGTAATTGTGACACTATAGTTGCGTTGTAAAAGTCTTTGTAAATATCTTATAGTTTGTCAAAAAATATGATATCTGTGTTTTTTTTTTAATTCAAAAACTTCTTATTAATCCCAAAACATGGCAAGAAATGGAGGAGCCTGAACAGCAAAAGACCAAGGGGCAATACAAAGAACAAAGCGGAGCACGGGAACAGTTTACACATAGAAGTGGGGGGACCAACAATAATTAAAAGACTCAAAACAAGATAAGCAAATGACATAAAGATCAAAATGTTGCTTTCAATATTATCTGTCTTCGTAGGAAAAAGGTGTAAAGGAAGAGACCGACCATGTGAGAGAGCAAGAATAACACAACTATTGGAGGTCAGAGTAAGATTATTTAACTTCTTTTTACGGATTAAATTATATTAACAAATACGTTTTAATACGAACACATTTTAACCGTTAGATTGATGATGTCGATCTCGATTAACATTTTCAACAGAGACTATAGAGTTTAGATTTGTGAGTTACCGTTGAATTTGTTCGTATTGATCAATACAAAGTTACTATAGACGTGGTCTCTTATTACTATTTGCTTGAAGGATTTTGTGAGCAAAGGATCCAACACCAGCAACGACTCTAACTGGGCCAGAATTATGTTTCATATAGTAATGATGCTTGCATGAAAATATATGTTCAACTTATTTTTTTTTTTTTGCTTTATGACAAAATCGCGTATAGAATTCTTGTTGGAAAATATTTGTATTTTGGTTTATTTGAACGTTTGGTTTTCTAGGCTTAGTCTGTTAGCATTAGGGTTAGGGTTAGTTTATTATAAATAGCATGCTTGTTATTCAGTTGAGATCAAGTTAGTCACAATGTAACCTCTTAGGGTTTGTAGCCGTTCCGGCGTTTTTGTTTGTTTAATAATATTCCTATTATTTTGTATTCTTGTTCGTTGCGCACTTTGATATTCAACTTGGTATCAGAGCAGGTTCAATCCTTCGGGATTTGATCTGCTTTGGTTGTGTTTGGGCCCAAAATATCAGTTTGGGCCGAGTATAGAATCATTCTCGGCCCGAAAGGCCTCGGAACAAGGGTGCTATGGATCGTTCAATACGTGGGCCTCCAAACCTAGGACGGCTAAGTCATGATGCAAAACGAGTCGAGTCCTGGTGCAATAAGGAGTCTCGGCAGGACCAATAACCCGGAAGTGAATTCGTTTCAATAAAGGACTAGGTTCACAATCATAGTGAAAATAGGATTGGTCGAGTTAGTATTTGATCAGGAGAAGAAGTCCTAGTCCAAATAGGGTTTTAACTCGACCTTGAGGGTATCCGTTGCTATAAATAGAAGAGGCTGTGCATCGTTCAAAGGGCTTCAATTCAACACACAACTGCCCTGCGCAAACTCTCTCAAAAATTTGAGATTTTTTATTTTCTTTTTTCGCTGACACATCTTCCGTTGGCATCAACAGCATTGTGAAAGCAACCGGTGATATCTTAAGTCGGCATAGATAGCTCTGTCATCGTAGAATCAGCCGGTCTCGCGGTACCTTCCGTTGGCATCAACAACACTACGGCGAGGACGGTTCGTTACCTATCCAAGTCTCGGTCGAGAAGGATTTCCGAATCTTTATTGATTGGGGTCATCTCATTAGCCTTCTCTGCAAAGTGAGGTGTTACAGTTTACTGAACTCGGTGCGTTGCACGCCGAGTTATTTTATGATTGGATACTCCCGAGTGGGATTTAGAGTTCGGCATTCAGACGGCCGAACCACGTTCACTATTAAGACTTATATTCGCTTTGAGTATTTGTGTCCTTACACTTTGGTGTCGATTCGGCGAGAGTTTACTCTGACGAATAACATCACTGTGACCGAATCCGACGACGGCGATTCGTGAACTTCGTAAGAATAGTAACCTTGTCTTCAGGTTCGAGAGCCCAAGAAGCCGAGAGTGTTCTTTCCTCGGCCGCAATCGCAAGACGCAGAAGTCAGCCGCGCACCCAACGCAACATCAGCAAAATTTACTCCTCGGCCGAGCTCGGCCGACGAGTTGGCACGCCCCGCATTCACCGAAGGACGTAGTTAGCTTATAGATTACTCGGCATGCGCGCCACGTAGGCTTGGTAGTTTTTAGGGTCAACATTTTGGCACGCCCAGTGGGACCCAGTGCTAAACTACGAAGTTCATGCCAATCGAAACGCGATCGGTAAAAAAGAAAACAGCTATGGGAAAATCAACAGCCGATTTGCCAATTCAGAACATAGGACAAAGTGTGCCACAAGCGCAGAATCCCCTTAGCGCCGTGACACCTGAGTCCACAAGCGCGACTCGCCGAGAAAGGGAAGTTAATCTCGGCGGTCAGCTCCGCAGTCCAGAAGTCCCTAACAGAAACACCTGCGTTCTCAATGAAGGGATAGTGGAGGATTGCGACGAGGATGGTGGTGAAGGATATGACCCACCAACAAGATCGTTTCTTCGAAAACGACTTGACGAGCAGTCTCGGACGGTTGAACAGACGTTTAGTCGAGGAATCGATAAACTGCATGATGTGATACGCAGTACCAATGAGCAGCAAACCAAATTGCTCGAAATACTGGTTAGTAAGGTCAGTGAGAGCAAGTCTTTCGATCTTATCCAGCACTTGCCACCAAGAAATAATCCGTTACCAATTGTACAGGCCGAGTCAATCCCTGCTCGGCTTAAACCAATTGACTTGGAAAAAGGAGGAGGATCGAATAGTAGGTCAGACAGATCCGACCAGAGAGTAGAAGCAACACCCGTTGATATGATCGAAGTTCAGCGGATGATCGACTCGGCCATGAAAAAAGGGCCGAAGTTCCCTAAATTTATCCATCCATATCCAGCTTATGTGGAAACGTTCGGATACCCTAAAGGTTTCAAAATCCCAGATTTTAGCCTTTTTGCCGGTGAATCGTCCCTATCTTCGTTGGAACATGTGGCTCATTTCACCGCGCAATGTGGAGATGTTAGTAGTGACTTTCATAAGTTACGGCTGTTCAACTTTTCATTGACCGGTTCGGCATTTGCCTAGTATATCAACCTCCCTCCTAATTCCGTCCAAAACTGGGAGGAGTTGGTCGGAAAATTCCACGAGCAGTTTTATCGACCAGGGATGGAGATGTCAGTTTCTTCATTAGCAAGGATGGCTTAGGCATCTGATGAGTCACCAATGGATTATCTTGCCAGATTCAAATCAGCCAGGAATTGGTGCCGAGTGCCTTTACCCGAAGTCGAATTTGTCAGGCTTGCTATAAACGGCCTTGATGTGGAGTACAAAAAGAAATTCTTGGGGGCAAACTTTCAAGATATGTATGAATTAGCCCAGCATGTCGAGCAATATGACTATTTACTCTAAGAGGAGAAGATCTCGAAATCCCCGTCCCGAGGGACGATTTACAAAAATCCCACGGTTAGTTATGCTTCGACCGAAGGTGAAGAATCTCAGTACGTCAGCATGGACGCGGTCGAGATAGTCATAGATAAACCATACATTTGCAAGGCATTGACTCAAGTCAATTCCAAAGATGCCAAAATTCGCTCGGGGACAGAAGAGATAGCGAAAACTTCAAAGGTTTACACCTTTGATATTACAAAGGTCGAAGCAATTTTTCATCAGTTGCTATCAGCAAAGATCATCAAACTTCGGCCAGGGCATAACATTCCCATGGCCGAGGAGCTTAAAGGGAAGACATATTGTAAATATCATAACTCGACCAAGCACGCCACAAACAATTGCGTCGTATTTCGCGACGATATCCAGAGCTGGATCGACAAGGGCAAGTTAAAATTTCCTGAAAAACGCATGACGGTCGATACAGACCTATTCCCTGCGGCAACAGTTGGCATGGTAGACGCTCGTTTGCCTAAAAGTAAAGGGAAAAAGAAGATCGAGCTTGCACCAGTGCAACACATCATCAAGAAAAACGCTCAGCCCCGACTCAAGATCGATCTATTTTCCAATGCACCACATACTGAAGTCTCAGGATCATCAATAGTTCAATCCATGTCAGACTCCAGCGATGAGGAAAACGACGGGCCGGTAGTCTTGTGCAGTAATTGTAAAGCACGCGTCATGTTAACCGAGCCCAATGAGAAGTTGCCTCAAACGCCGATACCTCGACCACAATCGACGATCTCGGCGACACCGTCAAAGAAACCAAGTGAAGGCCAGCGCGTCAAAGTATTCGAAAGACTTGGCCCTAAGCAACAGACATATGATTCTACCTCGGTCAGACGTCGTCTTGATTTCAACGCACCATTTTATAACGAGGAGTATTATTCACGTAACTCCAGCAGCTCAAGTTCATCAGCAAAGCCAAGAAGTTTTAAGCTGCCTGAACCACGTGATCAACGTTGGTATAGCTATAATTCCCCTGCTGCCATGTATACCGCGCTGTCCAAATCTCAGAAACGTCGACGTCAGTGAATAGATTGTCTGGCTCGACGACAGGTGGCCCAGCCTGTTTCAGCCACTAAATGGCAGCCGAAAGCAACGGCAGGTAGTGGAGATAATCGGCCAACCCCGACAATCATGGCGGAATTACAAGGGCAAAAGGAAACCAATCGAGACTTCGAAACTACCATTGAAGCAGCCGAGAAGCGGATCAGACTTCTTCTTCGGCCTGGCGAAATGACAGCTCGTTTCGAGCAATTTAAGAAAGAGGCCGAAAGCCAACTGCCCCCGTTGCCGCCAAGAGAACCCATCGTCAAAGTGCTGCGAAACTTACATCCCCCATTCCTCGGCGAATCATTGGAATATATGAAAGAGTTTCACAAAAGATATTCCGCCAATGATTTATATGGGTTGCCCAAAGCTTCCCAAGAAGCTCTTGACCTGGCATTAACTTGCCCCGATGCCGAGCAGATCATCCAGAAAACCACCGATCCGTTAATGAAAGCTAGATTCCAGCACATTTGAGAAGCTAAAGTTCTCGGCTTCGAGGTCGATCTCTACACAGACATTGACACAGCCGAGCTCCCTTTCTCTCTCGAGGACCTTGTTCGGTTTGACAGCCGATGAGATAAAACGGGTGGAACGATTGGACGCTTACTTGGACACCAGGAACGCCTAGATTGCCTATGAGGAACGAGCTCGCCAGACACGGCAGGAGCAGACCCCGATGCCAGATGTATGCAAGTCCGCAGACAACAGTCACCAAAATACAGCGTCGGATTGTGTGACTCAAGCGTCTGACCATGTTGAGATACACAGCGAATTGGTCGCAAATGCTCCGGCGCACAATGATATAGTCCTCTTCGCTCCGGAGGAAGACGACCAGGATCTAATGGGCCCTTCAGTCCTTGAAAATAAGGAAATCAGTATGGTCCATGTTCTGCCGGCCGAATTTCAGCAGACCACACACCAGCCAAGTTTCTTGGACGACGATGTGGTCGCCGAAGAAGCAACACAAGTTGATTTCGTCACTCTTGACGATGAGCCCACTAACGGCAATGAAAAGCTTAAAACAGCCTTGGACATCTTGTTCCCCCGTCCTTCCTCGGCTAACCTTCAACATTTAAAACCGTTGTATGTCACGGCCCATATTGAAGGTTACCCAATCTCCAAGGTTTTCGTCGATTGCGGAGCAACAATCAACATCATGCCTGTATCTATAATGAGAGCCTTACGACGATCCACCGACGAACTCATTCCTTCAGGAATAACCATGAGTAGTTTTGTCGGTGACAAGTCTCAGACCAAAGGAGTGCTTCCTTTAGCAGTAAACATCGCCGGCCGTAACCATATGACTTCCTTTTTCATCGTCGACTGCAAGACCGAGTATAATGCACTGCTCGGTCGAGATTGGATTCATCAAACTAGCTGTATTCCTTCGTCATTATATCAAGTGCTCGTTTTTTGGGACGGTAAATCGGTCATTGTTCACCCGGCCGATGCTCAGCCCTTCGAAACTAACATGATCCAAGCGCGGTATTATGATGACCACGTCGGCTGCATCACCCTACAAGGTTTCAACGAGATTTTTGTTCAGAAAGCTATCGAGGTTGGCTCCGAAACTGTCCACCAGGATTCGGTGAGACTCGGGTTAGCTGACTTCATCTCCAACCCCGATGTCTGACATCGACCGGGAACAACGTCGGGCCGCGGTTTCATCTATTATGGAACGACTGCTGGCCCATTGGTATACCATCTCTAAACAACCAAATTCAGGCGTGCATTGCGCATTTGTATCGACTTCCGAAACCTGAATCTGGCAACTCCCAAAGATGAGTACCCAATGCCGATTTTGGATTTGTTAATTGATGCTGCAGCGAATCATGCGATCTTCTATTTTATGGATGGACATGTCGGATACAACCAAATTTTCATTGCCGAAGCCGATGTCCACAAGACTGCATTTCGTTGCCCGGGGGCACTCGGCACATACGAATGGGTTGTCATGCCATTCGGCCTCAAGAACGCCGGCGCCACATATCAACGAGCAATGAACACCATCTTTCATGATTTAATTGGAACCATCGTCGAAGTTTACATCGACGATGTTGTAATCAAATCTAAACGCAGGCATGCACATCTGGACGATCTCCGACAGGTTTTTATCCGCATGCGTCAGCACAACCTCAAAATGAATCCTGCCAAATGTGCCTTCGGCGTGTCAGCCAGTAATTTTCTAGGCTTCCTCGTGTATCACCGTGGGATTGAAGTGGATGACAATAAGGCATGTGCAATCATCAATGCCCCACCCCCAACGACGAAGAAACAACTCCAGTCCTTACTCGGTAAGATAAATTTTCTACGCCGATTTATCGCCAACTCGGCGGGTAAAATGAAAGCGTTTTCTATGCTTTTGCAACTCAAGGACTCAGATAAATTCGTGTGGAACGACGCACATCAGGCGGCGTTTACGCAAATCAAAGTCTCCCTCACGAAACCAACCGTCCTCGTTCCCTCTCAGCGTGGTAAGCCTCTTAAGCTCTATATCTCGGCGACCGAAGAGTCCATCGGCTGCCTCCTCGTGCAAAACAACGACGCCGGACGAGAGCAGGCTATTTTTTATCTCAGTCGAAATCTCACCCAACCAGAGATCAATTATCCCGCCGTCGAGAAACTGTGCCTAGCCTTATTTTTCGCAGCCTCCAAGCTTAGGCATTACATGCTCCCATCGGTTACCCAAGTTATTGCTCAGACCGACGTCATCCGCTACATGCTCACTCGACCAATCGTAAAGGGCCGAATTGGGAAGTGGACAATGGCGTTGTCCGAATTTAGCTTGCAGTACGTGGCCCAGAAATCTGTCAAAGGCCAGGCACTAGCTGATTTCCTTGCTCAACACCCTTCCTCATATGGTTTTGGGAGCAACGACGTCGACATCGGCATGGTTCAAACACACGATAACCACTGGACGATGTACTTTTACGACTTAAGTACTTCATCCTCGGCTGGCGTTGGAATTGTCATCCAATCCCTAAGCCACGATCGATGGTATTTTTCGCTCAAACTGGATTTTGAATGCACCAATAACCAGGCCGAATACGAAGCCCTTATCATCGGCCTCGGAGTCCTTCATGACTTACGGGCGACCCGTGTCCTCGTCCTTGGCGACTCCGAACTTGTGATCAACCAACTTAATGGTTCTTTTCGATGCATGAGTTGTACCCTAGCACCCTACCACATGGTCGCCAGCTATTTAGCCGAATCATTCGACGGTATTACTTTTACACATATTTCCCGGAGTCATAATACCGACGCAGACAAATTGGCTCAAATCACCTCCGGCGCACAACTCCTGGGGGGCAAACTAGGCCGAGAAATACCCGTGTTGCGACAACTATACCCGGCCCCGGTTAACCAACAACTTCTTCAGCGTGACAACGTGATACGTACAAGAATCATGTCCTTACCTTCGTTGGTAGATCGAGACGACCCTATAGATGTTTGCGCTGTCGAGGCAATGCCAGATGACTGGAGAAAGCCCATTATGCAGTATCTCGACAATTCCAATGGTAAACACGATCGCAAGACAAGAGTTCACGCCACGAACTATGTCATGTATCAAAATGAGTTATACCGAAAAGGCGAGGATGGTTTACTACTACTATGCCTCGGCCCCCAAGAGGGTGTTCAGGCAATTACAGAAGCCCATGAAGGGGTTTGCGGAGCTCATCAATTCGGACGAAAAATGCAATGGCTACTTCGACGGCACGACTATTTTTGGCCAAGAATACTAAAGGATTGTATCGAGTTTGCACGAGGATGCATACAGTGCCAGATTCACGGGCCTTTACAAAGGGTCCCAGCCGAATCGTTGCATTCGGTCATTAAACCATGGCCGTTTAGAGGATGGGCCATGGACGTGATCAGCAAAATCACGCCATCTTCCGGGGCTGCCAATCACGCATGGATAATAGTAGCAACCGATTACTTTACTAAGTGGGTCGAAGCGAAATCCTATGCCGAGCTAACATCTAAAGAGGTTTGCGACTTTGTGGAGGAACACATTGTGACAAGATTCGGCGTACCAAAAACAATCATAACCGACAATGGCACAATCTTTACAGCCGAGAGGTTTAGAGAGTATACGGAAAGTTTGAAAATTCGGCTTGAACAGTCTACACCGTATTACCCACAAGCAAATGGGCAGGCCGAGGCAAGTAATAAAGTATTGATCGGCATTCTCGAGAAAATAATAAAGGAAAGGCCCGGTATGTGGCATTTAAAGTTGAATGAGGCTTTGTGGGCATATTGAACATCGCCCCGATCGGCGACTGGGATAACCCCGTATGCACTAACCTACGGACACGACGCAATGTTACCAATCGAGTTAAGCATAAATTCGTTGCGACTAATTGAACAAAGTAGTCTGTTCAGCGCCGAATATGATCAGTCCATGAGACAGGAGTTAGAAGATTTAGAAGGAGCACGACTTGATGCTTATAACTTGCTGGTGGCACAAAAACGGATTGCCGAGCGAGCTTATAATAAAAAAGTACGACAGAAAACATTCGGCGATGGTGAATTAGTTTGGCAAACGGTGTTGCCCGTAGGACTAAAAGACCCTAGGTTCGGCAAATGGTCGCCAAATTGGGAAGGGCCGTTTGTTGTGCATAAAGTATACGGCAAAAGGGCATATCATCTTAGAGACCAGACCGGTTTAGTTCATAAATTACCAACCAAAGGGAAGTTTTTTAAGAAATACTATCCGGTCACATGGGAAATGTGGGAATAGAAAATCAGTTCATTAAGATCAAGAAGAGTATATACAGATTAAATAAGTCGAGCAGTTTACATCTAAATACATTCAAGGCGAAGAAGGAAGAAGAGTGCCGAGAAGGGCCTTCAGCTCTAACCACCGCACCTCGCCCATTATGACGTCGGCTTGCCGGTTCTTCTTGTCCATTTTTAATTGCTCAACCTGTTTTGTGCTCGCCGCATACTCGGTTAAACAAGCCTTGCCGCCCGACTCGAAGTCCTTAGCAAACTCGGAAGCAATGGCCGACCTTCGTTTCGCCAATTTGGCCATTTGACGGTCGAGGTCGGCCAAGGCCTCTCCTTTTGCCTTTAAAGCATCAATCTTCGGACCGAGAGCATCTTGGACGGCTGTGGCAGCTTGCAGGTCTTGTTCGGCTTTCAGGGCGTTCTTGAAAATACTAAAGGTCGTACGAACCCGCTCCAGGGCAGAAGATGCCTGAACGATAGCCTCGCCACTCAGTTGACCATCGGCTCCAAGGTCGTTTAGACATGCACCGAGCAAATCAAGGCCTTCGCGTTCAAGTACTTGCGACGCCGAAAGAGACAAGACCTCTCGTAACCGAGCTAGAGCAGTTGAATCAGCAGCTTCAGTTGTGGTGGCCGAAGGACCAACCCCTCCAGTAGTGCTGGACAAGAGGGCTTTGAATTCGACTTCCCATGAAGCCTGCACACAAAATCAAGTTAAGCTCAAAGAAATCATAAAAAGATAGCAAGAAGGTTTCATTTTTAAACCTGCCGAGAGGAGACTTCGGCCATGTTTTCAGGATCGTTGCTCGAACCTAAAAAACTTAATGGCCGAGCCCAGTAGCTTAGATTGCTTCTCAGCTCACGCGGCCGATGGAGGTTATCTACGTTCGATGGCCACTGAGGCGGCCAAGAGACATAGATAACACCCTTCGGTGCATAGAATTTTCGATGAAAAGAGTGTACAGGCACCTGACAGTTAGTATTTTCCTGGTTCAGAGTCCTATAACAGAAAAATAATCAAGGAAAGGCGGCAGAGGGTACTTACGAAGGCCGAACTAGCTTCATGTGGAGGAATATTGAGGTCCTGGTCCTGAGGATGAGCAGGCGTTTCCACCGTCTCCTCTGGCTCTCCAGCAGGTCGTTTGCCATGGTCGGCCGTAGAAGGGCCGACCGGGACAGCCGTTTCGAACACAGGATTGAGGTTTTGGTCCTGGGGAGGAGCGGGAGTTTCCGTCGCCGCTGCTGGCCCTCCTGCTGGTCGTTTGCCGTGGTCGGCCGTAGGAAGGCCGACTGGGGCAGCCACCTCGGACACAGGAGGAGGTTGACGACGGGAACGAGGATGACTCGCCAGAGGAACTTCGTCGCTCCCCTCACTCTCCTCCAGAATGAATACCGAGGGTTTTGGATTTGCAGGAGAAGTTCTCTCGGTCGTAGGGACTGCCTTTTCCAGGACAGGTGCAGCCTCGACCGATGGAACAACAATTGGTGTGCCAACCTCAGAAACAGGCCATGATTGGATTGTTTTTTCGGCCAGGATTGGCCGTTTCTCGACCAAGATTTGGGCGATGGGGGGAGGTGGGGAAACGTTGGGAGTCGTCGCTCCCGTAGTTTAACTTGAGATGACGTGAATCTCCCGTTCCCCTTTCTTCGCCAGCTTTTTGATCCGCTTGGCGGGCCGAGGAGGTTTGACGGGCGGCTCGGTCTCTTGACGAGGCCGTTTAGTCGGCGGGGCCTGCACAGCGGTCTTTGCCCTCATCGAGGCGACCGATTTTTTCTCGGCCGCGGCCGCAGCAACCACCTTCACCTTTTTCAACGGCTGACTACCTGAAAAAGTGAAAGCAAATCAGCAAGGTAGATCAATAGTTCAAAATTGAAGGAAAAAAGGAGAGATAAACACTTACCTTGGGCTTGGGAGGCAAAAGCCTTCTTAAGTCGACCGCCGAAAAGTTTGTCCAAAACGTTTTCGACTGGAACACCAAAAAACTGCTGGGTATACTGCTCCCACCAGTCACCAAAGGTGTCAGTACAAAGAGATTCTGGAGTGGCCGATCGAAGGCGAAATTTCTGGCACCGTTCTTGGAACTCTTTTTTGGCGTCGCTGCACTCTTTCTCTGAAGAGCCAGTTTCGCGTCCGCGGCTTAGGACTGATCGAGAGGAGAGGAGGGGGACCGGGCAACCTTGGAGGTAGCCAAGTTGCATAGCGAGGAAGTTTGGATGATACACTTCCTAACTCGCTCGGCGACCCTAACAGCCGAGAGGCAGATCGCGGGCAAGCACGAAAGACCCCCAGGATTGACGAAGGTCAGCATCTTCTTTTTTCGCTGACACATCTTCCGTTGGCATCAATAGCACTGTGAAAGCAATCGGTGATATCTTAAGTCGGCATAGATAGCTCTGTCATCGTAGAATCAGTCGGTCTCGCGGTACCTTCCGTTGGCATCAACAACACTGCGACGAGGACGATTGGTTACCTATCCAAGTCTCGGTCGAGAAGGATTTCCGAATCCTTATTGATTGGGGTCATCTCATTAGCCTTCTCGGCGAAGTGAGGTGTTACAGTTTACTGAACTCGGTGCGTTGCACGCCGAGTTATTTTATGATTGGATACTTCCGAGTGGGATTTAGAGTTCGGCATTCAGACGGCCGAACCACGTTCACTATTAAGACTTATATTCGCTTTGAGTATTTGTGTCCTTACAATTTGGTGTCGATTCGGCGAGAGTTTACTCTGATGAATAACATCACTGTGACCGAATCCGACGACGGCAATTTGTGAACTTCGTAAGAATAGTAACCTTGTCTTCAGGTTCGAGAGCCCAAGAGGCCGATAGTGTTCCTTCCTCGGCCGCAATCGCAAGACGCAGAAGTCAGCCGCACACCCAACGCAACATCAGCAAAATTTACTCGTCGGCCGAGCTCGGTGGATGAGTTGGCACGCCCCGCATTCGCCGAATGACGTAGTTAGCTTATAGATTACTCGGCCTGCGCGCCACGTAGGTTTGGTAGTTTTTAGGGTCAACAGGTTGTTATCAGTTTCGTTTAGGGATTTGATCTACTTTGGTTGTTATCAGTTTCGTCTAGTATGTTGCTTCTGTCCTGTTGTTGTTTGGGTTTAGTTTGATACTAAAAAAATTAAAAAAAAAGTAAAAAAAATTGATGAAGCTTTGTCGTGCTTCGCCGTTTTCCGCATCAGATCACCAGCAAGTTGCGCCTGCAGGCACGCCGTTGCACCACCATATGCTGCCACTTGAACCCACCTTCAACCTCGATCCATCACTGTCTTCCTCACTGTCCACCATTTGTTTTGATGAAGCCTAGATCCAAGAACCCAAACTCGGATCGCGTTCATCTTTGCCCTGCACTCTATCTGCACTCGTACAAGCAGTCGACTTTCATGGGTCGAATTTGTCAACCGTTGAATCCGCTGCTTCCCTGCATATCCGAATCCCTCCAGCCCTGCCGATGCATCACCGCATCCAGGCCTGCCTGGACCATTCCTGCACCAATACAAGATCCGCTACATCTGCACCAGTTCGACTCGCCCCACCGCGCCTGCATGTCTGTCTGTCCAAGTTGCGGAGCCTGCCTGTCTGTCTGTCCGCGTTGCGGAGCCTGCCTGTTTGTCTGTCCGCCTAACGGAGCCAGTCCGCATCTGCTTGTTTGCAAACCCATGTCGTATACCGCCATGAGTTTGACGGGGGGTGTTGGAAAATATTTGTATTTTGGTTTATTTGAATGTTTGGTTTTCTGGGCTAAGCCTGTTAGCATTAGGGTTAGGGTTAGTTTATTATAAATAGAATGCTTGTTATTCAGTTGAGATCAAGTTAGTCACAATGTAACCTCTTAGGGTTTGTAGCCGTTCCGGCGTTCTTATTTGTTTAATAATATTCCTATTATTTTGTATTCTTGTTCGTTGCGCACTCTGATATTCAATTATTCTTCGACTTGGTCCCTCCATGGATGTGGAGATTGTTTGATTCGATGAGCCTCCAGATGAAATCGTTAATCTCCTGCAAGAAGATAGTTGTACATATTGGTAATGTAAGTGCATGACACATTTTTTCTTCTTCCACCAAGGGGTGCTCTAGTTGTTGAAACGAATTTCAAACCTGTATTTCACATTGCTCGTCCTGGATTCAATTTTTGGGACTGGTGAATCACAAGATATGGTGACGTGGAGATGCTGAAGTGTCTCTTTGAATCATCCTGACTTCTGAAATGGTGGACTGTAGTAGCTTGGTCACTAGCTGGTGCCCTTTAAATATATAAAAATAAGATCTCTAGCAAGATTTTTTTATGAGACCCATTCAAAATCACCATATCTGTACAGAAGATTTGAAGCTTCTTCTTACACATATTCATTTTGCTCATGAATAAGTGTCATACTATAAAAATAGAGAAGTTTAAATATTCCGGATTAACCATGATTTCAACAATTTTTGTCTTGCAGTTGACCGTGATTTCAATTTCATTAGTCTCCTAGGATTCTTCCGAAGCCCTAGTGAGTTCTATATGGGCGTAAAGGTTCATTTGTTTGGCCTCACTAAACTTTACTGGACTAAACTGACTTAGCCAAGATTACTAGCCCGTGTTTGGTGCGAGTAAGGACTAAGTTTGATGAACTAAGTGTGACTTGTGTGGATTAACAGCTTCACTAAGTCATCCTAGTGAGACCCCTAAAAAACTAGGGGATTGCTACTCCCGTTTCCTTCGTCTGCAACATGCCTCACCAATCTCAGTCGTCCCTCAAACGCAGTCACCGACCCACCAAATCTTGTGTTCTCCTTCGTCCTGCAACTTCACCGCATCTTGGTTAACGCCTTAAATCCATGCCCCACCCCTGATTCAGACGATCTGCACCGAAATTTCTGATCTCAAAGTTCTTGTTGAGGCTCTGCCCTCTCAGCTTCGCAAATCTGACCAATATCTATTTGGTAAGTGGGTTAGGGGATGAAGAATCCCTACCCAAATTAAAATTGAGGATGGTATTCATTTTACCATTTAATAACTCATAATCAGATTTCCTTAACTAAATATTTGCAACTCACCCATATAAAACAGACTCCTCAAGTATTTAAATATTATTTAATGGATGAAAACGGAAGAATTTATAATTCTGATACGAACATACTTTTGAATTCATTCAATTTGAATTGGCATTTTCTCCATCATAATTATAATCATAAATATTGTGAGGAAACATCCACAATAATTAGCCTCGGGCAGTTTATTTGTGAAACTCTATGTATAGACAAAAAAAGGATCACACCTAAAATCGGGGCAAGTTATAATTGTTCAAATTGACTATGTAGTAATAAGATCGGGAAGCCCTATTTAGCCACTCCAAGAGCAACTGTTCATGACCATTATGGAGAAATCCTTTCCGAAAGAGATACATTCGTTACATTTATAGATCACTGCCCATGTGGGTTATAAAAAAAATTGGCATATGAAAATGGTCATTCTTGGCGGGGAGGGACGGAGCGAGAGAGAGAGAGAGAGAGAGAGAGAGAGAAACATGATGATGTGAGATTTTTTATTTATTGTTTTTAGGTTTAATTTTTTTTTAAAAGTACTAAAAAATAGTACTTTTTTTTTGGGTATTTTAGTCCACGGCTAGTACGACACTGCACCAAATGTTTCACTACTTTATCCTACTTAATCTAAGCTAAGCCAATTCAGCTTAATCTTTGAAACTAGTCCAGTCCAAGATAGTACTCGTTATTTGTTTGGCCAACACATTACCTATCAAGGCAGTTTGGTTTCTATTTGGTTCTAAGTCCCCCCCCCTTTTATCATACTGTGTAAACGAAAGTATAATTTGAGGATGTTAGGACATCTCCAACCAAAGTAGGGCCAAAGGGCTTCCTTTAGCCCTATAGTCCTCTAAGAAATTAATATTTTAATGAACAGTTGTGACAACTTGTCCCTAATTTTATAATTTTATTACTTTTAAATGAGTGATTTGACGAAAATGCTCATCGAGGCAAGGATTTTGACTCCCGTTGACCATTGGTTAGAGGGACGTAGGGCTCATTCTTTTAGCGTATTTGTGTAGTTCTCGACGATACGAACGTGTGGGCGCAAGCGGAATTGAATTTGGAGCTAAAACGAAGATTTTACAGAACTCAGAACGATAGGGGCATTTTGGGTAATTTCCGCATTGGAGATATTTCGACATTTTGGACCACGCTTGTGTTGACACACGGCAAGATTCCCCATTTTTCTGGGGGTTTCCTTTTCTTTCCCGTGATATCTCTCTCTCACTCTCTCTATTTTCTTCTTCTTCTTCCACTCTCACTCACCTTTACTCCTTCTCCTCATCTTTTGCTGAGACACACACACACCCACACCTCTACACTTGCAACCACAACAAGGTAACACCCCCACCATCATCCCTTGTAATCCTTGTGAGCCATTGAAAACTACGTCCCCGCACTGCATAGTACCATCACTGTGCATCACTGTTCTCCGGTGAATTCTGACCATTTCCGGCCAAGGTAAGCCTCAAAATTAGCCCCTATCATTGTAGATCATGTCTAGGTTCATGATTGGTAAGTTTTTGGGTGGTTTTGGTGGTGTAGGAGCTCGGAAAACACAAAGGAAGGTCACTGTTCATTCTGGAAATTTCTAATCCGTGGTCGTTTGGCCACGTTCCAGCCATTTTTTCGGCCAACTCCAATCTCCATTAGGCCTCCTAAGGGTATGAATCTCTTCGCTACATTTCTAACTTCAAAATGATTTTTTAATCATCAAGTTTGGTTAAGTATCGAACTAGAAATTAGTTATGAAAGTTGGGAAGAAATTTCCAGATTTCTGGAAATTTTGGCCGTGACCATTTGACCATGTTGAGGCCATGTTTCTGGCCAACACCGACATAAACTCGACTCCAATTTGGTATGGACTTGTTCTGTACATTTCTAGCTTTAATATGGCTCTTGAATCATCGAATTTGATTGAGAATTGAGCTAGAAATTAGCTCTCGAAGTTGGGATGAAAATTCCCAGATTCTATAAAACATGGACCAGTGGCCATTTGGCCACTTTTAGACCATTTCCTTGGTCAACTCCGGCCACTATTCAACTTCAAACTGGTACAAACATGTTCCCCACATTTCTAGCTTCTAGTTGGCTTTTGAATCATTGAATTTGGTTGAAAATTGAGTTTGAAATGAGCTCATAAAGTTAAGGGAAAAGCCCGAAATAAAATCTAGAAAACTCATTTATACGTTAATACGTTATACATAATTACATAATGGTTTTGTTTCTAGGTGAAATTCATTGCAAGGATATTCGAAGCCTGCGAGGCGGGTTCGACCCAATGTCATGTTCTGTGAGTGGGCATTTGTTTTCTATATATATATATATATATATATATAGTTTCCAGAAACGTTTTATATGGAACTATGCTTGCTCGCCATGTCGTAAATAAGTTACATTTTAAATATTGCATTGTTACACTTGTGAATTGTATTGTGTGATGCTGCAGAGACTCGGGTAAGCTTCAGGTGAGTATTATGTGATTGAATGGGTTGTATTGCATTGGTATGCACACATTTATTTAGAGCTCATCATGGCTGCACCCCAGTATAAGTGCTCCCGCCCGGGGCTAGGGCCAGCCTTCATGTGATTATTCACCTCCCGCACCGCACGCTCACCTTGGATCCAAGTCTGGTGCCAGCCTGTCGTACATTCCACAATAGGTGGTTCCGACTCGTAGGTGACCCACAAATTATCGTAGTTCCTTCACGTGATCGTAGCACTTGAGCGTACATATTTATACCCAGCATGTCGTACAGGTCACACTAGGTGACTCCGACTTGTGTGCTAGCCTAGATTGATGAGTTACAAGTCCAGTTATACAGGTCATTTTAGGTGACTCTGACTGGCATACTATTTTATATTGGTTTCACACCTGGCTTACATTTATTATTGCTAAGATATTATGACATGGCATACTTCAGTTTTCGCTGCTCTTGTGCATTGGTTTTCATACCTACGTAGTAGTAATTTCTGGAAACTATACGGATTTTACAGTGAGGGGTTAATACTTTCAGAAAAGAGAAATGTGTTTTCTAAAACTTTGTTTTTGCCCAGTCACCCTTCTGTTTTTTGCCCCTCCAGGTTCTAGTAGTAGAGCTTTTGTGCCGACGAGTAATATTGGCAAATCTTGGTGCAGATGAATACCTTCGATGGTATAATTCTCACCTTATTATACTGTACTTTACTTATGCTTTGACGTCACGTGTGAGATGGGTTCAATCCCGCTCAACAACGCACTCTTATATTTAGGCACTTTTAGGTTTAAATTTATTCACATCTTCCACACAACTACACTCTATGGCTTCATCACCTTCCAGGTGTCGGCCATCACAACTAGATTCGGAGTTCTAGTGGACATTCCGGGTCGGGGTGTGTCAACAGTGCCACGTCATATTTCTTACCATCTCCAACCGAGGGGGCCAAATGGCCATAGGCCAAACATAACCCTGTGACAAAAAACCATCTCCAACCGAAGGGACCAAAGGGTCATAGGCCAAACATAATTTATTATTTTAATTGAATTAATATGGTTACTTAAATTAAACTACCTCAATAATTTTTCGAGATGTAATCTCAATAATTTTTCGGATAGGATTTCGAGTGACACATGTCATTAAGGTGAGTAACTTTCTAGATTTCTTGTCGATATGTATTCTCAATAATTTTTTGGATAGGATTTCGAGTGCCAAGTGTCAATATGTGAGTAACTCTCCAGATTTCTTGTCGATATGTAATCTCAAAATTTTTTCGGACATAATTTCGAGTGCCACATGTCAATATGTGAGTAACTCTCCAGATTTCTTGTCTATATGTAATCTTAATAATTTTTTGGATAGGATTTCGAGTGCCACGTGTCGATATGTGAGTAACTCTCCAAATTTCTTGTCAATATGTAATCTCAATAACTTTTCGGATAGGATTTTGAGTGCCACGTGTCGAGATGTAATTGGTTGTGCGAATTTTAGATAGGCTTTTTATCTGCGTGACACTTCTTATCTTCGGCTTCCAATGTCCATAAATAGGGTATTGGGCTATAATTCACACACCTTCATCTTTGCCCTATCCAATATCTCTTTCAATTCAAGTTTGTAATGAATTCCAATTTTGGTTCTTCTTCGCATTCCAACTAGGGGTCCTTATCCAATTCAAACTGGGAGTCTGATGAAGAAGGTGAAGCATGGCGCAACACAACATATATGGTAACAATGGCTGGGGTCATGGCGTGTGAGCCAACTGAAGAACAACCTCAATGGGGTGGCTCTGTTGCTGGTCACTCTTACAAACCACGAAATAGAGAGATGTCGTATGAGACTCTGATGAACAATTATTTCAACCCCAACTCGGTGTACACAGAAAAGGATTTGAGACATCACTTTCAGATGAAGCGTCATGTATTCGAGCGCTTTCTTCATAATGTCCAACATGTCAATCCATACTTTCGACAGAAGCTGGACAGAACAGGCCGCCCTGGTTTCTCACCTCATTAAAAGGTTATTATTGCACTCTGAATGCTGATCTATGCCTCCCCAGCTGATGCAATGAAAGATACATATGGTATGTCTGAGTCTACATGCTTTGATAATCTTGCTAAATTCTATCACATAATTGTTCAGATTTACAAAGAAGAGTACCTTTATGAACCAAATGAAGCATATCTGGATCGGCTCTTTTGCAAAGCTGAAGACCGTGGTTTTTCAGGCATGATAGCGTCATTAGATTGCATGCATTGGCAGTGGAAGAACTGTCCCACTGGATGGCAATGAGGCTTTAGCGGAAGATCGAGAAAGCCAGCTATTGTGTTAGAGGCAGTTGCCTCTTTTAACACATGGATTTGGCATGCTTTATTTAGAGTCCCAGGATTCCAAAATGATATTATAGTACTTAGGCGTTCACCCCTCTTCAATAACCTGACGAAGGGTAAATCACTTCAACTTGACTACTACATCAACATGCGTCAGTACAATATGGGGTATTACTTGGCAGATGACATCTACCCAAAGTGGACTACACTTTTCCAAGTAATTGCAAACCTTGTGGATGACGCCCAAAGGTGGTTTACCTTACACCAAGAGGCATACCAGAAAGATGTTGAGAGAGCTTTCGATATTCTACAAGCATAGTGGAAGATCATTAAGGAACTAACAAGAAGGTGAAGTCGAGATAAATTGAACTCCATCATGATGTTGTGTATCATATTACACAACATGATTATGGAGGATGAGCGAGATGGCTATATTGATGGAGAGTCTGATGATGACCAAGATGATCCAAATAGGTTAAGGAGGGCTCGTGCAAAAATAGATGATGGGCCTAATTTGCCTTTGGGTCCAAGAACAAGTAATATTTCTTTAAATGAGTACATGAGGCGTCATAGGATGATACGTTCACGTGCCACAAACAAGTACCTACAACATGATCTTGTTGCACATCATTGGGCCAAAAGAAGCATGGAGTAGGCGTTTAAGTTTTATGATGTTAAATGTTTTTTTTTTTAATGTTGCTTAAGTTTCATGATGTTTAAGTTTGAATAACTTCCCCAAGTAGTACTAGGGTGGAGATTGTGTTCTTTAATGTTGTTTAAGTTTAATGTTATTTAATGTTGTTTAATATTGTTTAATGTTGTTTAAAGTTGTTTAAGTTTAATGTTATTTAATGTTGTTTAATATTGTTTATTAATGGCTTAGGTAGTTATAAGAAAAAAATTAGAATTTTTTTTTAATTTTTTTTCAATTTTGTCCCCAAAAAAAAAATTCAAATCCAACGGTAACCTGTGTTAGCATGACGCCAGGTAGCCGTTGGATTTGAACCATTGGGCCGCCCTGGGGCTGGCTGGGTGGTTCGGGCCAGCTGGTTGGCTTGATTGCACAATTTTGGCCTGTGGGGCCCACGAGCCCTTCGGCCTAGCCCTCGGTTGGATACGGTATTCGTATCATTTCGGGTTATTTTTAGCCCTATGACCCTCTGACCGGATCGGTTGGAGATGGCCTTAGAGACCTGACGCAAATCCCTTATGTAAGTTGTTTCTGATGTTTTACATAGACAAAACAATAATAAAGATAAAATAAGAAAGTTGTCATTCATTTCTTAGTTCCAAAATACTTTCAATATAGTCAATAGTTATAGCCAAACTAATGGCCTTTATTTTTATCCGTACTAATTAGGTCTTAGACCGTGGTGAATCAACCATGCCTAAACTCAGCTCATGTGTGGAATGAGTGTTTTTATATTAAGAGGATTTGAAGAACAATTTGGACTTTTTAGTTTTCACGTACTACAATGATTCGCACAACAATTTTGTGGATGTCAGATTATTTTAAATATCAATTAGATTAGCCTACTTCCGTTATTAGTTTGAGCGTTTGACTTAGTATATTTCCTATTTCCCCATGCATGTCCCTCTGGCTGGGTGAGGCGTGATCAGTACGTTTGCTGTACGTTATATTATTATACTTCATGTATTGGAAAGCCAAGATCCTCTTCTGCCGGGAAGGATGTGGGGCGTTACCCCTTGTTTTCGGTTTGATAAGTGTTCAAGTGCAGGTCCTTAAGCATCTTCGACTATAATATTACTAAATCATAGAGAATTTTTGTAAAAATTCACAAAGAGAATCTCTTAATCCGAAATATTCATTTTTAGGTCATTATTCATAAACCATTCTTGCATAAATTTACTTAACTGAAAAATTATTTATCAAGTCACAGTTAGATAATTAAACAACTTCTTATTTCAATTAATTTTACATGAATGATTTCAGTGCTAACTCTAAAAGTGATTGGTTCAGATTAGGATAAATATAGTGGAATGGAAAAGATTAGTGGTTAGAGCTTCCTTTATGAGGGGCTCTATATAGGGCTAAAAGAGTGGTTGATATAATTCAATTTAGAGTTCCAAATGGAGCTCTAAAAAAGAATCTCTCCAAATAAGAGGCTATATACCTTTCAGGCTCTATATGGGGTTCTCTATTTATTTATGTAGTAATTTGGATACAAGGTAAATTTATTTTTGTCTGAATTTTTCTTAAGTTGATTTTTGGACTTGTTATCTTAAATTTTTTTACGGACTTTTCAACCTAAAAAACATTCAAATTCTAACAAGGTCAGGTTTCATCACTTATGCACTGTTGTAGGTTCTCTTATCTGAATTTCATCTGTTGGTTTGTTTCTATGAAATCAGACAAGATAAGATTTCATTTCATAACAGTCATTGGATTGGATTATCTTCTCTCAATCTCATTCATTGGTTTACTTCTCTGATTAACACATTCTCCGAAATCAAACAAGATAAGATTTCATTTCACAATAACCATTGGATTGGAGTATATTATCACAATTTAGTTATGTTGTTCGTTTATGTTTTTGGTTTAGGTCTCTAAACTACCTATGTTCAATTCATCACTTTTTATGAATTTTTCAACCTAAAAAATTGAACACAAAGCATAACATTTTTTTCTTAATCAATAACACACAAAAAATAGCCATTGTTTGTTTATGTTTTCTTAATCAAACAAACGGTTGAAAAATAAACCTTTAAAATCATAACAATTGAAAAATAAATCCTTAAAATCATGTTTTAGAATTAAAAATGAGGCTTGTAGCAACCCGTCCCAAATTTTATGTTTTTATTAAAATTAAAAGAGTGAATTGACAAAAATGCTCCTAGTGGCAAGATTGTTGACTTTTGTTGATCGTCATTTCGTGACGCGTATGAGCTATTATTTTACTATATTCTCAAAGTACTCGACGATATAAATGCGTAGGTGCAAGCAGAATTGACATCGGAGTTACGATGGAGACTTTACGGAACTACGAATTCGAAAAATACTTTTCTAAATATTATTATTTATTTTTTATATTTTTCTCATAATTATTATATTATTATATTATTATATTTTAATCATTTTTATTTTTGATTGTGGGGCCTACGCGTCACAAACTCTCCACTTTCCTCTTGCCAAGTGACAATTCTTCCTCCACAATTTGGGAACTCTCTCTCTTGCTTTCATCTTTTCGAGTTCTCCCTATCTGTTAGCTCTCTCTCCCTCATCTCTCATGTGACTCTTCCTCCAGCAACAACAAACAACACAACAACGACAATACCAATACATCATCGGCGCTCCGATGAACTCCTCCACCACCAGCCATCACCATTGATATAGCACTTCCCCTTCCACACGTCGCAAACCCTCGTCACACAATCTTTCCCTCTGTGCTCGTTGCACAAGATCATCGGAGTAAAACCCGACGATTATTTCCATTTCCCGACTCGGTAAGGACTCGTACCCTTCCCTATTGTTTTAGCTTTCGAATTCAAGCTCGGTTTCAAGCTTACACGGGGAGATTAGTGACCATTATTGCAGGAAACGTCCCTATAACTAAAACCCAATTTTCCGACGAAGTCCACGGAGTTGCAGGCCTTTTTCTGGGCGATCCCGACCATGGCTCGACGTGATTTTGGTATATAATTCTTCTTCTCTCTCTGAGCTTCAAATCCATATATTTTGTGTTGAAAATAGTTGTGAAATCCGGCTAATCGGAGTTGTGGAAGCTTTTCGGCCATATTTTTTACAGAAACCGGTGACCAGACCCGCGACTGGGATCGAGTCGACCCGATTCGTTAAAAGAAAAAAGAAAAGGCCCAAACTGGGAACGGCGCAAGTCCAGATCCGTGGGCCAGATACGACCGGGATCCATGCAGAATTTGAAAGGAATATTCCTTTAGAATATTCTGTTAACTTTAATAGAATATTCCTTCTCAGAATGGAATATTCCATTAAAGTTAACTGTTGCCCATTAGTTGACTTTTGTTGATTTTTTTTTGAAATTTTCTCGAAAACCCTCAAGGGCTAATTTTGACGTCTTGAGTCCCTTTTTGACATCCATTTAGTGAAATTTCAAAGTTTTGACATAGTTGATCGTTGGGGCGGCTCGGTTGACTTTTTAGGGTTAATAGTTGACTTTTTACAAAATTTGCCAGAGACCCTTCTTAGCGTATTTTGACACTCTAATTTCAAATTCGCACTCCAATTTTCCAAATTTAATCACTTTAGTTGAATTTTACTAACGGGACCCAATATTATGCTTAGGTGCGATTATTATCGAAGACTCCGGCTTTCCTAACTCGAACGGCTACGACTTCACAAGTATCTGTGAGTGGGTCTTTTCTTTTATGTAGTGTGTGTGTGTATATATATTTGTTAGTTTCCATTTATATATCTCATAAAGAATTTGCTACTATATGCCTAGATTAGCTTAACGTTTATAAGATTTAGCGCATTGATAGAAATTATGAAATTATGCTACGTCCTACAGGATACACAGGTATACGTATTATTATTGGCGCCTTAATTATATTTATGACCATGAATAATATTATGGTGACGTTAATTATCGATTTACCGTTGTATGATTTTATTTACGTTATCTGTTCATCGTGTGCTACAGTAGTGTTAGTACTCACTCGGGCCAGGGCCAGTCTTTCATGTGTATGTTCACATCGTACTGTACATTCACTTTGGATCCATTGTAGGTGTTAGTCCTGCCTAGATTGCTATAGGCAATTATGACTCGTATGTAATGCGCATAGTGCTAGTCTTCACGTAATTGTAGTACCAGAGCGTAAATCATTATTACATCCAGTCCTGTTCATGTTTGAATACCTCTGCATGAACTCATGTGTTAGCATATGTCGATGAGCACTCGATGTGATATGTTTAGTTATGTGAGATATTGTGATTACTAGAAGTTATATGCCTATTTACAAATTTTGTGACGTATTGAATTCTTGAGATATTGCAAGCTATGGTAAGTATTTTCACACTATATGTAGTATGTATATTTGGAAACTATATTTGTTTTACGGTGAGGGGTTATACATTTTTGAAAAGGTTTTTTACAAAACTTTATTTTTAGGCCCACTCACCTTTGTTTTTCGCTCGTCCAGGAATTAGTGGCAGTGTTTGTGTTGATGAGGATTTCTAGCAAATGCTGATATCGAAGACTACTCCCGATGGTATAATTCTTATTCTAATTTTACTATACTTTACTTATGCTCTGACGTCATGTGTGAAATGGGTTCATTCCTGCTCACAAGCGCACTCTTACCTTTAGGCACTTTTAGGTTTAAATTTATTCACATTTTCCACATCACTACACTTTATGGCTTCATCACCTTCCTAGTGTCGGCCAACGCAGCTCGATTCGGAGTACAAGTGAACATCCTGGGTTGAGGTGTGTCAAGGCTCACCTATTTCTTAACTTAAAAAAATAAATAAAAAACACCAAGATTGGGACTTTAATTTAGTGTGGGTTTCCCTGCATTTTAGGGCTAGATGTAGTCTAATTTTTTGCTATCCAAAGAATGAAGTTGCTAGTTCATGTAGTGGATGTAACCCTATTTCTGGCCCATTAGGGATGATATTTTTCACTAGAAGTACAAATGTAGTAGCTTCATAGAAGATAAAGCTCCAATTGGAGATGCTCTTACAGTCACTGGTTAACGCTTTATGGGTACCACTATTTGATTGGAAAGAAAAAAATTTCTTTGTACCTACGATCCCGAGTTCGAACCGAATAAAACAAAAATTTCCTTTGTATTCGTTAATTCATCCTCAGATGTTCCTCATAGTTTTGGACACAATTTTAGGGGACTTATGCTAAACGATACAATGGAACAACTATAATTAGGTATTAAATTTATCATTTATGAGAGGTTGACTTGATAATTTGTTATACCTCTCACATACAAGTAAAAATATTATCACAAAACCATAGTGTTGATGACAATTTAATATAATAATAAAGATATTGTTGTAGGCGTATTTGATTGAGCGATCTAAGGTTAGAGAGAGAGAGATGGGTGCGGCAAGCTTTAGGGAGAAGAGAGATTGATTTAATTGTGAGGTGTGTTTGATTCACCCCATTGTGCCTTTATTTATAGTAGTAGGAAGGGTAAAACATTTCCCTTTAGGATTAAACATTTAATAGGTAATCTAGTCCTAATATGAATATAAGATACATTCCCAGATTCCCTAGGATTTACACAATCACATTCCTATTCTAAATATGACTGCAACACTCCCCCTTGAGTGTGTAAATACTCAACAAACCATCGCATCATATCTTCAGCAGATAAGGTAGATTAGTTGATGAAGTCATCGACACAATAGGTGATCGCGAGTCTCAAATTTACTTCGAAGTATGCATTTGTAAAAACTCACAAAAACCTTGCTATGGTAAAACCCAAGGAATGGGGAAAACCCATAGACTAAGGAGAAAAGTAAGAAAATATGCATAATGTCTAAACACTCGTCAAACTGGACGAAGGTAGTGAACTCATCGGAGTATGATCATCCCATGATGGGTGCCTCATTAAAACCTCGTTAGGTAGCAAAAACCCAGTGGGAAACATGCTCTTAATCGTAGGAAAAAGAGTACATTAAGATCATGTGAGTATGCTTCTAGATACTCCCCCTAAGTTAGACATAACTTCTAAATAAGAAAACTACAAGCGATTCAACTCAGATAATTTACGCATATCGATTCCTTGGACGAGCTTCTGAAAAGTAGACTTGGGCAATGACTTGGTAAAGAGATCGGCCAGGTTGTCCTGGGAACGGATTTGCTTGACTTCAATGTTCTGATGTTGCTGCTGCTGGTGTGAGTAAAAGAAGTTCGGCGATATGTGCTTGGTGTCTCCCTTGATGTATCCTTTTTTCAGCTGCTCGATACATGCTGCATTGTCTTCAAAGATCGTCATAGGAAGGTCAACTACTGATGTAAGACCACTAGTGCTTCGAATATGTTCCATAACTTCTCTCAACAAAAAGCACTCACGCGATGCTTCATGTAGGGCTAGAATCTCAGCATGGTTAGACGAAGTCGCAACTAGCGTTTGCTTGGTAGACCTCCAAGATATAGTGGTGTCTCCAACAGTAAAGACATAACCCGTTTGAGAACATGTTTTATGTGGGTCAGACCGATATCCAGCATCTGTATAACCAACAAGGCGAGAATCAATCCGAGGGCTATAGGGGGCGGCAACACTTGGAGATTCACGGGTATAGAACAAGCCCAAATCCGTAGTACCTTTGAGATAGCGGAAAATGTCTTTAACACCATTCCAGTGCCTGCGTGTGGGCGCATTGCTGTATCTAGCCAATAGATTCACAGCGAAGGAGATGTCGGGTATAGTGCACTGAGCTAAGTACAATAAAGGCCCAATTGCACTTAGGTAAGGAACTTCGAGTTCCAAAATCTCTTCCTCATCTTTCTTTGGACGGAAGGGATCTCATTTAGCATCTAGAGTCCGAACGACCATGGGTGTACTCGAAGGCTTCGCTTTATCCTCATTAAAACATCGCAACACCTTCTGTGTGTAGTTCGATTGATGTACTAGGATTCCATCCAAACAATGCTCGATCTCCAGGCTGAGACAATATCGAGTTTTCCCAAGATCCTTCATCTGAAATTCCGATTTCAAGTGTTAAGCAATTTCCTCAAGCTCTGCGGAAGTCTCAATGAGGTTCATGTCATCGACATAAACTGCAACGATTGCAAATCCGGAATGTGACTTCTTTATGAACACGCATGGGCATAGTTCGTTGTTCACATAACCCTGACTTGTCAAATATTCACTCAGACGGTTATACCACATCCGCCCGGATTGTTTTAATCCGTAAAGTGACCTCCTCAACCTAATTAAGAGAGTGTTCCGTGGTCTATAACTATTTGAGCCAGTCAATGGAAGTCCTTCTGGAACTTTCATATAAATTTCCGTATCTAGATCCCCATAGAGATACGCGATTACCACGTCCATAAGCTGCATATTCAGTTTTTCATAAACTACCAAACTGATTAGTTAGCGGAACGTTATAACGTCCATTACGGGGGAATACGTCTCCTCGTAATCAATCCCTGGGCGCTGAGAGAAGCCTTGCGGTATGAGGCGTGCTTTGTATCGCACTATTTCATTCTTCTCATTACGCTTCCTCACGAAAACCCACTTGTAGCCAACGGGCTTCACACGTGGTGGTGTAGGAACGATAGGTCCAAATACCTTACGTTTCGCGAGCGAATTGAGTTCGACCTGAATTTCTTGTTTCTAGTTTGACCAATCGGTTCTACGTCGGCATTCATCAACGGAACGTGGTTCAATGTCATCGCTAAGCATGATGTTAGTAGCCACTGAGTACGAGAATGCATCGTCGACGATCATCTCATTCCTATTCCAAACCTCATCCAATACTGTTTAGTGGACCGAAATCTCGCGATTCTCGGGAGGCCGACATGTTTCATCTGAAGCATCATCGTAATCTAGAATAACCTCATGCGTTGGAACGGATGAGTGAGCGATGGTCGGATTCAAACTAGGGTCACTAGTTGGTGCCATTTTCCTATTCTGGGGTTGTGAATCCTTTGAACCAAGGGGTCTACCACGCTTCAGGGTCGGAGCAGTTGATTGGCTAGCCGCCAATGTACCTTGCCGCATGGAAGGTGCGGCCTCCCCTCCTTCGGGGACGGTCCAACCTTCCCAGGCGGGTTGTTGACGTACACGGGGTACATCTATCCTTGCAGGTGTGTTTGCAGCGGGTATATGTGATCTTGTTACGTTTGCTAGATCATTAAAAGCATTCGGCATGCTTTGAACAATGCTCTGAAGATCTATAATTCGACGCAGCTCAGTTTCAGACTAGGTAGTGCGGGGATCTAAATGAGACATAGTGGGAGCATACCACGACAATTCACGGCATTTTGTGGGAACGTTAGCATGCTTATCTTCTCCTAACGACGGGAAGACTGTCTCATCAAAGTGACAATCCGTAAAATGTGCGGTAAAGAGATCTCTTGTCAAGGGTTCTAAGTATCGAACAATTGATGGCGAATCATAACCGACATAGATTGCCATTTTTCTCTGAGGACACATAAATGGCGCACCCAAACACCTGTAAATGCGAGACGTCAGGCTCGTATCCAGTGACCAACTGTAACGGTGAATGTGGTTAGGTAGCGGTGGGCCTCAGGCGAACAACATAGTTGCGTGCAATATTGCATAGCCCCAGGCAGATACCGGCAGTTTGGTTCACATAACCAAAGTCCGAGCTATCAATTGAAGGCGCTTTATGAAAGCTTCTGGCAGGCCGTTTTGGGTGTGAACATAGGGTACAAGATGTTCCACATTTATCCCTACTGACATGCAATAATCGTCAAAATTCTGTGACGTAAACTCTCCAGCATTATCCAGTCGAATCGATGATAGGAGCATATTTATGCGACTTAGTTGGCTTGTTCTTGTGCATTTATGTCGTGTTTCCTTAGTTATTTTAGTGTTTAAAGTCATTTTCGTGTGTTTTTAGATTTTAAGGACAAAGTAGGTAAGAAGACGCATTTTGGAGCATTTTGGAGCAAAATGGAGCTTGGAATGCATGTCACATATTTGGAACCAAGGTTTGGACGAAATTGAAGAATTAAAGAGGCTAAGAATGTGAAGAATTAATGTACAAAGGATCAAGAATTCAGCCACAAAGAACACCCACTCTTTGCCGTGTAACCACATAGCATTCCCTTTGGATTCCCATGCATGCTTAATCATCCTTGTCCCCTAAAATATTTCTGATTTCATGCCTTAATTCACTCAATTATCACACTCAATTGCTGCATACCTCTTGTTCCCTTCACCCATCAGATTTCACACAACTTTCACAACCATTCCATGCATCAATTGATGCTCCATCATCCACATTTGGGATCCAATGCTGTGTGCAACACATGTTGCTGCACCTTTGACTAATTTCTGAAACATTTCACCTCCCCTTTTTATTTCCATGCAATGAACACAATCATTCATGCTCCCTAGTTGAAATACCACTCCATTTTACCCTCCATACTTTGCATCATTGCTCCATTTTCATCCTTGGACCATTGCACACCACAAATTCACCCTCCTTGCTGTGCATTTTCCCCACTGCCCAATCTGATTCTTTAGGGTTTTTGGGGCCTATATATACATGTTTACACCCCTTGGCAAAGGGTTGACACTCTCATATTCACCATTCATCACAGAAATTCGTCCATACTCACCCTAGGCAGCAAAACAACCCAAAAACACCATTCTAGTGCCCAGAAAACATAACAGCCACTCCACCTTATTCCACCCTTTTTGCCGAGTTCTCTACCATCCTTCAACCATCAAACACTCCTCCACACTCACCCTAAACCTCTCCATACCATTCCCCATCCATTCTATACCATAAACCTACCCAAAACATCTTCACAACCCAATCTGCCGCAAGCAAGGAAGGGGACAGATTCACTACGATCGTTTGGCTCTTCATTCTGAGTTGATGAGCGATTTTAGGTGTTTTCTATCTTATATTTCAATGTCTAATTCATGTAATCTTTGTTTTGCTTTAAGTATGATTGGCTAATTTCGTTTTGGCTAAGGGTGGATTCAAAACCATGATTATATATGTGAAATAAGTTAATTACTTTCAGTTATCGTTGTATAAGTCGTGAATACAATTTGCTTAACCGTTTAATTTAGAACTTATTCTTGTATGTTGGTTGAGAGTGCACGCTTAATTTGCATGCTTGAATTTGATGCTAGGATATAAGTTTGTTTCACCTAATCGTTATGAATTTATATTCGTAAGTAGTAAAGGTCGCTAGTCACGATCATGTTAAGTAGATTCCTGGCAAGAGTATCATGCTTTTCATAGTTACGAATGCCTTGTCGATGCTTATGATTTCCAAAGAACGTAATGATTCTAACTTGTGTCTTTATCATGCTGTTCATATAAAGAACTTGTTAGGAATAATTTGTTTGCGATGCATACTCATCCAATTCAATGATTCTAGGGAAATCTGAAGGTTAATTTAAGCGGACCTAATTAACTTGGAGTGTCGAGATTCATAACTTATTAAATTGATAACTGAAAATTGATTTAGGTTGCATATATTTCATGTGTGGAGAAGAACCCCTTAGCCATTCCATCATCCATTGATTATTCATAACCTTGCGTTACAATCTGTTTCTATTACAATCTGTTTTCCTTGCAATCTGTCCATTTAGTTCATTTTCGTCCAAATCAATTCCCATTTATTTTGAAGTCCTAGATTAGTTAGAAAGTGTGTTGGTTTATGTTTTTAAGTGTTTTGGTACAAGTTAAAACCCAAATTCGTCCAATTTGGTGCTTTGTGTTCAAAACTGCCCAGAAAGTGTTTTTAAGGCAGTTTTGAGTCTTTTGGTTGCTGTTTTGAGTTTTTGGTTTGTTTTAGCATTTTAAACGTGAGTTTTGCATTCTTTGACTCTAATCTAGTGTTTTAAACTTTGTTTTTACATTTCTAAATCAGTTTTCAAGTGTTTAGCAATCCCTCCTAATCCCCGGTCTAGAACGATCCCTACTTACATACTTTGCTACAATTGATAAAAAGAGGGTTTAATTTTGTGTGTGTTATTTCTCACATCAATCGACTTGATCGAATAATCAGGATGGTGAGCCCTTAGCTTAATGATTTGAGCTAGGAGTTTAGCAAACGCGGTGTTGCATGTCGACAACAAGCAAACATGTGACCATCTTATCGATGCATCAACCAACACCATAAAGTATCTAAATGGTCTGCATGTTGGTTGGATAGGTCCACAAATGTCCCCTTGAATCCTCCGAAGAAATTTAGGGGGATTGTGAAAAATCTTTGTATATAAGGGTTGGGTATTCAACTTCCTTAAAGAACACGCTTTGTATGGTGAGAGTCCAACATAGGGATGTGACTTATGCTCGTGTGAAGATTTGAGGATACGGTGCATCATGTCATGTCCAGGATGTCCCAAACGATCATGCCAAAGCAACAAAGTGTCCGGGGAACTCAGGCATAGGGCCGGCCACACTGTGGGCTTCTATGCCGCGAATGGTTGTGATGTACAACCCACTCGGCAAGCGTTCCAACTTCTCGTGAATATGCTTCTGGCCATATTCATACGAAGTGATACAAAGAAATTCAGAACCATGATCTTCAGTGGTTTCAAGATGATATTGATTATCTCGAATATCTCTAAAACTTAGAAACGTTCTTCCGGAACGTGGAGAATAGAGTGCCTCCTTAATGGTTAGAATTGTACCATTAGACAACATGATACGTGCTTTTCCGTATCCTTCAATCAGGTTGGATGAGCCTGAGAGAGTTGTCAAAGGAGCTTTCTTGGGTATGAAGTTAGTAAAATAGTGGCGTTCACGCAAGATGGTGTGCGTGGTTGCACTATCTGCCAGACAACTAACTTCCCCACTAGACATACCTAGAAATAAATTGATTGAATTGGTCACATGTATAAATATAAGTCCATTCATTCAATTAAGCAATTCGAGAAAATAATATCCATTCAAATAACAATCCATAATTCAAAAAAAAACCAAAACCAAACAAATTATTCCAAATACTTAGAAAAATTGTTCAAAATCAAGCCATAAACCTAGCAAAATAGGGGGTAGGGCCGGCCACTCCTAGTGGGTTCTGCCACTAGGGGTAAACACCCTAAATACATGTCTAATTTATTCATCCATAAGCGCTGACGCCGCCTGGAAATCTGATATCTCCAATGATGTAGTTGCATCTTCCGGATGATCCACATGTGCAAAGTTAGACTCACGACGGGAATGATACTTGGCAATAGCCTCAGGGGAAGCACGGCATACGCATGACCAATGATCCTTTGATCCACATCGATATCACATGTCCAGTTCAATAGAAGCAGCCTGAACGAGAGCTTTGCCCTTGTTCTTGAAGTTGAGGACCTTAGAGGCGAGTGGTGGACGCTGCTGGGTCGCAATTCTTCCCTTAGGTGCGGCACTCTGTTGACCTTAGGCCCGTGGTTGAGCTTGCCGCCCATTGCCACGGCCATGACGGTTCTTTCATCGTTTATGGCTGCTAAAATAGATCGCATGCACTTCAAGTTAGGCGTTTGAGCCAGTGGGTCGAGCTTAATGGTTCTTCATCAAAAGCCGGTTCTGCTTTTCTGCGAGAAGTAAAACAAAGATCAAATTCGAAAACTTGGTGAATTTATGTGCACTATATTGTTGCTGCATGACAATATTGGTGGCATGGAAGGTCGAATAGGTCTTATTCAGGAGATCTGATTCGGTTAGTTCCACTTTGCAGAATTTCAACAGAGAACGGATTCTACAAACTTCAGAGTTGTATTCATTTACGGACTTAAAGTCCTGGAAGCGAAGATGCTGCCAGTCGTGTCTTGCTTCAGGCAAGTATATGTCTTTCTGGTGATCGAAACTGTCGGCCATAGTAAGCCAGAGGGTGCGTGGGTCCTCCTCAGCGAGATACTAAGTCTGCAGTGCATCGTGAATGTCTCTTCAGATGAAGATCATTACTGTAGCCTTCTGAGCTTCGTCAACAGGTTTGTCGGCGATAGGTGTCTCGATGGTGGCTCTAATACCCTTTGCAGTGAGATGAAGCTTCACGTCTTGAACCCACTTCAGATAGTTTCTTCCAGAGACTTATAGAGCGGAGAAATCGAGCTTGTTCAAGTTCGACATGTCCCTAAAACGGAGGGAGAAAACGTGATTAGTCATATGGTAAGCCATAGACATATATCGTAGAACATACAGGTTCTTTAGACATGTAGTGGTTTAATTTATGCATGAAAACTACAGGTTTCATGTGGTAAACTTCGGGTTTCAAAGGCACTAAATTTGAAACTATAGGTTCAATTAGTTCATAATGAGAGGTTCCTGCAAGAAACACATAATGCAATATACTAACTAAGTGTAGTGGATTTGAGTTGTCTTCGGGAACTCAAGTGTGAGAGCTTCGTTACTACGAAAGTATGTGACGGTTCAAAGTATAAAAATAAATTATTGAATCTTTAATGTCCAAAAGTGATCTCCAGGTCAATAATTTTGGATTCATTATCAGATTAATGGAATGCAGGTCACTTTTAATTAATTCAATAAATCGGGTCATACGGGGTCAATTGTAGAAGCAAAATAATATTAACATACGGGTTAAATTATTTTAGAATGCTAAAATAATAGAATTTGGTTGAAAAATATGCCCCAAAAAATAATTTGGGCATGGGTGGGTGTCCTAAGCATAAGACACGACCCAAGGGACTAAGGGGTGGGCTACAGGCCATGCGGGGAGGGTGGGAAACCCTCAGCCGAAGCTGGGTTTCATATATGGGCCAAGGGGAGCCCAGCCGCAAGGCTGGTGTTAGTGTGCAGGCCGCAGGGACCAATGCCTAGTCATGTGGGCTGGTTGCATGGCTACGGGCCATGGTGCAAGGATGAAGGCTGCAGGCCCATCTATTAGGACCCCAGGCCAAGGCCTGGTATCAATTTTGCATAGTGATGGTGCGCTGGTGTGCCGCACCATGTCCTGATTGCCCCCCTTTTTTTTTCAAATCCTTTAGGGTTTAGGAAAACCCTAAACATGCTTCTAATTTAATTTTATGCTTTGACTCACAAATTCCACATAACAATTTAATTGTGCGATGTATGAAACAAATATATATATTGACAAATATATGAACATATATAATATATATATCGAAAGGAAAATATAAACATAGAGGGGTTCATGCATCATGGGGAATGTTTTCATGCTTCGTGGACGTTTCAAATATCTTCTTTTATTTTAAGCATACCTGATTAGCGGAAAACGAATAAGCCTTTGAATTTGGTGGATGATAGCCTCCTCCAACGATGCGTCAATTCCTTAGCTTCTGGCAAGAGCGTGTTGATAACGTGTTGTAGGCCTATTTGATTGAGCGATCTAGGGTTAGAGAGAGAGAGAGGGGTGCGGCAAGCTTTAGGGAGAAGAGAGATTGATTTAATTGTCAGGTGTGTTTAATTCACCCCATTGTGCCTTTATTTATAGTAGTAGGAAGGGTAAAACCTTTCCCTTTAGGATTACAACATTTAATAGGTAATCTAGTCCTAATAGGAATATAAGATACATTCCTAGATTCCCTAGGATTTACACAATCACATTCCTATTCTAAATATGATTGCAACAGATATTAGATTGTTATACAGTGCAATTGGGAGAATTAACCTCCAGTGCAATTGGGTGAATCATCTTAACTACTTGGCTTACAAACCTCTTATTGATGAGAGAATATTAAATGGGAAATTTTGAAATATAACCATTTTGAGAACACCTAATGAAGTGTAGCTTATCTTTACCAATTCATGTAAAACTAATCAAAATTGAAGTGAAAAATACTTAATTACCCTTTAGCTAAAACTTTATCCTCTCCTCTGCCTCTGGTGTTCCTCTCTTGAACAATTGAATTGTTAAACCACTGCTACACACTATTCTTTACGCAGATGCAAATTAAACCAAGTTGCAGCGAGTCTAGCGGAAGTTGTACTCGAAATTTTCTACGGTGGAACCCCTTCTCTTATCATTCCTTCTTACCCCCCATTTGCTTCTCCTCGATTGCTGCCCTCTGCTCTCTCTCTCTCTCTCTCTCTCTCTCTCTATATATCAAACCATCAATTGTAATCTCAGAAAAATTCTAACGTGAAACATAATGATGTTTTTTCATTTGGATAGCTATAGATTTCCTGCAAATTCTCAAAAAAGAAATGTTATCCAATCACCCCTCACCATCCGAATTCCCAACACCCAGAATTTAAATTATGGGTTTTTCACGGTCAAGAGTAAAGGGGGTGTTTTTAGTCATTAAGGATATATTAGTACTTTACATCGCCTTTTGGTTATAATTATCATAAACTTAAAAGAACGACTATAATTCTATATGGTACAATTTGGTTATTTTCCAAATTTTCCATATCAAATCAATATATTTTTTTATAAGTTATTAATATGTATAAATTGCAAGAATATTAAAGTATTTTCAAATCAATCATTATTAGACAATCACTTATTCACAAAAGTCCTGTGAGACTAATAGTTTTTATTTCCTATCTCATTGATTTAATTAGAATTGAAGAAAAAAGCAGTAGAAAGTGGGAACCTATTTTGAAGTAATTAAAGCCACACTACCAAAAAATGACATTTTGCCAACCAAATTTTGCCTAACAAACCTACTTTCGTTGGGCCAAATGGCTTTACCCGACGAAAAAAACCTTTGTCGGGCAATCTAGTCAAAATTTAGGATTTTGTCAGTCTTTGCACGACAAAGAAATTTCGCAGGGCAAGATAATATTCGTCGGGCAATGTTTTGACGCTAAGGGAAAAATGGCATGTATTGTGTGAGCGTTTGGCCGACGAAAATTTAGTTCGTTAGGATAAGTCACTTTACCAGACAATTGGCTTCGTCGGGTCAAGTTCGTCCGGATAAAATTCATTAAAAAGGTTCGTGCCTTTTCGTTCTCTCTCTCTTTTTTTTTTTTTTTTTTTTTTTTTACTCTTCATCCACGCGCGCGGCGTTGCTTCCTTCTTCCCTTTGTAGAAAACTCTCTTTCTCTCTCTCTCTCTCTCACTCCCCCCCCCCACACACACACACTCACACCCATATTGTGGTAGCAAAATTCCATTGTCTTTAGAATTTGTATGAAATATTAGAAAATTTTGGAATTTTTAGAAATTGTTTTCAATTTTTCCTGTAGATGCCAAGATCACGCAATATCGGCGTAATAGATGATGGAAAATATAGGTTGAATACAACCCATAACATGTGTGTGCACACGCCGAAGTCCATTGGCGATTGAATCATGTCACACCCCGATCCCGACCTACGTCCAGGATCGACACGTGACGTCACTAAGTAACCATATACTCAACAGATCCCACGTCCGGGATATGTACGAAGCATAACTCAAGAATCGAATCGCATGATAATTTTTCGTATACTTTATGGTTGCATCTAACCTCCTCGTTAGACTGCCTACGTACCCTCAATAGGGATCAAGCCATTCGTAGTTCACCGTTCACTAATTTAGACATTTATTACAGCGCGTTCTAACAGGAATACATAGCATTCTGTAATCAATTATTAGAACTTGACATGCATGACATTACCAAGTTAAGGGCTACAAAACAAAGCAATATGTCGTTCAAGATTCTGATTCCATCCATCATATAAATTCCATGTTTTCAGCACGATACTTCCATCCACAACATGTAACATATCAAATAACCAACAAAGCACATACTAATCTGAAGCCACATTGGTCAACTAAAATAATCAAAATAATAACAACCATAACCAAGGTCATTCCGCAATCCTGTCAATCAATCAATTCATCAATCCATAACCAAGGTCATTCTGCAGTAACATATCATTTCACGAATTTAACCGAGGAACTCTATATAATTCCCTACTTGGATTATGAATAAAAACATGGTAATTCTAATTTGTATTCACAAGATCTATTGTGGGTAATTCCCATTCACTCGAATCTAGGATTCTAAGATAACCTTATGGAAATGAACAAGAGTAAGGATTATGGACCACTCAGTGGAATCCAACAACATTGGATTTCGAACCACTCAACGGAACCAAAATGTCACGCGGTTTCTCATAATCTACCCATACCTGTGACATATAAAATCAATGCCTACATTATGGGAATGGTACACTGGGCAAATCAGGCACTCAGATAAGCTGCAAGGTTCAGGTGTGTGACAATAATACAAGTATGTGATATTCAATAAAAACAGACCATCGATCACAATCTATAAACATCAAGTATAGAATCATGCTTTATGAAATCATATTCAAGTCGCTGAAAACTCCGTAGGAGTCACCCAGACATCCAACGCTTTTTCTAATTCAAACCACAAGATTCCCAAAAACCATCATTCATATGTGCATTAAAAACTAGGGTTAGAGGGACGCAGTTCGGCCGAAGCCTACCACTACTACAAAAGGGCCTTATAGTGTCAGTAGGTGGCTTCGGTTTAATATAATATAGTGGTGCATAAGACAGTTGCGACACTAACTGAACATGACGTCGGATTTACTGTCGCTTTTAAGCGTTATAAAATTCCTATGTCGGTTTAAGCACATATATTTTAATAATTTTTAAATACAGGCGTCGCTTTAAGAAAAACAATGTCGCTTTTATGCGACATAAAGTATGGGTGTCGCTTTAAAGCGACACAAATTATTGTTTTTAAATATTTTAAAGCTTGCGTCGGTTCTATAAAGCGACACTAATTATTTTTTAAAATATTTTAAAGAAACCCATCACCCAAACCCACGGCACGGATCGCAACCCTTAACTGTCGATTGCGCCCAATCCACGGTCCTCGCGTTCCCCCCAAATCTCACGTAAAGAAACACAACCCACGTATCAAAGCTCCCAAACCTCTCTATATAAACCCCCTCCACCTGACCTCTCCGACATTGTAACTTGCTCTCTCAATTCAAATATCCGATCCCAAATCAAACCCTAATTTCATTTCCGCAGCAATGACTGGACACGGCAAGGGAGGCAAGGGGCTGGGCAAGGGAGGAGCCAAGAGGCACAGAAAGGTACTGAGGGACAACATCCAGGGCATCACAAAGCCCGCCATCCGCCGTCTGGCTAGCCGTGGCGGTGTCAAGCGGATCAATCTTCTTGGAGAATGTGATCCGTGACGCCGTGACTTACACCGAGCATGCCAGGAGGAAGACAGTGACGGCGATGGACGTCGTCTATGCGCTCAAGAGGCAGGGCAGGACTCTATACGGGTTCGGGGGTTAGTTTGTTAGGGTTTCAGATTGAGGATTTATGTAAATTGGTTGGTTGGTGTGGTGGTTGGGTAGATTTAGGTGACGAAGTGCAGGAATTTAACGTTTTTAGTTTGGATTTTAATGGAACATGAATCTATTTTCATTCCAATTTTGATCTGTTTTGTTTCCATCGAAGTTGTATTTGGATTTTTGTGTTTTTTATTACTTTGATATTTTTACATTAGGAGGATTTTTACTTTGATATTTGGATTTTTCTGTTTTGTTTCTATCGAAGTTGTATTTGAATATTTTATTTATTTAAATGTTATCTGAACCGACACACGGTTCTATATTATATAGTTTATTTTATTAGCTTACGTCGCTATAAACCGACAATAGTTTCTATATTATATAGTTTATTTTATTAGTTTACGTCGCTTTAAACCGACGTTAGAGTCAATGTCGCTTTAAACCGACGCTGTGTAGTGTCGGATTAAGCACATAAAGCGACACTGATAGCCTTTAGTGACGCTAGCATTAGTGTCGCTATGCCAATCCGACATTACATTGTTTAATGTCGGATTTGTGCTTAATTTCCAACAGAAATTGGGTTTCTTGTCGGATTTAGCTCCGTCGGTGATAGCTTGTATTGTAGTAGTGTACATATGTAACCAAACAGGAAGTGGCCCCCTATCGCAGATTAACCAAGAAAAACCACCCTTGCAGTAACCAAGTAGGCAGTGACCCCCTATCGCGGATTAACCAAGCATAGTCACTCCTACGCATCTGTTAGGCAGTGATCACCTATCGCGGATTAACCAAGCATGATCACCCCTAAGTGTGTGTGTGTATGGCCATACCAAAGATATAAGGATCGCCTATCGCGGATTAACCAAGCAGGATCTATAGAAAATATGGTCCCCTATCGCAGATTAATCAAGCAAGACCAAGATAACTAAGTAGGTAGTGACCCCCTATCGCGGATTAACCAAGCAGAGTCACACCTACGAAACTGTTAGGCAGTGATCACCTATCGCGGATTAACCAAGCATGATCACTCCTAAGTATGTATGGCCATAATGATCGCCTATCTTGGATTAACCAAGCACGATCCATAAAAAATATGGTCCCCTATCGCGGATATACCAAACAGGACCATCCATATACCTCTGTTACATGGTGCAGTCAATTCAACACACAATCTACCCTTACTTCAACCCCTATGATTTACAATATAGGTACATGTTCAATCAACTTCTCATGGCCATTAGCATACATATCATGCAAGCATATAAATTCTATGGAATACTTCTAATAGGATTTTAGGATCACATGGTCATAACCTTTATCATTCATATCATTCATATTATCAAGAAAATAAGTAAACACACACACACACACACACACACACACACACACACATACACACACACACACATATATATATATATATATATATATATATATATATATATATATATATATATCACAATATGACTTTCCATACACGTAAACCGATGTATATATTATCTGGGATAACTCACTAACCAATATAGGCCCACTAAGCCCTACATAGTCTCTAGTAATACTGAATTTAATATTTTAGATCAATTTGTAGCATATTGACCAAAAGTAAGTAGTAATTAGATTAATACATATAAGGTTTCCTAGAACCCCCCTACCTTGAATTCGATTAATTTTGTTCCTTTAAAGAACCTAATCGGAACATAAAATTACAATCAAAAGTATAAATACAAGTAACAAGCCTTAATAACCAAACTAAGTGTTGAAACACAAAATTAATATTATCTAAAGAAAGTACACTGATTCTGGAATCTACCACTCAAATAATATCACTCAAATAGTAGTAAAGAAGATTAGAAAGGAATCTGGAAAAGAAGATAGGTGTGGCAAAAACAGAACTCTGCTTCTCCACAAAATCTGCGGAAAACAGCACCATTGGACCAAGTTTAGACTCCTTTTGGAACATTCAAAACTAAACCAAATCGCGTAATATTATATGGGTTTTGAAGCTTGTGTTCTGTACTTTGAAAGCATACAAAGTTTGTAGAAAACGGAGCTCTAAATTGGAAGCTAAGCCAAAATGAAAAATGAAGTCTTGAAACTGGAAACCCAGTTTTCTGCTGCTGTTTGGCAGCTTGCGACCCAAGTTTAAATAAGGTTTTGATCAACCAAAACTCAATGGAACTAAGTGAAAACAATTGGGTTACGATCATGAACATATGTATTTTCAACACACTAAATTTTTTCTTCAAAGGAGCACATAAAGACCTAGAAATTAAGAGCCAAAGAAGACTACTCGAAACTTGAGTTTTTTTTGCCAAGAAATCAATTTTCTGCAACTTATGTAACAGCCCATCTCCAATTCATATAACAAATCCCAAAATAATTCCAGGTAGTCCAGAAGTCATGTATACAACATCCAAAACTAACATGACTCAAAATTAACAAGAAATTGACCTTCTGAACCAAACCCTTAATCAAGAAATTTGAACTACACACCCAATCCGAATTACCCAACTCTAATTCATGTTCAGACTGGTTCATTGAATGATAGAAAACCCTAAATAAAACTAAGAACTCCAAATATATCATGGCAGTTTCAATTCCACTTAAGAAAATTAAATTCGAAAATCAAGATAATGAAGGAACAAGGAATTTACCCTTCAAATCTCTGAATCCTTCCTTCACAATCACGTTCTCTAACTCCTCTCTCTTCAATTTTTGTCTGAAGAAGGAAGGATTTTCTTCCAAAAGCTATGGAAGAGCCACATCCTCCCCGTTTCTTTTTCTTCCCTCACAAAGCCAGGAAGAATGTGAAAGAACGTTCTCCCCTCTTTCTTTATTTTTTATTTTATTTTTTTCTCTTCCGCCCCTCTCTTTTCCTTCCTCCCCTGCTGCCCTCCAGTCCCTTCCCTTTTGTTTGATTGGTCCACCCTAAATCTTACATGAGTGGGCCTCTTTCCCACAAAGTGGGAATTTATTTAATTAAAAACTGTAATTTAGTAAATGATTTCAAATGTCCATAACTATACTGTTATAATTCGGACTCGCAAACGGCATTCGCCTATGCATTCGTGATCTCGAAATCTATTCAACAATATAAATTGTGACCTCGAAAGGTTCACAGATTTTAAATAATTAATTTTCAAATTTCAAACTTCGTAACTAATTTAATTAAAATCTAAATTCAAACAAACTAAAATAAATTCTCGAGAAATAATATAAAATCTCAATAATACCAATACATAGATTATAACAGTGGAATCCAGGAACGGGATTTCACAAATCATGTGATAGGATCCATCATCCGTATGAGGCGCCCCATGACAACCTCTAAGAGCAACTCCAGCTGTGACCCAAAAGGCAGGGCAAGGGCTTTAGAGTTGCCTTCTAGGCCAAAAATCCACGTCCAGCGATCTATATTGATGGGCTCCATTATGCCCGTTTGACTGCCCAGCTTAAAATAATAAATTATTGAGGGGGCTAAAAAATAGCCTCTTTCGGTTGGAGATAATATATAAATATGGTCTGCACTGTTTATTAAAAAAAAAAATTTCTTGCAGGGTTATAATCTGAATCAGGGCTAAACATAACCCATTCGGTTGGAGATGGCCTTATGATGCCAAGCTTTGAGCCTGCTGGCAATAGGTGACGTCAGCATCGACTCCACATGAATTCACCGCAGAACCCAATGTCTCTCTCCAGCTGAGTGGACACCCCGCATGGCGTCAATTGGTGTCATCGTTGTCCAGCTCCTGCAACAAAGAATCAAAGTTTGAATCGCCTTTGATCATCACAACTAGTTGGTTGAAAGGGTCGATGAGGACGATTCCTTTTCCTGTGGTTCATCTTTCTTGGCTTTCTCCATCTGGTCAGCCGGGTCGGGTTTCACGGCGGTGACAAAGGTTGGGTAATTCTCAAACATTATGCGCTACAATAATTTGGTAATCAATATCATCTAATCAAATATGGCAGCCATGGTTGTATTCTCTATGTTCTGGTTTTTAAATGAGTAGATGATGGAGTGAGGTAGAAATAGCAGATCGACTTCACGGGAAGGGTTGGGCAAGTTGGGCAAGAGAGAAATAATTGTCAGCCATTGATTGTATTGAATGCCTTGGCTTAGCTTTGTTAAAGAAGAGTGATGCTAGGTAGACTAAATATTTAAACCAAATTTCTAAACCAAATGATGTGTCACCAATAAGGAAATAAGCACGTTAATCAACACCTAAGTAATAATCCAATCATCAACGTCCGCATCATTTTATTTACAAACTTTGGTTTAAAAATTTGGTCTCCCTATCATTACCCGTCAAAGAAATATATGATTTTTTTTAATAATTTAGAAATATTTTAACTTTTCACCAATGATATTTTTAATAATTTAAAAATAGAAAACTATATTTGTGACTAGTAATTGTCTTTGCCTTTACCCTTGCTCTTTCCAAACGGATGGAGTTGCACAAAGACAACTATGTTTAGATTGAATAGTAAGGGCAATGAATTACCCTTACTCTTGCCCTAGCCCTCATAAACCGGGTGGAGATGCTTTAAATGGAAGAATATCTTTCCCCCGAGGTAAAGAAGACGATGATAACAGTGCTCTCGGTAAGTGTGTGTTTTATTTAAATTTATTATTTTTAATAAGTTTACTTATTGTAGATAATTACTTATTTAATTAGTGTATTTTCATAGCGTTACTAACGCTTGTTTTTTATCTAGTTCATAATAGCTTCGAGATCGACGTGGAAGTACCGGGTATGTCCAACTATATAACATAGTCGTGGACTCTACGGTTCAGGGAGTTGATGTACGACCTGCGCATGCACTAAAAGAATTTAGAAAATAATGATGAAGCTTTAACCCATCCGCCCATGATTTTGAGCAGATGATGGATGAGTGACACTGACTCTACCGTTATTTTCAAAATTTATAATTTCTAGAGATGGACGTCTTTTAGAGTATAGTAGTTGGATGTGTGAAGTTGTTTCCCATTGAAAAAAAAAATTCGTTTTTTTCACATAATTATGCGAACATTTTAGTTTTAATTATTAAATAAATTTTTTTAATATTGTGATATTTTGGGAGATTAATATAATAAAAATTAATTAATTATAAATAAATATAATTTAGGGAGCTTTATATATAGAGACAAAAACTTTCACTATATTTCAAAAAACTCCACTAGCTTTAAAACAAGTCAAGGAGAGACAAAAACATAAAAACAAGTAAAACCTAGCCCAAAAACATAGAAACAATGTTTAAAATACCAGCTATACCCCTAAGGCTTTAGGGCTGTTAATAGAACTCAGTCCTCACAACTCCAACAAAATTAATATATGTCATAAGCTCAACTCATCATCCATTATTTTTGCAGAATCAATTCAACCCTTCTTCGACTATTTTTGCAGAATCAGTTCAATCAGTCCCTGACCATTTTTTGCAGAATCAGTTTCACCCGTCCTCAATCATTTTTGCAGAATCAGTTCAACCAGTCTTCGACCATTTTTGTAGAATCAGTTCAATCAGTCCTCGACCATTTTTTGCAGAATTAGTTCAACATGTCCTCAACCATTTTTCCATAATTAGTTCAACCCGTTTTCGACCATTTTTGCAGAATCAGTTCAACCCGTTCTTGACCATTTTTGCAGAATCAGTTCAATCAGTCATCGACCATTTTGCAGAATCAATTCAACCCATCCTTGACCATTTTTGCAGAATCAGTTCAACTCATCGTTGACTATTTTTGCAGAATTAGTTCAAATATATGTAGATGGTATGCTTTTTAGTACAACTAATTTGTAAATGCATATACTCACATTCAGTTCCCTATTACTGTAGCTGATTACTTCAACTACCTCACAAACTAAGTGTGCAGTCATAGGCTGGATGATGATTGCATGATCATCTCATTCTAAGTAACTACGAGTCTACTATGCCCAAGCATGAACCCATGATTCAACATTGGGGTGGCTGAACTTTGAAGCCAAATTTCTACAGTGAAACTATTTTCTATAAAAACAAATTCACAATTAACAACCAACAACTAACAACTTTCAGAATTGCGACATACCAATCAGCTACATCAGCTACATGGGCCAAGACAAGTGAAACAAGTGAGTAGAGGTGGCCACCAAGAATTGCCCAGATTGGCTCATTAAGCTATTTCACTGATTAATGATTGAACAAAATTATTTATATTATCATACCCATAATTGTCTAGATTGGTTCATCAAGACACAAATGATTAATGTTATATCAAGATCCGAAAAGTAAGAAAGACTCATAAGGAAAATGGAGATGAAGAGGGTTAGAGAAGAGCTGCTGTAGTAGTAAGCCAAACAAAGGAAGACTCAAGCATGACTGACTCTTATTTATCTTCTTGTACCTTTGTATTCCGTTATTTCATCTACTTCTGATTTTATCTGAGCATTGCTCTCTTGAACACAATCACAATCCTGGAATAATTTAACTTGGCATTCACATAATAACTAAGTTTTGTCTTATTGATGACTTTATGTAAGCTTTTGAAAAAGGATTAAAAAAAAAAAAACAAAGCAACACTTTGAAATGTTGATTACTATATGTCGAGGCAAAATCAGGAATGCTGAACATTGTTCATATAAAAAAAATAATCAAAAGGACCCTTCCTTTTTATATACCCATTATTAATAAAAAAATTCCCAAATCTCATTGACCCCAATCGCCTATGATGAATGTTTATGTACGGATGGAAAGGAGTATGGCTACGTGGGCATGGGGTTTGATGAATGTTATGTTATTTTGTGGGGTGTTGGCGTTTAGGTTTGGGTAGAAAATGTAGGTTAGAATATGAATGATTGTAATGTTAACATCTATGTTAATAAAGGATATTTTTGTAACTTAAAAAATAGCCAATGATGTCATATTTCACATGTATTAATTTTTGGGGTAAATTACATTTTGCCACCTCAGGTTTGAGGTCTATTGCAACCTCATACAACATCTTCAAAATATTTTACTTTCATACCTCAAGTACTATTTTATTTCAATATAATACATCCGTTACATTTTTCATCAATTGATCCGTTAAGAGTTGACATGGCTGCCACATTTGTGCCACGTGGCTGCCAACTTTGTGCCATGGGGCAAAATTTTTTTTTATACATTAAAATATTATAATAATTTACCCTATAAAAAAATAAAAAATAAAAAAAATAAAAACTGAAACCCAAAAGCTTTACCTCCCCCGCAAGCCCCCACCCCACCTCCCCTCCCACCCTCAGAAACCCATTTCCCAGAAATCCCTTAGCTCATTCATTTCTCTCTCCGATTCTTTGAGCTTGTTCTCTTGGTTTGTTCCGATTCCCAGATCAAAACCCATCTTTTTTTTCCTAGATTTATTCTGAATCTCGCATCAAAATCCTACCTTTTTTTTTCTCTATTATGGCTCGATTTCAGCGAAGAAAATAACAATTTCTTCAGAAATTGAGACATGGGTTTTTCGAAGAAGTCCCAGGTGGTGGACGGAGGCATGGAATCCGAAGGCAAGAAGTGGGTAATCGTCGGAATCTCGGTATGAACTTGCTTAAAGCTGGTAAAGAGAGTGGAGGAGAGGAGGTGAAGAGAGTGAGGGTGGGGTGGGGTGGGGGGTTGCGAGGGAGGTGCAGAGAGTGGAGGAGAGGGAGGTGGTCGGGGGAATGAGATTCTGGGTTTTAAGTTTTTTTTTTAATAGGGTAAATTATTATAATACTTTAATGTATATAAAAAAATATATTTGCCACGTGGCACAAATTTGGCAGTCACGTGGCACAAATGTGGCAGCCACACTAGCTCTTAACAGATTAATGGATGTAAAATGTAACAAATGTATTATATTGAAATAAAATAGTACTTGAGGTATGAAAGTGAAATATTTTGAAAATGTTGTATGAGGTTACTATAGACCTCAAACCTGAGGTGGTAAAGTGTAATTTACCCTAATTTTTTGTCTCTCCTTAAAATATTTAAAGAGTGTTGTCTCAATATACAATTAAGTATTAAAAGTGTACTGTATGCATAATTTTTCCTATAATTTATGTCATTTTTTAAATATTAGAAAATGTTGCGCAAAAGGTCATTGTCGGGCAATATTTTTTGTTTGTTTGTTTAATTATAAAGCTTACCAATGAAATTTTCATTGGGTATCTTATATATTTTTTTTTCTTCGTAAATTTAAACTCTGGCGAATGAAAAATTTTGGTCAGGCATGTATTGTTTGTGGAGCAAAATTGGTCAACGAAATTTTGCTCGAGGAAAGGGTGGTCGGAAGATTTGTTGGGCAAAATTCTATTGCCCAACGGTTTCTAATTTTTGTAAGGCAAAATTTAATGCAACGAGCTTCGCACAATGAACTTTGCCAGACGAATGTTTGTCGGGCAAAATCTTGACAAACTGTGAGTTTGTGCGACAAATTTTTTTCTTCTGAACAATGTATATATGGACATCGATCGTCCTTTCATCTTATTTTTTTGAACAAAAGATATTATCTACACTAAAGGGAGATGGTGAATTTAGCCTCACAATGAGCTAACAATAATGTGGTTCAAATTCACTTTTGGCGAGAATCGAACCTAAGACCTCTCATATATAGATGAAGAACAATACTATAAAACCGTAGTACTAAGTGACTCACCTCATTGAAACACAAGTTTTGAAGTTAGATCTTTGGTTTCTTGTAGGCTGCTCTTTAAAACCATAACCCTCGTTCTACATTAAAGTTCAATATAATAACACAACAACACGTGTCACATTAGTGTTAATTGAGTTAGATAAGGGGTAATTTTGTAATAGTATAGAGTCTAAGTGTTTTGTTATTATTACTATATAAATCAGGTGTGTATCATTTGGATATTAACGTAATAACACTCTCATTTTCTCTCAGATTCTATTTCCTTATTCTTCTTCGATAGCTTACACTTTCTCTCTCTAGATTACTGTTTCTCTGACTAAAACTCCATAGCTTCAGAACTGTGAAGACAATATGGCTCAGGTACTGCCAAGTCTTTATTATTCTTCTCATCTTATTAGTATATATTGTTGGAAAATAACAATATTGTAGTTTGATAGTTACTTTTTCGTTAACGCGTTATGATACGTATTATTGTTTTCAACTTATATACTAGTTGCATGTGAAGGAAATTAAGATTCAATTTTATTTCCAATGTTGTGTTTTTTGTAGAAAGTTGTGGTGAGGATCATGACTATGGATGACGAGAAGACAAAGCAGAAAGCCATAGAGACAGTTGCTGACCTATACGGTTTTTTATCTAATTTTTCCAAGTCTCTTTTAATTTATTTATGCACCTGGTCTTACTTGGAGCAAGACGCTTTATTTTGTAGTTTATTAAATTTAGCTGGGAATAGGCTGGGGGCAGTTTCCGGTAGGGTTTGCTAATGCGCCCAATCGAGGCGACCTCCCATTGTTATCTGTATCCATGCGGATTTTGCAATCCCTTTGTCCTGTACTAATGAGATCACTTTGCAGAATGACCAATTGTTTGTTGATAAACAGGGGTTGACTCAATTGCAGCTGATTTGAAGGAGCAGAAGCTTACGGTCGTAGGAGAGATGGACACTATTGCAATAGCCAAAAAGCTGAAGAAAATAGGCAAAATAGATATAGTATCAGTTGGTCCAGCCAAAGAAGTTGGTCCAGCCAAAGAAGAGAAGGAGGAGAAAAAAGAAGAGAAGGAGGGAAAGAAATGATCATGGCGTTTATTTGATGGAGATGGCCCCTATATATACATGTACTATTTGAAATTAATAATGCTTCCGACCTCATTGCTTCCGACCTCATGTTAAAGGGTGTATCAGTAATGAATATGTGCTAAATAGCATTACTCATTTGGAATTAATGAAACAAATCATGCATATTCTTGAGATTCTATGCGCGTCAATTATTCAACTAAACATTAATAACGGTTGTGGAGCGTATGATTTTTCTTTGAATATGATGTTATTTTGTTTTCATGTTTTTTATGTGGAGATAGGATTTGCACTGGGTATCTCTTCGAACGAACTAGAAAGAAAAGCACTACCGAATTTAATTAATTTAAGAGGCATAACGCTGATACAAATAAATCCATGCTCATCATACAAAACATGTCTAATGGCAAGGTAATGATACAACATGGAATCCCCTGCATGCCTTTTATTAATTTATTTATGTAAATCTCATCTTTCACCGCTTTTGAATTCTATTTCATATACGCTGTCAGCTACAAGAAAATATTGATGAATTCTTTAATAGTTAGAAAGAGTGTTTTCTTTGCTACTCATCATTTGTCATATTTTCTCACGAACCTTATACTAAAAATATAGATGACAAGTCATCATAAGGCGGGTAGAAAAATAAGGTGGATAATTAGTAGTACTTGCATGTACAAGAAAACAAAATGTCATTTAGAATCTCTTTCGCCTTTGTACCAAAAGCACAAGCACCGGAGACCATCAGCCTTCCCCCTTCCGATTCAATGGAGATTTCCCGACTTTCTTTCCCTGAAATCAATCGAGATAATAAACCCGGGCCTCTACCCCGTATCTACGTGAAAATATCTCTCTCTCTCTCTCTAGTTTTTTTTGTTCATGTGAAGATCTCTGTCTCTTCTTGTGTTTTTCTTAATTTTGGCTTCTCCTTGCCGGTTGTGCAAGGTTTTGGTATTCCCCAGTCTTCACCAGGTTGTTCTCCTGATATTTGGGTCGACTTTTTCTAACTATAAAACAAAATTTGATTTGCTTGCACCAGATTAATGCCTAAACTCAGTTACATCAACGTCGACTTTTATAAATAAACTATTTTTACTAAAAATATTTGAAGCTACACTCAGTTACATCAACATCAACTTTTGCTTGCTGACACCACATTCATTTATTTTTAATTTCCCTTGATTCTTTCCTTAATGTCCAAATTAGCGCGCATGTAAAAGTATTAGCAGACAACAAATTTAGATTACTTTTGGGATCTTCCAATCAAAACAAGAATAAAATGCCTTAATAACATGATTTTTTTTTCTTTCGGGAATTGTATACGGTGGTCATATTTTTGCCCTAGTTCAGAAGAAAGTAATTAAAATTAAAAAATGGTCTTTATACATGATTATGATGGAGTCATATGAAAAGTAAGTAGAGTAGTACGTGCATGGGACAAATAAATATTAAATAATGTTGTGAATGAAACAAATTTTCCTCATCATACTCCATACACGGGCATTAGGAGTACGAGCATATCATAGGAAGCGCTATGAAATCCAGGGTGTCCACTAACGAAAGAAGACAACTGTGTTTGGAATGATTAGTAAAGATTGCAAATTACAACAAAATAATTAGCGCATATTGGCATGCATGTTGACGTGCAATCAAAAAGAGCAAGCTATGTATCAGACAAATAAAAGGGCGACATAATGCCAAATGAGTGTTTAGGTCGTATTAAATTAGTTTGGATTCGGGACACATATTTTTTACATATATTTTGGCGCACACTTTTGTGAGACTCATTCTGTAATGTATTTCAACGATCCAACTGTTTATCTATTACATTTCTCTCAAATATCATCTCTATAAAAAATCACGCAAATCCGAAATCATATGACCGTTGGATTCAATTTAGTGTTTCTTTGTAGAACCGTATTCGCTCATTTTCTTCACTACATATGAATTGTTTAATGGTTTTAGATTTGTCTAATCTTCTGCAAGAATGATCTATGAATGATATACTAAATACCAAATTTAATCCAACAGTCGTATGGTTTCTTATTTTGGTGATTTTTTGTAGAGATGATATTTGAGGAAAGACATAAATTACTGATGGTTAGATTGTTAAAATATATTACAGAGTGATTGTCACAAAACTATGTCAAAATGTGTGTCAAAAAGATGCATCTCCGCATCCTAACCCATATAATACATGCTTATAAGTGTTTTTACTAAAATTGCTTTTTATTATAAGTATGTTTGAAATTTTTATTAAAAATTAAAATACTTAAAAATCATTAGAAGATGTTTCATGAAGAAAGTTTTTATGACTTAGAAACACATTAAAGTTTGATTAAAAATATACTTGTAGGTTCACCATAAAGTGTTTCTATAACACGAAAGCTCTTTACCTTTTTCTTTTCTACCAAACTTGGTCAAAAACATTGTAGTTGTCAAAAAGTGTTTTTTTTTCTCTTCAAGCGGTTCAAAACAAACCCTGAGTTTATGAAACCTTATCTCACTGCCATTGATTGACATTTATATGAAGACCAAGAAGTACCGTTAATCAATATTCATATGAAGACCAAGAAGTAGTGATCAATATCAAACAGTCACGGCGATCGGCATTAAAATAAGGGGTGCGATATCCACACATCCCTTTTTACTTCTCCCACATATTTTTTGTTTTCGGCCGTCAGATCGGATGAATTGAAGAAGATCAACGAACATAAATTAACAAGGGGTGTGTGAGAAGTAAAAAGGGGTGTGTGGATAGCACACCCCTAAAATAAAATAAACCATCTTAATTCTTCAATAATCTCACAAACAACTTCTCCACCTTGAAAGAATTATAATAATATTAGATAACAAAAACATAATATACTTGATCTCCAAAAGAAGGAAATTTATATCTCAAAAGAAAATAAAGTTGAAATATTCTTTGTTAACCTAAATTATTTCCCCTTCTTTTTGAAGATATAAATTAACCACATCCAATAAGAGAATGACATGCATACTATTAACTCAATATAACGAATTTACTCTTAACGTTGTGAGCAGATCACATCAGACCTTAAGGGGCTAAGCATCTGCCTGCCCTGTAGGTCTTGGGTATGCATGTCAAGGCGTAGCGGGCTCATAATATTCCCACAACTGCCATCGTACCTTCGTCGGCTGAAGAAGGCAGGGGTGTACTCTTCAAAGTCTCGCTTGCGTGTCCTACACGGCGCATCAGCCTACCAAGTAGTTTGCGAAATGTGGTTTGCACCACACTAGCAGAACATAGCGGTTTGCTTGACTGTCTCTCCAATAAATAATCAGTTCAAACAGGAAATCGATAATCACAATTTACTCACTATATTCAGTTTCTCTCAAACTTTTTCTAACTTAGGTATCAGAGGCCCTTTGTTAAACACCGTTCTCATTTTTTCTTGAATGTTCGTCAATTAAGCCAATAATGTTATTGTTTTGCAGGTGTGATCGCCAATCCATATTGAGACGGAATTTGTATCCACACTACTTGGGTGCCTAAGGTGAATTGACCGGATTACTTGGTTGGGAAATGGCACTTTCTTTTTTGCTAAGATTAATCCTCATATATTGATTTCTTTTTTACCAGCTAGTCCATATTGTAAACTACCAAATTAACAGTGGAAGGTTTTCCAACCCAAAACGTAATGCATTATGTAAATCAAGCCTGCGGTCAGCTCACGAGACAGCTCACGTAGTTCATGAACACGTACATTGAACCTATATGCTCTCCCTACAATGGTCAATATTGAAATTCATAAACAATTCAGTGATTACTACCAGGTAGCACCGAAATGTCAACCTCGCAACTTTTTGATGGTAGGTGATCGTATATTAATAAAGTTCGTTAACTTTGTGGTTACATTTACATGGTATCATTCGCCGAAAGAGCTTCGTGCTTGACGATTTATTGATATTGGTTCTTTTGCTTCTGCTTTGCTACTCAATTTAGGGTTTCTAATTACCCTCCTCTTCTTTGTTTCTGGGTGCTTGTAATCTTGTACACAAGGTGTTTGATCTTACACCTTAAAGAGTTTCACTTCAGAATCTTGCTTGGTATTCAATCATGGTGACTGCAACGCAATTGTAGATTCTTCAATCCTCAATTACTTCTTTAATTTTATCAGTTTCGTCCTCTGTCTCTGTGAAACTTGATGAATCCAACTACCTCACATGACATTTTTAGATGGAGCTTCTTTTGGAAGGACATGGTATTATGGGTTTTGTGGATGGTACAAACCCTTGTCCTCCAAGATTTGATACTCAGCATTCGAGTGATTCCACTATGCCTTCCAGTGATTCTACTCTAAGAATTGACAATGATGATTACAAGATTTGGAAGATGCATGATCGGGCTCTCATGCAACTCATTACTGCCACATTGTCTCCTTCTGCAATTTCTTGTGCTATAGGTAGCACCAGTGCTCGAGATTTGTGGGTTCATCTTTAGGAACAATTCTCCATTGTCACTTGCACTACAATCTTTCAAATGAAATCTGAGTTGCAGAACATCAAGAAAGGTACATATTCCATTTCTTTGTATCTTCAACGCATTAAAGAAGCCCGTGATTACTTGGCTGCTGCTGAAGTTCTATTTGATGATGATGACATTGTGGACTTGACTCTTAATGGTCTGTCTTTTGAATATAATACACTGAGAACTATTATTAGGGGTAGGGAGAATGTTATTTCTATGAAGGATCTTCGCTCACAGTTGCTTACTGAAGAAACAATGATTGCTAATGTTCTTGTCACTCATTTCCTTTCTGCAATGGTGGTTAGCAATCTCTCTGGTTCATCTAAGTTTTCTAACTTTGAAGATAATCAACATTATGAGAGTTCCTTTAAAAATGCTAATTCCTCAAATGGAGGTTCATATGGTTCTAAAAGGAGGTTTTTATCAGTTTAATGGTTCTGGCTATAAGTCAAATTACAACAGAAACAAGGGTAAAGGCAAGCATTACTATAATTCTCAGTCTTGATTTGGCAATGCAAAGTCTGGTAACTTCAACAACAATGCTCCTGGTATTCTTGGTACTTCTCCACCAAGATCACAATGGTTTTTCCAGACTCTATGTCAAATATGTGGTAAATATGGACATCTAGCTGTTACTTGTAGATTCAGAAATACTGAAAATCCTGTTACATAAGGCTTTCATATATGTGGGAAAAGGAATCACAGTGCCACATTTTGTCACTTCAAAAGTGTAAACATTCAATCTCAGCAAGTGTCAGCTATGCATGTTGCTGCTCCATCAACTATTCCAAGTGCTCCTCCTCAACAAACATGGCTTACTGATTTTGGGGCAACATCTCATATGAATGCGGATCTCAATAACTTGTCATTGACTTCTCCATTTCCTTATAATGAAACAATCCAAACAACTACTAGTGGTGCAAGTTTATCAATCTCCCACATTGGTTCCTCCATGCTCCATACACCTCTTAAACCATTGCGCCTCAATTCAGTTCTATATGTCCCTAGATTAACTCAGAATCTTTTATCTGTGCATAGACTGTGCTTGGATAATAACTGCTGGTTAATATATGATGCTTTATGTTTTTGGATCCAGACAAATCCACATGGAGGATTCTATTCAAGGGACTTTGCATTAATGGATTATATCATATTCCTCTCCCATCCTTACACCATTCTTTATAACCCAAAGTACAAGCTGTTTTTCTTGGACAACAAGTATTTTCTAGTCTATGGCATAGTAGATTATGCCACCCATCCAATTCTATAGCTTCTACAATGTTAAGAAAGTGCAATGTCTCTGTTATACTTGATGACAAGTCTGTAATGTGTCATACACGTCTAGAGGGAAAGTTTTGTAAATTGTCATTTGTTCCTTCTGCCTCTAAGTCCTTACATCATTTTGATATTGTTCACAGTGATGTCTGGGGTCCTTCTCCATATAAGTTGTAGAGGGTTTTAAATACTATGTGACATTCATTAATGAATGCACTTGATATTGTTGGATTTTTCCTATAATCAATAAAAGTGATGTTTGTTCAACTTTCATTGCCTTTTACAACTTTGTGTTGACTCACTTTGCTATTTCTGTTAAAACATTACAAAGTGATGGAGGAGGTGAATATATTAGCAAGCTATTTCAACAGCTTCTTTTAAATAAGGGTATTAAACACCAACTTTCATGCCCATATACCCCTGAACAAAATGGCTTAGTTGAGAGGAAGCATAGACACATTGTTGAAACAGCTATAACCCTCTTACAAACTGCCTCATTGCCCCCTAAATTATGGTCTTTTTCTTGTCAAGTTGTTGTCTACCTCATAAACAGAATGCCAACTCCTACACTAAATAACAAATCACCATTTGAATTGTTATTTAAACACATTCCAGACATCAATCATCTCAGGATCTTTGGCTGCTCTTGTTTCCCACTATTGAAACCCTATAATAGTACCAAGTTACAACCTAAAACCACAAAATGTGTCTTTTTAGGCTATGCTTCCAGATACAAAGGATATAAATATGCTATGAGGTGAATCAACATAAGGTTTATATCTCTGGGCATGTCATCTTTGATGAGAGTGAATTTCCCTATGCCATGTTGTCTTCCAAACACTTATCTCAGTCCTCTTCTATTTCTTCCAATATGTCTTCTTGTGCTCTCATGCCATCTGTTACATATGACAATCATGTTGTTCCTGTATCAACTGCATCTATTATGCCTGTCCTTGTGCCACCTACTATACCATCATCTCTACCTGGACCTATCAACCCAGCTTCTGAATCCATTACTGCAACTTCAACATAGTCTGTTCCTCCTACTTTCCCTGTGGCTACAAATTTGTCCTCTGGATCCAACTCTCATGACAGCACTGAGATATCCATTGAGTTTAAACATGAGAGCTTACAAGTTATTCTCTATACCACCTATGAATACACATGCTATGCAAACAAGATCCAAGAGTGGTATCTTTAAGCCCAAAGTATTTCTCTCAACAGTGGCATATGAGAAATCAGTTGATTTAACTCAGGTGGAACCATCCACATACAAGTCAGACTTAAATCCTCAGTGTGGTGTGCAGCTATGGAAGAAAAACTCTCAGCCTTGCATTCTCAGGGCATTTGGTCGTTGGTTCCTCTTCCTGCAAATTAGAACTTGGTAGGGTGCAAGTGGGTCTTCAAAATTAAAAGAAATGCAGATGTGACTATATCAAGGTATAAAACCAGACTTGTTGCTAAGGGCTTCAATCAAGAAAAAGGGATTGACAATGGGCAGACTTTTAGTCCAGTTGTTAAGCCTACAAATGTTAGATTAATCTTGGCTTTAGCTGCACAGCTTGGTTGGTCTTTAAGGCAGCTTGATGTGAAGAATGTATTCCTTCATGACATTTTACAGGAAGAGATCTACATGTCTCAACCCCCAAGGTTTATAAACTCTTAACAGCCTTCTCATGTATGCAAGTTGCATAAATCTCTAATGGTTTAAAACAAGCCCCAAAGGCTTGGAATGAGAGGTTCACCAATTTCTTGCCTTCTCTGGGATTTCTCACTGCTTATTCTGATTCATCATTATTTGTGAAGCATGTTGGGAATTTTATGGTGATTCTCTTGTTGTATGTAGATGATATAATCATCACATGCAATGCTACTGCAACTATTCAAGATGCCATCCAGTCATTAGCTTAGGAATTTGATATTAAAGATTTGTGACCCTTCCATTATTTTTTATGGATCCAAATCACTCACGGTGACACTGGTTTATTTCTCTCACAATCCAACTATGTAAAAGATTTGCTAAACATGACTCATATGGCTCTGTCCAAATCATGTCACACACCCTGTCTACCTTATAACATGTTACTTGAGGATGATGGCAAAACTTTTCATAATCCAGCACTATATAGAAGTGTGGTGGGTGCTTTGCAATATCTTACTTTTACAAGACCTGATATTGCTTTCTCAGTACATTAGGTTTGTCAACTTATGCATTGTCCAATGGAATCTCATTTTATAGCTGTGAAGAGAATTCTCAGATATTGGAAACGTACAATGAACTATGGTATTCAATTCAACAAAGGAGTTTAGATTTACATGCATTAAGTGATGTTGACTGAGCTGGGGATCTAAATGACAAAAGGTCTACTACATGTTTGGTGGTCTACTTGGGTTCTAGTCCCATCTCTTGGTCTTCAAAGAAACAAAACACAGTCTCCAAATCTTTAACTGAAGCTGAATATCTAGCTTTCTCCTCCACAGTTGTAGAAATTGACTGGATTAAGCAACTTCTGCAATTTCTCAAAGTTGATGTGCCATGTCCAACTACTCTATTCTGTGACAACCTCTCTGCCATAGCATTAGCTTACAATTCAGTCATGCACCAAAGGACAAAGCACATTGAAGTTGATATTCACTTTGTCCGAGAGAGAGTTGCCAAGAAGTTACTTCAAGTACATTTTGTTTCTTCTAATGAACAATTTGCTGATATACTTACCAAGGGTTTGTCTACTCCTTTGTTTCAGACACACTGTTCCAATCTCAGGTTGAGAAAACCTCATCCTGCGATTGAAGGGGATGAGAACAGTATACCAAGCTTAACAACTTGTGATCCTGTGGTTGCAATTGTGACAAGTGTAAGCATCTTGTAATCCTTGTAATAGCTTAAGGAGTAAGCAACCATGTTAGATATATACCTTTAATAACTGCCATTGTAATCTATTAAGAAAAACTGTTAATGAAAAACCACTTCTCTGTCTAAACTTTCTCTTTTTCTCTCTCTTCGAATACTCTTTCTTCTTCTGCAAGAATACAATTCTTCTTCTTTGTTGTTACATTTACACAAAGCAGTATACTGGTTAAAACTCAGATGATATTCTTTAAAATTACATACAATAAGGAAACGAAAATAGTTATATATTTAAACCAAAAGCATGTGTTTGGACTCTTTAGAAATTTAATGATGAAGAAAATAATAGCCTAGCAAGTAAACGAAAATAATTATGGGAAGTGCTAACAATTTTCTCACTTCAACTTTCTCATTTTTATTCATGCCACATGTATTTTACTAGCATGCAAAACTAAAGATTTAATTAATTTTTTGTTGACATACTAAAATTTTAATTAAACTAACAAAGGAAGAACAAAACTTTAATATAATTAAAATTTTAGTATTGAGTGATAATGGAGTACTCACTGCATGAAAAGAAATAAGAAAGTTGAAATGAGAAGGTAAGTGAGAAAGTTGCTAGCATTTCTCAACAATTACACAAAAAGCATGAGTTAGAATCTTATAAATCTATTTAGGTTTAAATTAATGACCAAGTTGATAATATAATAATTGAAGCTTACTGAGCATAGATATATACATAATTAGATGACATGATCATCCCGACATCCACCAATAGTTTAATTACGAAGTACTTCAAAATCCCATTCAATTTGTCCTTTGTCGCTGAGAAATATTTTGTCAAGACAACTCTCACATGGAGTAAACACAAGTGTGAAGTGATGTAAAATAAAAATAATGGCGTCGCACTTTTGTGAGAATGACACTGCGAATGATATGGTGGGGATTCTATACCGAAATTTGTCTCTTCATCTTCTTAAACGGCTACAGCTCAATAAAGAACTGTCAAAATAAAAAAAAAAAAAAAAGAAGAAGAAGGCTGCTCCATGTGTATTATTCTATCAGTTCGTGCGCGAATAAAACGTGATTGAATTTTATGTTTGAACAAAAAAAAAGTGATAGATTTGAAATACATGTTCTAACATACATTGATCTTGGACCACTAATATATGCTCAGTCTCTTTCGTTCCCTGTCCCCGTACTAATCAACGACTAAGAAAATGGAAAGTGCTCCTCCATATCAAAAGCATGGACAAACTCAACTAATCATAAACCTAATTAATCCAATGATAATTGGATTAAGAATTACATAATCCCTAAGCTTCAGACCGTTCCTTAATTAATTAGATACTTAGCTTAAACTTTTGAAACATATAAATAAGCTCATTTAGACACATTTCTAGTTGCCCCCCGTGGTTCTAATTTGATCTTTCCTTCATCTATTATGGCTCAGGTGTGTCCTCAAGCTCCCCAAGTTCTCTCTATCTGTCCCTACACTAATAGTTCATCAAAGAGAGAACCTTATACCATTTGGATGAAATCACTTGTATGCCATACAAATGGTTGCACTGTCTACAATTCCAACGGCAACGTTGTTTATCGAGTTGACAACTACGACAAAAAGTGTAGCAATGAAGTTCATCTCATGGATCTCCAAGGCAAAGTTCTCTATACCATACTTAAAAAGGTAGAATATAATATGAATAAATATGGTTACGTTTTCTTACCATGAATTCGAGTATTTTGTGTTAGTGAGTTGCTTTGATTATGCAGAAGTTACAAGCTTTTGAACGATGGGATGGCTATAGAACGAGTAGCTCTTCTAAGGAAAGCAAGGAGAAGCCTTGGTTTCAAGTGAAAAGTTATAGTAGAATGCTAATGGGAAGCATAGCTTGTCAAATTACAGTGGAGTGTGACAAGTATTGGATAGTGAAATTGGCAGGGAAGAGTGGTGCTGTGGGATTTAGAATAGTAGACATTGATGGAAATATTGTTGCAGAGGTGAGCCTTAGCTCTCTTCATTAATATCTAATTATATAATACCTTATAAGGATCAACCGTTTTTGTATTTATCATTTATCTGTTAAAAAGTTTAACATTTTTTTGGGTGGCTTGTGCAGGCAAAGCAGAAGCTATCATCTTCTGGAGTAGTTCTGGGGGATGATGTCTTAACTTTAGAGGTGGTTCCTCATATGGATCATTCCCTTATAATGGCTATTGTGATTGTGTACGGATTGATTTGTCGCAAAATGTAAGTGTGATCACATTATAATTATATATAGCGTGGCTATTTCCAAAGCATGTAAAAGTGCGGCTTCTCATGAATTACTGTTGTGCTTTCATTACAGCTAGAGATTGTGGTTCTTTGTAACTAATTCATAAATCAACTAGGCCCTTTTACTTCTAGTTGAATGCTGTTTGCATCCTACCCGTGGTGGAACCTCCTCGTTCACCCATTTTATTTAACGAATTTTTCCTATACATATGATATAATTGGAATCATTCATTTCCTAAATCATTATTTCAAGACAATGTCTATGAAAAATCAAGCAAATTCAAAATCGTTTAGTCATGCATATATATAAACTAAATGTTGGTTCACCATGACGATCTTGCTACCAAAATTGTCTATTTATTTGATACACATATTGATGACTGTAATACCCTGTTTATTTTTAGATATATGTTTTAGTTATTCATTTTTATGAAATTCAAATGGAGGAAAATGTGAAATCCCTTTCCTGAATTTTATTATTACATTAGGTATTTTGTATTCGTAATCAGTGTTGCGATGCATTTATATTTACCGCGTCTAATTTTTTGATAAGTTAAAAAGACAAAAATACCCCCAGTTGGATCTAACCTTAGAGTTAGATTGCCACCTGAATACATAAGGTGTCAACGAAAGGGATAAGAATAAAGTGAGGGAGGAAGTAGGATTGGAAAGGGGTGCACTGGGGATATTTGAGGAGTTGGGTTTATGTGATAATTTTGATTTTTTTTTTCGACTCCAAGAGATGCAGCTCCATAGCATGAAAATTTTCATTTGATTAGATTTATGACCTAGATACATTTATCACCATTTGATTTATTTGATGGTTAAGATTCAACGCTACAAAATATTTCAAAATTCATAGAAATCTGTTATACGAATCTTCCCAAATCTTCCAAAATCTATATGGATTTTGTAGAAGTCTATATAATCCTATGAAATCCATCACGTGTCAAAATCTATTAAAATCCTCTAAAATCCAAGTTTGACTACATCCCCTTAGTCTTTATTAAAATATACTTATTAAACACCTTCAATCTTATAATTGAATTATTCAACCATAAAGTTCTGCCGAGTGACAAAAACAGCAGCACAAAAGTTTCTTATGCACATAAGCCATTTATTGCATGCGTTTTTTAGTGCTTCTAGAAAGAAAAACAAGTAGAAATTAAAATGCAGCGTTGTTGGACTTGAAATTCTAAAGAGATTGGCCCATGCAAGATTGAAAATAAAGCATATATATGTAAGTAAAGTAAACTAATATTTTTGTCTTTATTTATCAGTCTTTCCAGATGAAATTATGCTTAATGATTATCATATGATCTCTCATAACCACGCTCATTTTGTATATTTTTTTTTATCACTCGAGCATATATGTTAAGCTCATGCAAAAATAATCAAGATTATAGTAACCGAAGAATCAATGCTAATTCGATCCGTTGAAAAGTAGACCAAGAGAGACTCAAAACCACAAGAAGAGAATATTGGATGAAACTGCTAAGTGTAAAGTTGGACATAATGTAGGCCACTCTCTTGAAAACCCTTTGTTTTCCTTTTATTTTGATATAACGATATATTACACAGGGTAAATAAGGAAATTGGTATTGAATTTCTCTTCAATATTTCTCCTCACTTTGGACCGACGTATAGTGAGCCAGATGTGCAACCAACATTGGTCATTCAAGAGTGAAAGCAAGACAAGGTAGTAAACTAGGTAATTAGGGCAAATCAAGGTAAAGACTCAATTTGAGACCAATCACGATCTAATATAAGGTCAATATTTTAGAGAGACAAGTCAACCACTCACTGCTAATATATCACTTTGACATTATCCTCCACTTTGATATTACAACATGCACAACATACCATTGTGTAGCGTTTTATCACAAAGCTTCAGTGTAATAAGAAATAGATCAAATACACCATATAATTGATGTATATATATATATTTTTTTTTTCCATTTTTCAGGTCGGATTTTTGCATCTACTCGTTTATTTCTTTCATTTCTCTAATGTTTCTAAAAAAAAAAACTACAAATGAAACATTATCAAACAAATCCTAAATGTATGTATATATTTCTCCATTCCTCTTAGTTTCTAAGAGGAACGGAGATATCCACCATATGGTGATTTAAAGAATTTCATAATAGTTTACATTCACAAGTTTTATTTTTGGCATTCTCTCTCTATGTTTAAATAGATCTTTAGATATAGAAGAAATGATAATACTTGCATCGCGAATGAGGAGTGCACATATCGACATATCCCACCCCTTCAAATAACGTATTTTTACCATATAAATTGCATAATCAAACTCGCTCAATTTCTTAATCTTCAGATGAAGATGATCTATACAAAAAATCATGCGAATCGGAGAACGTTTAGTCATCCAGATGTATCAAATAAATAGATGATTCAACATGAATATGTTTCTTGGTATTCACATCGTCAATTTGATTCAACAATCGGATGCATAAATGATATCTATTCGAATGAATTTTTTGTAGAGATGATCTTCAAATTTAGACTAAGTAATTGAATGGTTTCGATTTTAATAGAATGAAGATATGTTATCACAAGGACCGATATATGTGCATCCGAGTATTATCCAAGAAGAAAAACTAAAAAGAATAATACTTGCGTCCTACTGTTGGTGAAACCTCCTCATATTCATAACATAAATCATCATTTGAGGATTATCTATACCAAAATCCAAATAAATTGGTGATAATTTATATAGTCATTGTAACACCCTGTTTATTTTTAGATATATGTTATAGTTATTCATTTTTATGAAATTCAAATGGAGGAATATGTGAAATCATGTTCCTAAATTTTATTATTAAATGAAGTATTTTGTATTTATAATCAGAGTTATGGCACATTTATATTTATGGTGTCTAATTTTTTGATAAGTTAAAAAGACGAAAATGTCCCAAGTTGGCGAAACAGAATTATACGAGGACGTATTTTGTCCTTATATGTTTCTCCGTATTTTTTGGCATATTTGGATAGAGCTTGATCTCACGAACGTGTAGGAAAAAATCGTTCTCTAAACGATACTTTAACGAAGGAGTTATGAACGAGCAAATACAAGGGCAAAATGGTCATTTGACCATTAATCTAGATGACTCCAATTTTGCTGGAGCAGTCATCTGGAGTAGAAAAGCCATGTGTGTGGTTGTAACTGGAGGGGGAGGAGAGAAACCAGATAGGGGAGAGACCAGCAGACTCGATCCTAGACCCTTCAACTCGACGACCCAGTTTTGACCCGATCCCAGCCACCACTTGCACACTCCACCCCGACCTCCACTATCTCATTTCCATAAAAAAACTCGAGCCGTTTTGACCTCGGTTTCACGAAGAACAGCAACAATTAAGCGATGGCTCCTCAGCAGCAATATGCCATTCCTGAAGTTAATTTCATCGACCACCACCACCAATAGACTCCCCTCAACCTCATAAACAATATCCATGCATTGGTTGAGGCGTTGGAGTTCGTTTTGGCGCGAATCAAGAATACCCACTTCTAGGGTTTCTAGCGAATCTAGGGTATTTTCAGCCATTTCCTGGCTAAATTGGTACCATTTGAAGGGATCAAGCAATTCGTAGTTCACATTCATATTTAATCCATTTACTAAAATATTCAAGTGGTGGAAATTAACGAAAACTAGATTCGAACGATAGAATTTCATCAAACGAATATAAAATATGTAATAAGAGTATCAAATTTAATCTAAAAAGACAAAGTCAGCCCACTGGCTATGCGCAGCCATACGCAATGGTTGGCCACCCCGATTCGCCGTAAAATACGAATTCATTCATGGTACAAAAAAAAAAAAACAAGCATAAGGATGTAGACATGCTCTCAACACATGAACCCATGCCACACAAACAGCATAATGCAAGAGGGCCCAACAACAACGAAAAAATTGCAGACATGAATAAAAAATTGCAACATGGCAACAAAAAATTGCATAAAATGATGCAACCCAACAACAAAAATTGAAGAAAATTCTAATAAAGTACAAAATCAACATGGTAAGCAAAAGTGAACAAATGAACAATCTCTAAGTATACAAAAGATTAACGTGGTTCAGCATAAAAACCTAAGTCCATGGATGAAGCACGGCGAGAAATTTCACTAAACAAGTGAAGATTACAAAGTTTAACTCTCATAACTGATATCTCACAAATTACAAACCCTAACCAAACGAGTAGAAAACCCCAAAACAAATGGAGAAAATTCTTCCAAATTGTCCTCTAACTCTCAAACTCATAAATTAGCCAAACAAATGAGCTGTGAATTTGCCGCACTCATAACTCCAAACGGTCACCTCCACCCGAAACCAAAAGAGAAAACTCTCTAAGTCATGGCGAGGCACACAAAATAAACTTATCATATGGTCCTTTTATAGTGCATAGGACTTAGGTTACAATAAGAATCTAAATTGTAATTGGAAGTAAATCCAAATCCTAACAGGCAAGGAAGTCAAATATTTATCCTAATCAAATGAGTAAATTATCAAAACTTCTCCACCAAGCAAAGAATCCAACCAATAACGTGAAACCCAACCCATATAGGACACGAAAAAACAAAACATGAAATGTGAGAGGATTTCTCTGTCCGTTTCCAATCGATTGGTTGTCACATCCAATCAATTGCACTGATGCCATAATTCTTCAACTGCTTCTTCTCTGCTTCTGTCCGACGGGTTAGGCAGGTGATAATTATCAAATTAGGGATAGTATTGATGTTGTTGGAAGTAGGTCCTCGACCCTTCTCTCTGAAGATTCTACATGGTATCAGAGCTAAGAGAATGCCATGTACTGCCACGTGATTGGGTGAGTCTTGCCCCACTTGTTGGGTGAGTCCTGACTTGGCTCCACGTGGTTGCTGATGCATGGATCTCTCACGTGTGACCCATTAATTGGGTCCCACGTGTAGGGACGTGTTGAGTATCCCACATCATGTGAGGGAAGGAAAGAAAGAAAGAAAGAAAGAAAGAAAGAGGAGTTTAATTATGATTATCCCACTTCAACTAACACCGAGACTTTTTGTGATAAAATATCACACCTGACAGATTGGGCATGTAGTAATTACCAAGTTAAATATAATATTAGTGATTAAAAATGACCATCGACCTATCTCTCTGAAAATTCTACAAATTAGAATAATCTCTTTTGTTTCTTATTAAGCTTATATATGTATATATAAGATTCGTAATGTGCGTAATTCGCACAATTCGCAGGCAAAGCCACACAATCTGACATTTTAAAAATATCCTCAACAAAAGAGATGACCGCGTGACATTTTAAAAATACACTCCAACGGCAAATTTGTAGCTGCCTTTGCGAGACGGTATGATCAATATTTACTCTCCCCTCCAAATTGAAGCTATAGCTGTTCATGAGTGGCTTTGTTCTGGCGTCATCTAGGGGTTTGCATAATGTAATTTTGGAAACTGACTCCCTCCAGATTGCAACAGCACTTTCGGCTGGCTCTCTCAATATGTCTTTTGTTGGACCTCTTGTTGAAAACTTCAAATTCTTGCTGTCCACGATTACTGGAAGATATTCTACCCACGTAAGCGAATGGCCACCGTCTAGCGCGGTTTGCTCTGAGCTGCGACAATTGTTTTACTTGGCTTGAGTATCCACCGGACCTCATTGCCGACCTTTTGTTAGAGGAATGTTTGAGCTCGACCCCTCTTCCGTTAGAGGTCTTTTGTACTGGTTCTTTGTTTTTTAATGAAGCTATTGTTTCTTTTAGAAAAAATACTCATATTCAATAATAAAAAATTATGATCAAATCGTAACTAGAAATAAAGAACTGGAATAATAACAAATCATAACCTATAATTAATTTGAAAATCATAATAATACATGTAGAAAACGGCAAGTCCTTGGTAGCTAGCTAGCCATGTTATGTGCCATCACCACCATCCGAACAATGTCAAATCTCCTTAAATAATTAATGTATGTAAAGTCTAGAAGTCAAAAAATGTCGAAGATAACTCCAACCTATAGTAGCTCACTAATCAGCATATACAGTCAAAAAACTTCTTGATTAATGTTGATGTTTGTAAGTTTGTAACTCATCTAAATTGTTTTGATAAAAAGAAATTGAAGAAAGTTGGGTTCTATTATAAAATCAATTAGCAAAATGACTACTTTACTTCACGTAAGGTATCTTCTTTCTATAACGTGGGCTTGATACTCTCAATAGAAACCAATGACTAAAATATTGATAATATCGGCGATATATAGCCGATATTATCGTTTTTCAGAGACACCGATATTTTCCCACGTATTCGTCTCATTATCGTCAAAATATCGCGATATATTCGATATTATCGAAGAAGTCGTCGTGGCTCCGTTGTCGGAAAGGCAGCCGAGGCTGCGTCGTCCCAGCTGCCCAGATCTCTCTCTGCAATCCAGGCTCAGACCCAAGATCTGCGCCTCAACGATGCCGATTCCCCCGCCGTTGTCGAAGTCGTGGCGAAAGAGCTCGCAAAACGGATCGCAGTTGTAGATCCAGAGCCCGTGGTCTGTCCCCACGGCGAAGCAGGCGTGGTCTTGGTTGAAGCAGACGTGGAACAGAGATGGAGGTGAGCGCGGCGCCGGCGGGGCAGGCTCCGGGGGGAGGAGGAGAATGGGTGGTTGTTGTGCAGGTTGAGGTTGGGGTTTGGGGGCGATTGGGGGTTGTGGTGGTCGTCGCTGGAGTCAACGACAGAGGTGGGGTTGTTGTTGGTAGGATCGGTGAGGAAGGCGGAGAAGGATCAAGAGAACTCGCCGGAGAGTTCCTGGGTTCGCCGACGAGGCGGAAGACGCGGACGAGGAGGAAGGCGAGGGAGGAGGAGAAGGCCATGTGGGAGAATGATCGAGAAAGGTCTCTGTGCGTGTGTGTGGGAGAAGGGAGAAGAGAGAAGGATCGAGAATTCGAGAGATCTGTGTGTGTGTTTGTGGGAGAAGGAAGAGGGAGAAGAGAGAAGGGTCGTCTCTGTGTGCGTGTGTGCGTGTGTTGTTGTGCGTGTGTGGTGTGTGTGTGTGGTGGCGTGTGTGATCCCTGTGTGTGTTTATGTGTGTGTGTCGGTGGCGTGTGTGTGTGTGTAGGTGGTGTGTGACGGTGAGAGAAAAGAAAAGCATCTAAATAATTCAACTTTTACAACTTTTAGGAATGGTACAATTTTTTACAAGACAAAAATAATGGTGGTTTCATGCATCAAGATTCAAAACCGTGTGCCACGCGTGATATTCTTTCACATTCTCAGAGGTGGAGTATCAGATGATCACACATTTTTTGACCATGGACAAAAATAATGGTGGTTTCATTCAAAAGCATCTAAATAATTCAAAACCCAGACAATTTTACAATTACAACTTTTACAATTACAACTTGTACAATTTCAGACCATGGACAAAAATAATGGTGGAGTATCAGACCATGGACAACTTTTACAATTTCAGACCATTCAAAACCGTGTGCCACTGTGTTATTCTTTCACATTCTCAGAGGTGGAGTATCAGATCATCACACATTTTTTGAGCCTTCGAAAATTAAAACCTCTATTACACCTTTTCGTTTCTTCTTCTTCCCTTACCCATTTCAGAGCCCTTCCAGATCTATTCCAGAGGTTCAACACAAAGGGTTCCATATTTAAGGTAAGTTTACGAACTTATATTTATATTATTGTAATTTATACTTGCATGTTAATTTTTTGAAGTAATTAAGTAATGTTGTATAATTATTCCCTAGAATAATTTTAATATGTTTAATGTTATTTATTATTTTATTATCAAATTGGATTATTATTCATTAATATTAGGTTTTATTATTCCATATTATTTTTATAATTACTTAAATTCTTACAATCATTTTCTTTACTTCCTATTTAATTCTTCTGTAGAATAACTTTACTTCCTATTTAATATGTTTCCGTCACTACTATATTTTTTGGCCAAAAAATAATTGCCTAATTTTCATGAAAAATAAATATAGGTACATTTAAGATGTCCAGTGGAGTTACTAAACGTGATCAAGCTTGGGAACATGGAGACCTAATAGACGGAAACAAACATGGCACAATTTGCAAATATTGTGGTCGGGTAATGAAGAGTGGCGGAGTGACACGACTTAAGTACCATCTTAGTGGATTAGATCTAGCACATAATGTCCAGCGATGCGATAATGTCCCCCCAGAAGTGAAGGCATTCATCACCACATTATTAAAAATTAAAAAACAGCAGAAGGAAAAGATAACACATGGAATGGAAAATATTCGAGCTGGGCTATGAGGAGAAGTCATTGGCCAAGCGGTTGACAGTGGTGATGATGACATGGGACCTTAAGAACGACGCAGTTTGAAACAAGCATTACCTGCCTCCAAACAGTCATCATGGGAAAGAGAACACCTTCATAAAATTCCTAATAGAGCACAAGGTTCCGGGACAAGTGGTGGTGCACAAATGAGACGGGGAGGCAGTCTTAGAGAATCACAACCAACACCACCAATAGCCCCAAGTTTATATAAGTCATCCAAAGCACGTCAAAAGAGTGTTTGGAGTTATTTCACTGGAGGTAATGTGAAAGAGGGAATGGGGCGTCTAATTAGCAAGTTCTTTCTCTATGAAAATGTCTCTGCTGAGAAAGCATCATTACATCATTTCAAAAATATGGTAGTGGGATGTCAACAGGCCGGTGTTGGAGTACAACCTCCCACTCCCTATGAGATAAGAAACAAATATTTGGATATGGAGTATAAAGACATTGGCGAGTATGTTAACAAGTTGAGGTCAAAGTGGGAAACTAATGGTTGCACAATCATGTGTGACAGATGGACTGGCCCGACCAGATTGTCTATCATAAACTTCATGGTATACTCCAAGGGAAAGACAATTTTTTTGAAGTCTGTTGATGCTTCAGACCATATAAAGAACTACACGTATATTTACAAATTATTGAGGGATGTAATCATGGAGGTGGAAGAGCATAATGTTGTCCAAGTCGTGACCGACAACGGTTCTGCATTTGTCAAAGCTGGAAAAAAGTTAATGAAGCATCATAATGTGTTTTGGACATCATGTGCAGCACATTGTATTGATCTCATGTCTGAGGCAATGGGGAAGAGAGAGAATGTTGCTACTGTGGTAAAAAGAGCTAGAACGATCACAAATTATATTTACAATCACGGTTGGTTGTTGGCAAAGATGCTTGAATTTTGCAAAAGAGATATTATTCGTCCAGCTACCACTCGATTCGCCACCAACTATATTGCATTAGACAGCCTACTTAAGAAGAAAGCAGGGTTGAAGCAACTATTCACTAGTGACGATTGGGCCAACCACAATTTGAGCCGCTCAAATGCAGGTCGTATGGTGGAAAGTATAGTGCTTGATCATGCTTTTTGGACTCAATCAGAACATGTGTGCCAAGTGTTTGAACCTCTTTACAAAGTTTTACGGATCGTTGACACAGAAGTGTATCCTACTATGGGGGCAATATATGAGTTGATGCGTGTAGTGAAGGATGAATTGGAAAGAAAACATGGTGCAAGGTGGGTCATAAAGATAATTGAAGACCAATGGTATAAAACATTATACCACGATTTGCATGCAACAGGTATAAATTATGTCATAATTTGCAATTCATTTCTTTAGTTGCATAAGTATTATTTCTCTTATTAGAGTATGTGTTTCTTTGAACAGCATATTATTTGAATCCTCGATACCAATACAGACCCGGTGTTGGAGATGATGGTACCCTTATACGTGTTGTACATAATGTATACTCTAAATTAGACCCTTCATCACCAGCAGTTGGCCAATTTGGAAATGAGGTACACAATTACTTAAATTATAATAATTACTTTGTTGGATTAAACTAACACGATTTATTGAATTCAGCTAACATGGTTTAAAGATGCAAGAAAAACTTTTGGAGAACCAACATCAGTTGCTGCTCGAACAAAAATGTCTCCTAGTGAGTGTAAACATATTTCACGATAAGTTTATAATAGAATTTGTTGGAGTTATTAGGCTTATCAACATTGTTTTTCATTGTAGCTGAATGGTGGATCATGTATGGGACCAATGCACCAACTGTGAGAAAGTTAGCAATCAAAGTATTATCACAAACAACTTCCTCATCTGCTTGTGAAAGAAATTGGAGCACATTTGCACTCATACACACAAAGCAAAGAAATAGGTTGGCTCATAGTAGGTTGGAAAAATTAGTTTATTGCTACTACAACATGAAACTTCAAATTTGAGATAAGGAAGCATAAATAGATCATGTCGACCGTGGTGACCCACTAGATGTGTTTGATATTGTTGCTGAAGATGATGATACAGAGGGTAACCAACTTTATCAATGGATTAGACCTCTTCATTTAGATGATGATGAAGGCAACCCAACTCCCAGAGTTGCTGAAGAAGCACGTAATGAAGGGATAAATGTAGAAAGAATATTAGAGGAGGAGGTGGGATCTAGCAGCGCTGACTCTTTGGAAGAACTTTTGCGCCCAAGACCAAGAAACACTGGAATTCCACCTTCTTCCAATCCTACACAACCACAACATCGTGCTGATACTAATGATAGCTCTAGTACAAGATCAGGAGACTCACCTACCACCGAAGGTGGGAATGATGAAGGATATAGTGGAGCTGGAGGTAGTGGTGATGGATATGGAAACTATGTTGGACCACCTCCCGGATTTATGAGCCTCTTCATTGGTGAGGCAAACTTCACGCATGCAACACAGGATGAGGACCATGGCAGTAGGCGGGCAGGACCAGGAATTGGTGCCATAGGGAAGGACTATACTCGTAGAGAAAGAGGCAAGGGGATTTTGTCACGTCAAGAAGATGACTCGTTATCTATAACTTCGGACTCTGTTGGAGTGGGAAGTAGTAACTATAGTTATACTCATAACCAACCATTTCCCTACCCTTCATATCCCATTCCTGTTGGGATGGAATCGAGCGACTCATGGAAACAATCCGAGACTCAATCTTCAAATGATTTTGCTTATGGACAAGGTCAACCAATCTCGGATCCATATGGGTGGCATGTTAACAATTACATGCAAAACTATTTTGGGGATTTATCATTTGATAACTACTCTTCACAATACACTCACTCTACACATAGAGATGATGAAGATAGTGAAAAATTTGAACCTCATAGGAACTCTATGTTGTACTAAGTCACTCATGTATCTTACCATGCAATGTATAAAGTGTAAAATATTGTACTAATTCATTATATATAAATGATTATGGTGTGTTTAAACTTCTTTCATTAATTACTACATATTTTCTACACTCACAATGTTTGCCAGCTCGCTATATAATCAACTTGATAATGTTAAATCCATCATGCAATGCATTTCCTTCCAATTTTTTGTGATAAACTAATAGATAATTGACTAAATAAACATCCTGCAAAGTTTCAATAAAAATTTCCAAGTTTTTCTTACAATTTCCATGGTTTCCATATTATTTTTATCGATATCGATATTATCCCGGTATTTCCATCGATATTTCCGTGTTTTCGGACTACCGATATTTCCGATATCATCGATATTTAATACCTTGATAGAAACCATAAATTAAAGAATAATGCTACTCTTACCACATTTTTCGTATCACATTTATACCACCTCTAGCTCTAATAGAGATAAGGCCTACCAACACACGTGGGTGTCATCTCTATTAGAGAGGTGGTACAAATGTGGTATGAAAAATGTGATAAGAGTAAATTTTTTAATTTAAATCAAATATTTATACAGTTTATATGCCCATATCTCATACATTATTTTATCGAATTACGTGCACACATTAAACGTGGAGTTCTTAGTTAGATGAAAAAACTGGACCATTTATATAATAGGGGTTTCTTCTCATTTGAAGGGAGTATAAATCATTAGTTTGATTGAAGTGGTCTCACACACCAAGTACTCTCTTCCACAAACTAAAATAAAGACCTCTCTCATCTCTCTCTTCCAAATGGCCAAGGTTCATCCTCTTTTAACATCCAACAGTACTGGTGATGCTTCTTCCAGCTCTACTAGTACTCCATGTTCTAATAATAAGTATTTGACTTCAAAGAGAGAAACATTCACCATATGGATGAAATATCTTGTAATGCAAGGAAGCGGATGCACTGCGTTCGATGAAAATGGCGAGATTGTTTATCGCGTCGATAACTACGACAGCAAACACAGCAGCGAAGTCTATCTCATGGATCTCCGCGGCAAGCTTCTATTTACCCTATGTGAGAAGAATATGTGTGGTTTTCCAAGTTGGAAAGGCTACAAAAGCAATGGTATCTGTTCCAGCAAGCCATTGTTTCGAATGAGAAAAAAATATAAATCAATTCTTGGAAATAAAGAGTGTTCTTATAAAGTTACCATGAGATCTGATAGCAATTGCTACAGGTTAGAGGGTTTGAATGGTAAATCAACAGCTTTCAGAATTATGGACACCAATAGAAGAGTTGTAGCAGAGGCAAAGAGAAAGCAGTCAAGTTCAGGAGTAGTATTGGGAGATGATGTATTCAAATTGGCAGTGGAGCCTCATGTCGATCATGTTGGCAATATCCACGTGCTGAAAGGTTGTTAGACTGATAGAGTTGGTTATTTCTGTTATGATTGTTGGAAAATATTAGTATTTTGGTTTATTTATAGAGAACTAAACCTAAGAAACCCTAACTCGGATGGGCTAGGCCCAAATCCTAAACTAACAAATAAACCAAAATACTAATATTTTCCAACACCCCCCGTCAAACTCATGGCTGTACACGACATGAGTTTGCCAACAAGCAAATGTGGATGCAAGCCTCCAAATTCCAATGCCGATGCCGATGCCAATACCGATGCCGATGCCAATACCGATGCCGATGCCAACTTCCGAACAAACAAACAAAAAATCCAACCAAATTTTTTTTTTCCTTTGCCCGCATGGGCCTCAAACAAGCAAACCAATTTTTTACTTGTTTCTTCCTGTATTTTTTTTTTTTTTACTCCCCTTTTTTTCCTTCTTTTTTCATTCCATTCTACTTTTTCCTCTTGCAAACAATCAATACCAACTAACAATCTAAACACGAACGACAACGGAAACAAGCAAACAGATACCAACTCGAAGCAGATTAAATCCCGAAGGATCAAACTTGCTCTGATACCAAGTTGTCACATCCCGGCCCGGGATCCACCACATCCTGAGCCTGCTCCACCACCGTAGCACGATATTGTCCGCTTTGGGCCCCGACTACGCCCTCACGGTTTTGTTTCTGGGAACTTACACGAGAACTTCCCAGTGGGTCACCCATCATGGGATTGCTCTCACGCGCTACTCGCTTAACTTTGGAGTTCCGATGGAACCCGAAGCCAATGAGCTCCCAAAAGGCCTCGTGCTAGGTAGGGATGGGAATATACATTTAAGGATCACTCCCCTGGGCGATGTGGGATGTTACAATCCACCCCCCTTAGGGGCCCGACGTCCTCGTCGGCACACCACGGCCAGGGTTATTTCTGATAGAGTTGGTTATTTCTGTTATGATTGGTTATATCTGTTAGCTTTGGAGCTAGGTTTTGTACTCTATATAACTGAGTGGTGAATCATATTGTAATTCATTCAAGTCTTTTGATAATAAAGATCATTTCATTTCTTCTCTGTTGGCTCTCTAGCTCTTCATCTTCTCAATTCTTCACTGCTATTTAATTTTTCCAATGTAGTTAACATGGTATCAGAGCCACCAGGCTCACGCCATTGATTTTGGTGGTTCCGTATTTTTTTTTATTAGATTTCATTTTCTAGTTTTATTTTCTCTTCATATTTTCTTGAATTTTTCGTCAAGTTCTTCGGTGTTTCCTTCTTCTCTTTGATCCCCGAATCGGAGAAGGAAGCACAATCAATTTCTTACTCAGTTTTTATGGATGCGAATCGGCTGAGAATGAACATTCTTTTGGAGACCCTTGGTGCCACCAACGTGTTCAGGCAACTCTATTTCTTGAAGGGGTCCATACTCTCGGGAAGTAAAATCGCTTGGCGATTTGATATGGGTTCATCTTTTTCAAGAGAAATTGCAACCCAGACGATGGCATCAACAACTTAATCCACATAGAGATCGAATTTGGCTTCCAAAGAGATGAAGCTTTGATCATTCCCAACTGGGTTTCAGAAGTTCTTCCTCGGAATTTGAGACTGTCCCATAAATTGGTGCTTCGGTCGATGACATTTCCGCAGTCATTGCTTCGCCAAAATCGGTGTTGTCCTCAGAAACTTGTGCTGCTTCGTAGGAATCGGAGTTTTCCCAAAAAACTGGTGCTTCTTGTTCGCCTGAATGAGAGACTTGCCCAGCAATTGAAGCTTCATGTTCACTGGAATCCAACATGTTCCCACAAAATTTTCTCTCTCAAAACTCAATCAAATGAAATGGTTGATTACGCATTGCAAGAAGCATTAAGCTCACAGAGACTTCTATGTGTCTTTCACCACCATCTTCGTTTACTTCTTCATGTTTTCCTCTTCAAGAACGATGTTCGAGTATAGATTCAAGGTTTGCAGAATTATCAGGTTCATTCATATCTTGCACTTTATGTGTTTGATGGAGTATCGCAATCAAAGTTCTTTGCTTCAAATTGCATAATTGTTAGAGGCCGATAGCCATAACTGTTGAAATCATGGAATTTGTAGATAAATGAGGTGTTTGTTAGGATAGAAAGGCCGAAACCATTTCCCTTTTACGTCCCACTTCAAAAAGGCCGATAGCCGGAGTAAAGTTCTTGAAAAGAATTTGGGTTTGTTGATTTTTGTGCGAAAGAAAACAAGCCGATGCCATCTTTCTGCAATCTTGATTTGGGATATAAGGCCAAAGCCATTATCTCGGTGTAAGTTGTTTGTTTCCTCCACAAGGTCGATAGCCGGAGTGAAAAGTTCTGTCTCAGATATTGTGTGTTACTCCTTAAAGGCCGATAGCCGGAGTAAAGTTCTTGAAAAGTCTTGTTTGTTGTTATTGTGTGCAACTCCATTAAGGCCGATTGCCGGAGTGCAATTCTTGTTGAAATATTGATTAGTAATTCAGGGTTGATAACATTTGAAGCAGAGAAGTTGCTGATGTCTGACAAAAATACTTTGAATACTACTTTCAGCTTTTGGAAGATTGGCGTACCTAAACATGGGAAATTGGGTTACTTTTACTTGGCTCCATTGATTGGTCTGCTTCAATCTCAAACTGGGAAGTCCCAGTTGAGATTGAGGGGGGATGTTGGCAATATCCACGTGCCGAAAGGTTGTTAGACTGATAGAGTTGGTTATTTCTGTTATGATTGGTTATATCTATTAGCTTTGGAGCTAAGCTTTGTACTCTATATAACCGAGTTGTGAATCATATTGTAATTCATTCAAGTCTTTTGATAATAAAGATTATTTCATTTCTTCTCTATTTGCTCTCTAGCTCTTCATCTTCTCAATTCTTCACTGCTCTTTAATTTTTCCAATGTAGTTAACAGATCACTCCTTTATCATGGCCCTTGTCACTGTTTATGGCATGATAGGACGCCAAATATGATTAAGAGTTTTGGATGTGTCAAATATACATAAACATGCATACTTGTAGCAAATAGTGGTATAAAGACAAAGAATCAACTGAGTTTTTCTTAGCCTGGCTAGGGTTTTTTCTTTTCCTTTCTTTTTTGTTGAAATCAGTTTAACCCAGTGTAGTCGAATGATTGATGATTTAACATAACTATTTAACTCAGCCATTTTCATATCCTCTCTTTCTCATTCCTGGTGGTTGTACGTATAATATATATTGGGGTGTGATTCACACACCCCCCTTTACTTCTCACACACCCTTATTAATTTATGTTCTTTGATTTTCTTAAATTAATTCAATCCGACGGCCGAAAATTAAGAAAGTGTGTGAGAAGTCAAAAATGATGTGTGAGAAGTAAAAAATGATGTGTGGATAGCACACCCCTATATATTTCTGTTTGGGCCTCAAATCCTGGGTTAGGCCGAGTGGTTAGGAGTCGGCCCAAAAAGGAGAAAATTGTGGATGTCGGCCTAAACTAACCTAAATAATAGATTAATTTAAACCAAACTAAACTCGCAAGGGCACGAATCAATTAGAGTAATATATGCAAATATGAGGTCGATCACACAGGGATTGCTTTAACACCAATTTAACTGATTAACCACGCTAGACTTAATTAAACAAATGAAGGATATATTGAATTGAATAATTGAGTAATTAATTAAGACTATAATCATCAACACAAATTCTGACTGGATAGATGGGTTTTGGTTGGTAGCTAACAGACGACGACCGACTAGATAAACGAAGTTTTATAGAAGAACCAATAAAGGCGACCGAGTTGATAGATGAGGTTGGAGCTATAAAGTCAACTTGCTTCAAGAGTCTCGACCGACTAGATAGACGAGAATTCTTTCTTTTGTGAAAGAGGTCACTTCATCAATCATCTCGGCGAAGTGAGGTGTTCTATTATTTGTTACTCTCAGGTCACATCTAGATTTCGACACGCAGATGGCCGAACCACTTTTACAATTGAGACACTCATATCTGTTGAGTATCTTTGCTAATTCAGTTTGATACCGATTCGGCAGACCTATGTTTTCACCAATATATAGTCGAAACTGCCAAACATGGTGCACAAGACCTAGATTTTCACAACGATTTGCATAACCTTATCTTTAGCTTTTAGAACTCAAGGCTGAGAATGTTCCTACTTTGGTCGTAAAGTTCTAGTTTTACTAGGCAGCAAAATAAGTAGTGAAGATTTGGCATGTGGTCTAATATTCTAGTGATTGGGATTAGGTTTCCACCTATGCATCCCAGGTTCGAAATGTAACATCCCACATCGCCCAGAGGAGTGGTCTGGCCTCCTTCACGCTTAACTTCGGAGTTCCTACGGAACTCGAAGCCAGTGAGCTCCCAATAGGCCTCGTGCTATGTAGGGATGGGAATATACATTTAAGGATCACTCTCCTGGGCGATATGGGATGTTACAATCCACCCCCCTTAGGGGCCCGACGTCCTCGTCGGCACGCTTCTGGCCATGGATTGGCTCTGATACCATTTGTCACATCTCGGCCCAGGTCAACCAAATCCTAGGCCCGTTCCACTACCGTAGCACAATATTGTCCGCTTTGGGCTTACCATTCCCTCACGGTTTTTGTTTTTGGGAACTCACGAGCAACTTCCCAGTGGGTCACCCATCTTGGGAGTGCTCTGGCCTCCTTCTCGCTTAACTTCGGAGTTCCTACGGAACCCGAAGCCAGTGAGCTCCCAAAAGGCCTCGTGCTAGGTAGGGATGGGAATATACATTGAAGGATCACTTCCTTGGGCGATGTGGGATGTCACAATCCACCCCCCTTAGGGGCCCGACGTCCTCATCGGCACACTTCCGACCAGGGATTGGCTCTGATACCAATTGTCACATCCCGGCCCGGGGCGGATCACTTCCCGGGCCCGCTCTACCACCGTAGCACGATATTGTCTGCTTTGGGCTTACCATTCCCTCATGGTTTTGTTTTTGGGAACTCACGAGCAACTTCCCAATGGGTCACCCATCATGGGAGTGCTCTGGCCACCTTCTCGCTTAACTTCGGAATTCCGACGGAACTAGAAGCCAGTGAGCTCCCAAAAGGCCCCGTACTAGGTAGGGATGAGAATATACATTTAAGGATCACTCCCCTGGGCGATGTGGGATGTTACAATCCACCCTCCTTAGGGGCCCGACGTCCTCGTCGGCACACTTCCAGCCAAGTATTGGCTCTGATACCATTTGTCACATCCCGGCCCAGGTCAACCACATCCCAGGCCCGTTCCACTAACGTAGCACAATATTGTCCGCTTTGGGCTTACCATTCCCTCACGGTTTTTGTTTTTGGGAACTCACGAGCAACTTCCCAGTGGGTCACCCATCCTGGGAGTGCTCTGGCCTCCTTCTCGCTTAACTTTGGAGTTCCTACGGAACCCGAATCCAGTGAGCTCCCAAAATGCCTCGTGCTAGGTAGGGATGGGAATATACATTGAAGGATCACTTCCTTGGGCGATGTGGGATGTCACAATCCACCCCCCTTAGGGGCCCGACGTCCTCATCGGCACACTTCCGGCCAGGGATTGACTCTGATACCAATTGTCACATCCCGGCCCGGGGCGGATCACTTCTCGGGCCTGCTCTACCACCGTAGCACGATATTGTCTGCTTTGGGCTTACCATTCCCTCATGGTTTTGTTTTTGGGAACTCACGAGCAACTTCCCAATGGGTCACCCATCATCGGAGTGCTCTGGCCACCTTCTCGCTTAACTTCGGAGTTCCGACGGAACCAGAAGCCAGTGAGCTCCCAAAAGGCCTCGTACTAGGTAGGGATGAGAATATACATTTAAGGACCACTCCCATGGGCCATGTGGGATGTTACAATCCACCCTCCTTAGGGGCCCGACGTCCTCGTCGGCACACTTCCGGCCAAGGATTGGCTCTGATACCATTCACATCCCGGCCCGGGTCCACCTCATCCCGGGCCCGTTCCACCACCGTAGCACGATATTGTCCGCTTTGGGCTTACCATTCCCTCACGGTTTTGTTTTTGGGAACTCACGAGCAACTTCCCAGTGGGTCACCCATCCTGGGAGTGGTTTGGCCTCCTTCTCGCTTAACTTCGGAGTTCCTACGGAACCTGAAGCCAGTGAGCTCCCAAAAGGCCTCGTGCTATGTAGGGATGGGAATATACATTTAAGGATCACTCCCCTGGGCGATGTGGGATGTTACAATCCACCCTCCTTAGGGGCCCGACGTCCTCGTCGGCACACTTCCGGCCAAGGATTAGCTCTGATATCATTTGTCACATCCCGGCCCTGGTCCACCACATCCCGGGCCCGTTCCACCACCGTAGCATGATATTGTCCGCTTTGGGCTTACCATTCCCTCACGGTTTTGTTTTTGGGAACTCACGAGCAACTTCCCAATGGGTCACCCATCTTGGGAGTGCTCTGGCCTCATTCTCGCTGAACTTTGGAGTTCCTACGGAACCCGAAGCCAGTGAGCTCCCAAAAGGCCTCGTACTAGGTAGGGATGAGAATATACATTTAAGGATCACTCCCCTGGGCGATGTGGGATGTTACAATCCACCCTCCTTAGGGGCCCGACGTCCTCGTCGGCACACTTCCGGGCAAGGATTAGCTCTGATACCATTTGTCACATCCCAGCCCTGGTCCACCACATCCCGGGCCCGTTCCACCACCGTAGCATGATATTGTCCGCTTTGGGCTTACTATTCCCTCACGGTTTTGTTTTTGGGAACTCACGAGCAACTTCCCAATGGGTCACCCATCTTGGGAGGGCTCTGGCCTCATTCTGGCTTAACTTTGGAGTTCCTACGGAACCCGAAGCCAGTGAGCTCCCAAAATGCCTCGTGCTAGGTAGGGATGAGAATATACATTTAAGGACCACTCCCATGGGCGATGTGGGATGTTACAATCCACCCTCCTTAGGGGCCCGACGTCCTCGTCGGCACACTTCCGGCCAAGGATTGGCTCTGATACCATTCACATCCCGGCCTGGGTCCACCTCATCCCGGGCCCGTTCCACCACCGTAGCACTATATTGTCCGCTTTGGGCTTACCATTCCCTCAAGGTTTTGTTTTTGGGAACTCACGAGCAACTTCCCAGTGGGTCACCCATCCTGGGAGTGGTTTGGCCTCCTTCTCGCTTAAGTTCGGAGTTCCTACGGAACCCGAAGCCAGTGAGCTCCCAAAAAGCCTCGTGCTATGTAGGGATGGGAATATACATTTAAGGATCACTCTCCTGGGCGATGTGGGATGTTACACGAAACTTCCCCTACCCTAAATTATTATAACAGTTATGAACCCTTAATAATAATAATATTTTTTTTAAATAAAAAGGATTCATTGATCAAAAAAATAAAAAGTCAGGTTTGAAACTCTAGAAAATTCAGACCTTAAAATTGGGCTGATTATGATTTTTATTTAATTTTTTAGCACAATAATGTGACAATTTCGAATTTTGCCGCTACCCCAATAGTAATAATAATTTGGTTTAATGTTTTTGGTATAACTAATTTGGTTGAACTTAAAGCGTGTTTGTTGCTTAATTCTACGATCTAGTGGTATTATAATCACTGGTAAATGACAGGCCTTAAGCTCAAATCTCAAAAAGACGAGTTCGAAATCAATTTATTTCAACACCCCCTTAATATACCGTTGTATAAAAAACGGCAAGTGTGTCTCAGAATTTATAAATAATAGAAATTTGGTTGATTTTTCTTCCATATCAATTTTTAAATTATCTATCACTGATATGCTAGTCTTTCTCTCATAACATTCAGCACAAAAAAATAGACCAAAAAAAATATTCAAAGCAAAAATTGATACTCCAACGTACAAATTGTGATTGCTTTTTTTTTCCATATCCTCTTCATCTAGTTAAAAAGAGCATCGTAGAGATGCATTAATATTTTATAGGGTATAAATTTCACAAGCACCTCATTAGTTTTGAGCTTGTGGAGAGAAAAAGAAAAGTAGAAAAAATTTCATGACTACTTTGTCGGAGTTAAACTCTGAAGTCTAGCCTTATTTATTTATTTTTTGTATCCGAAATAAATTAGGGTTAAAGTTTTAATGAGTGAGCTATTCTTTGTGGTTGAAGAAGGGTGAAACCCGTCTATATATTTTTTTTTTTGGTAAATACCCGGCTATATTCGTATAGGCTAAAGGTGATCTAGCATTGAATGTAATTTTATGGGCTTTAGCATATATTCTGGTTTCTGCTTTCTAGAATCAGTTATTGGGTAGGACTCTTGAGACGAAAAAGTATATATACTTTTGTGGTCCTTATGCACGCTGCTAGCAAACTACGACCCAAGGACTCCCATTCAGCAATGCTTAGTGTTAAGGATATAATAGGATGTGATGTACCTGATTAGAACCTTACTCAGTTGTTAAGCTATGATTGTTAGAGACTGAGCTATTTATACTGAATGTACTAACAGTTTGTATGAGATGAATAGAATCATTTTCTACAACTTCTCTCTCTACAACTTCTCTCACTATAATCCTCTCTCTACTCCTAGCATTTTCCTCACACAGCTATGAGTTTCTACATGGTATCTTCGCCTTAGTCTACCGACTTCGATCCCTCGCTTCCATTTTCTTGCATTTTCTCGTCTCCCAAATAGATCTTATCAGCCCTAATTCTTTCTATTCTCTCTCAATTTCTCTCGATTTCTCTCAATTTCTCTCAATTTCTGATACCAATACCGAACTCTGTAACCTCCGCTTCTGGCTCTCATGGCGATGTCACCAATTCGTCAATTCAATCTCTCTCCTCGATTACTGTTCAGAACATCACTGGTATGGTGGCGACGAAACTCAATCGTCACAACTATATCACCTAGCGCAGTCTCTTCATCCCTGTTCTGAAACGATTCAAGCTTTTAGGGCTTGTTACTGGAGCTGATGTGTGTCCTTCTAAATTTGTGATTGATTCCTCTGGATCTCAAATTCTTAATGCAACATATGAGACTTGGTGTGAACGAGATCAAATCTTGATGATTTGGATCAATTCCACTCTATCTGAAGATCTACTTCCATTGATGGTTGGCTTGGAAGATTCTCGATCTCTCTGGCAATCTCTCGAACGCCGCTTCTCTGGTGCTTCTCGTACACACATTCACAGCTTACCCTCCAAGATTCAAACCATTCAGAAAGGTGACTTCTCGATGACGGATTATCTCAATTCTCTTAAGGAAATTTCTGATAAACTTGCAGCGGCTGGGGAACCGATTTCTGAACCTGATCTTGTTGCCTATATTCTTTCTGGTCTCTTTGATGAATAGGAGTCATTTGTTGATTCTATTGAAACAAGACTTGAACCTGTGAATCTTGATGAACTCCATGGCATGCTTCTTAGCAAGGAAATTTCTCTTCAAAAACGCAAGACTAGAGCATCTTCTTCTTTTTCCTCTACCTTATTTCATGCCTATACAGCTCAACAAGGTCCACATACCTACAGAGGCAATAATCGTGGTCATTTTCAGAATCGGAATCGGTCCTATCAACCTCAACATTTTGGAGGTAATCATAATCACTATAACAACTCAGGAGGTATTCTTGGTCCTGCTCCTACTTCTAGATCCGTATTTTCTGGTCAAGAATCTGCCAATTCCAGCTCGGGAAAATCACTTCAGTGCCAATTGTGTCTCAAATATGGTCATGAAGCTCTTAATTGTGAGAAACTTCTTCAGTTTGCATCTCAAAGATCCAATGTTGGGCCTCCTATTGGTATGACTGCTACTACCTCTCCTCCATCGAGCTATTGGTTAACTGACAGTGGTGCATCTCACCATGTGACACCTGATCCAGCTTCTCTTAATTCTGCCATTCCATATACTGGAAGTGATCAACTCTATGTTGGTAATGGTAAAGGTCTGTGCATTTCTCATACTGGCTCTGCTTTAATTCGTACTACAAATGCTACATTTCAGCTCAATGATGTGTTATTAGTTCCTAAAGCATCACATAATCTGTTGTCAGTTTACAAGTTTGTCTATGATAATTGGGCATCTCTGACATTTGGTCCATTTGGGTTCTATATTAAGGACCTAAGAACTGGGATGATGCTTTTCCAGGGCCCCTGTGAAGGTTGTTTATACCCTTTCTACTGGGATGCTGTAACACCCACCCCCATTTATAAAACTATATTTATGTAATTACCCCGAAATGTTATTAACCTATCAAATTAGTCCTTTTTATCCTAAAGCTGCCAATCAGGATCTAAATATTGGATTCCTTTTTATCCTCAAGCTGCCACGTGGCAGCACCCCAATCACCCTCACATTTCTCTCTTTGTCCCCCCGGTGATACCCCATCTTCTTCTTCCTTTTTCTATCTTTCCCTTCTCTCCCTCTCGGATCTCTAATTTCTCTCTGTTTCTTTAACTAAATCGCACACACTCACACGCAGAGGCACACTCGTGCTCGAGGAAGATCACCATCATCAATTCCTCATCCTTCTCTCTCCCTCTTTCCCGTGTTGCGAGGATAGAAACCTGGAAAGGAACTCCAGCAAGATTTTTCTATTCTCCGGTTAGGTAAGCTTTGATTTCCCTCTCTTTCGTCCTAAATTCATGCGAGAATGAGTTTTAAATGGGTTTTATTCCGTGATTATGGAGGTTTTAGGACGAGTTTGGCTCGGGTGAAGGCACACCCATCTCCGGCGATCTCGTGGGTGTCGAGGGAATTTTCGGTCATCTCCGGCATTTCTACGACATAAGGAAGGTATAAAGTTGTTTCCCTAGTCTTGTACTTCGATTTGATACCTAGATCGGACCCTAAACGCTAGGTTTGAGGCCGACCGGAGCTGTAGAAGATCTGGCGCACCCAGGCTTTTCAGGCCGTTTCTAGGACAAGCGGGCCTTAGGCCCGTGGGGAGTCTAGCCCAAAACCCTAACCCAGTTCCTTTTAATTGTTTTTATTTAATTGTTTTAGACCCAAAGGCCTTTGGGCCGTTATGTTTAGGGCCTGTAGCCCATTAGACCAACCCAAAACCTTTTTAGGTTTTGTTTATTTCTGTTTTAGAAATAAAGGCCTTGGGCCATTTTATGTAGGGCATTAGGCCCGTGCCTATTAGAAGAACCCCAAAACCCTAATAGGGCCAGGCATTTAGCCTGGGCCCGTATGTTTAGAACCAAGAAGAATTAAGGCCTTAGGGCCAATTAGAAATTTGGCTTTCAGCTCTTTCCCAAACCTATTAACCTTAATCTAAACCCAAACCCTTAAGACCCATTCGGCCCAACCCAATCCAAGCCCAAGTCTGACCTTTTTGACCAGTTGACTCTGACTGTTAACTCGGTCAACGGTCAGCGTTGACTTGGTCAACTGTTAGAGTTGACTTTGACTTTGACCGGTCAACGGTCAACGTTGCCTTTTTGAGTTCACTTTTTCAGGTTTCGTCCAGGACCTTCCTAGGCTAATTTCGACGTCCTGAACCCGTTCTTGAAGTCCGTTTTCCCAAATTCAATCGTTTGAATAGAGTTTGACTAAAGGTACTCCTTTATGTGAATAGGTGCAATTATTAACGGTGATTCCGCTATACCTTTTTGGTACAGCTTTGCACCATCGGTGTACGGTGAGTGGACCCTTTCAAAAGCATGTTTTAATAATAGAAATGCATACATGAAAAGCATGATTTAATAATTATGTTTTATTAAATGTTTTGTGAGATAACTTGCTTACTGAGGCTAGATTGAATTATTACTATTTTTCCTATAACCCATGTTCTTATAGAATATCCGATGGATGCCGATATGATATTTAGAACATGTTTAGAACACCTCTTTATAGTATAGATGATGGATGACTTTATACTATGAAGTGTTTTTTCAATATAGATATGTTCAATGGTTTTGTACTTACCTAGTGGTCATTTCCGCTACGGGACGTAGGGATATATTCTGGTCCGTCCCGGGCGACGGTTTGGTGTTGGCATAGGGCCTGGAGTGTGTTTCCTCTTGCTATTTAGCACAGAGACAGGGAGCCGGCACGGGGCCTGAAGTGTATTTTCCTCTGACTGTCTGCTCATAGACGAGGAGCCGGCATGGGGCCTGGAGGTTATCGGACAAATCACTAGTGTTTATTATCTACACAAGTTATGAATTTGAGACATTGCACAACATGCTAGGTTTCGGAAAACCTATGTTTTTCATTATATATGTGTTTTCATAAACCTGGGGGTCAGTATGTTGATAACTATTTTATTATATTTATATCAAATTGGTCCACTCACGTTTGTTTTGCGCCCCCTTCAGGACCTACGAACGAGGATTACGAATTAAGCTACGAGGCATTTCCCTACCAGTGATTCAGTGTTATATTTACTCTGCTTCGACATCCATTGTAATATCGCACATCTCTATCTTAATTTTTGTTTGTACTCTGTAATAGACGTATGCTCTGAACTATTGTGTATGACCATAATTTTATTAATTAATAGTTGAACTCTAGTTTTATGTTACTAGTTCCTTTTTCCTGTTTTAGCTTATTTCTGAGCTTTTACTTAAATTAAATGGCTTTCGTCACCCTTCGGATGTCGGCCAGCACGTGACTATCCCGATGTCCCGAGGACATCAGGATCGAGGCGTGTCATATTGGTATCAGAGCATGATTCCTTTAGAGCAAACTTAGGATTCTTTTCCACCATTTGGTAATTATAATTCTCATTATATCCTTAATTTCCAGTTATTCTAAATCTTGCTTGTTTCTTATCAGAATTATGGATCCCGCTGGTGGGAATGTACCTCGTCGAGCTTGTTCTGTTATAGGGAGAGGAATCGAGGAATTGGCTAATGTTTTACGAAATGCCTTTACTAATAGATCAAATCGCACCTATATTGAGATTGCTACCAGACATGGTATTCCGGATCTTCGAGGAGTGAGAGGCTGTCTGGAGGCCGAGGAATGGTTGAAGCAGGTGGAAGACACTTTTGAGGGTATGAGATGTCCACTAGGTGAGTGGGCGGATACTGCAGGTTATTTTCTGAAGGGAGGTGCTAAGATTTAGTGGAAATCAGTGAAGCATGCTCGTCCACCAGGTACTTCGATGACTTGGGCGGCATTCTGGAAAGCTTTCAGTGCACATTTTCTGAGTCCTAGTTATCAGCTAAGGATGAGACAGCAATTTCTGGAGTTTCGTCAAGGCGATCTGAGTATCACGGAGGTGGATAATACTTTTCGGCGCCTGTCAAGAGATCAAGCAGGGACTTATGGAAACCCGAGCGAGATGATGGTTAAGTTACTGATTTGCTTGAATCTAGACTATCGTGAACGAGTGGCAGTCATAAGGCATAGAAGTTATGAGGAGATGATCGAGACCTATTTGAGAATTGAACAATCTAGGTGGGAGACTCATAACCAGGAGCAGGCACAGTTTCAGGAACCACCCAGATATCAGGAACAACCTCGGAACCAGAACCAGAGGGGTCATGGTTTTCAATCTCGAAATGTGAGGGAATCTGGTAGCTCCTTTAACTTTGTTGGCCCTAGACACTCTCATTCCTTCAAACGTTAGGGTCAGGGTTCAGGTTCTTCTAGCGAGGGTTCAGGCAATGAATCTGGGAGGCGATCTTTCAATCATTTCAAATTGCAGATTACGTGTCACAGGTGTGGAGGCACGGGCATATTGCCACATTTTGCCCTTCAAGACAGGCTGCTGAGAGTTATGCATCTGTTCCGAGTTATGGTGGAGGGGGTAATCCGAGTTCTAGTTATGGCGGCAATTATACTCAGAACTATGGTGGGAGTGGGAGTGGAAGTCAGAATACTCAATTTTCCACTCAGAGACAGCCGCAACAGTTTGGTGCAGCTTCGAGTCGCCGCTCTCAGGGGAATCGAGCAGGTCGTAATAATCAAGGTTTTAGGGCTCGTGGTGGCCGTAACGGTGGTGTAGGACGTCAGTTTCATGGACGAATCAACGCCATGACACAACAGGAGGTTGATCAGGATCCTCAAGTTATTACTGGTATGTTACTTATTTGTGGTAATTGGGCGAGGGTTCTAATTGATCCGGGTGCTACTTTTTCATTTGTGTCTTCATCATTTGCACTGAATTTAAATGCACCACCTACACCTATTGGATATGATATGCTTGTGAAAATGCCGCAAGGAGATCTGTTTTGTGCTCAGTGGGAGTATAAAAGTTGCCCGGTAATAGTGGAAGGGGAAATGATGGAGGCTAATCTGGTCCCTTTTAATTTGGCGGAGTTTGATGTTATTTTGGGGATGGATTGGCTATCCAGGCACCGTGCTTATGTCGCATGTTGGGAGAAATCTGTGACGTTCAATCGGCCTGGACGACCGTCGATTATATTTCAGGGTGAGCGACGAATCCTTCCTAGTAGTATTATTTCCGCTATTCAGGCAACTAAATTGATGAGTAGGGGATGTGTGGGATTCTTAGCCCATGTAGTGACGATGGATAAACCTTCGTTGAGTCCGAAGGATGTGCTAGTGGTGAAGCAATTCACCAATGTTTTTCCGGAGGATTTACCAGGGTTACCGCCTGCGAGGGAAATTGAATTTACCATCGATTTACTTCCAGGAACAGACCCTATCTCTTTACCACCTTATCGAATGGCACCAGCGAAATTGAGGGAATTAAAGATTCAACTTCAGGAGTTAGTGGATAAAGGTTACATCCAACCCAGCATATCTCCCTGGGGTGTTCCTGTTTTATTTGTTAAAAAGAATGATGGATCGATGAGACTTTGCATTGACTACCGGCAGCTAAACCGGGTGACGGTCAAGAATCGTTATCCTCTACCACGGATCGATGACCTCTTTGACCAACTGAAGGGTGCTCATGTGTTCTCTAAGATCGATCTTTGCTCAGGTTATCATCAGCTGCTAATTCGAGAGGAAGATGTACCGAAGATTGCCTTCCGCACTAGGTACGAACACTTTGAATTTCGTGTCATGCCTTTCGGATTGACGAATGCACCTGCATCATTCATGGATTTGATGAATAGAGTTTTCAGACCGTATCTGGATTGGTTTGTGATTGTGTTCATCGACGATATTCTGATCTTTTCCAAGAGTGTTAGCAAGCACAAGAAACATTTAAGGTTGGTGCTGGAAAGGTTGAGAAGTCAGCAGCTGTATGCTAAGTTTAGCAAGTGTCAGTTCTGGCTAAACCAAATCAGCTTTCTCGGTCATGTGGTATCTGCTGAGGGGATTAGTATGGATCATCAGAAGGTGTCGGCAATAACTACGTGGGAGCAACCGAGGAATGTTACAGAAGTGAGGAGTTTTCTAGGTCAGGCTGGGTATTATCGAAGATTTGTTAAAGGTTTCTCAGCCATTGCCTTACCTTTGAATAAGTTGACTCAGAAGGAAGTTGAGTTTAAGTGGGATGAAGACTGTGAGCGGAGTTTTCAGGAACTGAAGCGATGTCTCACTCAAGCTCCCATTCTTACTCTTTCGGACGATAGCGGTGAGTTTGAGATCTACACAGATGCATCTCTGTCAGGTTTGGGTTCTGTACTGATGCAACATGATAAAGTCATTGCTTATGCTTCCAGACAACTCAAGATTCACGAGAGAAACTATCCCACTCATGATTTGGAACTTGGTGCAATGGTGTTTGCTCTGAAGATTTGGAGACATTATTTATACGGTGAGAAGTGTCGCATCTTTACTGATCATAAGAGCCTCAAGTATATCTTTACGCAGAGAGACTTGAACTTGAGGCAGATAAGATGGATGGAACTTATCACTGATTATAATTGCACGATCGAATATCATCCCGGACATGCCAATGTAGTGGCGGATGCACTTAGTCAGAAATATCATGGACAGCTTGCATCCCTTCAAGCTATTCATGTTCTGCTACTATTTTCTCTTCGAGAAACAAGCGTGTCGGTGAGACCGGGTGAGCAGGGAGCTTGGTTGGCACATTTCCAGGTTAGACCTGTTTTGGTGGATATGGTCCTAGAAGCCCAGGAGCTTGATCAGGAATGTGCCGACATAAAGATTTCTTTGGAAAAATGAGAAAAGGAAAATTTTATTATCCGAAAGGATGGAGCCTTGATGTGGGGAAACATATTGTATGTGCCTCATGATAACGAAGCAGTAAAAAGGGAAATTCTGGATGAAGCACACATGTCAGCATATGCCATGCATCTGGGAAGCACTATACTATATCGCACTATCCGTCTGTTCTATTACTGGTTAGGAATGAAGCAGGATGTGGCGGATTATGTGAGTAGATGCATCATTTGTCAACAGGTGAAGGCTAAGAGGCAAAGACCTGGAGGATTGATGTAGAATCTTTCGATACCAGCGTGGAAATGGGAAGACATTTGTGTATGGTCTGCTAAGGACACAGTCCAGATTGGACGGCATTTGGGTAATTTTCGATCGACTCACTAAGGCCGCTCACTTCTTGCCTGTTTGACAAACCTATTGACTGGAGTAATTATCGAAGTTGTTCATCGATAATATTGTTAGACTTCATGGTGTACCTGTTTCTATTGTTTCAGACAGAGATCCCAGGTTTACTTCCAAATTTTGGAAAGCTTTTAATACTGCTATGGGTACTCGGTTGCTGTTCAGTACTGCCTATCATCCACATACCGATGGTCAGTCTGATAGGACAATTCAGACATTGGATGACATGTTGAGAGTGTCTGATCCCTCTCATATCATTCAGCTAGAGCCGCTGGAAGTAAGTCAGGATGTTAGCTATGTCGAAGAACCAGTGGCTATTCTTGATCGACAAGATAAAGTGTTGAGGAACAAAGTTATTCCGTTGGTGAAGGTTCTGTGGAGGAACCACATTGTTGAGGAAGCGACGTGGGAAACGAAAGACTTGATGAGGAGTCAGTATCCATTTTTATTTGCTTAAGGTTGTATTTCGGGGACGAAATTTTTATAAAGGGGTAGATTGTAACACCCACCCCCATTTATAAAAATATAGTTATGTAATTACCCCGTAATGTTATTAACCTAGCAAGTTAGTCCTATTTTGACTACCAATCAGGATCTAAATATTGGATTCCTTTTTATCCTCAAGATGCCACGTGGCAGCACCCCAATTACCCTCACATTTCACTCTCTGTCCCCCCTCCTTGATACCCCATCTTCTTTTTCCTCTTTCTGTCTTTCCTTTCTTTCTCTCTCGGATCTCTCATTTCTCTCCCTCTCTTCAACTAAATCGCACACACTCACACGCAGAGGCACACTCGTGCTCGAGGAAGATCACCATAATCAATTCCTCATCCTTCTATCTCCCTCTTTCCCGTGCTGCGAGGACAGAAACCCGGAAAAGAACTCCGGCGAGATTTTTCTGTTCTCCGGTTAGGTAAGCTTCGATTTCCCTCTCTTTCGTCCTAAATTCATGCGAGAATGAGTTTTAAATAGGTTTTATTGCGTGATTATGGAGGTTTTAGGATGAGTTTGGCTCGAGTGAAGGCACACCCATTTCCGGCGAACCCGTGGGTGTCGAGGGAATTTCCGGTCATCTCCAGCCGTTCTACGACATAAAGAAGGTATAAAGTTGTTTCCCTAGTCTTGTACTTCGATTTGAAACCTAGATCGGACCCTAAATGCTAGGTTTGAGGCCCGTGGGGAGTCTAGCCCAAAACCCTAAGCCAGTTCCTTTTAATTGTTTTAGACCCAAAGGCCTTCGGGCCATTATGTTTAGGGCCTGTAGCCCATTAGACCAACCCCAAACCTTTTTAGGTTTTGTTTATTTCTGTTTTAGAAATAAAGGCCTTGGGCCATTTTATGTAGGGCATTAGGCCCGTGCCTATTAGAATGACCTAAAAACCCCTAATTGGGCCAGGCATTTAGCCTGGGCCCGTATGTTTAGAACCAAGAAGAATTAAGCCCTTAGGGCCAATTAGAAATTAGGCTTTCAGCCCTTTCCCAAACCTATTAACCTTAATCTAAACCCAAACCCTGAAGACCCATTCGGCCCAACCCAATCCAAGCCCAAGTCTGACTCTTTTGACCAGTTGACTCGATCAACGGTTAGCGTTGACTCGGTCAACTGTCAGAGTTGACTTTGACTTTGACCAGTCAACGGTCAACGTTGACTTTTTAGGCTTTCGTACAAGACATCTCCTAGGCTAAATTCGACGTCCTGGACCCGTTCTTGAAGTCCGTTTTCCCAAATTCAATCGTTTGAATAGAGTTTGACTAAAGGTACTCCTTTATGTGAATAGATGCAATTATTAACGGTGATTCCGTTATACCTTTTTGGTACAGCTTTGCACCATCGGTGTACGGTGATGGACCCCTTCAAAAGCATGTTTTAATAATAGAAATGCATACATGAAAAGCATGATTTAATAATTATGTTTTATGAAATGTTTTGTGAGATAACATGCTTACTGAGGCTAGATTGAATTATTACTATTTTTCCTATAACCCATGTTCTTATAGAATATCCGATGGATGACGATATGATATTTAGAACATGTTTAGAACACCTCTTTATAGTATAGATGATGGATGACTTTATACTATGAAGTTGTTTTTCAATATAGATATGTTCAATGGTTTTTTACTTACCTAGTGGTCCTTTCCGCTACGGGACGTAGGGATATATTCTGGTCCGTCTCGGGCGACGGTTTGGTGTTGGCATAGGGCCTGTAGTGTGTTTCCTCTTGCTATTTAGCACAGAGACGGGGAGCCGGTATGGGGCCTGAAGTGTATTTTCCTCTGACTGTCTGCTCAGAGACGGGGAGCCGACATGGGGCCTGGAGGTTATCGAACAAATCACTAGTGTTTATTATCTATACAAGTTATGAATTTGAGACACTGTACAGCATGCTAGATTTCGGAAAACCTATGTTTTTCATTATATATGTGTTTTCATAAACCTGGGGGTTAGTATGTTGATAACTGTTTTATTATATTTATATCAAATTGGTCCACTCACGTTTGTTTTGTGCCCCTTCAGGACCTACGAACGAGGATTACGAATTAAGCTACGAGGCATTTCCCTACCAGTGATTCAGTGTTATATTTCCTCTGCTTCGACATCTATTGTAATATAGCACATCTCTATCTTAATTTCTGTTTGTATTCTGTAATAGACGTATGCTCTAAACCATTGTGTATGACCATAATTTTATTAATTAATAGTTGAACTCTAGTATTATGTTACTAGTTCCTTTCTCCTGTTTTAGCTTATTTCTGAGCTTTTACTTAAATTAAATGGCTTTCGTCACCCTTCGGGTGTCAGCCAGCAAGTGACCATTTCAATGTCCTGAGGACATCGGGATCGGGGCATGTCAGATGCATCAAATGGCACTTCTGGAGTTGCACACTTTCCTCGAGCCTTGATGATTAATAAAGCAGATATTCATCAGTGCCATCAAAGACTGGGCCATCCATCGAGTCTAGTTTTAAGTACTATTGTGAATAACAACCAGCTACATGTTTTTGGTTCTGTTACTCCAGTATCTGTCGGTACTAAATGTAAATTGGGGAATGCTTTTAAGCTACCATTTTCTGTTTTGCGTTGTAGTTCTACTAGGCCTTTTCATTTACTGCACACTGATGTTTTGGGCCCTTCTCCCATTGCTTCATGTACTGGCTACAAATACTACCTCATTTTGGTAGATGACTTTACTAAATACAGCTGGTTATGTCCAATGGCTTATAAATCTGATGTCTACTCAGTTTTTAAGACCTTTGTTCTTAAAGTTCAGACGTTTTTTGCTTGTAAGATACAGTGCATACGATCAGATTTAGGGGGCGAGTTCTTAAGCAAGAATTTTCAACATTTTCTTAATGACCAAGGAATTACACATCAACTAAGTTATCCTCATATGCCTGAACAGAATGGGTGTACCAAGAGAAAGCATCGACATGTTGTTGAAATGGGTAGAACTCTTCTGTTTCAGAGTGGATTGGCAACCAAATTTTGGGTTGAGGTCTTTCAAACTGCTGTCTATCTCATTAATCGACCGCCTTTTTCTTCCTATTTTATTAGTCCTTGGGAACAACTTTTCAAAGCTACTCCACGGTATCATACTCTTAAAGCCTTTGGATGTGCTTATTATCCATGTTTGCATCCTTATTCAGCTAATAAGCTTGAAGCAAAGAGCAAGTTGTGTGTTTTTCTGGGTTATAGCCTTAATCACAGTGGGTACATATGCTTTGATCCTATAACTAATAAAGTGTATGTTTCTCGACATGTTACTTTTGATGAGCAATTGTTTCCTTTCAAGCATGGCATGTTCTCGGGTTCTAACTCACCTCCAGCTATGTCATCTACATGTTCTTCTCCTATTATTGTGACTATTCCAGTTCCTGCTACCTCCAGCACATTTCAATCTACCAGTCAAGTATCTTTTGCACCATGCACCCATCAGTTTACTCCTCAAGAGAATCTCTCCCATGATCAGGTCACTACAACATCTGCTCATGTTCTTCCATCTTCATTACCTACTTCTCCAAGTATTCCCCCTGCTCATGTGCCTGCACCTCCAGCACCTACTAATTCTAACCCAATGGTTACTCGAGCCAAGGCTGGTATTCATAAGCCAAAAGTCTTCACTGCCACCAAACATTCATTTCCAGTTTTTGCTGATTCACTTGCTTGTCTTCCCCCAACACCTACAACATTTCTGCAAGCCTCCAAGAATCCAAAATGGATGGCTGCCATGAAGGAAGAGTTTCAAGCCTTGCAGTCAACAGGCACTTGGGAGTTGGTTCCTTTCCAACCAAGTTTTAGTGGGTTGCAAATGGGTTTTTAAAGTCAAACATAAACCTGATGGCTCCATTGAACGGTATAAGGCCCGTCTCGTGGCAAAAGGATTTCATCAGCAAGAGGGCCTTGATTTCTCTAAGACTTTTAGTCCGGTTGCTAAGCCTACGACTATACGTATTCTTTTATCAATTGTTGTTTCCTATAATTGGTTTATACGTTAGCTGGATGTAAGTAATGCCTTTTTGCATGGCACACTAAAGGAGGATGTGTACATGATTCAGCCACTGGGGTTTGTTGATCCACTCAACCCTCGACATGTCTGCAAAATTAAAAGATCTCTCTACTGTTTAAAACAGGCTCCTCGGGCCTGGTATGAAGCATTCTATACGGCAATTTTATCCTTAGGGTTCTCCTGTTCATCTTCTGACACCAATTTGTTTATCAAAAAGGATTCTTCCATCACCTTCATTTTAGTGTATGTTGACGATATTATCATTACTGGTAGTTCACCCTCAGTTTGTCAATTTCTTATTGCTCAATTACAAATCATGTTTCCTGTGAAGGATTTGGGTGATATTCACTATTTTCTGGGTATTGAAGTACACCGATATGCTAAAGGGTTGTTTATCCACCACTCCAAATATGCTCTTGATCTGTTAAAGAAAACTGATATGCTTGGTGTCAAGCCTTGTTCCACTCCGGTTGGTTCTGCCAAATTGGATCACTCAGGTTCTCTTCTACTTGATCCCACTTTCTACAGATCAATTGTTGGAGCTTTACAGTACCGAACCTGGACCCGGCCTGATTTAGCCTTTGCTATGAATCAAGTCTGTCAGTACATGCATTCCCCTAGCACTATTCACCTGCAGGCAATAAAACAAATACTTCGATATTTGAAGGGGACACTTTATGCTGATCTATGGTTTACACCAGGTTCTCAATGTCTCACTACGTGGTCTGACGCAGATTGGGCCGGTTGTCCTGTTGACAGAAGATCAACGAGCGGTTACTGTGTTTTTCTGGGTCCTAATCTAATATCATGGAGTGCAAAGAAACAATGCACTGTTGCACAGTCTTCCACTGAGGCTGAGTACCGGTCTCTAGCCAATACAGCTGCTGAACTTAGTTGGGTTTGTAAAATCCTGCAGGATCTTTCCTTCCCTCCTCTCCAGACTCGTGCCATCTTCTGTGACAACAAAAGTACTATTGCACTAGCATTTAACCCTGTTTTCCATGCTCGGACCAAACATGTGGAAATGGACTACCACTATATTCGTGAAAAGGTTCTTGGTGGCAAAGTCAGTGTGCATCATGTTTCTTTTGCTCTTCAACTGGCTGACATTTTTACTAAATCCTTGCCATCTGCTCGTTTTGCAGAGTTAACTTCCAAGCTTTCAGTTCGAGTTCTTAACTTTAGCTTGAGGGGGCGTGTTAAGGATATAATAGGATGTGATGTACCTGATTAGAACCTTACTTAGTTGTTAAGCTATGATTGTTAGAGTATGAGCTATTTATACTGAATGTACTCACAGTTTGTATGAGATGAATAGAATCATTTTCTACAACAACTTCTCTCTCTACATTTTCTCTCACTATAATCCTCTCTCTACTCCTAGCATTTTCCTCACACAGCTATGAATTTCTACACTTAGAACATCTTCAAACTATTCTGCCCTTATTTTATTTGTCCATAATAAAGTTTATATAGTTAAACTAGGAAATATGATTAAAGTAGCAGAACCTTCGAGAGTAACTCTGAAATATAGTTAAAAAATAACTGAAGTACCTTTGGAAATTGGAATACTCTCCCTTTTAAGTTGGTCTTTCGATGGCGATGGTTATTCAACATTAGGAGGCGGCACGGCATAGCTAATAATTTGGGGAAACTGGCAATGTATCATCGACCAAGAAAAAGATACAGGCAAAGTAGCAAACACCTCATTCTCCCAGGTTAGGTAACAAACACACACACACGTGTTCTTTCCATGTCAATCTTAATTCGTAAGATTCGTTAATGGCGTCCTCAAATTCTATAGGTTCTTTAATTAATTTATTAAGGGATTAGATCCTTTTTCGTTCATTAACTTATGCCACAACATAAGAAGTGAGGAGGAGTTAAACACATAAGAGCATCTCTAGTGGAGATGTAAAAAAATATGTGTCTAATTTGTATTTGATGAATGAGTTGGCATTGAAATAACACCTTTAAATTTTTAGGGTCCGTTTGTTTGACTTCACTGGACTAGACTGGACTACTCATTAGTGCAGTCCTGTGTTTGTTACGTGGTGGGACTATGTTTAATGGGATTGAAGGGGACTCGCGTACGCTAACTCTCTCACTAAAGGGTCTTAGCGAGACCCCCAAAATACCATGGGACTGCTAAGACCCTCGCTGCTTTCTTCTTCTTCGCGTCGCATCCTTCTCTGCTTTCTTCCTTGCGTCGCGTCCTACACTCACCAAACTCTGGCAAGATCACTCACCAGTCCACACCACCTCCAATCTCTCTCTCTCTCCTCGCCCTAAGCCCAGAACCACAAATGAGACCTCAGATTCGACCTTCAATCGTAGAACCCACGAGCTTCGTTTTCAATTTGAGAGAACTCCGGCGATTTAAAGTTTTCAAATTCGAATTTCCGGTCCTGATACAAGTGAGCTTGAAGGATTTAATTTTTCTGGGATTTGATTTTCCTTATGAAGGATTATAACTATGGAGGGTTTGTAGAAGTTGATTGGGTTATGGGTTGGGTGCTTTGCGTTCTTCCTCTCCTTTTTTTTTTTTTTTTTTTTTACTTTATTTGTTATGTTCTTTGAAGCTTCAGAACATTTGATGGATTCTGTTAATTCACTGCATTTGGTTTGTGAAGGGATACCATTTAGTTCTGATCAAATTGAATGATTTCTTGACTCTGCGAATGGAGTCGTTGATCAAATTTTGAATGATTTCAATTAGTTCTGATTTTTCTGGGATATCAAATTGAATAATTTCTGGTTTTTCTGGAATTTGGGATAAGCATTTGTTATTGGAAGTTATGCAGTTTCCAACGTGCGGAGGAGCACCAACAATTTGTGAAGAATATGCCATTTTTTCATATTGATATTTTTAATAGAAAAGAAATTAAAATATATTATGGGTAGTCCAACTTCTTAGTCCGACACTGCACCAAACGTTTCACTAAGTTAATCCAGCTTAGTCTAGTCTAAGACAGTCCAGCTTAGTCCCTGAAGTTAGTCCAGTCTGAGATAGTCCGGTGCAACAAACGCACCCTTAATCTCCAATGAAGACGTCAGTTTTTTATTTTACTTGTTCAAGTGGGACCCATACATATAAAATATGTTATGTTTACTTTTTGGTGGGACTCAAACCAATAAAAAATAAACAAGCTGCTTTGGAAGTGGTGAAAAATATTTAAAAAATCAAAATAAAGAATTTGACAATGCTATCTATTTTGATGTGAGGAGCTTGATGCCAAATTCCAACTCAACTTTAGCAGTCCGGTTGAAGAAACATATGCTGTCAAAAGCTAATGTTAGAGCCTCCACCATGGAATTGAAGTCTTGGTTGGAGATGCTTTTAGAGAAAACAAAGTATACACAAACGAAAACCATATATAACTAATAGATAACCACTCAATTACCATAATCAACCCTTGCTTGGTTCCCAAAAGATAACATTATACATAAGTGATTTATTGCAGGTAAGAAATTGGATCCTATATATAAACCCTAGACCCCAAAAGTCCCTTTATAATACTCTTGAAAAGCCTAGAAGAAGTCATCAAGTTATAATGAAGATAATTAATTTTGTAATATGTATAAGTTTCATATAATTTTCTATGCACATACATCAAACGTGCAATATAGTTCTTGGATGACCAAATCAAACAATTTTGTCCTTATATATTCCTACTTTTCCGTACTTATCACTACAGACTACAAATTACTAACATAATTGAACCCTCACCTCAAATATCTCAGGGTTTGTTTGGTACTTTACTTGAATTCAACTTTTTAAACTAAAAAATAATTTTTAAGTTTTAGGCCTTAAAAACTTGTTTGGTAGGACTATTTTCAAAAATTGAACTCAAGACTAACTCACAAACTGAACCCTTCTCTCCTCTCACTCCAAATCTATCTCTCTCCTCTTGTTTTTCTTTTACCTTTTTCGTCTCTTCTCCAATCCGTTTTCTTCATTCTTTCGGTTATTTCTCTCACTTATTTTCCTCTCTATCTCGTCTAATCCTCTCTCTTCTTTCTATTTTCTTCAATCATCTCTTACTTTCTTTCCTCCTCTCTCCTCTTTCTCCCTCTCTTACGACCCCCTCTTTTTAGATCTCTTTATCTAGTTTAAGTCGTAAGATTTAAAAATTTTAAATCGCAAACCAATGAAGTTTTTTTATCTTAAAATCAACGTAGGAAACAAACGCAATTCCAATTCAACTATGAGTGCTAAGTATCAAGGTTTAATTAAAGTTTCAATCCCAAACTGATTGGGAGAACTTTAAACTCTTCAACAAAACTTTTCCATACCAATTTGAAACACTATAGCCAGTTTCTGGCACTCACAATCATACTCATATTCTAACAATAATAACTATATGACACCGAAGAGAATGGATGAAATCGCTTGTGATGCAAGGAAACGGATGCAATGCCTTTGATGAAAATGGCAAAGTCGTTTATCACATAGATAATTACGACAACAAGCACAGCAAAGTCAACAATATTTTTAGTTTCCGAAAATGGGAGGGCTACAAAATTAACAATATTGGTGCCAATAAGCCATTGTTCGAGTGAGAAAAAGTTGTAGATCAATTTGGGAAATAAGGAGTTCTCGTACAAAGTAACAATGACATATGATAACAATTGCTACATGTTAGAGGGTATATATGGCAAATCAACATCTTTCAGAATTACGGATAGCAAGTTCAGGAGTAGTACTACGAGATGATGTGTTTACTTTGGTGTTGGAACCTCATGTTTATCATGGCCCTTGTCACTGTCTATGGCTTGATAAAAACTCAAACATGACTCATACATGAATGAAATCAATTCATGAGTTTGTTTTGACCAATTTTCTAGCGACTTAAAAGTTTATTTTATTTTATTTTTTTATTTTAGGAATTCAACCCATTGATATGTGTGTCATATTTGTAAACATTATCTTGATGCAATGAAAGCAGATGCCTAATCAATACTCATTTTCGATTTTCCTCTCTTCTTATTGGCTACACACAATATTTCGTTTCGCTAATTAACAATCTAAATTGAGTGCTACACTTACCATCTATTTGTATCAGCTCTACTGGAGGTAGGGCTCATCAACACATGTGAGTCTCATCTTTATAAGAGAGATGAGACAAATAGATGGTAAGGATAATATTGATCAATTACTTATCTTGAATTCCAATTATCAAGATTAGTGGAGTTGTTATTTGACTAAAAGTGGAGAAGGCTAGGAATTGTATATCAAAATATAATTTATTTCACTTTGAGGATCTTCTATAAGGGTATCGATATTACACACATATACATCTTTTGTTAGTAAGAAAGCTAATAAAATAAGTTTAACGTGATATAAAATACTCAAATTGACTGAAAAATGTAAATGATTATATTATTTGCGTTTTTTTACATCTCCAAGAGAGAAATGAAAGCAACAACTCGATGAGGTGAAGAGAGGTGGGGACAAATTGCATATGGGCCTTCGTTTTATGCTTTGTACTTCCCTTGTTTGTGGCCTTCGTTTGAATGTTTTGTTGTGTTGGTAATGCAGTATTACCTTTGACCACAAAAGAAAATAAAAAAGTTCCCATTTTAACTTCCACGTTAGGAATAAAATAATATGTGGTTTCCACCTCAAAATTAGTTATCAAATACCTCAAAATTATGAATGGGATCAAACATTTGAACCAATTTCCTTTTTTATTTTCTTCGAAAAACGATAACATTAGCATGTTAAATTGTTAATTGTAAGGAGAGAATGGGATCAGTGAGGATGGAACACGCATCAGGGTGCATAAGCTATCTTGAATTCGAAAGGCAATACTTAAGAGTTATAAGTCATATTTAACACCAAATATAACAGTGCAAGTTATTATAATTTTAGTGCATATGGAGTCAAATTTGAATTTAAACTTTTAATTCTTATGTATTAGAGAGAGTATGAGTCAATTTTCAAGTTAAATATTTTTGTATATTCTAAAGGTGGTGGTCCCATATCCAAAGCTAAAAATGACTTTGCATAGAGTAATGTTAGATATATTATATTTGCGGACTAAATAATGTGTCATCAATAAGAAATAAACACATTAATCAACACTTAATTAATAATCAAATCATTAACTTTCATGTCATTTAGTTTACAAAATTTAGCCTACACATTTAGTCTTCCTGACATTACCCATTTTCATATATACCCACCTTTCCAAGCTTTTACAGAAAAATTAAATTATATTCAGAGGCCAACATTACTTTTGACCCAAAAATTTCATTAAACATTACCTTACTTCCTTATTTCTAAGTTTCTTAATTCTTAATTTCTCTTATTTTGTTTATAAATAAGTAAAAAAAAAAAAAAAAAAAGTTCCAGAAGCCATATTTATATGTGTTTTACTTTAAAAGCCCATAACAATTGAAGTGATGAACCTGTAAAGATTGATGTGCCCAATGGAATAAATGATTTAACGATAATATGCAAGTTGTAAAGTTGAATCTTCAACTCAGTGCGATCTATATTAGAATGGTACATGATTATATTATCGGAAAAAAGTTCAACTAATTTATATTCATGTATGAATTAGAGTTTTCAGTATTAAACCGAATACAACAATAATATTAAAGGGCATATGTTAAAATGTCTCACATCAATCATATCAATGATAAAATAAGAGTTTATATACCCTAATTCCACTCCAACTAGTACTGAAGTCTTTTGTGAGAAAACCCCACACCCGATGGATTGTGTAGGTGGTAGTTACCAAGTTGGGGACATCATTGGTGTTGTTGGAAGTGGGCATTTGACCCGTCTATCTGATAATTCTACATCCTATCAGAGCTAGGGAGCGGGTTCGTACCATACTGCCACGTGATGGATGGGCCCCTTGGCCCCCCATGTAGGGTGAGTCCCTTTGGCTCCACGTGGTTGTCGATGTGTGGATCTCCCACGTGTGAGCTACTAATATATGAGGGGGCGTGTTGAAATGTCTCACATTGGCCAATATCAATGACAAAAGAAGAGTTTAAATACTCTAATCCAACTCCAACTAATACTGAGACCTTTTGTGATAAAACTCGACACCTGACGAATTGTGCAGGTGGTAATTACCAAGTTGGAACAATATCGGTGTTGTTGGTATGGGTCTTCGGGTCCCTTGGCCCTGCGTGTAAGGTGAGTCCCCTTGGCTCCACGTGGTTGTAGATGTGTGGATCTTCCACGTGTGACCTAATAATTGGGTCCCACATGAGAGGGCGTGTTGAAATGTCCCACATTGACCAATATCAATGACAAAAGAAAAATTTAAATACTCTAATCCAACTCCAACTAATACTGAGGCATTTTGTGATAAAACCCGACATCTGACGGAGTGCGCATATGGTAATTACCAAGTTGAAACAATATCGGTGTTGTTGGTATGGGTCGTCGGGTCTCTTGGCCCCGCGTGTAAGGTGAGTCCCATTGGCTCCAAGTGGTTGTCGATGTGTGGATCTTCCACGTGTGACCTAATAATTGGGTCCCACATGAGGGGGCGTGTTGAAATGTCCCACATTGACCAATATCAATGACAAAAGAAGAGTTTAAATACTCTAATCCAACTCCAACTAATACTGAGGCCTTTTGTGATAAAACCCGACATCTGACGGAGTGCGCATATGGTAATTACCAAGTTGAAACAATATCGATGTTGTTGGTATGGGTCTTCGGCCCGTCTCTCTGAAAATTCTACAGTATCAAATCAACAAAGAAGAAGAAACCCCAATAATGTGGTAATTGATTGATATATATATATATATATATATATATATATATATATATATATATATATAATCATATGATTTCGTTAAAGCTGTTTTCAAAGCATATGCATGCATGGTAGGTCCAACCACACAATGTGCCAAGCATGTACTGACGAGCCCTAACGACTATACCATACCGGCGTGATACCCACGCTAATTAACTTATAAGCAAATCATTAATCATGGTTAAATTGGAAGCTAAAATATTATATGATTTTTAAGTGGATTAAGAAATCGATAAATACATTAATTAATATGTGTCAAGTTCTTGTTAGCTAGGTTTTTTCTTCTTTTTCAATAGAAATCCTTTGGTTAGCTAGCCAACTAGTGTGTCATAAGCACCCTCTGAATAATTGAAGTCTCCTCTGTTTCTTTATTAGTTCCTTATTGTCTGTGTGTATGTACCTCATAAAATATTCGCGAGAGCGTAAAAAAAGTGAGAAATTGTCGAAGATAAGATCAGTATGTATCCTTGATAGAACCACTTTATATATATATATATATATATACCCAAATGGGGCAGAACTAGTGATAATAATAACAATTAGGACAATTATACCAAAGGCAATGATGATTAGGATTGAATAAACTGTTATTTGAATTATGTGGAACTTGATGTGGAAGATATCCAGGATTAACAATGCCATGAAACCAACTGTTATAAACAAATAGAAAGAATTGGACAAATGATTCATCGGTGTTTACCTTGAACTTGAGGTATTCGATAAATTGACTGTGAGTAAGAATTTTATGCCATTCAAAATCAGTTGTTATAAAAGTATTCTTCATAATGAAAATAATGAATTCAAAGTAGTGATGCAGATATATTTGAAAATAAGTTTTATTGAAAACTTATTCAATGACTTACAATTGATTTACTGACTATTGAGTCAGCAAATTGAAATGAAAGCAAGGATATTGGTGCACGCATACATCCTTGATCTTAGAACTAAAAGTGTTTATAAATTGAACTGGGAAATTGATAGTTGAAATTGTCTTTTGTTCTTGTGAATACGTAGAAGGTTCAACCCCCTCTTCAAATGAAGGCTCTTTTCTTAAATAGACTGAAGATTGTTGATGTTTGAAGCGGGAAATCCAACTGCATCGTGAGCTGGAAAGATGCTAAAGTTGATTACTGTAGGAGCATACGGCCATAATTGGGGAACATAATGATGGATGAATAGTAAACAATGATTTTACTATTTATGAATAGTGTCTTGTCTGGAATGATTGTTTATAATTGCTACTGATTTCGATGTTGATTTTGACGTATTTCCTATTGGAATCACATGCCGAGTGACTGTTTGTTCACATGGGTTGATTACAATTCAAATAGGTCCTGGGAATCCTGATAATTTGCCCACTTAGCTTTCTGACTTGCTGAGTTGGCTAGTTGCTGTGAGGATGCATCTGAAGATTCCGAGTCTGAGTCTTCTTCTGTGTGGAGCATCGCTGCTTCTACAAATAATTGTTGGGCTAGGTCTTTGAGCTGGGTGGATTTTTCTTTCTTTTTCGAACTTGATGACTTGGATGACTTGACTATACCTTTGAGAGATGATGAAGGACTAATGTCTGATAGAGATTATTCTGGAATGATTGGTAGTGCCATTTTTTATTGAACCGGAATAGCTGGAACTGGAGTTGCTGGGATAGCTGGAGTTGGAGTGATGGGAAACTCCGAGAGGACCAAATTGATCTTCTGATGATTGAAGTTATCCCACCATTTGACTGATCTTGAACGGTAAACTTCACATGTTTCGACTTCATTATTCCACTTCATAATCCATGAGACTTTGTACTTGGCCATGAATAATGGGAGAAGTGTAATACTGTAGTTGAATCGGCTTCTGTCAATTTTTTTTTGGAAACCAGCTCAGAGGACTTGCATGAGTTCGTCTAGTAGGAGACTGGCTTTTGGGCCATGAACTGACCATCATTTTGGGAACCATGCAAGAAAATTTTGTTGGAAATGTGCCCTAAAACCAATCATATGATGATACTTTACGAACATTTCACATGTTGAACTAATCTAGTTTAATATCAAGGGCAAAGATTATTGTTTAAGCCGTCTCATATAAATGTTATATGCTTAAACGATAAGTCCAAGGAATATGTAATTAGGAGAATGTAATTTAAACAAGTTAGATTAATGAGACCATTTTCTTTCGTATACATATCCTAAATGTTCCTGATCATAGGATTGCCAATTGGGCATTGACAGTCTGTTAAGATCAGTACGTGCTGTGTCTTCTCTCAGGGAGAGTGACTAGTCTCGAGTCATTGGTGTGTATGACATCAAGACAAGTACGTAGGTGCTCAATAGAGAATGAGTTCACTGAACACGATCAACGAAGAGTTCTCATATTCATGTCACATGAGAACTCATGGTTGGGATAATGCAAAGTAGTCTTTTGACCTGAAGCATCATAGTTGTCTTGTGGTTAGGTACTTGATCTTTGATTATGTCAAATGTCACCCATACGCGGGTGTCCACGGCATAGTTGGGGTTAAGCCACTTAGCCATGGAGGCAAGTGAATGCGCAACAAGGGATCTCTAACCTTCAAACTGTTTGAGGGAGAATACTCTATGATATGATTAAGAATCTCTGGCCAGAGTATGAATGAGATTTAGGAAGTCGTTCCAAATCACATTCAAGGTAATCATATAAGCACACGAATCACATTGGATAGTAGACATGAATAAACTATCAAACCAAACAATGTGGTCAAGAGTATTGTATTAGAGAAAGACCGTATTGCATTTGTAATCCTAAACTGAATAGGTTTTCCACCTCTTCTGATTAGCTTAGGTTACCATGATATACTGCTGGGTGTCACTCATGGTTTGTGGAAGCCCTAAACGTGTATAATCACTAAAGGGAGAATTGAAAGTAAGTTTCAATTCACAATCGATTTGAAATGGTTTTAATCGCCCACTGCCTCGCTAAAAGGAACCTAATGGATCGTACACCGTGTAAGGTAGAGATTGAAGTAACAATGGAGATGAGTAAGAATAATTAAATGGTTTAATTATTTATGGCAAGGATTAATTAATATGTTAATTAATCAAACGAATAAAGTTCGTTAAAAGACCACGGGTTAGTTTTGGGCCTCAAGGCCCAATGGGCTTTGAACGTCAAGCACATTGACTTAAGTTGTATGACAACTTAATGACAAATAATTCACAAAGGCCTTAAAAACCCAATGACTTTATAGCCAAAATTCATTTAAGGTTTTCTTTTGGAGAAAAGATGAAAACACAAAGCTCTCTTTTCTCTCTAAGAGGCCGGCCACCCTAGAGGAATTTAGCTAGCAATCCTACTTCCTCTAGGTCACTCATTTTCTTCTAAAATCTAACCTTGGTGTGGAGACTTAGAGGTTCTCAATTTTGGGAACTTGGAGAACCATTTCATCCATCCAAATCCATAGATCTAAGATGCAAGGAATGAAGGCCCTCTTTTTGGGTGATTAGCCTTTGCTTATGCAAAGAGGAATCTACAAAGGTATAATTTCTCAACTTATAAATGTTGTTTTAAGTTGAGTCAAGGTTCACCAATCTACTAGGCTTTGAATTTCATGGTTAATGTTTTGTTTTTAAGTGCATGTAAGCATGATTCCGCCTTTAATTGTTAATTGCATGCTAATAGATGTTGCTTAAATGAACATGTTTTTCACAAAATTTCCTTCAAATTTAGCCTGAAACTTTTGTCAAAAATAATAAACCATGAATGACTAAAGTCTTCTGTTTGATGAAGGAAAATGTTAGTCCATGCCTGAATGTAATCAAAATAATTGTAATGGTTATTGGGAATGAGAACATGCTGTGTATGAAGGGGTTTGTTCTGGTAGAGAGGGAGTCCTCATTCTGATTCAGTTAAAAACTTTCCAATGTAAAGAGAATGATAAAGGATTTTGTTTTCATGGGTTTTGTTGTAGAGTGGTTTGATTGAAATGGATTCAGTCTCACTGAGAATGGCTTGGTAATATTTGAGGGTTTTATATGATTCGGTAGGTTGATAATGAAAATTGGGTGGAAAAACTATTTTAACTATTTTTTATGGGGCTTGTTCTTGATGAATGTTGAAGGGAATGCTGAAAAGATATTCATCTGGATTTTTCTTAACATATAGGGATATTTTGTTGTAACTGGCTGATTGAGATGATGATGATTGGTATGATGGTTTTTGAAATACTATCCTTTTGTAATTGTCTTAATTTTTTGAGGTCTGTTTCCGTGCAGAACTCAAATGTGATTTTTTTACCTAACATTCTAGTGGTTATACGATTATGGTGAACCTTAAAAGGATATAGAAGGGCTGTGAAAGGAAGACCTAAAATGATTGGATCCGAGATATTTTTTATTAAGACAAATGGGGTTTTAAAACAGACATTGTTTTGACAAATATGGGCTTTTGGAATTTCATATTTTAATTGCATTGGTGACTGGTTTGGTTTGCAGCACTAAGTATTTCTGTTGATTTATGAAAATACTTAGTAGGAATTAATCTTTCTTAAATACAATTTAAGTCTGCTCCTAAGTCAATCAAAGCAATTGTGTTTAGATGAAAATCTTCAATTATTATTTTGATTTTAGAATACCATTTATGGATTCTTATCTTGTCTAGAAGTCCTAAAATTAAACCTTCTACTGATTTTTCTTCAGACTGAGAGTCTGAATTGTGACTTGAGGAAGACCTACTGTGTTCTTCATCATTATTGTTGACAAGTATTTGTGTTTGAACTCTACTGAGATGTGTGCGAATTTCTAGGTTCTCTGATTTTAGAAACCTAATTTCATCTTTGATTTTATTGACCTCTCTTTGTAGATCCTTAACTATAATTTCCTTTTTAGACTTATTGAACCTTTCCAGGGTTATGCTAAGACTAATTTTTTGGGAAAGTTGTCGATGACTGGAAGTAGCTTCTTCTGGGATACTAACTTCTTAAGCTTTTTTAAATAAAACGATTTCAATTCAGGGTCATCTACTTTGCTGATTAATTCAATAAGAAGATCTTTTTATTTTTCTTGTTTATTGAGAACTGAAATTTTGTTACAACAAGTGTTAGTGCATCCTATTTTGATGTCGGGTGATGAAAGCCTGCTTGAGGAATTATTGGAAGAAGATGAATTAGAAGATTGATTATGGTCTGTATCTTTTAATTCTAGAACTTGGATTAACTGGGTTTTTTCCTCCTCAGAGATTTTCAACTGGTTGATTGTTTTCTTGACTCTGCATTTGTTTGCATAATGACAGAATTTGCCACACTTGTAGCAATCATTGAGATTCTTCCATCGAATTTTGAATGGTTTATTTAAGACTAGTAATTGGTGGTTGATTTGTCCCGCTTCAAAGTCAGACGCTATTGGGGAGGTTTACTCTTCTTGATTTTGAGTATTGGTTTGGTATACAGGATTGGTGACTTGAGAGGTTGTTTCTATTGATTTTAATTTGATATTAATAAAATCATTGATTAATTCTTGCTGAGTGACAATTGAACCTGTTTCTACTGCCTTCAGTTTTTTGTTGATTAGCGAATTAATTAATTCTTGATCTTGACCTACCATACTGGCATATGTGGATCTAGAAAAAGAATTCCTACTGCGTGCTAAAGATTTGTGTGACTAGGGAAATTTGTGAACATTTGATTTTCTGGCTGGTCGGTCAAAGTTGATTTTAACTGTTCCGTCAAAATATTGTTCTATGTTGTCTGGGTTGACTAGACTATTTTGAATACTAACTCGTTTACTTTCGTTAATCAAACACCAATATGAAGGTAGACTGATATCTGACCACTTAATGGTTCTGGGTATTTTGATGTTGACATTTTCTTGGTTTGTTTGGATTAGGAGTGTATGGTATCTAAGACTTTTGACTAAGGCTTGGAAATTCATGTTTGTTCCTGTAACTTTGAAATAAACTCTAAAAATTAAGGCTAATGGTTATACTCTTTCAAGGACTTGGTATCCTGAAGTTTTGATGTTTAATGTGAGTGCTTTCAGTATGTAGGGGTTTGAAAGACTTATTATGAGATCTAGGAAACAATCAAAATGAATTGGTCCATTATAAAGACTTGACTCAATCATTCCAAGTATACTATCACTGAAGTCAGTGAATCTTGCATCTTGGAGACATAATAAAATAAAGGTATTGAGACCTCTTCTTGTCAAGGGCTTAACTGCTATTTGGACTAGGCCGATGTGAATATAATTGTAATCGTCTTTTCTATGAGTTCTGATTTGTTCAAGTGTGAATAATTGACAAGTTTCATGTTCTTTGCTAAGAGCATATGCTTTTTCAACTGTTTTGACATGGTGTTCACTTCTAAAAAAGGCTACTGACCATTTCTTTTTGTAAATGTTTTTTGTACAAACTTTGGGGATATTCCAATCTCCAAAGTCGACACTATCGTCTATTTGAAATTCTAACTTTTGTTCTTCATTTACTACATCTGGAATTGTTCCTAAACTAGATCTAGAGTTGGTGCTTGCCATTGAATTAGATCTAAATAATCTACTCATATTGTTCAAAATACAGATTTTCAAAACATAAATCCTATTGGCTTACCTTCCTCGGGTATTTGCTAAATTCCCTCTTTGCCCATGCGATCCGCTCATGCCAATCATATGGACTTATTGTTTGGAACACGCCTTACTATTTGGGTTAAGAGTGAAACAATACAGCTTAGGAAGATAACAAATAAGACAAACTGAATTGGAAACTGAAAGATGAACAAATAAGATGATTAAAAAGATGATAACTCAATTACCACTCACTTGGTATAATTGTCCTCATCGTTATTATTACCACTCGACTAAAACCGTTTATAAACGGCCATGTTAACCACTACACAACAAAAAATCGTAAAAACTACTCGGTTCCTTTCCCTTTTCCATTCAATACTCTCGTTACTCTTCCCCAAACCTCTATCATTTCAAAATCTTATCACGCAAAAGATACTTCCCCATAAACCCTAAAATCTCCATAGTTTCCTATACTTTCAAGCCGGATTTTCAGTAAAGTGATTCACAAGTTCCGCCGGATTCCTAGAAAAGATCAGTGTTTCAAAGGTTTTCCTACTACTCAAAATCGTCCTTTTTGCATGATTATATTTCGAATTCTGTCAAATATGAATGCATTATCAAAGTTTTGGATGCATTATCAGGTGTTTTTGTACTTGTTTGTGTGAAAGAAAACTGTAAAAAACGCATGCATTATCAAGTGTTTTTTGCACTTGATTTTACAAAAAACTCAGTGTTCCAGTTCGTGAAAAAACAATTTTAGTGTTTTAGATGTTTCATTTTCACTATTTTAGTTTATATGTATACTTATTCTACACTTTGTACTGATGCTGCACATATAAAAAACGCATGCATTATCAAGTGTTTGCTGCACTTTGTATTGATGCTGCACTTTGAACTAATGCTGCACTTTGAACTAATGCTACACTTTGTACTGATGCTGCACTTTGTAAATTAATTATGGTTGTACTTTTTGTTTCTAAATTGATTCTTCAACATCTGAACAAGAAAATGAATATGCATCTAAATTTTGTAAGTAAAAACATTAACCGTCTAGTTTCGATGCAGCACTTTGAACTGATGCTGCACTTTAAACCGATGTTGCACTTTGTACTGATGTTGCACTTTGTAAATTAATTATGGTTCTACTTTCTGTTTGTAAATTGGTTCTGCACAATTATGCATCTACATTGTGTGTTACCAACCAATTCTGCATCTGCCTTGTTTGCTAAGTGATGGTGAATCTACTTGTGCGCTAAGTGATGCTGCATCTACTTGTTTGCTAAGTGATGCTGCATATAGCTTGCACGCTAAGTGATGTTGCATATAATTTGTGTGCTTAATGATGCTACATCTAGCTTGTATGCTAAGAATCTAACCTTTGCATCTAGTTTGTACTGATGCTGCACTTGTAAAAAACACATGCATTATCAAGTGTTTGCTGCACTTTGAAACTGATGCTTCACTTTGGACTAATGTTGCACTTTGTAAATTAATTCTGGTTGTACTTTTTGTTTATAAATTAATTCTTGTGTGCTAAGCATCTGCCATTTGCTTCTAGTTTGTCATTTATATGACTTCTTATTATTTGATAATTTATTATACTCACGATCTTTCATTTTTTTTTATGTAGATGACGACAAACGCAAAACATCTTGCAATAAAAAAGAAATTAGCTTTTCATGCCGTAAAGCGTCGAGCAACAGATGAGAACTAAGTTCAAATAAGGCTGAATCTCTTGGCCTTTGCAGAACTAATACAGGAGCGTCTTGGCATTCATATATAAGTCACCTTTTTGGTAGAATAGTGAAAGCCTACATAAAAGGTGACTTACAAATGAAGAAATTGGGTTGGAATGTCATACATATAGTGAACTGATATGACACTGAAAAGGGAATGTTCAAATTCAAAAATGGATATTGCAAAGTAAATGCTGATGATGTCCAACGCATATTTGAGATCCCAAACCGAGGCAGAGAAGCCCCTCAGTCAACAAGAGATTGGAGAATCCCAAAACCAAAAGAAAACAGATTTGTTGATAAATACTTCTCATAAATGACAAGAATTGGTAGAAGAGAAATTGCACAAGCAATTCAAGTTGCATTTGGGACAACAGAAGTGGATCAAGATGCAGCCTGCCTTCTAATTCTTTATTTGCTAAACACAAATCTGCTTGGGAGCTCAGCGGGGAAACTCCCTTGGAGTTTGGCAAAGAATTGCAACTTCATTGATAATATAAATCAGTACAACTGGGCCAAGGAAAGAACAAGATACTTGATGGAATCAATTGATAGAACACAGAAGAGAAAAAGAGACAAACAATCAACCATTAGTGGCGATGTTGTACTTTTACTAGTAAGCAAACAAAAACTAATAAAAAAAAATCAGCTTTTGTCTTATTTTTCAAAAATATACAAATCTCTAACTTTTATTTTATCTACATTATTGGATTTGTGATCACACCACAATCATCAACCCAATAGAAGGAAAAGAGAAACATTCACCAACAACAGTAAAGTGGGATTTAGCAAAACTACATGCAAAATTTTATAAACAAGCAAATGAAGATTTGGAGGTAAAACTGATACTGCAATCACTTTTATGTAAAACATGGTGCTACATGTACTTTATGTGAAAAGATATTCTGCACTTTGTATTGATGTTGCTCTTTGAACTGATGTTGCACTTTGTAAATTAATTCTGGTTGTACTTTCAGTTTGTAAATTGATTCTTAAACATCTGAAAAAGAAAATGAATATGTTGCACTTTGTACTGATGTTGCACTTTGTAAATTAACTCTGGTTGTACTTTCAGTTTGTAAATTGATCAAACAGGTGATGGGGAAATTCAAATGACATTATCTGCGTGGATGACAAAAAAAACAAAGCCAAGATAAGCTAAAAAGTCAAGACGATGACCCGGCAGACAAAATGGTAAAATCAAGAAAGAAGCTAATAATCCATAATTAATGCTACATACTAATATTTTGTTATAACTGATGTTGCATACTCATATTCTGTTATAACTGATGCTGCATTCTAATTTTGTTATAACTGATGCTGCATACTAATTATGTTATAACTGATGTTGTATACTAATTCTTGTATAAGTAATAATGCATGCTAAAAACTTAGTCTGGTATAACTGATGCTACATACTAATATTCTGGTATAACTAATGCTGCATACTAATATTCTGTTATAACTGATGATGCATACTAATATTCTGTTATAAGTGATGCTGCATACTAATTCTATTATAACTGATGTTGCATACTAAGTCTGGTATAACTCATGTTGCGTACTAAGTCTGATATAAGTAATAATGCATGGTAAAAAAATACATTAAGTCTGGTATAACTAATGCTGCATACTAAATCTTTGTCATTTAATTCTTGATTTTGAATACAATTAGGAGGAAGAGGGTGGAGAACAAAATGAAAGTGAAGATCACTTTGACACACTGGTTGATAGTCAGAGTATTTATGGCTCCTAAATTCCAAATGAGCAAGTCCAAGATGACCAAAATATTGCACATGATTCTGCTTATCAAAGTGTTTAAAATGAAGAAAGAAATACGGACATCATATACATGGACGAGACTGAAATTGATAGGGTCATCAATTATGTGGTTAAATTCCTGTAAGATCCCACATCGTCCAGGGGAGTGATCCTTATATGTATATTACCATCTCTACCTAGCACGAGGCCTTTTAGGAGCTCACTGGCTTCGTGTTCCATTGAAACTCCGAAGTTAAGCGAGTAGCGTGCGAGACCAATCCCATGATGGGTGACCCACTGGGAAGTTCTCGTGTGAGTTCCTAGAAACAAAACCGTGAGGGCGTAGTCGGGGCCCAAAGCGGACAATATCGTGCTACGGTGGTGGAGCGGGCCCGTGATGTGGTGGACCCCGGGCCGGGATGTGACAATTCCAACCAAAAGAGGCAGTACCAAAAGAGGTCCCAGGTGCATCAATTGAACAATCAATTCCTCCAGTGCAAATCTAAGAATCAGTCCTTATAGTGCAAGAAGAGGTAGTAATAATAGTGGGTCCAAGCACCTTAGTCCCTCCACTGCCAGTTCAAGCTAAGGAACAAGAAGGAAATGCATCATCTATTTCTCAACTGCCAGTTCCCCCCGAAGATTCGACAATCAAGACAATGAAGCAAAAAACATTCGACAATCTAGAAGAAGTACGAACAAAATCTCAAACACCTGTTTAAACTCGATCAATAGTCAAGCGCATCAAATACTATCATTGATGCACACAACTACATTCTCAGAGACCAAGAAAGCAATTTGGATCATCAAAACTTCTACTTCTCGGTCAATGTCTTTGTAAGTTATAAATATTGAATTTAGACAAAATCTATACTGATGTTTCATACACATGTCCACAATGATGATTCATACTGATGCTGCATACTGATTGTCGATATACTAATTATGTTCTAGATAAATAGATGAACTTCAACAACTACGAAAACGACGAAGCCAAAATGAAAGAATTAAAGCACAGTTTAGGGGAGCAATTAAACGAGCAAATGGGAGTTGCGTGAAAAATATTTATACCTATTCTAAATCACGAACACTACACATTGCTTGTCTTCGACACAGAGGATAGACATTTCAAATTTTACAACTCTAACAGAAAAAACCTTTAAGAAGGATTTTAACCCTAAAAACTACCTAGCTTAAGTGGCGTGCATGCCAAGTAATTAATAAGCTAACTACGTCCTTCGGTTGTGTGCGGGGCGTGCCAACTCGTCGGTCGAGTTCGGCCAGGGAGTAAAATATGTTGATGTGGTGTTGGGCGAGTTGCTGACTTCTTGATCTCGCGACTGCGGCTCACCATAGTGTCTAAGCAATGCATTTTTCTTAATTATTTGATTGCTACAATTCAGTGGAATATATGAACATCAATTTGGAGAGAATTTTTTTAATAGACTAGCATATGAGGATCGACTGAGAAGAGGAAAAAAGGAAGGAGTATGAGAGCGTCAAAACACAATTAACAATTGAAGAGAGAGAAAAAATTTCAGATTTTAATTTCTAATGTTATTTGTTTAAATACTCAAAGAAAATTGTCATAACATCTCAACTATTATAAGTGGGCTAATCTATTGGTTTAAAATTTGTGTCAAATCTTGTGTAAATAATACGATGTCACGGATCCGTCCCTATATATATATAATACAATGTACTATGTATTATACAATTTCTTATAATTTTTCTGCACAAATGCATATATGATAAACGTGGAGTTTTGGAAGACTAATTAAACTAATATTCAGAACATTTTATATTGGTCTTACTTTCTGTTTCGTTAATATTTGAACATTGGACTTAAATGAAGGAAAGTCCAAGAATGCCAATTAAAATGGGACTTGCCAGAAGCCCAACATCTAGCCCAGAAGCAAATTGAAGCCCTCTCAGCCAAGCTACATGCCACATGGCTATAATCGAAGTAACAAGTGATGGGGACTAACCTACTATCAGCCAAAAAACACTTTCTAATGGCATTACAAGTAAAAAGAGGCCCCAGAGACAAGGACACTCAACCAATTAAACAAACAAACATACAAACTTTGCTCTCAAGCCAGATTTGCATCCAAAAGCTTCATTAAGTCAAATTCAGTCATTTTAGCGTAGTTCTTTAGAAAAACTATGTCTTGTTTAGTTTAAAAGCTATGCTACCTCCCTTACTGGTGTAGTATCGATTCCCTTGTGTAAACTTGTGTACCACCCATCCCTTTTTGAGCATACAACTCTTGTAAACTCAAAGAGAAGTGACTGCAAGAAGTTTAACCTTCCCAGACAAGGTGAAATCTTACCCGAAGTCTTCATTTGTTTTCTAAATTAGTAGATATATTGCTTAATGCATTCTCCAGTATGTGTTCAAGTTATTTCCACCTGTTTTTCTATTTCAAGAAGTCTATTTGCATCTAGATCTAGTTTGCTTAAATGAATATGCTTTCATTAGATATAATCTATAACCAAACAAGTGACTTAAGGGGATATGGACTCCCCTCATTTGAACATACAAGACTATGAACTAAAAGTCCTTGTTTACAAGGCAAGAAAAAGAACTTAATGTGGACTTAACCCATCCACGATAATCCTTTGATAACAAGAAGTTGGCGTAATTTGGGCGCAAGTAATCAACTTAAAACACACTTGTTCTACATCTGCTATACTGAGATAGCAGTGGCACGCCTAACACTTAGTTAGTTTTGATTGCGAGCCTCAAGGCCTACACCTAAGGCCCCATAAAGGCATCTTTTAGAACTAACTTTGTCCTCTTCTTGTAGCATCTCAACAAGTAAGATCCCAACTACACCTGCAAAGTGTCAATCCCTTAGGGAGCTATGCTGAGGTTCGAGGAGCCTTCTCCAAAGAAATCTTTGCTTGAACATAGTTTTGGCACGCCCAGTGGGATATTCATATTTAGTCTTGTATGCCAAGAAGAAGGTGAACCACAGAATACGGGCTACCCCAGTGTTTACCAAAAGCAAACATGACAAATCATCCAAAAGATTTTTCCTCTTTACGAGGACCAGCTGTTCTCTAGAGCCTGACTACATCTGAGAAATCAGGAAGGAATGTGACTAATGAAGACTTGCAAGCCACAATGGTGCATGTGTTGAAAAGTATGGAGAATATCTCCCTGGAGCCCAGAGGAGAAGTAAGCAGGCTCTGCTCCCTTACAGGAAGTTTGTAGAGAAGACTAAATCTGGAGTACCCTACTCCAAAAGACAGTAATGCTCAAGAAATGATGAGAGAATCAAGCCCTGAGAAAGAGTCAGTTATTCCTCTATTTCAATTGCTTAAGGAAAAGAGGAATAAAAGGAAGAACAAAAAGGGATCTAGAATTAGCCAGCCAGTGTTGGAAGAGATCCTGGAAGCGGAGTTGCCCAACCCTTTATTATTCTCACTAGATAATATAGGGCCAAACGAGTAAGAAATAAAGAAGTATGGGATGCCCCAGTTAATTGGAAAATCCAGCGGGAAAGGTGAGCTCGCAACTATGGACAAACCTCCCCCTTGTAGGTCACCACCATTAGCTAATAAGAGATGAAGTGCCAAGTGGAGGAAGCCCAAACCAAGAAATGAGACTTTCTCAGGCAATGGTCGTAGCCCGAAGTGGGAACTCCATTATACCCTGCCTAATAATACAGCCAATCAGTAACTAAGAGATGAGTTGGCCGAGTTAAGGAGGATGATACTCCAGAATACTCAACCTCAAGCTCGCCTGATGTTCAGGATCATCTACCAGAAACCATACCCTGAGTATATTGATGAGCATAATCATTTTCCCCTCAACTTCAAGATGCCCGCGTTTCCAACTTTCAGTGGAGAAGATGGCAGTGTGTCCTCTTGAGATCACATCTTCAAGTTCTCCAATCATTGTTTGCCATTTGAAGACAATCCTAATTATAAGTTAAGATTGTTTGGAAACTCGTTGGTGGGCTTAGCATCTCAGTGGTACTCTCTGTTGCCCTCCAATTCTATTGCTAACTGGGGGTAAATGGAGATGGCTTTTCATGAACAGTTCTATAGAAAGGAGCCCGAGATGACAATCAATGATCTAGTCGAGGTGAAGCAATATGAACATGAGTCTACTGAGGACTTCATGATGAGGTTTAGGAAGTCAAGAATGAGGTGCCAATTCCCTATTAATCATGCCCAGCTTATATCCATTGCTCAGAACGCATTGAGGTTGCCTTTAAGGAAAACGTTTTATGATGTACAATTCAGTGAGCTACACGAGTTGGTGATTGCTGCCACTAAGTATGAGAAACTGCTGATCAATGAGCAACAAGTGAAGCACTCCTCTAAAACACCTCATTTTTACAAAAACAAAGCTGCCATTCATCAACTAGAGTTTGAAGGAGTAGAGCCAGAAGAAAGTAAAGGTCATGGAAGATAAGGGATGGACATGTGTGCAGCAGAGATGACTACGCTCTTTTAACCATTAATAGTGAAGGGTTTAGTCTAACCAGTTAAGGATCAGAAGGTGGTGGATTTGTCCCAATGAAACCCCCTAAGTACTAGAGTTATTCTTTTGATTTGACCAAGGCCTCGGAAATCTATGAAAAGTTGGTACGGACAAGAGTGATTGTGCCCGACAGCACAAAAAAGATGCCTAAACCAGAAGAATTAAGAGGAAAGAAGTATTGCAAGCTGCACTATAACTTCAACCACTTCATAGCCAATTGTGTCCAGTTAAGGATTTAATACAAGACCTCATAGTAAAAGGAAAGTTGTTATTGGAGAAACCGCATGCCAATATGATGATTGCCACAGATCCCTTCCCAGAAGCCCCAATCAACATGATCAACTTGACTTGGGCTGAGAAAGGGAAAGGAAAAACGACCTGGGAAGGAAAAGCAGAAAGGAGGCAAGTTGATAGACCAACGGAAGAAACTATCAAGTTGCCCGAGAAACCTAAAACAACCATAGTTAAAGGGCTGGTATTGTGTAGCAAGTGCCAGTGTGAATGTGAGCTAGATGTGCCAGCATCAAGAACCATTATTGATCAAGAATTGATTAAAATAAGATAGAAAGAAAAACAAGAGGCCCACAGAAGCATCATGCGGAAAGCTAAGAAAGGGACATCTAGGAATGTTTTCCAAAGGTTGAGAGGGGATTCTCAACCAAAGGGTTTGTCAGAGGTATTCAGAAATTACGAAGCCTCTGAAGAAGTAGAAGACAAAGAAGCTAAAATACAAAAATGGGTGGAGGTTAGGCCTTCTCAGCCAAGATATGAAGGTAGTAATGTCAGGATAAAGGGAAGGAACAAAGAGCGTAATATCCCCATTCACCAAGAAGGATTTTGCCCGACTCGGGCGGAAATGGTATGTAGTTGGGAATGATGGGAGACTTGTCAAGGCAATGGGAGCCTCCATGATTATGAGAGTCCAGAGACAGCACAAAGCTCATATGAACTCACTTAAAGTCCCTGCTACATCAAAAATCTCTGAAAATGTGAAATTTGAAAAGGTACCTCATAGGGGAAGAAATCAACTTCACTAGAGAAGCAAAAAAGAGGTAGAAAGAGCTAATAGCAAGACTGAAGAAAAAGGGAGATCATGTGCCACAAGGTCTTTATCCAGGAAAGTACAGAATCTTGAGGAAGGCTCAAGAGGATATGGTGATGATGCCAACCCCAAGATAGAGCCCAGGATCAATATGCTTTGGAACTATCTTGCCTGAGAGAGGGTTGCCCTAACCTTTGTTAGTTGATACTCTCTTTGAAAACCTGGAGCAAGTACATGACTTTGGAATAACCTGGGAATAAAAGTTGGCCGAGTTAATGATGCCAAAAGAAGCACAAGCTTGGTTAGATGAATTCATGGACCATATTGGGTCAAAAATGAGGATGTACCTGAACCTAGCACCTTTCACATAAAGAGGACATATGTTCTATCTGCCATGTTTTGCACCGAGCCTAATCAACCTGCCACAATGAAGGATGATTACTTGACAACATAACCTATGATGGCACATGTTAGTGTTGAAGAAGCAGGAAAAGAAGAGTCCAGCCAGATGGGTTTGCCCGAGCAATTAAGGAATGAGCCCAAGAGAGTGTATTCTGACATAATGGTCTTCAGCCGCCCGAATATGGCCTTAGCATCTCAAGCTCATATATGTAACTGCTCATCTGAAAGGAGTACCCTTCAATAGGGTTTTGATTGATGGTGGAGCTGCGGTCAAAGTGTTGTCGTATAAGCAGATGAAAATGATGTGTAGAAGTGAGGAGGATCTCATCCCCATGGATCTAACAGTTTCCAGTTTCTCTGAAGCTATCACTAGAACTCATGGGATATTGCCATTGAAGGTTGACTTGGGTTCCAAGCAAATCATGTTAGCCTTCTTGGTTGTGGATAGTAGTTCCACTTATGGAGCTTTGCTAGGCTGAGACTGGATTCATTAGAGTCTCTTTGTACCTTCCACCCTATATCAACAAGTAGCAGAACCTGAAAAGCCACCACCAGAGGTACAAGACCTTTTAGAAACCATTGAATTGGGGACTAAGGAAGATCCAAGGCCTATACAAATCAGTCGCTTGTTGGGAACTGAAGATCGGGCAAAGATGGTCAGTCTTCTGCATGAGTTTAAAGACTGTTTTGCTTGGCATTACACTGAGATGCCAAGTTTAGATTTAACCTTAGTAGAACATAGAATGCCTATTAAGGAGGGAGATAAACCTGTGAAGCAAACACCACGAAGGATGTTAAAAAAGATAGAAGAAAAAGTCAAGGAAGAGATTGAAAGGCTAGTGAAGGCTGGATTTATTAGGCCTACCAAATATGTCGAGTGGTTGGCCAATATTGTACCTGTATTAAAAACTATAACTAATGCAGTTCGATGTTGTGTTGACTATAGAAACATTAATGGAGCCATGCCTAAAGATGAGTATCCCATGCCCATGACTAACCGATCCGTAGATGCAGTTGCTAAACATAAAGTCTTATCTTTCATGGATGGGAATGCTGGTTACAATCAGATAAAAATGGCTAAAGAAGATATACATAAAACAGCTTTTAGATGCCCAGGCCATGTTGGAGCATATGAATACTTAGTTATGCTATTCAGGTTTAAAAATGCCCGTGCAACCTATCAAAGAGCAATGAATACCATTTTTCATGACTTGATTGGCCATAGCATAGAAGTATACATTGATGACATCGTGGTGAAGTCTAAAACTGAAGAACAACACCTAGTTGACCTCAGACAGGCCTTGACAAGAATGAAAACCCATAAGTTAAATATGAATCCTAATAAATGTGCTTTTATGGTAAGATCGGGCAACTTTTTGGGATTCCTTGTTCACCAAAGAGGAGTAGAGGTTGACAAGAATAAAGCTCAGGCAATAATGGAATCACTTCCTCCTACCAACAAAGTACAATTGCAAAGGCTGCTGGGTAAAATCAACTTTCTGAGGAGATTCATTGCTAACTTGGCAGGCAAGATTCAGCCGCTAACTCCTGTGCTAAGATTGAAAGATAGAGAAGAGTTCGAGTGGGCCCCACCACACTAAGAGGCCTTTGATAGAATAAAAGTTTATTTAACTTCTCCATCAGTGCTTATGCCACCTCAGAGAGGCAAACCTTTAAAGCTTTACATTTCTGCCTCTGAAAAGTCAATGGGAAGCTTGCTGGCTCAAAACAATGAAGGTGGGAAAGAGCAAGCAATTTACTACCTCAGTAGAATCCTTACTTATGTAGAAACAAGATATACACCAGTAGAGAGGTTGTGTTTGGCTCTATACTTCACTGCTTACAAACTAAGGCATTATATGTTGCCCTACCACATCCACATTATTGCCAAGACAAATGTGATCAAGTACATGCTGTCAAAACCAATGCTAACCAGCATGATTGGAAAGTGGATTCTGGTACTATTAGAGTTCAGTTTTAAATATGTGCCTCAAAGAGTGATCAAGGGACAAGCAATTGCAGATCAAAGAGCACCAAGAGTCTCAAGATGAGATTATCAACATCCTAGGAACTCTGGAATTGGCCAGTTTGTGGATCCTACCAAGCAAAACCTTCTCGGGCGAAGAAGAATGGATCCAACAAGAGATAAAGAGAATAGCTAGTCTCTAGATCACTCATTGGAAACTGTAGTTTGATGGTTCTTGCACTCAAAATGCTGCCGGGGCAGGGATTGTTATCATTGATCCCAAGGGAGTTCACCATTGTTATTCATTCCTCCTGGATTATGAAGAGACCATCAACAATCGGGCAGAGTATGAGGCACTGATAATTGGCCTGGAAATCTTGATGGAGTTAAGAGCAATTGAAGTTGAAGTGTTTGGTGATTCAGAATTGGTGATCAATCAGCTGAATAGGGGATACAAGTGCAGACACATCACCATGGTAGGTTACTAATTTGCTTCAGCATGGCTATTGAGTTATTGGGGCACTCAAATATCAGTCAGCCATATTCCCAAATAATCAAATGCAATGGCCAATGAGATGGTACAGTTGGCTTTTGGAGCACAGATCCAAGAAAGAAGATTTGAGGTAGAAGTCGAGGTGCAAAAGAGGAATCTCCCATCCAACTTTGGTAGAGGATTCATCCAAGATGTAATGACTAAAGAGCCAGAAATAGACGACTGGAGGACACCTATTATTCAGTATTTGAAGATCCATCATTCCTCACAAGTAAGAAAAATAGACAACAAGTAACTAAGTATGTCATGTAGGATGAGAATCTGCTAAGAAATACTCCAGATGGATTGTTGTTAAAGTGCTCAGGCCAAGAAGAATCAATGAGAGTGATGGCCAAAGTACATGACGGAATATGTGGGGCACATCAAGCTGGAACTAAGATGAGATGGCTGCTCAGGAGATATGGTTACTTTTGGCCTGACATAGAGAAAGGTTGTAAGGCTTATTCCCGAGGGTGTGAGGAATGTCAAAAGCATGGACCTCTTCAACATGTGCCTTTAGTACCTTGGAATGTCAAATACTAACACATTTGCTAAATATATTTCTAACTATATTGCTGACTTGTACCCCTAATACTCCCCTTCAATCTCAACTGGGGAAACCCAGTTTGAGATTGGAAGAGCATTTGCAATCACTGGTATGAAACCAGAAAACAGAACACAAAGTTGAACCATCTGCAATCCTGCAATTCCACTTCATCCACCTTAGATTCATTCTATGTCAAGAACAATATGACAGAAAACCTTGCATTCAGCTACCATTTAATTGCCTTCTTTCAATCTGGTTGTTGGTAGTTAACCTTTCAAAATTGTACTACTCTGCAATCTTGCTTTCCTGGTAATCCTTTTCATCATTTTATCCTTTTGAATAGTTCTACAAAGCAGTACTGCCCCTAACTTCTAACAGGACCTTGTCATTGCAATCAATCTCACTTTCCATCACACTTTTCTTTGTATCTAAAACTACATTGAGGTCAGCTCTGCTAGAATTTGAACTGCTGTCCAGGTTCAGTTTTGGCTTCACCAAAAGATTTTCCTCAATAGATCCTCCCCTGCTTTTATTTCCAGATATAATGCTCTTTTCAGTTTCACCCTTATCGTGATCACCAGAGTCATCGCCATTATGTATATATGTTCGCATAGACAACTGATATTTTCCAAACTAGGAATAGGGTTCTGAGCAACAATTTTCTCCATAGATACTTCAATGTACTCATCCCCAGTTATAACATACTTTTCAGTCTCATGATCACCATCATCAATAACATTTCCTCTTACGGGTCTGTTGCTGCTATAATCTGCATCATCCAGACCAACATAGTGCGTTGTTTGATTTATACCAGTACTGCTCAAGGAATTTGCATCAGATGCGACATTTGTATCACTTTCTGGAAAGTTCACCTGTAATGACTTGTAATTATCATAAGTCTATTGTCTCTCACGAGAGCTAACCAAGCTTTTAGCTACCTGAGGCATCATAATGTCAGCAGGGGATGATTATTCATCTGAACCTTGGTTTTCAGTAGTCTTGATCTAAATCTGAGACACATTGGCTTCTTCCAAAGGCACATCTTTAACCATTGGCTTGATGCTGCCTCCATCTAAATTATAATCTTTGCAGATACAATCTTCTCATCCAAAAAATCCAATATTCCTCTGCCTCTCACATGAGTTTCAATCAAAGAACAGCCTTGTATAAATGAGTCGTAGCACACCCTCATGCTGGTATAACAACTTCTTATGGGTTTACCCTTCGTGGGATTTACCGTCAACAATCTCTTTCAACTTGGCTTCGGCCTTTAATATTTACAAAAAAAAAGAAAATTAACAAACTATAGTGTGGCATCGGCCTTAACTATAGCACCACGGGATCGCCTTTTGTGGATTTTACCAAAAACAACTTCTTTGAACAATGGCATCAGCCTTCACAATTTCAACAACAAAAAATCAACATTTATGTAGGATTACCCTTTGTGGGATTTACCTACTCATATAAATGGGATTACCCTTCGTGGGATTTACCGTCAACAACTTCTTACTGCATCTCTTCAAGAAACATACAACCAGACTTCTAGTAGATACATGCTACAACTAAGCTGGTTAGACTATCAAATTATAGCTGAGATAAGCTTCTGAACAATTTAAACCCAATGATGAGAAAACAGAAATTCAAGGACTTACAATATATAATCTTGAAATTAAGTCCCATTTGGAACAAATTATGATAGCAACAGCTGCATTATCAAGGACCATGAGTAACTTCACTAGTAGGACACCAAGAATCACCCAATTAAAAGTAAAATCCATAAACCATCAACAAAATACCATCTTAACACACTGATGAAGTAGTAGAAGTAATTGCAATAAGAAATCATTCCAATTCTCCAAAGAATTCAGAGAAAGTGATTGGAAACATAACCTTCACAAAAATCTTGAGCTGTCATTTCGTCGAACATGTGGATTGCACAAATTTTGAACGTTCCTCCATACCAGAAAAACCGAACATTGCTCAAAATGGCAAAAATAAAGCTCAAATAGGTGATCTATGAACTCCACCAAGAGGAAAGAAATAGACCCAAGGCGCCGATGAAAACGCACCATAAAAAAAAAGCAAAAATGCACAATCTCCCACCAAGAAACCAAGCAATCACTCTTGACATTTCGTCAAACATATAATGTGCAATACCCAGAAACAATTCAACTCTTGAAAAAAAAACCATAAACAATTCAACTTTTGAATCTTCGAAGACCTCTCGTTTTCTTCGTGGTTACTCACACCTCAGCGAAATACCATTCCCTGAATCCCCTCACACTACTTTGACTTGCCACCCCACCACTCACTACAGAGTCCAAGAAACCCAGTGGTTTAATAGGTCTTCCAATGAAACTAATGGTAGCAATTCTAATTCCAATCAAAATCAGCCTTCCGATGCTTCAAATATTGATAGGAGAGAGAAACTTACTGAGAAATGAGTCTTTATTAATCATGTTGAGGTAGCTTGGCAAGAGAGAAGATCCAGATGATTTAGAGCCACCAAGATCCATGGCGAGAATCAGAACCTGAAGAAACCCAGCGAACCCCATTTCAGAAAACCTCCAGGAAACGATTGCTGTTGTGGGTTTTGGCGATTTTCTCTAAGATTTTGTTGTGGGTTTCTTGATTTTCCCAGAAACGATTGCTGTTCGTGGGATTTTTTTGATGATTTTGTGCACATCTCCAGTAGAAGAAGAAGAATGGCCGATGAGGTTTGAAGCTGGAAGCGTAAAGATTCTGGAAGCTCTTCGTATTTTAGAAGATTTTCAAGTGCTCGGACTTCGGAGTAAAAACCAAAAGCTAGCAGCGTGAATGGCCTATTTGTCGATGATCTGCGATACGACTTTGGAAAGAAAGAAGATTCATCGAGATCAGTGGAGAAATCTCTGATCACAGTCTAGAAAAATCAACTAAGAAGTAAAAGAATGATCACATAAGCACCCAGAAACTTATCCGAACATCTAAAGAAAATTTGGAAAGAAACTAAGCTAGAAACAGATGAAAAATAATGGGAAGTGGAACCACCAAAATCCATGGCGTGAGCCTGGTGGCTCTGACACCATGTTAACTACATTGAAATGTTTGGGAATTGAAGGGAAAATTAAGAAGAAATTATGAACAAAATGATGAACACATAGATATTAGAGAGAGAGAGAGAGAGAGAGAGAGAGAAAATTTAGAGAGAGAAAATATAACTTGTATTAACTGAAAGAATGAAGATTACACACTTTGTTTTTATACTAGTAAGCCTAACAACTCTAACCAAATACTAACACACTTGCTAACTATATTTCTAACTATATTGCTAACTTGTACCCTTAATAATAGTCCAAAGAAGTGGCATGAGAAGTTAGGAGACACTTTGTGGGCTTATATAACCTCCAAGAGGGCAGGAACTGGAACTACTCCTTACGCCTTAACCTTCGGGTAAGATTCTGTACTCCCCCTGGAGATTAATGTGAGTTCTGTTAGGATTCAAACCAGTTTGGGCTACACAGTGAAGAATACATTTAGGCTATGTGTCAAGGAGTTGAAGATCTTGATATAGCCCGAATTGAAGGAGAATTAGTGTGGAAGGCAATTTTACCCATAGGAGCTCAAGTTAAAGGCTTTGAGAAATGGAGCCCTACTTGGGAGGGTCCTTTCATTATTAATCAAGTGCTGGATAAGGGAGGATATTACTTGGCAGATTTGGAGGGGAACTTGCAGAAGCATCCAGCTAATGCTAAGTTTTTAAAGAAATACCATCCAACTTTATGGGATGTGAGAGATTGTTATATTGAGGAGGTCTAAGCAAGTTGAAAAAGCCTTGGAGTTAGATTACTACTGTTAAAATTCAAAGGGAAATGAGACTAGATAAAGATGGAGAAAGGATTCAATTCATTTCATAAGAAGATTACAAGAATCCTAGCTTAACAACTTTGCGTCCTCGGTCAAGACAACTATTCCAGAAAAATAAGTTTGCATAATAGTAAAAATTATGCCTGGTTCTCCTAGATACATGTTGCTATTAGCGAGCTGGTTCTTTGAGTCCTCCACTTCTTGAGAAATCCTCTCCATTTCTTCTACTTTCTTGAAAATATGATTCGTTACCTTGAGTGAAGAAAGTTGCTCCTCCAACCTCTGGATCTCGAAATCAACCACTGCGATCTTATCTTCCATCACTGATCTTTCCTCCACCAGCTGTTGGAGAGTGGCTGAGGTATTTGTGGGTTTTTCTTGAAAACATTTGACTCTGTTAGATGCCCGCTCCGCCTTCTGATTTTGATCCCTCAGTGCTTGCAGATTCTCAAAGAAACTGAGAAAGGACTCGTACTGAGCCTTTGACAGTAATTAAGCTTTGTAGAGCTCAAGAGGGCCTTCTCATCATCATGAAGAATCTTGAAAGTGAGGAGGCAGTGAAGTCCCTCTTCATCCCATCTTTGAAGATTTGACGAGCATTTTGGTGAAGATGAGACTCGGATGAAAGTGAAGGAGATTGTGACTTGGTCTTGATTTGCTCGAACTTCTTGATAAGCTCAGGCAAAGATGTTGCTAAAGAATTAGATGACAGAGGTGGGGGCATTTCTCCAACACCTTCAGCTATATCAAAGGGGGCAGTTTCAGTTGGCAGAGAATGATGGATCTCAGTAGCAGGGGCTGGAATGGAAGTAGTAGCAGCAGTTTTGACCTTCTTCTTAGGCCTAGGGATAGGGATCCCAGTGACCCCAGAGGCTAAAGAATGCCAAGGAAGATCAGTCTTGTGCATCAAGGGTGGATAAGATATGCCCGAGCTCCCTCCAAAACCCTCTTGAAAACCAAGAAAAAACAAGTTAAGAAGAAAGATTATAAATCAGGGCATATAACAGAAAAATGAGATAAAGAAGTTAATATACATGAGTTGAACTTAGAACCTTCAAAGGCAGATGAGTTGTTTCCTTTGGTTGATGAAAGGAATTGTCCTTGCTGGCTTGAGAATAAGGGATAGCGCCCAAGTCTTCACCAAAGGCATATAAAATCAAGAAAAAGATAAGTGTCAGCAGACCTACTCATATAGAAAGAAAAGCAAAAGCGGAAAAAATCTATATACCTTAACAGGACCTTGAGAAAAAGCAGGCAAGCTCGCCCAAAATGCAGCTTGAGGAGCATGCGGGCTAGTCACATCTGAGACCACAAGGATCTCTGGGACTACAGGCTCCCCAAAGGCAGTTGTCACTGATGGATGAGGCTCTTGCGATGGGGAAGGCTGAAAGATGGCAAAAGAAGATAAGTATAGTAGAAGAAGAGAACTCTGAACGTAAGAAGGACAAGATAAATGCTCACTAGGTTACTATCATCTTTTACAAAGTGTAGAATCTCCTCGATCCTTGGGTCGAACTAAGAAGTTGGAGTCACCACTAGAGCAGGTACAGGAGAAGTGGTGGGGGTTGAACCTTGCCAGACCCGAGAAGCTGATACCTTAATCTTCTTCTGATGAAGAAACAAAGAAGTTAGCCAATGCTTGAGAGTTAAAGAAGGAAACTAAAAAAAATATATACTATACCTTGGGCAGGAGGAGAAGATGCCTTGGGCGGAGAGATCATTTCTTCACTTATGACCTGTTTTAGGCATTTAGGCAGAGAGTTAGGAAAAATATATTAAGGAGAAAAGGAGAATTTAAAAGGAATGACTTAAGATATAGACCATACCTCCAACTCATCAAGGGTGGTATCAAGGAGGTCTTTGGCCTTCTGATGGATCTTCGTGCTCGATGGTTCCTCCCTTGAAACAAAAGTTGGCTTTTTAGTCTCTTGGGGTCTTGTTTTAAAAAAAAAATTAAAAAAAAAATGGAATAGAGGGAATTAGTAATTCATGAAGAGAATAGTATTGAATATGAGAGAATTAAAAAAAGGTTTACTTACTTGAGGCCTTTTATTTTTTCCTACCTACCTCAGTTGCAGAAGAAGTGGATGACTTGGAAGGTTATGAGGTTTTGGAGATCTAAGTCCTAGTCTTCTTTCTTATGGGGATTGCCCACGAGATTGGAATAGGGAGTGAAGGTTGGGATGCTCTTCTGATTCAGGATCAGAGGTTACTACAAATGTTGCCCTCGCCCTTTTATGAGCTCGAGTTTCTGCTACACGCTCTGCCTCACCCTCAAAGTCTCCAAATAATTCAGAAAGGTCCTCAACATCACCCGCTGCATGACTAGACCATGTTTTTTGCCTTGCAGCTTCAGCTGTAGCTTCTTTCATAACAAATTTGTCTGCATCTTCTTCTTCTTACCCGATGACCACCGTGTCAGTATTGCCTTGGGCTACAAGATTCAAAAGAAGCAAGAGGGAGGTTAGAATTTGGGCAAGATATAAAATAAACATAAAATACAAGTTAAGGTGAACAAAAGATACCTATCAGGAGCAACTGGTTCTTCTGAACAATCATTTCTTTCCAACCTTCAAGTTCACTTAGCTTTGGATAGGACTTGATGGTGAGGTGCTTGAAGATGCGGTCGTGAGACTCTTTAAGATCCCATTCGTACTTCTTGGCCCATTTAACCTCCCACCAAGAAGAGAATGAGTGAGTGCACTAAAAATTTAAAATCATAGGGTTATGGATAATTCTACTCAGTACTTCGAGACTACGTCGAGCAGCTCAGAAAGTGATTTCTAGTAGAGAGCGAAGACGATAGGAGGTGCTGCAATGAACATAATCAAAATAAGGGATTGGGATGGCTTGTCTAAAGCCTAACTGCCTACTGCAGAAGTTCGGGTGGTAAACATCCAGCTCGTGCTCGTAGCGATCGTTGCGGACTCTCCATGTCATATCTCTCGATTAGATACATCTGATTAACCTCTCCTTGCAAAAGGGGTTAGCATTATCCCCAAAGGCATATTGGAAAGCTTGGTTAGTAAACCAAGGGTATCTTCTCAGCATCGAAACTCCTCACTCCAGATCTGCCCGAGTCCTGCAGATTATGAAGAAGTAAAGACAAGAGAAGGTGGAGTGGTTGGTAGGTGAGGCCTCGGCCAGAATTTAGGTAGGGGTCACTCCTTATGGAAATTCAAGATTATGTGCCCGAAGCTCGGGGAAATATCATTACAACCACAATTGAACCATCCAGGTTGGCCCATTGAGATTGGTTTCAAATGGTTCTCCCCGAGTCATCTCAAAGAGAAGATGGTAGAGATGAGAAAGAAGGAAGGGGCCAGTTGCCATGTCATCAAAATTGTGCAGAGCTTCCACTAGAAGGATCCATTCGACGTTCACTCCCTTAGATTTATTGGGGAAAACGTGCTTGTTAAGCCAGTACAACAAAAAGTACATGTGCTCTTGATCTCTGTTGGTAGTGGAGAAGGTTGGGCCAAAACTCTTCTTTGCAAACAGGATGAAGCCTATAAATGAGGTCACGTGGCTCTTAAAGGTTGAAAAGTTGTACTTCATTTGAAGAAAAAGGGCTGAGTTGCCCGAACTCTCTGTGGTCAGGCGAGTAGAGGGAGACCAGTCATGGGTGACATCCACAACTCTACCTAAAGGCCTTAACCCGAAGACTTGGGCCATATCAAAGACGGTCAGGGACATAGGACCCATCCTAAAACCAAAAGTATTTGCCTCCGAGTTCCAAAAAAGGAAAGTTGTGGTCAGCAGCTCAAGCTTGGCAATGACGGTGATCTTCGACAGCATTATCAGCTCGTATATACCATTATTCATCCATTTTTGCTTGAAGATAAGCTCGAGCTTATTGATCCACTAAGCCCAGCCTTCATCCTTCATTAAAGGGAAACCACGACGGTGGTTCGACCACTTGGAAGCCGAGATGCCTGATTTAGCCAACAAAGGATTGGGGGTGAACCAATTTGCCTTGGGCATGTTATTTTCCACTGCAATTGGGACCTGGGAAGTCCATGCAGGTCCCAGAGAATGCATGGCTTCCTCCTCGAAGAAAAGTGAGGTATGCAGGCCAACCTGAGGGCGGTGAAGGCCGTTGAGCAAATGGCGCATAGTGGTGATACCTTATCCGGTTTCATAAGAGGGTTTGGTAGCTTTGGGTGCCATTAGAAGCCTTAGGAGAAGATGGGATGAAAAGTCGGGATTAGAAGTGAGAATTAAGAAAGCAAAGAGAAATTTCTGGAAATTATGAGAGTTCTGAGGATTCTGGGAAGTTTTGGAAATTTGAAGGCTTGAAATTGCTAACGTATTTAGCCATAGGGTTTAAAAGAGGTTTATATAGTGAACAGTTAGTTAACGTTTAAAGTCGTGGGTTAGTGCAAGGGTTGTGTTAAACAAATGGTTGTCTGGAATGGTGCAAGTCCCAAGTAAGTGCATGCGATGACTATTCAATCATTATTAATGCCTCGATTCACAGACTCAACAGTGATTAAAAGGGGCACTATTTGGGTTAATATTTGAACATTTGACTTAAATGAAGGAAAGCCCAAGGATGCCAATTAAAAGGGGACTTGCTCGAAGCCCACCATCAAGCCCATAAGCAAATTGAAGCCCTCTCAGCCAAGCTATAGGACACATGGCTATAATTGAAGTAACAAGTGACGGGGACTAACCTACTACCAGCCAAAAAACACTTTCTAGTGGCATTACAAATAAAAAGTTGATGACTCACTACCCTCCAAGTACTTCCGAGCAAGAGCAAAGTTATAACACTTGGACTAATTTGTCTATAAAAGGAAAGAGGGGCCCCAGAGACAAGGACACTCAACCAATCAAATAAACAAACATACAAACTCTGCTCTTAAGCCAGATTTGCATTCAAAACCTGAAATCAACTTTGATTTAGTCCTTTTAGCGATAGTTCTTTAGAAAAGCTATCCCTTGTGTAAACTTGTTTACCACTTATCCCTTTTTAAGCATACAACTCCTTTAAACTCAAAGAGAAGTGATTGCAAGAGGTTCAACCTTGCCAAACAAGGTGAAATCTTGCCCGAAGCTCTTTGTTTGTTTTCTAAATTAGTAGATCTATTGCTTAATGCATTCTCCAGTATGTATTCAAGTTATTTCCACCTATTTTTCTATTTTAAGAAGTCAATTTGCATCTATATTTGGTTCGCTTAAATGAATATGCTTTCATTAGATATAATCTGGAACCAAACAAGTGACTTAAGGGGATCTGGACTCCTTTCATTCGAACATACAAGACTATGAACTAAAAGTCCTTGTTTACAAGGCAAGAAAAAGAACTTAATGTGGACTTAACCCATCCACGATAATCCTTTGATAACAAGAAGTTGGAGTAACTTGGGGCGCAAGTAATCAACTTAAAACACATTTGTTCTACATCTGCTATACTGAGATAGCAGTGGCATGCCTAGCACTTAGTTAGTTTTGATTGCGAGCCTCAAGTCCAACACCTAAGGCCCCACAAAGGCACCTTTCAGAACTAACTTTGTCCTCTTCTTGTAGCATCGCAACAAGCAAGAGCCCAACTACACCTGCAAAGTTCCAATCCCTTGGAAAGTTGTGCTGAGGTTCGAGGAGCCTTCTCCAGAGAAATCTTTGCCCGAGCAGTTTCTCTCTTTGAGTGAGTAGAAATTACTAACTTGACTGTGTAGTAGTCTCATCAAACACCAAACATCTCTTCCTCCATTATCAAACCAAAAACTTCTCTCTTCTCACAGCTCTCAAATGGCCAAGGTTCATCCTCTAAATATGACACCAACTACTTCATGTTCTGGTAGCGAGTATATGACCTCAAAGAGGGAAACATTTACTATATGGATGAAATCACTTGTGATGCAAGGAAAATGGAGGAATCGTTTATCGGATAGATAACTACGATAACAAACACAGCAATGAAGTTTATCTCATGGATCTCCGGGGCAAACTTTTTTTTTATATATGTGAGTAGAAAATGAGCATTTTTCCAAGTTGGAATGGCTATCAAAGCAATGATATTGGTGCCAACAAGCCAATGTTTGAAGTGAGAAAAAATTGTAGAATAAATCTTGGAATTAATAAAGATTGTTCTTATAAAGTAACCATGGGATCTGATAGCAATTGCTACATGTTAGAGCGTTTGAATGGTGTTTGGGTTGATATTTGAACTTTGGACTAACGGGGAGAGAAGCCCAACAAGAACCAAGGAGGAGGTTTTGCCCGAAGGCCCAGCATCGAACCCATTCGCCCAGCCTAAGGCAAAATGATGATTCCACATTTTAGGTCTTTTAATGATACAAAGTTCAGCTTGCTCTCGGATCTGGTTTTAATTAAAAGGTTTCACAATCTTAAAAGTGGATCCACTTAATGTCATGATTAGACCTAGACTTCTTCCCTTTTACAATACAAGATATACAAAAGTCCTTGATCTCAAGGCATAAAAAAGAATCTAATGTGGACTTAACCCATCCACGTCAATTGTTTGATAATGAGAAGTTAGAGTAACTTGGGGCACAAGTAATCGACTTAAATCCACTCATTTCACATCTACCACATTGAGATGGCAGTGGCACGCCTCAGCACTTAAGTTAGTTTTGACTGCGAGCCTCACGGCCTATACCTAATGCCCGACAAAGGCACTTTTCAGAATTAACTCTGTCCTCTTCTTGCAGCCCAACGAATAAAGCAAAAACCCGACAATCAACCAAAATGCCAACTCCACGGGGAGCTGTGTGCTCGAGCTAGGAATGCCCACAGAAGATATTCATGCCCGAACATAGTTTTGGCACGCCTGGTGGGATAAAATCTTGTATGCCAAAAAGGCAAAGGAAGGAATAAACCTTTAGGTGGGGAGCAAAACAAAAATCACCCCACTACACACCAAGATCTAGCATGGCAAATCTCCCCGAAGACTTGCAAGGACCCATCTTAACGGAAATCCCAACTTCTTCTGATAAGTTAGAAAGAAAAGTTACGAAGGAAGACCTATAGGCCACCATGATGGCTGTTATAAAAAGCATGGAAAAAAACTCCCAAAACGTGGAAAGAAGCTTTCAGAGCATGGAGAGAAACTCCCAAGAGACAAGGGAAGACATAAGCAGACTCTATTCCTTAACAGGAAATTTGCAAAGGAGGCTAGATCTGGAATACCCTACTCTAGAAAATGATCATGCTAGGGCAGTGGCAAATGAAGCTAGTCCCGTGAAGGAGCCAGTTATTCCTCTATTTCCTATACTTGAGGAAAAGAATGATAAAGGGAAGAACAATGAAGAATCCGGAGCGAGTCATCCGGTTTTGGAAGAAATTCTGGAAACAGAATTACCCGACCCCCTAATTCCACTAAACAATAGGGGGCAGATCGGGCAAGAAAGAGCAAAATATGGGATGCCCCAGTTGATCGGGGAATCCAATGGGAAGGGAGAACCTGCCAAGGCAGATAAACCACCCCCTTATAGACCGCCACCAATGACTGATAAGGGAGAAGAGTTTAAATGGAGGAAGCCCGAGGCAAGGAAGGACAATAATTCGGGCAATGATCGTAACCCGAAGTGGAAACCACGTCCTCATACTCCGCCTAATAATACAGTCAATCAACAACTTAGAGGCGAGTTGGCTGAATTAAGAAGGATGGTAGTAAGGAATGCCCAACCATAAGCTCGCCCATTGTTTAGAGTTGCTTATCAAAAGCCTTACCCAGAGTTCATTGATGAACAGAATCCCTTTCCTCTAAACTTCAAAATGCCCGCATTCCCAACGTTTAGTGGTGCGAAAATAACTTAACGCACAAATTTAAACCCTATTTGTGACAGTTGTAGTATATGGATAAGTAGGGATCGTTCTAGGCCGGGGATTAACTAGGGATGCTAACCCAAGTAAAATTAAATTAAAAACGTAAAAACACAATTTAAAACACTAAACTAGACTCAAAACACTTAACTAGAATAACTCAAAATAAAACTAACAAATAATCTAAAACAAATCAAAAGACTCAAAATAATTCAAAATTCAAGAAAACACAAACTAAATTGATTTCTAACTAATATGACTCAACAAAATAAAGGGGGATTGATTTTTGATGAAAAGTAAATTAAACTTAAATAAATTACAGAATTGACAAAAACATGAAATTAAGATGAATGGATGGACGACGGACTGGCTAGAGGATTATTCTCCACACATGACACATATGCAACCTAAATTGATTTTCAGTTGTTCTTTCAATAAATTATGAAACTCAACACCCCAAGTTAATTAGATACGCTTAAATTAACCTTCAAGTTCTCCTTAAGTTAATGAATTGGATGGGAAAGCGCATACAACAATTCAAAACATTCCTCAAAGGTTCCTTACGTGATGAGCACAATAAGGATACAATCAAGAATCATGAAGCACAATGAGAACTATAAGTGTTGACGAGGCATTCGTTACTATGATGAGCATGAAACTAATGCCAAGAATTCATTCAACGCGATCGTTTATAAGGGACCTTCACTACTTGTGATTATAAGATTGTAACTATTAGGTGAAACTCCCTCATAATCTAGCATCATATTTATGCATGAAAACTAAGCGTGCACTCTCAATCAACATACACAAATAAGTTATCAATCAAGTAGATGAACGAATTGAAACCACAACTTATGAAATAACAACTGAACGTAATCAAATCATATTGCAAGCATATTCATGGTTTCGAATTAACCTCTAGCCAAAACAAAATTAGTTACACATTATTTATACAGAAATTAAACCATAAAATAAGACATAAGTTTGGAGGATTAAACCAAATTGAGGAATTTATTCCTCTCTGTGCTGACTTCCGTGCTGACCCAAGTCAGGACTGCTTCTCTTTCCCCGCAAGCTTCTGCGCGCCCTGGCTTCCGCGTGTCCTGACCTGCAAGCTGCTCACGTTCCTGGCGTCTCAGCTGCCAGCACGTCACTGCGCAAGGCTGGTTCTCTCGCCAGCTGTCCCTGCTAGCTGACCAGGCAGCTTTGCTGCCTTCCTCCTCCGCGTGTCTGGCTTCTCCTTCTTTCCTCGTCAGCTAGCTGTCTCGCTGCCAGCTGCCTTTTCCGCAAGCCTTCTGCGCGCCAGAGCCCTCTGTTCCCACGCTCCAAGTGTCTCTCCTCTCGCTCGCTGCCAAGACAAGGCAGCACGTCCCCCGTTCCAAGTTCTTCCCGTGCTGACCTCCTTCCTGCTTTTCCGTCCCAGGCAGCACGTCAGTCCCAAGCTGCCACGTCTCTGTCTCCGCAGCTCGCCTGCTCCCTCACACCCAGAGCTCTCTCCTCAGTCAACCCCAAACCTTCTTTCCTTCTTACCTGTTTTTCCGCGTGTCTCACTGCTAAGGCCGCAGCCTGACTTTCTTTCCTTATCCCCCCGCTCTCAGTCCTTCACGTCTCTCCCTCCTCTTTATTCTTTTCTGCCCATTCTTCCAGTGCGTCTCCTTTCTTCCTGCCAAACTCAACATACCTTTTCCTTTTATTATTTCCACCCATGCTGACTGCCATCTCCCACGCTGCCAAGGCAGCTTCCACTCAATCCTCCACTTTTGTATTGTCGTGCTGTTTTCTGTCCCATTTCCTTTGTGTGGCTTTGTGCCTTTCCAGCTCTCATTTGCTGCCACATGTGCTGCCAGTAAAGCAGTTTTAGTTATTTTATTTTTTTTCTAAAGCTACAAAAATCAAATAAGTGAGCAATATAATTTTTACGAATTTTGTCACTTAAAATCACACTTGTGCTATTTTTATTTTCTTAGCTAGATAAATTCGATAAAACACAAAAACAAAGTAAATAGCACAAAAATATGAGGAAATAACTAAGAAAAGACAAGAGAATTTGATGTAAAATATATATAAATATGAGCTTATCAAATACCCCCACACTTAGCTTTTGCTAGTCCTCGAGCAAAACAGAGAAAACAGAACAAGTAATAACATGGAAATTATTAGCTTCCCCCTATGTGACCCTCATAGAACTTCATTCGAGAACGCAAATCATCAAGAACCATAGCTAACACCAACAAGCTAATCCAAGTTCATTTTCCTTATTCAAATATTAGCAGTAATCTTTGAAACATCCTTGAAGTGTAGTGTGTGAGATAGCCATGTTAATGCAATTTCAAATTTTTATTTTAAAATCACCATATGCAAACTAGCAACCTTCTCACGGGATATGCGCTCAATCACACATGTGTTTAGTTTTAATGTGTTTCTCTCAAAGAATCAAATGTGAAAGTTCTACCATAAGCTTGCATAAAAATCACTTCTCTACAATCATAATGACAAAACTTAAATCAAGAGGACTTTTATTGGACGTAATGAGGATTAGGGCGAGGGTTATTGAAACGAAAGAATAGGTAAAAACAAGTTCCAAGCTACATTGCAAGCAATTCTTTTGTTTAGATTTATAAGAACTCAAACTTTCCAGCTATTCTTCTAGTCACCTCCAACCACAACCTTAAACTGAAACTTTAAACACTTTTTATTTTCTTCGTAAACAAACTTTCTTTCTCTTTTTTTTTTTCTCTTTTTTTTTTTTTTTTTTTTTTTTTTTAATAAACAAATATGAAAAACCCCCACACTTATTCTTTTGCCAAACACCCTCCGAATACTTCACAAACATTTCTCATAAGATAATTTCACAGTACTCACTAGCTCGCTTGGAAAGGGTAAGGAAAAATATTTCAGGCATAAGGGTAGACATATCTGGTGATAAGAAATAAAAGGCTCACAAATACGGCTCAAATTGGCAATCTAATGATATCATTTTTCTTTGGGAAACAAGGTTATTTGGGCCATGGTGGTAAACCTAATGCCTCTATCATTTTCAAGTTCATGCAATCAATGACAAATATTTCGAAAGATCGTTATGCAAGTTCTAGAGATGTATCTCACATAAGTTCATCACACATGAAAGAATAGGAGTGTATGAAAAATGCACACACTTTCAATAGGCTCAAAAACTCACATAGGATGTATATGGTCACTAAATTCACATATGGAGCTTTAAATCATGCTTTAATTTCACATCAACAAGGCTATGTGCATTTGGTTTTTCAAAGATGATCAAATATGTACAAACTAATACGAGAATTAGGAATTTCACACAACACATGTTAACTAAGTTCTTGATCATCATGGTTCAAATTTTATCCAATTATATCATTGGGTCGGGAAACTAACAAAAATATAATTCAAAACAATAAGGAAAACAAGGAAATATTTTTTTTTTGAATTTTCCGATTTTTTTATTTTTTATTTTTTATTTTTATTTTTTATTTTTTATGTATTTTTTTAAAAAAAACAACTTAATTAAGAAAACACAAAGCAATAACATGGAAACAAATGAAACCAGTTCAAAGTCGAAGGTACAAAAATTTTCAATTTGGTCATTTTTATACAAAAATATAATTCAAAACAATAAGGAAAACAAGGAAATATTTTTTTTTGAATTTTCCGATTTTTTTTATTTTTTTTATTTTATTTTTTTTATGTATTTTTTTAAAAACAACAACTTAATTAAGAAAACACAAAGCAATAACATGGAAACAAATGAAACCAGTTCAAAGTCGAAGGTACAAAAATTTTCAATTTGGTCATTTTTATACTCTTTACCCCCACACTTAAACTAGACATTGTCCCCAATGTCAGAAAACACGATAATGCAAATAAAAATAAAATGAATAAGAAACAAAATAAAGCAATAGGACTGAAAACTTCCCTAATTTGCAGTAAAATCAAGCGATGACCCCCCAGGCTAAAATTCTGCAATCAACTTCAAGGGTGGAAATAGCCAAAAGTTCCTGCAAAGAAAAGAAATAAATCAGTTAAGCACGCAAGAAAATGTAGAAAATGCAAACGAAAAATTAAAAATGAAAATAAAAGACAATGAATAAAACTAAAAAGTGATCATTGGTCCTGTTTGGTGACTTTCCACAGCTTTGAACTTGAACTGGCCTCGGAACTTCTTAGCAAGGAAAATGAGACTTGATTGGTGGTGTTGTTGAAGCTTCTCGAGCTCTTGGTTTCAACTCGGACTCCTTCTGCCGGGTTGATTGAGTCTGCAGGCTACATTCTTCTCTTTTTGTTTTTCTGCATGGCAGGTAGGCACGAGGCAGAGGTGGTGGTCTTCTTCTTTGTTCAATCTGTCCAAGTGCCGACCGATTTCCTTTCTTTCACCTTGACTCGTAGCCAAGAGCAAGGGTAAAGGAAAAGCATGCCATGAGAAATCTTTGCCTCTGACTTTGATGATATGGGATACTTTTGCTTTTGAAGAAGTATCGTTCCACATGTGTATGCTTGAACTGGGCTGGGGAACTTCTTAGCAAGGAAAATGAGACTTGATCTTGAAGATGAAGCATCACCTTGTCTCCACATGCTTCAAGTAACATTTTCACTTGCCTTGGCTGTTCTCCAGGCAGATGTGGCGTCTTCTTCGGAAGTACATCAGCGGTTGAAGATGAGCACTCGAGAGCAATGCTAGGTAAGCAATCAGGAAGGATTTCCAGGCAGTCGGTTCTTAGATCGGAAGATTGACACCGAGTGCTGGCTGATTGCCCGCTTTCTCCTTATCACAAAGACAAGGAAAAGGACAGGGAGAAAGCGTGATATGAGATACTCTTGCTTTCAACCTTCATGATATGAAATACTCTAGCTCTTGATGACTTGTTTGCAAAGGTATCCCAGGGAATGAGAAACACAGAGTAACTCGAGAGGGTTTGTTGGAAAGGCATTTTCGGAGATGAAAAATTTCGGAGATGAAGAAGTGCTGAGAGGGTTTGCCTTTGCAATGGATGGCGAAGGTAGACGTTTATAGGTGATTCTTCACAACCGAAACTGTTCCTTTACCCCTGTCGGCAGCCGGTGGATGGATGAACAGTACAGGTTACGCGCTTTCTGAAAAAGCCACCCGTAATTTGCGCAAAGCTGACAGCGCGCGTGACGAGTGACGACAAAATTGGAAAAGCTGTTCGCCTCGTGATTCCTGACCGCTCCGACTTTTGAGAGAGACGCCCGACTTTTGAGACGGAGACGCCGCTTTTGAGAAAAGAATCCGGCTTTTGAGAAAGGAGCCCGGCTCTTCGATTTGCGAGAGGGCGCCTCTTCGACTGCTGAGTGATGCCTCAACGATTTCTTCTTCTTATAAGAACACTCATTTTTGTTCCACAACACACTTAAACTCCCCCTGTAAACACTTCATCTGGTAAACGTTCCCTCCTGTAAACACTCCCTCTTGCATTTTCTTTTAATCTTGATCAGTCCAACTTTTCATTCTCAACACCTTCAAATATGTCTTGCCCTTCTGACCGTCGCCTTAACTTGAATGTTGGGGAAGATAGTGATATATCTTCTCCAACCAACATTTGGCAGCCGTCCTTCATATCCCCAAATGGTCCTCTTACAGTTGGGGATTCCATGATGATGAACGAAACAACCGCATCGGTGGTGGCCAGAAATCTGCTCACTCCTAGAGACACTAGGATACTTTCTAGGCGGTCCGACGAACTAGCTGTCCAGGACTCTTTGGCCTACAGCGTCCGATGCGCAGGCTCGGTATCAAACATGGGCCAGCGCCTTCTTGCACGAACTCGTCAGGTGGAGTCGTTGATGGCTGAAGTGGCTAGTCTTCGGCAGGAGGTCAGAGTGCTTAGGCATGAGAACAGGGATTTGCACATGCTTGCAACCAATTACTCAACAAGCATGAAGAGGAAGCTGGATCAGATGCAGGAGTCCGAAGTGCGGATTCAAAGTGATCATCAACGGTTTATGGCGTTACTCCCGCGGTTTATGTTGCCTTCGTCCTCGGGAGCCGCACCAAGTATTGAGGCTCTGAATGATCCAACTCTGGCGCTTCGTCTTTCTAGGGCTCCGTCGACCTCCGAGGCACCACCTACCAACGACCAATGAACGAAATTAGTTTACAAGTTATTGTAAAATATTTATGCAATTTTGTTTTTTTTTTTTTTTTTTTATTTATTTATTTATTTTTTTTTTAATTTTTGTATTTTTATTTATATGAATGTTTATGTTTTTTTTTTTTTATTTTATTTTAAAGCAAGAAAAAAAATAAAAATAAAAATAAAAATAAAAATATCAATGTAAAAATATGTAAATCAAATTAAAAAGACTATTTTTAATCTCTCAAACAAATATCACAACTAAATAAACAAAACAAAATGAAAGCAGTAAAGAGAAGGGATTAGGAATGCAAATCTGATTGTGGTTGATTCCTAGGCCTCCCTTCATTATTCAAATGCATGGGCTTATCATTGAACGGATGGTGGTACTTGAAATGATCCGACAACGGTCTAAGTTCTAATGACGGTGCCTGAATCATCAAAATTAGAAACAAGTTAGTATAAATTAAAATTAAAAATGGAGAAGATGGCTTACTTTCACGTTCAAACTCAATGACAAACACCACGTTTTTTAACGTTTCAGGGACTTTGAACTTGGCCAAATTTACTATGATGGTTGTGGCTTGTCCCGTGTCATCAAACTCAACTGCTTTGGGCTTGGTTGTCTCATGCACAGCCTCTTGGATGTATTCAACAAATTCTCCGGCTACCTCATTTTCTGGTGTACAAGTCTCTTTGAACGTTTCAATACCATCGGGAACTTGATTTGGTACACCAAGAATTTGGATATCACTTTGCACCTTGGGAAGATCTTCCACAACGTATTTTTCATTCACTTCTTCCTTGGGATTTAAAAACCTGCAAGGAAAAAGGACATTTGGTGGAACGATGTTAGAATGAAATGAACTTAGAACCTCCTCACCTGAGTTGGATGGCATAAGGACTTGAGGGGTTTGCGATAAGAATTCTTCTAAACTGCCCAAGTAGTCATCCTCATCTTCTTCTTGAAGCGGCAATTCATCCATGTTCGGGCTGTGTTTGGATGGTTCTGGGACAGCTTCATCCTCCCGGTCACCTTCCAAGGTGATGGCTTCATCGATTTCAACTTCTGCCTTTGAATTTTCAAGAGTTGAGTTGGAGACCTCACTTTGCTCTTGAATCTGTGCCATGAATTCCATAATCTGCCCAACATGCATATCCAATTCGTCCACTCTTCTGACTCGGTCTTGCATCTCCTGGTTTTGATTTTCTACTCCCTGATTCAAAGAGGTGAGTAAATTATTAAGTGTATCATTATCCAAGGATGTACCTGAATTGAATTGGGTTGATTGTTGTGGTGGATGTGACGGTTCATATGGCCACTGATAGAACTCTTCCGATGGCGGCAATTGTTCTTCTTTTTGTGAACCCTGTACCGAAGAAATTAATTCTTCAAGCATTTGATTATAATCCACGGGCATACTTTGATTCGATTGGAATTGTTGTGGGGGATGCTGTGGTGGCTGCATAGGTCTTGAATAGAACGCGTCTTCTTGCTGCCAATATCCACCTTGTTGGAATTGTTGAGGTTCTCCCCACATGTAATCTGAATAATCTCTCCAATCTGAATTATAAACATTGGAAAACATGTTGCCCCTTGATTGGTTATGGCCTTGATATCCCCAAACATCTTCATTTGCAGAAAATTGAGGACCTTGATATCGTTGCCCATAGGGCACATCAAGTGTAGGGACACTTGGCATTGTGGTCCGTCCGGCATTATGAGTTAATTGAGCAGTGAGATGTGCCAATAGATCTTGAATGCTAGTAGAATCCAGGTCTTGCTCCATTTGTAACTAAAATCAAAGAAAGAAAACTAAATCAAATATCAAAAGTAACATACACAAACACAAATAAACATAAGCAAAAACAAAAATAAAAGGATTAGCAAATTTGCTAATCCCCGACAACGGCGCCAAAAATTTGGTACGAAAATAACTTAACGCACAAATTTAAACCCTATTTGTGACAGTTGTAGTATATGGATAAGTAGGGATCGTTCTAGGCCGGGGATTAACTAGGGATGCTAACCCAAGTAAAATTAAATTAAAAACGTAAAAACACAATTTAAAACACTAAACTAGACTCAAAACACTTAACTAGAATAACTCAAAATAAAACTAACAAATAATCTAAAACAAATCAAAAGACTCAAAATAATTCAAAATTCAAGAAAACACAAACTAAATTGATTTCTAACTAATATGACTCAACAAAATAAAGGGGGATTGATTTTTGATGAAAAGTAAATTAAACTTAAATAAATTACAGAATTGACAAAAACATGAAATTAAGATGAATGGATGGACGACGGACTGGCTAGAGGATTATTCTCCACACATGACACATATGCAACCTAAATTGATTTTCAGTTGTTCTTTCAATAAATTATGAAACTCAACACCCCAAGTTAATTAGATACGCTTAAATTAACCTTCAAGTTCTCCTTAAGTTAATGAATTGGATGGGAAAGCGCATACAACAATTCAAAACATTCCTCAAAGGTTCCTTACGTGATGAGCACAATAAGGATACAATCAAGAATCATGAAGCACAATGAGAACTATAAGTGTTGACGAGGCATTCGTTACTATGATGAGCATGAAACTAATGCCAAGAATTCATTCAACGCGATCGTTTATAAGCGACCTTCACTACTTGTGATTATAAGATTGTAACTATTAGGTGAAACTCCCTCATAATCTAGCATCATATTTATGCATGAAAACTAAGCGTGCACTCTCAATCAACATACACAAATAAGTTATCAATCAAGTAGATGAACGAATTGAAACCACAACTTATGAAATAACAACTGAACGTAATCAAATCATATTACAAGCATATTCATGGTTTCGAATTAACCTCTAGCCAAAACAAAATTAGTTACACATTATTTATACAGAAATTAAACCATAAAATAAGACATAAGTTTGGAGGATTAAACCAAATTGAGGAATTTATTCCTCTCTGTGCTGACTTCCGTGCTGACCCAAGTCAGGACTGCTTCTCTTTCCCCGCAAGCTTCTGCGCGCCCTGGCTTCCGCGTGTCCTGACCTGCAAGCTGCTCACGTTCCTGGCGTCTCAGCTGCCAGCACGTCACTGCGCAAGGCTGGTTCTCTCGCCAGCTGTCCCTGCTAGCTGACCAGGCAGCTTTGCTGCCTTCCTCCTCCGCGTGTCTGGCTTCTCCTTCTTTCCTCGTCAGCTAGCTGTCTCGCTGCCAGCTGCCTTTTCCGCAAGCCTTCTGCGCGCCAGAGCCCTCTGTTCCCACGCTCCAAGTGTCTCTCCTCTCGCTCGCTGCCAAGACAAGGCAGCACGTCCCCCGTTCCAAGTTCTTCCCGTGCTGACCTCCTTCCTGCTTTTCCGTCCCAGGCAGCACGTCAGTCCCAAGCTGCCACGTCTCTGTCTCCGCAGCTCGCCTGCTCCCTCACACCCAGAGCTCTCTCCTCAGTCAACCCCAAACCTTCTTTCCTTCTTACCTGTTTTTCCGCGTGTCTCACTGCTAAGGCCGCAGCCTGACTTTCTTTCCTTATCCCCCCGCTCTCAGTCCTTCACGTCTCTCCCTCCTCTTTATTCTTTTCTGCCCATTCTTCCAGTGCGTCTCCTTTCTTCCTGCCAAACTCAACATACCTTTTCCTTTTATTATTTCCACCCATGCTGACTGCCATCTCCCACGCTGCCAAGGCAGCTTCCACTCAATCCTCCACTTTTGTATTGTCGTGCTGTTTTCTGTCCCATTTCCTTTGTGTGGCTTTGTGCCTTTCCAGCTCTCATTTGCTGCCACATGTGCTGCCAGTAAAGCAGTTTTAGTTATTTTATTTTTTTTCTAAAGCTACAAAAATCAAATAAGTGAGCAATATAATTTTTACGAATTTTGTCACTTAAAATCACACTTGTGCTATTTTTATTTTCTTAGCTAGATAAATTCGATAAAACACAAAAACAAAGTAAATAGCACAAAAATATGAGGAAATAACTAAGAAAAGACAAGAGAATTTGATGTAAAATATATATAAATATGAGCTTATCATTTAGTGGAGATGACAACAGTGTGTCCTCTAGATATCACATCTTCAAATTCTCCAACCACTGTGTGGTATTCGAAGACAATCCCAATTATAGGATGAGGTTATTTGGGAATTCATTGGTAGGCTTAGCATCTCAATGGTACTATTTGTTACCCCCAAATTCCATCGCCAACTGGGGACAAATGGAGATGGCTTTCCACGAGCAGTTTTACAGAATGGAGCCAGATATGACCCTTAATGATCTGGTCAAAGTGAAACAATATAAGCATGAATCTACAGAAGATTTCATTATGAGGTTCAGAAAAACGAGGATGAGATGCCAGTTTCCCATTAACCATATCCAACTCATAGCCATTGCTCAGAAAGCCTTAAGGCTACCTTGAGAAAGAAGGTTTATGATGCACAGTTTAATGAACTGCAAGAGTTAGTGATCGCTGCTACCAAATATGAGAAGTTGTTGCTTGAAGAACAGCAATTGAAAAACTCCTCTTAAGTACCACATTTCTACCGAAATAAAGCTGTCATTCATCAAGTAGAGTTCGAGGAGCGACCAGAAGAAAATGATGGTCATGGAAGAGATCTTAGATAAGCAATAGACATGTGTGCAGCAGAGATGACCACTCCCTTTAAACCCTTGATGGTAAAAGGATTGGTCCAACCAGTCAAAGATCAAAAGGTAGTAATGAATGATGGAGGGTTTATCCCCATGAAACCTCCGAAGTACCAGAGTTATTCCTTTAACTTAACCAAAGTGGCAAAAATATATGAGGAACTAGTACGAGCAAGAGTGATTATACCTGACAACACTAAAAAACTGCCTAAACCCGAGGAGCTCAAAAGGAAGAAGTATTGTAAGCTGCACCATACCTTTAACCACTCTATCACCAATTGTGTCCAGTTCACAGATTGGATACAAGATCTCATGGTTAAAGGGAAGTTGCTATTAGAAAAACCTCAGACCAATATGATGATTGACACAGATCCTTTCCCAGAAACCCCAAACAACATGATCGGCTTAATATGGGCCAAGAAGGAGAAGGAAAAAACCACTTGGGAGATGAAGGTATGATGAATAAAGCCTATAGAGGGAGCTCTCTACACAAGTCCAAAGCAGCTGTAATAAAGAGGGAAATGTTTGTACAAACCAATACCAACGGAAACACGAAATAGAGGTGTCCCCAGCAGAAACCATAATCAAACAAGAAGTGATCAGAAAATAGAAAGAAAGAAAGAAACTTCTGCTATTGAAAACGCAGAAAAAGGGATTCGGATTAAAATAAGATTTCATTTCATAAGAGGAGAACAGAAATCTTAATCCAACAACTTTACATCTTCGGCTAGAACAACTATTCTAGAGAAGTAAGTTTGCATAACAGCAAAGATTCTATCTGGCTCTCCTAAGTACATATTGCTATTCACTAGTTGATTCTCGGAATCCTCAACTTCTTGAGAAGCTTTCTCCATCTCCTCTACTTTTTGGGAGAGTTGGTTGGTGAGGGTCATCTTTTCAGCTTTAAGTAATAACAGTTGCTCCTCCAAACTCTGAATTTCAAAATCAACCACTGTGATCCTTGCTTTCATTGCTGATCCTTCCTCTACCAATTACCGGAGCACGGTTGTACTCTTCATCTGCTTTTCTTGAAAGCACCTTACTCTATTAGAGGCTCGCTCTGTGATGCAAAAATTAACTTAACACACAAATTAAACCCTCTTTTGACAATTGTAGTATATGTATAAGTAGGGATCGTTCTGGACCGGGGATTATGAGGGTTTTCTAATAACCTCTAAAACTGACTCAAAAACATAAAACTAAACTTAAAAACACTTAACAAGACTCACAAGACTCAAAGCAAACTTAAAATACTCAAAACAGCTTAAAACAACCAAATAAACTTAAACTAGACACTAGGAATGACTTTGGACAAAAATTTACTTTTACTTGAATCAAAACACTTAAAAACACAAACTAAAACATATTCTAACTAATTAGACACACTAAAATAAAGGGGGATTGAGTTTTGGATGAATTTAAAATAAAAACAAATAACTAAAACTTAAAACAGATTTTGGACGAATTTGGTTAAATTAGATGGATGATAAGCTAGCTAGAGGCTCTTTCTCCACACATGACATGTATGCAAACGAATCAATTTCCAGTTACTACTTCATTGAATTATAAACGACAATGCCCCAAATTAACCGTGACATCACTAGTTAACCCTCAGATTTTCCTTGTATTATTGGATTGGATGACATCATTCGACAACCCAAAACATTCTTCAAAAGTTCTCTACATGACATCATAATAGAGATACAATCAAAGATCATTAGGTTTAATGAAAATCATAAGCATTGACAAAGCACTTGCAACTATGACATCATGTCACTTATGCTAGGAATTAAACTTAACGCGATCGTTTATAAGCGACCTCCACTACTTGTAAATATAAGTTTGTAACGATTATGTGAAACTTTCTTATATTCTAGCAACGGATTTATGCATGCCAATTAAGTGTCGACCCTTAATCAACAAATACAAATAAGTTATCAATCAAATAGTTAAGCCAATTGCATTCACGATTCAAGAACTCATAACTGGAATTTATCAACTCAAATTGCACACATAATCATGGCTTTGAAATCACCCCTAGCCAAGAGGGGTTTAGCCACTCACGTTCACAACAAAACGAAAGAAAATGAATATAAACATTGGAAACAAAAGAAAGAAAACACCTAAACGCTCCAACGATCCAAGTTGAACAGCAAGCACATCCAAGCATTTTCCTTCCCTTCCTTTGCTACGGCACAAGGTGTTGGTGAGTGTTTGAAGGTTTGTTTGTATGGAGGAATGGATGTGAAGATCAATGGATGTGTTTGGAAGAAGGTTGTGTTGAATTGGTGGTGAATGCTCTAACCAAATCTGCACTCTATGGCTGCCACACACACTTCCTTTTATAGAGGAAGTGCACGGCAATGGAGGGGAAAATGGTGGTGTATGCAATGATTCAAGGGTGAAAGTGAAGTAATGATGCAAAGCATGGGGGGTAAAATGGAGTGGTGTTGCAGCTATGAATGCAAGTAGGGAACATGAATGATTGCGCACATGGTAGAGAAAGGAAATGGAGGTGGAATGGTGCAGAAATGAGTCAAAGGTGCAGCAAGAGTCATGATGCACGACATGGGATTCCAAAGGTGGTGGATGGTGCATCAATGAGTGCATGTAGTGGAGGTAAAAGTGCATGAAATCTGATGGGTGAAGGGGACAAGGAATGTGCAACAATTGAGTGCAATGATTCAATGTAATGGTGCATGAAATCAAAAATAATGAAGGGGACAAGGGTGGTGCACGGCAATGAGGGATAGTGAGTGTAATGGTGCATGAAATGAGTGCAAGAAATTTGGTGCATGAAGGGGACAAGGGTGATTATGCATGGCATGGGTGGAAAGGTGAGTAAATGGTGAATCAATGAGTGCAAGGAGGTGAAAGGATATTGTGCACATGGTAGACAAAGGAAAGGAAGTGGAATGGTGCAGCAAATGAGTGCAAGGAGGGAACATGGATGAATGTGCAGGGCATGGGTGGAAATTGGAGTGATTTATGGCAGAAAATAGGAAAGGGATGGCTCCCTTGCACGGCAAGGAAGAGAAATGGTGAAGGATGGTATGGCTTGGACTTTTAGCGCAGGTTTAGGACTTGTAGAACATGTAATGAAATGTCCCAAAGTATTTAGGAACCCTTCGTGTGACTGAATCTTTGGTAATTTAGGATTAGGAAAGGTAACGACAGAAAGGCAAGTTTGACTAGTCTTTCCTCATTCTTAATGGTTTCCTTGTCTTCCTTGGTCCTCAATTTATTTTCTTCCTCTCCATGCCCAAAACTGCTCCAAAAGGCACCAAAATGCACTTTTTTGCCTCTTTAACCCTTTGTACCTACAACTACACGAAAATGGCTTGAAATACAAAATCAACTGAGAAATAACAACATAAATGCATGAGAACAAGCTAACTCAGTCGCATAAATATGCTTATCACTCTGCCTTAAGAAGTTGATCCCTTAATGCTCGTAAATTCTCAAAGAAACTCATAAAGGACTTGTACTGAGCTGGGGGCAGCAGCTCAGCGTGGTGAAGTTCAAAAAAGGCTTTTTCTGCATCATAAAGAACCTTAAAACTAAAAGAAGCTGTGAAGCTTTTTTTTTTGTCCAATCCTTGAAAAGCTTACGAGTACGCTGAAATGAAAGAAGCTCAGAAATTGTTGGAGGAGATTGCAGTTTGTTTTTAATCTGGCCAGACTTCTTCACTAGATCGGGCAAGGATGTTGTTGATGAAGCTGGGGGCATGTCTCTGACACTTTCAGCTGTAACAGCAGGGGCAACATTAGAAGGAAGAATGGGAAGGTCCTCAAAAGCAGGAGCGGAAGTAGGAAAAGTTGCTGCAGTAGTTTTGGCTCACTGTTCAGGATGGGGAACGATCTCCCTTACGCACCAAGTGCGGAGGGGACTTGCCCAAACCCTCTCCAGGATCCTGTTGCAACCAAGACAAATATGATAAGAGATAAGTGTTCAAGCCAGGAAATGGTAAGATACGAAATATCAATATACCTGAGATAAACCCGGAGCTTTAGAAAGAAGATGAGGGGGAGTAATCTCTTGTGATCGTGGGGAAATGTCATCTCTACCTATTGGTGGAGGCGAAATGGTACCCGAGACCTCAACAGAAACCTGCAATAGTAGAAGAAGAAGTGAAAGCCAGTAACTAACCTGTAAGAAAAGAGAAGCAAGAAGATTCAAAGCAAAAATATACTTGTGGAGGAACTTGAGGCTGAGAAAGGTTGGTCACCTCACACGTTACAGGAATCTCAGGAACTATCGGGTCTCCAAAAGTAGGAGTTGGTGCGTGCTGAAATTCCTGTATCAAGGCAGGCTGAAAATATGGAATAATAGTAAGTTCAGAAAAAGAGTTTCGGGCATAGGATGACAGGAACGAATACTTACCGAATCATTGTCATCTTCCACATAATGCATCATCTGCCCGGTTCAATGGTCAAACTGAGAAATTTGAGTCACCTCTAAAGGGGTGGGTTGTGCTTGGAAAAAATGGGCTTACTTTGATCGGGCTGAAGGAGAAGAAGCTTCGGGCAAAGAGATCTTCTCTGCCCGAATTTCCTGATACATATAACCGGGGAAAATAGTTATCAGAAAGAGAAATAGGGGAAAGAATTCTGAGGAAGGAAATGGGCAATTTATACCTTTAATTCTTCAAGGATCACATCCTGGTGATCTCTAGCCATTTGCTGCATTTCTACATCTAATGGCACGTCCTTTAAAACCAAATAAGGCCTTTTTGATATCGAAGGTCCTGATTACAAGAAAGACCAAACCGACTGATTCCTAAGCGTGAGGTATGAATGCAAGGTTGAGATAAAATATACTTACTGGGGGCTTTCTGTTTTTTCCTATCCACCATAACGGTAGAGGTTTTTGAAGTAGAAGTAGCTTTGAAAGACTTGGAAGTCTGAGCTCTTGTACTTCTCCTGGTTGGGTTGCCCGTTTAGATTTTAGTCGTTGTTCAAGATCAGAATCAGAGGTATCCGTCACAACTGTACGTGACCGTTTAGGGGCTCGAATACTTATTTTGAGCTCTCCCTCAGCCTCTGAGTCTCCAAGAAAGTCAAAAGTATCCCCACCTCCTCCAATTTTCAGCCTTCTAGCTTCGTTTGCAGCTTCTTGAAGAATCAATGCGTCAGCGGATTCTTTTTCTGACCTGACGTCTATCGTTTCTGTGGTCCTTTGGGCTGCAGGGGATGAAATGAATGAAGAATTAAAGAATCATTGATGTATAAAGTTTTTTTATTGAGAACACAGAAAGTACCTATCAAAAGAAGCTGATTCTTTCGAGAAACCATTTCTTTCCAACTTTCAAGTTCACTTGAGCTAGGAAAAGATCCGAGAGAAAGTTGGCTGAAGAGACGGTCATGAGCTTCCTGTAGATCTTCTCCATATTTCTTGATCCATTTCGCCTCCCACCAAGAAGAAAAAGCCGAAGTAGACTCAAAATTAAGGATCCAAGGTTTTTGGGCAACTCATAACATCAAGGCTACAACGGGCAGCTCGAAAAATATCTTCTTGAGGAGATAGGAGGTGGTATGAGGTACCACAATGAATAGAATCGAAAAATGGGATTGTAGTAGCTTGCCTAAACCCCAGTTATCTACTACAGAAGTTGGGATGATAAACCTCCAGCCCGCGTTCATAACGATCGCTACGAACTCCCCAGGCTAAATCTCGCGATTGAATACAGCTGATAAACTTATCTCTGCATAAGGGGTCATCGTCCTCTACAAGAGCATCTTGGAAAGACTGATTGAGAAACCATGGGTATTTGTGAAAAATAGATGTTCCCCATTCTAAGTCTACCCAATTCCTGCAGACTCTGAAAAAATAAAAGCAGGCAAATGTTGAATAATCTGTGGGGGGAGCTTCGACTAAAATTCGAGCAGGGGCTACACCCTCTGGGAACTCCAAATTAACTGCCCGAAACTCTGGGAAGTACCATTGCAACCATAATTGGATCATCTCGATGGGCCCATTAAGATTGGTCTCAAATGGTTCACCCCGAGTCATTTCAAAAAGGAGATGATAGAAGTGAGAAATGAAGAAGGAACCTGTGGCTACATCATCAAAATTGTGAAGGGCTTATACCAAGGGAATCCATTCGACCTTTACCCCTTTGGATTTATTGGGAAAAACATGTTTGTTAAGCTAGTACAAGAGAAAATACATATGCTCCTGATTTGTGTTGGCATTAGAAGAACCCGCACCAAAGTTGCTCTTCACAAAAGGGATAAAACCCTTGAAAGACATCCCATAACTTTTTAAATTTGTTGAGTTGTATTCTAACTGAAGAAAGGGAGCCGATGTACCCGAGCTTGTACCCAAACTTTCAGTAATAAGGCGAGGAGGGAGAGCCCAATCATGAGTTACGTCCACAATTCTGCCCGATGGTCTTAGACCAAAAACCTGTGCCATATCCAAGACAATAGGAGACATGAAACCCATCCTGAAGTCAAAGGTGTTGGTTCCCGAGTTCTAGAAAAGAAGAGCAATGGTCAATAATTCTAGCTTGGCAACTACGGTGGTCTTTGAAAGCATTATCAGCTCATAGATACCATTACTCATCCATTTCTTTTTAAAGATGGGTTCAAGCTCATTTATCCATTTAACCCAAACTTCATCGTTCATTAGAGGGAAGCCACGATGGTGATTTGACCACTTAGACGAAGAGATGCCCGATTCAGCCAGAAACGGGTTTGGAGTGAACCAATTGGCCTTGGGCATGCTAGCTTCTATTGTAGAATGAACTTGAGAAACCTAGGCAGGTCCCAGTGAGTGGACCCCTTCCTCTTAAAAAAAGAATTCAGAACATAGACTTGCCCGAGGATGATGGAGAGCATTAAGCAGACGGCGTAGGGTGACTATACCCTCACCAGATTCATATGAAGATCGGTTTGAAGTAGTTTTTTAGGCCATTGATTAAGATTTGGAGGGAAATATAAAAAGAAAATTTTCAAAAGGGTACAAAAGAAGAAGCCAAAAGCAGGAAAGATTGTTGAAAACTCTAGGAATTCTAAAAAAAAATTTTTAGGGAAAACTGGAAAATCAGGGGTTTTGAACCGTTTAAAAAAAATCATATAATGAGTTGTTGATTTAATGTGGACAAAAATCATGGGTTAGTGGAAAAGACTCAGTTAGCGACGGTTGCATTAAATGGCGCTCATACCGAGTACAGGCGAGCTGCAACTATTCAATCATTATTTACGCCTAAAGCTTCAAGCCTTAACAACAATTGAATGGTTCACTGTTTGGGTTGATATTTGGACTTTGGACTAACGGGGAGAGAAGTCCAACAAGAACCAAGGAGGAGGTTTTGGCCGAAGGCCCAACATCAAACCCATTAGCCCAGCCCAAGGCAAAATGATGATTCCACATTTAATGCAAAGGCTAGTGGCTTGAAAGAAGTGACACTTGATGGAAATCAACCTACTCTCAGTCCAAAAGCACTTTCTGGATGTCAGAGTATGTAAATTACTAATGAGTCATTACCCTTCAGTTGCTTTCGGGCAGGAACCAACCTACAAGCAGTTAGGTTATTTCGCCTATAAAAGAAGGGAGAGGGCCCAGAGACAAGGACACTCAACCAATCAAACAAACAAATACACAAACTCTGCCAAAGCTAGATTTGCATACGAAGCTGTAGTCAGCCCCCAACCTCAATCCTTTTCAGGATCAGCCCTCATAAAAGCCATCTTTTGGCTAGTTTATTAGCTCTGCTTCTTATCAAGTAGTATCGATTTCTCTTGTAACTTTATTTGTCATCCATTCTACCTTGAAACCCTCAGACCTCTGTAGTGGCAAAGAAAAGAAACTGCGAAAGGTCCAGCCTTGCCCGACAAGGTTTAATCTTGCCCGATTCCCTTTATTTTGTTTTCTACTTAACAGATCTAGTGTTGTAATGAATTCCCTAGTATGTATTCAAATCATTTTAGGTCTTTTAATGATACAAAGTTCAACTTGCTCTCGGATTTGGTTTTAATTAAAAGGTTTCACTATCTTAAGAGTGGATCCACTTAATGTCGTGATTAGACCTGGACTTCTGCCCTTTTACCATAGAAGATATACAAAAGTCCTTGATCTCAAAGCATAGAAAAGAATCTAATGTGGACTTAACCCATCCACGACAATCCTTTGATAATGAGAAGTTAGAGTAACTTGGGGCGCAAGTAATAGACTTAAATCCACTCATTTCACATCTGCCATATTGAGATGGCAGTGGCATGCCTCAACACTTAAGTTAGTTTTGACTGCGAGCCTCACGACCTATACCTAAGGCCCGACAAAGGCACCTTTCAGAATTAACTTTGTCCTCTTCTTGTAGCCCGACGAATAAAGCAAGAACCCGATAGTCAACCAAAGTACCAACTCCACGGGGAGCTGTGTGCTCGAGCCAGGAACGCCCACAGAAGATATTCCTGCCTGAACAAATGGTAAATCATCATCTGCTTTCAGAATAAGAGACAACAATGGAGGAGTTGTGGCAGAGGCAAAGGGGAAGCAGTCAAGTTCAGGAGTAGTTTTTGGAGATGATGTGCTCACTTTGGTGGTGGAGCCTCGTGTTGATCACTCCTTCATCATGGCTCTGGTTACTGTTTATGGCTTAATTAGACATCAAATATGATTTTTATAGAGCTGTCTCAGATGCATATAGTTGTAGAAAATACAAAATAGTAGAGTATCATAGTGAAATCAAGTTAGTTTCTGCTTTTGTATAACCAGTTATTGGGTTTCTGTGAAAATTCAACATATATATGTATTCAGCGAGCTTTTCTACTAATTAACGTTCAGTCACGGTGATTAATTACTCATTCTACCGAAGGAGGAGAAAGAGTCCCACATACGACAAAAAGTCACAAATAAAGTTGAACCAAGTAACATTGCAAAACCATAATGATGGTAGGGTCGGGATATCCACTTCACGTTCTTGTGACTTCGATCAGTGTAAATAAATCTCATCAACTTACGAGAAAAGAAATGTACAAAACCCTAATCTTAACTTGGTTCATAGCGTCCTGAGGTACTGATATATTTCTATAATACTCTTTCATCACATCCATCTATTTCACATGCCAACAATGAATTTTACATAAAACCTGGCTTGTGATTACGATAACTTCAAGGGACAAACAAATTAATAAAAGTTGATTAAATCATGATTAATTTTGACAGCTCCACAGACATTGCGTCAATGAAAGCTCCCCATTATCTTCCGGCCGCAAGTCTTATTAAATCTTGAGAAATGCTAGCATGGGAATTAACTTTAAACAGTGAGGTGTTAAAGAGTACCGTTAAACAGTGAGGTGGCAGAGAGTCTCACTTTTGAAGACCTTAGCATTACTCTTCACTTTTTGTTTACTTTGAAGAAGCTTCCCTCATGTACATGTTCATGTCTGAAGGTTATCTCCAACCCAATAGTGAGAAATCCTAAAATTTAGCTCCGTATTTTTAACTATTCATCTATACGTATGAGGTCAGTGAGTTTTTTTTTTTTCCTCCTCCAACGGTGAAGGACCTATAATTCCCACACTCAACTTTATAATATGTTAAACTTTTGTATTCCTTTGAAATTTTTTTGGTAGCAATTTTGAAATTAGCTTTTGTATAATCTATCTTGTTTTACTTTTACGAACATTTTGATGTAAAAAAATTCAATTGCGAAAAATTGAATTTTTGTAGTGAAATGAGAAATTTTATTTTTATTTTTATTTTTTATTTTTATGGATTGGTGAAATAATGGAAGGGTATTTAGGGCGTGTTATTTTTCCCTCATTAAGATTCATAGACCGGCCATATTGGTTTACTAAGACTACTAATCCTGTGTTTGGTGCGAGCTGGACTAAAATGAGATTAAGTTGGACTTGTTCCGACTAAGTGCTTTGCTAAGTCGTCCTAGTGAGACCCCCCAAAAAACATGGGATTGCTAATCCCATCTCCAACATCATTTGCATGCCTTTGTCATCAGCAACTCCAACTCCCTTACCCATGCCCATATCTGAAATCCACCCCTCACCTACTGCCTAAATCTCAAAATCCAACACCTAAAATTCAAAACAAAAAATGAAAAACCCTCAGAAGCACCTACGGACGAATCCCTCCCCCCTCCAAATTCAAAACAAAAGGGCAAAATCACCATAAAATCCCAAGATTTTTCGAGAAAATCCCGACATTTTTCAAGAAAATCAGAGGAGGCGCTGGGTGGAAAGCTCTGATGAATCCTGTGCGCGAGTCCTCTGGGGAGGGAGAGTGTGGGCGGAGGAAAATAGGGAGATGTATAGGAGAGAGGAAGAGAATTCTAGAATTCTTTAGATTACATTCTCTTACTTACATAATCCTTGAACTTATCATTTAAGCATATAACATTTAATGATACGACTGTAAACAATAATTTTTACCCTTACATTAAACTAGTTTAGTTTAACATGTGAAATGTATGTAAAGTATTATCGTATGATTGGTTTTAGGCAAGGAAGAAAATATCGGTAATATCGGAAATATCGGTAGTCTGAAAACACGGAAATATCGATGGAAATATCGGGATAATATCGATATCGATAAAAATTACATGGAAACCACGGAAATTGTAAGAAAAACTTGGAAATTTTTATTGAAACTTTGCAGGATGTTTATTTAGTCAATTATCTATTAGTTTATCACAAAACATTGGAAGGAAATGCATTGCATGATGGATTTAACTGATTTAAGTTGATTATATAGCGAGCTGGCAAACATTGTGAGTGTAGAAAATATGTAGTAATTAATTAAAGAAGTTTAAACACACCATAATCATTTATATATAATTAATTAGTACAATATTGGGAGGTTTTATTTAGGATATTAAAAAAAAAAGGAAGTGAATAAAATGATGAAGAATAATGTGCCGAATTTGACACTTTAAATTTCTTACACATAAGCATGCGTCTAGGCATTGAAGTTCCAAATTATAGTATATCAATTAACGATTGAAAATCAATACGTTGAATAAGACTAAACTTTAATTTGGATGCCGATTATGTTTTTTCAAGTTTATATAAAGTAAAAGAATTGAATTTTGGAAGCCAGGAGTCTGTCAATTGTTTTATAATTCATCCGAATACATATATCAGGTTGCTACTCAACGTAATTTGAAAGTATATCTAGTGCAAGGACTTGTCTTTTTTTGTTGATAAGCAAAGGGTTTGTAGCTTTTTTTGCTAAGCAGTAGAACATATTATGTTTGTTTAATCTTTAGCATTTGATCGTTGTCCACAAATATAGGATAGAAGGCCCCAAATTAGATCTGGCTCTTAAGTCTTACCTAGTTGGAGTCACAAGTTCACATGTACCAGCCCTCACAAGTCGCAGCAAAACGTTTTGGTTTCTGTAATCCCACATCGCCCACGCAAGGGCAGTGAGCAAGCAAACAGGCTTATAAAAGCCACATTCCCAAGCTTGGTTTCTGTAATCCCACATCGCCCACGCAAGGGCAGTGAGCAAGCACACATGCCTATAAAAGCCACATTCCCAAGCTGAGAAAAGCATGCCTTGCTCGGCCCTTTTGGCTAAGATCAAGTGTAGTTATCTGTTGAGACTTCTCAGCATTTTTTAAATATTTTTGGGTTTTGATCTCGCGATATTATAGAAAATATCGCGATAGTTTCGGAAATATCGCGATATTATCGATAATATCGATAATATCGCGATATTTAGACAAAAACCAATTTGATACCTATTAAAATATCGTTACCGTGAAAAACCGATAATATCGGCGAAATATCGCCGATATTATCGGCATTTTCTTCCTTGGTTTTAGGTCACATTTCCAACAGATCAAATTTGCATCTGGGTGCATAGACTATCTTTACTTCAAAAGTCAATATTTATGAGTGTCATATTTAACTCCAAATATGACGGTGCAAGTTATAATAATTTATGTGCATATGAAGTCAAATTTAATGTTTAAGTTTCAATTCTTATGCATTAGAGTGAGATTAAGTTAATTTTGAAGTTAAACGGAACTGTTGTATCTTATAAAGGTGGTGGTCCCATATCCAAAGCCAAATATGACTTCACGTATAGCACCAAAGTTATATATATATATATATATATATAAGGGTGATTTTGGGAAAAATCAATAAAATGTTATGATATTAACTATAGGTCAATCAATTATTGGAATTATAAATAGGTCAATGCGACTTTAAGATACATTAAAACACCTGAATCAAATTAAAATTACAAATGATGCCATTATCATTTAAAACACCAAACTTTTCCACATTCCCTCATTATAAATCGCGCAGCCATAAAACTCTCAGACCTCAACCTCCCCACCTCCCACCACCTTCAACCTCCATTTTTCGGCCTCACAACACCTTCAACTTCCATTGTTTCCCACCACCTTCATCATCTGACGAACGATTCTGACAATTGCATTTGCGCTGCTTCAATTTGCACTTGCGACTATGAAATCACGATTGAGGTAATTTGTTTCTTCCTATTTTCTTATTGTTCTTCAATTTCTACGTTTTAGGTTATTTGAGTTGTGTTTTTTAGAGATTTGGTGTAATTTTGCACACTATACATTTTGGTTTTGAATTTGAGCTTGTTTGGATGTTAAAATTGGTTTAGGCATATAACAAATTTAGTCTGTTTCGACACATTTGTTAGTTCTGTGTATGTTTATTTGTTGGCTCTGTGATTGTGCATTAAGATTCAAATAGGTTTGTGGGTTCAGACACTTCGTTGCAGTGTCTGTTTCCTGTTATGTGATTGTGCATTGAGATTCAAATAGGTTTGTGGATTCAAAGATTCAGACACTTCGTTGCAGTATCTATTTCCTGTTGTGTGTTTTTACGTTAATGGATTCAGACATACAGTATTAATATTGCTAACACAGACTTTATATTTTTTCTTTCTTTCATAGTTGAAATATGTCCCCAAAAAAAGTTAAAGGGATACATAAACAAGCGAAAGGAAATACTTCAAAAACGAAACCAAAAGGGCAAGGAAATATAAAGGCATATGATCAAAAAGTTTAGCACCCAAACCATGCACAGTTTAGGTGCAACATGACTGCCTTCAACACGATTGTTCAAGAGGTGAAAGGCATTCTCAATAGTAAGCAAATTGACTTGCTAAAGAAAACTCCATTTTGGCCGTTAATAAAGCAATTCTACAAGGGACGTATGAGCAAGGATGACATAGTCAAGTCAGACCTCAACTTGAATGAAATGGTGAAAGTTTTCAACCATCAAACCAAGTCATTCAACTTTGGGAAACAAAGTATCAAAATAACCTCCAAATCAGTGATGGAGGGTTTTAGGCTACCAAATGAAGGAAATATGCCTAAAATGATGGGCCAAGGTATAACTCAACTTTCTGACAAAGGTATTTTGGTAAATGGAAAATATCGAAAGTGAGGCTTGATAAAGCACTTTGAAAAACAATTACATGGGCTACAAATCCACCTCAACAGAATTCAAATCAAGCAAAAGGAAAAGAAATGAGTAAAGAAGAGTCTGAAGTTGTTGACTACGACAAGGAAATGGCATTGTTAATCCTTCTTGAGTTATGCCTCACAATGCTTTTTAGCAACTCTGCCAGCACACTAAACTCGAAAATTGTGGAGTCTTGCAAGAAGTTAGAGGAGTTATCTAAATATTCATGGGCTCAATTTGTTTACAGCTACATTAACACTACATTGGTTGAACACGCTAAGGCGAAAGAAACTGAAAATAAACCAATGCGATCAATCGGTGGTTGCATTATTATACTTCCAGTGAGTCCAACAATTTTTTATGCAGTTTCTGTTTTATGAGAGAACTACTCTTATACAACCAATGATTAGGAATGAGAACTCCACACCAATAATGACAAAATGGAGCCTTCTAGAGCTGCACACCAAGTTCAACCAATTGGGAATGTTCAAAATATTGAGGTATAAACATACTTATAGCATTATACGCATGTTTTACTTTTTGATCATACATATTATAACACAATAAATTTCATGGCGCAGCCATTTTTCAAAGCACAAAGTGAGATTGATGATTGTGATGATGTGGAAGATTATGATTATGGAAATCATGATGATGTTAGGGATGAAAATTTAGCTAGTGCAACAAATAATGATGGTGAAGAGGATCAGGGTGACGAGAATGAGGAGGGTGACGAGGATGAAGGTAGCAAGGATGAAAATGTAAGTAAGTAGTAACTGCAATGAAGTTTTTAATTTTTATGTTAAGTTTTAAATACATTGCACTTTTCAATTATTAACATTTTAATTTTATGATGAATGTTAACAGGAACAACAAGAAGATGTTCAACAAACAGATCGGAGGACAAAAATAATGGAAGAACACGTGGAAATGATGAACAAGCAAGTTGAAGAATTGTATGTGGCGTTACAAGTTGAGAATGAACAGTTGTAGAAGAGAATAAAAGAGTTGGAAGCCAAGATCACTGTAATGCAATTAGGGACATCAAATCTCAACACTAACAACCAAATGCTCGAAAAATACCAAGAGGATCATCCCGCCACTAGTATGGACACTGCAGCAGAGTTTACCGATCCTATGGCTGTTTCAACTCGGAAAAATGAAGCAAATTTTCAGAAGAAAGCAAGCACAACTCCAGAAGGTCCTAAAGTTGATGTTGTGCGAAAGGTTGTTGAAGTCTATATTGAAATGGAGGAAGAAAAACTCAGTAAAGAGAAGTTACAAACACCACAATTCATGTCAGCCTATACTTGGGTAAGTATCCTAATCTACCTTAATTTTTACAAAATCAGGAACTAGACATTGTGTTGTAGTGTTTGAATCCAAAGAAAAAATAGAACCAGGAATTAGACATTACGTTGCAGTGTCCGAATCCAAAGAAAAGACAGGATCAAAAATTAGACATTGTGTTGTAGTGTCTAAATGTATAGAACTAAGTATATATAATACAATTACTAGAAATTAAGAACATATTTCAAACTCATAGGCTCGTAACTAATGTATTTTCACTTAATTTTTATAGCAAATGATGAAAGATTATGTGGAGCCGACATGGAGCCAAAATTTATATGAGCCGATGTGGGAGAAGCTTGGAGATGCCGATGACATATTCTTTTCAATAGTTTCTGAAAAGGAATCTCACTAGACATTGCTTGTCTTCCATAAAAGACTACAAAAGTGGACACGCTACAATCCATTGAGGACCCTAAACATAAAGCGTACTGAAAGATGCATCTAAAGAGTCAAGTAAAGTTAGTTAAATGTTTGTTATAATGTTTGTTATAATTCTTGTGTAAATTGATAGAGTAGTCAAGGGTATAAATGTAATTGGCGCATTACCTATATATACTGCAGCACCAGTGTAATCTTAAATTTATTCAATACAATTGAAGCATATTCAGAAACTGTGTGTACTTAGAATTCTACATGGTACCATCGCCAACCACCTCACGGCCTCTCCGATCCTGCTGCATCCTTCTTCTCTGATCTTCCGTTCTTCTCTGATCTTCTTCTCTGGTGTGTTGATTGAGCAATTGTGTTCTCAAATTCGGATTTTTGACTTGTTAATCTTGAATCTTGATGGCGTCTTCGTCCAATTCTTTTTCGCCGATGGAGTCGGTGCCTTCTCCAAACCCTAATTTTTCTTCTTCCAATCCCAATCTTTCTCAGTCGTATACTTCTCTCACAATCCAGAATATCGACTATATGGTTCCGATCAAACTCTGGTTGTCCAATTACCTGTCATGGCAAGTGTTATTTACACTGATTCTTCATCGTTACAAGCTTCTTGGTATGGTTAATGGCACTGAGCCCTGCCCATCACCTTTTCTTCCTTATCGCTCGTTAAATCCAGCCTTCAAGCACTGCTATGAGAAGGATCAAAATATGCTCATCAGGTTCAACTCGACTCTCTTTGAGGAAGTCATTCCGTTCACTGTTGGTGTATCTTATGCTCGTGATCTCTGGCTCAAACTTAATAAGCGATTTGGTGGTGTCTCGGATGCCCATTTTTATCAATTGCGGTCTCGGCTTCAAAACATTCAGAAAGGTTCTCAGTCAATGTCTAATTATCTTCAGCAAATCAAGGAGATCTCTGATTCCCTTACTGCTGTTGGAGCCTCTATCACTGATCACGATCTCATTGCAGTAACTTTTGCTGATCTTCCTGATGAATTTGAATCATTCACTAATTCCATACTACTTCGCCTTTCATCCACTTCCTTAGATGAATTACATGGCTTATTTCTTACTAAAGAACTGTCAATGTCACGTCGCAATAAGACTTCCTCATCTGAGCCTTTTCAGGCGTTCTCTGTACAAGCCCAACTACCACTCCTTCCCACACCACCACAAACTCTTGCTGCTCAGAATCATGGAACTCAACCACTTCAGAATTATTTCCGGTATAATTTTAACCGAGGAAGACATAATCATGGTCTTAATCGTGGTTTTCAGGGTTCAAATTGTGGCAATCATAACTTTGGTTACAATTGTGGCACTCATAATTCTGGATTCAATCGTACTGCATCTTCTTCTGGTTACAAATCTCTGTCAAATTTTTGGATCTTATAGTCAAGAAGCTATTGACTGTTTCGATTGAATGAATCCAGAGATCTCAGGCAAGGTTCCTTCAGCTAAACTTGCTGCCATGTGTGCTCATTACACTGCTAAGCCTTCCCATTCTTGGCTCATTGACTTGGGTGCTACCTCTCACATCACCAATGATATCTCTAATATCCAATCTCCTACTCCCTACAATGGTGAAGACAAGGTGTACATTGGAGATGGTAAAGGTCTGTCTATAGATCATGTTAGCACATCTGTTTTGCATACTCCTGCTCATTCTTTTAAATTGCAAAATGTTCTTCATGTGCCTCAAATGCAGCATAGTCTACTTTCTACCTATCAATTTATCAAAGATAATGATTGTTCATTAACTCTTGATATTCATGGATCCTCTGTCAAGGATCGTTTTACGTGGAGGACGCTTTTGCGAGGACAAGTTAAAGATGGTTTCTTTCCTCTTCACAGTTCACCTACTCCCTACAAAGCTACTCCTTCCACACATGCGGCACTAGTAAGTACTTCTGCCAATGTCAAAATCTAGCACAACTAGCTTGGTCATCCCTCTTCTGTTATATTTCGTAAAGTTTTGTCAACAAATAAAGTTGTTGTACAAGGAAAATCCTCTATGGACTTCTTTTGCAATGATTGTGCTCTAGCAAAGAATCACAAGCTTCCATTTGGTGTTCCTAGATCTGTGTCTACTAGAAGTCTTGAATTGTTGCATTGTGATGTTTGGGGACCATCTCCCGTTGTTTCAGTGAGTGGTTATAGGTATTATTTGCTTATTGTTGATGATTACAGCAAGTATAGCTGGTATTTTCCCTTAAAGTCTAAGTCTTCTATATTTTCAACATTTGTGGAGTACAAGTCCTATGTAGAAAATACTCTTGACAGTAAAATCAAGGTTGTTCGATCTGATTCAGGGGGTGAGTTTACTAGTCATCAATTTCAGAATTTTCTTAAACTTCATGGTATAGCTGCCCTCACACTCCGAAGCAAAATGGATGTGTTGAAAGGAAGCACCGTCACTTGGTTGAAACTGCGCGAACACTATTGGTTGCATCTAAAGTTCCTCATTTTTTTGGTTGAAGCATTTTCCACTGCATCTTATTTGATTATTCGGCTTCCTCTTGGTGGCTTACTGCAATCCCCTTGGGAACTTCTTTTTGGTACCCCTCCAGATTATTCTCAACTTAAAACTTTTGGTTGTGGATGCTTTCCTTAGCTCAAGCCATACACTTCATCCAAGTTAGACAACAAAAGTAAACAGTGTGTCTTTTTAGGGTATAGTCTTCAACACAAGGGGTATTGTTGTCTTGATCCAGTTACCCAAAGACTATACATATCAAGGCATGTTCTATTTAATGAAACCAATTTTCCATTTCATTCTATATCAACTGCTACACCAAGTTCTACTAATGGTTTTTCAATAGTGAATCCCAATGTCAATTTACACTTTACTATACCCATTTCTCCTCAAGCACCTATTGCTCATCCTACCACTAGCAATGTACTACATCTTCAGGTTCACAAGGCTGGAATCTCTAAACCAGCAATGTACTACACCTGCAGCTCCCAATATACAACCTATGATCACTAGATCCAAGGCTGGAATCTCTAAACCAAAAGCCTACTCAGCTACCAAGCATCATTTACCTGCATCTATTGATTTTATCCCCAATACTTATCTTCAGGGTTCCAAACATGCTCATTGGATATCTGCTATGAAGGATGATTACAATGCCCTGCAGTCAACAGGTACTTGGTTTTTAGTCCCTTTTAGACCTCATCAGAACATAGTTAGATGTATAATTGATAGAAGATCTACTAGTGGGCATTTCATATTTCTGGGGTCAAATCTCATTAACTAGAGTGCTAAGAAGCAACCAACGGTTGCTCGGTCGTCCACCGAAATAGAATATAAATCCTTAGCTCACACAGCAACTGAATTAACATGGATCTATAAAGTGTTCAAGGATATTGGTCTTCATCTTCCTCATGTTCCTCATCTCTGGTGTGACAATATTTCTGCAATTTCACTTACTTCTAATCCAGTTTTTCATGCTCGAACCAAGCATGTTGAACTTGATTACCATTATATCCGAGAGTTGGTGTTAGCTAATCTTCTCAAGGTCCAATATGTGTGCACTCAAGACCAACTAGCTGATATTCATACTAAATCTTTGTCTAAATCTAGGTTCTTATACTTGTAATCCAAGCTTTCTCTTGGACCTATGGATGCATCAAGTTCAACTTGATAGGGTGTAAAGAGTCAAGTAAAGTTAGTTAGATGTTTGTTATAATGTTTGTTTTAATTTTTGTGTAAATTGATAGAGTAGTCAAGGGTATAAATGTAATTGGTGCATTGCCTATATATACTGCAGCACCAGTGTAATCTTAAATTTATTCAATACAATTGAAGCATATTCAGAAACTGTGTGTACTTAGAATTCTACAGCATCGACATAGCTAAGCAATTGGTAAGTATTAACATTTTGTCATTATTTTCTTAATTAAGGTACAACAAAAAATAGAAACTAAGTTAATGATTATTGTTTTGACATCGAGAAACAAATTGTGAAAGAATGGATGCTCTATTTGAAACCTCAAGCCAAAGAGATGCTTGAAAGTGGGAAGAGGCCGGTGCTAGAAAGTGGGAAAAGACAACTGTCGGGTGAAGGAAACAAGGTGCCTACAATGACAATGAAAGACCTTAACAGATTTGAGGAGCAAACTTTATCATGGATTTTGCATAACAGTTGTCAGTATGTGTTTGAAGAAAGTGATGATTGTGCACAACAAGATTCAATTGAGTAAGTACAAATGCCTCACTTATTTCGTATAATAGCAAACACAAAAACAAATTGCAAGATTTAATACTTACATCTTGTTTTGCAGCTTGGATTGTGGGATGTTTATCATGTTCTACATGGACTTTCTTGCACAAGGAATAGCTGTTCCAAATACAATCCCCAAAAATTTCATGGCAAAGTATAAAGCATCGTTGATCCAAAGGCTTCTACGCCACAAAAACTGCACTTTGAAAATATTATGTTAATTTCATAAACCATTTTTGTTAGCCTTTTTGAAGTATGACTTCATTTGAATGTTGTTGGTCCAAAGGCTTCTAAGACAATAATGTTAGTCTTTTTGAAGTATGATGATATGTTTCTAGGTGTGATAGCAAGAAGCTTATATGATATCACACTATTGGATATATGTTAGTTCTCGAAATTAGATGAATTTATGTTGATGATTATCATGCATTTGTTTATTTGAGTGTCTTGTTACATTTTGAATATTAAAATGCCTTTAGACAAAACAAAAAATGCAATGCATATTTTAAAACCCGGGACCTAAACTCTATGTTATAAGCTCCACCACACACCTCCAAAAAACTCTAAACCCGTACACCCAAACCGCCCTAAAATCCCCCAAAACACCAAACAAGGAATTAAAACACAAATTCAAATCAATTTATCAATAAATAAACTATTCTGATGTGGCTAATCGAAATAGATATTCGAAAAAGCAAAGTTTAATTCAAAGGGGTAAAAACTAAACTAGTAAACAGACACTGAAGCGAAAAGTCTGAATCCAAAGACAAGCATAAGCAGAAAATGCACACTACATTTTACTCTCTAAATTCAAATGATAAAAATTGAACCAGGAAACAAGTGTTTCAATGTACATAAACTGAAAAATTCAAATTCAATTAATAACTGCCTTACAAGTCTTCTTGTTGTTCCTTTTCACCAAACCATATCAACTGCACTTCAAGGCTTTCTTCGTATCACAAAAAGATTTGATCCTCTTTGTTGCAGGTCTTCTGGGAGGCCGCTTAATAATTGGAGGCAGCACAACTTGATCTTGATCAACTGAACCATTATTGTCCAATCCTTTCCCAATTGTTGGTACAGGAACAATCGGATATTCATATGCCTTCCGATAGAAATCTGCCTTGAAATAATCTTAAATGTAATCATAAACATAGGCTCGTATTGATACCATGGTTGTCAACGCATGTGCACACGGAAACCCATCAATCTGCCAAAGACGATGAAACCAAGTCTTTGACTCTAAATCAACCATCAAAGACCAATCCCCAACCACTTCTACAATTGTTGCACTTGAACGATGAATAGACCAACACCTACCAACCTCTATTGCACCCTTCAAAGTCTTCTCCATCTCCAAACAAAGAATTTTAGTCCACTTCTCAGCTTCCAATCTACGATTAGCGTTCAACACCATCAATTTCTTTCGAATGCCTTCTAACAAGTGCAATACAGGCAATTCTCGAAACTCTAGAATCCAATTGTTGAATGACTCTGCTAAACTATTAGCCATCTCACCATAGCGCGTCCCTTGAAAATAAGCATTAGAATAATGCTCTTTATAAAGGTCAGTAATAAATAACTTCGCTTTATCATTCCTTATATTCAACAATTAATCCATAATGTTATTAAACTCGACTTTAGCCATAGCATATGCACACGTTGAAAACAAATTTAGGACATTAAGTCGGAGTGTCTAACCATAGCCTGACTTCAAAAACTTGATTGACAAATTTTGTTTCAAATGGAAATAGCAATACGAGTGAGGCCAGTTATGAAAAACGGTTGAAACAACATTTAATAGTCCTGGGTGACGATCAGAGAAAAAAGTAATCGTTCTACCCATGGGCATCAAAATACTTGCCAAATGCTAAAGAAACCAGGTCCAATTATCCTTCGTCTCCGAATCAACAATGCCAAAAGCTAGAGGAAAAATTCCTATAAGAAAAAAATAAAACAATAAATAATGATATAATAATGGATAAAAACAAATACATTATTTCTTGAAAAAAAACGCAACGTATATAAGCTCCACCCCACCCCAAAATTTCTAAAACCCTACACCAAAAACCACCCCCAAAAACTCATTCCATCTTCAACCCTTAGTATGCACCCTAAACTTCTACTTCATTTTGTAAAACAATAAACCTAAGCCAAAAGCCTCAACAAGTACAACATAAACAAACAAAAATACTGCTTAATCATACCTTGATCTCCTTGCTTTCCACATGCTGCAATAAGGTACCCTTGGTATTTACTCTTCAAGAATGTTGCATCAATAAACAACAAAGGAAAGCAATATTTGAATCCCGCAATACAACCACCAAATGAGACAAAAAAACGTTTAAAGCGTTGAGTTAATGGATCACATTCCAAGACAAACAGAACCAGGATTTGTTGATTTAATAGGCTCTGCATACCAAGTTAACTCATTAAATGATTTAGACTCATCACCATGAACTTCCAGCCTTGCCAATTCTTTTCCAAACCATGCATGGTGGTAAGAAATATTAAGCCCATAATATTCCTTAAACTCTTTTATCATCTCAATTGGTTTTAGTCCTAGTTTTTCACGAATCCTATCAACAAAAAGTGAAGACACAACTCGAGAACTCATCATCTTACTCTTAGATTCACGGATCTGACCACGACATGTATGGACATTATTTAGTGTATTCATAACAAAGAAACCTATAGCTTGACATTGGGAAGTATAAACACGCTAACCATATCCATCACTATTTTTTTTGGAGCACATAGCAATGACGCGACTTTTGTCATTGCTCAAATATACAAAACTAAAACTTTCCTCAAGAGCATACTTACACAATTTTATATGAAAATCTTCTACCGCATCCTCAATTTTTTGCCCAACGTGATGAATATAATGCAACCATTCATTAGACAACAAAGCCTTGCTACTAGCTGTCTTTGACCTTCCCAAGAAGTTATTACGATCTTTGCAACTCGAACTTGTAGCACACTATGAAGAACTCCCATCGTTCCATTGTACTAGATCATTACCCGTTGACAAAACCTCACTACACACACTTACATCATTTACCAATATATCAACTGATTTTGCCTTTGCTATTGGCAAACATGCCAACATCATATCAAAGCCATTCTCATTTTCTAGTACATGATGCGAAAATTAACTTAACACACAAATTTAACCCTCTTTTGACAATTGTAGTATAAGTACAAGTAGGGATCGTTCTGGACCTGGGATTAGGAGGGCTTGCTAATAACCTCTAAACTGACTCAAAAACATAAAACTAAACTTAAAAACACTTAACATGACTCACAAGACTCAAAGCAAACTTAAAATACTCAAAACAGCTTAAAACAACCAAATAAGCTTAAACTAGACACTAGGAATGACTTTGGACGAAAATTGACTTTTACTTGAATCAAAACACTTAAAAATACAAACTAAAACAGATTTGAAACACTTTGAAACAAGAAACTAAAAGGGGGGGGTTTGATTTGGATGAAGTTGAAACAATCAAACAAGTATGAAAAACTAGACAAATTGTAAAACAAATTTGAGAAATAAGATGATGGATGAGATAGCTAGAGGCTTTTTCTCCACACATGACATGTATGCAAACAACTCGATTTCCAGTTACTACTTCATTGAATTATAAACGACAATGCCCCAAATTCAAGCTTCGATTTCCAGTTAACCCTTAGATTTTCCTTGTATTATTGGATTGGATGACATCATTCGACAACCCAAAACATTCTTCAAAAGTTCTCTACATGACATCATAATAGAGATACAATCAAAGATCATTACGTTTAATGAAAATCATAAGCATTGACAAAGCACTTGCAACTATGACATCATGTTACTCATGCTAGAATTAAACTTAACGCGATCGTTTATAAGCGACCTCCACTACTTATGAATATAAGTTTGTAACGATTATGTGAAACTTTCTTATATTCTAGCATCGGATTTATGCATGCCAATTAAGTGTCGACCCTTAATCAACAAATACAAATAAGTTATCAATCAAATAGTTAAGCCAATTGCATTTACGATTCAAGAGTTCATAACTGGAATTTATCAAATCATATTACACACATAATCCTGGCTTTGAAATCATCCCTAGCCAAGAGGGGTTTAGCCATTCATATTCACAACAAAACAAAAGAAAATGAATTTAAACATTGGAAACAAAAGAAAGAAAACACCTAAACGCTCCAACGATCCAAGTTGGACAGCAAGCACGTCCAAGCACTTTCCTTCCCTTCCTTTGCTACGGCACAAGGTGTTGGTGAGTGTTTGAAGGTTTGTTTGTATGGAGGAATGGATGTGAAGATGAATGGATGTGTTTGGATGAAGGTTGTATTGAATGCGGCAAAGAGTGGAGAATTATGTAGATGATGTGTGTGTGTGTTTTGGATTGATATCTGTCTATTATGGTGAAGGGTGGATGGATGTATTTATAGGCTAGGGAGAGGATGTAGTGGGTGGTGGTAATAAGTGGATGTAGTGGTAGGTGAATGTGTTGGGTGGTTGAAATGAGTGGATGTGTTGAGTGAAATGAGTGGATGTAGTGGTACGTGAATGGATGTGTTGGGTGAAATGAGTGGATGTAGTGGTAGGTGAATGTGTTGGGTGGTTGTAATGAGTGGATGTGTTGGGTGAAATGAGTGGATGTGTTGGGTGAAATGAGTGGATGTAGTGGTAGGTGAATGGATGTGTTGGGTGAAATGAGTGTGCTAAAATGGTTATTTATAGGGAGAGGATGATGCACAAACTTCAAATTTCATCCATTCCTTTTGCTCCAAGCATATGCTATCCATTCCATGCCCAAAAATGCTCCAAAATGCACTTCTTTGCCACATTAACCCTTTGGACCTACAAACACACGAAAATAGCTTAAAATACTAAAATAACTACGAACTAACAACATAAATGCCAAGAAACAAGCTAACTAAGTCACATAAATATGCTCCTATCAGTACACAATTAGAATAATCCGACATCGAATACCTAAGCATGAAAATCCTCGTATACAACTCCTTAAACCTCAAACGAATCACTTTGCAAACGTCAACAACTGAAGAACTATGTGAAACTGGAAACAACACAGTTTCCATTATGTATGTACACTTTGCAATCACACAAAGCTCCATTATCCTAAAACAAAAACAAAAAGACTAAAATCACTAACACAAAACATAAACAGACATTGTGATGAAGTTCTTACGATATTGAAAAGATGCCACTAACACTCAAACACAATCAAACAAGCACCAAAACTCTACCAAACGAACATCAAAGCTATAATTAACTGAAAATTCGAAGAAGCTTAAATTTCAGAGCAACAAATTATCAAATCATATCCACAACCATAGGCAAAGCCAAATTTTGAAAATTTTAAATTCAAATTTAGTACAAAATCACAAGACAACATCAATTCAATGCAAATAAACAAAGAGAAAACGCAGAAACAATTGAATGCATAGAACATAATCGGAAAAAAAAAAAAAAAAAACACATACCTCAATTTACCAAATACCAAATATGGTTGATCTCCAAACACAACAGAAAACTGAAAATCTTAGAAGATTTTGAATCGTATGCATCAAACAAGCATCATGATTAAAGTTGCAGTTAAAATCGAAGAAAACATTCCGTCGCCATTGAAGCTCTGGTGTGATTGTTCTCTGTTCAACATGACGCTCCCTAATAGTTCGTTTGTTGAATGCAAGGCTTCTTCGTGCGAATAAAGGGAGAGTTGTTGGGCAAAAACGTAATTTTGTAATGGCTTATAGTAACTTGGGCTTTCTTTATTGACTTATACCAAAATATGTAAATAGTCCATTGATTAAGTCCAAATGAAAACCGATCCATTGATCTATGGTTAATTAATAAACTTTTTATTGATTTATGGCTAAATTTCCTTATATATAACCCACTTTTTCAATGAATTACAGAAAAATTAAATTAAATTCAGAGCGGATTATAACTTTTGACTCCAAAATTTCATTAAAAATAACATTACTTCCTTATTTCTAAGTTTCTTAATTCTTTGTTTCTCTTATTCTTTATAAATAAGTAAAAAAAAAAGATCAGAAGCCATATATATATGCGTTTTACTTAAAAAAAAATAAAAAACCATAACAATGGAAGTGATGAACATGTAAAGATTGATGTGCCCAATGGAATGAATGATTTAACAATAATATGCAAGTCGTGAAGTTGTATATTTAACTTAGTGCGATCTGTTAGAATGGTACGTGATTATATTATTGGAAAAAGTTCAACTAATTTATATTCATGTATGAATTAGAATTTTCAGTATTAATTAAACTGGACACACCAATAATGTTAAAGGGTATCAAATCAACAAAGAAAAAGAAAGCTCCAATAATCTGGTAATTACGAGATCGAATCATATATGATTTCGTTAAAGCTGTTTTAAAAGCATATGCATGCATGGTTGGTCCAACCACACCATGTGCCAAGCATGTACCGACGAGCCCTAACTACTATATCATAACCGCGTGATACATGTACATTTAACTTATAAACAAATCATATAATCCATAGTTAATTGGAAGACAAAATATTACATAATTTTTAAGTTGATTAAGAAATTGATACAAGTACATTAATGAGTCAAGTTATTGTTAGCTAGTTTTCTTCTTCTTTATCAATAGAAATCCTTTTGTTAGTGTGTCATCAGCACGCTCCGATCGAATAATTAAAGTCTCCATTGTTTCTTTATTATTTCCTTATAGTGTGTGTGTATATATATACCTCATAAAATACTCGTGAAAGCCTAGAAAAAGTCAAAAAGTGTCGAAGATAAGATCACTATATATACTTGATTGGACCACTTTATGCATATATATATATATATATATATATTATAAACTTCTTATTTAAGTATGATTGGGTAAATCTTAAATTAGATTTAATTCTAGTTATTCTTCCTTAATAGAACTTGTATTTTTTTGGAGGAGACTATAAATAAAGGCACTACATAAGAGAATAATACATCATTTACACAACATTACAAACACATCTCTCTCTATATTTTCTCTATGCCAATAGGCCATATATATATAAGAAGCTTGAAGGGAAGGGAATCTCTTTTTTTTTTTTTTTGTAAAAGTAGGGATTAATTGTTAAGTCCACACCAATTGGCTAGCTAACAAAAGTGTTCGCCAATTTATTTGAATTCAATTAGATACCTTATATATTTCCGGTTTGGTTAATATTTTGTAAGGTGATCTATGAGGTGCAACTTGAAAAATAGACAGTTCGTGTCGTTAAAATTCGATGTGGTATGAGCTCTACAACTAATCTCTATTTTTATAAATAATAAAAAAATACAGATCCCTTCCCTTAAAGGTTATATATATATATATATATATGTCTATAATATACCGTGTATTATACAATTTTTATAATTTTTTGCACAAATGCATATATGAAAAACGTGGAGTTTTGGAAGACTAATTAAACTAATATTCAGAACATTTTATATTGGTCCTAGTCCCTCTCTTTGAGAGAGTATAAATTACTAACTTGACTGTGTAGTAGTCTCATCGAACACAAGCATCTCTAATCTCTTCCTCAAATATCAAACAAAAAACTTCTTCCTTCTCACAGCTCCCAAATGGCGAAGGTTCATTCTCTAAATATTACACCGACTACTACATGTTCTAGTAACGAGTATATGACTTCAAAGAGGGAAACATTCACTATATGGATGAAATCGCTCGTGATGCAAGGAAACGGGTGCACTGCCTTTGATGAAAATGGCGAAGTCGTTTATCGTATAGATAACTACGACGACAAACACAGCAACGAAGTTTATCTCATGGATCTCCGCGGCAAACTTCTTTTTTCTCTATGTGAGAAGAAAATGAGCATTTTTCCAAGTTGGAATGGCTATCAAAGCAATGATATTGATGCCAAGAAGCCAATTTTTCAAGTGAGAAAAAGTTGTAAAATAAATCTTGGAAATAAAGATTGTTCTTATAAAGTAACCATGGGATCTGACAGCAATTACTACAGGTTAGAGGGTTTGAATGGTAAATCATCATCATCAGCTTTTAGAATAAGAGACAACAATGGACGAGTTGTGGCAGAGGCAAAGAGGAAGCAGTCAAGTTCAGGAGTAGTTTTTGGAGATGATGTGCTTACTTTGGTGGTGGAGCCTCATGTTGATCACGCCTTCATCATGGCTCTGGTCACTGTTTATGGCTTAATTAGACACCAAATATGATTTTGTAGAGCTGTCTCAGATACATATAGTTGTAGAAAACAGTAGAGTATCATAGCGAAATAAATTTAGTTTGTGCTTTTGAATAATCAATTATTGGGTTTTTGTGAGAATTCAACATACATACATATATATATATATATATATATTTTTTTTTTTTTGTGAGAATTCAACATACATATATATATGGATTCAGCTAGCATTTCTCGTAATTAACTTTCAGTCATAGTGATTAATTACTCATTCTTGATGGTCAATTAGTTAATTATATGCCTAAAATGATAGAGTCCCACATACAAGAAAAGATCACAAATTAAACCGAGCGACATTGCGAAAGCATAATGATAGTACGGTCGGGATATCCACTTCATGTTCTTAATTGTGGCTTCAATCAGATTAAATAAATCTTAACTTTCGAGAAAAGAAAAGAATAAAACCTTAATCTTAACTTCGTTCATCGCGTCTGAGTGGTTGATACATTTCTATAATACTCTTTCTACACATCCATCTATTAACACATGCAGCCAACAATGAATTTTACTTAAAACCTGGCTTGTGATGTTAATTAGTTGGTTTAAAAAAAGAAATGGGATTACTATTGAGTGTAATTAATGCAAGTGCGTGGGGAAGGGTGAGAAAATAAATTAGGATTATTCCGTAATGAAAGTAACAAAATAATGGCGCAACAACCACGGAATTATTTTCGACGGTAGGTTGAAGTCAACATAAGGAGGATGATGATAACTACAAAAGAAACCAATTATCAAAAGTGATTACACCATTAACTTTGACAGCTCGCCAGACATTGCATCAATGAAAGCTCCCCATTATCTTCCGGCCGCGTGTCTTAATAAATTTTGAGAAATGAAACGTTAAACTAAGGTAGCGGAGAGTGCTGTTAAAGTGTGAGATGATAGAAAATTCATGAAAAGTTTCACTTTTAGAGAGTTTCTATATCATTTTTTTAGGATAATTTTAGAGAGACTAAATTTTTAGACCAAATTTTGTAAACCATATGATATTGTGGTTAATGATTGGATTATTAACTAAGTGTTGATTAACTTGTTTATTTCTTATTGTTGACACATCATATGATTTACAAATTGGGTCTGAAAATTTAATCTACCTAACATTACTTTTCTCATTATGCTTTGTTTGCTTTGAAGAACCTTTGTTCATGTACATGATCATGCCTTAAGATTTTCTCGAACTCAATGGTGAGAAATCCTAAAATTTAGTCCCTTATTTTTTATTGTTCATCTATATGTATAATGTTAGTGATTTTTTTCCAATGTTAGTGATTTTTTTCCTTCAACGGTAAGGAACCTATTCATCTATATGTATGAGGTTAAGAACATTTTGATGAAAAATAAATAAATTCAATTCTGAAAATTCAAGTTTTTGCAGTGAAATGATAACATTGAAATATTTTTTTATGGATTACTAAACAAATGGATGGGTATATATAAAGTTTTGGAAGAGTTTGCCATTGGATCTAATTTGAAATAATTAATAATATTATTTTGACCGTTGTATCTAAATTTGAGCTGCTGGATCTTTTTTATTATTGTTAATTAAACTGAATTTTAGTCATTGAATTTAAAAAGGAATGTAGAGCTGGGCGCGCCACACTAGATCATAACCAGCAGTTCCGACAACCATTGGATGACAACGGCTCGCTAATCTCAGTGGTAGAAATGTGGATTGCAGTGAGCATGCCCGCATCGAATCCCTTGGTCATGTTGCTTCTCACACGCGGGACCGCCACTCTCCCACTTAACGTGTTGTTGCACGCCCTCGTCCCACTTCATTTCTTATCCATCTAGGGTGGAAGCAAGACCCAAACACCCACACCCACAGCCAAATCAAATTTATCTTTTTCCCACCCTAAAATACATCATTTGTAGATGATTTGGACTCAGAATATGAAAAAATTTCCCACCCTCTTTTGGAGACAACCTAAGCGATTAAAGGTCAAATCTACAAATAAGGTAAATACAAACGATAATTGCTATTAGGCCTGACAATTCCTGACATGACCCGATAACCCGACATGACACGACACGAAATTCACAGGTGTTCGGGTCGACACGATAACGAATTGGGTCGTTATCGGGTAACCCGATAAGCGCCTGTTAAGATAACGGGTTGGTTCGGGTATAAACATGTGTAACACGATACACTATAAGCAAAGTATTAATTTAATAATTTTATAACCCTAAAGAAAAACTATAAAAATTATATATATATATTTAACAATTTTATACCCCTAAAAACTATAATAATTATATATATATATATATTAAATTAAATATTAAAAATTGGTGACCATTGGATCGGCTTAAATATACATACCATTCAATTTCTTAAGTATTATATGTGACAGCCCGTCCCTAATTTTAAAAAATTTTAAAGTTTTAATAAAGGATTTTACAAAAATGCCCTTTGAGGCACGTGCATTATTTGAGGTTAATCATCATGTCGTACCATCTACGATTTGTTTTCTTAACATATCCTCGTAGTACTCGTCGTTACGGACGCATGGGCGCAGACGGTTCGTGATTTGGAGTTATATCGAAGAAGTTATTAACGTTTGAAAATTGGGCATTTTAGGAATTATAATTTTAATAAAATCTGGAATTTTCTTTTATGAAAATGGACGGCCCAGATTTAATGAAGAATTGAAATGGATGGTTGGGATGAGAGAAATAAGGTTTTGTGTGTGTGTGTGCATGAGAAGAAGAGGAAGAAACAGAAAAATGGAGATTGGGCAAAGCTGCCCAATCGGAGAAGAAGAAGGAGAAGCCAAATGGGGAGAAGAGAGAGGAAGAATCTGACCAACCAGAGGAAGGGAAGGAGGAAAGGAGAGAGGGCGAGAAGCAGAGGAGAGAAGAGAGAAACGGGTTGGGGAACCCGTGACCCGCGCGCGACCCGTCGGGTTTTCTACACATTTCCGTCGAAATTCCACCAATTTTCCGACGAATTGAATCAAGGTACCACTCCCAATCAACATCTAGACCTTCCCTCTTCACGTTTCACCCCAAGAATCATTGAATTTCGTGGTGATTTCGCGAAGAACACCCCTACGGGTGCCGCGACTTTTTTTGTCTAAATTCTTCAAATTTTGAAATGTTTTCTTTCAATTACTAACACCATTAGCATTCCTTTAGGACCTAGAACAAAGCCCAAGAGGTAGTTGAGGCGTTGGAACAAGTTTGAAGGTCGAATTGGAAACACCCAATTCTAGGGTTCTTCACGGTTTTGGTGAAATTGAAGCACTTCCAGGATGAATTGGCCTTGGCCACAGGTATGAAAGTTACTCTACTCATTGAGATCTTCAAATCTACAAATTTTGGTAATTTTTGGAAATAGTTGAATTTTCCGGCGAGCCGGGGCGGCCAACCGCCACCCGCGGCGGCCCACGCGGCGGCGCGTGGCCAATGGCCCGCCAATGTCATTATTAGCATGTGTTTAAGGTTCTAGGTTCAGTTTTGATAATCGAGGGACGTAAATTGAATAATTGAACCTAAGTTCGTTACGATTCGTGGTTAGTTGAAAATGTGAATTGACGATCCGACCGTTGGATCGTCACCAAACTTTGATATGTTGTAATACGTAATATTTGAGGATTATAGGAACTTACAGATTGGGAATCCGATTTACGGATCTACCGGAATTGGAGTTGTAAGTTCATAAATAGAATGTTAACCGTCACTTGGTTTTAGAAATTGACGGAGATCCGACCGTTGGATGGTAATGAAATTTTAGGATGTTGTTCTAGAGTTATATTGTGGACCCCTGGAAGTTATGGATTGGAAATCCGAGTTGCAGATCTTCCGGATCGAATTGCGTAGTGACGTGTTTTATATAAGTTATATATTCTATCGATATGATTCTGAGATTGGATTTGATTATGGTTCTAGGCACCGATCATCTTGACGCTTTGATGTGTTGTGCTGGGGAGTTGTAGGGTGAACTCCAGGTGAGTGGGCAGTTTTGTTTTCGTATTACCTATATACTATTGTTTTTCCCAGAAAATGCATTTATTTGAAAATATGTTTTTCAAATGCCATGCATAGAATTAATTGAAGAAAATATGAATTGTTATATGAATTATATGATTGATATATGATGCATACATGTGCATGGTGCTGTGGAGGCACAGGTAAGTCAGGTGAGTTCATTATTCATTGAATTGTTTGATGTTGAGACGTTTAAGCTCATAACCTGCACCCTAGGTGTTAGTGCTTATATTTATTCACCACACCGCACGCTCGTCTTGGATCCAAGTAGGTGGATGTCGTACAGACCATGTGAGGGTTCCGACATGCTAGTCGTACAGATCATTAGATGTGATTCCGACTAGTGGGTGACCTTAGTTATGCGCGCTGATGATTGATGAGAGAAGCACTAGAGCGTATTTTACACCTTTCATCGTACAGACTACCTTACGTAGTTCCGAGTGATGTGCAGAGTAGGGCCGTATAGGTCACTGTAGTGACTCCGGCTGAGTGGGATATTAAGCTATAGAATTAATCGTATAGGACCAACTGCAGGGTCTCCGATTGATTCCTTATTTCACCTGATTTATATTTTGATTCATGGCATGGCATATTTTTCTTAAAAAATGTTAAAGACTTGGGATTTGAGTTTTGAGATTTCATATGGTTTTATATATACTATTTTCTGGGAAAGTATACAGGTTTTACGGTGAGGGGTTAGAAATGTTTTAAATGAAAAGTTTTCGAGAAACTTTGTTTTACTGACCCACTCAACTTTGTTTTGCGCCCCTCCAGGTCCTAAATAGCAGAGCTTTGGTGGCCACGAGGAATCCAACGGTGTTCTGACAGAATGCACAAAAGTAGGACTCACCCTCGGGTGGGTCATCTTAGTAATTGTAATTTTTTTAAAAGCTTCCGAACTGTGTAAATGGTTACGTCACTTTCACGTGACGGCCAGCATGCCCTCCTTCGGGACGGGGTGTGTCATTATACGTACAAAATAAATAAATTTAAATCTACTTAATAAATATATATATACCATTGAACTTGATGACATATGAATTCTACGAAATTAATTTCAACGATCCAACCGTCAAACTTGTTTGTATATGCTTCGAGATCGCATCAGCAAAAAATTGTAAAAAACAAACATTCAAAGATCAAGTAACTCCGATTTTGATGATTTTTTATAGATACACTCCTTGACCCTATATGAATACAATGAATGAACTCGATCTTCAATTTAAAATATTTACACTAATGGATACCACAAAATCTTATGTTATACTTAATGAAAGTATGAATAAACTCTTAAGTGTTAGTGAATCTATTGTTTTGATGGGATACGCATTCTATGAAACTAGTTTCAACAATCCAACCGTCAAACATGCTTGTATATACTTCGAGATCGCATACGCAAAAAATTGCAAAAAACAAACATTCAGAGATCAAGTAACGAGACAAAACTTTTCGACGGTTATAAACGAAAAATTATGATTTAACGGTTATTTTAACTCCGATTTTTATGATTTTTTACAGCTACACTGTCACAGCCCGTCCCGAATTTTTTTTATCGACGGTGTGAATTGTCTAAAATGCCCTTAGACGTTGAGATGTGTTTGTTTGATATGTTTTTGGTTGTGGTCCAATTCCTAATTTTCCTAGACTTTTGGAACAAGTTAGGATTTAGTTTTTTTTATTTTCTTTTGTTTTGGTTGACTGCAACTGGACCACACACACACATACACACATTCCCAACCCATTAACCCTTCTCTCTCTCTCATTCTCTCGGATTTTTCTCCATTTTCCGTACAATACGTACGGACAAACCTCAAACCAAGCCATTTCTTCATGGATCTAGGTTTTTGAAGTCACCTTCGTGTTCCTTGTGAGCTCAAGAACACATCTATACCGTTTTTAGAACGTGAAGACCTCATTTTCCCGAGAACCCAGTTTTGGGTTACTGTTCATGCACTCGTGATTTCGAAGTTTTTAGAAGATTTTGTGCTGCTAGTGAGCTTTAGGACGTCTTCGTGAAGCTCGGAGAAGAAAAACGAAGTGTTTTGGACGTCGGGAAGTCGAGTTTGGCAAGTTTCAAGTTTGGCTGGATTATTGAGGTTCCTCCGGCGAAATCCCGTGGATTTCAAGGCATGAAATTAGTAAGGTTGTGTTCTAATCCCTCTAAGCTTCATTTTGAGACAAATTTCATGAGTTTTGGTTGAGAATCCAAGGAGATATGAAGATTTTAAATTTTTCCAGAAACCGGCGAATGCAGCAGTGATCGGTGCCGGACTCTGACGAACCAAGGAAAAAGGAGGAGAATATTCCGTCAAAGTTGACGGAATATTCTAACGCCGTCAGGTATAATTAACGGCATATTCTAGTTTTTAACGGAATATTCCCTAACGCCATTAGGGAATCTGTTTGGTGTGCCAGGCACGTGCTTGCGCGTGAGACGAGCTTCTGGCCGTGCCTTGGCCAGCGCGTGGGGTCATGAAAATTTTTTCTAAGTTGTTCCTGAGGTTGAGTAGATCATGGTGGTATATTCAAAGCACATACGTTATTTAAAGCACATACACAAACCTAGGAAATAACTTCTCATACAATGCTCAACCATGATCCTATATGAATACAATGAATGAATTCGATCTTCAATTTAAAATATTTACACTAGTGGATACCACAAAATCTTATGTTATACTTAATGAAAGTATAAATAAACTCTAAATGTTAGTGAATCTATCATTTTGATGGGATACGCATTCTATGAAACTAATTTGAACGATGCAACCGTCAAACTTGTTTGTATATGCTTCAAGATCGCATACGCCAAAAATCGCAAAAAAAAAAACATTCAAAGATCAAGTAACGGGACAAAACTTTTCGACGGTTATCAACAAACAATCATGATTTAACTGTTATTTTAACTCTGATTTTGACGATTTTTTACAGCTACACTCCTTGACCCTATATGAATACAATGAAAGAATTTGATCTTCAATTTAACATATTTACACTAGTGGATACCACAAAAATTTATGTTGTACTTAATGAAAGTATGAATAAACTCTTAAGTGTTAGTGAATCTATCGTTTTGATGGGATACGCATTCTACTAAACTAATTTGAACGATCCAACCGTCAAACTTGTTTGTATAAGCTTCAAGATTGCATACGCCAAAAATCGTAAAAAACGAACATTTAGAGATCAAGTAATGGGACAAAACTTTTCGACGGTTATCAACTAAAAATCACGATTTAACGGTTATTTTAACTTCGATTTTGATAATTTTTTACAGCTACACTCCTTGATCCTATACGAATACAATGAATGAACTCGATCTTCAATTTAAAATATTTACACTAGTGGATACCACAAAATCTTATGTTATACTTAATGAAAGTATGAATAAACTCTTAAGTGTTAGTGAATCTATTGTTTTGATGGGATACGCATTCTACGAAACTAGTTTGAACGATCCAACCGTCAAACATGTTTGTATATACTTGGAGATCGCATACGCCAAAAATTGCAAAAAACAAACATTTAGAGATCAAGTAACGGGACAAGACTTTTCAACGGTTATCAACAAAAAATCATGATTTCACGGTTATTTTAACTCCGATTTTGAAGATTTTTTACAGCTACACTCCTTGACCCTATATGAATACAATGAATGAACTCGATCTTCAATTTAAAATATTTACACTAATGGATACCACAAAATCTTATGTTATACTTAATGAAAGTATGAATAAACTCTTAAGTGTTAGTGAATCTATTGTTTTGATGGGATACGCATTCTACGAAACTAATTTCAACGATCCAACCATCGAACTTGTTTGTATATGCTTCGAGATCGCATACGCTAAAAATCGCAAAAAACAAATATTCAAAGATCAAGTAACAGGACAAAACTTTTCAACGGTTATAAACGAAAAATCACGATTTAACGGTTATTTAACTCCGATTTTGATGATTTTTACAGCTACACTCCTTGACCCTATATAAATATAATGAATGAACTCAATCTTCAATTTAAAATATTTACACTAGTGGATACCACAAATCTTGTGTTATACTTAATGGAAGTATGAATAAACTCTTAAGTGTTGGTGAATCTATTGTTTTGATGGGATATGCATTCTACGAAACTAGTTTCAACAATCCAACCGTCAAACATGTTTGTATATACTTCGAGATCGCATACGCCAAAAATTGAAAAAAACAAACATTTAGAGATCAAGTAACTGGACAAAACTTTTCGACGGTTATCAAAGAAAAATCACGATTTAACAGTTATTTTAACTCCGATTTTGATGATTTTTTTACAGCTACACTCCTTGACCCTATATGAATACAATGAATGAATTCAATCTTCAATTTAAAATATTTATACTAGTAGATACCACAAAATCTTATGTTATACTTAATGAAAGTATAAATAAACTCTAAGTGCTAGTGAATCTATCATTTTGATCGGATACGCATTCTACGAAACTAATTTCAATGATCCAACCGTCAAACTTGTTTGTATATGCTTCAAGATCACATACGCCAAAAATCGCAAAAAACAAACATTAAGAGATCAAGTAATGAGACAATACTTTTCAACGGTTATCAACGAAAAATCACTATTTAACGGTTATTTAACTCCGATTTTGATGATTTTTTACAGCTACACTCCTTGACCCTATATGAATACAATGAATGAATTCGATCTTCAATTTAAAATATTTACACTAGTGGATACCACAAAATCTTATGTCATGATGATCGATGAAAATTGAGGATTTTGTAAAAGGAGTAACATGCAAGCTTTGAGTTCCATTGGCAAAATTTAAACTTTCGAGAAAGGCTTAAGAACCTTGAAAAAAAAAGCTCTTTCATTTTGCATATCCTTGCACATTTAATATTTTTTAATAGACTAGTAGTGTATGAATGTTTGTTTATTAAGCTCTTATTTTCGAGTGTAGATGTAGTACTTAACCGACAAATGTGTTTTAATATTTTGAAGTAATATTTATGTGGCAATATGTGGTATGTGCAAATTTAAGAAAAAAAAAATACTTTTCTTAATGGGTCATAATGGGTCGGGTCACTTTACTCGTTGGGTAAAGTGACCCGACCTGTTAAGGACCCGTTAAGATAACAGGTGTGACACAACACGACCCGTTAAGATAATAGGTGTTACACGAAAACGACACGAACACGACAAACATGACCCGTTCGCCAGGCCTAATTGCTATTGGCATTCTATCATTCATTCTTATTGTTGCAGAACAATTCAGAAAAAAAAAAAAAACAGAAATACAGAACTTGAAATACTTATACTTGAAATATACTTGTAATACAGAATGAAATAACAAAATAAATACAGAAAACAAAATAATACTAACTTGATTGAATGAAAGGTAGAGGCTAGCATAATAGCTGTCCTTCGAATAGTATTTCCATCACACTCTTGTGCTTGTGGTTCTACAACATCTGCTCGACCATGATACAACTACCTAATTCTACAACCCACACTGGATTATAGAATTCTAGCGAATTGTTTTGTGTATTTACTCACTGGAAATTTTGTATGGAAGGAAAAGAGGAAGAAAAGATGATCCTACTTGGAAACTGTGATTGCAAATATATAGGTTGTTTCACACATTTTCAGATACCTGTTAAGCGTATTTGAAAATACACAACTCTTTCTAAGAGCTATCTCTTAATCAAAACGTTTTTTAATTAATAAATTAATTAAAAACTTAATCTGAATTTAAAATTAATGAATCTGATTAATTTTAAATTCCAAGGCCGAAGGTCCTTGTCTTGATTAATTAGTATTAGGCTATATTATATAAACCTAATCCACACAACCATAAAGCCCAAACCTTCAATTATTTTCCAAATGGTCCAAATCCTAACTACTAGTATAAAGGACTAGACCTATATAAAGGCCATTGAGAATTCAATGTTTCCCGATGTGGGACAATAAGAGTCTTAAAACACTTACAATTATTATATATTTTTTTCTCTAACTAGGAATGAGTTGATGATGACCAATTTTTTTTGGATCACGACTGTTTTAGAATACTAATATTTTGTAAGGAATTAAGTTAGTTGTCTTTCACAGTAATTCAGCCTATTTATTGTTAAATATATTAGTACTGACACATCACTACTATTGACAGTTTGCCATATCACTAATGACAGTTAAGGAAGTTAAGGAGTGCCACATCATTTGTCAGAATTAGTTAGTTGTTAGAGGTTTGTTACATTGCTAGCTTGCACGCTAAGCTACTCTTAGCTATATAGCTTGTCTTGATTCAGTCATTGTACTACCTTGACAATTCTAAGTAATATCAAGAGCTCAAATTCTCTCGATTCCTTCATTCTTTTCTTCTTCTTACTCTTCATACTTTTCTGCAATTCCTCCATTGCTGCGTACAGTGATGTATGTTATCATGGTATCTTCGCCTACGGTTTCAATTTTTGGAGCAATTCTTTCCGTTGTGCTACAATTGTTGCGAAGAAAGTTTTAGTCTTGAAGTTTTTCTGGGTTCTTGCTATTGAAGTAGAAGGATTTTAGAATTTGAAGGTTGAAGTGGTAATTCGAAGTTCTTGTGTGGGTTCTTGCTATTGAAGTAGAAGGATTTTAGAATTTGAAGGTTGAAGTGGTAATTCGAAGTTCTTGTGATTGAAGTTTTTTTTGGTTCTTGTGGTCAAACTCGATAGAAAATCAGGTGTTTTCTTATGCACTTATGGTATTTGATTGTTTGTGGTAGAGAGATATAATTCTCTGAAACGCCGATAACCATTCTTTAATTGAGTGATTAATGAAGCATGAAAGCCAAAAGCCATTAGTTATTTTGAGTAAAGATTTATGTTGAGTTCACACACGAAAAGGCCAAAGCCATTAGTGTGTTGATTGAGTTTTAATAATCTATGAAGTTGGATTGACTGTTGAAAGGATTTTTATCATCTGCCAAAGTAGGGATAAAAACACTTAAAAATACTTGCAAGAGTACAAAATTATCGTAGTATAGCATATCAAGTAAGGTCGTTTTCCACAAGGATTGAATGAATAATTTGTATTTAAACGAATTCTTAATTAATTACTTGAAACAAGATTATGGAAAAGGTTGATTTTGTGAGTTAAAATAATAAAAACGAATTTAAATTAAAAACAATTAAATAAATCAACTAGAAACCAATTTAAAGAAAATCTATTTGTAAAAGCCTTAGGGCTCCGCCGTCACCTTAACAATCTTACGTAGTTCTTCCAATTACTTATGAATTACCCATGCATATTTTGAATGTTAGGTTTTCCTAATATATATTCTACTTGGAACCTCCAACATAGAACTTATATCTAACATGCAACCCGTCAGGACGTTCGGATCAAATATGAACATGAAAGACTCATTACGTTTTATGAACCACAAGAAGCCAGCGTCAATTTTAGGGAACCTTCCAACCAAAATTGCATCAAATTACTTTTCTAAATATCCTAATGGTTGCGAATCACTAAGACACTTAGATAGTTTAAAACGGTGATCAATAATTCAAAACATGAATGCATAATATCATAAGTAAATTGAAAAGAAATTACATATTCTTGCTAAGGGTCGTGGCCTCTCCTTAGCAAAAGAAACTAGCTACGAACAATCATAACACAAAATATTATTAAGAACATGTAAATAAAACACCTTGAAAGAAGAGTACAAATCCTCCAAAGTAGTGCGTCTCCTCCCCTCCTTCTCCCTAAACCCTAAGGGCCAAATATCTTTAGAATAAAACTAGGAAACATAATAAAATAAGATAACTAGGAAATAAAAGGTTTCCTATTTGAACTAAAATTCGGACTTCTCAGAAAATTAGATTTTTGACCGACCAAATCAACTCTGATTTGGTCCCAAAAGGTCTCTTTTGAAAGTTGGAGACGTCCACTACAAATCCTCAGAAGGAATCTCTTCAAAATATGACATCTTGACCTCCAAAATACCCAAAATGTCCATAAACGTCAATCTGGGAAAGCTGCATGCTGGGTCTTTATTTCATCGCCATAAGTAAACCGCTTTATAGAAAATTATGAAACTTTGAACAAAGAAGTTGAGAGACACATGAACGTACGCCAATTTGAATCACTCCAAAATTCGTCCATTTGATCACTTTTTGCTCCCGAGGAAGTCGAATGTCCTACATTGGAAATATAATTCAAAGTATCAAAATTTCATCAAAATAATTAATAAATTAATACTAAGATTAGGGTAAAATATATAGTAAAATATCGACTCATCAACTGTGAAGCTCTTCTAGTGTGATTTTTTGGCTTGTTAAAGAATTCAAGATTTACTGTGAAGATTGTGCTCAAGATTGCTATTAAGAAGATATGGCATTCAGTAGTGTTAAAGTTGAAAGTCTTTTGGGGATGATTACTGTAAAGCTTCAAGAAGATATCTTTGTCAAATGGAATTATCAGTTCCAATCAGTTCTTAAGGGATATGATTTCTTTGATTTTTTTAATGGAGATTCTCAATGTCTTCCAAAGTTTGTAATAAATACTGATACTGGAGTGACAAAAGAAGTTACTATTGCATATAAAGAATGGGTGAAAACAGATGTTTCTTTACTCAATTTACTCATAGCTACACTTTCAGATGATGCTCAGGACTATGTCATTGGTTGTAAAACACCTCAAGAAGCTTGGAAGTGTTTGCAAGAAAGGTATGTATTTGTGTTAGTTGTTAGAGTCAATCAACTCAAAACTGAGTTTCATACTGCACATAAGGGAACATATTCTATAGACAAGTATTTGTTAAGGTCGAAGGGAATTAAGGATCAACTGATTGTTGCAGGGAGAAAATTACAGATAATGATTTTGTTATTGCTACTTTATCTAGATTGCCTTCATAATTTGAGATGATTAAAACTGTAATTCTCGCTAGAGAAACACCAATATCAATGAAGGATTTCAAGGCTCAGCTTCTAAGTGCTGAGGGTAATATTGAATCAAGGGTCACTAATCTGTCTAATTCTATGACAACCATGTATGTTCAGGATAATTCATTAAGTTCACAAAGATCTCAAGAAGGTTATGAGCAAGGAGAGAGTTCCAATTCACAAAAGGGAGCTCGAGGAGGAAATGGTTTTAATGGAGGTTCAGGCTATGGAGGACATAACAACAACATAAGATATTTTAACAACAACAAAAGGTTTTATGGTTCAAGGTCATATTCTAATTTTTGGAACAGATCCAATTCCTTCTTTGAAAATGGAAAAAGTCTTCAAAATGGGGGTTCTCAAAATTCATTTTCTGGAAATGAAGGCAAATAAGGAAATACATGGAATGGCAATACCAATTACAAGGCTGCAATGTCTCCTAATTGTCAGATTTGTTCAAGAAGTGGTCACACAACACCAAACTGTTTCTATAGAGCTGGCAACACTCAAAATTCTGGTGGTTTCTTGGTATGTCAAATTTGTGGAAAAAGAGGTCACATAGCTTTGGAATGCTTTCATAGAAACAACTTTTTATATCAAGAAATTGCACCTCCTACATCTCTTGCTGGTATGGCTACTCAAGGATCAAATAATGCAAATAGAGATTCAAATGTGCATGGTTTTTCAAATACAGATACTTGGGTGGTTGACACAGGTGCCACTTACCTTATGACATCAAATCTCGATGTTGTAAGTCAAATTAGTCCTTATAATGGTGATGCCAAAATCACTGTTGGTAATGGACAAACTTTGCATTTAAAAATATGGTTCATCCCTTAGTAAAACTCCACAGAGTTCATTAATTCTTCATAACGTTTTACATGTGCCAAGAATCACTATGAACCTGCTATTTGTCAAGAAATTATTCAAAGACAATGATTGTTGGTTTGTTTGTGATGATCTGATATTTTTCATACAGGACAAGGCAACTCGAATGATTTTGTACCAATGAAATAGTGATGATGGGGAGCTGTTCATGATACCAATCATTGTGTTTTTGAAGTCTGGTGCTACAAAGCTAGGCAAGTGTGCTGCATTTTTTGGAAAGAAGATAAAACTGCAGTTTGGCATAAAAGGTTGAGTCATCCATCTAAAGAAGTTTTTAGTATAATGTTGAATAATAATGAGCTGTCAAGTAGTAGAGATCCCTATCCATCTTTGTGTACTACTTGTATTCAAGGCAAGATGAGTAGGTTGTCTTTTCATGTAAAACAAGATAGGTCCAATGTTGTTTTTGAGAAAATACACTCAGATGTGTGGAGTCCTTCACCAGTGAAATCTATAGAAGGTTATAGATACTACATCAGCTTTGTTGATGATTGTTCTAGGTGTGTGTGGATTTTTCCATTGGTGAATAAATCAGATGCTTTCTTAATTTTTACTAAGTTTCATGCATTTGTTATGAATCAGGTCAATGTGTCAATTAAATACTTACAGTCTGATGGTGGAGGAGAGTATATGAGTAACATGTTCAGACATTTTTTGGATGCAAAGGGAATTATACATCATATTTCATGTCCTCACACTCATCAGTTAAATGGGATTGCCTAGAAGGAACATAGGCATGTAGTTGAAACAGCTATCAGTCTCATATCAGATGCATAATTACCTTCTGTTTTCTGGTATCATGCTTGTTCCCATGCAATTTTTCTAATAAATAGGATGTCATGTAGAAGCTTAAACATGAAGTCTCCATATCATATTTTTTTTTAGAACATTCTTGACATTAAAAGCCTCAAGGTTTTTGGTATTGTAGTATATCCATTACTAAGACCATTTAATCACAATAAGCTGGAACCAAGATCAACTCAATGTGTGTTTCTTGGTTTTGCACTTGGTAATAAAAGAGTAATATGTTATGACATTAAAACCAGGAAATTCATTTTGTCTAGACATGTGATTCATGATGAAGATATATATCCATTCAAGCAAGTTTCAACACAGAAGAATTCTACTGTAGTGCAAAAATCTTTACAATCTCCAGTTACAATTCAGTTACAGATTCCAAGTATCAGATCTCCTATTTCTGTACAAATCCAAAATGGTTCGCAGGAAATTAATTCAATGTCAATAACAACTGGTCATATTGGTTCAGGTCATAATATTCACAGTTTTCATGAAAATGACATAAATGAGGGTTTTATTAACAGTTCTGGTATTTTTAGTAATAGAAGTGGGAATAAGGTAATAGTCAATGATTGGGATATGAGTTCAAATGCTAGGACTTTTATACATGACTCATCAACTTCTTTACATCATCACTCCCTATCACATCATCACTCTGGTACATCATCAATGTTGCCTGATCACTCAGAGTCACAACTGGAGGTATATCCCCAAACTTATCTCTACCTCATTTAATTCAAAACAATGGATCTTCAACTCATTCCATGACCATTAGACTAAAGAGTGGAACAATTGAAAGAAGAAACTATGTTGCATTAGTGGCATCTTGTCCTGAGTTACAATCATTCCAAATCATTGACGATGAACCATTCACTAGAGGCTATTCTTTTATTTTTGAGATTTATGATGTATTAGAACTTGCAACATTTAGGAAAGCAGCAACTATACCACAATGGAAAATAGGAATGCAAGTAGAGTACGATTAACTTTGAGCTCAAGGGACTTTGGTTCTAGTTCCACCTCCTGATAATAGGGCAATGTGGGCAATGTGGGTAGTATTTCAAGATATAAAGCAACGCTAGTGGCTCAAGATTTCTCTCAAGAACATACGATTGATTACCTGGATACTTTTTAGTCCAGTTGTAAGGCACACTACTGTTAGGATAATTTTGGCTTTAGCTGCAATCAATCACTAAAATCTCAGATAATTGGATATCTAAAATGCATTTCTGCGTGGAGATTTACAAGAAGAAGTATACATGAAGCAGCTTTAGAGAGTTGTTGATTCATCTCATCATTCTCATGTATGTAAGTTGATCAAATCACTATATAGACTAGAACATGCTCCAAGAGCTTGGAATTCAAATTCACAAGTTATTTGAGAGTTCTGGGATTCAATGCTTTAACCTCAAATACAGATCTCTTTGTTAAACATTATCATCTTGTTACTCTATGTAGATGATATTATCCTAACTGGATAATGTTCTATAAAAGTACAAAAGCTGGTGCAAGAACTATCAGAGGTGTTTGAGTTATGGGACAACTTACTTTATGGGATTATTGGTTAAGTATAAAGAGATTAAGGATATATTTGTTAACTAGTCTAAGTAAGTGAAATATTTGATACATAAGGCTGGAATGGATTCATGTAAACCTGCAAATACTCTATGTAAACCTCATCATCAAATGTTACAAACAGAAGGGGAGCTGTTATCAAATCCAACAATATACAAAAGCATAGTTGGCTCACTATAGTATTTGACCTTCACTAGGCCAGATATTACTTTTGCAGTTAATAAAGGTGTCAATTCATGAATAGACCAACTAATATGCATTTTGGGGCTGTTAAAAGGATTATCAGGTATCTCCAAGGAACAATCAATACTAGTATCAGTTTTTTTGCAGACACGGTGACTATACTAAATGCATTCTCAGGCTCTGATTGGGCTGCAGATTTGAATACTCGAAGATCAATAACATGATATGTGGTTTACTTGGGGAACAATCCTATCTCATGGCAGTTAAAGAAACAGAACTTAGTGTCCAGAAGTTCCACTGAGGCATAATACAAGGCCTTGGCGCATACTACTACTGGTATTGCTTGGATAAGGAATGTACAGAAGGATTTAGGGGTGTTTGTTTCCAATCCACCAACAATTCATTGTGACAATATGTCTGCTATTGCATTAAGTGCAAATCCAATTTTTCACTCAAGGATAAAACACCTAGATACAAATTATCATTTTTGTAAGGGAGAAAGTGCAACAAGGTGATTTATAGGTTTAGTATATACCAACTAAAGAACAAACTGCAGATGTGTTAACTAAAGGCCTTCATAGTTATGCATTTATCAAACATTGTAACAATATGAATTTGTAGAATCCCAGCTGAGATTGAGGGGGGATGTTGAATATATCAGTTGTCATGGCCTGATCCCGACATACATCCATGATCGATGCGCGACAGTAGACTATAGAGGAATGCCAGGAAATACAAACTGAAAACAACAATAATCACATATATTTAAGGAAAAGTATAGGGGTAACCTAACACTCCAAGCTCTCTAAACTCTATTTGCTACACCAAAGCTCCTCGTATCTACTAACTCCCGCACAATCGCCCATACACCGTGGGAATGGTGCACCGGGCAAACAATAACCCGAATAAGCTGTGGAGCTCATGTGAGTGACAATAATTCGACATATATGATAATAATAAAAACCATCCATTGATCACGATTTATATACATCAAATATAAAATCATATTTTATGAAATCATAATCAAGCCACAAAAAATCCCAAAGGAGTCACACAGACATTCATCGGCCCGTCTGAAATCAAACACAAGATTATCAATCAATAACTTATACAATACACCAAAATGTAAGGCTAGAGCTACACAGTTCGGCCGAAGCCTACATCTATGAAGAATGTGATTTCGGACCACTCAACGAAATCCAACAACAACGGGTTCCGGACCACTCAACGAAACCAAAGTACCAAACAGGATTCTGGACCACTCAATGAAATCCAAACCAGGATACGATTCCGGACCACTCAACGGAATTGTGGAGTAAATGGGATTCCAGACCTCTCAACGGAATCCGAGTGGATACGATTTCAGACCACTTAACGGAATCGTGGAGTACATCGGATATCAGACCACTCAATGAAATCTAAGACAGGATACGATTCCGGACCACACAATAGAATCGCTGAGGACGAGGGATTCCGAACCACTCAATGGAATCTAGACGAAGTAGGGAACCAGCAGACGAAGTAGGGAACCAGACCACTCAACGAAACCCCAGCGGAACCCAGTTCTGAATCACTCAACGGCACCAAGCGGAAGTCCAAGAAACATAACAACGCCTCGAAGAAACAAAACATGAATCAAGTGCTCAATTTACAAAGGCTTAACGAAATGAAACAAAGCACAAGTACTAAATATAGAACGGGTCAACGAAGCGAGAAATGAAACAATATCTAAGTAACAAATCCCCATCACAATGGGTTAACAGTCCACTACTAGCCCTCACATTTCACAAACAATTCAACATTCATTTCAAATCACATTTCACAAACATTTTCAATACACAAGTCAAATCACATTTCATAATAGTAAATCGATGGCTACGTATTAAAAAATCACCTTTTTAATAGAAAACCAACTCATATCCACAAAGGATACTAAATACAAAAATAGGGTAATAACCATATAGCATATATTAAAGTCACTCACCTGGATTCCACGCTACAACTCCCTAGCACAAATATTGAGAAGTCACTCACCTGTACGACAAGACTGGCACCTACAATGGATCCAAGGTGAACATGCGGTACGATGTGAACATACACGTAAAGCCTAGCCTTGGCCCGGGCGAGTACAACACCAGTGCAAGCCTGTATGATGAGGAAGTATAATGTATGTGAACATGCCATGATAATATAACTTTAACGAAATATTCTCCTTCTTCTCCGGTTGTTCTCCGCCGTCGGCTACCGTGTGGTTCACTGAAAATTGGAGAATTTTCACCAGATTCTGAAAAATTTTAAAACTTCATATCTTTTTCATTTCTCAACCATTTTGACGTACTTTATATGGAAATGAAGCTTATGAAGAGTAGAACAAGTCTGTACCTTTTAAAAGTCCAAAAAGTGGACGGAATTGGACTGAAAAAGCTCGAAAGTCTTGGACCTACTTTCAACTACTTGAAACTGCATGTTTCGATGTTAGCTCCTCTCCCAACTTAGGTTAGTGTCCACGGGGTGTTGTGTAGTGGCTTCGAAGCTTCCCAAAAACTTGTAACTCGAACTAGAAATCGTCGAAGAATTCACACCCGAGTCGGAGCTCTTAGTTGCTCCGAGTTGGACCCTCAAAACTTAACCACTTTAAGATCAGCTCGTACGGATGGACTCGTGAGGATGAGGGGAGCACGATGGTGGTGATTTGAGTATGTGAGGTTTGATGGTGATTCTTTATGTGCCAGAGGGAAGAGAGATACTCAGCGTGAGAGAAGAAGAAGAAGAAGAAAAGAGAGAGATAGAGAGAGAGAGAGAGAGATTTTCTGATTGGTCAAAAAGGGAGAGAGAGGAGTTGTCTAATTAGGTGAGTAAATGTGGGAATGTGATTGATTGGTTGGTGAGGGAGAATAGGGCAAGGGGCAGATTTTTGAAGGGAAAAATGAAAAGGTTTTGTACAATTTGAAATCACAAGAAATCTAACACGCTATATAAAAAACAGTAGTTTCTAACACTGAATAATTAGCACGTACGTGTACAAATCTACCCGTTGTTAACGCACTTTAACTATACAAAACTTTTTCGTTACAATTCTGATTCGGGTCTAACTCGCACTCACGCACTCGTAACAACGAGTGCTATACAATTACGGTAACGAGAAAAATAAAATAAAAGCTGAATAACTACATCCACGTTAGGTTCCACTTTGCCAAAAAGGGCATAAACGTCAATTTACACACTCGGGGAGAAAATTACATGGAAAATTAGGGACGGGTCGTCACAGTAACACTTGGAACTAACAAGTATTTTTTGACCTTCATTGATGACAAAAGTAGAATGTGCTGGGTATAATTGTTGAGGCATAAGTCTGAAGTTTTTACTGTGTTCAAAAAGTTCAAACAAATAGTTGAAAGACAAAGTGGTTGGGAAATCAAAAGGCTAAGAAGTGACAGAGGTGGGGAGTACACCTCACTTGAATTTGACAAGTTTTGTGAAGATATAGGCCTTGAAAAGAAACTGAGGGTAGCCTACAGCCCTCAACAAAATGAAGTGGCTAAGAGAAAGAATAGGACCATAGTTGAGATGGCTAGGTTAATGCTACATGAGAAAGGAATGCCCTATCATTTCTGGGGAGAAGCAGTCAATACTAAAGTTGTGGAGAAATTGACACCACTTAAAGCCTACAGTGGGAAAAAACCCTCCGTGAAGCATTTAAAGGTCTTTGGATCAATGTGCTATGTTCATATTCCTACACAACTGTTGGAAATGTGCCCTAAAACCAATCATATGATGATACTTTACGGACATTTCACATGTTAAACTAATCTAGTTTAATATCAAGGGCAAAGATTATTGGTTTAAGGCATCTCATATAAATGTTATATGCTTAAACGATAAGTCCAAGGAATGTGTAATTAGGAGAATGTAATTTAAACAAGTTAGATTAATGAGACCATTCTCTTTCGTATACATATCCTAAACGTTCCTGATCATAGGATTGCCAATTGGGCATTGACAGTCCGTTAAGATCAGTACGTGCTGTGTCTTCTCTCAGGGAGAGTGATTGGTCTCGAGTCATTGGTGTGATTGACACCAAGACAAGCATGTAGGTGCTCAATAGAGAATGAGTTCACTGAACACGATCAACGAGGAGTTCTCATACTCATGTCACATGAGAACTCATGGTTGGGATAATGCAAAGTAGTCATTTGACCTGAGGCATCATAGTTGTCTTGTGGTTAGGTCCTTGATCTTTGACTATGTCAAAGTCACTCCGTCAGAGGGTGTCCACGACATAGTTGGGGTTAAGCCACTTAGCCATGGAGGCAAGTAAATGCACAACAAGGGATCTCTCACCTTCAAACCGTTTGAGTGAGAATACTCTATGATATGATTAAGAATCTCTGGCCATAGTATGAATGAGATTTAGGAAGTAGTTCCAAATCACATTCAAGGTAATCATATAAGTAAATGAACCTCATCGGATAGTAGACATGAATAAACTATCAAACCAAACAATGTGGTCAAGAGTATTGTATTAGAGAAAGACCGTATTGCATTGTAATCCTAAACTGAATAGGTTCTCCACCTCTTCTGATTAGCTTGGGTAACCATGACATACTGCTAGGTGTCACTCATGGTTTGTGGAAGCCCTAAACGTGTATAAACACTAAAGGGAGAATTGAAAGTAAGTTTCAATTCACAATCGATTTGAAAGAGTTCTAATCGCCCACTACCTCGCTAAAAGGAACCTAATGGATCGTACACCGTGTAAGGCAGAGATTGAAGAAACAACAGAGATGAGTAAGGATAATTGAATGGTTTAATTATTTATGGCAAGGATTAATTAATATGTTAATTAATCAAACGAATAAAGTTCGTTAAAGACCTCGGGTTAGTTTTGGGCCTCAAGGCCCAATGGGCTTCGAACGTCAAGCCCATTGACTTAAGTTGTATGACTACATAATGACTAAATATTCACAAAGGCCCAAACAACCCAATAACACCCTAAGGCCGGCCATATTGATAAAGGAGTGGGTTTTGGACTTAATTACAAGTTTGCCACTCCAATGAATGTAGGTATAAATATGACTTTATAGCCTTTTCTTCATTAGGGTTTCTTTTGAGAAAATTGGAGAGAACATGTCTCTCCCTTTGCTCTCTAAGAGGCCGGCCATCCTAGAGGAATTTTAGCTAGCAATCTCATTTCCTCTAGGTCATTCATCTCTTCTTCAAGTCCTACCTTGGTGTGGAGACTTAGAGGTTCTCAAATTTGGGAACTTGGAGAATCTTTTCAACCATCCTCATCCTAGAAAGCATGGATCTAAGAAGCAAGGAATGAAGGCCCTATCTCTTGGGTGATTATCCTTTGCTTATGCAAAGAGGAATCAACAAAGATATAAATTTCTCAACTTACTTTGTTTTGAGTTGAGTCTTGGTTCACCTAACTACTAGGCTTTGAATTTCATGGGTAATGTTTTGTTTTTGAGTGCATGCAAGCATGATTCCGCCTTTAATTTATTAATTGCATGCTATAGATGTTGCTCAAATGAACATGTTTTTCACAAAATTTCCTTCAAGTTGTATCAGAGCCTAGGTCTAATAGTTGGTGAATCCTTTTGGGTTTTGTAGTTCACAGTGTTTGATTTGAATGTTGTAATTGTTACAAGCTTTATTCTTGCTTCTTTGAATGTAAATTTTGTTAGAAAATTTGCCATCTCAAATGTTGTAGATGTAGGTCATATGAGCATGAATTTTGGAGCTAAAATTTGGTGCCATGTTTTTGGGGATTTTCGGCCAAATCCAAAGGGTGATTTTTTGGGTTCATGTTTGTCTTGTTAAAAGTGTTTTAAAGTGACTTTTGGAACCCCTAAGTACCCTAGGATGTTAACCCCATTTTGAGTAGTGAAAAATTGAGTTTTATTGAGTGAAAATGTTCATGGAACTCTTATGGGTTTTCATGGATGTTCTTCATTGTTCTTGATGTTCTTACCAAGAACAAAAAGGTTTGATGCTTTGATTCAAAGTTTTAGTTAATTTCATAAAGTCTTTGTTATGTATTGGTTGGTGTGACTTATCTATCAACAAAACATTTATTTTAAAAGGTGATGGAAATGTTGATGGAGTGTTTGAATTAATGCACATAATTGATATTTTTTCTTACACAAATGTTTCCCACCAACCCAATTCCACTTGCATGGCTTTATGACTTAGTTGAAAAAAAATTCAAAATTTTATGGCTTCAAACTACTCCAAAACCGGCCACTCCCTCAATGGGAGTACTTTTGGGGCTTTTATGCAATTACATAAAGTTTTGATACTTTTGTGTATTTGTAGTTTGACCCAAAAGTTTGCGTTTTTACGTAAAAGCCCAAAATCACTAAAGAACAAATTGTTTTGTTCCTTTAATGAAGTTTTTGAATTTGTTGAAATTTTTGGGTTCTAGTTGTAATTACATGAAGTAGTGGACTTTTGTGTTTTTACAAAATGAGCTCAAAAGTTTAAGTTTTGCAACATAGCCCAAAAAGTTGAGGTTATTGCATTTTGGCCCAAATTAGGTTGAGAACAAAATGGTTTTGTCTCTTTAAATGAGAATTGGATTTTCATTTCATTTAGCTCCATTTAAATCAATTCTATGGATACAACAACCAAATGACAATGTTGCATTCAAGTTTAATTAGTAAGCGTTAATTAATTAAAGGGTGATTATGAACCTAAGCCTACGATAATTGAGCTATATGAAAGACCGTCTCAAATTTGTTTGAACCATGGGAATGTGTAGATTAGATTTTGGTTGTAATTTGATATGATCAAATGTTGTAAAAGAGCATAAGCTCTTCTTTACTTTAAAGTAATTTGTTTTGATCAAATGTTGTAAAAGAGCATAAGCTCTTCTTTACTTTGAAGTACTCCTTTTCTTGTTTTATTTGATATGCATGAAATTGGAGTAGTTTGGTCCAACGCCCAATAGGAAAAACACGCCTTAATGTGATTAAACGCGTAACTAAAATCAATCACCATCCCTAGACCGAGATTCAACACTAGGCTCGTGTTGGATCTAATCAAAAGGTTCATAGTCATCCTAAGGCCCTAAGGCAACTATATAGTCCATCAAAGAATGCAAACCTTATGTTAGTAGTACCATATACTATTGCTTTAAAAACCGTTTTTTACAAGCATAGTGAGAGTATTATATACAACTAAATCAATCAAATGGACCAATAGTTGTAATAGGACCAAATTGTTTTAATAAGATTAAAATGCATGTTTATATATGATGAGACCTAAAACCCTCAACTAAACCATTATTAAGTTGATAAGCGTGAGAGTGCTTTGAACACTCTTTCGTGGCCTTCCACCGTGGTAGGTTCCGATCGTTTGTGACTCGTGCAATGACTTCACCCTATCATGGGGGAGTACAAAGTGGGTGCTTACACTTAGGAGGAGTTCTATATGCATACATGATGTTGTGAAGGTAGGCAACGAGAATAGCCAACATCATATCATTGTGAGGTTATTCTTGAACCCTTACTCAAACTTGCATGGTGGGAATAACTTAACTAAGTGCAATGGAGCCAACATCATATCATTGTGAGGCTTCATTCTCTAGAGGCCAAATAAGATGGGTACTTGCAAGAGATGCAAATGAGTAAGTATACTCTCTCATTATTATTGATGCTAGCCAACATCATATCATTGTGAGGTGGGCTTGGTAATAGTGAGCCTCCCATACCCTACTAAGAGTTTCCTCCAAAACTCTCGAATTCCAATGAGGGATATGGAATTTGCCAAAAATAGTGGGTGGTGCTATTTGATTTAAAGACCCGGATCAAATGGCTTAAAATCAATCAATTTATATTCGTTATGTATTTATTTACCAATATATCTGCAAACGCTATCCAAAACTTGACAAAGAAAAAGCTGAATGCTTTAGTTTCCGGACTTGGTACCACAATCCCAAAGATTGTCTTAAATGGATTGTATACGTACCTAAGTAGTCTCATCCTCACAATTCTCCTATTGATAATGTATCATTGGAAGAACATGTTAGATAAGTCTATCATGAAGAGGACAACACAAACAACCAATGCTTATTCCTTCGTTATATGAACAAAGGAACTTACGAAGATTAGCATAAAGACAAGGACACTTTTAGTGTTATAGTTCTTCACTTACAAATCGTTGTATGAAGAAATAAGAGTTGCTTTGAACAACCCTTAGTTAATGCAAACACTAGTGCTTGTTTCTTTGTTAAATGAACAAAGAACTTGAGAAGAAAGCACAATGGCATGGACACTTTATGTGCCATGATTCTTCACTTACAAATTGTTGTATGAAGAAATGAGAGTTGCCTTAAACAACTCTTGAAAGTTTGTAATTATGTTTAGAACATAATGGTTGGTTGACAAAAATAGTCCATCAACATGGACTTATGATGATTTTGAATCGTTGAGTGTTGAAGTGTAAAACCACTTCTAGAGACGGAAACTAGGCAAGGACTTCACCTTTGAGTCCCTATCCAAATGGTTTACTAAGTTTATTGTAAACCATATAGTAAACAATAACCACACGCTCTCCAAATTGTTTGATGTGTATAACACAATTGAAATAAGTTTCAAGAAAGATAGTGGGAGTTTAGGGACCATGACTATTGTAGTCAAAGGGGAAGTCAAATGAAGAAGGCGAAATAACTCCAAGGGAACAAACTTTCTTTATGAAAGGATGGACATTGGAAGGGGTATTTACAAGAAATGTCTTGCAAGTGTCAAGAACACACCTTTCGAAGGTGTTGTAAATTGTTCTTGAAAAGTTCAAAACAGTTGGTTCTTCTACTTGAATGCTTGATTCCGTATTAGTAACTATGTTTTACAATCGTTGTAAAAGTGTGGCTAATAAGAAGTAGAAGATTAATGAGAGAAGAGAAAGTACTTCACATTCGGAACGTGAATCAAATGTAGATCTCTGCGAAAGCAGTTAGTACTTACTTCCTCATATGAACTACCAAAGAAAATGGAAAAACAAAGACTGTCTTTACATTCCAATTGAATAAAGGAACTTAATTCCGTATGAGAAATGGATAAATGTTTTGTTTGACAAAACATTGTTCTTTATTAATGAATGATTAGATTATTGTAATCTAATTGATTATCTCTATAATAGAGATGATATGGTGGTGTTAACTGTTTAGAATATAATGATGCTTAAAACCCAAAAGGTTGCAAGGTAGTGACTAATCCCAATTGAGTTGTGACACCTCTAAAACATAAATTACGAGTTGGTCATAGATGGATGCTTTGGATCGTTAGATCCGGATCCAATACCTTCATATTAAAATTGTATAGAGGCGAAATGTTCGAATCTTTATTCTTTTGGAAAGAATAAAGAATCACAAAGTTGTTGAGGTTAATTCACTTAGATGTTAGTGGCACTTGTCCACAACATAATACTACTCATGTTGTATGACATTCACCGAAGATCACTCTCGGTTGGACTATAGTTTATTTTGAATAAACACAAGTCCGAATACTTTGCAAAAGGTTTCAAAGAATTCAAGAAATGTAATATGATGAGTAAGATGTCTAAAGTATTTACCTCCTCAGATTTGATCCAAGGAAAGGTAACACTTTAGAACAGTTTCCTTGAAAGATATCAAGGAAAGAAGCATAATAAGATAATGGATTTCTCCATAAGGAGAAGAACGAACTTGAATAAGATTTAGTTCGTTGGATGTTATCAATTACCCATATATAAGATATACACTTCTAAGACAATATGATTGTCAATTAGAAGATCTTCCAAAATTTTCATGACTTCATAGGATGTAGTTGGAAAGAAAGACAAATCTTAATCACGTTAAGATTTGGGGTTGTGTGCTAATAAGCAATATTTGTTTAAAGAATTATCTTGTGGGTATCTTTAAATTAACATTTGGATATCACTTCTATAAACCAACTAACAAATGTTGTTTGTTGGGTAGTTCATCGTAATCCTACACTAGGATTTGCCTAAGATAGAGCAAATGAACGAGGGATAGAACTCAAAGAATGGGTTCTTTGAGAAACAAGATAGTGATCAACAAATATAACAACCTAGTTCCTATACCAAAAGCTCCAAGGTAGTCGAGAAGGATTTATAAACCGTCTTAGTTGAATGGTTTGAACTTTATGACTATGTCATAGAGTTGCACCTCTTAATTCGAAAGAAATAAGAATGAAAAATCCTTATGACTACATTGAGTGTATATACGATATATACTCAAGGAAATGGTAAAGTACCATTTGACCCGAAAGAATGAAACCTTCATAGCTAATTGGTAGCTTAAGGTGACTACAATCAAAGAGATTGGTTGACTTTGAAGAAACCATCTTTGACGTAGTCTTAGTTTCAATTAATTCGAAGATTGCTAGCTACAACTAATACGGTGATTCAATGTTTGGACATAATATGGGTTTCCGAAACCATTATTAAGATAGTCTTGATAATATATGTCTAAAATTATGAATCACAAGACATGTAAGTTGTAGAGATCCATCCATCATGTATCTTAGCAATCTAGTGGGAGCTATAAGCGTCTTATGAGAGAAAGATCAAATCAATTGATTTCTCATAAAGATGTAAATGAATCTTTTGTTTACTAAGTTTACAAAAGATTAGTGGGAGTTAATCATGTTCCTAAATTTGAATATATATATATATATATACAAATATATAATATATTAATTTTGGAAATGAAAAAGAATACTTCTTCGTTAAAGTTATGACTTTAAACATTCTATAACGATAGAATGTATATGGGAGACATAGTCTATAAACATGGGATGGAAATCTATAATGATAGATTTCAGGATATAATTGGATTATATCAAGCCCTAATGATAGGCAAAAGATGCTAGGAAGTTTCTCATATGATGATAAACTTCAATCAGAAGAACAACTTTAGTAAGACTAGGAGGTAGCTCTTCTCAAAGGAAACGTACATTTGACTCCGAAAGAAATAATGCGTAAATAGAATCCTTTATGCATATGCAGAAAAGTGATTTACGTATTTCATATTGTATGAAAACATTGATATGAGTTGTACCTAGAACGGTACAAGACGATATCAGTGCAAGCCCAGGATCAGAACCATGGCAACTGTCAAGTGAGTCCTTAAGTATTTAAGAAATACTAAAGGATATATTCCTCAAAGAATGAGGAAGAATTAGAGTAACGTAAAGGAAGCGTAAATGTATTAGATTATGAATCTAATCCATCATTGGATGTTTCTTCATTATGAATGAAGAGATATTCAGATATCTCTTTATTATGACTAAAGTGATATTTGGATGGAAACATTAAAAGTAATGACTTTAGTGTGTTCCATTATGAATGCAAAATATATTGCCATATAGAAGCTTACAACAATGTTGTTTGGATAGGAAAGTTCATTTATGAACTCTCTATTCGGTTCCAACCAGAAAGTGTCTCTAGTGTACCGACACTACGACACTAATGGGGCGATAGCTCGAGCCAGGGAATCAAGGTCTCATCAAGATCCGAACTCAAATGAGAGACTGAACCACATGATTGAGAATCATGTATAATGGTGACGTCGTTATTCTCAAGGTTGCTTCTATAGATAACATATAGATATCCATTGTCTAGGCCTACTACTTAGCCATTTTTGAAATGACTAAAGAAGAGGTATCATCACTGATGACCAAGCTGATTGGCTCTAGCGCAAGTGGGAGATTGTTGGAAATGTGCCTTAAAACCAATCATATGATGATACTTTACGGACATTTCACATGTTAAACTAATCTAGTTTAATATCAAGGGCAAAGATTATTGTTTTAAGCCGTCTCATATAAATGTTATATGCTTAAATGATAAGTCCAAGGAATGTGTAATTAGGAGAATGTAATTTAAACAAGTTAGATTAATGAGACCATTCTCTTTCGTATACATATCCTAAATGTTCCTAATCATAGGATTGCCAATTGGGCATTGACAGTCCCTTAAGATCAGTACGTGCTGTGTCTTCTCTCAGGGAGAGTGATTGGTCTCGAGTCATTGGTGTGATTGACACCAAGACAAGCATGTAGGTGCTCAATAGAGATTGAGTTCACTGAACACGATCAACGAGGAGTTCTCATACTCATGTCACATGAGAACTCATGGTTGGGATAATGCAAAGTAGTCATTTGACCTGAGGCATCATAGTTGTCTTGTGGTTAGGTCCCTGATCTTTGACTATGTCAAAGTCACTCCGTCAGAGGGTGTCCACAACATAGTTGGGGTTAAGCCACTTAGCCATGGAGGCAAGTAAATGCGCAACAAGGGATCTCTAACCTTCAAACCGTTTGAGGGAGAATACTCTATGATATGATTAAGAATCTCTGGCCAGAGTATGAATGAGATTTAGGAAGTAGTTCCAAATCACATTCAAGGTAATCATATAAGTAAATGAATCTCATTGGATAGTAGACATGAATAAACTATCAAACCAAACAATGTGGTCAAGAGTATTGTATTAGAGAAAGACCGTATTGCATTTTAATCCTAAACTGAATAGGTTCTCCACCTCTTCTGATTAGCTTGGGTAACCATGACATACTGCTAGGTGTCACTCATGGTTTGTGGAAGCCCTAAACGTGTATAAACACTAAAGGGAGAATTGAAAGTAAGTTTCAATTCACAATCGATTTGAAAGAGTTCTAATCGCCCACTGCCTCGCTAAAAGGAACCTAATGGATCGTACACCGTGTAAGGCAGAGATTGAAGAAACAACGAATAAAGTTCGTTAAAGACCTCGGGTTAGTTTTGGGCCTCAAGGCTCAATGGGCTTCGAACGTCAAGCCCATTGACTTAAGTTGTATGACAACTTAATGACTAAATATTCACAAAGGCCCAAACAACCCAATAACACCCTAAGGCCGGCCATATTGATAAAGGAGTGGGTTTTGGACTTGATTACAAGTTTGCCACTCCAATGAAGGTAGGTATAAATATGACTTTATAGCCTTTTCTTCATTAGGGTTTCTTTTGAGAAAATTGGAGAGAACATGTCTCTCCCTTTTCTCTCTAAGAGGCCGGCCACCCTAGAGGAATTTTAGCTAGCAATCTCATTTCCTCTAGGTCATTCATCTCTTCTTCAAGTCCTACCTTGGTGTGGAGACTTAGAGGTTCTCAAATTTGGGAACTTGGAGAATCTTTTCAACCATCCTCATCCTAGAAAGCATGGATCTAAGAAGCAAGGAATGAAGGCCCTATCTCTTGGGTGATTATCCTTTGCTTATGCAGAGAGGAATCAACAAAGGTATAAATTTCTCAACTCACTTTGTTTTGAGTTGAGTCTTGGTTCACCTAACTACTAGGCTTTGAATTTCATGGGTAATGTTTTGTTTTTGAGTGCATGCAAGCATGATTCCGCCTTTAATTTATTAATTGCATGCTATAGATGTTGCTCAAATGAACATGTTTTTCACAAAATTTCCTTCAACAACTCAGACATAAGTTGGAGGAAACAAGCAAGAAGTGTGTGTTTATTGGATATGAAAACTGTGAGAAGGGATACGGGCTATTTGAATGTCAACACTCAAAGAGTCATAATCTTTAAGGATTATTTGCTGAAAGAGATAAAAGGAGTTGGGAAAGCAACACTGAAGTACACCTCTCAGTGCCTCTTAATGAAGATCACTCAAATTCAATGGAGTATCAAGATCAGGAAGAACCTGATATGGTCCCTAAAACTCAAACACCAACTCAATCCCCACTTTCTTTTCCAGCATCAACACCTCAAAGTTCGAGTGGAAATTCTCAAATCACTAACTCACTGTAATTTACTCCAATCCTATAAAACTGAGGAGTTTGATTGAGATATATGCCTCCTGCAATTTCAGCGTTGTTGAACCACAAACTTTTGGAGAACCTAAGAAAGCAATAAAGGAAGAAATAACAGTTATTGAAAAAAACTCAACTTGGGAGTTGGTTAATGGACCAAGTGACAAACCTGTCATTGGTGTTAAGTGGGTATATAAGACCAAACTCAACCTAGATGGATCTGTACAAAGGAACAAGGCAAGACTTGTTGCCAAAGGGTACTCACAGAAACCTGGAGTCTATTTCAATGAAACCTTTGCCTCAGTGGCAAGGTTAGATACCATTAGCTCTAATAGCTTTGGCAACACAGAAGGATTGGAAATTGTTCCATTTGGATGTAAAATAAGTTTTTCTCAATGGTGTGCTAGAAGAAGAGGCCTATGTTGAACAACGTGAGGGTTTCCAAATCCAAAATGCAGAAGATATGGTGTATAGGTTGAAGAAAGCTCTATATGGGCTACAGAAAGCACCTAGACCATGGTATGGTGAGATAGTCTCTTACTTCACCAAAAATGGGTTCCACATCAGCTCCAGTGAAGCTACCTTGTATACCAAGAAACAAGGAAATTCTGATATTCTCATTGTATTTGTGTATGTTGATGATGTGGTATTCATAGGTAACAATGAAGAAATGCTCAACAAGTTCAAGCATGATAAGATAAACCATTATGAGATGTCTGATTTAGGGTTACTGCATCATTTTCTTGGCATTGGTGTTTTGCAAAATGACAGTAGGATTTTCATTCAGCAAATGAAGTATGCAAAGACTTTGTTGGATAAATTTGGCCTAAAGGACTACAAATCTGTTTGCATACCTTTGGTTGCATATGCAAAGTTAAGCCAAGATGATGGAACTGAATCTATGAATCAAAGTCTATACAGAAACACTGTGAGCATCCTACTTTACTTTTTTTAAAAAAAAAAAATAAAAAAAAATTGGCCACAAAGTTCGTCCCATTCCAGCATTGCTATCATGGGAAGAGACTTTAAGGAGAATACATTGATAAACAAGAAAAATACAATATGTCAGGGGGGGACATGAGGCCAAACCCAGACCATTAAGGAAATCATAACAACAATTCAAAACCTCTTTCAGCAAAACCTATAACAAGGAAGCTTAGAAAGGTTGTGAGAATAAGCAGCTGCAGCACAAGGAGGGCATGAATCCCACCAATGGACACCAGGGTGATCAACACCATAATTGGCCAAACAATCAGCAACTTGATTACCCTCTCTAAAAATATGAGAAATCTGAATCTGCATGGAGGATAGTAAAACTCAACAGTCATGCCAACTGACCAAAAGCCTCTAAGGGATAGATGTCAAGGAAGGTGAGGATGAAGAAAGAAGATTAACAACCAATAAGGAGTCACATTCAATCCATGAGGAATGCCAACCTTTATCCCAAGCTAAAGATACAGCATGAATAACAGCGCGTAGTTCGACATCCAAAGAAGAGGCTAAGCCTATTGAACCCGCAAAACAACAAAGAGAATTACCCATAAAATCCCTAAAGATACCACCAAATGCAGCCACTCCAGGGGAACCTCTTGCAACACCATCAGTATTCACTTTGATCCAAGACTGAAAAGGCGGGCGCCACAACACCTCAATAATTTTTAGAGCCTTAGCAGGACGTCCACGAACACCATTAGAATGAAGAATGCAAAGCTCTTCCACATAATTCTTCATACAGCCGGAATTGAGAGAATAAGTTCAAGGAGTTGACATTTAATAGACCTTACAACATAATTAATGGAAACAACCTCCTCACGAAAACGAACAGTGTTGCGAGCATGCAAAATAGAATAAAAACCAACTTCAATCATACCCCACCAAAGCAGTTGCACTTGGGTACCAAAGCCTTGTTGTAAAGGATAATGGAAAAAGCTAAAAATATCTTGAAATAAATATTGAACTCTGAATAATTCCAAAACAGTAGACCAAATTTGACGTGCAAAAGAGCACTCAAAGAAAATATGTGAAGCAGTTTCCATACCTTCACAACAAAGAGAGCACATAGATGCTATAGTAAAACCTCTTCGCTGCAAGAGATCATTAGTTAACAGCTTACCATGTAAATACTTCCACAATGTAACTGAATTACGAGGGTGAAAGAAAGATTGCCAAACCCATCGATCCTATTGAACCACTGGTTGTTTATTACGCTTAAAATCATAAGCCAAAGATAAAGAAAGGTCACCATTTGAAGCAGACAACGAAACCATTTTTTCATCAATCCCATACTTTGAAGGAAGCCCAATAGAAGAATATCATCCCAAATGGGCGCTAGCCATGAATGTAAAGTAGGTGGGGGAATCCAACAACCATCCACAAATAAATCAGAAACTTTAGCTTGGAAAGCCTTGTATAAATCTGGTGGAATACCAAGCCTATCAACTATTGGAAAATCTAACCATCTCGCAAGCCAAAAATTAATATTTTAACCATTACCTATCACCCATTTTGATCCATGAAAAATATCTTAAAAAAGAGGGCGTAAACCAGGCCAAATGGAGGAACTCTTGTATGTAAAACACAGTTGTCTAAGACAATTAGAAAACCGACCTTGAAAAAACCGTGAAGCCATAGATGAGGTAACCAAAATATCCCAAAACTTTTTCAACAAAAATGCCTTATTTAAAGCTGAAAAATTACGAATGCCAAGACCTCCTTCATTTAAAGGAACACAACATTTTTTCCATGCCACAATAGAAAATCCACAAGAATCAACATATCCCTTCCAAATGAAATTTCGAGTCCAACTACGAACCTGATTTAATACCGTAGGTGGCCAAGAATAAACCGAGAAAGTATGAGACCACATGCTTACCATAACTGACTTGACCAAAGTAACTCGACCAGCCATTGAGAGAGAGTGACCTTGCCATTGAGAAAAACGAGAACGTATTCTATTTGCTAATGCTTGAAAATATGCCCTCTTAGGTTTGCCTTTAAAAATAAGAGCCCGCAAATAAGTAAATGGAAGCTCACCTTCAGAGACATTGAGACAGGATAAAATACGCAAACGACGCACATAAGCCGATTTCCCAATATAAATACGAGATTTAACTTTACTAATACATTGACCATAATTTGCACCATATTCTTCAATAAAATGCATAAGGTTCATAAGGCTGCGCTTGCCACCTCTGCAAAAAACCATTATGTCATCCGCATAGAGAATATGAGAAGGAGCAGTCACTCCCCGAGGGGAAGAAATGGGTTTAACCTTTCCAGAATTTACAAGATCCACTAGACCTCGACTAAAAACCTCTTCAGCAAGACAAAAATGAGAGGGGATAGAGGATCCCCCTGACGAACACCCCTACTACATCCGAAAAATCCAACAGGTGAGCCATTGAATAATATAGATAGCCGGGCTGAAGAAAGGATTACACGAACCCATTGAACAAAAGTGTCATGGAAACCAAAAGCTATAAGCACCCGATCTAGAAAGTCCCAATTGAGAGTATCAAAAGCTTTAACAACATCAAACTTAATAGCGACATTACCCCCAAAACACTTATTGTCCAATAAATTAACACACTCCGAGGCCAACAAAATGCAATCTGAAATATGCCTGCCTTGAAGAAATGCGTATTGATTCGGCAAAATAATTCGAGTAGCCATAAGAGCAAGCCTATCTGCAAGAATCTTTGTAATGACTTTGAATATAAAATTAACCATGGCTATCAGCCAAAATTGAGAGATAGAATCTGCCTCTTGGACTTTAGGAATTAGAGCCACAAAACTAGAATTCAAATTGGGTAAAATATAACCTGTCTTGAAGAAATCTTAGACAGCCAAAGAAGTCTCAAATCCAACGAAATCCCAACAAGCATGGAAAAAATAACCACCAAAACCATCTGGACCTAGACAATTATCCGAATTCATAGAAAATACAGTTTGTTTAATCTCCTCCAATGTGGGAATAGCCAATAAAGTATCATTTTCAGGTGTAGTAACCAAAGGAGGAATAAGACGAGTAACCAAACATGTGTGATTGATTGAAAGGTTTTAGCTAAGAATTGAAGTGTGGTTGATTCACTTGCTTTGTGCTTACTACAGACTTGATTATGATGCATCTTGCAAACGATTCGATGAGGGTCACCTAGGGAAAGCTAACATTTTTCATGTTATTACTTGTTCTTATGTTTTCTTCTTTTGCTCGAGGACTAGCAAAATGTAAGTTTGGGGGTATTTGAGGATCGCATATTTTACTATTTATTTACTCCAAAAGTTACATTTTCTTGTGATAAGTTGGATGAAAATGAAAGGGATTTCAGAGATTTGTGCCTTTATGACTAGTTAATAATAAGGCAACATTCCTAAGATTTTTTGTCTAATTTCTAGTCAAAAATGGAAGTTGCTGGAGCTGTTGCTCTTTTGGATTCATGTGAAGGCATTATTTAAAGTCATCTTACTTTCAAAATTTTTATGTAGGGTCTACATGGTCAAGCTGGCAATATTTCTATCCTTTGGAGAAAAAAGATGGACCATTTTGTTTTGCTTCCACGTGGCCACTTCAATACTTATAGGGCATCAAACTTTAGTTAACCTCTCTCAAAAGGAAATGGAAAGGCTTGCGATTTGTCCCAAGTTCCAGGAGCAAGCCAAGAGTTGCTTAAGCACTGTTCCCTTCTCAACTGCATCAAAATTCCCACTTCTAATTCAAAACCAACGGATCCGATCAACCTCTCCCTCCTCAAGAGAGTACTTCCTTCACCAAATTTGCAGTCGGTGGATCTTTGCAAGAAGATGAATCTGGAGCATTGGGTTGATTAATTTCCGAAAAATGGCTAATATGACCTGGAAGGTGAAATTCGAGTTGCAAGGTTGGGGGATAAGGAAAAGGAAAGCAGAGGAATGTTATTCCCATATTTTCTTGCTCCTAACTTGTTTGATTTTCTTGTGGTGTGTTCTCTTATATTATGGGTTTTGGCGTGAAGGTATTAAATAGAGAGTTTGGCTGTTGATGTTTTAAATGGATTTACTGAGTTATCGAAATCAAGGGGTAAATAACAGCAAGTAGACCAAAGGCACAAGGGCAAACGTTGGCAAATGGAGAAGGTAATCAAGGTGTGTTTATTGTACAAAGTGGCAAGGAGTTAAAGGTTTCTTCCGTTTCTTTTGTTCTAATGTTGTCAATAAATGGGTTACAATTCATTGTCGGTTACGAAGAAGAAAGTTAAAACTGAAGAGGAAAAAGAAAATGGGAAACTGATCAATCTTTCAAAAAGAAGAGACACGCAGAAGACTGATTTTGGGTAGGAAGAAAGGCTACGGCAGAGCAGATGAGTTTACAGGGTTTTGTAAACTCAATTTTCTTCTCTTTTTTATTATGAATACAATGACAATTTCATCTATGTTTCAGAACTAATTTTCCTTAGCTAGGGCTACGATGTAGCCATGACTACGAATGCTTAAATTCTAAATTGAATTATTTTCAAGTTTTCAATTTCATTGAGTATCGTTTGCTGTGTTTATATGCTTGGTTTTAGTCTTGGTGATTAGCTACCATCTTGACTTTTACTTAGTAAATGTTATGCAAGTTGTGCAGATGCCATGTTTTCAACTTGAGTGATAGCTTCTTGCAAATAGATACCATAAATTACCTAGTAGTAGATGCCATACTCTAGGAATTGTGTAGTCTTTATATAAATTTCCACTGATTGTAATGAGTTTCATGATGTTAAACTATTCCAGATGCCATGGATGGTGCAAATTGGGATATACGTAATAGTCTAGATGCCATAGATATTACATGAATTAGGGAAATTTGACTGTTAATGAGATTGAGTACTTGTTAATAATTCGTTGCAAGAAATAAGTAGGATGTGTTATGGTGAGTCAGACGCTCTAGTGTTTTACTCGATTGAATTACAACTTGTTTTCTTGGCTGTCATTTTTTGCATTGTGATCAAACTTTCTTGTTTTTATTTGTTTTTACTATTAGTTTCAATTCTCAAAACCATCTTTCATCAATCTTTGCTAGTTTCACTTCGTTGCAATTGGATTTAAGTTAGTTGATAAGAATTAAATCATTTTCTAAGGGACGATATTAAGTGCTTGCTTTCTGTACTATCAAACGATTCGTATGCTTGCGAGCATAAAATTTGGAACTAAGTTGGACTAATTTCGGTTAGTTTAAATTTCGCAACAAGTTTTTGGCGCCGCAGCCCGGGATTGAAATTTAATTCTATCTCTTTCTTATTTCAATTGCTACGTGTTTTTGTTTTATTTTAATTTTTGTTTTCTTTCGTTTTCAGGTGTTTTTGTGAAGTTCATGCACGATCGTCGTTCTCGAAGTCTTGAGCTTGTGCCATATAATCCCGAAATTAACAGAACGTTTCGACAACTACGAAGGAAGCAAAAGAAGCAAGAACGAACGGGAAGGATGGCACTTCAAGACCCAAATGAAAATCGTGCTCTTATGGATTATTCAGCTCCTACAGTTCAAGCCACATCGTCTTGTATCGTGCGCCCAAAAATTACGACTAATCAGTTTGAGTTAAAGCCATCGTTCATCCTGATGTTGCCATCATTTTATGGTCTTACTACTGAAGATCCCAATTTACATATTAGCGACTTTGTCGAGATATGTGAAACTTTGAAGATCCATGGGGCTACTAACGATGCTATAAGATTGCGGCTGTTTCCATTTTCACTCAAGGACAAGGGAAAGTCTTGGTTTAACTCTTTGCCGGCTAATTCTATAACAACTTGGGATGAGTTGGCAAATCAATTCCTTCAAAGATTTTTTCCTTCTTCGAAGACTTCTAAGTTGCGGAATGAAATCATGACTTTTGAACAATTTGATTCTGAAGCTTTTTACGATAGTTGGGAGAGGTTCCGAGATTTATTGATGACGTGTCCTCATCATGGCTTACCGGAATGGTTACAGCTGCAATCATTTTATCAAGGACTGACTCCCGAAAACAAGAGAATGATTGATGCTGCTAGTGGAGGAGCTCTAATGACAAAGACAGTTGCCGAGGCATCAGCACTTTTCAAGACATTAGCTACTCATTCTCAACAGTGGGGAGTGAAAAGAGGACCACCCAAACGTGCTAGAGTGCACGAGATTGACACCATGTCTACCATGGCTGCACATATTTCTAACCTAAAAAAAAAGTTTGATAATTTGATGAATGTTAAATCTGTGAAGTCTTTTGATGTGGTTTGTGAAATATGTGCAGGTATACATGCAAGTACCGAGTGCCCGAACATTGGTTCATTTCCGGAGTATATGCAAGAGCAAGCAAATCAAGTGAATGATTTTTCTCGTCAACAGAATAACCCATATTCGAACACTTACAATCCTGGTTGGCGTTTTCATCCAAATCTTCAATGGAATAACAATCTGAATGTTATGAATCGTCCAGTTAGGCCGCCTCCTACGACTTTCCAGCCACAAGAAAAAAAGACACCAGTGGAAGACTTGATAGCTCAACTTGCTACAAACACAAATAACTTCATTTAAGCAACTCAGACAACACTCCAAAATCAGCAAGCTTCAATTAGGAAGCTGGAAGTTCAAGTTGGTCAGATTGCTAGTGCGTTGAATGAAAGAGAGATCGGGAAATTTCCAAGTCAGCCGGAAGTGAATCCGAATAACCAAGAGCACATTAAAGCTATTACATTAAGGAGTGGCAAGACCATAGAAACGGAGGGTGCAAAGAAAGAAAAGAAGTCTGAAGAACCTGAGAATGATTCACTCACATTGCAAGATGAGGAGTTAGCACAAGAAAAGATTTATTCACCACCTGTTCCATATCCTCAGCGTTTGCAAAAGGCTAAGAAAGACAAAAACTTTTTTGAAATTTTAGATTTATTTAAAAAGGTACATATTAACATTCCTTTGCTTGATGCAGTGAAACAAATTCCGAGTTATGCAAAATTCCTGAAGGACATCTGCACTAACAAGAAGAGGTTTGTGGAACACAAAAAAGTGATGTTGTCTGAAAAGTGCAGTGCCGTTTTGCAACAAAAGCTGCCCTCGAAGTTAAAAGATCCAGGGAGTTTTACTATTCCTTGTACAATTGGCAAATTTTCCTTTGAAAAAGCTTTGTTTGATTTAGGAGCTAGTGTTAATTTAATGCCGTTTACTATCTTTAAATAGCTTGGTCTTGGAGAGATGAAGTCCACTTCGGTATCTTTACAACTTGCTGATCGTTCGGTTACATATCCAAGAGGAATCATTGAATATGTTCTAGTTCGAGTTGATCAATTCATTCTACCGGCTGATTTCTTGGTACTTTACATGGAGGAGGATCGAGAAATTCCAATCATTTTGGGCCGTCCATTTATGGCTACCGCTGGAACTCTTATCGACGTCCAAAAAGGTCTCCTCACTTTGAGAGTTCAAGGCAAGGAAGTGGTGTTCAAGGTCTTTGAGGCTATGAAATATCCAAGTGATTATGAAAGATGCTTTCGAGTTGAGGCGTTGGAAGAGCTAGTGAATCTGAAATATATAGAGCAACATCCGGATGATCCTTTGGAAGCATGCTTGGTTTATTCTGAATTGAGTGGTGGAACAAATGAAGATCTAGTTGCTATTTCAGTAATGTTAGATTCTGCTCTTGTACACAATCAGCATCGGAGACATTATTTTGAGGCTTTGGGACCAGCTCCAAAGAAAATTCAGCCATCTATTGAGGTTGCACCTAAGTTAGAGTTGAAGCAATTGCCAGAAAATCTGAAGTATGCTTATTTAGGGGCTGCCGAGACCCTACCTGTCATAATTGCTGCAAGTTTGAGTCCATTTGAAGAGGAAGAATTACTTAGGGTACTGAGAGAGTATAAAATGGCGTTGGGATGAACTATAGCTGATATAAAGGGAATCAGTCCAACGGTTTGCATGCATAGAATCTTTCTTGAAGAAAACAGCAAGCCTACCATTGAAGCTCAAAGGAGACTCAACCCGCTTATGAAGGAAGTTGTTCGTGAAGAAGTTCTTAAGCTTTTGGATGTTAGGGTCATCTACCTAATATCCGATAGTAGATGGGTAAGTCCACTTCACGTTGTTCCGAAGAAAGAAGGTACGACAGTGATCAAAAGTCATACTAATGAGCTGCTGCCCACAAGGCAGAAAACGAAGTGGAGAGTCTGCATAGATTACCGAAAGATAAATGATTCCACACAGAAAGATCATTTTCCACTTCCGTTCATTGATCAGATGCTGGAACGACTTGCTGGCCATGCGTTTTATTGCTTTCTTGATGGATACTCGGGATATAATCAGATTACTATTGCTCCCAAAGACCAAGAAAATACCACCTTTACCTGCCCTTTTGGTACTTTTGCGTATAGGAGGATGCCGTTCGGATTATGTAATGCATCGGCTACTTTTCAAAGGTGTATGATGAGTATATTTTCTGATATGGTGGAGCGTTTTATAGAAGTATTCATGGATGACTTCTCTGTTCTTGGGTCTTCGTTTGATAATTGTCTTCACAACTTGGCGCTAGTACTGAAAAGATGCCAAGAGACTAATTTGGTGTTGAATTGGGAAAAATGTCATTTCATGGTGCAAGAAGGCATAGTCTTGGGGCATAAAATTTCAGCGAAGGGTATCGAGGTTGATAGAGCGAAGGTTGATTTGATTGTAAAGCTTCTACCACCAACTTCAGTGAAGGGAGTTCGAAGTTTCCTTGGTCATGCGGGGTTCTATCGACGATTTATCAAGGATTTTTCGAAAATAGCCAAGCCTCTTAGTGATCTTCTTTAGAAAGATGTTATGTTTGAGTTCGATTCTGAATGCTTATCAGCTTTTAACACCTTGAAGAATCTGCTCATTTCAGCCCGTATTATGACAACACCCGATTGGAGTCTCCCATTTGAACTGATGTGTGATGCAAGCGATTATGCCATAGGAGCTGTTTTGGGGTAGCGAAAGGACAAACTTCCTCATGTTATTTACTACGCAAGCCGCACTTTAAATGATGCACAGCTCAATTATTCCACTACAGATAAAGAGATGCTTGATGTAGTATTTGCACTTGATAAATTTCGGTCCTATCTTATTTGTTCGAAGGTTATTGTATACACAGATCATGCGGCCTTGAGGTACTTAATGTCTAAAAAAGATGCAAAACCGAGGCTGATTAGATGGGTTCTTCTTCTTCAAGAGTTTGATCTCGAGATTAAAGACAAAAAGGGGTTCGAAAATGTGGTGGCAGACCACTTGTCAAGGCTTATTCAAGATGGTGAAGTGGAATCTACTGTACCACTTAATGAAACTTTTCCAGATGAACACTTGTTTGCTGCCCAACATGGAGAAGTCCCATGGTTTGCCGATTTTGTAAATTACTTGGCTAGTGGTGTGATTCCGAAAGATATGAGTTTTCAACAAAAGAAGAAATTTCTCTCCATGGTCAAACACTATTTCTGGGATGATCCGTACTTGTATAAACATTGTTCAGATCAAGTGATTCGCCGATGTGTACCCGAAGATGAGCAAATTAGCATTCTCAATCATTGCCACTCTCTTGCGTGTGGGGGACATTTTGGTGCCTCAAAAACAGCAGCAAAGGTTCTCCAATCCGGGTTCTTTTGGCCCTCTTTATTCAAGGATTCACATGCTTTTGTTGCATCTTGTGATCGCTGTCAAAGGACCGGAAATATATCTCGTAGAAATCAGATGCCTCTTAATAATATTCTGGAAGTTGAACTCTTCGATGTGTGGGGAATTGACTTTATGGGGCCATTTCCTTCTTCTTTCTCGAACAAGTATATATTGGTAGCAGTTGATTATGTGTCGAAATGGGTGGAAGCTGTTTCCGTTCCTACAAATGATGCCCGAGTTGTTCTCCGATTTTTGAAGGCAAATATATTCACCCGCTTTGGGACCCCTCATCCAATTATTAGTGACGGAGGAACTCACTTTTGTAATAAGCAATTTGAAGCTCTCTTGGCAAAGTATGGAATCAAACATAAGGTTGCTACACCTTATCACCCTCAGACAAGTGGACAAGTGGAAATTTCAAATCGGGAAATCAAGAAGATTCTGGAGAAGATTGTGAGTGCTTCGAGAAAAGATTGGTCGAAGAAGTTAGATGATGCTTTATGGGCATATCGCACTGCTTTCAAAACTCCAATTGGCATGTCTCCATATCGGCTCGTTTTTGGTAAAGCATGTCACTTGCCGGTTGAGCTGGAACACAAGGCTTTCTGGGCAATCAAGACACTGAATTTTGACATGGAAGCGGCTGGGGAGAAAAGATTCTTACAACTCAGTGAGATGGAGGAATTCCGGAACGATGCATATGAAAATGCCAAGATCTATAAAGAACGAACTAAGAAGTGGCATGATTAGAACATTCTGCAGAAAGAATTTCATGTTGGACAAAAGGTGTTGCTGTACAATTCCAGATTAAAGTTGTTTCCTGGAAAGCTTCGTTCTCGATGGTATGGTCCTTTCGTGGTAGTGCAAGTTTATCCATATGGCACGGTGGAAATTCAGAATTTGGAGTCGGGAAGCATATTCAAGGTTAATGGTCAAAGATTGAAGCCGTATGTGGAAACAAATTTTGATACCATGAAAACGGTGACCTCACTTCGAGATCCAGCATAAACCTCATATAGTCCGGCTGAAGACTATAAATTTAGCGCTCCATGGGAGGCAACCCATGCTTTTATCATCCGTTTTATTTGTTTTCTTTAATTCAGTTTTGATGTTTGTTTTCTGCCTTCTCTGTTTTGCTACTTGCTGACAGATTTCTGTTGGTGTAGGGATGTCTAGCTACCACATAACAATGATGGAAGACCACAAATGTTTATGTTTGGGGGTGGCTACTACATTGAACATCACGGCTGCCATGTGAACCATAAACCAGGGAAGTTCTTTGACCAAGTGATTTAATTCATTCCTTTTCCAAGTGTTTTTATGTGCTTGCTTTCAGACATTGAGGACAATGTCTCATCTAAGTTTGGGGGTAGGAGTGAGATTTTTAAGCCCTGGTTGAAGAAAATTTGTTTAGTCGGACTATTTCATTTGAAATAAGCATGTTGCTTTTAATTGGCTGGGTCCTCCTTTTTAATTATTTACTTTTAGTTAGTGTTTTGGTTAGAATTTTTGAAAAAAAAAAAAAAAAAAAAAAAAACCCAAATCTAAAAAAATAAGAAACTTTGAAAAATACAAAAATTTTTTTGTTTCTAATTCTTGTTTTCATTTAGTTTTTTGTTAGCTTCCTGACCCAATGATGAAATTGAATTGAATTCGAACTATGGTTATTGAGAAAGTTGTAAGCATGTTTTAAGTGAATCTCTTTATTCTTTTGTTAGCTTTATACACGTTCGATCATCCTTGAAAAGACCAAATGCACATAGCCTTGTTGATGTGAAACTAAAGCATGGTTTAACGATTCATATGTGAATACAATGACTTATTGTAATCCTTGTGAGATTTTGAGCCTATTATATGATTGAACTATCATGCCTCAATCACATTTATTCATGTGCGTTTGATCTCGTTCTTACATGTATCTCTAGAACTTGCTTTATACCTCTCGAATCATTCATCAATTCATGTAATAACTTGGAAGTGATATAGGTCATCTTTGGATCGTTTGAGCCTTTCATGCCTACCTTATATGCTAATTATATCCTTAGTAGCCCATTGAGCCTTTAACTTAGCCATTTCTTTGTTAGACACATCTCTTTACCATGCTCCGATACTGGAGTTGAGCCCATACACAGAAATCAATCCCTTATTGTTTTGAGAAAGTATTACATAGGTTATGTTTTTGGGAGTTTCTTTTATCTAGAAAAATGGGTGGAGCATGTGTATTACAATGAAATGTGAATTTGAGGGGTGATATAGCTTTGTAGATTTGAGCATGATTAAAAAGAAGGGAAAGGGTTAAAAATCTGCAAGGTATTGTCATTAGTTGTGGTAGGATGTATTTCAAGTTTTCAATTTAAAAAAAAAAAAAAAGTGCTGAGATGTTGAAAATGTATTCTGCACAAGCTTACTTCTAATCTTAAGTGTCAATGTTATCAAAAGTAAAGCTTGAGAATGCAATTGTATATTTTAGAGGCCTAGTGTTTGGATGCAGAGTATTAATTTCCATATGAAGAAGAGATGGGGCAGCAGCAAGTGCTACGAGTTATGTTGTTTGCTTTAAATTCGAGTGGGTGTGATATTGAAGTTGGAAAACTGCTAATGTGTATTTTCTCAAAATTTTTGGTTTCCATATCCTTTCTTTCACTAGCCTATCACCCTTAGCCCCATTACAACCCAACTAAAGTCCTATAGATTCAAGTAATTACATGATATTAATAGCGAGGTAAGTTGACAAGCAAGCATATGGCGGCATGTTTGATTGAGATCACTTGAGTGAAACACACTATCCAAAAATATGAGTGAATGAGCGTATGCCCGGTGAGGATGTCACTTGTTCGCATATGATGATTTTAAGAAGCTTAGAATTGCATTGGCATGGTTAATCCACACACTACACGTCAAGGATGATTGAAAGGTTTTAGCTAAGAATTGAAGTGTGGTTGATTCACTTGCTTTATGCTTACTACATACTTGATTATGATGCATCTTGCAAACGATTCGATGAGGGTCACCTAGGGAAAGCTAACGTTTTTCATGTTATTACTTGTTCTTATGTTTTCTTCTTTTGCTCGAGGACTAGCAAAATGTAAGTTTGGGGGTATTTGATGATCGCATATTTTACTATTTATTTACTCCAAAAGTTAACTTTTCTTGTGATAAGTTAGATGAAAATGAAAGGGATTTCAGAGATTTGTGTCTTTATGACTAGTTAATAATAAGGCAACATTCCTAAGATTTTTTGTCTAATTTCTAGTCAAAATGGAAGTTGTTGGAGCTGTTGCTCTTTTGGATTCATGTGTAGGCATTATTTAAAGTCATCTTACTTTCAAAATTTTTATGTAGGGTCTACATGGTCAAGCTGGCAATATTTCTATCCTTTGGAGAAAAAAGATGGACCATTTTGTTTTGCTTCCATGTGGCCACTTCAATACTTAAAGGGCATCAAACTTTAGTTAACCTCTCTAAAAAGGAAATGGAAAGGCTTGCGATTTGTCCCAAGTTCCAGGAGCAAGCCAAGAGTTGCTTAAGCACTGTTCCCTTCTCAACCGCATCAAAATTCCCACTTCTAATTCAAAACCAACGGATTCGATCAACCTCTCAACCGCATTAAAATGCCCTATCATTTCTGGGGAGAAGCAGTCAACACTGCAGTGTACCTATTAAATAGGTGTCCAACTAAAGCTGGGAGAAATTGACACCATTTAAAGCCTACAGTGGAAGAAAACCTTCCGTGAAGCATTTAAAGGTCTTTGGATCAATGTGCTATGTTCATATTCCTACACAACTCAGACATAAGTTGGAGGAAACAAGCAAGAAGTGTGTGTTTATTGGATATGAAAGCTGTGAGAAGGGATACGGGCTATTTGAATGTCAACACTCAAAGAGTCATAATCTTTAGGGATTATTTGATGAAAGAGGTAAAAGGAGTTGGGAAAGCAACACTGAAGTACACCTCTCAGTGCCTCTTAATGAAGGAACAAGGCAAGACTCAACCTAGATGGATCTGTACGAAGGAACAAGGCAAGACTTGTTGCCAAAGGGTACTCATAGCAACCTGGAGTCGATTTCAATGAAACCTTTGCCCCAGTGGCAAGGTTAGACACCATTAGCTCTAATAGCTTTGGCAACACAGAAGGATTGAAAATTGTTCCAATTGGATGTAAAATAAGTTTTTCTCAATGGTGTGCTAGAATAAGAGGCCTATGTTGAACAACCTGAGGGTTTCCAAATCCAAAATGCAGAAGATATGGTGTATAGGTTGAAGAAAGCTCTATATGGGCTAAAGAAAGCACCTAGACCATGGTATGGTGAGATAGTCTCTTACTTCACCAAAAATGGGTTCCACATAAGCTCCAATGAAGCTACCTTGTATACCAAGAAACAAGGAAATTCTATTATTCTCATTGTATTTGTGTATGTTGATGATGTGGTATTCATAGGTAACAATGAAGAAATGCTCAACAAATTCAAGCATGATATGATGAACCATTATGAGATGTCTAATTTAGGGTTACTGCATCATTTTCTTGGCATTGGTGTTCTGCAAAATGACAGTAGGATTTTCATTCACCAAATGAAGTATGCAAAGACTTTGTTGGATAAATTTGGCCTAAAGGACTACAAATCTGTTTGCATACCTTTGGTTGCATATGCAAAGTTAAGCCAAGATGATGGAACTGAATCTATGAATCAAAGTCTATACAGAAACACTGTGAGCATCTTACTTTACTTTTAAAAAAAATAAAATAAAAAAAAATTGGCCACATAGTCCGTCCCATTCCAGCATTGCTATCATGGGAAGAGACATTAAGGAGAATTCATTGATAAACAAGAAAAATACAATATGTCAGGGGCGGACATGAGGCCAAACCCAAACCATTAAGGAAATAACTTTCAGCAAAACCTATAACAAGGAAGCTTAGAAAGGTTGTGAGAATAAGCAGCTGTAGCACAAGGAGGGCATGAATCCCACCAATGGACACCAGGGTGATCAACACCATAATTGGCCAAACAATCAGCAACTTGATTACCCTCTCTAAAAATATGAGAAATCTGAACCTGCGTGGAGGATAGTAAAACTCGACAGTCATGCCAGCTGACCAAAAGCCTCCAAGGGATAGATGTCAAGGAAGGTGAGGATGAAGAAAGAAGATTAACAACCAGTGAGGAGTCACATTCAATCCATGAGGAATGCCAACCTTTATCCCAAGCTAAAGATACAACATGAATTACAGCGCGTAGTTTGGCATCCAAAGAAGAGGCCAAGCCTATTGAACCCGCAAAACAACAAAGAGAATTACCCGTAAAATCCCGAAAGATACCACTAAATGTAGCCACTCCAGGGGAACTTCTTGCAACACCATCAGTATTCACTTTGATCCAAGACTGAGAAGGCAGGTGCCACAACACCTCAATAATTTTTAGAGCCTTAGCAGGACGTCCACGAACACCATTAGAATGAAGAATGCAAAGCTCTTCCCCATAATTCTTCATACAGCCGGAATTGAGAGAATCAAGTTCAAGGAGTTGACATTTAATAGACCTTACAACATAATTAATGGAAACAACCTCCTCACGAAAACGAACAGTGTTGCGAGGATGCCAAATAGAATAAAAACCAACTCCAATCATACCCCACCAAAGCAGTTGCACTTGGGTACCAAAACCTTGTTGTAAAGGATAATGGAAAAAGCTAAAAATATCTTGAAATAAATATTGAACTCTGAATAATTCCAAAACAGTAGACCAAATTTGACGTGCAAAAGAGCACTCAAAGAAAATATGTGAAGCAGTTTCCATACCTTCACAACAAAGAGAGCACATAGATGCTATAGTAAAACCTCTTCGCTGCAAGAGATCATTAGTTAACAGCTTACCATGTAAATACTTCCACAATGTAACTGAATTACGAGGGTGAAAGAAAGATTGCCAAACCCATCGATCCCATTGAACCACTAGTTGTTTATTACGCTTAAAATCATATGCCAAAGATAAAGAAAGGTCACCCTTTGAAGCAGAGAACCAAACCATTTTTTCATCAATCCCATACTTTGAAGGAAGTGATGCGAAATATATAAGCACACAAATTAAACCCTCTTTTTATCAAATGTAGTAAAGTATGTAAGTAGGGATCGTTCTAGGCCGGGGATTAGGAGGGATTGCTAAATCACTTGGAAACTGACTTGAAAACGTAAAAATAAAGTTTAAAACACTAAACTAGACTCAAAGAATGCAAAACTATACTTTAAACACTAAAACAAACCAAAAGACTCAAAACAGTACCTAAAGACTCAAAACTGCCTTAAAGACACAATCTGGGCAGTTTTGAACACTAAGGAAGAATTTGAACGAAAATATGTTATAACTTGACTCAAGACACTTAAAAACACAAACTAAATTGATTTCTAACTAATATGACTCAACAAAATAAAGGGGGATTGATTTTAGACGAATTTCAAAAACAAAACAAGAACTTTGTAAAACAAAATAGGTTTTAAAACGAGATTGATCAAATTAAATGGATGAGAAGCTAGCTAAGGGGTTCTTCTCCACACATGTTATACTTGCATACAAAATGATTTCCAATTGCTCTTCGACAAACCATGAATACTCAATGCCCCAAATTAACCGTGAACTGCACTAATTAACCCTCAGTTTTTCCACAAGTTATTGAGTTGGATGATTGCATACGACAACCCAAAACATTCCCTACAAGTTCCCTACATGAATTGCATAATAGAGATACACGCAAGAATCATTAAGTTCTATGAAAAACATAAGCATTGACGAGGCACTCGTTACTATGAATTGCATGAAACTTATGCCAAGAATTTACTTAACACGATTGTGATCAACAACCTTTACTACTTATGAATATAAGTTCATAACGATTAGGTGAAACTTCCTTATATCCTAGCATCAAACTTATGCATGAAAATTAAGCGTGCACTCTCAACCAACATACACAAATTAGTTTTAATTCATAGAGATAAGTAAATTAAATTCACAATTCATGAAACGCAATTGGAAGTAATCAAATCATATAGCAAGCATAAACATGGTTTTGAATCCCCCCTAGCCAAGGGGGGTTTAGTTCCTCATACTCGCAATTACATAAAGATAACTTAATTTAAACATTGAAATCAAAGATAGAAAACACCTAGAAATGCTCCAACACTCCCAAGGCTTGGGCATAGGCACGGCACAAGATGTTCCTTCTCTTTCCTTCCTTGCAAGCAGCGGCACTAGAGGTTTTGGACGGTTTTGGGTGGTTTTTATGGTGTAGAATGGATGGGGAATGGTATGGAAAGGTTTAGGATTGATCGATGGTGTGGCTAGGGGTGGTTTTTGGCTGAAATTAGAGAGAATGGTGGTGGGAATTTTCGGCCAAACAAGGATCAAAATCTGTTATCTTTGATGCATATGGAAGGTGGTATTTATAGGCTTGAGAGAGGACCACTCCATTTCCTTTGCATGTGCAGCTTGTGTGGGTGTGTGTTGGCATGTTTCCTCTTTACATTTACACACACATGCTTCATCATTTCAACCACAACACACACACATTTTCTGCCCTCTTTTCCTTTACATTTACACACACATGCTTCATCATTTCAAGCCCCAAATACCCACATTTTATGCCCTATGCCATGTGCTTCCATGTGGTTGCTTCAATGTTCTTCTCTTTGCCATGTGTTTGCTTTCTTTGCCATGTGTTTGCTTTCTTTGCCATGTGTTTGCTGCCATGTTTTCCCCTTTACATTTACAGACACATGCTTCATCATTTCAACTACAAAACACACACAATTCCTTCTCCTTTGCCGTGAGTTTTGTTTTCACTTTGCATGTGGGTGTCTTTGCATTTGTTTTCTCCCTCTCTTGCCATGTGTTTGCATGTGTATGAGTTGTCATTGTTTATCCTTGCAATTGCACACACACACATGCACACACATATGCCCAAAACGTCCATCCTCATGCATGCAATCCATTTCAACCCAATATTGATCCAACATGCACCAAAATGCACTTTTCTTGCCAAGGTTGTTATTAAGACATACAAACAAATGAAAATGGCTTTAAACACTAAAATAACTAAGGAAACACAACGTAAACGCACGAGAACAAGACAATTAAGTCGCATAAATATGCTCCTATCAGGAAGCCCAATAGAAGAAATATCATCCCAAATGGGCGCTAGCCATGAATGTAAAGTAGGTGGGGGAATCCAACAACCATCCACAATAAAATCAGAAACTTTAGCTTGAAAAGCCTTGCATAAATCTGGTGGAATACCAAGCCTATCAACTATTGGAAAATCTAACCATCTCGTAAGCCAAAAATTAATATTTTGACCATTACCTATCACCCATTTTGATCCAAGAAAAATATCTTAAAAAAGAGGGCGTAAACCAGGCCAAATGGAGGAACTCTTGTATGTAAAACACAGCTGTCCAAGACAATTAAAAAACCGACCTTGAAAAAATCGTGAAGCCATAGATGAGGTAACCAAAATATCCCAAAACTTTTTCAACAAAAATGCCTTATTTAAAGCTGAAAAATTACGAATGCCAAGACCTCCTTCATTTAAAGGAACACAACATTTTTTCCATGCCACAATAGAAAATCCACAAGAATCAACATATCCCGTCCAAATGAAATATCGAGTCCAACTACGAACCTGATTTAATACCGTAGGTGGCCAAGAATAAACCGAGAAAGTATGAGACAACATGCTTACCACAACTGACTTGACCAAAGTAACTCGACCAGCCATTGAGAGAGAGTGACCTTGCCATTGAGAAAAACGAGAACGTATTCTATTTGCTAATGCTTGAAAAAATGCCCTCTTAGGTTTGCCTTTAAAAATAGGAGCCCGCAAATAAGTAAACGGAAGCTCACCTTCAGAGACATTGAGACAGGAAAAAATACGCAAACGACGCACATAAGCCGATTTCCCAATATAAATACGAGATTTAACTTTACTAATACATTGACCAGAATTTGCACCATATTCTTCAATAAAATGCATAAGGTTCATAAGGTTGCGTTTGCCACCTCTGCAAAAAACCATTATGTCATCCGCATAGAGCATATGAGAAGGAGCAGTCACTCCCCGAGGGGAAGAAATGGGTTTAACCTTTCCAAAATTTACAAGATCCACTAGACCTCGACTAAAAACCTCTTTAGCAAGACAAAAATGAGATGGGATAGAGGATCCCCCTGACGAACACCCCTACTACATCCGAAAAATCCAACAGGTGAACCATTGAATAATATAGATAGCCGGGCTGAGGAAAGGATTACACGAACCCATTGAACAAAAGTGTCATGGAAACCAAAAGCTCTAAGCACCCGATCTAGAAAGTCCCAATTGAGAGTATCAAAAGCTTTAACAACATCAAAATTAATAGCGACATTACCCCCAAAACACTTATTGTCCAATAAATTAACACACTCCGAGGCCAACAAAATGCAATCTGAAATATGCCTGCCCTGAGGAAATGCATATTGATTCGGCAAAATAATTCGAGTAGCCATAAGAGCAAGCCTATCTGCAAGAATCTTTGTAATGACTTTGAATATAAAATTAACCATGGCTATCAGCCGAAATTGAGAGATAGAATATGCCTCTTGGACTTTAGGAATTAGAGCCACAAAACTAGAATTCAAATTGGGTAAAATATAACCTGTCTTGAAGAAATCTTAGACAGCCAAAGAAACCTCAAATCCAACGAAATCCCAACAAGCATGGAAAAAATAACCACCAAAACCATCTGGACCTAGAGCATTATCTGAATTCTTAGAAAATACAGTTTGTTTAATCTCCTCCAATGTGGGAATAGCCAATAAAGTATCATTTTCAGGTGTAGTAACCAAAGGAGGAATAAGACGAGTAACCAAACATGTGTGATTGATTGAAAGGTTTTAGCTAAGAATTGAAGTGTGGTTGATTCACTTGAAAGGGATTTCAGAGATTTGTGCCTTTATGACTAGTTAATAATAAGGCAACATTCCTAAGATTTTTTGTCTAATTTCTAGTAAAAAATAGAAGTTGCTGGAGCTGTTGCTCTTTTGGATCCATGTGTAGGCATTATTTAAAGTCATCTTACTTTCAAAATTTTTATGTAGGGTCTACATGGTCAAGCTGGCAATATTTCTATCCTTTGGAGAAAAAAGATGGACCATTTTGTTTTGCTTCCAAGTGGCCACTTCAATATTTAAAGGGCATCAAATTTTCGTTAACCTCTCTCAAAAGGAAATGGAAAGGCTTGCGATTTGTCCCAAGTTCCAGGAGCAAGCCAAGAGTTGCTTAAGCATTGTTCCCTTCTCAACTGCATCAAAATTCCCACTTCTAATTCAAAACCAACGGATCCGATCAACCCCTCCCTCCTCAAGAGAGTACTTCCTTCACCAAATTTGCAGTCGGTGGATCTTTGCAAGAAGATGAATCTGGAGCATTGGGTTGATTAATTTTCGAAAAATGGCAAAATATGACCTGGAAGGTGAAATTCGAGTTGCACAGTTGGGGGATAAGGAAAAGGAAAGCAGAGGAATGTTATTCCCATATTTTCTTGCTCCTAACTTGTTTGATTTTCTTGTGGTGTGTTCTCTTATATTATGGGTTTTGGCGTGAAGGTATTAAAGAGAGAGTTTGGCTGTTGATGTTTTAAATGGATTTACTGAGTTATCGAAATTAAGGGGTAAATAACAGCAAGTAGACCAAAGGCACAAGGGAAAACGTTGGCAAATGGAGAAGGTAATCAAGGTGTGTTTATTGTACAAAGTGGCAAGGAGTTAAAGGTTTCTTCCGTTTCTTTTGTTCTAATGTTGTCAATAAATGGGTTACAATTCATTGTCGGTTACGAAGAAGAAAATTAAAACTGAAGAGGAAAAAGAAAATGGGAAACTGATCAATCTTTCAAAAAAATGAGAGCCAGTAAAAACAAATAAAAACAAGAAAGTTTGATCACAATGCAAAAAATGACAGCCAAGAAAATGAGAACTCATGGTTGGGAAAATGCAAAGTAGTCATTTGACCTGAGGCATCATAGTTGTCTTGTGGTTAGGTCCTTGATCTTTGACTATGTCAAAGTCACTCCATCAGAGGGTGTCCACGGCATAGTTGGGGTTAAGCCACTTAGCCATGGAGGCAAGTAAATGCGCAACAAGGGATCTCTAACCTTCAAACCGTTTGAGGGAGAATACTCTATGATATGATTAAGAATCTCTGGCCAGAGTATGAATGAAATTTAGGAAGTCGTTCCAAATCACATTCAAAGTAATCATATAAGTAAATGAATCTCATTGGATAGTAGACATGAATAAACTATCAAACCAAACAATGTGGTCAAGAGTATTGTATTAGAGAAAGACCGTATTGCATTGTAATCCTAAACTGAATAGGTTCTCCACCTCTTCTGATTAGCTTGGGTAACCATGATATACTGCTAGGTGTCACTCATGGTTTGTGGAAGCCTTAAACGTGTATAATCACTAAAGGGAGAATTGAAAGTAAGTTTCAATTCACAATCGATTTGAAAGAGTTCTAATCGCCCACTGCCTCGCTAAACGGAACCTAATGGATCGTACACCGTTTAAGGTAGAGATTGAAGAAACAACGGAGATGAGTAAGGATATTTAAATGGTTTAATTATTTATGGCAAGGATTAATTAATATGTTAATTAATCAAACGAATAAAGTTCGTTAAAGACCTCGGGTTAGTTTTGGGCCTCAAGGCCCAATGGGCTTCGAACGTCAAGCCCATTGACTTAAGTTGTATGACAACCTAATGACTAAATATTCACAAAGGCCCAAATAGCCCAATAACACCCTATGGCCGGCCATATTCATAATGGAGTGGGTTTTGGACTTATTACAAGTTTGCCACTCCAATGAACTGGTGCGAAATATATAAGCACACAAATTAAACCCTCTTTTTATCAAATGTAGTAAAGTATGTAAGTAGGGATCGTTCTAGGCCGGGGATTAGGAGGGATTGCTAAATCACTTGAAAACTGACTTGAAAACGTAAAAACAAAGTTTAAAACTCTAAACTAGACTCAAAGAATGCAAAACTATACTTTAAACACTAAAACAAACCAAAAGACTCAAAACAGTACCTAAAGACTCAAAACTGCCTTAATGACACAATCTGGGCAATTTTGAACACTAAGGAAGAATTTGAACGAAAATATGTTATAACTTGACTCAAGACACTTAAAAACACAAACTAAATTGATTTCTAACTAATATGACTCAACAAAATAAAGGGGGATTGATTTTAGACGAATTTGAAAACAAAACAAGAACTTTGTAAAACAAATTAGGTTTTAAAACGAGATTGATCAAATTAAATGGATGAGAAGCTAGCTAAGGGGTTTTTCTCCACACATGTTATACTTGCATACAAAATGATTTCCAATTGCTCTTCGACAAACCATGAATACTCAACGCCCCAAATTAACTGTGAATTGCACTAATTAACCCTCAGTTTTTCCACAAGTTATTAGGTTGGATGATTGCATACAACAACCCAAAACATTCCCTACAAGTTCCCTACATGAATTGCATAATAGAGATACGCGCAAGAATCATTAAGTTCTATGAAAAACATAAGCATTGACGAGGCGCTCGTTACTATGAATTGCATGAAACTTATGCCAAGAATTTACTTAACACGATTGTGATCAACAACCTTTACTACTTATGAATATAAGTTCATAACGATTAGGTGAAACTTCCTTATATCCTAGCATCAAACTTATGCATGAAAATTAAGCGTGCACTCTCAACCAACATACACAAATTAGTTTTAATTCATAGAGATAAGTAAATTAAATTCACAATTCATGAAACGCAATTGGAAGTAATCAAATCATATAGCAAGCATAAACATGGTTTTGAATCCCCCCTAGCCAAGGGGGGTTTAGTTCCTCATACTCGCAATTACATAAAGATAACTTAATTTAAACATTGAAATCAAAGATAGAAAATACCTAGAAACGCTCCAACACTCCCAAGGCTTGGGTATAGGCACGGCACAAGATGTTCCTTCTCTTTCCTTCCTTGCAAGCAGCGGCACTAGAGGTTTTGGACGGTTTTGGGTGGTTTTTATGGTGTAGAATGGATGGGGAATGGTATGGAAAGGTTTAGGATTGATGGGTGGTGTGGCTAGGGGTGGTTTTTGGCTGAAATTAGAGAGAATGGTGGTGGGAATTTTCGACCAAACAAGGATCAAAATCTGTTATGTTTTTGATGAATATGGGAGGTGGTATTTATAGGCTTGAGAGAGGACCACTCCATTTCCTTTGCATGTGAGCTTGTGTGGGTGTGTGTTGGCATGTTTCCCCTTTACATTTACACACACATGCTTCATCATTTCAACCACAAAACACACACATTTTCTGCCATGTTTTTCCCTTTACATTTACACACACATGCTTCATCATTTCAACCACAAAACACACACAATTCCTTCCCCTTTGCCATGAGTTTTGTTTTCACTTTGCATGTGGGCTTCTTTGCATGTGTTTTCTCCCTCTCTTGCCTTGAGTTTGCATGTGTATGAGTTGTCATTGTTTATCCTTGCAATTACACACACACACATGCACACACATATGCCCAAAACGTCCATCCTCATGCATGCAATCCATTTGAGCCCAATATTGATCCAAAATGAACTTTTCTTGCCAAGGTTGTTATTAAGACCTACAAACAAATGAAAATGGCTTTAAACACTAAAATAACTAAGGAAACACAACGTAAACGCACGAGAACAAGACAATTAAGTCGCATAAATATGCTCCTATCAAATTCCCCCACACTTAGCTTTTGTTAGTCCTCGAGCAAAACAAAGAAATAAAACGAAACATAACAAATAAAACACAACCTAAACCTTCCAACAATTGCCTCAGGGATTTGCAATGCACATGACATGTTAAAAATTATTATCCCCCACAGATTTGAATCATCTTACACTTAAGCACATACTTAATCATAGTCACCATTTACTTGTTCACAATTCATCGATTAAAACAATGTTTTTGATGTAGTAACATGCCTTAGAGAATTTACTCAATTCCTTACAAAGTATGCACTCAATTTTCACTCAGATTTTCTAACTACACACCCTATACTAGTCATATGTGAGAAGATTGATATAGATATGAAAACGAACACTCACATATATGTATCACAAAGAACGCAATTTCTGGAGTTAATAAGCATGTTCACATATGATCTCATGAATGGAATGCTACTACTTAGATGCGAGAACCAGTGACACCATATGCTCATACCAAATTCAAACTCCACAAATTGAAACACATAACACTCAAGATAGAAGTCAAGGGTTGTAACAGGGCTTAGGGTAATGGTTAACAAAGGAAAGATAGGGATAACAAACGTTCCTAAGGCAATAGCAAGCAAAGTAATGAAATCGAAACTTAGAATTCACTTTAGAATGCAGAACTCAACTTTTAACACAAAGGGAAGATTTGAGCAATATTTAGGGCCGAATTCAATGTTTTGGACCCTTTCTTCAACAAACAACACTTTAGAACTCTTTTTTTTTTTTTTCTTTTCTTTTCTTTTCTTTCCACCCGTGCCTATGGCACACTAACTCACATGAGAAACACTTCCCCCACACTTGTTTTCTGCCAAACATTACTCAACAGGAATTCAATTTGAATCATGCTTTACTATGCTTTAAGAACAAGGGTATGGATGATCCTAATCTAGGCTAGGTGAGGATAATGTGGTTAACAAAGAAAATAGGCTAACAAGGCTCAATGGGGTTAACTTAAACATATAATGAAATAGGATACACGGCAATTTGGCTTTGGTGGTGCTCACTACACAACTTCATCTTGAATATGTGTTATGCAAATCAATAACATGCTTTGAATGAAATGGGCATGAGTTCTAGCATTTGGAACTAAATGATGAAACGCCTACTAAGTAGTAACCAAGCAAAGAAAAATGAGATCATGCAACGACTTTAGAAAACAATAATGCACAGATTTTAACTCTCCAAATAACGTTTTAGGCTCAAGTCTCACAGGGTTGTAGCGTTTGTTTGAGTTCCTTCCTTCAAGCATGTTACAAAAACTAATTTTTCCTTTATGATTGCATGTGAATTCATAAATTATAACCACAACCAAGCATACACCAAAGAGTAAATCAAATGTTCATCCATGTTTATAACTCTTTTTAACAGCCATGCAATTACAAACCGAATCCTCATCATTTTGTTGGAAGGTACCCTAAGACACAAATAAACATACAAAAACAACTCTTTTTGGGTTTTTCAAAACAATTTTTCAAATTTTTATGAGATTTTTGGATTTTTATGTCAAAAGACACTAAAACACTCCAAAACAGCTTGAAAACACTTAAAAGAGCAAGGAACAACATTTAGAAGTAATGGGTGATAAACTCCTACGAATTTCATGCAAAACATTGGTTACCCCCCCCCCACACTTAAATCAAACATTGTCCTCAATGTTTTAAGCATAAACTCACACAAAAACAAGCAAACAAACAATTAACGAATAAACATGACAAGTATGGCAAAGTAAAAACCAGACAGAGTAGAGTTTAAGAACGCAAATCTGGTTATGGAGAGATGATCTTGTTGACTTTCCACAGCTTTGAACTCGAACTGGCCTAGGGAACTTTTTAGCAAGGAAAATGAGACTTGATTGGTGGTGGTGATTTGATGGCCTTGTATGGCGAGGCTGTGCTCTTTGGCGACTGATGCGTCCATATGTTATTGAAGCTTCTCCAGCTCTTGGTTTCAACTCGGACTCATTCTGCCAGGTTGATTGAGTCTGCAGGCTGCATTCTTCTCTGCTTGTTTCTTCTACACGGCAGGTAGGCACGAGGTAGAGGTGGTGGTCTGTTTCTTTGTTCAATCTGTCCAAGTGCCGACCGATTGCTTTCTTTCTCCTTGTCCCGCAGGCAAGAGCAAGGGTAAAGGAAAAGCATGCCATGAGATATCTTTGCCTTTGACTTTGATGATATGAGATAGTTTTGCTTTTGAAGAAGTATCTTTCCACATGTGTATTCTTGAACTGGGCTGGGGAACTTCTTAGCAAGGAAAATGAGACTTGATCTTGATGATGAATCAGCACGTTTTCTCCACATGCTTCAAGCTATCATTTTCACTTGCCTTATCTGTTCTCCAGGCAGATGTGGCATCTTCTTCGGAAGTACATCAGCAGTTGAAGATGAGCACTCGAGAGCAATGCTAGGTAAGCAATCAGGAAGGAGTTCCAGGCAGTCGGTTCTTAGATCGAAAGATTGACACCAAGTGCTGGCTGATTGCTCGCTTTCTCCTTGTCACAAAGACAAGGAAAAGGACAGGGAGAAAGCATGATATGAGATACTCTTGCTTTCAACCTTCATGATATGAAATACTTTTGCTCTTGATGACTTGTTTCCAGAGGTACCCCAAGGGATGAGAAACACAGAGTAACTCGAGAGGCTTCGCTGGGAATGCATTTTCGGAGATGAAGAAGGATTATGTATGTCTGCCTTGCTATGGAGGGTGAAGGATGACATTTATAGGAATTAATAACCGGTACTAATCTTTCACTCTTGTCGGCACCCGTTGGATGATTGAACAGTAAACTTCACGTGCTTTCTACTTCACCAGAAATCTTCGACATATTGCCCGTAATTTCTACAAGGCTGAGTGTGCAGATGCTGACGAGGCTGAAAAAGACTGGTACCTTTTCGATATCTGGAATCCACGCTTCGACAAACTGCCCATGATTTCCTCAAAGCTGACGCTGCATGTGACAGATGTTGACACGTCTGGAAAAGCAGATGGTTGGAATCGGCGCTTCGACAAACTACCAGTGATTTCCTCAAAGTTGAGGTGCTGACGAGGCTGATGTTGACACGTCTGGAAAAGCAGATGGTTGGAATCAGCGCTTCGACAAACTGCCCGTGATTTCCTCAAAGCTGAGGTGCTGACGAGGCTGAAAAAGACTGGCGCCTCTTCGATATCTGGAATCCGCGCGTCGATAAACTGCCCGTGATTTCCTCAAGCTGACGCTGCATGTGACAGATGTTGACACGTCTGGAAAAGCAGATGGTTGGAATCGGCGCTTCGACAAACTGCCCGTGACTGGCGCCTTATCGATATCTGGAATCGGCGCTTGGTTTCTAAGCAGCCCATCTTTTGAGAAAGCAGACTTCTCTTCGATCTCTGAACTCGCCTCTTCAATTTCTGAAGCTCCGTTAAATGCTGATTTTTAAAGAGATGCACGCATCACATTCCAAAGCACACTTGAATTTTCCGCCTGCAAAAGCTCCCTACCTGCACTTCAAAGAACTTGATTTGTCCGACCTCTTATTTTTCTTCACACCTTCGAATATTTCTTGCCCTTCTGACCGTCGCCTTAACTTGAATGTCGGGGAAGATAGTGACATATCTTCTCCAACCAACATTTGGCAGCCGTCCTTCGTATCCCCAAATGGTCCTCTTACAGTTGGGGATTCCATGATGATGAATGATACAACCGCCTCGGTGGTGGCCAGAAATCTTCTCACTCCTAGAGACACTAGGATACTTTCCAGGCGGTCCGACGAACTGGCTGTTCAGGACTCTCTGGCCTACAGCGTCCGATGTGCAGGCTCAGTATCAAACATGGGCCAGCGTCTTCTTGCTCGAACTCGTCAGGTTGAGTCGTTGATGGCTGAAGTGGCTAGTCTTCGGCAAGAGGTCAAAGTGCTTAGGCATGAGAATAAGGAGTTGCACATGCTCGCAACTAATTACTCAACAAGCATGAAGAGGAAGCTTGATCAGCTGCAGGAGTCCGAAGTGCGGATTCAGACTGATCATCAGAGGTTTGTGGCGTTACTCCAGAGGCAACTTCTGCCTTCATCCTCTGGCGCTTCACCAAGTGTTGAGGCTCCGGATAATCAATCTCTGGTGCTTCGTCTTTCTGGAGCTCCGTCGAATGTTGAGGCACCTCCTGACCACTGAAGACTCATTCTTGTTTGTATGCACATCTTTTAATTTTTCTACCAAATGTTCCTTCTCTACTAAAGTCAATGTAAAAGTACTTTGTTTACCTATCAATGTTTCAAACAAAAATCCACACCAAAAACAATCAAACAAGCAACAAATAAAAATGACAAATAAGGCAAAATAAACGCAGTAAAAAGGAAGGTTTTTAGAAACGCAAAACTGATTGTGAAGCGATTCAAAGATCTTCCTTATTTGAATACATGGGTTGCCTCCCAAGTAGCGCTTGCTTTAACGTCGTACAGCCGGACGAAGACCTCATTCACTCCTCATTAGGGCCCACGGCATCCAAGGATGCTTCTTCTCCAACCTGCCGTACGAACCACTTCATGCTTTAAATCTTTGAATGGAAGGGGATAATGATCCTTCCTGATTTTTGTGCTTTGCTTCCCTAAATCAACTCTCCCACCACTTTGAATGCACCTAGGTACCTGCACCAAACAAGGTAACAACCTATTATTCGAAATGGGAATTGAAAGTGGAGAAGATGGCTTACCCATGTGCTGCACTGAAGTGGCAGCACATTGAACAAATGCACAATGAGTATTCTCGGCCAGATTTGGTGATTTGGAGGTTGGGACGTGCTCCTTGTGCTTTAATCCAAGTCCCTCCTTGATTGTGGTGCGAGAAACATCCCTCTTGATTATTGTTGAACATTCCTGCCTGTTACTTTCAGTCACATCATTGACAAAACAAGAACGAACATCATTAGTATTCTCAATAGATTCAGAAACTTTGAAATTAATCATATCACCACCAAACGCCATAGTGACTGCTCCCTTGGCCACATCAATCTTGGTTTGAGCTGTTTTCATGAAAGGTCGTCCAAGTAAGAGTGGTGATGATGGAGAGTGTGCCGAATTTTCCATGTCAAGCACATAGAAATCTGCAGGAAAAATCAAATGGTCTACCTGCACCAAAACATCCTCCAAAACTCCTTTCGGATATGCATTAGATCGATCGGCTAATTGAATAATAACACCATCATTTTTAAGCTCTCCTAGATTCATAGATGCATAAACAGAATATGGCATGACATTAATGGATGCACCTAAATCTAGCATAGCATGATCAAACCTCGCATTGCCAATAACACAAGGGATAGTGAAACTACCTGGATCTTTGCATTTAGGTGGTAGCTTTCTTTGCAATATTGCAGATACATTCTCACTTACGTGTACCACCTCTTTCTCCCGAATCCGTTTCCTTGTTGTACAAAGCTTCTTCAAGAACTTAGCGTATTTTGGGATTTGCTTTATTGCATCGAGGAGTGGGATGTTGACATGCACCTTCCTAAAAGTCTCAAGAACGTCTTTTTCCTCTTCTTCGTTCTTGGCTTGCAAAAATCTACTAGGGAATGGTACATTTGGAGGAATAACGTTAGAATTAATTGGAATTGGAACTTTCTTACCTGTATTGGCCGAATTGGATGGCTTGGGTGGTTGCGGCAAAGATTGCTCAATCCTTGCTGTGGCCTTTGCTTGATCCTCATCTTCTATTTGCAACTTCTTGTCCTCCTTGGGGGCAGATTGGGATGGTTTTGGCTCGGTTCCTACTTCTTTCCCACTTCTTAGCGTGATAGCTTTGGCACTTTAGAAACCTCCTTTTGGATTTGGAATGGTAGAACTAGGGAGTTGGCCTGGGTCCCGAAATTTTCTCACAAAATCTGCAATCTGCCCAATTTGTTTCTCCAATTGATCCACCTTTTTATCTTGGCTTTGCATAGGTTTGGTTTGATTTTCTTGCCCCTGAGACAAGTTAGTTAGTAACTTAAGAAGTGTATCATTGTCTAGAGATGTACCTGAAACATTTGGGGTAGATTGTTGTGGAACATGTGGGGGTGCGTATGGCTTGGTGAAAAACCCCGGGGGTTGTTGCCTAAAGCCTCCTTGTTGTTGGGGTTGTTGGGCCTCCCTCTACTTGAAGTTTGGATGGTCTCTCCAACCTGGATTATATGTGTTTGAATATGGATCGGTCCTCGGTTGGTTGTGGCCTTGAAATCCAATTGCATTGGCGCTCTCCCATCCACCATTCTCAATGAGTTGAGGGCAATTTTCTGAGGCATGTCCTTGGATAGAACATACGCCACACACCATTGGCCCTTGCATTCTCATTCCTTCGGCCATCTGAGACACAATGGAAGTAAGATTAGCTAATTGTGAATGAATGTCGGATGTGGAACTTACCTCATGCACTTGTTGCCGTGGGGGTCCTCTTTGGCCAACGCCTTCGTATTGTTGAGCGTTCAATGCTCAATTAGCGATTAAGATCTTGGCATCCATGGGTGTTTTGTCCACCAATTCTCCACCCGCCGAGGCATCGAGCATTTGACGTTCAAGTGGTAGGAGCCCCTCGTAAAAGTATTGTAGAAGTAACTCCTCCTTCATCTGATGTTGTGGACAAGAAGCAACAAGTGATTTAAAACGTTCATAATAAGTGGGAAAAGACTCACCTTCCTCTTGCTGAATACCACTAATCTTTTTACGTAGGAGAATGATTCGAGAAGTTGGGAAAAATTTCTCCAAAAACGCCCTCTTCATACTCTCCCAAGATGTGACAGTTCCGGGAGCTAACTCGTACAACCAATCTTTGGCTTTATCCATTAAAGAGAATGGAAAAGCCTTCATCTTCAAAATACTTCCGTCGACGTTAACCGGAGTCATGCTTGAACAACCACTTCAAATTCTTTTAAATGCTTGTTCGGATCCTCCATGGACAACCGAACACTCAAGGAGCTCGCCTTTGTGTATCCAATATCCCACGGCTGCGCAAGGTAAGACTGAAGAGTTCGAGTTAAAGTCAAGTTTGCTCCACCACATTCCAAAATACCAACGATCCCTACTTACATACTTTACTACATTTGATAAAAAGAGGGTTTAATTTGTGTGCTTATATATTTCGCACCAAATTTTTGGCACCGTTGCCGGGGATTAGGAGGGATTGCTAAATCACTTGAAAACTGACTTGAAAACGTAAAAACAAAGTTTAAAACACTAAACTAGACTCAAAGAATGCAAAACTATACTTTAAACACTAAAACAAACCAAAAGACTCAAAACAGTACCTAAAGACTCAAAACTGCCTTAAAGACACAATCTGGGCAGTTTTGAACACTAAGGAAGAATTTGAACGAAAATATGTTATAACTTGACTCAAGACACTTAAAAACACAAACAAAATTGATTTCTAACTAATATGACTCAACAAAATAAAGGGGGATTGATTTTAGACGAATTTGAAAACAAAACAAGAACTTTGTAAAACAAAATAGGTTTTAAAACGAGATTGATCAAATTAAATGGATGAGAAGCTAGCTAAGGGGTTCTTCTCCACACATGTTATACTTGCATACAAAATGATTTCCAATTGCTCTTCGACAAACCATGAATACTCAACGCCCCAAATTAACCGTGAATTGCACTAATTAACCCTCAGTTTTTCCACAAGTTATTAGGTTGGATGATTGCATACAACAACCCAAAACATTCCCTACAAGTTCCCTACATGAATTGCATAATAGAGATACGCGCAAGAATCATTAAGTTTTATGAAAAACATAAGCATTGACGAGGCACTCGTTACTATGAATTGCATGAAACTTATGCCAAGAATTTACTTAACACGATTGTGATCAACAACCTTTACTACTTATGAATATAAGTTCATAACGATTAGGTGAAACTTCCTTATATCCTAGCATCAAACTTATGCATGAAAATTAAGCGTGCACTCTCAACCAACATACACAAATTAGTTTTAATTCATAGAGATAAATAAATTAAATTCACAATTCATGAAACGCAATTGGAAGTAATCAAATCATATAGCAAGCATAAACATGGTTTTGAATCCCCCCTAGCCAAGGGGGGTTTAGTTCCTCATACTCGCAATTACATAAAGATAACTTAATTTAAACATTGAAATCAAAGATAGAAAACACCTAGAAACGCTCCAACACTCCCAAGGCTTGGGTATAGGCACGACGCAAGATGTTCCTTCTCTTTCCTTCCTTGCAAGTAGCGGCACTAGAGGTTTTGGACGGTTTTGGGTGGTTTTTATGGTGTAGAATGGATGGGGAATGGTATGGAAAGGTTTAGGATTGATGGGTGGTGTGGCTAGGGGTGGTTTTTGGCTGAAATTAGAGAGAATGGTTGTGGGAATTTTCGACCAAACAAGGATCAAAATCTGTTATGTTTTTGATGAATATGGGAGGTGGTATTTATAGGCTTGAGAGAGGACCACTCCATTTCCTTTGCATGTGATCTTGTGTGGGTGTGTGTTGGCATGTTTCCCCTTTACATTTACACACACATGCTTCATCATTTCAACCTCAAAACACACACATTTTCTGCCATGTTTTTCCCTTTAGATTTACACACACATGCTTCATCATTTCAACCACAAAACACACACAATTCCTTCCCCTTTGCCATGAGTTTTGTTTTCACTTTGCATGTGGGCTTCTTTGCATGTGTTTTCTCCCTCTCTTGCCTTGAGTTTGCATGTGTATGAGTTGTCATTGTTTATCCTTGCAATTACACACACACACATGCACACACATATGCCCAAAACGTCCATCCTCATGCATGCAATCCATTTGAGCCCAATATTGATCCAACATGCACCAAAATGCACTTTTCTTGCCAAGGTTGTTATTAAGACCTACAAACAAATGAAAATGGCTTTAAACACTAAAATAACTAAGGAAACACAACGTAAACGCATGAGAACATGACAATTAAGTCGCATAAATATGCTCCTATCATGAACAAAGGTATAAATATGACTTTATAGCCTTTTCTTCATTAGGGTTTCTTTTGGAGAAAAGATGAGAACACAAGCTCTCTTTTCTCTCTAAGAGTCCGGCCACCCTAGAGGATTTTAGCTAGCAATCTTACTTCCTCTAGGTCACTCATTTCTTCATGAATCTTTCCTTGGTGTGGAGACTTAGAGGTTCTCAAATTTGGGAACTTGGAGAATCTTTTCCACCATCCTCATCCTAGAAAGCATGGATCTAAGAAGCAAGGAATGAAGGCCCTATCTCTTGGGTGATTAACCTTTGCTTATGCAAAGAGGAATCAACAAAGGTATAAATTTCTCAACTCACTTTGTTTTGAGTTGAGTCTTGGTTCACCTAACTACTAGGCTTTGAATTTCATGGGTAATGTTTTGTTTTGAGTGCATGCAAGCATGATTCCGCCTTTAATTTATTAATTGCATGCTATAGATGTTGCTCAAATGAACATGTTTTTCACAAACTTTCCTTCAAGTGGTATCAGAGCCTAGGTCTAGTAGTTGGTGAATCCTTTTGGGTTTTGTAGTTCATAGTCTTTGATTTGAATGTTGTAATTGTTACAAGCTTTATGTAGGGCTTCTGCTTCACTGGCGGGCTTATAGGTGCCTTTGTAGGGCCTTAGATGTAGGCATTGAGGTTTCCCTTTGTAGGGCCTTAGATGTAGGCATTGACGATAATCATAATATAATGGAAATAAAACTAAGAAATAGGTTGATTACTTGCGCCCCAAGTAACTTCGGACTTCTTATTATCAAAGCTTGTCGTGGATGGGTTAAGTCCACATAAGGTTCTTTTTTATGCCTTGAGGCCAATGACTTTTAAATGATCAATCTTACATGCCCCAGGGCTTAGAACTTAGATCTGGTTTGAACTGTGAAGACATATTCAAGTCGGATTCAAGAGCTGAGATAATCTTTTAATAGCCATCTTGCTAGAAATAACTTGAATATAACTGGAAGTATACAACATATTGCTAGGCTAATGAATGAAAAGACAAAAACAAAGAGGGTCGGGGAAGGTTTAACCTTGTCGGGCAAGGTTGATCGTCTTGCAACTTCCTATCTTTGTGGTTTATCAAGGGGTTTGAGAGCTTCAGAAAAGGGGTAGGGAGATGAGTTTACAGAAAGAAATCGATACTACAGCACGTTCTTGACAAGGTAGCAGAGCTATTACAAAGGGTTTTTTGGTGAGGGTTTATCCCGAGAGGGATGAAGGCTTGGGCTGACTACAGCTTCGTTTTGAAGGCAAATCTGGCTTTGAGCAGAGTTTGTGCTTGTATTTGTTTGTTTGATTGAGTGTCTTTGATTGTTTGATTGAGTGTCTCTATCTCTGATTTCTCTTCCTTTTTTTATAGACACTTCGGCTTGGCCTCCTGTAGCAGTAATCCTGCCCGAATGCATCTTGAAGGGTAGTGACTCATCAGCTATTTACTTGTACTGCCACTGTAAAGTACTTTTGGGCTGATGAGCTGGCTGGTCTATACCACTTGGTCTCTAAGCAAGTGGATCAAATGAGCTACACCTAGTCGGAAATGGCCTTTTCTGCTTTCTGGGCTTCGGCTGGGCTTCGACCATCTCCCCTTCTAGGCCTCCCTTTGGGCCAGCTCATTCTTGAGCCCAAAGTTCAAGTTTTAATCCAAACAAGTTGTGTGAAAAATCCAAATATTATGCAATCTCTGACCTCTATCATTTACTCCCAGAAAATGCATACCAATAGATTTCCAAAAAAATGGACGAATTTTCATTGTAGAAGTCATAGGTTATGCAATCTCTGACAAGGCTCCGTAAAGCTCGTCTAGTGGGGCGATTGCTAAGCCCCGAATATTCCAATAAATGGTCTTCATGGATCACGGGGAGCCATAGCAGCAACCCTAGCACGAGTTTGAATAGTCTCACGCTCGTAGGTATGATAACCAGGGTTTGTACCATACTTGACCAATCCCGAAACTACTGAGCACCGGTCAACGTTATACCGTCAAGGATCCACAAGAGTTTCCCTCCAACCAGGAGGCCAATCACAGTGCGACACGTGTCAACATCAGAGGTCAATCATAGCACGACACGTGTCAACATCAGAGGCCAATCACAACACGACACGTGTCAAAGTCAGAACAAAGCTAGAGACTCTCTTTTATAAAAAGAGATCGTTCTCTCACAATATTTCCTAATGTCATTTGTACTAAATCATTCACTAGAACTCACTAAAGGAGAGCTTGAACCTATGTACTTGCATAAAACCTTCACAATTAATAAGAACTCATCTACTCCATTGACGTAGCCAATCTGGGTGAACCACGTACATCTTAGATTTGCTTCCCTGTCTCTATCCATTCACAAAATTGACACTTTCTGTTGTACCAAAGTCCTCATCGATTTTGTGCATCAACATTTAGCGCCATCTGTGGGAATCACACTTATTCCCACTCTCTTCAGCTTTGTCAAGCTGGTTTCCACCATTCGTACACTCTCTTTTGACCAGGTATCCCTCTCCAACATGGGGAGCGAAGGAAGCCACAGCAAGCAGAACGACACCCCCCTCGCACCTAGTGCGAACCAATGAAATAAGGAATGAAAGAGGCTCGTTCTTCAAGCTAAAGTCAAGAAGGTGGAAACTCAGGACAACAAGACAGCAATAAAGAATGAGATCCTCCAGGAACAATATGAGAAGCTCTTTGAGACGTTCTACGAAACTAGGCGTACTCAAACACGTGAGCTTGTTGCCCTTGTGGACATCAACCATCATCTGGGTGCCTCTCAACACGGAGGGTCGCCTTCATTCGGCATGGGTATCCCTGATGAGGAGCGATCTAATCATCAAAACATTGATCAACATGAGACTTCTCTCAACCCAGCTACTTCGACCCGAAGCAGGATTAGTGGAGGAAGACACCTCTTTGCAGAAGGGTTGGAAGGATCGAAAGTTGTTTATCGTGACTGCTGAGACTTCCTAAAGCAACGTCAAGGGTTTCTGAAAGACTCGGTCCCCTCTCACGACCCAGGCCAGCTGCCAATATGGGGAATGAACGACAGGTCCCAGAGGAACATGAAGGTACAGGGGACTCGGAGGTATTCTGACAGACTCGCCCTAGAAGTCAGTACAACGAGTCCAACAAAAAACTACACGCTCTTGCTCAAACTTTCCTACTTCCAGGAGGCGATGGAGACTTACGGAAGAAAATTCCAGTGGTACATGACTCCACTCACGACCCCCTTGTCCTACAGCTCCTTGAGGAAGTAAACAAGTTGAAGGCCGAACGTCAGGCTGAGATACCTGACTGGAACCAACCCAGGCATGGCCCTCTCATAAGGAGGATCCTCGACACCCTCTTCAAGAGAAGACAAAACAAAAGCTTGGTTTTCAACTCTATACTGGAAGGGAAGACCCGATTGAACACCTTAACCTCTTTGAGTCCACCATGGCATATCAGATGCACAGCGACGAAGAACGATGTCTTCTCTTCCCGTCCACCCTCTCTGGCGGAGCTCTAAACTGGTATTGTCGTCTTCCACCTGAGACAGTAGACTCATTTGAGGAACTAAGGAAACTGTTTGTCTCTCAACACATCTTCCAGACCGACAAGTCACTACGAGAGTATGCTGGTTGCTTCAGCCATAAGTATTCTTGTTGCGCTGAGGCAGATGACAAGACCGCCCTCAAGGCCTTCATGGCAGGCCTACGTGATTGTTTCTTCAAGTACATGATCAATGCCAACACTTAGAAGACTTACTCTGAGGTGATGGCATAGGCTTACAACCACGCCTCCGCCGAAGCAATGACATATCAAGGGAAACCCCCTACAGCCACCCCTTATCAGCAAGTAGGGAGTGGAAGCCAAATCCAACCAAATGAGAAGACCTCAACCTTCCAAACGGCAGCGGTGCCTTCCCCTTGAAGGTAATTTTGTGAAAAACATGTTCATTTGAGCAACATCTATAACATGCAATTAATAAATTAAAGGCGGAATCATGCTTGCATGCACTCAAAAACAAAACATTAGCCATGAAATTCAAAGCCTAGTAGTTAGGTGAACCAAGACTTAACTCAAGAACAAAGTGAGTTGAGAAATTTATACCTTTGTTGATTTCTCTTTGCATAAGCAAAGGATAATCACCCAAGAGATAGGGCCTTCATTCCTTGCTTCTTAGCTCCATGGATTTGGATGGAAGAATTGGTTTCTCCAAGTTCTCAAAGTTGAGAACCTCTAAGTCTCCACACCAAGGAAAGATTGATGAAGAAATGAGTGACCTAGAGGAAATAAGATTGCTAGCTAAAATCCTCTAGGGTGGCCGGCCTCTTAGAGAGAAAAGAGAGCTCGTGTTCTCATCTTTTCTCCAAAAGAAAACCTAATGAAGAAAAGGATATAAATTCATATTTATACCTTTGTTCATTGGAGTGGTAAACTTGTAATTAAGTACAAAACCCACTCCACTGTCATTATGGCCGGCCATAGGGTGTTATTGGGCTATTTGGGCCTTTGTGAATATTTAGTCATTAAGTTGTCATACAACTTAAGTCAATGGGCTTGACGTTCGAAGCCCATTGGGCCTTGAGGCCCAAAACTAACCCGAGGTCTTTTAACGAACTTTATTCGTTTGATTAATTAACATATTAATTAATCCTTGCCATAAATAATTAAACCATTTAATTATCCTTACTCATCTCCGTTGTTTCTTCAATCTCTGCCTTACACGGTGTACGATCCATTAGGTTCCTTTTAGCGAGACAGTAGACTCTTTCAAATCGATTGTGAATTGAAACTTACTTTCAATTCTCCCTTTAGTGATTATACACGTTTAGGGCTTCCACAAACCATGAGTGACACCTAGTAGTATGTCATGGTTACCCAAGCTAATCAGAAGAGGTGGAGAACCTATTCAGTTTAGGATTACAATGCAATACGGTCTTTCTCTAATACAATACTCTTGACCACATTGTTTGGTTTGATAGTTTATTCATGTCTACTATCCAATGAGATTCATTTACTTATATGATTACTTTGAATGTGATTTGGAACGACTTCCTAAATCTCATTCATACTCTGGCCAGAGATTCTTAATCATATCATAGAGTATTCTCCCTCAAACGGTTTGAAGGTTAGAGATCCCTTGTTGCGCATTTACTTGCCTCCATGGCTAAGTGGCTTAACCCCAACTATGTCGTGGACACCCTCTGACGGAGTGACTTTGACATAGTCAAAGATCAAGGACCTAACCACAAGACAACTATGATGCCTCAGGTCAAAGGACTACTTTGCATTATCCCAACCATGAGTTCTCATGCGACATGAGTATGAGAACTCCTCGTTGATCGTGTTCAGTTGACTCATTCGCTATTGAGTACCTACATGCTTGTCTTGGTGTCAATCACACCAATGACTCGAGACTAGTCACTCTCCCTAAGAGAAGACATAACATGTACTGATCTTAACGGACTGTCAATGCCCAATTGGCAATCCTATGATCAGGAACGTTTAGGATATGTATACGAAAGAGAATGGTCTCATAAATCTAACTTGTTTAAATTACATTCTCCTAATTACATATTCCTTGGACTTATCGTTTAAGCATATAACATTTATATGAGACGGCTTAAAACAATAATCTTTGCCCTTGATATTAAACTAGATTAGTTTAACATGTGAAATGTCCGTAAAGTGTCATCATATGATTGGTTTTAGGGCACATTTCCAACAATATCCCACTTGCACTAGAGCCAATCAGCTTGGTCATCAGTGATGATACCTCTTCTGTAGTCATTTCAAAAATGGCTGAGTAGTAGGCCTAGACAATGGATATCTATATGTTATCCATAGAAGCAACCTTGAGAATAACGACGTCACCATTATACATGATTCTCAATCATGTGGTTCAGTCTCTCATTTGAGTTCGGATCTTGATGAGACCTTGATTCCCTGGCTTGAGCTATTGCCTCATTAGTGTCGTAGTGTCGGTACACTAGAGACACTTTCTGGTTGGAACCGAATAGAGAGTTCATGAATGAACTTTCCCATCCAAACAACATTGTTGTAAGCTTCTATATGGCAATATATTTTGCATTCATAATGGAACACACTAAAGACATTACTTTTAATGTTTCCATCCAAATATCTCTTTATCATAATAAAGAGATATCTGATTATCTCTTCATTCATAATGAAGAAACATCCAATGATGGATTAGATTTATAATCTAATACATTTACGCTTCCTTTACGTTACTTTAATTCTTCCTCATTCTTTGAGGAATCTATCCTTTAGTATTTCTTAAATACTTAAGGACTCACTTGACAGTTGCCATGGTTCTGATCTTGGGCTTGCATTGATATTGTTGATGCGAAAATAAATTAACGCACAAATTTAACCCTATTTGTGACAGTTGTAGTATATGGATAAGTAGGGATCGTTCTAGGCCGGGGATTAACTAGGGATGCTAACCAAAGTAAAATTAAATTAAAAAACATAAAAACAAAATTTAAAACACTAAACTAGACTCAAAACACTTAAATAGAATCACTCAAAATAAAACTAACAAATAAACTAAAACAAATCAAAAGACTCAAAATACTTCAAAACTCAATAAAACACAAACTAAATTAATTTCTAACAAACCTAACACTTTAAAATAAATGGGGGATTGATTTTTGATGAAAAGTAAATTAAACTTAAATAAATTACAGAATTGACAAAAACATGAAATTAAGGTGAATGGATGGACGACGGACTGGCTAGAGGATTATTCTCCACACATGACACATATGCAACCTAAATTGATTTTCAGTTGTTCTTTCAATAAATTGTAAATTCTCAACGCCCCAAATTAATTAGGTCCGCTTAAATTAATTATCAGATTTTCCACAAGTTATTGGGTTGGATGATTGCATACGACAACCCAAAACATTTCCTACAAGTTCCCTACATGAATTGCATAATAGAGATACAAGCAAGAATCATTAAGTTTTATGAAAATCATAAGCATTGACGAGGCACTTGTTACTATGAATTGCATGAAACTTATGCCAAGAATTTACTTAACACGATTGTGGTCAACAACCTTTACTACTTGTGAATATAAGTTCATAACGATTAGGTGAAATTCACTTATATTCTAGCATCAAATTCATGCATGTAAATTAAGTATGCATCCTTAATCGACATACAAAAATAAGTTATCAATCAAGCAGTTAAGCAAATTAAATCACAACTCAGAAATCACAACTGAAGGTAATCAATTCATATTACAAATATATCCATGGCTTTGAATTAACCTCTAGCCAAAATAAAATTAATTACACATTATTTATAAATTAAAACAGAAATTAAACTTAAGTTTGGAAAGATTTAACCGAGAGAGAAGAGTGCTTCAGTGCCACTGTGCTTCTGCTGTGCTGACTGCCCAGCTCCACGTTTTGCCTTGCTGACTGCGAGCTGCCTTGCTGTGCTGACCTGCGAGCTGCTCAGTGGCTGCTTCCCCCGCGCAAGGCACGCTGACCTCGCTGCCAAAGGCAGCGCCAGCTGTCGACAGCTCCTCTTTGTCCGTGCGCTGCTCCTGCGCTTCACGTGTCTCTCTTTCCAAGCTCTTTTTCTCACATTCTCCCCTCTGGCAGCTCTCTGACCCCGTGCTCCCTCCTAGCTGACTTCCTTCACGTGTTGCGTCTTGCGTCTCTCTCCAGCTGCCACAAGGCAGTTATGCCTTTCCAATCCCGTCTTCAAGCTGCCTTCGTCCTCTATTCTCCTCAAGTTGCCAGCTGCAAAGGCAGCTGGTTCCCCCTTGCTGACCCCCACGTTTTTCTTATTTAAGTCTTCCTTTCTTCTTCTTTTATTCAATTTCTTGATAGTGTGCACTCCACTTCTCTCTTTCATCTCACTGATATCCTCTCTTTTTGCCTATTTTATTCCTTCTTTTCCCCCTACCACGTTTCAAGTGGTTCTATTCTTTTTGTTTCCTATTTGTTTCACCAACCCACCAAAGCAGCTTTCTACTAGCTGCAAATGCAGCTGTTATTCCCACTTTTCTTGGTTTTTCTTGGCCACGTTCCCACCACAAAATATATAACAAAATACAAAATATATGTCAGAAAATATCGGTCCATGATTTTTTTGTTTATTATTTAAAACTCATTTGTGCTATTTTTATTTTCTTTGCATAACAAATCCTATAAACACAAAAATAACGTAAAAAGCTCAAAAATATGAGGAACTAACTAAGAAAAGACGAGTGAATTTGAAGTAAAATATATATAAATATGAGCTTATCAAATACCCCCACACTTAGCTTTTGCTAGTCCTCGAGCAAAACAAACGAAAACAGAAAAAGTAATAACATGAAAATTATTAGTTTCCCCCTATATGACCCTCATAGAATTTCATTCGAGAATACAAATCATCAAGAACCATAGCTAACACCAACAAGCAATTTAAGTTCATTTTCCTTACTCAAATATTAGCAGTAATCTTTGAAACATCCTTGAAGTGTAGTGTGTGAGATAGCCGTGCTAATGCAATTTCAAATTTTTATTTTAAAATCACCATATGCAAACTAGCGACCTTCTCACTGGACATACACTCAATCACACATGTGTTTAGTTTTAATGTGTTTCTCTCAAAGAATCAAATGTGAAAGTTCTACCATAAGCTTGCATAAAGATCACTTCTCCATAATCATAATTACAAAACTTAAATCAAGAGGACTTTTATTGGATGTAATGAGGATTAGGGATAGGGTTATTGAAACGAAAGAATAGGTAAACACAAGTTCCAAGCTACATTGCAAGCAATTCTTTTGTTTAGATTTATAAGAACTCAAGCTTTCCAACGATTCTTCTGACATCTCCAACCACACCCAAAAACTGAAACTTTAAAAACTTTTTATTTTCTTTGTATACAATCTTTTTTTTTTTTTTTTTCTTTTCCTTTTCTTTTCTTTCTTTTTTTTTTTTTTTTTTTTTTTTTAAAATACAAACATGAAATACCCCCACACTTATACTTTTGCCAAACACCTTCAAAATACTTCACAAACGTTTCTCATAAGACAATCTCGCATTGCTCGCTTGGAAAGGGTAAGGAAAAATATTTCAGGTATAAGGGTAGACATATCTGGTGATAAGAAATAAAAGGTTCACAAATACGGCTCAAATTGGCAATCTAATGATATCATTTTTCTTTGGGAAACAAGGTTATTTGGGCCATGGTGGTAAACCTAATGCCTCTATCATTTTCAAGTTCATGCAATCAATGACAAAAATTTCGAAAGATCGTTATGCAAGTTCTAGAGAAGTATCTCACATAAGTTCATCACACATGAAAGAATAATAGTGTATGAAAAATGCACACACTTTCAATAGGCTCAAAAACTCACATAGGATGTATATGGTCACTAAATTCACATATGGAGCTTTAAATTATGCTTTAGTTTCACATCAACAAGGCTATGTGCATTTAGTTTTTCAAGGATGATCAAATATGTACAAACTAACACGAGAATTAGGAATTTCACACAACACATGTTAACTAAGTTCTTGATGATCATGGTTCAAACTTTATCCGATTATATCATTGGGTCGGGGAACTAACAAAAATCTAATTCAAAACAATAAGGAAAACAAGGAAATATTTTTGGATTTTTTTTAAATTTTTCGAATTTATTTATTTATTTTTTTTTTAAACAACAACTTAATTAAGAAAATACAAAGCAATAACATGGAAACAAATGAAACCAGTTCAAAGTCGAAGGTATAAAAAATTTCAATTTGGTCATTTTTACTCTTTTACCCCCACACTTAAACTAGACATTGTCCCCAATGTCAGAAAATATAATAGAATGCAAATAAAAATAAAATAAATAAATATAAAGAAACAAAATAAAGTAATAGGACTGAAAACTTCCCTAATTTGCAGAAAAATCAAGCGATGACCCCCAAGCTAAAATTCTGCAATCAACTTCAAGGGTGGAAATAACCAAAAGTTCCTGCAAAGAAAAGAAATAAATCAGTTAAGCACACAAGAAAATATATAAAAAAAAAAACAAACAAACGAAAAATTGAAAATGAAAATAAAAGACAATGAATAAAACTAATAAGTGATCATTGGTCCTGTTTGGTGACTTTCCACATCTTTGAACTTGAACTGGCCTCGAAACTTCTTAGCAAGGAAAATGAGACTTGATTGGTGGTGTTGTTGAAGCTTCTCGAGCTCTTGGTTTCAACTCGGACTCCTTCTGCCGGGTTGATTGAGTCTGCAGGCTACATTTTTTTCTTTTTGTTCTTCTGCATGGCAGGTAGGCACGAGGAAGAGGTGGTGGTCTGCTTCTTTGTTCAATCTGTCCAAGTGCCGACCGATTTCCTTTCTTTCACCCTGACTCGTAGCCAAGAGCAAGGGTAAAGGAAAAGCATGCCATGAGATATCTTTGCCTTTGACTCTGATGATATGGGATACTTTTGCTTTTGAAGAAGTATCGTTCCACAGGTGTATGCTTGAACTGGGCTGGGGAACTTCTTAGCAAGGAAAATGAGACTTGATCTTGAAGATGAAGCAGCACCTTGTCTCCACATGCTTCAAGTATCATTTTCACTTGCCATGTCTGTTCTCCAGTCAGATGTGGCGACTTCTTCGGAAGTACATCAGCGGTTGAAGAAGAGTACTCGAGAGCAATGCTAGGTAAGCAATCAGGAAGGATTTCCAGGCAGTCGGTTCTTAGATTGGAAGATTGACACCGAGTGCTGGCTGATTGCCCGCTTTCTCCTTATCACAAGGACAAGGAAAAGGACAGGGAGAAAGCGTGATATGAGATACTCTTGCTTTCAACCTTCATGATATGAAATACTCTAGCTCTAGATGACTTGTTTGGAAAGGTATCCCAAGGAATGAGAAACACAGAGAAACTCGAGAGGGTTTGTTGGAAAGGCATTTTCGGAGATGAAAAATTTCGGAGATGAAGAAGTGTTGAGAGAGTTTGCCTTTGCTGTTGAAGGCGAAGGTAGACGTTTATAGGACTTTTCTTCATAACCGAAACTGTTCCTTTAGCCCTGTCGGCAGCCGGTGGATGGATGAACAGTACAGGTTACGCGCTTTCTGAAAAAGCAACCCGTAATTTGCGCAAAGCTGACAGCGCGCGTGACGAGTGACGACAAAACTGGAAAAGCTTTTCGCCTCGTGATTCCTGACCGCTCCGGCTTTTGAGAAAGGCGCCCGACTTTTGAGAACGGCGTCCGACTTTTGAGACGGAGACGCCGCTTTTGAGAAAAGAATCCGGCTTTTGAGAAAGGAGCCCGGCTCTTCGATTTGCGAGAGGACGCCTCTTCGACTGCTGAGCGATGCCTCAACGATTTCTTCTTCTTATAAGAACGCTCTTTTTTGTTCCACAACACACTTAAGCTCCCTCCTGTAAACACTTCCTCTGCAAACACTCCCTCCTTGCATTTATTTTAATCTTGATCAGTCCGACTCTTCATTCTCAACACCTTCAGAAAATGTCTTGCCCTTCTGACCGTCGCCTTAACTTGAATGTTGGGGAAGATAGTGATATGTCTTCTCCAACCAACATTTGGCAGCCGTCCTTCATATCCCCAAATGGTCCTCTTACAGTTGGGGATTCCATGATGATGAATGAAACAACCGCCTCGGTGGTGGCCAGAAATCGGCTCACTCCTAGAGACACTAGGATACTTTCTAGGCAGTCCGACGAACTGGCTGTTCAGGAGTCTATGGCCTACAGTGTCCGAAGTGCAGGCTCAGTATCAAACATGGGCCAGCGCCTTCTTGCACGAACTCGTCAGGTGGAGTCGTTGATGGCTGAAGTGGCTAGTCTTCGGCAGGAGGTCAGAGTGCTTAGGCATGAGAACAGGGATTTGCACATGCTCGCAACCAATTACTCCACAAGCATGAAGAGGAAGCTTGATCAGCTGCAGGAGTCCGAAGTGCGGATTCAGAGTGATCATCAACGGTTTATGACGTTACTCCCGAGGTTTATGTTGCCTTCGTCCTCGGGAGCAACACCAAGTATTGAGGCTCTGAATGATCCAACTCTGGCGCTTCGTCTTTCTAGGGCTCCGTCGACCTCCGAGGCACCACCTACCAACGACCAATGAAAGCTATTAGTTTAATTTATTGTAAAATATTTATGCTTTAAAGTTTATTATATCTATAAATATAAGTATTTTTGTGTTTTTTTTTTTTTTAAATTTTTTTTTTAAATTTTAAATTATGTAATGTTTATTATTATTATATATATATATATATATTTTTATTTTTTTTTTATTTTTTTTCAAATATCAATGTAAAATAAGTAAATCAAAGTAAAAAGACTATGTTTAACTTTCTAAACAAAAATCACAACTAAATAAACAAAACAAAATAAAATCAACGTAAAATAAAAAATAAAAAATAAATCAACGTAAAATAAATTTACACAAGAGCAAACAAACAATGAAAGAACTAAACAAAGTAAAATAAATTCAGTAAAGAGAAAGGAATAGGAATGCAAATCTGATTGTGGGTGATTCCTAGGCCTCCCTTCATTATTCAAATGCATGGGTTTATCCTTGAACGGACGGTGGTACTTGAAATGATCCGACAACGGTCTAAGTTCTAATGACGGTGCCTGAATCATCAAAATTAGATTGTTAGTAAAAAACAAAATTAAAAATGGAGAAAATGGCTTACAATCACGTTCAAACTCAATTATAAACACCACGTCTTTGAACGTTTCCGGGACTTTGAACTTGGCCAGGTTTACTATGATGGTTGTGGCTTGTCCCGTGTCATCAAACTCAACTGCTTTGGGCTTGATTGTCTCATGCACAGCCTCTTTGATGTATTCAACAAATTCTCCAGCCACCTCATTTTCTGGAATAATTCTTCTTGGTGTACAAGTCTCATTGAACGTTTCAATACCATCGGGAACTTGATTTGGTACACCAAGAATTTGGATATCACTTTGCACCTTGGGAAGATCTTCCACAACGTATTTTTCATTCACTTCTTCCTTGGGATTTAAAAACCTGCAAGGAAAAATGACATTTGGTGGAACGATGTTAGAATGAAATGAACTTAGAACCTCCTCACCTGAGTTGGATGGCATAAGGACTTGAGGAGTTTGCGATAAGAATTCTTCTAAACTGCCCAAGTAGTCATCCTCATCTTCTTCTTGAAGTGGCAATTCATCCATGTTCGGGCTATGTTTGGATGGTTCTGGAACAACTTCATCCTCCATATCACTTCCCAAAGTGATGACTTCATTAATTTCCATTTCTCCCACTGAATTTGCAAATGTGGAGTTGGAGAGTTCACTTTGATCTTGAATTTGTACCATGAACTCCATAATTTGCCCAATTTGCTTCTCCAAAGCATCCATCTTGTTGTCTTGATTTTCTACTTCCTGGTTCAAAGAGGTGATTAGTTGAAAAATATTATCATTATCAACCGATGAACCTGAATTTGGTTGGGAAGATTGTGATGGAGGCTGTGGTGGTGCACATGGCCATTGATAGTACTCCTCTGATGGCTGTAATTGTTCTTCGTTTTGTGAGCCCTGCACCAAAGAAATTAATTCATCAAGCCTTTGATTATAATCCACGGGCATACTTTGATTTGATTGGAATTGTTGTGGGGGATGCTGTGGTGGCTGCATAGATATTGAATAGAATTCGTCTTGCTGCCAATATCCGCTTTGTTGAAAGTGTTGAGGTTCATCCCACATATAATCTGAATAGTCTCTCCAATCCGAATGGTAAGCGTTGGAAAACATGTTGCCCCTTGATTGGTTATAGCTTTGATATCCCCAAACATCTTCATTGACAGAAAATTGAGGACTTTGATATCCTTGCCCATAGGGCACATCAAGTGTAGGGACACTTGGCATTGTGGTCTGTTCGGCATTATGAGTTAATTGAGCAGTGAGCTGTGCCAATAGATCTTGAATGCTAGTAGAATCCAGGTCTTGCTCCATTTGTACCTCAATTCAAAGAAAGAAAAATAAATCAAATATCAAAAGTAACATACACAAACACAAATAAACATAAGCAAAAACAAAAATAAAAGGATTAGCAAATTTGCTAATCCCCGGCAACGGCGCCAAAAATTTGATGCGAAAATAAATTAACGCACAAATTTAACCCTATTTGTGACAGTTGTAGTATATGGATAAGTAGGGATCGTTCTAGGCCGGGGATTAACTAGGGATGCTAACCAAAGTAAAATTAAATTAAAAAACATAAAAACAAAATTTAAAACACTAAACTAGACTCAAAACACTTAAATAGAATCACTCAAAATAAAACTAACAAATAAACTAAAACAAATCAAAAGACTCAAAATACTTCAAAACTCAAGAAAACACAAACTAAATTAATTTCTAACAAACCTAACACTTTAAAATAAATGGGGGATTGATTTTTGATGAAAAGTAAATTAAACTTAAATAAATTACAGAATTGACAAAAACATGAAATTAAGGTGAATGGATGGACGACGAACTGGCTAGAGGATTATTCTCCACACATGACACATATGCAACCTAAATTGATTTTCAGTTGTTCTTTCAATAAATTGTAAATTCTCAACGCCCCAAATTAATTAGGTCCGCTTAAATTAATTATCAGATTTTCCACAAGTTATTGGGTTGGATGATTGCATACGACAACCCAAAACATTTCCTACAAGTTCCCTACATGAATTGCATAATAGAGATACAAGCAAGAATCATTAAGTTTTATGAAAATCATAAGCATTGACGAGGCACTTGTTACTATGAATTGCATGAAACTTATGCCAAGAATTTACTTAACACGATTGTGGTCAACAACCTTTACTACTTGTGAATATAAGTTCATAACGATTAGGTGAAATTCATTTATATTCTAGCATCAAATTCATGCATGTAAATTAAGTATGCATCCTTAATCGACATACAAAAATAAGTTATCAATCAAGCAGTTAAGCAAATTAAATCACAACTCAGAAATCACAACTGAAGGTAATCAATTCATATTACAAATATATCCATGGCTTTGAATTAACCTCTAGCCAAAATAAAATTAATTACACATTATTTATAAATTAAAACAGAAATTAAACTTAAGTTTGGAAAGATTTAACCGAGAGAGAAGAGTGCTTCAGTGCCACTGTGCTTCTGCTGTGCTGACTGCCCAGCTCCACGTTTTGCCTTGCTGACTGCGAGCTGCCTTGCTGTGCTGACCTGCGAGCTGCTCAGTGGCTGCTTCCCCCGCGCAAGGCACGCTGACCTCGCTGCCAAAGGCAGCGCCAGTTGTCGACAACTCCTCTTTGTCCGTGCGCTACTCCTGCGCTTCACGTGTCTCTCTTTCCAAGCTCTTTTTCTCACATTCTCCCCTCTGGCAGCTCTCTGACCCCGTGCTCCCTCCTAGCTGACTTCCTTCACGTGTTGCGTCTTGCGTCTCTCTCCAGCTGCCACAAGGCAGCTATGCCTTTCCAATCCCGTCTTCAAGCTGCCTTCGTCCTCTATTCTCCTCAAGTTGCCAGCTGCAAAGGCAGCTGGTTCCCCCTTGCTGACCCCCACGTTTTTCTTATTTAAGTCTTCCTTTCTTCTTCTTTTATTCAATTTCTTGATAGTGTGCACTCCACTTCTCTCTTTCTCCTCACTGATATCCTCTCTTTTTGCCTATTTTATTCCTTCTTTTCCCCCTACCACGTTTCAAGTGGTTCTATTCTTTTTGTTTCCTATTTGTTTCACCAACCCACCAAAGCAGCTTTCTACTAGCTGCAAATGCAGCTGTTATTCCCACTTTTCTTGGTTTTTCTTGGCCACGTTCCCACCACAAAATATATAACAAAATACAAAATATATGTCAGAAAATATCGGTCCATGATTTTTTTGTTTATTATTTAAAACTCATTTGTGCTATTTTTATTTTCTTTGCATAACAAATCCTATAAACACAAAAATAACGTAAAAAGCTCAAAAATATGAGGAACTAACTAAGAAAAGACGAGTGAATTTGAAGTAAAATATATATAAATATGAGCTTATCAATTGTCTTATACCGATCTAGGTACAATTCATATCAATGTTTTTCATACAATATGAAATACGTAAATAACCTTTCTGCGTATGCATAAAGGATTCTATTTATGCATTATGTCTTTGGGAGTCAAAAGGTACGTTCCCTTTGAGAAGAGTTACCTCCTAGTCTCACTAGAGTTGTTCTTTTGATTGAAGTTTATCATCATATGAGAAACTTCCTAGCATATTTTTGTCTATCATTAGGGCTTGATATAATCCAATTATATCCTGAAATCTATCATTATAGATTTTCATCCCATGTTTATAGACTATGTCTCCCATATACATTCTATCGTTATAGAATGCCTAAAGTCATAACTTTAACGAAGAAGTATTCTTTTCATTTCCAAAATTAATATATCATATATGTGTATATATATATATTCAAATTTAGGAACATGATTAACTCCCACTAATCTTTTGTAAACCTAGTAAACAAAAGATTCATTTACATCTTTATGAGAAATCAAACGATTTGATCTTTCTCTCATAAGACGCTCATAGCTCCCACTAGCTTGCTAAGATCCATGATGGATGGATCTCTACAACTTACATGTCTTGTGATTCATAGTTTTAGACATATATTATCAAGACTATCTTAATAATGGTTTCGGAAACCCATATTATGTCCAAACATTGAATCACCATTTAGTTGTAGCTAGCAATCTTCGAATTAATTGAAACTAAGACTACGTCTAAGATGGTTTCTTCAAAGTCAACCATTCTATTTGATTGTAGTCACCTTAAGCTACCAATTAGCTATTAAGCTTTCATTATTTTAGGTCAAATGGTACTTTACCATTTCCTTGAGTATATATCGTATATACACTTAATGTAGTCATAAGGATTTTTCATTCTTATTTCTTTTGAATTAAGAGGTGCAACTCTATGACATAGTCATAAAGTTCAAACCATTCAACTGAGACGGTTTATAAATCCTTCTCGACTACCTTGGAGCTTTTGGTATAGGAACTAGGTTGTTATATTTGTTGATCACTATCTTGTTTCTCGAAGAACCCATTCTTTGAGTTCTATCCCACGTTCATTTGCTCTATCTTGGGCAAATCCTAGTGTAGGATTACAATGAACTACCCAACAAACAACATTTGTTAGTTGGTTTATAGAAGTGATATCCAAATGTTAATTTAAGGATACCCACAAGATAATTTAAACAAATATTGCTTATTAGCACACAACCCCAAATCTTAACATGATTAAGTCTTGTCTTTCTTTCCAACTACATCCTATGGAGTTAGGAAAATTTTGGAAGATCTTCTAATTGACTGACAATCATATTGTCTTAGAAGTATATATATCCTATATATGGGTAATTGATAATATCCAACGAACTAAATCTTATTCAAGTTCGTTCTTCTCCTAATGGAGAAATCCATTATCTTATGATGCTTCTTTCCTTGATATCTTCCAAGGAAACTGTTCTAAAGTGTTGCCTTTCCTTGGATCAAATCTAAGGAGGTAAATACTTTAGACGTCTTACTCATCAACTTACATTTCTTGAATTCTTTGAAACCTTTTGCAAAGTATTTGGACTTGTGTTTATTCAAAATAAACTATAGTCCAACCGAGAGTGATCTTCGGTGAATGTCATACAACATGAGTAGTATTATGTTGTGGACAAGTGCCACTAACATCTAAGTGAATTAACCTCAACAACTTTGTGATTCTTTCTTCTTTCCAAAAGAATAAAGATTTAAACATTTCGCCTCTATACAATTTTAACAAGAAGGCATTGGATCCGGATCTAACGATCCAAAGCATCCATCTATGACTAACTTGTAATTTATGTTTTAGAGGTATCACAACTCAGTTGGGATTAGTCACTACCTTGCAACCTTTTGGGTTTTAAGCATCGTTTTATTCTAAACAGTTAACACCACCATATCATCTCTACTATAGAGATAATCAATTAGATTACAATAATCTAATCATTCATTAATAAAGAACAATGTTTTGTCAAACAAAACATTTATCCATTTCTCATACGGAATTAAGTTCCTTCATTCAATTGGAATGTAAAGACAATCTTTGTTTTTCCATTTTCTTTGGTAGTTCATATGAGGAAGTAAGTACTAACTGCTTTCGCAGAGATCTACATTTAATTCACGTTCCGAATGTGAAGTACTTTCTCTTCTCTCATTAATCTTCTACTTCTTATTAGCGACACTTTTACAACGATTGTAAAACATAGTTACTAATACGGAATCAAGCATTCAAGTAGAAGAGCCAACTGTTTTGAACTTTTCTAAACATAATTACAAACTTTCAAGAGTTGTTCAAGGAAACTCTCATTTCTTCATACAACAATTTGTAAGTGAAGAATCATGGCACATAAAGTGTCCATGCAATTGTGCTTTCTTCTCAAGTTCTTTGTTCATTTAACAAAGAAACAAGCACTAGTGTTTGCATTAACTAAGGGTTGTTCAAAGAAACTCTTATTTCTTCATACAACGATTTGTAAGTGAAGAACTATAACACTAAAAGTGTCCTTGTCTTTATGCTAATCTTCGTAAGTTCCTTTGTTCATATAACGAAGGAATAAGCATTGGTTGTTTGTGTTGTCCTCTTTATGATAGACTTATCTAACATGTTCTTCCAATGATACATTACAAATAGGAAGATTTTGAGGATGAGATTACTTAGGTACATATACAATCCATTTAAGACAATCTTTGGGATTGTGGTACCAAGTCCGGAAACTAAAGCATTCGGTTTTTCTTTGTCAAGTTTTGGATAGCGTTTGCAAATATATCGGTAATTAAATACATAACGAATATAAATTGATTGATTTTATGCCATTTGATCCGGGTCTTTAAATCAAATAGCACCACCCACTATTTTTGGCAAATTCCATATCCCTCATTGGAATTCGAGAGTTTTGGAGGAAACTCTTAGTAGGGTATGGGAGACTCACTATTACCAAGCCCACCTCACAATGATATGATGTTGGCTAGCATTAATAATAATGAGAGAGTACGCTTACTCATTTGCATCTCTTGCAAGTACCCATCTTATTTGGCCTCTAGAGAATGAAGCCTCACAATGATATGATGTTGGCTCCATTGCACTTAGTTAAGTCATTCCCACCATGCAAGTTCGAGTAGGGGTTCAAGAACAACCTCACAATGATATGATGTTGGCTATTCTCGTTGCCTACCTTCACAACATCATGTATGCATATAGAACTCTTCCTGAGTGTAAGCACGCACTTTGTACTCCCCCATGATAGGGTGAAGTCGGTGTACAAGTCACAAACGATAGGAGCCTACCACGGTGGAAGGCCACGAAAGAGTGTTCAAAGCACTCTCACGCTTATCAACTTAATAATGGTTTGGTTGATGGTTTTAGGTCTCATCACATATATAAACATACATTTTAATCTTATTAAAACAATTTGGTCCTATTACAACTATTGGTCCATGTGATTGATTTAGTAGTATATAATACTCCCACTAAACTTGTAAAACAGTTTTTAAAGCAATAGTATATGGTACTACTAACATAAGGTTTGCATTCATTGATGGACTATAAAGTTGCCTTAGGGCCTTAGGATGACTATGAACCTTTCATTAGATCCAACACGAGCCTAGTGTTGAATCTCGGTCTAGGGATGGTGATTGATTTTAGTTACGCGTTTAATCATATTAAGGTGTGTTTTTCCTATTGGGCGTTGGAGCTAAATGAAATGAAAATCCAATGCTCATTTAAAGAGACAAAACCATTTTGTTCTTAACCTAATTTGGGCCAAAATGCAATAACCTCAACTTTTTGGGCTATGTTGCAAAACTTAAACTTTTGAGGTCATTTTGTAAAAACACAAAAGTCCACTACTTTATGTAATTACAACTAGAACCCAAAAATTTCAACAAATTCAAAAACTTCATTAAAGGAACAAAACAATTTGTTCTTTAGTGATTTTTGACCTTTACGTAAAAACGCAAACTTTTGGGTCAAACTACAAATACACAAAAGTATCAAAACTTTATGTAATTGCATAAAAGCCCCAAAAGTACTCCCATTGAGGGAGTGGCCGGTTTTGGAGTAGAGTGAGGTCACAAAAATTTTGAAATTTTTTTAACAAAGTCATAAAGCCACGCAAGTGGAATTGGGTTGGTATGATATAGGTGTGTAAGGAAAAATATCATTTATGTACATTAATTCAAACACTCTATCAACATTTCCATCACCTTTTCAAATAAATGTCTTGTTGATAGAAATTTCACACCAACCAACAGAAAACAAAGACTTTATGAAATTAACCAAAACTTTGAATCAAAACATCAAACCTGTTTGTTCTTGGCAAGAACATCAAGAACAATGAAGAACATCCATGAAAACCCATAAGAGCTCCATGAACATTTTCAATCAATCAAACTCTAATTTTCACTACTCAAAATGGGGTTAACATCCTAGGATACTTAGGGGTTCCAAAAGTCACCTTAAAACACTTTTAACAAGACAAACAAGAACCCAAAAATCCACCCTTTGGATTTGGCAGAAAATCCCCAAAAACATGGCACCAAATTTTAGCTCCAAAATTCATGCTCATATGAACTACATCTACAACATTTGAGATGGCAAATTTTCTAACAAAATTTACATTCAAAGAAGCAAGAATAAAGCTTGTAACAATTACAACATTCAAATCAAAGACTATGAACTACAAAACCCAAAAGGATTCACCAACTACTAGACCTAGGCTCTGATACCACTTGAAGGTAATTTTGTGAAAAACATGTTCATTTGAGCAACATCTATAGCATGCAATTAATAAATTAAAGGCGGAATCATGCTTGCATGCACTCAAAAACAAAACATTAGCCATGAAATTCAAAGCCTAGTAGTTAGGTGAACCAAGACTCAACTCAAGAACAAAGTGAGTTGAGAAATTTATACCTTTGTTGATTCCTCTTTGCATAAGCAAAGGATAATCACCCAAGAGATAGGGCCTTCATTCCTTGCTTCTTAGCTCCATGGATTTGGATGGAAGAATTGGTTTCTCCAAGTTCTCAAAGTTAAGAACCTCTAAGTCTCCACACCAAGGAAAGATTGATGAAGAAATGAGTGACCTAGAGGAAGTAAGATTGCTAGCTAAAATCCTCTAGGGTGGCCGGCCACTTAGAGAGAAAAGAAAGCTTGTGTTCGTTCTTTTCTCCAAAAGAAAACCTAATGAAGAAAAGGCTATAAAGTCATATTTATACCTTTGTTCATTGGAGTGGCAAACTTGTAATTAAGTCCAAAACCCACTCCACTCTCATTATGGCCGGCCATAGGGTGTTATTGGGCTATTTGGGCCTTTGTGAATATTTAGTCATTAAGTTGTCATACAACTTAAGTCAATGGGTTTGACGTTCGAAGCCCATTGGGCCTTGAGGCCCAAAACTAACCCGAGGTCTTTTAACGAACTTTATTCGTTTGATTAATTAACATATTAATTAATCCTTGCCATAAATAATTAAACCATTTAATTATCCTTACTCATCTCCGTTGTTTCTTCAATCTCTGCCTTACACGGTGTACGATCCATTAGGTTCCTTTCAGCGAGGCAGTGGGCGATTAGAGCTCTTTCAAATCGATTGTGAATTGAAACTTACTTTCAATTCTCCCTTTAGTGATTATACACGTTTAGGGCTTCCACAAACCATGAGTGACACCTAGCAGTATGTCATGGTTACCCAAGCTAATCAGAAGAGGTGGATAACCTATTCAGTTTAGGATTACAATGCAACACGGTCTTTCTCTAATATAATACTCTTGACCACATTGTTTGGTTTGATAGTTTATTCATGTCTACTATCCAATGAGATTCATTTACTTATATGATTACTTTGAATGTGATTTGGAACGACTTCCTAAATCTCATTCATACTCTGGCCAGAGATTCTTAATCATATCATAGAGTATTCTCCCTCAAACGGTTTGAAGGTTAGAGATCCCTTGTTGCGCATTTACTTGCCTCCATGGCTAAGTGGCTTAACCCCAACTATGTCGTGGACACCCTCTGACGGAGTGACTTTGACATAGTCAAAGATTAAGGACCTAACCACAACACAACTATGATGCCTCAGGTCAAAGGACTACTTTGTATTATCCCAACCATGAGTTCTCATGCGACATGAGTATGAGAACTCCTCGTTGATCGTGTTCAGTGGACTCATTCGTTATTGAGCACCTACATGCTTGTCTTGGTGTCAATCACACCAATGACTCGAGACTAGTCACTTTCCCTAAGAGAAGACATAACATGTACTGATCTTAACGGACTGTCAATGCTCAATTGGCAATCCTATAATCCCCGCACCCAGGCAGTCAACACAGTAGGTCAAACACGTATCAAGATAGGCCCTACCCCGAGGTATGATGCATACACACCTTTGAAGGCCACATGATGGCCATTTACCCCAGCATAGCACACCTGATACCGAAGCCAAAGTCGAGGCACCCAGATTACAAGCCCCCGAAGAACACGGGCACGTTTTGCTGCTACCACGAGCATATTGAAGCTTTGGCACGTAAAGGAAAATTTGATCAAATCCTCCTTCACCCTCCAAGGGATAACCGTAACCAACGCTAAGTGAATGTGATATATTCCATAAGTGGCGGCACACCCATATCTAAATCTTCCAACAGGGCCACGAAAAATAGTGAACGAGCTTTGAGGTCTGGCCACCAAGTGTTTCACGTGGAAGACATCAGGGGAGGCAATGTTGGAAATATGCCCTGAAAGTCAATCTTTGGAAGAAACCTGTCAGGACAAATGAATGGATGTATAGATGATTCTTGTACGTCAAATGGCAAAGACACGAATTAGGACTATCTCAATAAACGATATATGTCTTAAATAATGTATCCATGGACAATGGATCGATTGAATAAGTAATCTAATGATGTTAGACTACAGAGACCTTCTTCATATAACCAAATGTCCAAAAAGGTTCCTGGTCATTGGATTGTCGGAGGGAAACTGACAATGCTTAGATCGGTACATACTGTGTCTGCTTCAAATGGAAGGATGGAAAGTCTCATCCCATTCGTGTTGTGACACTAAGACACGTATGTAGGTGCTCATTAGGGGAATGAGTTCACTGAACACAATCGAACGAGAGTACTTGCATGGAGGTCTACTCACATGTCAAGCAAGTAACTCTAAATGGTTGGAATAATGTAAGTAGTCCTTAGACCTGAGGCATCGTCGTTGTCTTGTGATTAAGTACTTGATCTTTGATTATGTCAAACGTCACTCTTTCAGAATGTCAACGGCATAGTCGGGGTTAAGCCACTTAGTCATGAAGGCAAGTGTATGCGCAACAAGGAATCTCTAATCCTCGATAAGAGAGGAAGAATACTCTAAGATATGATTTGGGAATCTTCGGCCGAAGTATCGAGCGTATTAAAAGGAAAGCGTTCCTATACGACTCAAAAGAATCATATAAGAAGGAATAATCACATTAGGGGTTGGACATAATATATCCATACCCTAGTAATGTGATTGAGAGTATTGTATTAGAGAAGGATCGAATTACATTGTAATTCCAATGGAATAGGTTCTCCGAATAAACTTCTACATTAGCTTGGGTAGCTATGACATATGGTTAGATGTCACTCATAGCTTGTGAGTTCTTCTAGATGATTAAATGTAGTCATCAAAGAAGAAAGTGAATTAAAATGAAGTTTCAATTCACTAAGTGATTGGATTAAAAATAATCAATTGGATTGATGACCAATCACCTCACTGCCTTGCTAATTAGAACCTAAAATGATTGTTCACCAATACACTATTGTAGTGAGTAATTAATGGATGATGGAAACAATTAATTGGATTAATTAAGTGTTGGGATTAATTTAGAAAGTCTAAAGAAATCATAAAAGCGATAAAAATCGTTTTGGGCTTAAAGAAACGTTCGGGTTTAATTGGGCCCATTGGGCCTAAACCTATTGGGCTTTTATTCAAGCATTAGATGACTTGAAATAAATGAAAGCCCAAAGCCCAAACAACACAAAGAGGGCCGGCCACTTTAGGTAGGAAAGGGTGAGATGTTTAGTCAAAATGTTGACTAGGTTTCTTTTGTCTATATAAGGAACTTTATAGAGATATTGTTCATTAGGGTTTTTGTGTGTTTTTGAACAACAAAGAGGCAAAAGAAAAGAGCACTCTTGAACCACAAAGGCCGGCCACCATTGGGTGTTTTTACTAACATATCTTACACCCTTTTGGTTATTCCTTCATCCTTCTCATTACACTAGTGGGTGAGGATCTTTAGAGGTCTTCTACTTTGGAGACTTGAAGAGAACCTAGGAGCACTCATTCTATCAAAGTGGAGGAGGCAAGGAGGGAAGCTAGGCTCAAGGAATTCAAGGAACAAAGGGCTTGGAGGTGGTCCATCCTTGGTCTAAAATCAAGAACAAGAGGTATAGATCTATTCCTTGACTTTGTTCTTAAGTAAAAATAATTTTGATGCATTATATTTAAACCTATGAACCTTGAAGGGGATTTGCATGACTATAACTTTGATAATATGTTATAAATGCTTTCGTTGCTTATGCATATAAATCTTGAATTGTATATGCATGCTAGTCATCTTGAAATCCCATATCATGAAACTCATAATTTTCCCTTCAAGTGGTATCAGAGCCAAAGGTTTATGTATAATGTGTCCTTTTGGATTTTATGCATATGGGTATTAATGTTATGCATGACATAATTATTGTTTCATTCAAAATATGTTTATCTTTTGTTTTTCAATAGTTGAAAAATGTTAGTCAATAGTTGAAAAAGATATGTATGCAAAAGTTGTTTTGTATGCATGAATGAAAATTGGGTTTTTGAACTAATTTGACATATTACTTCTTCATTTAAAGTATGTTTATCTTTTGTTTTTCAATGGTTGAAAAATTATAGATCAAGAGTTGAAAAGATGTGCATGTAAAAGTTGTTTTGTATGCATGAATGAAGAATAAGTCATGAACAAAATTTTGGGTTTTTTTTTTTGTTCTTTGTGGTTGGCACGATTTTGGGGAATTTTTGAGCATGTGTTTGTGTTTTATTGTAAGACACTCACACATCATTTTAAAGCTAGACAGTAGAAACCTTGTCACTTAAGTTTTTGGGTTTGAAAAATCACCAAGAAAACACAAATCTTGAAAAATGTGTTCATGGTTTTGTTCTTGGTGTTCATAGTTTGGTTTTGGATGAAAATGGTTTTATTTGGTTTTGATTCATAGTTTTATGGTTTTGGATGATGTTCTTACCATCCATAACCATATTAAAATTAATTGAACCATAGACTTGACTAGATGAATTTCCATCACCCTTTTTCCTAAAGTTTTAAAACCTAAGACAAGTGACAAACAAAATGATGTTTCTTTCTATTTTGTATTGAATTAATGCAAGATGAGTGGATTTCCATCCCCCCCCCATTACTTGGCCGGCCTCCCCTAGTGGTTTTCCCACTTATGGGGCTTTTTTTTTTAATTTGAGAAAGTTGGTTTTACTTTTGAGTATTTACGGTTTGACCCCTAACTTTTTCATATTTGCATATATGTCCCTACTAACTAGAAAGTTAAAATATTTGATTTTAATTTTGTTAGTTGTTTAAACTCATAATACTATTATGCCCATATGCACTAAATCTAAATGTTTATGTTGCATTTCATATGATTATTTAATGTGATTAGATGATTCGAAAAATGGGTGACTATGGACTTATGCCTTAAACGATAATTGAGCTATGAGATAAGGCGCTAAAATCAAATTGTTTGAACCTTGGGAATGGTTTTAATTACTGTTTAATTGGACCTTGTCACGTTTGACATTAATCTATCTCTCCCCTTTTAGTATATGTAATTTATAGGAATTTGTACAAATCGGTTTGTAATTCTTATTACTTCTTAATCTCTATTCGTTAGTTGATTCCCTCTAGTGCTAGACTAGAGTTTCTTTAACTATTGGTAAGGAGACATAACTAAAAGAGGGTTTTGACATGAGATTAAAGATTAAATGGGTCCAACGCCCTAATTAGCAATGAATGATTGTCTTTCATTTCTAATGGCTAAATGAAAATGTTTTAATTGGATTGAAAAGCACGTAATTAAAATGACACAACCTCCTCGAGTTTATATTCAACAATGGTGGCTCGTTGTTGCAATAACCTAATAAGTCCATGGTCATCCAAGAGCCTAAGATAACTATAAAGTCCAATTTCAAAGGAATGCAAAAACCATAGTAGTAGTAGTTACTTCCAATATTTGAAAAATTCGTTTTTGATATTGATTTGTTTTGTGAAAACGAATAGTGGGGATATTATATGCTACTAATTTCATTAAATATGGACTAGTAGTTATAATATGACTATTTATTTGAATGTGATTAAATAAATAATATTGATGAGACCTTCAAATCCCTCAACCAACAAACAATATTAAGTTGAAAGCGTAAGAGTGCTTAGAACACTTTTTCGTGGCCTTCCACCATGGTAGGCTCCAAGCGTTTATGACTTGTACACCGCCTTCACCCTATAATGGGGGAGTTCAAAGTGCATGCTTATATTCAGGAGAAGTTTATTTAAAACATTTGATGAGGTTAAGGTAGGCAACGAGTGTGGCCAACATCGTATAATCGTGAGGTCATATTTGGACCCCTATCTAAACCGGCATGGTGGGACAGAACTTAACTAAGAGAAATGGTGCCAACATCGTATAATCGTGAGACATTGTTCTCTAGAGGCCAAATAGATGGGTAATCACAAAAGCTTGTTGTGAATGGGTAATTGTACCCTCTCGTTATTATTTTTGCTAGCCAACATCGTATAATCGTGAGGTGGGCTTGGTAATAGTGAGCCTCCCATAACCCGCTAGGAGCTTTCTTTGAAATCTCCCGGATTCCATTATGAGGGATATGGAATTTGCCAAAAATTGTGGGTGGTGTCATTCGGTTTAAAGACCCGAATCGTTTGACTTAATCAACAATCAATCTAATTATTTTATTGTTTATGTATTTAGATATGGTTGGAAGCGCACTGGCGAAAATACTCGACAAACATTGCCTAGAGGGGCACAATTTGCCATCATGGTATCGTAATGTCAAGATTCTCTTAACCTTGGAGAAGATTGTTTACGTACTAGACAAGGCTCCACCTCACATACCTCTTGGCCCTGAGGCCACTGAGGATGAACGTGCTAAGTATGACAAGCACGTTGAGGATGACACACAAGCCAAGTGCTATCTGTTGGCTTCCATGAATGAGGAGCTACAGAGACAGCACGAGGGCATGGACAGTGCATTTTCCATAATACTCCATCTTACGGAGTTATATGGTGAAGGGACGCGCAACCGTCGCTTTAGCACTGTTTGTGAACTTGTGAAGACCAAGATGGTCAAAGGGGCTCCAGTACATCAACATGTACTGAAGATGATAGGATTTATTGAACAATTGGAGAACCTTGGTACTCCACTTGACGGGGAATTGGCCCAGGACTTCATATTGGCTTCTCTTTCTGATTCATTTGCGCAGTTCGTAATGAACTACAATATGAATAAGATGGATAGTACTCTCTCTGAGTTACTAAATATGTTAGTAACTGCCGAGAAGACTATGAAGAAAGAGAATGTTGTAGGGACTGCTGCAGTAGCCTACAACAAGCCATCATCTTCCAAGGCCAAGCCGCAAGGCAAAGGCAAAGGGAAGGAGATTAAGTCACCCACTCATAAGCCGAAAGGAGGAGTGTGGAAAAAGAAGGCAAAGGAGCCCAAAGGGACTTGCCACCACTGTGGAAATGAGGGACATTGGAGGAGGAATTGCAGGTTATACCTTGCAAGTTTTAAAGACAAACCACAAGGTATGGTTTATGTTCTTATCTTCAATTCTAAATGTTAGATCTTCTAAATATTTATATTTGATATAAAGGGCTAATCACTTGTATAATTGTATATAGGTGGAGGAGCCAAGTAGAAGAGGAACAAGCAAGGAAAAGTGTGGAGAAGAGTTCGGCCACCATGTTTTTGCTTACTACTTAAGAAGTTTGTTGGGCATTTAAAGATAGTCTTTAAACTTTCTTATTTTGTTAAGAACTTAATGTGGCTTCATATGATGGAAGGCCACTAATAATGCCTAAATGTATAAAGGTATTTAAATTAGTCTCTAAATGTTTAGAGCTAATACTTTTTATATTAAACATTATGAATGTTTGAATTATCATATTAATGTAATGTGATGAATGCCTTCTAATACATTTTCTTAAAAGTAGTATTATGAATTGAATATTGTCTTGTTGTATCCTAGTTGAGATACAAGATTTATATCATTTGAAACACAATAATCAAGATCACTCTTGATTCAATTAGTGGTTTTGAACAACTAATTGGGCATTCGTTAAAAGGTTTTAAAATGTCAATTGTGCTATTGATTAAACCAAGAAAGAAGTGTCTAAATCTATAAAATGTTTAAAGACTTTAGTCACTTAATAACAAGACATTAACTTAGTGAAGATTGAAACAAATAAGCTTGAAATGTTTTAAAGCTACTACACAATGTCTTCTACCAATATACTCCAATTTTATACATTTTGAATGTATGAAATGATTTCTCATTAAAGTCATGAGAAATAGTGGGAGGTGTGAAAATGGATATAAACTTGAATGTGATTGGTTTATAGTTGTCAAAAGAATAATAGTACTTGACTATTATTAAGAGTTTGTAATTTTAATTGTTAAAAGACTCAAGCTCTTCAAACGTTAAAATTCTATGTTGTGTGTGACATTTAAAGATAGTCTTTGAATGTTGGTTTCGTCAACCTAGCATAAAATGGTTATATGTTGGGAGTTGTCCATCATTCTCTTTTATGAGAACAAGCTAATAACAAAGCATATGGACAAGTTGATGAAACAAAAGGGAATAGTTTCAAAATGAGTCACAACATTTGGTTTAACAACAAGACAATCCAAAATTCAACATCTAATGTAACAATGTTGCTCTATGTAGTTTCGATAAAGAATTATATCAACCACCTAGAAGGAATGGTTGAGTTTCTATATCCTTAGTAGAAGCCATGCTTCCACTAAAGACTTGGATAATTCTTATATGACTACATTAAAGGTCTTAGTATGACTAAAACTTGAAATATGGTGTATGACACCATATGAATTAAATGAATAGACTTGATAAAACAAGTTACACATTTCAAATGGAATTGCTTAAGAAGGAATTCTTTTGTGTATGATTCGTTTGAATAACTTGTGTTAGCTAGTGTTGTTGATGGTCTCAAAATAGTTGAGATATCATCAATAAGCTAATGGATTTTAATGATAGTCAATAGATCCAAGACAAGTTAATGGGAGCAAAATGCATTCAAATCAAGAAAATATAATTGTTAAGTTTTTTGAATGAATGCTAAAGTTACAACAAGGCCAGTGGGAGTGATGCCATAATTTGAGCAAACAAGATATGAATGAAGTCTATTTGATAGACTTGATAAATCATAGATGTTACTCGAAAAATGACAAAAACATGACACAGTCAATTTTGAAGTATAGACTTGAAATTGGACTTATTGATATAGCAAGACTATCTCACGGATATTAAATGAGGAATTAAATCTCAAAATGTTGTAGATTTAAGAAAGCATTTTCCTATGTGATAGGAAATCACAAAAGGGACACATGTATTGACTTGTGAAATAGATATCCAAAAGTGAAGAACCACAGGGGTTATCACTTTAAGATATTACTATATCCCAGGATCAGAACCAAAGCAACTGATAGAGTATTATTGCCTTTAAGAAAGAAACATCAGAGTGGGACTCTGGAAGCGTGCATTCACTTAGGTTGTTAACCAAAGTGAAAATAAGCCATTTTTAACAAATGGAACTTCATATTGGATGAAGAACTAACCATATGAATGAATTGATAGTATGGTACTACAATGGTCTCAAGGATGGAGCAAAGTTTGTATAAAGTATACAAACGAAATATATGACGATATATTGTTTTAGAAACTGCTTCAAAAAGGTGTTTTGAATGAAGGGGTTCTTTTAGAACCAATGATTGAATCCAAACCATAAGGTCGTTAGTAGTGTACTACGACGTAATGGGGCGATAGCTCAAGCCATGGAATCAAGGTCTCATCAAAATATTCGAACACAATAAAGAGACATCATCAAATGTTTTGGAAACATTTGATAAGAAAATTCCCTTTTAAAAAAAAAAAGGGATTAATACATAACCAAGTTAACCTACGAGCATGAACTCTCTCGACAAGATGTATAAGATACACTAGTGATTGACTTTAGTGCAAGTGGGAGATTGTTGGAAATATACCCTGAAAGTCAATCTTTGGAAGAAACCTTTCAGGACAAATGAATGGATGTATAGATGATTCTTATACGTCAAATGGCAAAGACACGAATTAGGACTATCTCAATAAACGATATATGTCTTAAATAGTGTATCCATGGACAATGGATCGATTGAAGAAGTAATCTAATGATGTTAGACTACAGAGACCTTCTTCATATAACCAAATGTCCAAAAAGGTTCCTGGTCATTAGATTGTCGGAGGGAAACTGACAATGCTTAGATCGGTACATACTGTGTCTGCTTCAAATGGAATGATGGAAAGTCTCATCCCATTCATGTTGTGACACTAAGACAAGTATGTAGGTGCTCATTAGGGGAATGAGTTCACTGAACACAATCGAACGAGAGTACTTGCATGGAGGTCTACTCACATGTCAAGCAAGTAACTCTAAATGGTTGGAATAATGTAAGTAGTCCTTAGACCTGAGGCATCGTCGTTGTCTTGTGATTAAGTACTTGATCTTTGATTATGTCAAACGTCACTCTTTCAGAATGTCAACGGCATAGTCGGGGTTAAGCCACTTAGTCATGAAGGCAAGTGTATGCGCAACAAGGAATCTCTAATCCTCGATAAGAGAGGAAGAATACTCTAAGATATGATTTGGGAATCTTCGGCCAAAGTATCGAGCGTATTAAAAGGAAAGCGTTCCTATACGACTCAAAAGAATCATATAAGAAGGAATAATCACATTAGGGGTTTGACATAATATATCCATACCCTAGTAATGTGATTGAGAGTATTGTATTAGAGAATGATCGAATTACATTGTAATTCCAATGGAATAGGTTCTCCGAATAAACTTCTACATTAGCTTGGGTAGCTATGACATATGGTTAGATGTCACTCATAGCTTGTGAGTTCTTCTAGATGATTAAATGTAGTCATCAAAGAAGAAAGTGAATTAAAATGAAGTTTCAATTCACTAAGTGATTGGATTAAAAATAATCAATTGGATTGATGACCAATCACCTCACTACCTTGCTAATTAGAACCTAAAATGATTGTTCACCAATACACTATTGTAGTGAGTAATTAATGGATGATGGAAACAATTAATTGGATTAATTAAGTGTTGGGATTAATTTAGAAAGTCTAAAGAAATCATAAAAGCGATAAAAATCGTTTTGGGCTTAAAGAAACGTTCGGGTTTAATTGGGCCCATTGGGCCTAAACCTATTGGGCTTTTATTCAAGCATTAGATGACTTGAAATAAATGAAAGCCCAAAGCCCAAACAACACAAAGAGGGCCGGCCACTTTAGGTAGGAAAGGGTGAGATGTTTAGTCAAAATGTTGACTAGGTTTCTTTTGTCTATATAAGGAACTTTATAGAGATATTGTTCATTAGGGTTTTTGTGTGTTTTTGAACAACAAAGAGGCAAAGAAAAGAGCACTCTTGAACCACAAAGGTCGGCCACCATTGGGTGTTTTTACTAACATATCTTACACCCTTTTGGTTATTCCTTCATCCTTCTCATTACACTAGTGGGTGAGGATCTTTAGAGGTCTTCTACTTTGGAGACTTGAAGAGAACCTAGGAGCACTCATTCTATCAAAGTGGAGGAGGCAAGGAGGGAAGCTAGGCTCAAGGAATTCAAGGAACAAAGGGCTTGGAGGTGGTCCATCCTTGGTCTAAAATCAAGAACAAGAGGTATAGATCTATTCCTTGACTTTGTTCTTAAGTAAAAATAATTTTGATGCATTATATTTAAACCTATGAACCTTGAAGGGGATTTTCATGACTATAACTTTGATAATATGTTATAAATGCTTCCGTTGCTTATGCATATAAATCTTGAATTGTATATGCATGCTAGTCATCTTGAAATCCCATATCATGAAACTCATAATTTTCCCTTCAGGCAAGTATCAAAAGCCTAACTGGGATCCAATATGTTTCTACCCTGAGGAAGAAAGTGTTGGAAGTATGCCCACAAAGCCACTCATTTGATGTAATAGCTTTTTGGAATACTTAATATGTTAAACTTTTATATGTTTAACGGAAGGGCAATACTTATTGTTAATCACTATTTATTGAATCATGTGTTTAATCAATAAGAGAATCCAAGGGATGTATTTGACATAAGAGATATGTGATCTAATGAGTTAGATTAAGGAGACCTTTCTCTTATGTTCATTCCTAAAACGTTCCTAGCCATAGGATTGCCAATTGGGCATTGACAATCCGCTAAGGTTAGTATGTGTTATGTTGACTCAAACGTGAGTATGAACTAGTCTCAAGTCATTTGGTGTTGGACACTAAGACAAACACATAGGTGCTCAAAAGAGTAATCGAGTACACTGAACTGCGATTAATGAGAGTTCAAACATACATGTCATGTACGAACTCTAAGGTTACAATATGCAAAGTAGTCCTTAGACCTGAGGCATCATAGATGTCTAATGGTTAGGTCCTTGATCTTTGATCATGACAAAGGCATTCCCTCGGATTGTCCACGGCATTGTTGGGGTCATGTGATCTAGTCATGTAGGCATATGAATGCACAACAAGGGATCTCTAACCTTCCATGGTGGAAGGAGTATACTCTAAAATATGATTCTAAAGTCTTTGGCCAAAGCAAATGAATATGACTAAGGAAGATGTTCCAAATCATATTCAAGGGAATCATATAAGAAAGTATCACATTGGATAGTAGACATGAAACAAACTATCACTTAAAACAATGTGGTTAAGAGTATTGTATTAGAGAAGGACCGTATTGCATTGTAATTGTAACTGGATAGGTTCTCCAACCAATTCTACTTAGCTTGGGTAACCATGACATACTGCTAGGTGTCACTCATGGTTTGTGGAAGCCCTATTGATTAGCAAACACTAATCATCAAAAGGGAGAATTGAAATGTGGTTTCAATTCACAATCGATAGTTAAGAGTAACATCGCCCACTGCCTCGCTAATTGGAACCTAATGGATCGCACACCAAATAAGGATATATGTGAAGCAATTAAATGAAATGGATAAGCAATTAAATGGTTTAATTGAAGAATGGTCAAGATTAATTAATTAGTTAATTAATTATACGAAATGTTCGTATTGAGCTTTTAAGTTGGTTTTAGGGCTTCGGGGCCCAAAAGTGTTTTGGTCCACAAGGCCCATTATGTTTAAGTTGTATGACAACTAAAAAAAAATGGGCAATAAGCCCAATAACCATATAGGCCAACCATTTAGGGTGAGGGTATGCAAGTTTGCTTAATTGCAAGTTTGCCACTCACCTAAGAAATGAAGTATAAATTCATCTTTATAGCTTTGTTTTCAATTAGGGTTTTCTAAGCTACTTGGGGATAGTTATCTAGCAAATTTACTTCCCTAAGTGATCCAATTTTCATTCTCACAAAATACATCCTTGGTGAAGAGACATAGAGACATCAAACTTTTGGTGTTTTGGAGAACTAATCCTCAAATCCTCAAAGAAGCAAAGGAGCACTAAAAGGAAGGAAATCACAAGGAAGATCCAAGGAGCAAGGAGGTGACTTGAAGGCCCTCCACTTGGGTGAATCCCTTGTGTAATCAAGGATGAGCTTCAAGGGTAAAGAATCTCTAAATTCTTAATTCTCTTTAATGTCTTTAAAGAGTCTTTTGGTTCACCATATACTAGGCTTTGAAAGTCATGGGTTTCATGAATTGTTTTTTGGATGCATGCCTACTTTAAAGAGTTAATTGTTAGCATATGTATTCAAATGTTCATACATGTTCTTAACTAGGACAAAATTTTTCCTTCATGATTAACCAACGAGGCATTGAAGCTAATCCCGAGAAGATCAAAGCAATCCTCGACATGAAGAAACCGGTAACTTCAAAAGACATCCAGAGCCTTACTGGCAAGGTGGCAACCTTAACCAGGTTTATCTCTAAGGCCACAGACAAATGTGCTCCCTTCTTCAAAACAGTTAAAAGAAGTAAGAAGTACATTACATGGAATGATGAACGTGCCGAGGCATTCAAGAACCTCAAGGACTACATGAGTAAAGCCCATCTGCTCTCCAAACCTGAGGTTGGTGATACTCTCATTATCTATCTATCGGTATCAGCTTCAGCAGTAAGTTTTGTTCTCATTCGAAATGATGGTAACATCGAACGGCCTGTCTACTACGCTAGCAAGGCCTTACAAGATACGGAGACACGATACTCCAACATTGAAAAATTGGCTCTAGCATTGGTCATGTCTGTTCGAAAACTTCACCCTTACTTCCAAGCACATTCCATCATCGTGCTTACCAATCATCTTCTTCAACAGATACTCCAAAGTCCTGACACTTCGGGGTGAATGATCAAATGGGCGATAGCATTGGGTGAGTTTGACATCTCCTACCAACCAAAGCCAGCTGAGAAGGGCCAAGCAGTGGCAGACTTCATCGCCGACTTCACATACCCTCGGAAGCTTAGAAAATAGAACCAACAGCCCTAGCATGGAGTCTATATGTTGATGGCTCATCCAACCAACAGGGTTGTGGAGCAGGACTAGTCCTTACTACCCCCGACAAATTGGCGATGGAGTATGCTCTTCATTTCAAATTCAAAGCGTCGAACAACGAGGCCAAATATGAAGCCTTCCTAGCAGGCTTACGTTTAGCCAAACACCTCGGGGTTAAACGAATTGATATCTTCAGTGACTCCCAATTGGTGGTTAACCAGGTCACCAACAACTTTGACGCTAAGGATAGCTCCATGGCAGCATATCTTGCATAAACACAACTGTTGCTCAAGCACTTCCACTACCAGATCACCCAACTTCCTCAAGCGGCAAACAGTCATGCAGATGCTTTGGCTCGCCTCGCCTCAGCAGTGGAAGACAAGATTGGGAGAAAAATTCAAGTCGAATTGTTGGCAACACCAAGCACCATAGCCGCAGAAGTGTGCAACTTACAACAGGGGGATAGTTGGATTACCCCGATTTATAAATTCCTTGCTCATGGCACCCTCCCAAATGATAAAGTTCAAGCTAAGCAGATTCGATACAAGTCTACCCGTTACTTGATCATTAATGACCAACTCTACAAGCGAAGTTTTAACCTGCCATACCTAAGATGCCTTACGCCCGCGGAGGCAGAAATTCTCCTTCGAGAAATACATGAAGGAGTCTGCGGAGATCCTGCTGGATCTCGATCCCTCGCACACAAGGCTTTTCACCAAGGATATTATTGGCCAACACTACACCAAGATGCCATCAGAATATCCCGCTCATGTGATAAGTGTCAACGCTACACAACTATTCCTTACTCCCTTCTCGAGCCGCTCACTCCTATGATTAGCCTTTCGCCCTTCGCCCAATGGGGACTTGATTTAATCGGCCCAATGCCTGCAGGGAAAGGCAAGGGCCGCTATGTAATCGTTGCAGTTGACTACTTCACAAAGTGGGCCGAAGTAGAACCCTTGGCAACCATTACTGAGGCAAAAATAAAAGACTTCGTATGGAAGAACATCCTTTGCAGATTTGGCATTCCCAATGCGATAGTCACTGACAATGGGCAACAGTTCGACAACAATAAGTTTAGGATGTTCTGCTCTAAGTTCAACATCAACTTATGTTTCACCTCCCCAGCTCATCCCCAGTCTAATGGACAAGTTGAAGCCATTAACAAAATAATCAAGCGCTCTTTAAAAACCAGCTTGGATAAGGCTAAAGGCTATTGGCCAGAATTTGTACCCCAAGTTTTTTGGTCATACCGCACTTTGTATCGGACTTCAACAGGAGAAACTCCATTCTCACTTGCTTTTGGTACAGAGGCAGTTGTCCTAGTTGAGCTTGAGTAAGCAACATTCCGAGTCCAGAACTACGTGCAAAGCGAAAATGACAAACAACTTACCCTCAACTTAGATCTAGTCGAGGAGCACAGAAACCAGACTCACTTGAGGAATGTCGCCTACAAGCAGCGCATCTCCAACTACTATGACTCAAGGGTCAAACCTCGTTCTTTCAAAGTAGGGGACTGGGTATTGAAGAAAAGATTACTCTGTGACAGAGTCCCGAGTAAAGGAACACTCAGTCTAAACTGGGATGAACCATTTGAAGTTATTGGCATCAGTCACCCTGGCTCACACACGCTCAGAAGCTCCGATGGCAAGACCCTTGGCCATCCATGGAACGCTGATCACCTGAAGTGCTATTACAAGTAAACTCACATTGTACAAGTGTTAAGCTTCAGCCGTTCGGCATCCTATGTAATGAAGACCATTTGGCATGAATTTAATAAAGAGGTGATTTAGACAACTCAGTCCTAATTCCCTTAGATTCCTAGCAATGAAACACTCGGGTTCAAAGTTTCAACATGAATGCTCCCAACAGGAAATAAAGTCTAAGTATATGTCAACAAGACTATACAAATATCCAAACAAAGGATTTGCTCAAACATAGCCAAGCATTCATCAATGATAGTGCAAATACTTAGCAATTGACATCAAACTATGAGGCGCAAAGTTGTAAACATCCATAAATAAAAAGCTCTCAGGCTTACAACATGGCACATGCCATAAAAACAACAAACTAGTACATCCAGAGTACATGGCACATGCCACACAAACAACAAACTCGTACATCCAGAGTACATGCAGAAAAAGAGGGCACTATGAGTAATCCTCATCTGAGGCCGAACCCCTGACAATATCACTCTGCGTTTCAACTCCATCGACATCACCACCATCCTCAGCATCTCCAGGACCATCTTCACTCTCCTGAGACTGCTCACCGATACTAGCCTCATGATCAGAGTCATCCTCACTACTAGGATCAACTTGGAGGACGAAGGTTTCACCTTTTTGTCAGTACTCATCCATCTCATCATGGTACTTTCGGATAATGCTTCCATTGTCGTAACGCTCAAGGATGGCCATCCATTTCCTTTTCTCAAAATTAGTCGCTCGGATTCAGTGAGGTCTAAAGGCATCGTGAAAGGCTTGGGAACCTAAGAACTCCTGCACAGCAGCATTCCTCTCAGTTGGGATACTCCTCTTTAGCCCAGAAACCTCAACCAAGGCATTATCCAACTCCCTTTTAACCTGGGAAACGTCGAGGATAGTTGTCTCCAACTGCTTCTTAGTCGCTTCCAATTGTTTCTTGAGCCTCACGTTCTCACCATTCCGCCTCTTCAAACTCTCAAAGTTTTGATCCTTGAGGCGGATGGCATCAACCAAAGCTTTGCTCGTTTTTCTGGCGTCATTCACAAACTGCTTATTCTCTTTAAACTTTGCCTTCTACCGCTCGACCTCTCGTAATCTGTCGTCATACTCGGTCACGACCTACATGACAAGATGATCGTCACTGCCAGGTAAAAGAGGAGAGAAAGTAAAGAAATGACAGAGTAACACTTACATAAGAAGATAGCCTCATCATCCGGTCACGATCTGATTTGTTCTCATCTAGTGGCTCGCCAAGCTCATCAACAGTGGATCGACGTCCTGCCAGGTAATTATTGACATACCTAAAACTACTTGGTTGCATGGCAACATTCAAGTCATTCCAATGGATGCTGCCAACCTCTTCCTTGTACTTCCTCTTACTGTTGGAGCTAGGGTCACCTTCTTGGTCAATAGACTCCATCGTTGGAGGAAAGATGGGATTGATGGTAGGAAGAAGAGGCAACAATCGTCTCTCCTCCCCTGCAACTATGGCAGCAGCATACCCGATGGCCTCAACTTCAGCCTTTTTTGAGGCAGCAATCTTAAGGACCTCCTCTTGCGACTTAGGTTTAGGGGCTGACCTCACCCGGTGCTTACGAGCTCCCTTGTGAAACAAAATGTCGTCTACGGGAACTAACATGGGTGCTTTCCCTTTCTTGGCGCAAGTCTCCCCTTTCTTGCCCACTTTCTCCACTGAACAAGAAAAATCAAAGTAAGGAATGCAACTTTGTAAAAGAAAGAGGGGGCGAAATGAAAGATACAACTTACTTGCTCGTTTCTGGCACTCCGACACTAAGGGCTGGAAACCGTACTTTCGAAATAAGGGTCGTAGCTTGCCCAAGTGTCTATCCTCTTTGGGCACCCTCAACACCTTCTCTACATCAGCTAGCTCCCGTCCGGACAGCTTGATGGTCCCTCGAGTCACAGCACGCAGAAAAATGTTAGAAGCAAGAGAAAATCACAACAAATAGCAAATAATGCAAACAATGGATACATTACAACCTACAGTCTGGAAGTGAGTAGGAATACGTCGCTTAGGCGTGACACCCTTAGCATACTCCCAATCATTATAAAAAAAGCACCAACGGAACGGTTTTTCCAAGTGCAGTACGCCTTTTTCTTACCAAAGACAATATGCTCTCTCTCACTCCGACATGCACACTCGGCATACCCAATGCATGCTTTCACTAGGCGCATCTTATAGCAGTAGCGCCATTGATGAAAGGAAGGCTCACCTAGCCCACATTCCATCCAAATAATATAAAACCAGATCAAGGTATCCCAAAAACCAGGGTTGAATTGCCCAGACACATATTCAATGAAAGAAAGCATTTGTTGCAACCATGGGTGCAAATGCAGCTTCACCCCTAAGGTAAATAATATTTGGGTATAAAACATAACATGACCCTTGGGCGGCTCAAAAAACAATTCTTCATAATGCACCAAGTGCATTCCTACACTACGAGGGATATTACATGACTGCCTTAGGGCCTCAAGTTGCTTTTCGCTGTCTAACATGTTGTTCTCTAAATGGTCCATTGCGAACTCAAAGCGAAATATGGGTATGGCGTCACAAACAATCCCCTCACCCACTGACATGAAGGAGGAAGAACCAATATTGGCTAAGGTTTGGCAATTGCGAAGATCACCCAACATTTCTTTTGTACAAGACTCCAACAAATGCCCTGAAGACTCCAACATTGCAAGCTCAAACCTAGAGCTAGAGCTAGGAGAGCCCTCATCACTAGGACTTCCAGACTCTGACATCTACAACAAACAGAAACAAACTCTATCACTACATGAAAGATCGAAACATAAGGAAGCTCCTAGGGCATGAAGAAAAGCTCAACCAATTCATTATGTTCTCAACCAAATACATGAACACTCAAACAATTCATCAAGAATGAAAGTATACGATCTAGTGGAGAAGACTACCAACCTGAAGATGGTGCAAAGCAATGCCGGAATCCCTCTCAACTAGAGAGCACTCTGTCTCCAAAAATCACTACAAAATGGGCAAATCAAGACAATGAAAAGAGTGGAAACTTATCATTCTTATATGGTTCAACATGGCCAAAGAAATTCAAAATTCAAACCATGAGAACCCCACATGGAAAGTCTTCAAAATTCCACATAAGCTAGGGAGTTTTCAAATTTCAAACTCAACTCTCACTCTCCCTCTCCAAAAAAAAAAAAAAAAAAAGGGAGTAGGAGGTGTGAACACAAAAGCTTCATCAATGGAGGGCAACTACAATTCTCAAAAGCTTCACACACTCTTGATAAAGACAGTGTGAAGCAAAACCAATTTATGGTGCCAACGAAAGCTTTAACGTCAAACAAAGCTTCATCAATGGAGAGCAACTACAATTCCCAAAAGCTTCACACACTCTTGATCAAGACAGTGTGAAGCAAAACCAATTTATGGTGCCAACAAAAGCTTCAACATCAAACAAAGCTTCAACACAAGAGCTTCACCTACAAAGCTTCAACACCAAAGCTTCACCTACAAAGCTTCAACACAAGAGCTTCACCTACAAAGCTTCAACACCAAGCTTCACCTATAAAGCTTCAACACAAGAGCTTCACCACAAAGCTTCACCTACAAAGCTTCACTACAAAATTCCAAGACTAAAACATGTAAGAGCTTCACACACTCTTAATCAAGATAGTGTGAAGCTAAATCAAGTTTTGTGTCCTAAAAATAGCTTCAACTAGTCAAGCTATATACCAAAACAAAAACCTACAGTTAATACACTTTACCTATTAAACTATTCTCCAAATACAAAACCTTGCTACCAATAAACAAATTTTATTCATAAAACCCAATACTCTCTTGAATCCGTACAAAAACACATGGGGAAACACAAACATTCTTTTTGTTTTACCTCAACAAAGTCCCTATCATAAACAGATTACACCCATAAGGTCCCAAGATTTTCGTTCTTATTTATTTACTTATATATGTTTCCAAACATATTATAATAGAATAAATAACAAGTCAAAGTTCCACATTTAATGGTGAACAAAACTACAACACATTCACCAGTAGTGAAGGTGCTACAAAACTGGAATCTCCCCCAGACTAGAAATCCAACCCAAGCAGCCTCTTTCTCTCGCTCCATTTTCCGTCTCCTTTCATCTATCAAATTTCTGCAACTTCTGCTCTTCCCTAGTGGAGCAGAATTTTGGACATCTTATAGTTCTTAAGTAGATGAACAGCTTTCAAGAAGGAACTGTTTCTCTTTAAGCGAAGGAAATTAGAGTGTTGAAGCTCCAAACATGACAGTCGGATTCCTGCAGATTTCAAAGCTGTTGTGATGTTTCGAAGATCTGGAAGTATTTAACCGTTAGTTCATCTGAACAACTTCGATGAAGAAAGTATGTTGATCTGAACAAGAGAAAATGGAGTTTCGAAGCTCACAACAGGCCTGACGAGTTGACAGACAAATGATGAATAGTCACTCATCATACCTAAATTTCTGGAGTCGTACTGCTCCGATGGATCTCAAATTTGGATATGTTGTAGTTCACGAGTTAAGGAACAACTTTCATGAAGATGGCTTTGTGGTTTGAGTTGCAGAGGATGGTGTTATACTGGAAAGTTACAGAGGAGAACAATGGGAGTTGCGCAGAGAGAACGGACAGGCTGAGGAGGAAGCATTGGGTGACTTGCTGTGCAGTTAGGGCACAGAAAAACCTAGTCAAAGGATGGGCCTTCTACTTGGGCTCACCAACAAAAACAAAAAGGAAAAAGAAAAAACAAAGGCAGCAGCCCAAAAGCCGCTGGTCTTAGGCTTCAAAGAAAAAAGAAGCTAGGTCGGGCTTAGCAAATTAAAAAAAAAGGGGGGGGGAAGGGTCCTGGCCCTATACAGTTTTTTTTGTGTAACAAAATATGAAATGACAAGCCTTGGGCCTAGGCTTAGAAGGCTTTGGGCTTAAAAAAAAAAAGGAGGAAAATGTTAGACTTTTGAGAAGTTCAAACCAGTTGAACATATTTTTGGGATAAGGCATATATGAAGGTGTGACATTAAAACAAGGCTTCGTTACTTTGACAACATGGCTACTACCAAGACACCTCCCTCGGCAACCCTCATCGCCCGAAGACTTGGGGGAATCCTACCATATGCTACTGCACCTTGATACTCGGAAGTCTCATGACCACTCAATGACTTGGATTTTTCAAGTCTCCAACCGAGAAATTTTCCTTACTCAGGAAATTAAGGGAGCACTATTTCAACCTATAGGATCTACCCACGAAGTTTCAACATGCAAACTTCAACAAAAAAATTCAAAGAACTCAGTGAAGTATGCCTTAGTGTATTTAACACAATACACTAAAATGAAGCAAAGCTTATTTATTGATATCTCCGATAAGTTACAAATATGTACATATACATGAATCAAAATAAACAAACAAGAGGGAGTCTTCACAAAGGTTGCTCAGGAGAAGTCTCAGCAGTCGGCAGAGCCCCAGAAAGAGGAGGCACCGGAGGATGATCATTCGGAGCCTTAGTACTGGGCAGAACCCCAGAAGGAGGAGGCACCAGAGGTTGATCATTTGGAGCTTCAGTAAGCGGTACAGCCCCAGAAGACGAAGACAATAAATGCCTTTGGAACAAACCCACAAACCTCTGATGATCAAGTAAAATCTAACCATCAGATTCCTGCAGTCGGTCAAGCTTCATCTTTATGTTTGTAGCATAGTCATGTGCGAACATGTGCAACTGTTTATTCTCATGTTTGAGACCTCTGATCTCTTGTTTGAGACTTATCACTTCAGCCGCCAATGATTTAACTTGGCGTGTTCGAGCAAATAGGCGTTGGGCCATATTAGACACAGAACCTGCACACTGAACACTAAGACCCAGAGAATCCTTAACAACCAACTCATCAGATCGTTTGGAAAGTAGTCTATTATCTCTGGGAGTGAGAAGGTTCATGGCCACCACCGCAGCAGTCATATCATTCTTCATCACAGAGTCCTCAATGGTAAGAGGACCAGTAAGGGATAAGAAAGATGGGCGCCATATGTTGTCTTGAGGAGACATGGCTGCCTCTTCACCAAAGGTCACTTCAAAACGACGGTCAGACGAGCCAGACATTTTCAGAAATGATGAAGGAAAAATGAGTCTAATAAATCTTCGAAGTACAAAAGTAAGGAGAATTATTCTTACAAGCAATAACTCTTTTAACGTACTTTTTGCACACAATTAGTGCCCTTATAAAAGAAAGGGTAACAGGGCCGTTTGTTCAAAAATCGAAGAAACACCACTATCCGGATTTCAAGAAACGGATTTTTCGGAGTAAAATCTATCGACAATCTCCACACGCAACATCAGCTCCTTGGGTACCACATATAACTTTGCCAAAGATCTCTGACAAAGTTTAGAGACATAGATTTTGAAGAGCCAGCTACCCTACCATTACCCACAAGGGTAAAGGAACAACACCACTGCTTGATAACTGGAAAGTCCCTATGTGTGTCAATCTTTGTGCTCCGTGGCAAGGCAGACTGGCAAAAATGCCCAACCTTTACTCACATCAAGAAAACACTCCCACCAGGATTGCGTTCTCAAAAATCGAAGAGACACCGCTATCTGAATCTCAAAAGTCAGACTCCTACCATGATTGCTTTCTCAAAAATCGAAGAGGCATCGCTCTCCGAATCTCGAAAGCCAGACTCCCACCAGGATTGCTTTCTCAAAAATCGAAGAGGCACCGCTCTCTAAATCTCGAAAGCCAGACTCATAACAGGATTGCTTTCTCAAAAATCGAAGAGGCACCGCTCTCTAAATCTCGAGAGCCAGATCCCTAATAGGATTGCTTGTTCAAAAATCGAAGAGGCAATGCTCTCCGAATCTCGAAAGCCAGATCCCCAACAGGATTGCTTGTTCGAAAACCGAAGAGGCACCGCTCTCCGAACTTCGAGAGCCAGATTTCCTTGGATAAAATTTGTCTGCAATCTTCACACGCAACATCAGCTTTCCAGATACCACATACCACTTTTTCAAAGTGCTCTGACAAAGTTAAAACACGTGAATCTTCCATATCCCACTACATTGCTATGACCGAGAAGGGTAAAGGAACAGCGTTACTACTCGCTGTTAGGACAGTTCCTATATATGTCGACCTCCATCCTCCACAGCCAGGCAGACTTGCAAATAAATAAAAAATTGCTCAACTTTTCTTCACATCCAATAGGGTACTCTCAGCAAAGTCTCTCGAAATACTCAGCTTCTTTTCCCCTTGATAATACCTCTGCAAACAAGCCAAACCAGAGCAAGAGTATCTCATATCATGCTTTTTCTCTGTCTTTTCCTTTGCCCTTGCTCTTACCTGCAGGACAAGGAGAAAGAACGCAATCAGTCGGAACCTGAAATCAAACTTCCGATCTGGAACTGATTGCCCTGAATATTTGCATGGTTGCTTGCCTAACATTGCTCTCGAGTACTCATCCTCAACTGTTGTCAAGGTCATGAATCCCTTCGGCAAATACCTCAGAACACTGCATGTCCATTGGTTAAAGATACCACCCCTGGATGGAGGAAAAGTACTTCCAGAGAAGATGCCACATCTACCTATGAGACATATAAGGCAAGTGAAAACGATACCACACTTCGGTATTTAGAAGTTTCGTGATTACTCAGCGGCTTGGATCTTGCAAGTCCCCAACCAAGGAGCTTCCCTCACTCGGGAACTTAAGGGAGCATTGTTTGTACCATACTTGACCAATCCCGAAACTACTGAGCACCGGTCAACGTTATACCGTCAATGATCCATAAGAGTTTCCCTCCAACCAGAAGGCCAATCACAACGTGACACGTGTCGACATCAGAGGCCAATCATAGCGCGACACGTGTCAATATCAGAGGCCAATCACAGCACGAAACGTGTCAAAGTCAGAACAAAGCTAGAGACTCTCTTCTATAAAAGGAGATCATTCTCTCACAATATTTCCTAATGTCATTTGTACTAAATCATTCACTAGAACTCACTAAAGGAGAGTTTGAACCTATGTACTTGCGTAAACCCTTCACAATTAATGAGAACTCCTCTACTCCGTGGACGTAGCCAATCTGGGTGAACCACGTACATCTTGTGTTTGCTTCCCTATCTCTATCCATTTACATACTTATCCACACTAGTGACCGGAGCAATCTAGCAAAGGTCACAAACTTGACACTTTCTGTTGTACCAAAGTCCTCATCGATTTTGTACATCAACAACCAGATTACTTTACTTAACAATAACAAGACCTGACATTATGTATGCTGCAATTTTTCTCTCTAGGTTCATGCATTGTCCTACAAAAACACACCTAGGAACTGCAAAGTGGGTTCTGAGATGTGTGCAAAGCACAATTGATTATGGGATCCTCTATGAGAAAGGACAATCCTCAATTCTAATTGGTTTTTGTGATAGTGATTGGGGAGGCAGTGAAGATGATTCAAAGAGCACCTCAGGGTATGCATTTTCCTTTGGATCTGATGCTTTCTTATGGGCTTCTGTCAAGCAACAAACTATTGCATTGTTTACTACAGAAGCTGAGTATGTAGCTGCTGCATAAGCAACCTCTCAAGCCATTTGGCTTAGATTTGTGGTGAAAGATTTCGATGAGGTTCAATTGGAAGCTACTCCACTGATGTGTGATAACACATCAGCAATTGCAATGACCAAGAATTATGTATTTCATCACAGGACAAGGCACATGAAAAGAAAGTATCATTTCATCAAAGATACTTTGTAGCAAAATGTGATCCAACTGCTATATTGATTAAGAAACAAATCTAAATTATAAACATGCATCAGGATAGCAGTTAAAACACTCTAAAATGCTTCCAAACCGAGATAATCGTGCAGCCAAAACTTATAATTATATCCACCATCCAGTGACCAACTAGAACAAAATTGCAACGCTAGCAAATCAGATATGAATCCAGAACCAAAGAAGGAGGTGAAGCTAGAAAGAGAGAGAAATATGTTCTGAAATTAAAACTTCTTTTGTAAGAAGGTTTCAAATGATTTAGGATCAAGAACTTTGTCAGTAGAACCACTATTTGATCAATCGAGGTGCATATTTTTAAAAGGTTCTCAATGACTTTCCTCCTAAACCAATTGTTTTTCTAGTGCTGTTAAATCTAATCAATTGGCCTTACATCAAAATATTAGTGCTATTAATCCTTAACTGTGTGGCAAGTTCTGATAACTAGATTAGCTCTGCATGGAACAGAATGGTGTTGATCTTTGTATCTATACAACATAAGTATCATACGATGATTTGTTCCTTGTATGTAGTTCGATACCAGTATCACACAACTAGAGAAACTCCAAGATGCTTCTTGTCTTCCTTCTAATTTCTCGTGTTGGAAATCAACTTTTAGTGCTTGCATTAATTTGGTTGTTATATGTAAACCTACTTTTGAAATTATATAAAAAGCTGCTTTGTGTTTATGCTGGAATTTTAAGTCTGAAGTTGAAATCTCAGGTTTCAAAATTGTGGTTCTGGCAATGGTATTGTGAAGCAAACCTGTTGTATTGGTTAGGATACTGCCAGGGTTGAGAGGAAATTCAAAGTGTCAAGGGCCAGATAAGCTTTCCTTGATTGTATAGATGGTTGCTGAGTTAACTTGATGTCTTGGTCCTTCTTCCTTATAGGTTTTCCCCTTTAATTAATTTGCGTTGTGATCATAGACTATTATTAAATCTCAAAATTGTCTTGTGCAGGCTAGTCAAGGAGACCTGACTGTGGGGTTGTATGCATGGGGTACGATATTCTGCCAGTTTGTGACAGAACGAGTAATCCCGAGTTGTAGAATCTTGTGTGGAAAGCTAGGTAATAAAAATAAATGTTCACTAACTTTTCGACAAATGTTTTCCCTTTACATTCATTGAACTCTGAAATCTGCCTGTTTGTTTGCAGAATTTTGTATACGCCAGATGCACAAACCATTTTACTAAATGTTGCTGTGAGGGAGGGAGTGCCTTTGGTGCCAACTTCTTCACTTGAGATACTTGAGTAAAGTAATTCCTTTATATGAGAGGTGTGCATTAAAACACGTGTTACTTGGTATTATACTTAACTAGGATGTTTTTGTACAGGCTACTGAAAGGTTTGAGGCTCTCTTTCCAACTCTAAAAGCAGTGTCTCATGCAGGCTCTCCTGAAAGAAGAGGATAAGGGAAGTCCTTTTGGCGTAGGATAGATGGATGTAAGTATTCGTAGTAGATACCACTTGTTGACTGCACTATTATTGTACCGGAGATTCTGTGCAGAGTTTCTTGTATATGCTGCTAACTTGAACTTCTATCTAGGTTCATCGCTCTTCTTTTTCATGTTCTTTTTTGTTCTTTAAATTCAGCATATAACTCTTAATTTAGAGCATATGCATGTGTATAGTAAATAACAATGTGAAAATCTAAATGCACTGCCTGATTCTTGAAAGCTTGTTCGTCTAATCCAAATAACTCTTCTTTAACAATGTTTTTCTTCAGATCACAATGGCCTTTGCTATTACCACAACACAGTTTTTACAAGTGCTATCTTTGTCAAATCTAAGCAGTCGTACGATATTCGGGATTTATAATATCATAGCTTGCCATATTACGGCTATTAATCTTTCGTTCTCTTGTAATGCGCTGCAATTGCAAATCTCCCCTCTCTCATTTTTTTTTTTCCATTTAAAATTTTGAGTTCATTCTTTTATTTGTTTGTTTGGACAACATATTTTCAAGTGCCAAGAAATTTAGGATATGTTAGTCTGATAAAACACCATTAAATAAAGGATTGTTGTTGAGTTCATTTTTTATAATCATCTAAAGATCATCTCTCTTGAAAACTCTCATCTCTCTTGAAAACTTCGGTGACCATTAGTCAATTTATAAGAATCAAAGAAAATGAACAATTCTGATTATAACGTTTGTATAGTGAAATCATTCTCCCCTATCTTTAATATTCCTAAAATTTAGGAGGTTATCCATTCTAACCGGCCCAATCCTAGAGATAACAGACAATTAACTGAGATGTCAAATTGCATTAGGATAAGAGAGCAACTTCTATGACGCGGATAAATAGCCATAATGCCACCCGTGCGAATTATACAATGACATGAGGAGGAAAGGAAAACAATAGAAAAGATAACTGCTAGAAGTCTTTCTTTTAAGGCAGGCAATGAGTGTGATTATCACAACTAGCATCTAGTCTAGGATAGAGGATTCGCACAAGCTGCCTGGCTTTGGCTAGTCGTCTATTGGGCCTTTTTTGGTTTCTGGGTGACAGCTTGTAAACGCTAAACAGGTTTTCTTGAATTTCGTTTCTTGAAAAAAAAAATTCGGTAACATAGAAGAACACAAATGTCCTGCGCAGACAAAGGTTTGAGTAGAAAGGGAGGGAAAAAGTAGTGAAAAAGTAATAACAAGAATCCATGGTTCATCAAAGAAAGAAGAGAAAAAGTAGTTACTTTTGACAGTTTCCACTTTGAAGAACTTATGGGAACTTTTGATAACCATTATGTATTTGCACATGGCTTGTGACTCAGTTGGTTATAGAGGTTCGCTCATGCACCTGTAGTCCCGTGTTCATATATTCTTCTCCGTAGTTTAGATGAATTTAGTATAGATTATCCTATCCTTTGTGAAAGAAGGATAACCAGTCCGTATTTTGGTTAAAGTTTTCCATTTTGTGTTAGGTACAAGAGAGAATGAGGGATGAAGAAAAGCGGATGAATGTAGAAGAAATTTACAAGGAAATGAAAACTAAAACCAAAAACTATTTTTAGCTAAAATTAGGTCTGGCAATTCCAAACACAAGCCAATAACCCAACACGACACGACACAAAATTAACAGGTGTTCGAGTCGACACGATATAACGAATCAGATCGTTATCGGGTAACCCGTTAAGCACCTGTTAAGATAACGGGTTGGTTCGGGTATACACGTGGGTAACACGATATACAATAAGCAAAATATTAATTTTATAATTTTATAACCATAAAAATATACTATAATAATTATATATATATATATATCAATTTAACAATTTTATACCCTAAAAACTATAATAATTATATATATATATATATATATAATTTAATTTAAAATTTTGGTGACCATTGGATCAGCTGAGATTTAATCTCAGCCGTCCATTGTGCATTAGGTTGGAGGCTATCATTCTCTTCTCTCTCATTCACTCTGATCTCTCCAGTCCAAACTTACTCCCGCGCCATCTCCTTAGTCCACATTTCTCTTACATCCTCCTCCATGCACTTCCTTCAACTCGACTCTGGCAGCCACAAGAAAACCACACACAGGCAAGCACACGCTAAAGGTATGAATTTGATATTTTTGGGTATTCTGTGTTTTTTTTCAAAAACTAGTGATTTGGGGTATTCGTTAAAATTAAAACTAATGGTTGGGGGTTTTCTGGGTTTGGGGTTTCTGGGGTTTTCTGATTTTGGAGATTCTGGAGTTTCTGGGTTGGGGCATGTTTGCAAACATTCAAAAGGCCCAACAATCGAGCAAGCGTGCTTCACATTGGCTTCGCAAGATTGAAAATCACAAAAGAACGAGGCATAAATAGAATCAAATTTGTTCTTCCCTAAGGTGTTCGTAATCTAACTTCAAATTAAGGCAGCCATGGATGGCTCTGAAGGTTTCATGAATAAGATGGGGACTTACATGTACACGAAGTTTGAGAAGTATTGGTCAGAGTACAGTTTCATTTTGGCAATTGCAATCATCTTAGACCCTCGTTATAAATTGCATTTTGTGGATTGGGCTTACACAAAGTTTCATGGTGTGAATTCGGTCGAATTTACAAATGTTAATGACAAATTAAATGTTCTTTTTAGTGTGTACTTAGAAAAACTTTCGCATCTTGATAATTCAAATACTCCAGTGAATTTAGTGCCTAATCATCAAATTGAATCTGGAGATGTTCTCTTTGAGGTAACCTAAGTTTGTTTTTATTTACTTTATATATTTGTAGTAGTAGTACTATAAAAAGTGTTGATATTATATTTGAAACTGACATGATGCATGATTCTTATTACATTTTCGTTTTTATTTTTTATGATGTAGCATTTTGATAATAATTACGATGGTTCAAGTTCGATTGAAAAAAATGAATTGCAGAAGTATTTGGAGGATAAAATAATAGATAGAAAAGTAGACATAGATGTTCCTTCTTGGTGGCAAATGGAGCGTTTTCATTATTTGATACTTTCTCAGTTAGCACGAGATGTGTTAACAATTCTCATTTCATTGTTACCAAATACAATTCAAGCTTTGTTGTGCACACGAGATTGGCTATTTGGAAAAGGAGGTAATATATTTTTATATGGTATAGTACTATTGTTTTATTTATTTTCATAATTATTTTGGTAAACTTCTCATAATTTGAATGGTTTTTAATGTTTGGTTTTTCTATACTTAGTTTATACGGAAGAGAGTTCTGACGTGGAAAACCTTACTGAAAGCATCATCAACATAACTCTTGAAGGCAATAGATCAAGCCAAAGTTCCAATACAATTTGCTCATGATGATCGATGAAAATTGAGGATTTTGTAAAAGGAATAACATGCAAGCTTTGAGTTCCATTGGCAAGGTTGAAACTTTTGAGAAAGACTTCACAACCTTGAAAACAAAAACTCTTTCATTTTGCATATCCTTGCACATTTAATATTTTGTAATAGACTAGTAGTGTATGGATGTTTTTTTATTAGGCTCTTATTTTCGAGTGTAGATGTAGTACTTAAACGACAAATATGTTTTAATGTTTTGAAGTAATATTTATGTAGCAATGTGTGGTATGTGCAAATTTAAGAAAAAATATATATTTTTCTTAACGGGTCATAACGGGTCAGGTCACTTTACCCGACCTGTTAAGGACTCGTTAAGATAACGGGTGTGACACGACACGATCCGTTAAGATAACAGGTGTTACACGAAAACATGACAGACACGACCTATTTGCCAGGCCTAGCTAAAATGGTCCCTGAGATTTGCACAACTTCTCACTTTCATCCCTAAGATTTGAATTCAATAGAATTGGTCCTTGAGTTTGTCCACCATCAATCATTTTGGTCATTCCGTGAAAAATCTCCATTAAATAAGAAAAAAATGACCAAAATGATTTTACTTTTATTGATTTCAAATCTCAGGGACCAAAATGATTTTACTTTTATATGTTCTTCTTTATTTCTTCATCTTTATCTCCCCCAGCGAAAGAGTCTCTCACTGAGAGAAACTCTCTTCAACTAATATATTATTTCAGTCGCACCACCGACGACATAGATGATTGTCATGTATTCAAATAGTACACACTCACCACCCTTAATCATTCCTTATTTTTCTCATATACTTTTTGAAGAAAGTTGAGTTTTCACAATAAAACCAACTAACAACATGGCCTGCTTATAAGCCCATGTAAGGTACCTCTAACCTTCAATGTGGGATTCATTCATAACACGCCCCCCTTACGTGCATGTGTGAGGAATTTTCAAGCTTAACATGCGGACAACATGACTGGGGGTGATGTGGAGCGCGTGTGGCTGTTTGGTTTACACATAGGACAACTTGCTCTGATGTCACAAAGAAAATTAAGGTTCCACCATAAAATTAATTGGCAATATGAATAATAGTCAACTTACTCAAAAGTTCATGTAAAGTACCTCCCCTCATCAATTTGAGATACATTCACAACACTTTTCTTATATCTCAAGCACAAAAGATGAAAACTAAAAATAAAACAAATATAAATGATTATCATACGAAACTTATAATGTTGAGCAAATATACAAAAACTTCAAATTTCCCATCTAATAATTTGGTTCATTCAAAACGCTAATACGCTAATGGTATCTTTTGTGAGTAAGCAGCGGGTGTTGTGAGCACCTAAAATGTTTGACAATTTCCTTCAAAATAACTTTTCCTTATAAGCACTTTTGTTAGATATGCTCTTATGTGGCAGGAATGCTTGACTTCTTAAAATTGAGGAGGGGTTCCTCCTCAAGATGCTTTATGACCGGTTCATAAAACTTTACTTATGATATGAACCATTCACATTATAAAGAGAAATGTTTTTGAACCCTATGATGTATATCTACACCCAAATAATAAAATTTATTCCTTGAACTTTCAAAATTACCCTTGAATAGATAAGAAAAGGAAAACAAAAATTTCTCTTTACCACCTATATGTCCACCCAGAGATTAATGGTCCCACAACACAAGGTACCCCCGATGAAAAACAGTCACACTCTCATTATTTCCGGTCAAACCTAAACCCCAAAAACATCATGTGCTTCCTTGTTGGATTTGGCCAAATCGTCCGATGATCCTTCGTCTTCGAATTTTGAATGAGCCTAAATTTGGAGAGGAAGGGTCTGTGGAATTTTTCAAGTCGACGGGCGGAGGGTCCACTCCAACAACACCAATATTGTCCTCACTTTACCACATGCATAATCCTACTGTCCCCACTTTACCACATGCACAATCCTCAGGTGTGGGGTTTTGTCACAAAAGGCCTCGATGTTAGTTAGAGTGGGGTAATTTTATATAAATGGGTCCTTGCCCTTTCCTCTATTCGTTGTGGGATAAAATGGGGTTCCAACACTCCCCCGCCCGTGAGACCCCATTTATGGGTCACACGTGAAATTCCACACATCGGCAACCACGTGGAGTACAGGCTCATCCCCTGGCTCTGATACCATGTGGAATTTTTCAAGTCAATGGGCCGAGGGCCCACTCCAACAACACACCTGCACAATCCTCAGGTGTGGGATTTTATCACAAAAGGTCTTGATGTTAGCTAGAGTAGGGTTATTCTATATAAATGGGTCTTTGCCCTTTCCTTTGTCCGATGTGGGATAGAATGGGGTTCCAACACTCCCCCGCACATGACACCCATTAGTTAGAGTGGGGTAATTCTATATAAATGGGTCTTTGCCCTTTCCTCTGTCCGATATAGGATAGAATGGGGTTCCAACACTCCCCCGCACATGAGACCCCATTTATGGGTCACACGTGAAATTCCACACATCGGCAACCACGTGGAGTACGGGCCCGTCCCCTGGCTCTGATGCCATGTGGAATTTTTCAAGTCAACGGGCCGAAGTCCCACTCCAACAACACACTTGCACAATCCTCAGGTGTGGGATTTTATCACAAAATGCCTCGATGTTAGTTAGAGTGGGGTTCTATATAAATGGGTATTTGCCCTTTCCTCTGTCCAATGTGGGACATAATGGGGTTCCAACACTCCCCCGCACGTGAGACCCCATTTATGGGTCACACTTGAAATTCCACACATTGGCAACCACGTGGAGTATGGGCCCATCCCCTGGCTCTGATACCATGTGGAATTTTTTAGATCGACAGGCCGAGGGCCCAGTCCAACAACACCGATATTGCCCCCACTTTACCACCTGCACAATCCTCAGGTATGGGGTTTTATCAAAAAATACCTCGATGTTAGTTAAAGTGGGGTAATTCTACAGAAATTGGTCTTTGCCCTTTCCTCTGTCCGATGTGGGACAGAATGAGGTTCCAACAGGGTCAGTTGATAAACTCATGATTCATTAGGGAATCTTCTTGACCCGTGCGGTTCATGTTGTAATTGGATTAGTCATATTCATTCTCATTAAGTCATGTTCATCAATTCATCATACTCTCTTATTCAAATTTTTCTCATAATGTTGCAGGGACGCCCACTTTTTGTTATGCTCGTTCCTGCAAGCGTAATCTTCTTGGATCTTGATCTCTAACAGATCATTGTTTACGAAATCGATGCTGCTGTCTAATATTTTGACCTACCATAGTTTCCGCCAATTTTAGGGTTTGAATTTGAAATCATCTTCTTCCTCCTCACTTTACCAGCTTGTGAATAGGGAGTTGCCTATGTTCTTTTACTGGCAATAATGGAGTAGTTGGTTTTGGGTTGGTAGATGAAAATTACTATTCTCTGTTGGGTGTAAAAGAAAATTTTCTTTTTCTGTTCTTACTTAAGGGCAATGTTGGAAGTTTGATTAACAAATTTTGTTAGTTGGGTCTAGACATACATTGAATATGGGTTTAAATAAAATTTCTTTTTTAATATACACACTATTGACTTTATTTTGTTTCTGAAAATTTTCCAGTTCGTTCTTTTAAGCATCAGAACGAGTGAGTGTTTAGGGCGTTTAGGTGTGGCAAAAGCTTACCGAAATTTGGTAGAGATTGACATATTTATAGGAGGAGAGGGTCGGCCACAGTGTGTTAGGGTTTTGCCATACATGTGGCAGCATCTTATTGGCCAAGGCATGAGCAAAGAATATCCCAAAGATATAAAATGAGAAATAATATCTTGAGATAATGATGGTGGCATCCATAATTGATTAAAATAGGGATTACTTACTTGATGGAGTCAATCTTCAATTGGGAATGTATTAAAGATTAGATTCAATATTACCCTTTTACTTTTCCTTGCCACGAGCAGTCGTCTTCAGCTACTTGAACCTTCAGAGGTGCTGAACTGTGCGTGTAAGTATTTGACAGACCTGCTCATTTAATGAGAATAATCTTGTCTTTCGAATAGGGGTGAACTCTGAGGACAGTTAAAACAGATGGCCGCCTAGAGCCCACGATCTAGAGAACCACCGAAGAAAATTATATATGTAATTCAGATGTATAAATACAAAATGATATGTTCTAAGCATCACCTAATTATTTTACAGGCGTGGTTTCAATTCATTTCTGGCATTGCTAGTTATTTTTTTCCCACATTTAATGTAGATAAAAGCCCCAACATTCGTTACCCCTCTAGTAGAGCATCTCTAATGATAGATGCATATATCTTGAATTAGGCATTTAATGTTTTTCTATTGGCCATAAAGCTCTCTAATGGGAGGATGTAAAATATTTATGTTCTGCTGGAAAACGTAAAGTATAAATATATATATATATATAGGGGTGTGCTATCCACACACCCTTTTTTACTTCTCACACACCCCTTGTTAATTTATGTCATTTGATCTTCTTTAATTCATCCGATCCAAAGGCCGAAAAAAGGGTGTGAGAGAAGTAAAAAGGGCTATGTGGATATCACACCCCTATATATATATATATATAAAGATATATATATATATATATATATATATATATCTTTATTTACATCTTTAGAAGATGCGATTATAACACAAAAATTCAGGAGAAAAAGCTAGCAGAAGACCTATGAAAACTTAGAAAAAAAAACTCTAAGAAAAGACATGAAGTACTTAGAGCTAATAGAAGACATAGTACAAAACCGAGGCAATAACGTTTTAGGATTCATATAGCCAACCCCACTTAATAGGATAAGGTTTTGTTGTTGTGTGTACATATTTAAAAGGTGCGCCCTATGAGTTATAGAGAGAAGAATAAATGAGATCCCAAATGCACATCTCCTTCATTGGGGCCAATCACAACGACAAGTGGCAACTCCACATTAACTACATTCAATCCCACATTAGCCAAGTCAAAAAAGTTCCTCGAACTTTGCCCCTATAAAAGGCAACCTCTACTCCCTTCAAATGGTTAATCATTAATTACTATTCAACATTATATTATCAATAAACACGCCCACGTGATGCCTCAAACATACTTTGCTAACTCAAGCATCAGAGACTCTTAGTCAGTACCACACCGGTGTCTTTCGATGCTTACTCTATCCTCCTTGCAGGTTGCTTCACCCGTTTACCCTTGATCAAATCGCCCTCGCAAAGGCCATATAACCACACTTTATGTTGACTCAAGGTTCTTTGTCCATCAATATTTAACGACGTCTGTGAGAATCAAACCACGACCACATGTTAAAAGTACCTAATAAAATTATGATTTGCAAGATGTTCTCATCTGATATATACCAACTAATTTAAGATCTATTAACACCGTAATGATATCACGAGATTCCTAATATAGATAAATCACCATCTAAAGACAATTATGTCTCTCCCCAAGCGGTGAGCAAACATATTAGCTTCTCTCTCAAAACAAGTTTTTAAACAAAAAGTGTTCGCGTCAGGAATTTCCGTCGGGGATGTCTCTTGGCCGACGAGCACACAGCTCCCCGGGATGGTTGGCGCCGGTTGAGGGCTGTTGTCGGGCTTCTGCTTCACTGTCGGGCTTTGTCAGGCAAGGCTTGTCGGGCAAGGCTGAAAGAGAAGGACAGAGTTAACTTTGAGAGGTGCCTTGGTGGGGCCTTAGGTGTAGGCCTTGAGGCTCACAATCAAGATTAACTTTTAAGTGCTCAGGCGTGCCACTGCCATCTTCAGCATGGCAGATGTGAAATGGATGTCGAGTTTTAGTTGTATATATATATATATGCCCGAGAAACTGTGTTAGTTATGACAGGTGCCTTTGTGGGGCCTTAGGTGTAGGCCTTGAGGCTTCCAATCAATAACTAAACCAGTGCTTGAACACACAATATTTGTTCCATTGATTGCAGGAGTCTTATAACTATTATACTTCTGATTACCCGAGTCCGAGAGATAGAACGAACCCAAATGGGTGCCTTTGTGGGGCCTTAGATGTAGGCCTTGAGGCTTCCCATCAGAATTCGTTCTTATACTCAAACGTTCTAGTCCGCAGAACGGAATGAACCCAAATAGGTGCCTTTGTGGGGCCTTAGATGTAGGCCTTGAGGCTTCCTATCAGAACTCATTCCGTGCTCAAGCGTTCTAGGGTAATCATAATATAATAGGAATAAAACTAAGGAATAGGTCGATTACTTGCGCCCCAAGTAACTTCGGACTTCTTGTTTATCAAGGACTGTCGTGGATGGGTTAAGTCCACATAAGGTTCTTTTTATGCCTTGAAGCCAAGGACTTTTAAATGATCAAATAATTACATGCCTGAGGGCTTAGAACTTAGATCTGGTTTGAACAATGAAGATATATTTAAATCGGATTCAAGTGCTGAGAGAGTCTTTTGATAGTCATTTTACTAGAAATAATTTGAATACAACTGGAAGTACACAACATATTGCTAGGCTAATGAATGAAAAGACAAGAAACAAAGAAGGACGGGCAAGGTTTAACCTTGTCGGGCAAGTCTGATCGTCTTGCAGGGTCCTATCTTTGTGGTTTATCAGGGGTCTGAAGGCTTAGAAAGGGGGATAAGGAGATGAGTTTATAAGGAGAAATCGATACTACATCAAGTTTGAACAAGGTAGCAGAGCTATTACAAGGGTTTGAATGAAGGTTTATCCCGAGAGGGATGAAGGCTTGGGCTGACTACAGCTTCGTTTTGAAGGAAAATCTGGCTTTGAGCAGAGTTTGTGCTTGCATTTGTTTGTTTGTTTGAGTGTCCTTATTCCTGATTTCTCTTTCTTCTTTTATAGACAACTCAGCTTGGCCTCTTGTATCAGCAGCCTTGCCCGAATACAACTTGAGGGGCAGTGACTCATCAGCTATTTTACTTGTTCTACCATTATAAAGTACTTTATGGGATGTATAGCTGGTCAGTCTATACCACTTGGCTTTTGGGTAGGTGAGCAAGTGGTCATATGAGCTGCACCTAGTCGGCAAGGGCCATTTCTGCTTTCTGGGCTTCGGCTGGACTTCGGCCATCTTCCCTTCGGGGCCTCCCTTTTGGGCAACCTCCCTTCGTGGCCCAAGTTCAAGTTTTGATCCAAACAAAAAGATTTGGAGACCAATTGGTGTACTCATCTTCCTTTCATGTCCTAATTCATTTTGTAAAAGAATAAAGAAGGATTTGAGAAAGCATCATAGCTAGTGATTCAACCCGCATGTGATGAGATTAGGTAGATGAGAGTGACATTGTCAAAACTAAAATTCAATTGGATATTTGCAATTTTGGACTCTCATATACATATGAAGCTCAAAGTTGACATAGAAAAAGAAGACAAAAACTTGATAGTCTTGATGAGTCGACGAGAAAGCGAAACCTTCATTTACAGTGAATTTATGTATGTAACTTTACTAAAATAAGTTGTCAAGAGTATCAATTTCATATTGGGAAAAGGAGGAATTTTGCATGGGCTACTTTTTATGTTGCCAATTGGTTTTGTTGTGAATCCTCAACTTTCTTCATGATATCAAAGCAGATTGTCCCGTGTGTGAAATCCAATGGCCACATGTGCTCCATCTCACACGATTTGCATTGTCTACATGCTAGGGTTGAAAATTCGCAGTACATGAGGAGGTGTTGAGAGTATCAATCACATTGGAGAAAGGAGGGACCTTGCATGTCCTTATAAGTAGTTGAACTACTCTCCATATTGCCAATTGAATTTATGGTGAAGCCTCAATTTCTTCACTAACATTGGTTTGCTTTCAACGAATTCATAATAATAGTGTGACTTGTTTCTTAATTATCATTTTTTTTTCTTGAATTTTAAACCCCTTGGTTTATGTTTTCCCATAGACACCAATGTGATGCAAAAAGTTTGAATATGATGATATGTGAAAATGAGAAAGAGTAAACGAAAGAAGTAAACATGCAACTTCACAAGCACAAGCACAAAAGAATTATGGATAATACTTGCATCTCCCATGTGGAATGCACGTATTCTTTTATTTGCAAATAACGTATTTTGACCAAACAAAACTAAGAATTGAAACTGGTATTAATCTTCATTTGAAGATCATTCTTACAAAAAATTATTTGAATTGGAGATCGTTTAACCATCTAAACATATTTAAAAATGGACGGTTCTTCATGAATATATAACTTAGCACTTACAATATCGATTTGTTTTATACATTTGAATGACTAAATGACCTCTAATTGAAATGATTTTTTATAATGGTGATCTTCAAATGAAGATTAAGAAATTGAACGTTTCCGATTATAAAACTTACACGGTCAATAAACGTTATTCGTAAGGAAATAATGCAAGTATTATCCAATACTAATATCGAGGTTCCCCTAATTTGTGATATTATTAATTGAAAAATATATACATACAGGACACTTTTCAAAAGTTAATAACTATGAAAGATGACATCATTAACATTTTTTTCTCTAAAGTTTAAATTACGAAAATGCTCTTTATAGTATATTTTATGATTTAAGTGCGTGTCTACACCGTCCTTATCTCCACCCAGCATGATGCGACCGTCACAAACTATGAGATTTCCGCTGACCTACCTTGATGAGAAGAGAATCTCCATCTTAACCACTAGGCCGCTTTGTATTGGGGGTCCTCATGGTGATGCAGGTCTTACTGGACGCAAGATCATTATTAATACATATGGTGGATGGGAAGTTCATGATGGTGGTGCAAATTTAAAAAGCAAATTTCCATAATTTCATACTTTTTCAGATATTTTTTTTTGTATTATTTGTTTATCATTTTATTTCAATTTTATGTTATATGTTATTTCATCACTACTGTATGTATAAAAAGAAAGAGACTTTTGTCGAAATTGATAGCACTGTAACTATGAAGCTAGAGTAGTAACTAGCTCTATCAAACCTGTGATTTCTTGCACATCATATAAGATTTGGTGTTCTCATAAAATTATTATTTTGTTAAGCCAATAGATAAATTAGTGAAATTTTGTAAATTTTATCATTCATCGGAAAGAAGAAAATGTGAGAAAGAGATGTTTAAATATATAAACTGATTCTTTTTTTTTTTTGTTTTTTGAACAAATCGATATTATCTACACTAAGGGGAGGGGGTGTCGCCTTTGGCAAGAGTTGAACCTAAGACCTCTCACTAATCAGTGAGGAGGAATACCACTAGACCGTAGTACTAGTGACAACTGATTCTATTAAAACTACAAAATGATTTTACTAAAAAGTATACAAAACTGATCCTACATATATTTAAAACTGATTTTGCATAAATGATCAATGAGGGGTTGGACTAATGGCATTTATGTAGTTTTCTTGAAAATATATAAACTAATTTGACTAAAACTATGCAAACCGATTCTACTATAAAGTGTACAATTTAATTCTATATATATTTGAAACCGATTCTGCAAAAATAATTGAGTTGGACTGATGGCATGTATGTAGTTTTGTTGAAAATATACAAACTAATTTTACTAAAACTATACAAACTGATTCTACTAAAAAATATACAAAACTGATTCTACATATATTTGAAATTGATTTGCAAAAATGATCGATGAGGGGTTGGATTGATTCTAGTAATAAATGATACAAACTGATTCTACATATAGTTTCGAAAGTGATCCTACAAAAATGGTCAATGAAGGGTTGAACTGATAGTAAAAATTAATTTCTTTGAAGTTGTGTGGGCTGTGCTACGTTAACAAACACAATTGTTAGGGGTATGGCTATTATTTTTAAAAATTATTTCCATGTTTTTGGGCTGGCTTAGATATTTTTGTAATTTTGTCTCTTCTTTCAGTGTTTAAAAACTAGTGAAGTTTCTTGAAATATAGTTATATTTTTGTCACTATATGTAACGCTCCTTACTAATTAGTTTTTTTTTTTTTTCAGCCTTGTTAATTAGTATTTATCGCAACCATTTTGTCTGAGTACTTAAGCAATCTATGGTTCTTGGTAATTAATAGTGGTTATTCCAAATAGGTAAGAAATCTAACGGCTTCAGCATACACCAACATCATGCTGCAGTATTCTTACTAATAAAGTAGACGGTGAACACAAGTCACAAGTGACGCAATAGATTAATTATGTCATTGAACAGTGCTGGAATGCTAACATTAAGATTTTGATAATACAAAGTGATCTTAGCCATTTGATGAAATAATATTGTTAATGCCAATGTTAGGTTTGGATCAAGAAACTTCTCCCTTGTGATGGAGTCTCTATACGTAAAATAAAGCTTTAGTCAGCCCCTCTCCTATACAAAAAATAATTGTCTATCATTTTTTTCTTGTTGGACCAGTATCTGTGTCTAATCGTATAAGGAGGAGTGCGTAGTATAAATGGGAGTCTGTTCCGTACTCTAAAATACTTCCGCAATCGAGAAATGTAAGCAAGACAACAGAGACGATATATATAGTGAATGTTACTGTTAATAATTAGGCATTTCTTGGAGTTGCATATAGTCTTTAACAATGTTCATTCTGCAGAATATAAATATTTAGATGAAATCGTATATGATAGCAGCAAAAATATATATGGCCGCCTCCAAAACTGTCCTTGTATTGGAACCATTGAAGCATTGAAAGTTCCACATAGAGAAACTGTTGCAATTGAATCCCTCTTTTATTGAAAAGTGGACTACAAATTTCATCGAAGCCTTATGTGTTAAACAGTAAACCCATACCCACTGAATTGCACATATGTGAAAGTTTAGAAATATGTGAAATTGTAGGATATTTATAAAAATTTGTGAAATTTGTAGGAAATATGAAAATTATGTGAAATTGTAGTAAAGTTATGATAATCTGTGAAATTTGTAAGAAATGTTTCAATTTGTTAAGATTTTAGCAATATGTGAAATTGTAGGAAATTTATGAATATTTGTGAATTTTGTATGTGAAATTTTAGTAAAGTTATGAAAAATTGTGAAATTTATAGGAAATGTTTAAATTTGGTAAAATTTTAGAAATATGTGAAATTGTAGGAGAGTTATGAAAATTTGTAGGAAAATAGGAAAATTATGAGAAATTTGGTAAAATCTTAGAAATTATGATTTATTCACAGATGTCCTCGCACATGATCACTAGTGACTACCGCTCTGCCTCAACCTCTGGTCAGAGTGAGTGGTCAACCCCCAGCGCCACTTAGGCGGCTAGCAGGACCCAGCGGCCACTACCGAGTCGGCCGCCGACGAGTAGTTCTGCACCGTTGACCTAGGCAGCCTTATCTACCAAGCTCAAACCCCTTCTAGGGCAGCCTTAGCACAAAGGCCGACTCGGCGGCCTTGGAGGAGGTAGGGATTGGAGAGCTCACCATCGGCCTGGGACAAAACAAAAAAAAAAAAAAAAATTGAGGGATTTGTAGGGGCTTGGCAAGCAACTAGATCACTTGGGTCACACAGAAGTGGATCTGAGTTGTATATCTTCCCAGTCACCGTCGAGCGAGTGACAAATTTAACAGTTTGTGACTCATGACATGGGTGGCATCATCTGCAACAAATGTCCCATAGTCACCAACCCGTAGAAGACGCATAGCTCCCAGGTCCATGTAGAAATGAATCAACAACTTTTATACAATAATTTATTAATTTTTTTTCCTTTACTTATTTAATGTAGTTGTAAACTATACAATTTTTTTTTTGGGAATTTCATGCCAACTTCGAGCAAGACACGACGGACAAGGCTTGCCTCGAGTACATAAACCTGGTGTGAAGTTAGTGGTATAAGGATTGGAAGTACGAGGTGCACAAGTACTACCAGACTTGTGCGCCGCCTAAGGCAGCTCCTACATATCCACCCCAAAAGTTTATGGAGATGGTGGGCGAGCGGCAGTGATTGTGCACTCATTTTTAAAGTGAAAAATTCCAAGTATTGTTTAAGTTTAATTAATATTTTTTAGTGAACAGAAAACTTGGTAGCAAAAAAGGGAACCGCGAGAAGAAGTTGTACTTCATCACTTCGTTTCTCGACCCTTATCCTACCAGGTCAAGGAACAGCAAGCGACTGGTTCGCATTTCCCAGAGGTGTAGGTTTGGGAGGAGATGCATGCCAATTATGCCAGGTCGTGAGCGACATTTTTTTATGTATTCCTTTCTATGTTTTAATTTTAACTTTCACTACAATAAATAAGGTTTAAATTATGATCAATAATCTTAATTGTTTTCCCTTGTTTTGTTTTGTAGGCTTCTATGATGCAAAAGAAGGACAAGTACCTTGCCAACCTTTCCCAGCATCAACTGGACGTGCCTTATAGAAGAGCTGACACTTGATCCAGAGGTGTCTCTATAGTTGTTGATAGACCAGGTTAGACGATGGAAAGGCAAGGAACTTCGCGGCCTAGAAGCGGGTCAGGTTCGGGACCTCAGAGGGTCTTCTTCTTTAGCGAGCTCTAATCCTTTGGCTAAGACAAATTCCAAACTTCAGCATGTGGAGATGGATCCAGCCCGTCAAAAAGAAGAAGTTGAGCCCCTACAAGAAGAAATGACACCCTTGACACAAACCGCTACGCGCAACCGAGAATTAATGCTCATGTACTTTGCTATAGTAGCTCAATCCTTGTCAGCTTCTGACATCAGGATTTTTGAGCCCCAGACCGACGTTGAGGAGCCATTCCCCCACCCTCCCTAGTAGTTCATATTTATTTTTTTAGTTTCTTTACTTTAATTGTTCGAACAAATTTATTTTCAATAAAAATATTGTTCTTTAATATTTATTATAAATATTTTTTTAATAATTAGAATTAAATAAAGATTAAGTACCTATTAAAAATATGACAATCGTTAAGCTGAAGTTAATTTTTCAAACATAGATTATATTCAAAACTCACCAATTGTGTATTTTATGGACAATATTAATACTAGTTGCCTCAAAACCTAAATTTCAAACATAGATTCTAAAATATGGAATTCAATGTTCAAATAGGTCTAAAAACCCCAGACATTACACGCCATTTTTTAATATTAGTTGACTCTAGTTAATCTAATGTTTTTTAAATTAAAAAATGTTAGCCCGGCGGAAGTTTCGTCTCGCAAAATTAATTTTATTTTTTTATTTTTTGTTTTTCCGGCTTTTTTTGGTCAAGTTTATCACGTTGTTTAATTCTCTGCTGGCCGACGAGATATCCTTGCCGGGCAAGAATATTCCGTCGGGTCAATCAAGTTAACATATATTTGCCAGATGAATATATTCGTCGGGTTAACTTTGTTTTTCCCGACGGAATTACATTTTCACCGTTAAGACTTCATGCGACGGATGTTGCTCGACTAATGTGGTATGAAAGATGTGGTAAATTTAGCATTGTTCATATAAAACATGTTGACAACAACTAATATTTTCCTTAATTATATATGATTATCGCCGGTAATCAGGTATTTCTTGGATTACATATGCATATATAATCATAGTCATACTAAAATGCCCATTCCCAACTTATAGTGGTACGTTCACTGCATCTAAGGTCGGTTTGAACAAAGGTCCAACCCTAATTAAATTCCTAGTAGTAATAAATAAATATATGTTGTTACAATATGAATATTGATATGGATTATATAATGTGTATTTCATCATCATATACTTGATACATTTTCCCAACAACTTTTACTTGCGGCGAATCTGAGAACGGCAGCGGGGATTCCTAAAAATAGTCAAATTAATTTTTTTTTTTTAACAAAAGGTATTATTTACACTAAATGAGAGGAGGTGGACTTAGCCTCACAATGTGCTAACAATAAAGTGGTTCAAATTCACCTTTGTCAAGAATCGAGTTTAAGACCTTTCAATTAAATTATTAAGAGCCACAAAAAAAAGACTTAGGAGACAAACATAATTCATCTCCTAAGGACAGCGTTCATCGCCCAAATTTTTAGGTGACGAAATTTTGTTGAGTAAAATTCATCACGCAAAAGCCGTTGCAAGACACTTTTGTTGATGGTTACAAATATTCATTGGCCAACGAGATCTTTTCCGACGTGCATGGCGATGAACCTCCGTCCGGTGAGTTTGTGTTGGCCGTGTTGGTAATAAACATCAGTTGTCTTCAGTCTTGATGATATTGTACCTACAAAACAATCAACACCTTTGATCAAATACCAAACCCTCACGCACCCACAAGGTGGGGGAGGGGGGTTTGGCCAATGGATCCTTGATACCTAAGTCAGTTTATCTCAAAAGAGTGAGTGTTTAGGGCTTGTATGCGTACCAAAAGCTGACCAAATTGGGTGGAGATGGAGGTATTTACAGGAGGAATTGCCGGCCCGTTTAATGAGGGCAATCTTGTCTTTCCTGATAAAAAGCCCATGAGTCATCTTTTGGATTTTTGGGATTACTTTTGGCTCCACAAATGCCCATTCACCTGTTGGGCTGCAAGCAGAAAAAGGCAGTAAGTATAGAAATATCAAGCTGCATAGTTAAGCAGAGGGTTGTTTCCTAATTTAAAGTAGATTTTCCACTTTAACTTGAAAATAGAGGCTTCTTTGGAAAGGGAAAGTAATTACCACCAAAACCTATGTAAGCCTACCTCAAGCAGGGGGTTAAATAAATTTGGAGAAATTTTTTATCCTAACAAGAAAGAGAGAATGCTAGAGGATATTGTAAACCCTTCCCCTAGTTTTCTTCTTTGCTTGCCCTTGCAAAAAGTTGATCATTGGCATTGGTATTTTTATCTACACCACACCAAGGTAAGAGAAAAAAAATATTTCCTTTCTTCTTCTTGGGTTGTGTTGCCGTGGGGCAACCATTGAGGTGGTGCAGTGTGTCCGTTGGTAGGAGCTGGAAAGGCGTAACGAGGAGCCACGGTGTTGAGGCGTTGTGCATGCTAGGCTTGGGCTGAGGCTAATGGTGCGGCTTGGCTGCTATGACATATGAAACAGAGAGGTCAACACGAGCTAGGCTCCCTAGGCCAGGGGCTTTGGCGCAAGTCTTCTACGTTGAAATGGGAAAAAAGATGTGACGTTTTATGGCATGGCCGAAATCAGAGAGTTGGGCCGTGGGGTCTGGCACCTTTAATCAAAGACCAAAGCCTCACGTACCCATATGGTAGGGGAATGGGGTTTAGCCAATGGATCTTTGATACCTAAGTTAGTTTCTCTCAAAAGAGTGAGTGTTTAGGGCTTGTATGCCTAAAAGATTACCAAATTGGGGTGAGATGAAGATATTTATAGGAGGAATGGTCAGACCTTTTAATGAGGGCAATCTTGTCTTTCTTGAAAAAAAGCCCACGTGTCATCTTCTGGATTTTTGGGATTACTTTTGGCTCCACAAATGCCCCCTCACTTGCTGAGCTGGAAGCAGAAAAGGGCAGTAGGTGTAGAAATATGATGTTGCATAGGTGAGCAGAAAGTTGTTTCCTAATATGATGTAAATTTTTCACTTTAACTTGAAAATAGAGGCTTCTTAGGAAAGGGAAAGCAATTTCCACCAAAAACTATTTAAGCCTACCTCAAGCTGGGGTTAAATAAATTTGGATAAAATTTTTATCCTAACAAGAAAGAAAGAAAGCTAGAGGATATTGTAAACCCCTCCCCTAGTTTTCTTCCTTGCTTACCCTTACAACGAGTTGATCATTGGTGTCGTTTTTTTTTTCTCTAAGCTACACAAGGTAAGAGAAAAAAAAATATTTCCTTTCTTCTTCTTGGGTGTGCTGCCGCGGGGTAGCCGTCAAGGTGGTGCAGAGTGTCAGCTGGTAGGAGTTGGGGTGGCATAGCAGGGAGCCATAGTGTTGGGGCACTGTGCCTACTCGACTTAGGCCGAGGCTAGTGGCACGACTTAGCCGTTGCAAGATAAGAAAAAGAGAGGCCAGAGCGAGCTAGGCTCCCTGGGCAATCGTGGGTTAGGCTCCCTAGGCCAAGGGGCCTGATGCTAGTCTGCTGTGATGGAAGGGGAGAATAGGTGGGCCATTTTATGGCTTGGTCGAAATGAGAGAGTTGAGCATGGGGTTTGGTGTAAGGGCGCTGAGCTCTGCGACTTTCTCCATTATTTTTTTTTCTTCTCCTTCGAGCTGGCCTTTGAATATTTTTTCCATGTCTTCCGTGCAGGACTTCTGAGATGTCTTCGTCCAATAGCAAAAGTGATGAATATCATCCACTTTTGTATCGTCAAAGCGGGTATTCCGAAAAGGTGGGCTACTTTAGGTATGCTTATTTTAAGATCAATTGTGATGAGTTTTTTTTTTTGGGATTTCCTCAAGACGTATAAGCATGCAATTACATTGGGAGTTCGCGTCAAACGGGTGAGGAATAAAAGCAGCCATGAACCATGCAATGCAGCATTCAGAGCTAAAAAGAGAGCTATCAAATTCCACCCATACTACTTTGTGTTGGGATTTTCCTTCCCACCCCACCTCTTCCAGAAGGTGATCTACTTCATGAAGTACGCACCTACTCAGTGCTCCCCAAATGCAGTTCATGTAGGGTTCTTCAACTTGTGCAAGTTTTTTTATTTGGGCTTTAACTGCCAACGAATTCTAGTACTTCTTTGAGATTAGCCATAAAGATGGAATGGGGCAACTGAGGTCTCGCCATTGGTTGTTCGAGACTTCGAGCAAAGATGAACATGAGTGGGTGAGAGGCACCTTAGAGATCAGCAGAGAGTAGGAGTCTGACTCCTCGCCTTATATAAGCATTTTAGTTGAATTCATAGATGGTAAGTGAGCTGCTTTGTTTTTGGTCTGCTTGGAATTCTGTTAAGCTACTCTTGACTTTAAGTTTTTGATCGGCCTCTTTACTTTGGGCATATTCAGAATTTAGCTTAACTCCAAGACCTACGTCAGATAAGAAGAAAGTGCATGTCACCCTAGGCATTCCTATTAAGTACCGTGAGTGGATCAAGGAAAAGATGTTTGCTCGTCTGATTGTCGTTGTGGAGCGTGCTACCAGTGAAGGTGAAAAAAATGGACCTTCGTCACCTACTCTAGAGCCGTCGATTGAGAAGAAGCCAAAGATTTCCTCTGCTGCTCGTGGGGGCTTGACTGATGTTGAAAAGCTTGTCATTGATCTGACTTTTCCCAAAAGAAAGAAATAGGTTGAGCTACCGGTGGTCCTATAGGCATATCGCACGACGATCTGAAAGCTACAGTGGAAACACCATTCTCTATGGCTTACGAAACAAAGGTTGTCATCCCCGTTCAAATCACAACCATGCTAAATACGTTTATCAAATAGTGAACCACCTTGGAAAATTTGGGGATTAAAGGAAAACTGACCTCAATTTCACAGAAGAACGTTGGGATTGCGCTCAAGTCCGAGTAGCAGCAGATCCGATCGTACTACAATAAAGGCTACAAGCAGGGGACCTAGTCCTAAGATAAGTCTTTCAGAACACTAAGATCCTAGGAAAAAGGCAAACTCAGAGCAAACTGGAAAGAACCATACAAGTTCCCCAGAATGAGGGGCAATGTATCTTATCACTTGGAGCATATGGACAGGACCCCGATCACCAAGAAATGGAACATCATAAAGCTCAGAAAGTACTATCCGTAAGTGTACCACACGAACTACACGATTCCCTTTCCGTGATATGCAGGTAGTCATCTCTGAATCCAATCACAACGCTGTCGCCTATGCGAAGACAAGCCCACAGAGAACTCATCTCCTTACGTCCCACCATAGGTTTATCATCAAAAGTGATCCCTAGTGTAATTTTTGCATCACATCATTTTTTTCTTTGAACTACACCAGTGATTTGATTCTCCATCTCGGAGATATGTAGGTAATCCTTTACGGATTCAATCACACCCATCATCAATCTAATTCTACTTTGAGTAATGAATAAAGAAAAGTTATTTGTCATAAATGTTTGTTTTCTCTTTTATTTGCAATGCAGGGGAGTACCCTACTTATTTCAAACTAGGCGCTAACTTTGAAAAACTTCTCACGAATGCACGTCTAAAAAAGTTCAAAGTAATGTTGTTAGAGGAGTTTCTCTTAGCCTAGTCTGTCTTAAATGGTTAGCATCTTGGGAGACTCGAATAGTAATAAGCGCAGTTACGATTAGCATGCTACAAGCACGAGCACATGACGCCCTGACTTGGGAGTCCAATTTGACCTTTAGAAATTTTATGTAACTAGCAAGATTGTGGGTTATAACATTCAAACCCGGGCTCTACGCCATTCCAAGGAATAGTCGAAAAGGCGATCTGAAAATCATCCAAATGTGGCTCTGAACTTCAACCCCAAGTACGACTACTTCTATCTTAGACCAACTTACTAATTCAAGTATGTTCTGCAACAAGTGTTAGCACGTCCAAATCGGGCATCTAGACTAGGCAATCCCCACAGGGATTTTATTCCAACGGAGCTCTAATACAAGGAAATACTTTGGTCAAGCCAACTAAGGTAGTCCGGCTGAAAATGCTCAGGTCCAAGGCATATAGTGTTTGACAAAAGGATTCAAAAAGTGTTTTCCACCCACATGCTGACGACCATGATTCCAAAGAACTTTCATTTAAGATTCATTGGAAATGTTCGCGCAACCCAGTCTAGGAAGAAAAACTCATTTCCCACACTACATTGCAATTGTCGAAGCACTTAGCCCAAAAACTGTTGGAAATGTGCCCTAAAGCCATTCATATGATGATACTTTACGGATATTTCACATGTTAAACTAATCTAGTTTACATATAAAGGGCAAACATTATTGTTTGAGACGTCTCATATAAATGTTATATGCTTAAACGATAAAGTCCAAGGAATATGTGATTGGGAGAATGCAATCTAATGAAGTTAGATTAATGAGACCATTCTTTCGTAGACACATCCTAAACGTTCCTGATCATAGGATTGCCAATTGGGCATTGACAGTCCGATAAGATCAGTACGTACTATGCCTTCTCTCAGGGAGAGTGACTAGTCTCGAGTCATTGGTGTGTGTGACATCAAGACAAGTACGTAGGTGCTCAATAGAGAATGAGTCCACTGAACACGATCAACGAGGAGTTCTCATACTCATGTCACATGAGAACTCATGTTTGGGATAATGCAAATTAGTCCTTTGACCTGAGGCATCACAGTTGTTGTCTTGTGGTTAAGTCCTTGATCTTTGATTATGTCAAAGTCACCCCATCGGGGTGTCCACGGCATCATTGGGGTTAAGCCACTTAGTCATGGAGACAAGTGAATGCGCAACAAGGGATCTCTAACCTTCAATTGGCTTGAGGGAGAATACTCTATGATATGATTAAAATCTCTGGCCAGAGTATGAATGAGATTGGGGAATGCGTTCCAAATCACATTCAAGGTAATCATAAAATGCAAATGAATCACATTGGATAGTAGACATGAATAAATAAACTATCAAACCAAACAATGTGGTCAAGATTATTAGATTAGAGAAAGACCGTATTGCATTTGTAATCCTAAACTGAATAGGTTCTCTACCTCTTCTGATTAGCTTGGGTAGCCATGATATGCTGCTAGGTGTCACTCATGGTTTGTGGAAGCCCTAAACGTGTGTAATCACTAAACGGAGAATTGAAAGTAAGTTTCAATTCACAATCGATGTAAAATGGTTTTAATCGCCCACTGCCTCGCTAAAAGGAACCTAATGTATCGTACACCGTGTAAGGTGGAGATTGAAGAAACAAAGGAGATGAATAAGAATAATTAAATGGTTTAATTATTTATGGCAAGGATTAATTAATATGTTAATTAATCAAACGAATAAGTTCGTTAAAGACCTCGGGATAGTTTTGGACCTTAAGGCCCAATGGGCTTCGAATGTCAAAGCCCATTGACTTAAGTTGTATGACAACTTAATGAATAAAGATTCACAAAGGCCCAAAAGCCCATATCCATTTAGTGTTGAATTAGGGTTTTTGGTTCTTTAGGTCATTTAAAGAAGTGACTATATAAAGAACTTTATAACCTAAAATTCATAAGTTGTTGATTTTAGAGAAAATTGGTGAGAACACAAAGCTTCCATTTCTCTCTAAGAGGCCAACCACCTTGGGGGATATTGTCTAGCAATTCTACTTCCTCAAGGTCACTCATTTCCTCTCCAATCCAACCTTGGTGTAGAATCTTTAGAGGTTCTCAATTTTGGGAACTTGGAGAACCTATTCTTCTAACCAAATCCATGGAGCTAAGAAGCAAGGAATGAAGGCCCTATCTCTTGGGTGATTATCCTTTGCATATGCAAAGAGGAATCTACAAAGGTAAATATTTCTCAACTAACAAATTGTTGTTTTTAAGTTGAGTCAAGGTTCACCAATCTACTAGGCTTTGAATTTCATGGTAGATGTTTTGTTTTTGAATGCATGAAAGCATGATTCTGCCTTTAATTGTTAATTGCATGCTATATGATGTTATTCAAATGAACATGTTTTTCACAAAATTTCCTTCAAAAACATGGGAGAGGTATGGAAAATGTCATTAACTTATATTTTGCATGATGTTTCTGATGTACGCGAAGTCGTCTCAGATCTGATAAATGTCGATAAAGAGGGGTTCCTAATGAGTTTAATGTTCAGTTCCTGGTACTAGAGTACGGTAGTACTATGGATATTACGATAAGAATCCTATGTAAAAGTTTAGGAGGTAATATTTTTCCGAACCAACATTACCAAGGTTTTTTTTTTAAACTCTGTCTCGGGCCTGCAAACTTATTCACATTTTTGCTATGTTTCATATTTTATTTCTCGAAGTTTGTTTACTTTGGAAACATTTATCGGATTGAAAATTCTTTATACCAAAAGATACATAAGACAGGAAGATTCTCATGCAAATGAATCATTGCTATCAAAGTTACAAAGAAGATCAAACTACTACAACGGTTTGGGGGAGACAAGCCTTTACCTCTAGCGAAAAAGAAAATTTGGAGTCGAAACTACATGTTGAAATGGAGCCATTGATTCAAGAAAGAATACTACCGTCAAGCTAGCGGCACGCTACACCCACATTTCTGCATACTGAGCACAACACTACATTTGGAGATCCACCACCGTCGTTGTCTACGAGCAGAGGAAATGGAAAGAAACGGATACGAAGAATTCACAACCCATCACCTTAAAGGAATTAGACACTAGTACATAGTCTGCATAAGGTGCCTACCCAAGAAGAAGGTTGGTGATACGGCTTTCTAGTGTTGTTTCAAATACTCAAGCCACATGAATGCCATTTGGGTGAGTGTTTGAATGAAGGACCCTCACCGTAATCGTCAAGAAGCATCAGATGAGGAAGAAAGCAGTGACAAAAGACCCTTCAGTGGATCTTCACGCTTCGTGCAGATCTTACCCTTTTATAAAGCCCACATAAATGAATGTTATAGAATGAGTTACAATAAGTGTGAGAAATTATGGAGCAAGTTGCAAGAAGCAATGAGACATTTATGAATATGTGTAGGGATTTACGGTAGGCAAAATCAATTTTTTGAGATCAAAGTTTTCTTCAACGAATTCAACGAAGGACTCGAAAGAAGATTATGGTTGGGCAAAGGAAAAATAGGCGTTGTGGCATAAATGAGGAAGGATTGAAAAAAAATTTGGCTTGAGAAGGCTATTTAATGACAAACCATGAGAGGATCTCACCGTTGAAGGCAAAGGGTCATCATCAAGTCAGCATGAATGGGGATCAAGGCCAATCAATGAGATGTACGATTTCATTTTTGAGGAGCGTGCGTGCAAAATGGAGGTGTGCATCATCATGATGGTTAATAAATGACGGAAATCGTGAACGACTCAACTATCTCCATTTAGTGAGCCATACCAAATTTCAAGATTTTGAAGACCAAACGGTACATATTCCGGCTTACTCCCAAAGGCATGGTCTTGGATAACAATCCATCCTCAATAAGAACGGATTGCCTCTTAGACAGATCATTAGGGGCAATTGTGGGACCATGATTTTCCAAGGCTAGAGTACGTCGAATATAGTTACCTTAGAAGTCCGGTTATGGACTCACCAGCTCTGAGCGGAGTTGTATCAGACGGAGTATCAGTGCCATCATCACTTTACTCTGGAGCACTGGCCGAAGTTCTAGCGACTCTACTGGATGACCATGATTGTTCCGCAAGACACACGATTTGATCTGGATATGGACACAATCATGTCCTGTAAGTGTTGGAGTTCCTACAACCTAGGGATTGGCATGTGCCACAAGCAATCACAACACCTAAAAGGATGCAATATCTACTTCTAAATATCCTCTGGAATTCTCCCGGCTTAGAACAATGGTTTTATCCTAAAAGGGTCTCTCTCCGCATGGTATAAATACACCCACCTAGGGTTCATCTATGGTAACGCAATCTAAACACTAGAATTCTCTTGCCTACTGTTTAAGTCTAAAATCATTCACCAACTTGATCATTAGAGAGGCTTTGGTTGGCACCCCTTCCCCCGTCTTAGGCTTGCTCACGATTGTTTTACTGTTTTGTAGGTTGCTCGAATTTACTCGGATTTGCACTCGGCCACCGCTCACAGAGGTGCGCGAATTTGGTTTCAACAATTTGGTAATGCAAACTGTTTTTATATAAAACTTATTAGTTATCGGGGTGTTCTAACTTCTTTCTCGTAACTTTCTCACCGTTTGCCCAACGAATTCACTTTGCCCATCAAAACCCTTTCGTCTCCTAAAACCTATGGAAAAAAACCACTTGTTTTGTTCCTTCATGTAAATATACTTTTCCCGACGGAATTGTTGTTCATCAGACAAACTTTAGTTGGCCAAATGATAATTTCAGCTAGTGAGCAAATTGTCCAACCTTCCATCACTATAATCTTTTTATTAAATATTTTTTTACTTGCAACGAAATTAACTAAGAGGATGTCTTCTTTGAAGTTTTTACATTTTCTAGACGTGCGCTCTAATAACACCGTTATAGTTGCCACTTAGTACTACAGTCTAGTGGTATTCCTCTTCACTTATAAGTAAGAGGTCTTAGGTTCGATTCTCACCAAATGCGAGTTTGAACCACATAATTGCTAGCCCAGCTGTTAAGCTAAGCATATCCCCTCCCCCTTAGTGTAGATAATATTATTTGTTAAAATAAAAAAAAAAAAAAAAAAAAAAGAGAGAACACTGCTATAGTTCCTACCAATGCTTCTCATGAAAAGCATGATATGTATCATTTTGGCGCTTAAATGTAAAATATATTTAGAAAAAACAAAACATGGATATTCCATGACCTTGGAGTTAATCTACCGCCCTTCTCATGACCGGAGAGGATCTTATCTGTCAAAGATTCCAAATTTACTGAGCATCTTACTTGCTAATGATACTAAATTGCTGAGTCAGCACCGGAGACAAAATCAAAGTGATACTACTAGAATCATTAACATTAAATAATCCTTAAACAATGAAAAAAAGTAGATGTCTCTGTTGGGATGTGTGTGCAACTGAGTCTTTTATATTTTCAGGGTTCAACATCTAAAGGTCAACAATATTAGTTATAATCTCCTCTAGCAAATGTTACAATGGAAAACGAAACGCATGCGTAAGTCCCCTTGCAAGTTAATAGCTTAGAGGATATAGTTTCACAAACAAAAGATATCTAATCACACTTCTTAATTATATTTAGCTCAATTTCAGAACTAAAGAGAAAAGTAGAAACAAACGAATGAAGGGGGTTTTTTGGATTGAAAAAAGAAAAGAAAAAACAATTGCAGGTTTCTTTTTTTGTTTTGAACTGGTTGGAGAACTTGGAGTTGATTATACTCGTAGTATATATATATGGTGTAACCAAGAAATTATATCTTCAAGTTCATAGGTATAAAAATGGCCCTCAAATGTGCATCAGTGCACAGAACATGACAAAATTTAACATAAATTCTAACAGATTTGATGATATGGGGTGGAGTTGAACATTTTGAAAGTTTTGGGGGGTTGGAAAAATTCAAGGTGCAATTTGGAACGAGGTCACATAAGTTCATGTCATGGGATACTGCTAAACGTGTCCCTAAATTTTGTTTGAGTGTTGATAACTTTCCTTTTTGTATTTAGTTTCAATTTTGAAAAGCGACTCTTATAGTGTTAATTTTGTTCTACGTTCAAATGATGTTTACCCCTTTTTGGCTTTTTTGCACGCAATGGTTAACTTGTTTAGACCGCATTCGCAAGATAACTTTTACTACTCTCACATCTTTCGAGAAGGAAATTTTGTTGCAGATAGCTTTGCTAAAATAGGCATGTCTTCTTCTCATTTAATTTGACATCATTCTCCTTTGTCGGTGGCTTGTGCTGCTTTGTATTCGGACTTTGCTAGCTTGCATGCCTTTTGCATTTCAAATTAATGCGTCATCCGCCTTTCAGGTGGCGGATTGGTTAGCCAATTATGGAGTTCATCATCCATGTGGTTTATCAGCATTTGGCTTGGCTTGGTTTGGTACTTTGGTTCCAGGTGGATGATGTATTGTTTTGATTTCGTCCTCCCGCTTGTATTTATTTTTTATCTCTCTTTTTGTTTAATTAAATTTTGAAGATAAGGGACAGTGGGGTTGTTCTATTGGGGAGTTAACTCTTTCTAATCGCTCTAGACATGAAAGAAGTAGTTTACTTTGTAGTTGATGGCTAAATTCTAGATCTTAGTTCTTCTAACTGCTTGTGCAAGTTTGGAGAGTAGGGCTACTATGTGGCTCGACTTGCCTAATCTGTCATCCTTATTTAATAAAATAAAATAAAAAAGTTTTAGAGAAAGAAAGTATGCGTGAGAAATGAAAGAATGAATAGGTGTGGAAAAAAGGTGGTGAGAGATACGTGGGAGAAAATATGCGTAGAATGCTACACATTTCATTTAATAATTAACAATTTTAGATTTTTTATATTTTATATTTTTACATTTCATTCGTTCTTCTTCGCTTATCACATTATTTACCACCATCCCACCATCCATCATTTCTCAACCACTAGCAAAACAAATGAGAATGAAGAAAAAAACAGAAATTAATGGTGCGCTATTATTAGTTTATTAATCGTATCATATTTATAGATTAATACAAAAAAATAAAATAAAAAAGAAATTAGGTTTCATTCTTGATTTTTTTTTCTTTTAATTTCTTAGATAGAATGTCTAAGGCTTTTAAAGATTTGATGAAACTACTTTTTTATAATTTTAATTAATTTACTAATTAATTTCAAGTAACACAAACTGTTATTACAATTAATTTATTAATTAAATCCAATATATAACAAACTCCTAAAATCTTACAAAAAAATATTGTTAATTATTTATGTCCCATTAATTTAATATATTTCAAAAGAAAAAATAAAATAATAACTTAATAATAACAAAAAAAAAGTTGGATTGTTGGTGGAAAAAAGGCACTGTCACTAGTAGGCAAAACTACTTGAGCGATAAACTTTTGCTCGACAAAGCAAAATCCGTCGCACAAGGTTGGGGAACATTTCGACGGAGAACTTCGTCTGGAAAAACGTTTGCATGACGAAAAAAAGATGTTCGTCGCGCAAAGCCAGTAAGAAAACTGCTGGTGATTTTTTTTTGGCGTGAAAATAAATGCGCAACAAAACTTTTCCCGCGGAACCTTTGTGCGACAAATGCATCGTCGTGCAAAGCTTGTTCAATTTCTATGGCAGAGCATTCAACACATGGGAAACCAAGGAACATTTACGCGACAAAGGCTTCGTTACGCAAGTTACAGTCAGTTTTGAGTCATAGCGTTCAGTGCATGTGAATCAATAGGAATCTACACTGTATTTAGTGCGGGTCTTTGCGCGACAAAGCCTTCGTCACGCAAAGACCCTAACCTTCCTATAACTATGCACTTTTGCTCTCCTTATTCTTCACAATTATGTTGTCCATATTCTTCACAATTATGTTCGTGCTGGGATGGAGGATAAAAACAAGGATAAGAGTGTGCACGCCGCCAACTCGTATGATTTGAGGCAACATTTTGAGTTCACGCATGTGATCGCTGTAGTCATGGGGAATAATTGTCCTACTGCGCATTCTTGGAAAGATGTGCACGAGAATATGAAGAAGGCGGTGATGGATGAATTATTAGTAAGTATACTGTTGATGGTTCAATAATTAATTTTGTGATTTTTTTTTGTTATATGTTGGAATTAATTATTTGCATATATGTGTAACTGTGTAAGTATACTCTTGATGATGATACAAATGAAGAGTTGATGAAGTTGATGGAGGCGGGCGTTGGAGGGAGGTTACAACCAGTGCCGTTATGACGTTGAGCGGAATGGAGCACCATCGAAATAGTAGTTTTAAATTTATGTTTTTGAGGACAATATTTAAATTTAAGGTTTTTTATAAGTTATGTGTTTGGACTTAATTATACTTTAATTCCTGTTTGGTTTTTAAATAATTGAATGAAATATAATATCAATTTATTTAAGGTTTTAATTTTTTTTAGAATAAATATTATAACTAAAAATTTGTTTGTGATTATGAAGTTTACTAAACATAGACAATGTTTATGTAAACTTCATAATTACAAACAAATTAGAGTCGTCGCCACAAGGTTTGCGCAACAAAGCTTGTTGTTGTGCAAAACCTTGCGCAATGGAACCTTCATTGAGCAAATCGCGTTCCATTTTAGGTCAGGTTATTTGGTGCAAGAGAATAAGAGAAATCAAAATCGTATTTAGTGCAGATATTTGTGCGACAAAGTCTTCATCACACAAAGTCCCTAACATTGCTATAAATATGCGCTTCTACTCTCCTTATTTTTCACAATTCATTTCGGAAACGCTTCTGCACAATTCGTCTGCAGATTATAATCAGTTCGTTCTTTGATTGTTGGTACGATGGCCGACAGTGGTGCGCGTTCGTCAAAGACAACGGATGGCGAAGGTTCCAGAAAAGATTTGCGTTGTAAATTTTGTATTTTTTATAAAAAAATTATTTACCTTAAGTATTATGAAAATATATTTTGTGGATAGACAAGAAGAAATTTTCTGCGATACGGGTCTGAGACACTTATGGTCGCAGCCGTTACCGAATCACAGTTGATGAAGTAATAAGGGTTGTGAAGTCAGAATAGCACGCTAGCTTGTGGTCCGACATTAGAGCATTGGTGCATACCAAATGTGTTGCGGAATTGGGAGTCTGGAAGAGCCATCCCCGAGGAGCTAAAGATGCACATGATTGATGAGTTAGCTATATTTGTTAATTTTATTAGGTAACTAATAATGTTTGTTAAATATAATAAAATAACGAGCTTTTAATTTATTAATTTTTGCATGATAGCCTAATTGCGGCATTGACAAAAAATGACCCAAATCTGACGAAGGCTATCGACAACACGTTCAAGTTGCGTTTCTGGGAGTGGAAGTTCGATAATCAACGCGCGGCAGAACTACAACAAGAACCACAACTATCGGGGGATGAGTAGAATAGGGTTTTTTATTTTAATTTTATTGCTTATTTAATAATTGGATTTGAATTTTAAGTTTTTTTAGTATGAAGAGTTTAATTAAATATGTACTTAATGTTTAATATTAATAAAATTAATGCATTTTAATAAATATGTATATTAATTAATTTGTACAAGTGGTATAACCAAATAAGTTCTTGATTTATTAAGTATTTAAGTGGTTTGAAAAAATGTGAAGAGTGAATAAAAAAATTAATTTTTTTTCGAAAAAAAAAACTGTTATTTAAAAAAAAAAGTTAATGCAAAACCATAGTTCATCGCACAGTGTGTTATAAAAACGCGGCAAGGCGTAGTTGGATGGCGCCAAAAATTTGAAGCACAAAGTCTTTCACTTTACTGAACTTAACCATAATGCAGGAAGGCAAAAGTTGCAAAACATTTGCATTGCAGCAGCTGCCTTCCCTTGGAAATATTTCCTCCGGCCGTCGAGATTGTCATTTGTCTCGGAGGTATAATTTTTCTTTAACTAAGGGGCCCAGTTTGCAAAGAGGACACAACGTCTAGTTGGCACGCGGGAAAAGTTTGTTACCTAGGGCATCATAGATGGTTGTCATGGGACCACAAGTGGCGTCAGAATGAGACAGCCTTCTTCAACGGTACAGAGCTTCGGCCAATACCCAGAGAATGGTCCGGTGATGAAATTTTGGCTCAGGTGAATCGGTTGGATTTTGCTCCTTTGGGCAAATCCGTAAATAGGACAAGACCAGACACACATCTAAACTGGACACATAAGACGAGGTTGTTCAAGCTCCCGTATTGGTCCAAATTAAAATTGAGACACAACATCGATGCAATGCATGTTGAGAAAAATATGTTTGATACATTGGTCGGAACTATACTAGACATCGAGGGAAAAACAAAGGACACAATAAAAACTCGGATCTATCTGGAAAAAATGGGCATTAGGCTAGGTTTATGGATGACAAGGGACAAAGACATAGCCAGAAAAAAGCTGGCATTATTTTCGGTGAAACCGAAAAAAAAGGAAAGAGTTTTTATCCTCTATAAAGTGTCCAGATTGGTATGCTTCAAACATCGGCCATTGCGCAAACGTGGATGGAGGCAAATTTTACGGCCTAAAGAGTCATGATTGTCATGTCATACTTCAACGGCTTCTCCTAGTGCGAATTCGACACCTTTTGCCCGAATATGAGGTCAAGCCGATTATGTTGTTGGCGAGATCTTTTTTCTCAATTAACTGTAAGATCTTTGCGCAAGTCCGATGTTAAACAGTTGTACAACGATATTATTGAAGTGCTATGCATGTTGGAAAATATTTGTATTTTGGTTTATTTGAATGTTTGGTTTTCTGGGCTTAGCCCATTAGCATTAGGGTTTCGGTTTTTTACCTTTTAGGGTTAGGGTTAGTTTATTATAAATAGCATGCTTGTTATTCAGTTGAGTACAAGTTATTCACAATGTAGCCTTTAGGGTTTTGTAGCCGTTTCGGCATTCTCGTTTGTTTAATATTATTCTTATTTTGTTAGTCTTATTCATTGTGCACTCTGATATTCAACTTGGTATCAGAGCAGGTTTGATCCTTAGGGATTTAATCTGCCCTTGATTCGTATCAGTTTGTCTTGTTTGTCTTGTTCCTTGTTAGATTGTCGTTGGTTTAGTTTGAAAAAAAATTAAAAAAAAGGTTGAATTTGTTTGCTTGGGAGGGCCGAGGCACACCGTGCTGAACACAGAACCCCAGTTCGAGACCACCACGAATCTGCATCTGTCTGCAACGTACCCGCACCGCTTGAATTCGCACCTGCTCGAACCACTACAATCATTGCAGCCAAGTTCAATGAACAGGACCACTGTCGCACCACTATGTTGAGAATATCGCGTTTAAGAATGGGAAAAACAAGAACAAACTCCGAAAATCGACAAACAAATAACCAAGATAAATAACACCAAGAATTTACGTGGTTCGGCAATATGTGCCTACGTCCACGGGACAGCAACAACAATCTTTCACTATATCAATAATGAGTACAACCAATAATCTTGCCAAATCTCTAGAACTAGGACTTGACGAAAAACCTGAAAGAACAAGAACAAGAAATACACTATCTCTTTTCTTTTCTCTCGCACACACAATATTCTCTCACTCTAATCCCTTGAGTGGTATACAATTTATTGTTTTGCTCCCTCCTGAAAACTAGTACAATAGCCCCTTTATATAGACATAATAAAGGTCTTCTTCAATAGGGATTATTAATCCTAATTGGAATCTAGTTATGAATCCCTCTCCAATTGAGAAACTAACTCCAATTGGGAAAACAACTCCAATTGGGAAAACAATTTAATCCTCTAAGACTATTAATTCCCAATAGACTTAGGACAACTAATCATGGGCTGGAAAAAACCCAACAATCTCCCCCTCCAGACCATGAGGAAGGTATACCATAATAGGATTGCTCATCTTGACCAAACTCCCATTGATCGAACTTTTCATGACCAGACTCTCCCTGATCGAATTACCCATAACCAAGCTCCTCCTGATTGAACTAGTCATTAACCAAGACCTTCTTGATTAGATTTCTCTTGACCAGGCTCCCCTTGATCGCAACACCCATCGTCATTGGCAAAGGCAATTATAGACTTCTTTGCCGGAAAACATCGCTTATCTTCATCTTGGTCCAATCAGCATCAGACATACTTGCTGGCTTGCTCTTAACACCTTCAGTAAAGCATGTCCTCCTCTTGATTTCCACGTAACCCAGTTGGAGCGAGTGAGTTTCATCATAATTGAACCCTCCATTCTAAATGGATATCAGCCGAACCAGGCTCTGATACCACTTGTTGAGAATATCGCGTTTAAGAATGGGAAAAACAAGAACAAACTCCGGAAATCGACAAACAAATAGCCAAGATAAATAACACCAAGAATTTACTTGGTTCGGCAATATGTGCCTACTTCCACGGGACAGCAACAACAATCTTTCACTATATCAATAATGAGTACAACCAATAATCTTGCCAAATCTCTAGAACTAGGACTTGACGAAAAACCTGAAAGAACAAGAACAAGAAATACACTATCTCTTTTCTTTTCTCTCGCACACACAATATTCTCTCACTCTAATCCCTTGAGTGGTATACAATTTATTGTTTTGCTCCCTCTTGAAAACTAGTACAATAGCCCCTTTATATAGACATAATAAAGGTCTTCTTCAATAGGGATTATTAATCCTAATTGGAATCTAGTTATGAATCCTTCTCCAATTGAGAAACTAACTCGAATTGGGAAAACAACTCCAATTGGGAAAACAACTCCAATTGGGAAATCAATTTAATCCTCTAAGACTATTAATTCCCAATAGACTTAGGATAACGGGCTGGAAAAAACCCAACACACTACACCTGCAGCTTGACGTGCTTTTGCGACCCCGTTCGAACCCGCCTACATCCACATCGGCACCCAGATTTGTAGTCGTTGTTGCCCCACGTTGCTTCAGCCCGGCCCGTTTACATCTGGACCTTGTTCCTGCACTTGCATCGTTGCACTCTTGTGTTTTGCAGGTTCTGTGGAGAAGACTGTAGAAAAGACGAAAAGAAAAAAAAAAGAGAAAAAGAAAAGAAAAAAGGAATAAGAAAAAAAAAGGGGATTAAAAAAAAAGGAGAAAAAAAAGGTAGAAAATAATAAAGACAAAAAACGTTGGTTTTTTGTTTAAAGGCCCACACGGGCAGAAAGAAATATATGGTCTGTTTGGTTGGAATTTTTTTTTTGTTTGTTTGGAAGTTGGTAGTGGTATCGGCATCGGCATTGGAATTTTGAGGCTTGCATCCACATCTGCTTGTTGGCAAACCCATGTCGTATACCGCCATGAGTTTGACGGGGGGTGTTGGAAAATATTTGTATTTTGGTTTATTTGAATGTTTGGTTTTCTGGGCTTAGCCCATTAGCATTAGGGTTTCGGTTTCTTACCTTTTAGGGTTAGGGTTAGTTTATTATAAATAGCATGCTTGTTATTCAGTTGAGTACAAGTCATTCACAATGTAGCCTTTAGGGTTTTGTAGCCGTTTCGGCATTCTCGTTTGTTTAATAATAATCTTATTTTGTTAGTCTTATTCGTTGCGCATTCTGATATTCAACTATGCAAGTTTGAACAAATATTTCCTCCAGCTTTCTTCACAAACATGATCCATGTTATGGGATGAGGCACTTCTAGCCGGACCCGTCAACTATCGATTGATGTATCCAATAGAAAGGTATATAATCGCCATAAATACTTTAGTTAGTGATGTATGTACAATTTGACTAATTTTATATGATAATTTGTTTATTGATGTAGACTATTGGGTGAATTAAAAAAGACCCCTTTGGCAACGATGGATAAACAAAATTTCTATATAGATGACCCTAACGGCGGGAGGGGATGGAAAATAGTTCAGAAGATTGAGCAGAGAGGGTTGTATGATATTCCAAACAGAGATCCTGCTATTGATGATGATTATGGTGACATTGTTGACCAACAGTTAGAGACTTCAACAGCATTTGGTGCAGATACACTACGGCATATGACTATTGTACAAGAATGGTATCAGGTAGCCGGAGGTCCTGAAATCAAAATACCGATCCACTCCATTATGATTGACCTAGGGCATCTACCGTGATACAATGCACCAGAGCGCGCGAATGATGATGTTGACGTGCCTACAAACAAGGAGGAATAGGAGTCTGAATCTAACGATAGTGATGATTTTATTCTAGTTTAGACGAGGATTAATGAAACATTGTAATGTAAATGTTATGATATGTATTGACTGGTATTTATTTTGTAAACAAACAAAAGTTTCATTTAAAATTTGTAACAAAATTAATTTAAAAAAAAACTATTTAATTATTTAAACCAAACAATAAATTAAATTTATAGATATGCACAACGAAATTCTATAAATGTTTTTCGTGCAAATATTTAAAATTTCGTTTTTTTTTTAAACTGGTGGCGCGACGAAAATTTAAACACCCTCGTCGCGCAAACATTTATAAATTTGATTTTTTTTGCCAAAATTGGGCGCGTTTTTATTTAAGCGCCTTAACTCTCTCTCTCTTTATCTCAGACTCGCTCAATCTTTCTCTTGATTTTGTCCGAACTCAAGCTCATTGTGGAGCCAAAAATAATCACAAGGCGACACGTGGATTTTTGACAAAAGAAGACAAAACTACCCTTGAGGCATACCGGGATTCCTACGCGCAAGCAGCAGACAATTATCCCTCAACCAAGTCAAAAGTGCCCAAAATAGGTATCAACTTAAAACCTAATTTATTCATATATTTCCCATTTCATTATTTAGCTAATCAATTAGCTAAATAATATACTTATTCCTTTCATATTTCCTAAAATCATAATAATTGACTAATTAAGGGATTAATTACCTAATCAATCCCTTAATTATCAATTGAAACACCCATCCAAACCTAAAACTACTAAAGTGGCCGGCCAATCCCATCAAGAAAAGTAAACCATCTTCTTCTCCACATTTTCCACAATTTTCCCTTTTTAATCACCCTAATTAACTAGCCAATTAATTCCAAAAACCACCAAAACATTCATTTTATGTTTAATAACCAAATAAATTGGCTAATTAAACCTAAATCAAACATAAAAACCCTAGCCAGGCCGGCCACCCCTATCCCTATAAATGGATTCCCATTTTCACCAAAAGATCATTCCAATTCTCTTACAAAAAATCCCAAATACTCTAAACACTATTTCTCTCTAAAATTCTAACTTTGGCATCGGAGGTTCTTCGGCCAAAGCCCCCCCCCATTCATCGTGGGCGTGTGAGGCTTTTGGCCTTAACCTAAGGTGCTAGTTGTTTTGTAGGTGCAAAATTGTCCAAGATCGAGGAGGAGAAAATTTGCATCCACAAATTGGTGCTTTCATTGAGAGTTGAAATCCATACTCGTAGAAGACTCTCGCACAAAAAGGTTTTTTCTTTATTTTCTAGTCCATTTGAATATTTTTCATACGTTCTTATTATTAGAATTTTTTACTTGCAAAGGTTCTTTGATAAAACGTATAAGCAAAATATAATGGCTAGAAATTTAGAAAATTCCACAAGTGAAAATTCTAATGTTCAAGAAATGGGATTGCAGAGATCCGTGAGGCTAAATGCGACAATAAGTGGAGCAGCACCACCACCACGAGTTTCCACCATGGGAACCGCCACGGTGGCTACCTCGGTAGCCATCCGTGGCGAGGTCCATGGTGCCTTCACCACGGCTCGAGCCGTGCCATCCAAGGCTCACGGCACCAAGGCCACGGCCCAAGTCGTGCCATCCAAGTTTGCACGGGCCCGGGCCCAAGCCTCGCATTCGCATGCATCACATACTAAGCAGCCTGCTCTCGCCAAGCAACCTGCTCTCGCGGCCTAGCCTGCTCCTGCCAAGCAGCCTGCTCTCGTGACCCAGCCTGCTCCCGACGAGCAGCCCACTCCCGTGGTTCAGCCTGCTTCCGTCAAGCAGCCCACTTTCGTGGCCCAGCCTGCTTCCGTCGAGCAGCCCACTCCAGTGGCCCAGCCTGCTCCTGCCAAGCAGCTTCTTCTCGTGACCCAGCCTGCTTCCGACGAGTAGCCCACTCCTGTGGTCCAGTCTGCTTCCGTCGAGCAGCCCACTTCCGTGGCCCAGCCTGCTTCCGTCGAGTAGCCCACTCCCGTGGCCCAGCCTGCTCCTGCCAAGCAGCCTGCTCTCGTGACCCAGCCTGCTCCCGACGAGCAGCCCACTCCCGTGGTCCAGCCTGCTTCCGTCGAGCAGCCCACTCCCGTGGCCCAGCCTGCTTCCGTCGAGCAGCCCACTCTCACGACCCAGCCTGCTCCTGCCGAGCAGCCTGCTCTCGTGACCAAGCCTGCTCCCGACGAGCAGCCCACTCCCATGGCCCAACCAGCTCCAATCGAGCAGCCCACTCTCACGGCCTATCCTGCTCCAGTGGCTTTCCAAGCAGCCCAAGTCGGCCCAAGACTATCTCAACCATCCGGACCTACCATCGAGCCGGGGGCATTCTCACCACATGTTTTCACGGATTTGACATTTCCCAACTCAAATCTCGCGCCTGGAATCTACCACCCTTCCACTGCCCAAGGAGGCGCATTCCTTCCAAGCTCTTCCAATCCAAATGGCGAACAACACTTGTCTCGACAAGTCATAGAGTTGACGAGCGCCCTTGCACAACAGACAACCGTGAATCAACTTTTGCAACGCATCGGGATCCAACGTGCCCCGGACGAGGTATCTCGAAGTAGGACAAGGGCAGACGGACCTTTCCAGCAGCGTCCCGACAAGCAGCCACTCGACCAGCCACGAGCCGAACGTTTGGGTAGTGTACATTCCCGTCTTAGCGCGCAGAGGAGCATGCACTCTCGACTAGGCCCACGGATGAACATACATTCACGGTTAGGGTCATACTCCGATAGTCAACATGAGCAACCTTCCGGACAAATTGTCCATTCGCGGCTAAGCCCACAAGGAGCATCGTTCAACTCACATCAGAGTAGGCAGCACGACGGACGGAGTGAAGCAGTCACTCAATCCAACTTAAGTTCAACCAGCAGCCTGCGAAGAACTCGTTCGCCTGCTAGGAACGCACCACATGCACTGCATCCGCGGCATAGACGAGCCAAACACATGGAAGAGCAGCTTAGACCAGCAAGTCATGGCTGGGGGCAACCGGCCGAGAGCTCCGCAACCCCAACAAAGGCAAATTCAGGAAGAAGTAGAGAAACTCTTGACCAAACGATTGTATTATTTCCAACGCAACGAGGTCACCAACGAGGCACTACGACGGAACATGACCAAGATAAGCAGGTCACCCTTCACGGACGAGATCGAGCAGGCAAAGCCTCCACGCAAGTTCAGCATGCCACATTTCACATCTTTCAAAGGGGATGAAGACCCAGAGAGACACTTAAAGCATTACCGAAGCGCAATGATCCTTTATCGAAACAACGATGATCTCATGTGCAAGATATTCGCCACCACTCTACAAGGCGAGGCGCAAGATTGGTTCTACACCCTGCCGCTGATAGGAGCATATTTATGCGACTTAGTTAGCTTGTTTCTTGGCATTTATGTTGTTAGTTCGTAGTTATTTTAGCATTTTAAGCTATTTTCGTGTGTTTGTAGGTCCAAAGGGTTAATGTGGCAAAGAAGTGCATTTTGGAGCATTTCTGGGCATGGAATGGATAGCATATGCTTGGAGCAAAAGAAATGGACGAAATTTGAAGTTTGTGTATCATCCTCTCCCTATAAATAACCATTTCAACACTCACCCACTACACCCATTACATCCACTCATTACCACAACATCCACCCACTAACCCATTACATCCACTCATTACCAAACATCCACCCACTACACCCATTACATCCACTCATTACCACAACACTCACCCACTACACCCATTACATCCACCCACTACACCCATTACATCCACTCATTTCCTAAACATCCACCCATTACACCCATTACATCCGCTCATTACCACAACATCCACCCACTAAACCCATTACATCCACTCATTACCACAACACTCACCCACTACACCCATTACATCCACCCACTACACCCATTACATCCACTCATTACCACAACATCCACCCATTAAACCCATTACATCCACTCATTACCACAACACTCACCCACTACACCCATTACATCCACTCATTACAACTCCATACACTCCTCTCCCTAGCCTATAAATACATCCACCCTTCACCATAACAAAGGGGTTCCATAAAAAGACCTTACATTCATCCATATATTCCCACATCCCACAAACACTTCCAATTCCATTCCCTTGCCGTGGCTCTCATCCAACCAAAAATCAAACACAATTCCATACATTCCCTTCCCCTTGCCGTGGCATCCATCCAACCTAAATACATTCATAACCTTTCCATATATCCATACACATCCTTAGATACTTGTGTTGCAACAAGGTGGTGAAAAAGAAGGTCATTGGCGTTTCATGCTTGAAGATTGGAGCGTTTTAGGTGTACTTCGTTCTTACTTTCAATGTCTACTTTGTTATTTTCTGATTTTGTTGCAATTATGATTAACTAAACCCCCTTAGCTAGGGGGGGGAATTCGAAACCATGTTCATGCTTGCAATATGATTTGATTACATCCAGTTGTGATTCATAAGTTGTGAATTCAATTTACTTATCCGTTCGTATAAAAACTGATTTGTGTGTGTTGGTTGAGAGTGCACGCTTAATTTTCATGCATGAATTTGATGCTAGGATATAAGGGAGTTTCACCTAATCGTAATGAACTTATATTCACAAGTAGTGAAGGTTGCTTGTCACAATCGCGTTAAGTAAATTCTTGGCATAAGTTTCATGCAATTCATAGTTACAAGTGCTTCGTCAATGCTTATGATTTTCATAGAACTTAATGATTCTTGCTTGTATCTCTATTATGCAATTCATGTAGGGAACTTGTGGGGAATACTTTGAGTTGTTGTATGCAATCATCCAATTCAATGAAATTAGGAAAATCTGAGGGTTAATTTAAGCGTACCTAATTAATCTGGGGCGTTGAGAATTCATGGTTTATTGAAAAGCAACTGGAAATCGATTCATGTACAAGTGTGTCATGTGTGGAGAAGAACCTCCTAGCTAGCCTTCTATCCATTTAATTCACTCAAATTCGTTTAACAATCTGCCTAGTTTTATAAATTGTTTGTTTGTTTCAAATTCGTCAAAACCAAAATCCCCCTTTTACTTTTTTGTTTCAAAGTGTGAAATTCCTGTTTTGTTGGTGTTTTTTGAGTGTCTTGAGTCAAGTTAGAACCTAATTTCGTCCAAAACCATCCCAAGAGTCAGTTTAGAGTCTAATTCATTGTTTTAAGCTGTTTTGAGTCTTTTAAACTAGTTTTGAGTCTTTTTTGTTTGTATTGCATCTTTTGAGTCTAGTTTGGTGTTTTAAACTTGTTTTTATGTTTTTAAGTCAGTTTTAAGTGTTTTAGCAATCCCTCCTAATCCCTGGCCTAGAACGATCCCTACTTACATTCTTTACTACAATTTGACAACAAGAGGGTTTAATTTGTGTGTTAAGTTAATTTTCGCATCAGCCGCCACAATCCCTCCTAATCCCTGGCCTATCGCTCGATCAAAAAGAAGTCTAACCATTTGTTTGACGTCAAGAAGAACCCAAAGGAGTTGCTTCGCGACTATGTGAGGAGGTTCAAAGAGAAGGCAAAAATAGTCGGATGCAACGACTTGATAGCTAGAGCAACCTTCCAAAAAGGACTTCCAGCAGACCACCCGCTATTCGGAAAATTGATCATGAAAGAAGATATAACTCTGGCAGACTCTTTTGCTTTTGAAGAGAAGCATGCACTTTGGGATGAGGCTCGCCAATGCACATTCAAGGACTTGAAGAAGTACCCGACATCACCTCCCTAGAAGCAGCGGATGACTTATTTGCATGTTTGACGGTATCTAAAGTAGCAATAAGCTTTACCATCATGCGAGAAGAGCTGGGGGCCCGACTACCTGTATTCTACAGTTACCTGTATTTTACAGTTCAAAAGCTCTCATCGATGCTATTAAAAATTCAAAAGCTAACTTTGGCGATAATTGTTGTAACCCAAAAGCTTAAGTTTTACCTTCAAACGCAAGCAGTCATCATCATGACGCACTATTCCGTCGAATCCAAATCAGCGACGATAAAGGCGTAGACCCTAACAGATGCAAGTTTATTGACGAACGCAACAACTCGGCCCAACGACGCCCCGAAGGCAGCCGAGCACACTTTAGCCACACCTGCTTCCTCAGTGGATATTTCTGGCGATTGCATGTCGACGGCGCATCCAACTACGAAGGCTCGTGAACAGCCGTGGTTCTTGCCACCCCAGACGTTTCAATGCTCAAGCAGGCGATCACTCTAAGCTTCAACGCATCTAACAACGAAGCAGAGTAAGAAGCCCCACTAGCAGGCCTTCGAATGACAAAAGACTTGGCGGTGAAAAAGCTTTCAATTCATTCAGAGTCCTAGCTAATCACCAGCCAGACTACTAGGGGCAAAGGCATGATGATCATGGCAACCGACTGCTTCACCAATAAGAAAATAAAATGGCCAGACGAACTCCAATGATGTCTATGGGCATATCGCACATCCAAAAGATGAGCAACCAAAAGGAGATGGCCACAAGCTTAGATCCGGCAGCATCAGCTCTTCTCCAACTACAACAAAAGGGCCAAGATCCGGCAGTTCCAGCCTGGAGATTTGGTTATAAGAAAAATCTTCATCACTGCCAGCATAAAAGGCTCCAAAAATATGGATCCCATATGGGAAAGTCCGTACAAGATCAGCAGAGTAGGTGGCAAGAACAATTACACCCTCGCCACCATAAAACGACAAAAAGATCAAAAAACAGTGGAACGCCTACAATTTGAGGAAGTACCATGTGTGACCTCTTGCTACATCAAAGCCCGAAGACTCAAGCAGCTCGACGGGCACTACCTCACCAGCCGAGGATTATCCAGTTGTTATGTAGTTCTTATCTTACATCTAAGTTCTCGTTCGTTTAACTCGTTTTTCAATGAGGAATTCAGAAGTAATCACGACTTGGCTTGGCTGCATGCTTACAACAACTGATCACTCATGTACTTCAAAAGAAGACCGCGCCCTTCTTAGGGACTTACCGCAGGAATTGCGCCCCCCGAGGGACCAACCATGCTCTCCAGTGCGAGAGGGTAAACTAATTGCTCTCCAACGCGAGAGGGTAAACCAATTCCCCGACACCCACATGGGTCAGCTCTCCAAGAACGGGAGGATAAACTCTACACTCCGAATATCCAGACGTGGATGAGCCGGGCTGCCCTAGTATAACTAGATGCACGATTGCTTGCCCCTGGATTCCTAGAAGTAGCCGCAATGGTCTTTCTCAAGGCTTAGCTAACTGAAGGATTTTGGGTCTCTTGGCCTAATCCGTGGGGAACCGGGCCCTAGAGACGGAGATGGCACATTACGCAGTACATCTGATGGACGGCTGCCCTGGAATCCTAAAGCTGCTACCGAGTGCACTAAGGTAACCTACGGATTCCGGAAGACTGCATACGGCTTGCCCTTTGAGCAGTAAAGCCGCACTAGACTTATACAACCGCACATTCTTGTGAAAGGTTAAACAAGCTAGCACGCATATACGAAGTTTTATCCATTGCCGACATGCTACGTAGTCGATAAGCTTCACCTTTGCCAAGCGCGGAACAACCTACACCAAGTCCTAAAGTGTTGTGATACTTGTTACGCAACCTACGGAATTGGAGAAAGTCAAGGTTAACAGCCTAGTGGTTACACGGACTTGTCTGGTTCTGTAAGTAAGGCATCCGGCTGTCAACCCAATGGCTAACAACTTTGCAAAGTTCTACACCAACACCTACGGCTGCATAGGCTACGCGAGCTTGTTTGCTTATAAAAAAAGTAGCATGCTTGCCACTGGTCTATCAAGTCTAAAGGTTAGGGCATGAACAAAAGAAGCAAAAATGAAGAAAAGCTAAGGAAAACATGTTTATAAACAACTAGCAAAGGCCGAAGGAGTTCAAGCAAAACAAGAGCTACACGGAAAAACAAAGAAAATCTTAAAGGCTACCTAGATGACTACACTTTAGTAGCCTAGACATCCCACGACTATTCGGTCGCCACACCTTCAGCAGCCATGAAGCTCTTAGCAGCGGCATCACCCCCGACTGCTCCAGCCTGGGCACCAACTTTTCCAACTACTTCACCAATACCAGCATGGACACGCTGCAGCTCATCCACTTCTTTCTTCAAACTTTCGTTGATCTTCAGTACACCTTGAAGTTCCAACACTTGGGGTTCAAGCCTATCGACGATTCTCTTGAAGTGGATCACTTGATTATAAGCAGCAATCAACTTTTCATCCTTTGCATAAGCAGCGAAAAAAATCTTTGGTTTTTTCTCAGCCGGCATCTCTTGAGCAGGCAGGGAAGATCTATTTTCCCACCTTCACTTGGAGCAGGATCCACAACGGTGATTGGATGAACCAATGCATCCGCCTTGATCCTATTCACCTCTTATTTTGGGAGCAGCCCACGTTTCTCCTGACGAAGAAAGTTAAAGTAGCCAACGCCATTCGTGGTACCCAGCAGGGGAGTTCAACCCAACATTCCAGCAGCCCATGAGACCCACAATCTCCTCATTTCTCTGAATCGCCAGCCTGGTCCGAGTCAGGTCCAAGAGCCCAAAAGACATGAGCCATGCAGCTCGCCTAGCACTGCGCCCCAACGCCACAATCCGCGACCCCAGCCGCACAAGCTGCCCTTGGCTCAAGCCAAGCCAAGCTGCCCAAGCAGTGGTCCCTACCACGACATCTCCTCGACCCATGCTGAGCCAACTCCTGGCCCCTGCCAGCCGACGTGCCGTACCACCCCGACGGCTGCCCTGCAATAGCACTATCCAAGAAGAAGGCAAGAAAAATTAAATTTTTCTTACATCGGTGCAGCACGGGGAAGACGAAGAAATCAACGAAAGACGGTCCTTTGCACGGGCAAGATGTAGAAGATTGCTAAAGAAGGGGGAACAAATATCCTCTAACTTTCTCTCTCTTGTTGGGTAGAATAAATCGCTCTCCAAAGTTGATTTAATAACCCACTTAAGGTGGACTTAAATAGGCTTTGAGAGAAATTTATTTCCCTTTCCTAGAAGAATCTAATTTCCATTTAAAGAGAGAATCAACATCAAAATAGGAAGCAGTCTTAAGTTTCCTAAAGCAAGAAAATCTCTACACCTGTTGCCCTTTCCTACAAGCAGCCCAACAGGTGTGGGGGCATTTGTGGAGCCAAAAATAATCACAAGGCGACACGTGGATTTTTGACAAAAGAAGACAAAACTACCCTTGAGGCATACCGGGATTCCTACGCGCAAGCAGCAGGCAATTATCCCTCAACCAAGTCAAAAGTGCCCAAAATAGGTATCAACTTAAAACCTAATTTATTCATATATTTCCCATTTCATTATTTAGATAATCAATTAGCTAAATAATATACTTATTCCTTTCATATTTCCTAAAATCATAATAATTGACTAATTAAGGGATTAATTACCTAATCAATCCCTTAATTATCAATTGAAACACCCATCCAAACCTAAAACTACTAAAGTGGCCGGCCAATCCCATCAAGAAAAGTAAACCATCTTATTCTCCACCTTTTCCACTATTTCCCCTTTTTAATTACCCTAATTAACTAGCCAATTAATTCCAAAAACCACCAAAACATTCATTTTATGTTTAATAGCCAAATAAATTGGCTAATTAAACCTAAATCAAACACAAATACCCTAGCTAGGCCGGACACCCCTATCCCTATAAATAGATTCCCATTTTCACCAAAAGATCATTCCAATTCTCTTACAAAAAATCCCAAATACTCTAAACATTATTTCTCTCTAAAATTCTAACTTTGGCATCGGAGGTTCTTCGGCCAAAGCCCCCCCCATTCATCGTGGGCGCGTGAGGCTTTTGGCCTTAACCTAAGGTGCTAGTTGTTTTGTAGGTGCAAAATCGTCCAAGATCGAGGATGAGAAAATTTGCATCCACACTCATCTCTCTCTCTCTATTCTTTCAAGCTCCTCTCTCCCTCTCTTGCACTCTCTCTATCTCAAACTCACTCTCTCAAGCTCCTCTCTCCCTCTCTTGCACTCTTTTTGTTTCTCTGTCACTCTCTCTATCGTATCCGCTGCACTCCGACGCCACACCCTATCCCCGCCGCGGCAACATTACTAGGTAAGCACCCAATCTCCCTTAATTCATCTCCTTTAATTCAATTATTTATAAGTGCAATTTTCTCAATTTTTCTGTTGAATTGTTCTAATTACAACATTTAGGGATTTAGGGTTGGAATTGGGAACCTGGGTTAGGGATTCCAATGATGATTTAATTAACTTTCTAAACTTAGTTAAGTAGATAGGGTTTCATCACTTGGTTTCAACAAAAAGGGGTTTCATCACTCTGTTTCAATAAAAAGGGGTTTTCATCTAAATTTCCTTCTAATTAATTTGTGTGATTAACATCTGGATTTGGTGCTAATTAGTTAACATATATACTGATTAAAACCACATTAACTTTTTCTGACATTTTGCTCACTTAGATATAACATTTACCCTGAAAACCCAAAACTGGAATGCTGTTTCTTTCAACTGGAATTGCATTTTAGGGCAGTTTTTTCTATTTCGAGTAAAAATAGAAAAATGGAGAAATCCAATATAAGAGGGAAAGCTTATGATGGAATTGGGTTGGAATTGAGAATCCTGGATTAGGGATTTAGGGTTGGAATTGGGAATCCTGGTTGTAGTTTCAAGGATTTTTTAGGTGTTCGCTATCCTCATATAAAGCCTTACTATCTGCATACACTTTGGATTACTAAGTGTCTATGATGTATGACAATGTAAGGTGGGTGTTGCCGATAATTACGGTGGACTAAGCAATAGATATGATTTAAAGCAAGAAAGTTTAGGGTCAATGTGATTTTTAAGAAATTGGAAAAATATAAAATAATAGGAAGGACAAAGAGAGAAGAAAGTAAAGGAGGAGGTGTAGCTAGCCTTTAACATGACATACTTTTTCATTAAGCCATATTGATTTTGCTTTATAAGGAACAGCCTTAGTTATAGGGAAATAGAATTCTCAATGGCTGCTACAAATTTTAAATGGCTCATTAAAATCCTAAAAGGCTCATCGGAAAGTAAACAAAATAAGTAAGAGGGAGGTTAATGAGTTTTCTCATCAGTGTGCTGTGCATTAGTAATGTTGTGATTCTTCCTTGTTACCCTGATAAAAGAATTTGCGTTAGCCAGGGGGCTAGCTGCCCTTCCTTTCTTACCTTGATATTCCTTTCCTTCTCGCCTTTCGTCCTTATAAGATTATTTCACTAAAGTTCACATTCTTACTTGGTTGGTTTCATGAAAAACTTAAAACCTTGGATTTGTTTCAAAAAAGGAAAGCCCTACACTTCATTGTTTCTTCATTGGTGTATACAATACAGCTCTAATGGTCAATATTTGAATGACATCTTACATTTTTTCCATCGCGACTCAAATTTGGTGCATTGTGATTCATTCCTTTGGGGTGGACAGGGTGATTCCAAGAAACTTTTACTCTTTGCTCTGTAATTTCTTTTTGGTTAATGGTTTTAACAAGATATTGATCACCTTGTGAATTGTGCTTTTTTGGCTTTTCATTTTGGTGGTTTGGTGGAGTATAATTAGGGAAACTTTAAGAATAAAGAAGACATTGTGGCTTCACCTTAGGACAATCATTTTTTTATTCCTTGTGGGCTCCTAGGTCTAAAACATTGAATAATATTGCCCGTAGTGTGATTCTTGTAGACTGTTCTTCTCAATTTTTCTGTTGAATTGTTCTACACTGTTCTTCTCTTTGATACTTGTTTTGTATTTGTATTTGTAGCCATCCAGGAACTTTTCTACCGTGCAAAGGGAAGAAGGAAGTGAAGGTTCAAGTAATTCACGGTTTTGATTTAAAAGCAAAAAAAATTCTTGGCTTATTATTGTACACAAGCATCAAATACTGAACTAAATCTGGGTTGATTATAGCTGTCATTACTCTCTGTTCTCATGCTTGACTGAAACTGGATTGGTGCTTTGGAATTTTGCATTCGACTCAATCATATCTTGCATGTTTTACTGTGTTGACGGAATTCATAGTTTTGTCTATATTTTTCACAACGTATGATATATTGTGGTATGCATAATTAAAAAACTATTAGGATGTCACATAGTTTTGTCTATACTAAAAGTGGACTCGCTGGTTCTTGTTTCTTTGACAAAATAATTAAGTGGCTTACTTATTTCCTTTTCCTAAGAAGGTTAACAAACATGTGGAGTTCATTTGGATGTCAATCAAACAAATAATAGTATATGTTTTCACAATTCATAAACAAATAGGAATGATCAAGGAGTAAAACTGCGGAGCTGATGAGAATTGGTAGTTTTTTTCTTGTTGAACTTACTCTTTTTCACTAAGTGGTCAATAGCCCTTAGTTTTTCACTAAGTGATCTGAAATATCCCTTAGTTTTTTCTTGGTACTGTTATACGATAATTGTATACCATATCATTCTATTTTTTACCAGTCAATGCATAAAAATGTTGTATGCCCAAAAGTGTTTGAAGATTATTGATTTGATAATATGTTGGTTTTAACTTTGTCATGGCATGCATTTGGAAATAATTTCATCATGTCATTTTAAGAATGTTTTGCAGGAAGTTTTGTAACTGTCTTCCATTCATAATTTGTACAAGTTTTGCAACTTAGGAATGTATTTGGAACTTTGTTTATGATTTTATTTATTTCTTTCCTATTTCATCGTTAAGACCTTCTGGGGTTTTCCATGACAAACATGAGTTTTCTCTCAATTATTCTTAGTGGCTTATAGGGTTTGCTAATGGATTCTACCTAGAGGTTATCGTTCGATTTCCCTTCAATATATTTGTTGCATCATATATGTCATTGCAGATGGATCAATTTGTTTGTTTGTTTTTATGAATAAACTTGTTCCTTGCAATACTCTTTTTTATTCCTATCTCAGGTTTTCATTCACCTTATATATGTGAAATGAAATGCATATAATAAGATTATATCTAAACAGATTCATGATTGTTTTTGTAGATGTCAAATTTAATATCAAACCAGCAGGCAGCTAGTAGGGGCAGTTAGACACCTTCTCCAGGAGGTAATGTTGCTGCCACCTCCACACCTAATATGGGCACAACGGGTGTCCCTCTAGTCATGCCTTTAGGGCTAACGGTATCTATGGCTCCTGCGTCATTGACTTCTTCGGTGATGCATCTTGTCCTAAGCGCCCAACGGACTCATCGACGGTCCCGGAGTTCTAAGGAGGCTCAACCGTCTGGTGAGGCTTCCTATGTCCATGGAGAAGGGTCCCATACAGGTAAGCTTGCTCTGTGCATTGATAAGCTTGCTTCTGGTTTCATGATGGTCAAACCAACATTGACATTAGTCTGAAGGCATGCTTGAACCTTCAAAACTGTCACGTTCCCATTAATTAGAACGAACTTACTAAGAACTTCGATTTGCATGCTTTGACTCTATTGTTGTCAGTTAGTGGAACCACTACTGTAAACGATTAAAGTTCCCACACCTGGCCCAAAACTTGTTGCAGACTCGCAGTGTGAAGTCATATCAACAAGTTGTAAATTTTTTTTTAACGTCCCCAATTGGTATAAACTGTTTGAATTGTTGGGTGGATGTGTTTTTTTTTTTTTTTTTTTTTTTTTTTTTTTTTTTTTTTTTGTTATATTGTCTGTAGGTTTTAGGAAATGTTATAGTTTTAGGGGAGGTTCTGCCGCATTTTCGGTAGAAAATAAAATTCGTCTAATGTTTACTTTGTTTATTTGGTATGTCAAAAAAAAATCAGGGGCCCTTGCAGACTCCTTAAGACGGCACATACCACTCACACCACGATAAAGAAGATCACCATTACGTGGGATCCTCGACATCGTGTGGCTGCAACAAAGGAGCAACACAGTGCGTTGGCCACCGACATTGGGTCAGTTATCAAGAACTATTGCCCCCTCATGTGGCAGTCATGGGGAGTTGTCCCACAAGAAGTCAAGGACGGCGTTCTTCATGAATTATCGGTAAGTATTTTCAACCTCAAATACTAAATTTTTATTAAAGTATACAAAGATTATAAATTGTAACTACTATCTATTTGTTGAGTTTTCAAGCATCACTATGAGCTGTCCAACCTCGATGTCAATCAAATGCAATACATCAACGACCTTTGCTCTGGTAGGTTCACTCAATGGAAAAGCGACCTCCACAAGCATTATGAGCTATATGACGATTGTTGGAAATGTGCCCTAAAACCAATCATATGATGATACTTTACGGACATTTCACATGTTGAACTAATCTAGTTTAATATCAAGGGCAAAGATTATTGTTTAAGCCATCTCATATAAATGTTATATGCTTAAACGATAAGTCCAAGGAATATGTAATTAGGAGAATGTAATTTAAACAAGTTAGATTAATGAGACCATTCTCTTTCGTATACATATCCTAAACGTTCCTGATCATAGGATTGCCAATTGGGCATTGACAGTCCGTTAAGATCAGTACATGCTATGTCTTCTCTTAGTGAGAGTGACTAGTCTCGAGTCATTGGTGTGATTGACACCAAGACAAGCATGTAGGTGCTCAATAACGAATGAGTCCACTGAACACGATCAACGAGGAGTTCTCATACTCATGTCACATGAGAACTCATGGTTGGGATAATGCAAAGTAGTCCTTTGACCTGAGGCATCATAGTTGTCTTGTGGTTAGGTCCTTGATCTTTGATTATGTCAAAGTGACTCCATTCGCGGGTGTCCACGACATAGTTAGGGTTAAGCCACTTAGCCATGGAGGCAAGTGAATGCGTAACAAGGGATCTCTAACCTTCAAACTGCTTGAGGGAGAATACTCTATGATATGATTAAGAATCTCTGGCCAGAGTATGAATGAGATTTAGGAAGTCATTCCAAATCACATTAAAGGTAATCATATAAGTAAATGAATCACATTGGATAGTCGACATGAATAAACTATCAAACCAAACAATGTGGTCAAGAGTATTGTATTAGAGAAATACCGTATTGCATTGTAATCCTAAACTGAATAGGTTCTCCACCTCTTCTGATTAGCTTGGGTAACCATGACATACTGCTAGGTGTCACTCATGGTTTGTGGAAGCCCTAAACGTGTATAAACACTAAAGGGAGAATTGAAAGTAAGTTTCAATTCACAATCGATTTGAAAGTGTTCTAATCTCCCACTGCCTCGCTAAAAGGAACCTAATGGATCGTACACCGTGTAAGGTAGAGATTGAAGAAACAATGGAGATGAGTAAGAATAATTAAATGGTTTAATTATTTATGGCAAGGATTAATTAATATGTTAATTAATCAAACGAATAAAGTTCGTTAAAAGACCATGGGTTAGTTTTGGGCCTCAAGGCCCAATGGGCTTCGAACGTCAAGCCCATTGACTTAAGTTGTATGACAACTTAATGACAAATAATTCACAAAGGCCTTAAAAGCCCAATGAAACCCTATGGCCGGCCATTTTGTTAAAGGAGTGGGTTTTGGACTTAATTACAAGTTTGCCACTCCAATGAACAAGGGTATAAATATGACTTTATAGCCAAAATTCATTTAGGGTTTTTTTTTTAGGAAATTGGAGAGAACACAAAGCTCTCCTTTCTCTCTAAAGAGGCCAGCCTCCCTTGGAGGGATTAGCTAGTAATCTTTCTCCTCCAAGGTCACTCATCTCATCCTCACATCTTACCTTGGTGTGGAGACTTAGAGGTTCTCAATTTTGAGAACTTGGAGAAACCTATTCTTCCATCCAAATCCATGGATCTAAGAAGCAAGGAATGAAGGCCCTATCTCTTGGGTGATTATCATTTGCTTTTGCAAAGAGGAATCTACAAAGGTATAAATTTCTCAACTCACTTTGTTCTTGAGTTGAGTCTTGGTTCACCAATCTACTAGGCTTTGAATTTCATGGTTAATGTTTTGTTTTTAAGTGCATATAAGCATGATTCCGCCTTTAATTGTTAATTGCATGCTAATAGATGTTGCTTAAATGAACATGTTTTTCACAAAATTTCCTTCAACGATCCAGAGGTCGCTCTAGAAGTTGGGTGCCCTATAAAGTTGGTGGATCGTCGGGATGAATGGGAGTGGCTCTGCAGCCATTTTGAAGACGAGATATACCTGGTACGTATAAGATATATTTCGATAATATATTAATAAAAAAGTTTACAATTTTAAATAAAATTTTCATTTTTTCATTCATTTGTTATAAATATCTAAACTAATATATTTTTTTAATTCAACAGAAAAAAGTGAAGGCAAACTCGATCAATCAGTCGAAGAAGAAACTTCTTCACCGATCCGGCTCACGACACTTCTCTTATAGGTTGGAGGAGCGAAGTAAGGTAACCGTTTATTTATTTTAAGTTTTCAATCTTTTTACTCTTTATTACACAATTGGTAATCTATGTTAACACTTTTTAAATTTTTTCAGGGGTATCAAAGTTTATGGAAATTGACATATTCAAGGAGGTGTACGTTCGGCCCAGGGATGAGCTAATGGAACAGCTTCATGTAAGTTATTTCTATTTTTTAATATTCAATTAGTATTAATATTAATTACATGTATATTCAAATTAATTTGTTTATTTCATTTTTCTAGTCTACTATGGTGGAGAAGGGCCAGACCGTTCTGGAGGAGGTGACTTCCCAGCTTCCCCTAGAGTCCCCGATTGAGGAGGTGTTTCCCTCAGAGGATGCTGGCTTTCAAATCATGACAGACACACTCGATCAGACCCTCAGGCGTTGGCATGAGAATGTTCACCGGGGGCTTGGGAAAGCTCGCCTTCGGGACCCGTCTGCCTCATCCTCCAGGCAGAGAAATGAAGAGGTCGAATCGTTGACATTTGAAATGGCGAACCTGAAGGAGCGGATTGCCGCCCAACAGTCTCAGATTGCGGCCCAAAACAATTTGATGAACCAAATTCGATGAGCACTTCAAATCTTTGGCATTCACTTCCCCGACGTTGAACCACCTCCATAAACGACCTCCCAGCCACCTGCTGCAACAACTACAACCTCCCAACCCCCCGACGCAGCAGCAACAACACCAGCCGGTGATAGTGACGTGGACAACTACCTATATTAGTTTTGTTTTAAATTGTTTTCAAATTTAAAAATACTTTTTTCCATTGTGTGTACATTTTCAATAATTTTTTAATTCAATATTCTTCTTTACATTTTCTGTTTTTAATTTCATTAAATTAATTTTTACACAAAAACAATATTAACAACATTTAAAAGGAAAAACAATTAAATAAATAATAAATTATTTAAAAAAGCTAATTTTATTATCTTACTGCGACGGCCTCTACATCCGTCACACAAGAGTTTGTGGATCGAAGATCTATGTTGTCGCACAAGAGTTTGTGGGTCGAACTCCTTCGTCCGTCGCGCAAGAGTTTGGGGATCAAATCTTTACCTCTGTCGCTCAAGAATTTGGGGGTCGAACCAAGTTTCATTGCTCAAAACGTGCAACGACCACCACTTCCGTCACGCAATCTTCATTTTGCACAACAAAGAGATTTCCTCCGTCGCGCAACACCTGATGTCACGAGCTTTGCGCGACACACTCTTCGCCGCCCAATGTTTCCGGCGACGGTATTGGTCTTTGCGTGACGGTTTCCCCTTCATCGCCCAAGCATTTATTCTTAGTAGTGTGGTTATTCAACAAAAAAAAAAAAAAACACACCAAACAGTGATATTTATATTTTAAACATACCAATGTACATTATATATATATATATATATTAAATAATAGCGTACCAATAATTTGGTAAATTACTGGTACATTATATAATTCAAATTTGTGTATAAATTAGTATTTTGATATGTTATTTAATTTTTTTTTAGATACGTACCAAGCTACTGGTACGTTTATATAATGATAATTTTGGTATGTAGAAAGCTAGCGGCAAGTTGTATAACCCAAAAACTTATCAGTACGTTTGAAACCAATATGGGTACATTTCAATTCGGCATGGGTACATTCACCTTAGTAAGCATAATTTTTAATTCGGTGTAATACGTTTTATTTTAGCATGCATTTGAATTTGAGAATAAATTGTTTTGGTACATGTCAATATTTATTTTTAAAGAACGATGGTACATTTCAATTCAATCATACTTGAATTTCTAGATTATGGAAATGAATTTATGGTACGCTATTTTAAATTTGGTACCTAAGCCCTATATATCAACAACAATATCGTATAATTCAAGTTCAGAAACACAAGAAACTTAAATAAAATTCAAATATTTAAAACATAATGATGATCTTAGATGCTTATAATGATGCACGACTTTCTGTTTTTATGGACTGAAGAAATCTTGACTTAGCTTCAGTATTTTAGTATCATCGGTTTGGCAACACATACACAACCACTGTCATGATTTCAACCGTGATTTGAACTATTGCAGTGCCATAACAGTGGATACCACCATGACAGCCCACGAAAATTTCTTAAATAATTTAAATATATTGATTATTATGTTCCATCAAATTGATTTTGATTCTCACTAGATATAATTGAATCTTCAAATTGAAGAAGGGATGAGATTCCACAAAAATAGCAATAATATTGTTATGTGCATTATTGACATAGAAATGAATTTCAAATGAATTTCAAAAGCACTAAAATTAAGAATATACTTGAAATATAGGGTTTAATCAAAAGTAAAAGCACTTTAATCTAAAGTTGGAAAGTAACAGATATTTAATCTAAGGAAGTCTAAAATGAGGCATCTAATTAGATTCGAATCTCGTGGATGGCGAATTCGATACCAAATTAGGTTGCCCATTATGTGGCTTTGCCAAACTCTCCCTTCCCTTAGGGTAAAAATATCGATGTACTAAAAAAAAAAATAGGCATCTAATTCTAATTTTACTTTTTATGTAAGTTGTACCATTATCATTTTCTAAATGTAAAATGTCACAGCCCGTCCCGGGATTTTATTTATCGAGTACTTGAAAGGACGAAAGTACCCTTGACGGTTACTAAGGTATGTGTGTGTGACATATATTATCGGTTTAAAACATACATTCCTAAATTCTTGGAAAAAAAAATGATTTAAGTTTGATTAAAAAAAAAATTGGTATGTATGTTTTGTGTGGTTAGGGATTAAAGGATTTTGGATTTTGGATTGTTTTGGTTGGACCACACGGGACACTCCTCTCTCTCTCCCTTCCCCCGTGCCTTTTCTCTCTCTCCTCTCCGTTCAGTCTCTCTCTCACTCTCGAACCCTACGGACAAGACCAAAAACCTTCAAAACGTCACGGATCGACGCTAAAAAGGTAAGGTTCTTCATTCTTTCGACCTCCTGAGTTGAATGGTACCATTTATATAACTTAGAACCCTCGAAATCACGTTGAAATCTCGAGGCCCGATTTGAGTACTGTTCATGCATACGTGATGTGTTGATTTTCAGGGAATTCTAAGCTTATAGTGAGCTTAGTGAGGTTCTAAGGAAGCTCGGGGACGTTTGTTTGGAAGTTTTGGACGTCGGGATCGTCGAGTTCGAAGTTGGCCGGTTTTCTTGGAAATTCTCCGGTGAGATTTTGTGATTTTTAGAGCCTTAAAGTAGTGTAACGTGATTCTACATGTTTAGGGCTTCATTTTGATATAAAATGCGTGAAAAAGGTTGAGAAACGAAGGAGAACAAGGCGTTTGAAAATTCCCCAGATTCCGGCCACCGGAAAAACCAGTCTGGCGAGCCCAAGGTAGGAGACGCGCGTGGGGGGCGCGTGAACCCGTGCCCTTCCTGGCGCGTGGGGGCGCGTGGCAAGCCCAAAATTTTTTCTAAAAATTTGTCGACGTCCGTGACGTCGAGTAGGTCACTGTGGTATATTCATATACCCAAATTGAGCACCGTATGAGAAGTTATTACGTATTGTTGGTTATATGCTTTAAAATAACGTTCTTATAGTTATTTCGCATATAGGTGATACCTATCCCGAGGACGAGCGCATCCAGGGATGTCACGGGGGCTATGACCCTTTGACTTATCAGTGAGTGGGCAGTATTTTCTGTTTATACCTATAGGGTGCGTTTGTTGCACCGGACTATCTCGGACTGGATTAGCTTCAGGGACTAAGCTGGACTGGCTTAGACTAGACTAAGCTGGACTGATTTAGTGAAGCGTTTGGTGCAGTGTCGGACTAAAAAGAAGGATAATAACAAACTACAATATTTTATATTTTTTAATTCATATCTAATAATATTATATTAATTAATTCTATCTTTTTTTCTTCTAATAATACTCTCCCTCTCTCTGGAAGCCTCCATCATTTTCTTCCTCGTTCTCTCCGTCCCACACTCTCCGTCCCTTTCCTTTTTTTTCTGATTAATTGCCAAAACTGATTAATTGCCAAACAAATTCTACAAAATGAAGAATCGAGCTTCGTTTTTTCTGGTTTTTGTTCATGGGATCGTCGGGCTTGTCCACCGGAGGAGGAGAAAAACGAAGAGGAAGACCCGGTGGAGGAGAAATCGAAGAGGAAGACCCGGTGGACAAATCGAAGAGGAAGACCCGGTGGACAAACGAGAAAAACGAAGCTCGATTCTTCATTTTGCAGAATTCGGAGGTTGTGGACTCCGAATCTGGGGTTGGATTCTGTCTTCTCTGCTGCTGTTTTTTTGTTTGGATTCTGTCTTCTTTGTTAAATTTGTCTCTGTTTGTGGGCTGTCGAAGGTTGTGGACTCCGAATCTGGGGTTGAATGTTTTGGATTTTTTAATGTGCGAGGCAGTGAGGAAGAAGGAAATGAGAGCGGCGACTTACGAGGACGCGGCGGTGGTCCTGGGATGGTCCGGTGAGGTTGTCGAGCAGTCGAGCAAAACGCTGAGGAGTCGAGCAAAGCAACGATCTTAGCAATCCGGTGGTATTTGGGGGGTCTCACTAAGACTACCTAGCGAGCCCCGTAGTCCACACGAGTCCCCTTTAGTCCCACTTAACTTAGTCCCAACACCAATCAAACATGAGACTGTAGTCCAGTCCAGTCCAGTCCCTCATAAGGAGGTGAAACAAACGCCCCCATATAGTATTAATTTTCCCAGAAATTGAGTTTTAATGAAAGTATGTTTCTAAAATGCCATGCATGCATGATATGAATTATATGAATTGATAATTGATGCATATATATATGTGAATTGGTGCTGTGGATGCACAGGTGAGTATCAGGTGAGTTTTATATATCCATGTGAATCATTGATGATGTGTATTATGTTGATAGCTCATAACCTGCAATCATGGTGTTAGTGCTTATATTATTCACCTCGCACCGCACGCTCACCTTGGATCCAAGTAGGTGCATGTCGTACAGACCATGAGAGGGTTCCGACCAATAGGTGACTTTAGATTATGTGCACAGCTGATTGATGAGAGAAGCACTAGAGCGTATTATTACACCATTCCTATCGTACAGACTACTTCAGGTAGTTCCGATTCATGTACAGTGTAGTGCCGTACAGGTCACCGAGGTGACTCCGGTTGGATTGGATGTTGAGCTATAGAATTAACCGTACAGGACCAACTGCAGGGTCTCCGGTTAATTCATTATTTCACCTGTTACATTGATGCATCATTCATTCTGTTTTGACAGTTATAGCATGGTATACTTTCTGGCTTTTGAGAAAAATTGATGATTTGAGATATTTGAAAAGTTATATGCTATTATGCTATTTTCTGGGAAAGTATACAGGTTTTACAGCGAGGGGTTAGAAATGTTTTAAATGAAATGTTTTCGAAAAGTTTCGTTTTACTGACCCACTCAATTTTGTTTTGCGCCCCTCCAGGTTCTAGTTAGCAGTTGGTGGTTGACAAGGGCTTCTACGGCGTTCTGACAGACTCTCCTAATGTAGGACTCACATGCGGGTGTTGTAACTTAATTATAGTCCTACTTGACTGCACCTAGTTCTTAAGCTCTGTTTATGTGTGTGTTCACACTTTAACTCACTCTAGCATGCTATTTGGTTATTCTTGCTAGTAGTTGGTTTTATTCCTTCGTAATTCTTTTATCTTTTGCTTCCGCACCGCACTTATGGTTACGTCACGCTCACGTGACGGCCAACACGCCTTGATTCTAGGATCGGGGTGTGTCAGTTTGGTATCAGAGCCTAGGTTGCAGTCCTGTATAATTGTTAATGCTCTAATGATCTTTTGGTGTCTTCTGTCAGAACTATGCCGCCTCGTAGGGAACCACGTCTTACTTATGAGACTAACTTCCCTGATATAGCTCAATTAGGGGAAGCAATGGCTCATGCTTTTCAGAATGCAATTCGTCCTCCTCCCCCTCCTCAGAGAACACCCTTGGAGACCATGTACAATCTGAAGTTAGACCGTTTCATGGGTAATGAGGGTCACGAAGGGGCAGAAAAGTGGTTAGACCATATCGAGAAGACTTTTCAGGTGATGCAAAGTTAGGGAAATCTTCCTGCTAACAGATGGGTCGAGACCACTACTTGGTTTTTGGGACGAGAGCCAGCAGGTTGGTGGAAGAATCAGGCTCAGTTTATGTCACCGGAGATGGCATCTGATTGGGAGGTATTTAAGGAGAATTTTAAGAAGAGATTTGTTCCTCCAGAGTACATTGACCGTAAGAAGCAAGAATTCGCCAGATTGAAACAAAAGAATATGTCGGCGCATGAGTACTACAGGAAATTTACAGACTTATCTCATTATGATCCTGATACAACTGGTAATCAGGTAGAGATGCTTCGCCGCTTTAAGTTGGGAACTAAGAGGAAATGGCGAACTTTTGCTAGTGCATTTCCTTGCACCGATTATCATGAGTTTTCTGAGATTCTAATTCAGATGGAGGATTCCTATAACCTTCCCAGTACAGTGAGGATGATGAAGAGAAAAATGATACTCAGAGGAGAGATGACAGGGGAAAAGGTATCTCCATTCCGGGACCCCGTAGAACGCAGAATTTCAAGAAGAGTGAATCGAGCTCGAGTTCTTCCAGTGGAGGATTTAGTGTCACATGCCCGATGAGAGGTGGAAGATTCGCTGGTAGACCCAGATTTCAGAGGCCGAGAGATGTTAGTAGTGCTGGTGGTTCAGGTGCTCCGTTGTGCCGTCGATGTAACTTCAGGCATCATGGAGAGTGTAGGAGAAGTAGTAGCGGTGGTTGTTCTACTTGTGGGTAGATGGGACATAGAGCTGCACAGTGTCCCCAGAGTTAGCAGAGGCCCCAGCAGTCTACTATGCCACATTCAGCACCTGTACAGCAGAATTATGGGTCAGGCAGTTATGGTCAGATGGCTCGTGGTGGTGCTTACCACTATCAAGGTGATGTTGCTCCCTATGCTTCCGGGCAGAATCAGTATTCCCAGGATCCTTATTATCAGATTGGGTATTCCCAAGATCCCGGAGGTTATTTTTCATATTCTTCCATGCCAGCTAATGGATCTCAGTGGCATCAGGGAAATCAGCCCCGTTAGGGAGAGGTTGTTGCTAGCAGTGCAGGACCGTCTAGGCAGGTTAGCCAGTCAGGCCAGGGACGCACTTCTCAGGGGCGAGGTAATCAAGGTAACAGAGGTCGTGGTGGACGACAGCAAGCTCAGAGACGTGTTAATCACATATCACTGCAGGATGCTCAGAACCATCCAGACTTGATTATGGGTATGTTAAACATCCTTAGTCACTTTGCTAGAGTTTTGATTGATTGTGGTGCTACCCATTCTGTGATTTCTCATACGCTTGCTCAAATGACACAACCTCACCCTACACCTCTAGGATTTGATTTAGAGTTTGCTATGCCTAGAGGAGACAAATGTTATGTTGATAGTGTTTATCCAGGGTGTCCAGTGATGGTAGATGGTGTGGGTATGCCAGCTAATCTTATCCCGTTAGATATTGTGGATTTTGATGTGATCTTAGGGGCAGATTGGTTACATTTTAATCGTGCCCATATAGATTGTTACGGGAAATCAGTTACTTTTCTTTGTCCTGGACTACCAGAGGTTACTTTTATGGGTGAAAGAAGTGGGGTGAGACATGGTGTTATTTCTACCATGAGAGCAAAGAAGTTGTTATTGAAAGGTTGTCAAGGATACTTAGCACATGTGGTGTTAAATGATGTTGTTCCTAGTAGTGTGGAGGAAGTTGGAGTAGTCAGGCACTATCCTGATGTGTTTCCAGATGATTTTCCTGGATTGCCGCCAGACAGAGATGTGGAGTTTTCGATTGATTTGCTTCTAGGTACGGATCCTATATCTTTGACTCCATATAGAATGGCTCCGCTGAATTGAGGGAATTGAAAATTCAGTTACAGGAATTAACTGATAAAGGTTTCATTCAACCTAGTACTTCACCTTGGGGAGCTCCAGTGTTGTTTGTAAGAAAGAAAGATGGAACTTTGAGATTATGTATTGATTACAGGCAATTGATTCGGGTAACGATTAAAAACCGTTATCCATTGCCTCGTATTGATGATTTGTTTGATCAGCTTAAAGGTGCATGTGTGTTCTCTAAGATTGACTTGAGATCTGGATATTATCAGTTGAAGATTAAAGATGAGGATGTACCTAAAACGGCTTTCAGGACCCGTTATGGACATTATGAGTTTTTGGTGATGCCATTTGGATTGACTAATGCACCTGCAGCCTTCATGAGGTTGATGAATGAAGTATTCCAGCAATATCTTGATAGGTTTGTTATTGTTTTTATTGACGATATTCTGGTATACTCTAAGTCAAAGGCAGATCATATTCGACATCTTAACTTGGTACTAAAGAAATTGAGGGAACATCAGTTGTATGCCAAGTTCAGTAAATGTTAGTTTTGGTTGAATCAAGTGGCATTTTGGGACATGTAGTATCGGCACAAGGAATTCAAGTTGATCCTCAAAAGATAGCAACAGTGGAGAATTGGGAACAACCACAAACCGTCATCGAAGTGCGAAGTTTTCTTGGTCTAGCAGGTTATTATCGACGGTTTGTTCAAGATTTTTCTATGATTGCATTACCACTAACGAAGTTAACCAGGAAGGATGTTAAGTTTGATTGGGACGAGAATTGTGAGCAAAGTTTCCAGCAGCTGAAACATTGCCTCACTCATGCTCCAGTATTGGTACTTCCTGATGATAGTGGTAACTTTGAGATTTACAGTGATGCTTCCTTGAATGGTTTGGGATGTGTCTTGATGCAGCATAGTAGAGTGATTGCATATGCTTCTTGACAGTTGAAGATTCATGAAAGGAATTATCCTACTCACGATCTTGAGTTGGCAGCAATTGTTTTTGTTTTGAAGATTTGGAGGCATTATCTCTATGGTGAGAAATGTAAGATCTTCACAGATCATAAGAGTATTTAGTATCTTTTTACTCAGCATGATCTTAATTTTCGTCAGCGAAGGTGGATGGAGTTACTAAGTGATTATGACTGCACTATTGAGTATCATCCGGGTCGTGCAAATGTGGTAGCTGATGCACTGAGTATCATCCGGGCCGTGTCCCTCTTCTTGCAGATTTGAGAGCTACTAGAGTAAAGTTGGAAATGGAAGAGCGAAGAGAAGCTTTTCTTGCTAGTTTCCAAGTCAGGCCAGTTTTGGTGGATCGTGTACTCAAAGCTCAGTTGGTTGATTAGGAGATTCAAGAATTGATTCAATTGAGAAGTGAAGGGAAAAAGAAAGATCTCAGGATTCGAGAATCGGATGGCATGCTTATGCAAGAGAATAGAATGTATGTGCCGAATAACGAGGAACTAAAGAAAGAAATTTTGGATGAAGCACATTGTTCGGCTTATGCGATACACCCATGAGGAACCAAGATGTACCATACCATTCGACCATTTTATTATTGGCCGGGTATGAAGAGGGAAATTGCAGAGTATGTAAGTAGGTGTATTGTTTGTCAGCAAGTTAAAGCAGAAAGGAAGAAGCCTTTTGGTCGGATGCAACCACTTCCCGTTCCTCAGTGGAAATGGGAAAAAATAACTATGGATTTTGTGTATAAGCTTCCACGTACACAAAATGGATTTGATGGCGTTTGGGTGGTTGTAGATCGGCTTACCAAGTCAGCACACTTCATTCCAGTGAGAGAAAAGTATCCTCTGAATAAATTGGCTAAGTTGTTCATCACAAAGATTGTGAAGTATCATGGAGTTCCAGTGAATATTATTTCTGATCGAGATCCAAGATTTACTTCTAATCTTTGGATAGCTTTTCAGGAAGCTCTTGGTACGAAATTGCTTTACAGTACTGCTTATCATCCTCAAACCGATGGACAATCAGAGAAGACTATTCAGACGTTGGAGGATATGTTGAGATCTTCAGTGTTGCAGTTTGGTGATTCTTGGCATGATCGCCTAGATTTGATGGAATTTGCCTACAATAATAGTTTTCATTCGAGCATTGGTATGTCACCATTTGAGGCACTTTATGGTAGAGCTTGTCGTACGCCATTGTGTTGGTCAGAGGTTGGTGAAAGAGTGCTAGAGGGCCCAGAGATTGTGGATGAGACTACTCAAAATATTCAGGTGATTAAGTCTAACCTGAAAGTGGCCCAAGATCGACAAAAGAGTTTAGCAGATAGACATGCCACTGATCGAGTATATGATGTGGGTAATTTGGTATTCTTGAAATTGTCACCTTGGAGAGGTGTAGTACGATTTGGAAAGAAAGGCAAGCTAAGTCCTAGGTACATAGAACCTTATGAGATCACTGAGATGACTGGTGAAGTTGCTTACAGATTGGAATTGCCTCCGGAGTTATCTAAGGTTCATCATGTAATTCATGTCTCGATGCTTCGACATTATGTTTCAAATCCTTCACATGTGATTCCTCCTCAACCTTTGGAGATTAATCTGGATTTGACGTATGATGAGGAACCAGTAACTATCTTGGATTGGAAAGACAAGGTTCTAAGGAATAAGACGGTGAGTTTGGTAAAAGTATTGTGGAAGAACCACTCAGTGGAAGAAGCTACTTGGGAGATAGAAGATCGAATGAGAGAGATGTATCCAAGATTGTTTGATGAGTATTAAATGGATTGGTGGGTTGTATGAATTTCGAGGATGAAATTCTATAAGGAGGGAAGATTGTCACAGCCCGTCCCGAGATTTTATTTATAGAGGACGTGAAAGGACGAAAGTACCCTTGACGGTTACTAAGGTACGTGTGTGTGACATATATTATCGGTTTAAAACATACATTCCTAAATTCTTGGAAAAAACAAATGATTTAAGTTTGATTAAAAAAAAATTGGTATGTATGTTTTGTGTGGTTAGGGATTAAAGGATTTTGGATTTTGGATTGTTTTGGTTGGACCACAAGGGACACTCCTCTCTCTCTCCCTTCCCCCGTGCCTTCTCTCTCTCTCCTCTCCGTTCAGTCTCTCTCTCACTCTCGAACCGTACGGACAAGACCAAAAACCTTGAAAACGTCACGGATCAACGCCAAAAAGGTAAGGTACTTCATCCTTTCGACCTCCTAAGTTGAATGGTACCATTTATAGAACTTAGAACCCTCGAAATCACGTTGAAATCTCGAGGCCCGATTTGAGTACTGTTCATGCATACATGATGTGTTGATTTTCAGGGAATTCTAAGCTTATAGTGAGCTTAGTGAGGTTCTAAGGAAGCTCGGGGACGTTCGTTTGGAAGTTTTGGACGTTGGGATCGTCGAGTTCGAAGTTGGCCGGTTTTCTTGGAAATTCTCCGGTGAGATTTTGTGATTTTTAGAGCCTTAAAGTAGTGTAACATGATTCTACATGTTTAAGGCTTCATTTTGATATAAAATGCGTGAAAAATGGTTGAGAAACAAAGGAGAACAAGGCGTTTGAAAATTCCCCAGATTCCGGCCATCGGAAAAACCAGTCCGGCGAGCCCATGGTAGGAGACGCGCGTGGGGGACGCGTGAACCCGTGCCCTTCCTGGCGCGTGGGGGCGCGTGGCAAGCCCAAAATTTTTTCTAAAAATTTGTCGACGTCCGTGACGTCGAGTAGGTCACTGTGGTATATTCATATACCCAAATTGAGCACCGTATGAGAAGTTATTACGTATTGTTGGTTATATGCTTTAAAATAACGTTTTTATAGTTATTTCGCATATAGGTGATACCTATCCCGAGGACGAGCGCATCCAGGCACGTCGCGGGGGCTTACGACCCTTCGACTTATCAGTGAGTGGGTAGTATTTTCTGTTTATACCTATATACTATTAATTTTCCCAGAAATTGAGTTTTAATGAAAGTATGTTTCTAAAATGCCATGCATGCATGATATGAATTATATGAATTGATAATTGATGCATATATATATATGTGAATTGGTGCTGTGGACGCACAGGTGAGTATCAGGTGAGTTTTATATATCCATGTGAATCATTGATGATGTGTATTATGTTGATAGCTCGTAACCTGCAATCATGGTGTTAGTGCTTATATTATTCACCTCGCACCGCACGCTCACCTTGGATCCAAGTAGGTGCATGTCGTACAGACCATGAGAGGGTTCCGACCAATAGGTGACTTTAGATTATGTGCACAACTGATTGATGAGAGAAGCACTAGAGCGTATTATTACACCATTCCTATCGTACATACTACTTCAGGTAGTTCCGATTCATGTGCAGTGTAGTGCCGTACAGGTCACCGAGGTGACTCCGGTTGGATTGGATGTTGAGCTATAGAATTAACCGTACAGGACCAACTGCAGGGTCTCCGGTTGATTCATTATTTCACCTGTTACATTGATGCATCATTCATTCTGTTTTGACAGTTATAGCATGGTATACTTTTTGGCTTTTGAGAAAAATTGATGATTTGAGATATTTGAAAAGTTATATGCTATTATGCTATTTTCTAGGAAAGTATACAGGTTTTACAGCGAGGGGTTAGAAATGTTTTAAATGAAAGGTTTTCGAAAAGTTTCGTTTTACTGACCCACTCAATTTTGTTTTGCGCCCCTCCAGGTTCTAGTTAGCGGTTGGTGGTTGACTAGGGCTTCTACGGCGTTCTGACAGACTCCCCTAATGTAGGACTCACCTGCGGGTGTTGTAACTTAATTATAGTCCTACTTGACTGCACCTAGTTCTTAAGCTCTGTTTATGTGTGTGTTCACACTTTAACTCACTCTAGCATGCTATTTGGTTATTCTTGCTAGTAGTTGGTTTTTTTCCTTCGTAATTCTTTTATCTTTTGCTTCCGCACCGCACTTATGGTTACGTCACGCTCACGTGACGGCCATCACGCCTTGATTCTAGGATCGGGGTGTGTCATAAAATCTATTCACCTTTTTTGTTTATAATGTTCCCGTATTTTATAAAAAAATGTGCTCTTTTTTAATTTGAACTTACCAATATCTAAAATAAAAATAAGACATTTTCTTTTGAAAAAATAAAAATCTGATAGATTTCACACAATTCAAATTTGAGAAAAAATAAAAAAATATAAATTCAGTATTAATCTTTGATGATTTTAGGAAGGATTTAATAATTTTTGTTATTAAATTTCTTAATTAATACCAAAACTTAACATTTTGTCCTTCAATAAAGTATTCAAACTAATAGAGTTTTAATTCTAGGGTCGTATTCCACACCACACGTCCTGGATTCGATTCTTGGCACTAGTGAACCACACAATTGTGGCCAGGGTGAGGTTGAAGTGCCTCTATGAGTTTTTCTGGCCTCCGGAAGTGTGGACTGTCGTGGCGAAGCAATCAGCTGGTCTTCTTTTACAAGAAATAAAGTCTAAGATTTTAGTCAATCAAGGATCGGAAGTAAAGTACTTCAATAAAAATTGTATCATATTAAGCTCGATACCATGCTTTGAACTTTTTACAACAAACAAATCAAAAAAGCCTTTCCGATTTGGTTGTTTAATACTTTAGCAGAGGATGTAAACATTTCTTATCGTATCTAACATTTTTTTTTTTGAAGAAAAGTATATTATTCATTGATTGGAAGGGAATACGTACAAATAAGAGGATAGTGTGCATACATGGGTTCTCAGCTCTGATTCATTTCTCATTTATTGAAACCTTCTTCCATTTCATTTGTAATCAAGGTCCTTTGACAAGTCCACGTCATTAATTGAATATTAAATTATTTGCATGTCAGCATATGTCATTTTTTTTTAACAAACGATATTATCTTGGGATGGAAAGTGTGTGAGATAGTTTAAAATTGGAAAACTTATTAATTATTTTCAAATGTATCCTTTTAGTATTTTTCATAAATTTTTATTTTTAATTTGTACCTATTTTTCTTTAATTTGTACTAATATTCTTTTTCTTTTTTATTTCCACTAATTTTTATTTATTTTTATTTTTATGGTTTGGCCAATAACGAAAACATTAGGGAAGCCTTTGGATGCAAAATTAGTGATATATATAGAAATCAAGTTAAACGCTTACAACCCACTCAATTGTAAGTGTTCATCTTAAAATGACAATGGCCAACCGTAGTCTACACATTTGTTGTACAATACAATCAAACAATTTTTTTTTTTTTTATTGTTTAAATCGGTACAATATTCATTAATGGGAGAAATACATAAAAATTAATAAGGATAGAGTGCATACAAAGGGCCTCGATAAAAAATGATGTAGAATTATATAATCAGAGGAAGAACACAGTAAGTATAGAACAATAATATTGATGGAAGTCACTTAATTCCATTGCTCATAATCAAGTATAAATAAACAAGATCTGCAAGTGTTACAGAGAGTCCTACAGGGACTGTATAACATCTAATACAAGTCCTATCGTGATTACAAAACTTTAAGATAATCAAGCAGTCTACAACTAAGTTGGAGTCGGAGAGGACTTTGTGCTAACAAAAACCTTTCCGAAAATTTCAACCAAACAATTAGCTTAGAACCCCTTTTCTATTCCTAAACAAATTGAACTCAGGAGTCAGCACCACACTCCATAGGATATAATTCCCTAGATTCGTATGTGTACTAATAAAATAAATAAAAAAAACCCCTCATGATTCATACAATATAATATATTATATATCAATAAAAAATTATCAATATATTAGAAGAAACATTTTTGCCAACATCCGTGGTTGGTTGTATCGCGTCGTTTTCGGTTATATAGTCTTGTAGATGAATAGTTTTGTGTAGAAATCATATAACGTTTCTTCTATTTTTTTTTTTTTTTTTTTTTTTTTTTTTTTTTTTGTCCAAGTCGTATCCTGAAGTTTTAAAAGTCCATTAATTAGTATATCAAGATTTACTGTAGCTTTTGTTGCATCTGTCACCCCATTTTGGAGTACGTTCGGTAGTTCTAGTATATATATGGAAGAATACTTGATTATTTTGTACACAATCGCAGAGGTTTGCTTCTGTGACCATACCTTTCAAGTAAGGTTTTCTCTCGCCTCTCTCTCTCTCTCTCTCTCTCTCTCTCTCTCTCTTCACGCACATGCAGTTTCTAGGCTTCTTTTCCTATTTATGGGTTCATTGATATTTTTCTGCACAAATAATCGATCATATATTCAAAAGCCAGTTGCTTTTCTAATGATATATTCTTTGAAGTATTTTAATTATTACTGTTTCCCTGCATGCGCTCCATTTAATCTAAGGAAAACTAATGAAAATGGCTTGAAAACTTTGAGTTTTAACGATAAGGATAAAATAAATGGTATAGTGATAGTTTCATGATTGACTTTTTAGTGTAAAAATGTGGGTTTTCGTTAAAATGAACAGTACCAAGAGTTTTTCGTTAAAGTTCCCTTTAATCTAATAGCTTATACTCCCTTGTTTCAGTTATGCAAGAAATAACCATTTGATATCTAGATTTTTGTTTTCATCATCATTTATAACATGCGGATTTCCTAATCATTTACCTAGCTAATACGTGGAATTATATTCGTTTTCCTGCCTAGCATCATAGCATGAGGATGTTAATTGTATTCATTTTCATTTCTATTTTTGGTCTGATATTTGTTTTTGTTTCTAAACTAAATAATAAATATAGATGATGACCTAAAACTCACCTTGTATTATACTTGGGAACCAAATTCTCTCAACAAAACAAAAGAGAACCAAGGACGGAAATTTGCTTTTTTTTATCAAAATATATCTTAATACACCCACGTATTTTCTCAGAATAAATTCCCAAAACACTATTAACATACACCTAACATTTTCAATATACGCTCCACAATAATTATTTTATTTATTTTTGCTTCTCCGTGAAAACATAGAAATCGAGTTGAGGAAAAATGAAGTTGTTATCTGCATCTAAAGATATATAAACTTTAAAATAAAATAAAAGATTGTTGCAATGAGACTCAACCTAATTGCTTACAATAGAAAGATTGTAGTTTTGAGAATTAAAAGATGATAAATAAATCTGACACATATAAATTAAAGTGATTTGGGTATATTTGAAGAAAAAAATTAAACACCTTAAGAGGTCAAAATTGTCATTGTCTATTAGTGTATATAGTCATTACTAACAAATTTATTTGTGAAGTATATTCAACAATATGTGAGATATGTTAATATGAAAATTCAATTTTTTTTTGTTTGTTGATATGATGTGTGTACCAAAAACAAAAATTCCTTAAAAAATGTGTAAAACAACATTTATTTCATGATAAGCTCATGTATTGTCGTGGATATTTTCCACCAAATATATAACCTAAGAAATAAAAGATTAAGGGTTAGTTTGGGATTGTGGTGGTTTAAAAAAAAAACAGTTTATTAAAAAATTTAGAACATTAAATGTGTTTGATAAAAAAATAAAAAATAAAAAATAATTTTTTTTTAAACTGCTGCAAATGAAAGTAGAAAAGCATAGAAAAGTAAAATCATGATCTACCATGCTTCTAATTTTTTTTTTTCAAATCATAGTAATCAATGCTCATTTAATGAAATTTTAAATTGGCAAGTATACCCCACATGTTTTTACAAAATTACAATTTTTGTCCCTTACATTATTGTATTTGACAATTATTATACCACATTAAATACTATATTTTTTTTAGTCATTTAATACATTCAAAACAATTTATATAAAAGTTTACCAGACACTCAGACAATGATTTTTTTTTTATTAAAAGCACTTTTACAAAAAAAAAAAAAAATGTTTACTAAAGACTCAACAACTTTATTTTACAAGTATTTATACTCATAACACAGTAAAAACAGTTTTTTTTTAAAAAAGCACAACAATATTAAACTAGTCATAATTTGAAACTGACTTTTACTTGCCTTTTTAAGATTCTTAGGGTTTTTCTGCATATATAATTGCCAACAACTTCATCGTCTATCCCATAGCGTCGGACCTAGATTATGACGGGACCCACCACCCTCCACCGCTAATCTTTTTGTACAAACAATCTCCCACTGTTGAATACTCATTACATTCAAAATTAAATGCTAACAAGAATTGGATTCCTTGATTACGAATTTCTGGTGCGGGCATGATCAGGATCAGAAACACATTCATTGGGTTTCTAAGGAAACTCTCGAACTTCGGAAGGCTTGGGGGGTGGGGGGGGGGGGGGGCTTGGTTTCAAATGCTTTATGGATTTTATTGATGTCCTTATAGTGAAACAATGTTGGCGTCTAATCTAGGAACCTGAGTCTCTGTGGGCAAGGGTATTGAAGGCTCGTTACTTCCCTCACTGTTCATTTATGGTTGCTAAGCAAGGAGGCCGTGCCTCTTGGGCATGGTTGGCGTGATAGATGGTTGCCAGCGCTTCCAGATGGACACCCCATCCCTTCTGGGACAGTGCAGGTTAGCTATACCACTGTGGATTCCCTTACTAACCCGGCCAATGGGGATTGGGATATTCAGTTCCTTCAACTGTTCATCTCACTGGAGGAGGTCGATACTACTTTGGAAACTTAAAGGTGATCCAATGATACGAGATATGCTAGTGTGGCCTCTTGATAAAAAAAGTATTTATTATGTAATATCAGGTTATCATTAGGTGCACTCTCCAATCACTCCTAGGATCCCCCGCAGCTCCTCATCAACTGTAACCAACCCGGAGGTATTATGGAAGTTTGTGTGGAAGCTCAAAACTCCCCTAAAAATCAGGTGTTTCTTGTGGAAGACGTTGCATATTGCCCTGCCCACAATGGAAGCTCTCTATCGCCAGAAATCGGCAGTTTCACCAATTTGCCCTATATGCCACACTCATGAGGAGTCGATTAAGCACCTATTTCTCCTATGTCCATGGGTGGAAACCATTTGGTTTGGGGGAGCTTTAAACTATAGGGTTAATAGGAGTGAGGTAACATCGTGGAGGAATTGGCTTCTTGCAGTCATTCGGGCCAATGATAAATTGAAGCCTGATTTGGAGAGGGTTTTGTCTCTGATTGCCTTCTCCTGTTGGCATATTTGGAAAGCTCGATGTTGTTTTCTCTTCCAACATAAACATATCAACCCGCTACAGGTGCTGTCAGCAATCTCCACAAGTGTTGGTGCTTTCCTTAAGGCGACGCAGTCTCCTTCTATGAGCGCGGTGCAGCATAGACATGGTGGTGCTGGGTAGGTTAGTTAGATGCCACCGGCTCTTCCCTTTGTAAAAATTAATGTCGATGCGAGTTGGGATGCTTCCACAGAAGAGGGTTTTGCAGGGGCAGTGGTTTGGGATTCTTTTGGCAATTTCATTGCTGCTCGAAGAACCAAGACTAGTGCGCCCTGTGTTGCCGTTGCAGAAGCGTTGGCTCTGAGGCGTGGCTGTGAGTTGGGTTTATCTTTAGGTCTGACCCATGTAGTTATCGAATCTGATTCTAAGGAATCTATTTCTTGTATGCGGGCAAACATATCTGATGGCAGATGGGAGGCTTTTCCAGTTTTAGCGAGGTGTTGGGGAAGCCTTTCAAGACTGTCGCTGGCCTTGGAAGCCAATATCAGCCAATATGGCGGCTGACATCTTGCATAAGTGAAGATGGTTTACCTTGCCCGGCTTAATTTAGAGTTGGTTGTGCAAGGGGGGACTCTCAGAGCTTTGCTTGCAGAGTTGGGTCTTCTACCCCCTTGTAATTCCAGTTTGTTTTTTGGTTGTTTGCCTGGTGGTGGGCTGTCGTTGTAATCTTTGACTTCTCTTGCCCTAGTTAATATGTTTCCAATTTACCAAAAAAAAAAAATTTAAATGCTAACTTCGCGGACACATTACCCTCCAATTTTGAAACTTTCCTCATTTTTTTTTTCTTCAGAGACAAAAAGAAGGCTCCAATCGTAGCCACCAACAAACCTCACGTTCATGGCGACAAAGTTCTTGGCTCTCTGCATTCGCAACGAGAGCCGGGGAGACCTCTCTCCTCGACCCCACTATCCATCCATGCCAAAGTACCCCAAAGGTGTGGCGGCTGAGGAGACCAGCATGGCGGCCAAAACCGAGGCTAAGGCCCTATTCTCTGTCATGGGCATGACGTGCTCTGCCTGCGCTGGATCAGTCGAGAAGGCGGTCAAGAGGCTCCCCGGGATTCGTGAGGCCGTTGTCGACGTCTTGAACAACCGGGCGCAAGTCATGTTCTTTCCCAATTTCGTTAGTGTAAGTCGCTTTACCTGTGAAGAGAATCTTTCATTTTGTTTCTGCTTTTCATTGATGATGGCACGTAGATAAATAAATTAGGGAGCATAACCGTTACCCCGGAGTAATGAGCAAAAATATTCCCTAATTATATCCATGTTTATATGTGATGTGTCTTGGATTTGGCCTGTCATACATGTGATTTACGTCACCTAACACACGCCTCTTGCCTTTTTGCTTTCCCAAATGTACAGAATTGCTTCTGCACTTTTTCACACAAAGAAATTGTCCTCTTAATTTTAGAACTAGGTTAAAAATTGGGATTTTTCTAAGCTTCGATTCAGAGCTAATTTATTCTATCCCTGGAGAAAACATAGTTGTGGCCTTTTGATTGAGTTTGCACACTTTATTTCTCTTTCTGTAAACTCTTATTCTAGCATTTAGAATAAGTATATTAAAAAAGAATCAAGGAACCAAAATGAACAGGAATGTGTTGAATGAAAAATAATTAAAAGCCCTAAGTTTGAGACAGCGTTGTTTAAAGAGTTTGCACACTTGTTTTCTTCTTCTGTAAACTCTTATTTATTTCTAGCATTTGAATTGAGTAAATTTAAAAAAGAATCAAGAAACAAAAATGAACAAGAATGTGTAGAATGAAAAAACGAATGTGTGAAAATCATTTTCCTAACAAGATTTTCTCTATCCAAGAAAAAAGGTGTACTTGGAGATCTAATCCAATATAAATAATAAGGAGATGTTATAAAGAGTTCAAATTCTGTTTGTATATTGTTTCTGCGTTGGTACGTATTGTGTTTATAATAAAGCCAGGTTGTTTGTAGATTTGATCAAAAGTCAAGTATCAAGACAAAAAAAAAAAAAAACATACAATTAGAACATCTTATTTTATTCTTAAACCTCTTAATTCACGGCCTTAGCTGACGCTTAATCATAGTTCCAATCTTTGACTTGGCTTCATAGTTTGTAGAGATTGACAAACCTAATTTTTCTTTATTAAGAAAAAGAAGGCTTATCTTCCACACCAAGTACAAACCAAACTACAGTCTATTAAAATATAAGCAAGCTCTAACCTCTTGCTAGAATTAATATGTATATAAAAACGAAATTAATACTATGCATGACGTCTAACAGTTTGACCAGCATGCCCAACATTTATCTGAATAGACTATTATTAAGTTTAGGTAAATGATTTTCACACTACGGTTAATTTTTGTCATTTGATTCTTCTTTACTTTTAATCCAACGGCAAGAAAATAGAGAAGACTGTGCAAGCAGAGAACATGGGGTGTGAAAATCAAGTCCCTAATTTTATGCCAAGGTAACGCAGATTTCCACCTTGAGTCAGAAACTGTTCTGGTTGCTTGCCTATATGTCTTCTATTAGCAACAACATTAACCATTTGAAAGAAATAATTAGCATGAACACTTGAGACAGATGACATTTGCAACTATGTGAAAACAACTTTGATCTGTGTATTCATCCAACACCAACAATAAATTACCAAATTTTAAGATCTTTGATTATTAATAACTAAAAAGTACTAATAGAATTGTGGCTTTTTTAGCTGCTGTCACTTGTGTTCTACAGAAATACCAAGGTTTTACGTAGAAGATTATTACCTAGGAGACATCTCTAGTAGTCTAGTTGAGCTAGCTTTAATTTGGGTAGAATCATTTTTTGAAGATTTTCGCAAGGGAATTTCGATTCCTGACATTTAATCTCTTGATAGAAACTGAATTTTTGGCACTATTGCATATACCTTTCTGTAGTTTGAGAATTTTTCTCTGGCTTCTATTGTCTAATAACTAGTTTCTTGCTTATCATTTCCCATCAGTTTATTTATTAGTAATTGGCCTTTTTTATAGCTGTTGTCTTACATCTTGTAGGCGGAGAATATTCGTGAGACAATTGAAGATGTTGGATTCCAAGCCACGTTGATTAATGATGAGGGAAATGAGAAGTCCATATTGATATGCAGAATTCGGATAAAGGGAATGACTTGCACTTCTTGCTCAACTACTGTTGAATCAGCTTTACAGGCAGTTCATGGTGTACAAAAAGCCCAAGTTGCCTTAGCAACTGAAGAAGCAGATGTCCACTATGATCCAAAGGTTGTGAGCTACAACCAGCTGTTGCAAACCATTGAAGACACTGGATTCGAAGGCATACTTATTACCGCAGGGGAAGACATGAGCCGGATAGAGCTTGAAGTTGATGGTGTAAGGACTGATCGCTCGATGAGAATACTTGGACAGTCTCTTCAAGCACTCCCTGGTGTGCAAACTGTAGACTTTGATTCTGAAATCAAGAAAATCGCTGTTTCTTACAAATCAGATATGACAGGGCCAAGAAGTTTCATTAATGTGATTGAAACAACCGGGTCCAGGCGTTTCAAGGCAAAGATTTTTCCAGGAGGTGAAGCAGGAAGCGATAGTCATAGAAAGGAGGAAATTAAGCAGTATTTTAGAGTCTTTCTGTGGAGTTTGGTTTTCACTATTCCGGTGTTTTTAACCTCCATGGTGTTCATGTATATTCCTGGAATTAAGCATGGCCTAGAAACTAAAATAGTGCATAATCTCATGATTGGGGAGCTCATGAGGTGGATTCTGGCCACTCCGGTGCAATTCATTATAGGCCGGAGGTTCTATACTGGGGCATACAAATCACTACGGCATGGTTCTGCGAATATGGACGTGCTGATCGCATTAGGAACAAATGCAGCCTATTTTTATTCAGTCTACTCGGTAGTGAGAGCTGCTACCTCTCCAGATTTTATGGGTACTGATTTCTTCGAGACTAGTGCCATGCTTATTTCATTCATTCTTCTTGGAAAGTACCTAGAGGTATTAGCTAAGGGGAAGACATCAGATGCCATTGCCAAACTGATGGACTTGGCACCTGAAACAGCAACATTATTGGTACTAGACGAAGAAGGAAATGTGATAAATGAAGAGGAAATTGATAGTAGGTTGATACAAAAGAATGATATCCTTAAAATTATTCCTGGGGCGAAAGTAGCTTCAGATGGTTATGTTACATGGGGGCAAAGCCATGTTAATGAGAGTATGATAACGGGCGAAGCACGGCCGGTCGCAAAAAGAAAGGGTGATTCAGTCATTGGAGGTACTTTGAATGAGAATGGTGTCCTACATATCAAGGCAACTAGGGTTGGTGCAGAAAGTTCCCTTTCGCAAATTGTACGGCTTGTTGAGTCAGCTCAGATGGCCAAAGCTCCTGTACAGAAATTTGCTGACCGCATTTCCAAATACTTCGTGCCACTGGTATGAATTATTACATGATTGATTAGTCAAGTTCTTTAAGGATTTGTTTTGGCTCAACTGAAAGGATACCGGAGGCTTTTTCTTAAAATGTGGTTTTAATTTGCAGGTGATCCTACTTTCATTCTTGACCTGGCTTTCCTGGTTTTTGTCTGGAAGATACCATGGCTACCCTGAATCTTGGATACCATCTTCCATGGATAGCTTTGAGCTTTCTCTCCAGTTTGGAATCTCTGTCATGGTTATAGCATGCCCTTGTGCTTTAGGCCTAGCAACTCCCACAGCTGTCATGGTTGGAACTGGAGTAGGCGCATCTCAAGGTGTATTGATCAAAGGAGGCCAAGCATTAGAAAGTGCACATAAGGTTAGGAAGTGGCATCCTTATAGCAGTTTGATGCTTTCTATAATATCGAAATTGGCAATTTTCTGCATTTGGGCAGTATAAGAGCAATTATTATGCAATTTAATGATCAAGTGTAACTATAGATTTGATTGATGATGTTTTAGGTGAACTGCATTGTGTTCGACAAGACAGGGACTCTCACAATTGGAAAGCCAGTGGTTGTTAACACACGACTCCTGAAAAATATGGTGCTGCGAGAATTCTATGAACTTGTTGCTGCAGCTGAGGTCGGTTTTAACATATAAAACACGTCTGTAGTATTTTTAGAAATTCATGAAGAGTTTTTTTATATGTTCATTATTATCCACAATGATTTGAAGCTTCACTATTTTGTATGATTTATATATATATATATATATATATATCAGGTGAACAGCGAACACCCGTTGGCTAAGGCCATTGTTGAGTACGCCAAAAAGTTCAGAGAAGACGAAGAGAATCCTGCCTGGCCAGAAGCAAAAGACTTTGAATCCATTACTGGTCATGGGGTGAAGGCCATTGTTAGGAACAAGGAAATAATTATTGGCAACAAGAGTTTGATGGTGGCGCGCAACACTGCAGTTCCAATTGATGCAGAAGAGATACTTGCAGAAGCTGAAGGACTTGCTCAAACTGGGATTTTAATAGCTATAGATGGAAAAGTGGCTGGAGTTCTGTCCATATCTGATCCACTGAAACCAGGTGCTCAAGAAGTAATTTCCATACTCAAGTCTATGAAAATTAGAAGCATAATGGTGACAGGTGACAATTGGGGAACTGCAAATTCTATCGCTAATGAAGTTGGAATTGAGACCGTTATAGCAGAAGCCAAACCCGATCAGAAAGCAGAGAAAGTGAAGGAATTGCAGGTACATATAATGAATGTTAATTTGTTACAAACTACAAGAGTATGTTATTAACTTCATGCACACTGCATGCACGTTACTTAATTTCAATGTTCACAGGCTTCCGGCAACATCGTGGCAATGGTGGGAGACGGAATCAATGACTCACCAGCACTTGTGGCAGCGGATGTAGGAATGGCAATTGGTGCAGGAACAGACATTGCCATTGAGGCAGCTGACATTGTTCTAATGAAAAGCAACTTGGAGGATGTGATAACTGCGATTCACCTTTCTAGGAAAACTTTCACCCGTATCCGTTTGAACTACATTTGGGCTTTGGGATACAACGTTCTTGGCATTCCAATAGCTGCAGGAGCCCTTTTCCCATATACTGGATTTCGTTTACCACCATGGATTGCTGGAGCTGCAATGGCTGCTTCTTCGGTCAGCGTTGTTTGCTGCTCTCTGCTGCTGAAGAATTATAAGAGGCCAAAGGTTCTGGACAACTTGGAGGTACGCGGAATAAGTATTGAGTGATTGATTAGGAGCCTTTTAATTCTGTTGTGTGTACGCGTGGAGGAATCAAGTTCGAGTAAGTGGTTTGGCTGCAGTAGCAAATATGTAATAATGTAGGTTGTTTACATACGTTCTGTATATATAAGCGTATACGAATGCAAGTTTCGTTAGAACACATGACATGCATTTGTAGTGTTGTTATCGTAATTGATGGATGCTTAAATCATCCATGAAAAAGGAAAATCATCCATCCAGTCTCCATCTGAAAGTGAATTACGTAAATGAAGGGCTTTTCTCTAGGTTTCAAGGGAATCTTCCTTTGTGGCTTGGTCTTCTCCTTCTTTCTCCCTAGGCCTCCTATTATTCCCCTTTTGTTGTAAGATAGCTGCACTGTTGAGACCTGCAGTTTGCTTCTTCCTGAGACGCTCCTTTCCCAGGGCGCCCTTCCACATGCGCTAATTCTGGTAGCGCACCTCACGACTTTCGCGCGTTGATTGTATGTGCAGGCTGGGAAGGGAAAGTCAACATTAAATGCCAGACTTGTTGGGCTTAACATACATTTAATGCAAGAATCTAGTTTAGTTCTAATTAAGGGAGTTGGCTTGCTAGGGAAAAGGGTAAACTAGGCTAAATGTGACGAGATCATATATATCCACTGCAAACGCACCTGTGAGAATTGACGTACTTAACATACGCTGTAACACCACCTTGGAAGGCCATACTGTCCCCGAGGGTAAGGTGGTCGTGGCATTGGTAGCTAGCCAATCATCTGCTCCTACCCTGAAGCCCCTGTTCAAAGGATTCACAACCCCAAAAGAGGAAAATGGCACAAACCAATGACCCTAGTCTAAATTCGACCACCACTTATTCATTTGTTCCAACGCATGAGGTTATTCTAGATTACGGTGATGAATGTCGACATAGAACCGATTGGTCAAACTAGAAACAAGCAATCCAAGTTGAACTCGATTCGCGTGCAAAACATAAGGTGTTTGGGCCCGTAGCTCCTACTCCACCACATGTGAAGCCCGTGGGCTTCAAGTGGATTTTCTTGAGGAAGCGTAATGAGAAGAATGAAATAATGCGATACAAAGAACACCTCGTAGCGCAAGGCTTCTCTCAATGCCCTGGGATTGATTACAATGAGACGTATTCCCCCGTAATGGATGTCATAACGTTCTGCTACCTTATCAGTTTGGTAGTTTCCGAAAAACTGAATATGCAGCTTATGGACATGGTAACCGCGTATCTTTATGGGGATCTAGATACGGAAATGTACATGAAAGTTCCATAAGGACTTCCATTGACTGGTTCAAATAGTTCTAGACCACGGAACACTTTCTCGATTAGATTGAGGAGATCACTCTACGGATTGAAACAATCCAGGCAGATGCGGTATAACCGTCTAAGTGAATATTTGACGAGTCAGGGTTATGTGAACATGCCCATGCGTGTTCATCAAGAAGTCACATTCCGGATTTGCGATCGTTGCAGTTTATGTCAACGATATGAACCTCATCGGAACCCCCTCAGAGCTTGAGGAAATTGTCGTTCGGAAATTGTCGTTCACTTGAAATTGGAATTTGAGATGAAGGATCTTGGGAAAACTCTTACACGTCCCAACCCCGATATTCCCTGAATACCCGGATAGGCACGTGTTGGCCAACACCAAAGGGTGATGAAAACCATTTATTGAATACAAGAGTAATGATTAGGAGGAAATATACATGAATAATCATTAGAATCTAAAGGTAATAAACAAAGTTTAAGGAAATGTCTAGAGTGTACAGAATACGTTCTAATTCAAGATCACAAAAGGAAAGATCATTACAAGATATCACACAAGTGAATGATAGACTGCTACTGGTAGGGGAATGCCTCGTACATTGTGTCGTAGTCCTCGTTTCTAAGACCTGAATGGGGGCGCAAAACAAAGGTGAGTGGACCAAGTTCATATATACAATAATAATAAAACAGTTATCAAGATACTAACCCCCACAGTTTATGTAAATAAAACTACTAGCATAATAAGTGATAGGTTTACTGAAAACCCTAGCATGCCAAAAACATCTCAAAAGACATATCGCGGAAATCAAAATATAAATCGTCTCACAGATCATCTCGTAAACGCGGTGTGCTGCCAGTAAGATCACTGAATAAATATCACTCCCAGCCCTATGCCAGCACCGTGGTCTCTGCGCTCGTAGCCAGAGATTATTTCTCCCGGCCTAGCTGCCAACACCAGATCCTCGCCCCAGGTGGCATAGTGTCCACTAGGTACGCACAAATAGTTACGCCTCTCAAATATAACCACTTCATAATATAAAGTCATCCATCGTCTATACTATAAATAGGGGTTTTGAAAACATGTTCTAGCATCCTATCGTCATCCATCAGATAGTCTACCAGTTCATGGCTTTTATAGAAAATACGATATATTAAAATATAGCTCAATATAGGCCAACAATTAATTCCTTACAAAATAACGAGACGATAATCAACATTTCAATAAACATGTTTAACATAAAATCAATTCATAAACTCGTAAGGCATGCATTTCATTTATTCAAATAAACTATAAAATTATGCAAATTTTAGAAAGGGTCCACTCACAGATACTCCGTAGCAGCAGAGTTGTGCGGAAAAGGATTAAGGAAATCCCCACTAGCAACTTCACCAAAGCACAAAAATGTACAATTTATCAAACTATGCCCAAACGATAGAATTCCAGGAAATGGACGCCAAAAACGGATTCAGAACATCGAAATTGGCCTAGGAGAGATTTTGGGTTTTGGGTCCTAAGGTTTTTGGATAAAAAGGGTTAGGGTGAAAATGGGTGGTTTGGGCTTAAGCTTAAACCCACACACACACACACGCACAGCACAACACACACACACACACACACACACACGTGCACCACACACACTCATACACGCTTACACACACACACTCACACAGACACACACACACAGCACACGCACACACCTACACACGGTACACACATACCATACACATACACTCAGCTCACATGCATACCACAAACACAACCCATAATTCAAACATAAACACACTCTCAAATAGGCCACACACACACAGCCCACACACTCGGCCATCAGGCCTAATAGCCAAAGAGAAAGCTGGGCTTAAAACCACTTGAATAAAACTGATCTGAGGCCCCTTTGGGCCTTTAAAACAAATAGCAGAAATTAAGAGGAAACGGGCTGGGTTTTAGGGTTCTGGGTTGGTCCAAATACGGGCTAAGGCCCGTGGGTGTTCTGAACTGGCCTGATGACCTGCGTATTAATCGGGGAAGAATGCCGAAGCTGCTACAGCTCTGGCCGAAGGCGAACGTGTAAACCGAGCTCCAATTAAACACCAAAATGAAGAGAAAAACATAGCTGAAGTGATAGGAACAAGAATATACCACTGTGATTCTCGACCGTGATCGAGAATGGCTGGGTTAGCCACGGAACTCGTCGGATTTGCTCACCGGGTTCTGGAAAAAAAAAGAAAAGAGTGCATGCACAAATTAAAACCTTCCATTTGGACCGAGAACAACTCAACAAAGCAGAATAGGGCAGTGAGCCTCACCTGTGTTCGAGTTTCAAAGATTTGAATCTCTCGGCTTCAATGGCAGAACACACAGAGGTGTTCTAATGATGCATGCAGGATTACAGCTAAGTTCCTCAAGCCCCAATGATTCTAGATATGTGGTTATTTTGTTGGATTTGTTTAAATTTCGAAGAGGAAAGGGGACGAGAGCTCTTGGAGCTCTGGAGAGAGCGAGAGTTTCCAAGAGAGAGAGAGAGAGAGAGAGAGATTTCAGAAAATGAAGAGGGAGAGCTCGGGAAAAGAAGAAAGCTAGGGAGCTGCCACTTGGCAGTTTAGGAGGAATGACGTATCTAGATCGACGACTAGGATTAAATGAGATAAAAGACTAAATTGATAAACTTAAACATGTTTCAAGGAGGAGTATAGAAATTTAAATAAAAATGTCGGGGTGGGTGTAACAATCTACCCCCTTACAGAAATTTCGTCCTCGAAATTGCGAATTTACACGAAATGAAAGGGATATTGGTTCCGCATTGATTCTTCTGTTTCCCAAGTAGCTTATTCGACTGCATGGTTCCTCCACAGTACCTTCACCAAAGGAATAATTTTGTTCTGCAACACCTTATCCTGTTTGTCAAGGATAGCCACTGGTTATTCTACAAAGCTAGCATCCGGATTTACTTCCAATGACTCTAACTGGATGATATGAGAGAGATCTGGTACATATTTCCTAAGCATGGAGACATGGAAAACGTTATGGATCAGTGACAACTCCGGTGGTAACTCCAACCTATAAGCAACTGCACCAATTCTCTCAATAATCTGATAGGGACCGACGTATCGAGGACTCAGCTTTCCTCGCTTACCAAAACGAACAAAACCCTTTCAGGGAGACAACTTCAAGAACACAAAGTCGCCCACTGTAAACTCACGATCCTTGGAGTGTTTATTCGCAATGCTTTTCTGTTGGTCTTGTGCTGCTTTCAAATTCGCCTTAATTAGTTGGATATTCCCGTAAAGTGCTTCAAAAGGCGCCATACTAATACTCGAGTGATAACTATTATTGTAAGCAAACTCCACCAACGGCAAATAGTTATCCCAGCTACCTTTCCACTGTAACACCGACACTCTCAACATGTCCTCTAAAGTCTGAATCGTCCGCTCAGACTAACCATCAGTTTGTGGATGATAAGCAGTGCTGAACAGTAATTGAGTACCCATAGCGGCATTAAAGGCTTTCCAAAACCTGGAAGTATATCTGGGATCTCTGTCTGACACAATGGAGACGGGTACACCATGAAGACGAACAATATTATCGATGAATAATTTCACCAATTTCTCCAATGAATAGTGATAGTGATTTTACCACTTGTAAAACAAAGGGTTAAACCATAGAAAATTCTTGCAAGAGAACAAGTGTTTGTAGTATAGAATGGCTCAAGCAAGGTCGATCTCCTCAGGGAATGATATAAACAATTTACGAGTTTTTGTGTATTTAACTTATTTAACTCTAAGAATTACACTAATTTGACGAAACTAAATATTACTGGATGTGACTTAAACAAATATCTAAAATGGGAATTGGCTTATAGGAACAGTGATTCAACTTAAACAAAACAAGTAAATGAGGAAATTTAAGATAAAATAAATGATTGAAGAAAAATAGATTGACAATATGCTAGAGTTCAACCTTTACCAACAACACTCCTACGTAGCTCTTCCAATTGCTTAAATAATTGAAAACACACATGCTTTGAAGGTTGGATTTTCCTTGTGTATGTTTTACTTGTGACATTCAAGCTAAAACGCATACCACTACATGCAACTTATCCATGACATTTGGATTAAATATAAACATGAGTGATTCATTAATCTTGGTGAAAATCCTTTTGTTAAACCATGTAATCCCTAAGAGCATGATATTTACCTTAGGAGAGTACAATCCTCAATCACAAGAGGCACAACCAATTTTAACGTGACATTCGTTCAAAATTGCATCCGATAACTTTTCTAAGCATCCTAATGGTGATCAAGCATCAAGGTACATAGATAGTTTAATTTAGTGATTGAAAATATCAAAGCAAGCATGTAACAACACTTAAGCAATTGAAAGAGAAATCTACGTAATCATGTTGCGGCTCATGGCCTCACTCTAGCAAAAGGAAATTAGTTACACATAATTATTTGAATACATAAGAAATTATCAAAGAAAGAGATAACCCTTTTTTTACAAAGAAGCTATCCTTTACTGCTGCTGACTTCTTTTCCTTTCTGCCATGCTTTCCCTTCTGTCTTCTATCCTCTGCCCTCTCTTGTGCCGTGCTCTCCCTCTCTGTCTATTCTTTTCTGTTCGTCTCCTTCTCCTTCCTCTGCCTTTTGTTTCTTTTCTTTCTTTCTTCTGCCCTCTCTCTCCTCTTCTGTCCGTGTCTTTCTCCTTCCTCTGCCTTTTGTTTCTTTTTTTTCTTTCTGCCGTGCCTTTTCTTTAACAAAAGGCAGCCATTTCAATTAACTAAGCACAAGTGGAAGACAAACCTCATCCCACTTCCTAGTGCTCCACTTCCTAGTGCTCCACTTCCTAGTGCTCTTTTTTCAAACACCACCCGTGGAGACAATCTCCTCTTCCATTTCTTTTATTTGTTTTTACTATTTCCTTTTCTCCATTTTGCTTGAAATTGATCCTAAAATAAATTTAACTGCACATTAACACAAGGTAAGGTAAAATGCCACAATTTTAACACAAAAACATCACAAAGACCTTAGAAATTGATGATATAAATGCATGAAATATATGAGTGATCAAATACCCCCAAACTTGCATTTTTGCTAGTCCTCTAGCAAAACAAAACACAAAACAAAACCACTCAACTAAGACTAGATTCAACAACTTAGTAGCCAACTTCTCAATTTCAAATTCAGAGATAAGTGCTAATCATGAAACAAACAACCAAGAACTAAGCAAGAGCTCAAAACATCATCCAATAATTAACCAAATTTCCTTCAAACAAAACGTTGAAATGCCATTGATAAGCTCATATTTTTATATATTTTTACATCAAATTCACTCGTCTTTTCTTAGTTAGTTCCTCATATTTTTATGCTATTTACTTTGTTTTTGTGTTTTATCGAATTTATCTAGCTAAGAAAATAAAAATAGCATAAGTGTGATTTTATGTAATAAATTCGTGTCAAAACTGTTTAGCTTTTAAATTAAATAAAATATCTATATATATATAATAATAATTCATATCATGGTTTGTTTTATATAAAATAAGAAAATAAGAAGAAATATAATAAATAAGTGGGAGTGCATGATAGGTTAGTGGGATTCAAAAATGAGTGAAAATAAAGAAAGAAAAAGAAACATGCAAACTCTTCCTGGTGCTAATCGTGTTATCAAACACTTCCATTTACTTTATTAGTTTATTTGAAAGGATTGGCAGGCAGGGGAATAACATAAAATAAAAAAAAACACGCAGGAAGCACTCAGGGGAGCCTCGAGGGATATAGAATAATAAAAGAAAAGAGGATCTTCTTGGTGCGTCTGGAGCAACCTGGTGGGGGAAGAGAATGAAATAATAAAAGGAGGTCAGCTGCTGGGAACAAGGGGGGGGAAATAGGAAAGAAGTTCTTGACAGAGAGCTGCCAGAAGGCAGCTTGCGAGAAACCTGGGCTGCGTAGAGGGAGGAACAAGGCTGCACGTGGGTTGTTGGCAGCTGCTTGCTGGCAGCGAAGAAGAGGTGAGTGCAGCAGCGAGAAAGGACAGCTCGCGGAAGGGAGACAGAGGTCTCGGTTGGGGGGTGAGAGCTGCCATTAGGCAGCGTGGTGGTAAAGAAGAGCTGCCTTCCTGGCAGCTACGAAGAGAGGACAGCTGCCAGCTGGCAGCGTGTGAAGGAGCTGCGAGAGCTGTTGCAGGAGGGAAAGCGTGAGTTTGGGGGGACGCGGGAACGCGAGGGAAGGAAGCTGCCTTGCGCAGCTAAAGGACCAACGCAGAGAAGAGCCGCGAGGAAGTCAGCGAGCACAGCAGGAGTTGACGCGAAGAGGGCTTGACGCAGAGGGTTGGGAGACGTGCGAAGACAGAGGAGGGCCGAGAGGGAAGCAGCAAAGCTGCCTTGCGCAACTAAGGATAGACACGGGGAAGACAGCAAGCTGCTTCGCGCAGCTACGCAAGGCAGTACGCAAGGCAGCACGCGAGGGCAGTCAGCCTGGCAGCAAGTCAGGAGGGAGAGAGAGGTCAGCACGGCAGCAGTGCTGACTTGGGTCAGCACGGAGGTCAGCACAGCAGAAGCACAGTGGACAGCAAGCTGCAATCCTCATTCGGTTTAATTTTCCCAAACTCAAGTTTAATTTCTGTTTTAATTTTAATAATGTGTAACTAATTTTATTTTGGCTAGAGTTTAATTCAAAACCATGGATATATTTGTAATTTGAATTGATTACCTTCAGTTGTGATTTCTGAGTTGTGATTTAATTTGCTTAACTGCTTGATTGATAACTTATTTTTGTATGTCGATTAAGGATGCATACTTAATTTACATGCATGAATTTGATGCTAGAATATAAGTGAATTTCACCTAATCGTTATGAACTTATATTCACAAGTAGTGAAGGTCGCTTATAAACGATCGCGTTAGGTAAATTCTTGGCATAAGTTTCATGCAATTCATAGTAACAAGTGCCTCGTCAATGCTTATGATTTTCATAAAACTTAATGATTCTTGCTTGTATCTCTATTATGCAATTCATGTAGGGAACTTGTGGGGAATGTTTTGGGTTGTCGTATGCAATCATCCAATCCATTAACTTAAGGAAAATCTGAGAATTAATTTAAGCGGACCTAATTAATTTGGGGCGTTGAGAATTTACAATTTATTGAAAGAACAACTGAAAATCAATTTAGGTTGCATATGTGGCATGTGTGGAGAATAATCCTCTAGCCAGTCCGTCATTTATCATTTTACCTTAATTTTATGTTTTTGTCAATTTTGTAATTTATTTAAGTTTAATTTACTTTTCATCAAAATCAATCCCCCATTTTATTTTAAAGTGTTAGATTTATTAGAAATCATTTTAGTTTGTGTTTTCTTAAGTCTTGAGTTGTTTTGAGTCTTTTGATTTATTTTAGTTTATTTGTTAGTTTTATTTTGAGTTATTATATTTAAGTGTTTTGAGTCTAGTTTAGTATTTTAGATTTTGTTTTTACGTTTTTAATTTAATTTTACTTTGGTTAGCATCCCTAGTTAATCCCCGGCCTAGAACGATCCCTACTTATCCATATACTACAATTATCACAAATAGGGTTTAAATTTGTGCGTCAATTTATTTTCGCATCAAATTTTTGGCGCCGTTGCCGGGGATTAGCAAATTTGCTAATCCTTTTATTTTTGTTTTTGCTTATGTTTATTTGTGTTTGTGTATGTTACTTTTGATTTTTGATTTATTTATTTATTTTTTTTTTTTTGAATTGAGGTACAAATGGAGCAAGACCTGGATTCTACTAGCATTCAAGATCTATTGGCACAGCTCACTGCTCAATTAACTCATAATGCCGAACGGACCACAATGCCAAGTGTCCCTACACTTGATGTGCCCTATGGGCAACGATATCAAGGTCCTCAATTTTCTGCAAATGAAGATGTTTGGGGATATCAGGGCCATAACCAATCAAGGGGCAACATGTTTTCCAACGCTTACAATTCGGATTGGAGAGACTACTCAGATTATATGTGGGATGAACCTCAACACTTTCAACAAAGTGGATATTGGCAGCAAGACAAATTCTATTCAAGACCTATGCAGCTACCACAGCATCCCCCACAGCAATTCCAATCAAATCAAAGTATGCCCGTGGATTATAATCAAAGGCTTGATGAATTAATTTCTTTGGTGCAGGGCTCACAAAACGAAGAACAATTACAGCCATCAGAGGAGTACTATCAATGGCCATGTGCACCACCACATCCACCACAACAATCTCCCCAATTCAATTCAGGTACATCCTTGGATAATGATACACTTAATAATTTACTCACCTCTTTGAATCAGGGAGTAGAAAATCAAAACCAGGAGATGCAAGACCGAGTAAGAAGAGTGGACGAATTGGAGGAGCAAGTTGGGCAGATTTTGGAAATCATGGCACAAATTCAAGATCAAAGAGAACTCTCCAACTCCACATTTGCAAATTCCAGAACCATCCAAACATGCCCCGGACATGGATGAATTGCCGCTTCAAGAAGGAGATGAGGATGACGACTTGGGCAGTTTAGAAGAATTCTTGTCGCAAACCCCTCAAGTCCTTATGTCATCCAACTCAGGTGAGGAGGTTCTAAGTTCATTTCATTCTAACATCGTTCCACCAAATGTCCTTTTTCCTTGCAGGTTTTTAAATCCCAAGGAAGAAGTGAATGAAAAATACGTTGTGGAAGATCTTCCAGAGGTGCAAAATGAGATCCAAATTTTTGGTGCACAAAATCATGTTCCCGATGATGTTGAAACAATCAAAGAAACTTGTACACCAAGAAGAGGGACTCCAGAAAATGAGGTGGCCGGAGAATTTCAAGAATACATCCAAGAGGCTGTGCATGAGACAATCAAGCCCAAAGCAGTTGAGTTTGATGACACGGGACAAGCCACAACCATCATAGTAAATCTGGCCAAATTCAAAGTCCCTGAAACGTTCCAAGACGTGGTGTTTATAATTGAGTTTGAACGTGTTAGTAAGCCATCTTCTCCATTTTTAATTTTTTGTTATACTAACAATCTAATTTTGATGATTCAGGCACCGTCATTAGAACTTAGACCGTTGTCGGATCATTTCAAGTACCACCGTCCGTTTAATGATAAGCCCATGCATTTGAATAATGAAGGGAGGCCTAGGAATCACCCACAATCAGATTTGCATTCCTAATCCCTTCTCTTTACTGAATTTATTTTACTTTGTTTAGTTCTTTCATTGTTTGTTTGCTCTTGTGTGAATTTATTTTACGTTGATTTTTTTTACGTTGATTTCATTATGTTTTGTTATTTAGTTGTGATTTTTGTTTTGTTTATTTAGTTGTGATTTTTGTTTAGGAGATTAAACTTAGTCTTTTTTTACTTTGATTTACTTATTTTACATTTATATAAAATAAAAAATGAAAAAAAAAAAAAAAAAAAAAAAAAAAAAAAAAAACTTAATTGCATAAATATTTTACAATAACTTGTAAATTAATCTCGTTCATTGGTCGTTGGTTGGTGGTGCCTCGGAGATCGACGGAGCCCCAGAAAGACGAAGCGCCAAAGTTGGATCATTCGGAGCATCAATACTTGGTGCTGCTCCCGAGGACGAAGGCAACACAAACCTCGGGAGTAACGCCATAAACCGTTGATGATCACTCTGAATCCGCACTTCGGACTCCTGCATCTGATCCAGCTTCCTCTTCATGCTTGTGGAGTAATTGGTTGCGAGCATGTGCAAATCCCTGTTCTCATGCCTAAGCACTCTGACCTCCTGCCGAAGACTAGCCACTTCAGCCATCAACGACTCCACCTGACGAGTTCGTGCAAGAAGGCGCTGGCCCATGTTTGATACGGAGCCTGCGCATCGGACGCTGTAGGCCATAGAGTCCTGAACAGCCAGTTCGTCGGACCGCCTGGAAAGTATCCTAGTGTCTCTAGGAGTGAGCAGATTTCTGGCCACCACCGATGCGGTTGTTTCGTTCATCATCATGGAATCCCCAACTGTAAGAGGACCATTTGGGGATATGAAGGATGGCTGCCAAATGTTGGTTGGAGAAGATATATCACTATCTTCCCCAACATTCAAGTTAAGGCGACGGTCAGAAGGGCAAGACATTTTCTGAAGGTGTTGAGAATGAAGAGTCGGACTGATCAAGATTAAAAGAAATGCAAGGAGGAAGTGTTTACAGGAGGGAGTGTTTACAGAGGGAGCTTAAGTGTGTTGTGGAAAAAAAAATTGAGTGTTCTTATAAGAAGAAGAAATCGTTGAGGCATCACTCAGCAGTCGAAGAGGCGCCCTCTCGCAAATCGAAGAGCCGGGCTCCTTTCTCAAAAGCCGGATTCTTTTCTCAAAAGCGGCGTCGCCGTTCTCAAAAGTCGGACTCCGTCTCAAAAGTCGGTTCCTTTCTCAAAAGTCAGACGCCGCTCTCTCAAAAGTCGGGCGTCTTTATCAAAAGTCGGAGCGGTCAGGAATCACGAGGCGAGCTGTTTTTCCAATTTTGTCGTCACTCGTCACGCGCGCTGTCAGCTTTGCGCAAATTACGGGTTGCTTTTTCAGAAAGCGCGTGACCTGTACTGTTCATCCATCCACCGGCTGCCGACAGGGGTAAAAGAATAGTTTCGGTTGTGAAGAAAAGACCTATAAACGTCTACCTTCGCATCCATTGCAAAGGCAAACTCTCTCAGCACTTCTTCATCTCCGAAATTTTTCATCTCCGAAAATGCCTTCCCATCAAACCCTCTCGAGTTTCTCTGTGTTTCTCATTCCCTGGGATACCTTTGCAAATAAGTCATCTAGAGCTAGAGTATTTCATATCATGAAGGTTGAAAGCAAGAGTATCTCATATCACGCTTTCTTCCTGTCCTTGTCCTTGTCTTTGTGGCAAGGAGAAAGCGGGCAATCAGCCAGCACTCGGTGTCAATCTTCCAATCTAAGAACCGACTGCCTGGAAATCCTTCCTGATTGCTTACCTAGCATTGCTCTTGAGTGCTCTTCTTCAACCACTGATGTACTTCCGAAGAAGTCGCCACATCTGCCTGGAGAACAGCCAAGGCAAGTGAAAATGTTACTTGAAGCATGTGGAGACAAGGTGCTGCTTCATCTTCAAGATCAAGTCTCATTTTCCTTGCTAAGAAGTTCCCCAGCCCAGTTCAAGCATACACCTGTGGAACGATACTTCTTCAAAAGCAAAAGTATCCCATATCATCAGAGTCAGAGGCAAAGATTTCTCATGGCATGCTTTTCCTTTACCCTTGCTCTTGCCTGCGAGTCAGGGTGAAAGAAAGGAAATCGGTCGGCACTTGGACAGATTGAACAAAGAAGCAGACCACCACCTCTGCCTCGTGCCTACCTGCCATGCAGAAGAACAAAAAGAGAAGAATGTAGCCTGCAGACTCAATCAACCCGGCAGAAGGAGTCTGAGTTGAAACCAAGAGCTCGAGAAGCTTCAACAACACCACCAATCAAGTCTCATTTTCCTTGCTAAGAAGTTCCGAGGCCAGTTCAAGTTCAAAGCTGTGGAAAGTCACCAAACAGGACCAATGTTCATTTATTAGTTTTATTCATTATCTTTTATTTTCATTTTTAATTTTTCGTTTGCATTTTTTTACATTTTCTTGCGTGCTTAACTGATTTATTTCTTTTCTTTGCAGGAACTTTTGGTTATTTCCACCCTTGAAGCTGATTGCAAAATTTTAGCTTGGGGGGTCATCGCTCGATTTTCTGCAAATTAGGGAAGTTTTCAGTCCTATTGCTTTATTTTGTTTCTTTATATTTATTTTTTTCATTTTTATTTGCATTTTATTATATTTTCTGACATTGGGGACAATGTCTAGTTTAAGTGTGGGGGTAAAGAGTATAAAAATGACCAAATTGAAAATTTTTGTACCTTCGACTTTGAACTGGTTTCATTTGTTTCCATGTTATTGCTTTGTTTTCTTAATTAGTTTTGTTTTATTTAAAAAAAAAAAAAAAAAAAAAAAAAAAAAAATCCAAAAATTTAAAAAATCCAAAAATATTTCCTTGTTTTCCTTATTGTTTTGAATTAGATTTTTGTTAGTTTCCCGACCCAATGATATAATTGGATAAAATTTGAACCATGATCATCAAGAACTTAGTTAACATGTGTTTTGTGAAATTCCTTATTCTCGTGTTAGTTTGTACATATTTGATCATCTTTGAAAAACCAAATGCACATAGCCTTGTTGATGTGAAATTAAAGCATGATTTAAAGCTCCATATGTGAATTTAGTGACCATATACATCCTATGTGAGTTTTTGAGCCTATTGAAAGTGTGTGCATTTTTCATACACTCCTATTTTTTCATGTGTGATGAACTTATGTGAGATACTTCTCTAGAACTTGCATAACGATCTTTCGAAATATTTGTCATTGATTGCATGAACTTGAAAATGATAGAGGCATTAGGTTTACCACCATGGCCCAAATAACCTTGTTTCCCAAAGAAAAAATAATATCATTAGATTACCAATTTGAGCCGTGTTTGTTGAGCCTTTTATTTCTTATCACCAGATATGTCTACCCTTATGCCTGAAATAAATATTTTTCCTTACCCTTTCCAAGCGAGCAATGCAAGATTGTCTTATGTGAATGTTTGTGAAGTACTTTGAAGGTGTTTGCCAAAAGAATAAGTGTGGGGGTTTTTCATATTTGTTTCTTTTTGAAAAAAAAAAAAAAAAAAAAAAAAAAAAAAAAAGAAAAGGAAAAGAAAAAGAAAGATTGTATACAAAGAAAATAAAAAGTTTTTAAATTTTCAGTTTATGGGTGTGGTTGGAGATGTCTGAAGAATCGTTGGAGAGCTTGAGTTCTTATAAATCTAAAGAAAATAATTGCTTGCAATGTAGCTTGGAACTTGTGTTTTCCTATTCTTTCGTTTCAATAACCCTATCCCTAAGCCTCATTACATCCAATAAAAGTCCTCTTGATTTAAGTTTTGCAATTATGACTGTGGAGAAGTGATCTTTATGCAAGCTTATGGTAGAACTTTCACATTTGATTCTTTGAGAGAAACACATTAAAACTAAACACATGTGTGATTGAGTGTACATCCAGTGAGAAGGTCGCTAGTTTGCATATGGTGATTTTTAAAATAAAAACTTGAAATTGCATTAGCATGGCTATCTCACACACTACACTTCAAGGATGTTTCAAAGATTACTGCTAATATTTGAATAAGGAAAATGAACTTGAATTGCTTGTTGTTGTTAGCTATGGTTCTTAATGATTGTGTTCTCAAATGAAATTCTATGAGGGTCATATAGGAGAAACTAATAATTTTCATGTTATTACTTTTTCTGTTTTCTCTGTTTTGCTCGAGGACTAGCAAAAGCTAAGTGTGGGGGTATTTGATAAGCTCATATTTTTATATATTTTTACATCAAATTCACTCGTCTTTTCTTAGTTAGTTCCTCATATTTTTATGCTATTTACTTTGTTTTTGTGTTTTATCGAATTTATCTAGCTAAGAAAATAAAAATAGCATAAGTGTGATTTTATGTAATAAATTCGTGTCAAAACTGTTTAGCTTTTAAATTAAATAAAATATCTATATATATATAATAATAATTCATATCATGGTTTGTTTTATATAAAATAAGAAAATAAGAAGAAATATAATAAATAAGTGGGAGTGCATGATAGGTTAGTGGGATTCAAAAATGAGTGAAAATAAAGAAAGAAAAAGAAACATGCAAACTCTTCCTGGTGCTAATCGTGTTATCAAACACTTCCATTTACTTTATTAGTTTATTTGAAAGGATTGGCAGGCAGGGGAATAACATAAAATAAAAAAAAACACGCAGGAAGCACTCAGGGGAGCCTCGAGGGATATAGAATAATAAAAGAAAAGAGGATCTTCTTGGTGCGTCTGGAGCAACCTGGTGGGGGAAGAGAATGAAATAATAAAAGGAGGTCAGCTGCTGGGAACAAGGGGGGGGGAAATAGGAAAGAAGTTCTTGACAGAGAGCTGCCAGAAGGCAGCTTGCGAGAAACCTGGGCTGCGCAGAGGGAGGAACAAGGCTGCACGTGGGTTGTTGGCAGCTGCTTGCTGGCAGCGAAGAAGAGGTGAGTGCAGCAGCGAGAAAGGACAGCTCGCGGAAGGGAGACAGAGGTCTCGGTTGGGGGGTGAGAGCTGCCATTAGGCAGCGTGGTGGTAAAGAAGAGCTGCCTTCCTGGCAGCTACGAAGAGAGGACAGCTGCCAGCTGGCAGCGTGTGAAGGAGCTGCGAGAGCTGTTGCAGGAGGGAAAGCGTGAGTTTGGGGGGACGCGGGAACGCGAGGGAAGGAAGCTGCCTTGCGCAGCTAAAGGACCAACGCAGAGAAGAGCCGCGAGGAAGTCAGCGAGCACAGCAGGAGTTGACGCGAGGAGGGCTTGACGCAGAGGGTTGGGAGACGTGCGAAGACAGAGGAGGGCCGAGAGGGAAGCAGCAAAGCTGCCTTGCGCAACTAAGGATAGACACGGGGAAGACAGCAAGCTGCTTTGCGCAGCTACGCAAGGCAGTACGCAAGGCAGCACGCGAGGGCAGTCAGCCTGGCAGCAAGTCAGGAGGGAGAGAGAGGTCAGCACGGCAGCAGTGCTGACTTGGGTCAGCACGGAGGTCAGCACAGCAGAAGCACAGTGGACAGCAAGCTGCAATCCTCATTCGGTTTAATTTTCCCAAACTCAAGTTTAATTTCTGTTTTAATTTTAATAATGTGTAACTAATTTTATTTTGGCTAGAGTTTAATTCAAAACCATGGATATATTTGTAATTTGAATTGATTACCTTCAGTTGTGATTTCTGAGTTGTGATTTAATTTGCTTAACTGCTTGATTGATAACTTATTTTTGTATGTCGATTAAGGATGCATACTTAATTTACATGCATGAATTTGATGCTAGAATATAAGTGAATTTCACCTAATCGTTATGAACTTATATTCACAAGTAGTGAAGGTCGCTTATAAACGATCGCGTTAGGTAAATTCTTGGCATAAGTTTCATGCAATTCATAGTAACAAGTGCCTCGTCAATGCTTATGATTTTCATAAAACTTAATGATTCTTGCTTGTATCTCTATTATGCAATTCATGTAGGGAACTTGTGGGGAATGTTTTGGGTTGTCGTATGCAATCATCCAATCCATTAACTTAAGGAAAATCTGAGAATTAATTTAAGCGGACCTAATTAATTTGGGGCGTTGAGAATTTACAATTTATTGAAAGAACAACTGAAAATCAATTTAGGTTGCATATGTGGCATGTGTGGAGAATAATCCTCTAGCCAGTCCGTCATTTATCATTTTACCTTAATTTTATGTTTTTGTCAATTTTGTAATTTATTTAAGTTTAATTTACTTTTCATCAAAATCAATCCCCCATTTTATTTTAAAGTGTTAGATTTATTAGAAATCATTTTAGTTTGTGTTTTCTTAAGTCTTGAGTTGTTTTGAGTCTTTTGATTTATTTTAGTTTATTTGTTAGTTTTATTTTGAGTTATTATATTTAAGTGTTTTGAGTCTAGTTTAGTATTTTAGATTTTGTTTTTACGTTTTTAATTTAATTTTACTTTGGTTAGCATCCCTAGTTAATCCCCGGCCTAGAACGATCCCTACTTATCCATATACTACAATTATCACAAATAGGGTTTAAATTTGTGCGTCAATTTATTTTCGCATCAGCCATGTGTGAGCTAGCCATGTCAATGCAATTCCAAACTCCTTTAAATCATCATATGCAAACATGTGAGCTTCTCACAAGACATACGCTCATTCACTCATAAGTTTTGGTTAATGTGTTTCACTCAAGTGATCTCATTGTACATGCCGCCATATGCTTGCTTGTCCACCTAACTCGCTATCAATATTTAAGTAATACCTTGGATCAATAGGACTTTATTACGGTTGTAATGGGGCTAAAGGTGATAGGCTAATGAAAGAAAGGATATGGAAATCAAAAATTTTGAGAAAGTACACTTTGGTAGTTTTCCAACACCTCAATATCACACCACCTCAAATTGAAAGCAAAAATATAAAACCTCGAGCACCTGTTACTCCCCAAATTTAACTTCAAAAGGAAATTTATACTCTGCAGACACATTTTCAACAAATCAACACTCTCCAATTTTCATATATTTCGTTTTTTTTTTTTTTTTTTGTTTTTTTTGTTTTTTTTTCAATTGAAAGAAACAAATCTGCAAAGCTATGCATAAATCTGCAAAAGCTACATCACCCATCAAATTCATATTTCATTGTAATACACATGCTCCATCCATCTTTCTACATAAATGAAACTCCCAAGAGCACAACCCATATAATACTTTCTCAAAACAATAAGGAATCGATTTTTGTGTATGGGCTCAACTCCAATATTGGAGCAAGGTAAAGAGATGTGGCTAACAAAGAAATGGCTTAGTTAAAGGCTCAACGGGCTACTATGGATAAACATAGCATATAAGGTAGGCATGAAAGGCTCAAACGATCCAAAGATGGCCTATATCACTTCCAAGTTATTACATGAATTGATTAATGAATCGAGTAGTATAAAGCAAGTTCTAGAGATACATGTACAGTGAGATCATACGCACAAGAAGGAATGAGATTGATGCATAATGGTTCAATCATGTATAGGCTCAAAAACTCACAAGGTTTACATAATCTCACATGATTCACATATGAAACGCTAAATCATGCTCAAGTTTCACATTGACAAGACTAGGCACATTTATTTTTCAAGCTGATTTTTGGAAATCACAGTTAACACAAAGACAACGAAAAGAACTTAGACTTCTTGAAAGTAAGAAGGAAATTAAGAACAAATCTCATCATTGAATTGAGAAGTAGCTACAAACAACAATAAAAATGCAAAAACTTTTATTTTTTATTATTATTTTTTTTTTATAAATTAAAAAAAATATATATATATATATATTTTTTTTTTTTTTTGAAAGAGAATTAAACTAACGAAATATATTTCCACCCCCAAACTTAATTATAGCATTGTCCCCAATGATAATGAAAGGAATTTTTGAACAATAAGACATAAAAATGGAAGGAAAGAAATATAAAATGAAATAAAGACACATAAAGAAAAGGAAAGAACACACCAATTTGTGTAGGTGAGGAGAGCAGCAGTAAAGATGCATTTTTGTTCCATGATAGAATTCCAAATCATCCCCAAACTTGTTTCAACACGTCCCATTATGCATAACAAATGTGTGAGTAACCCGTGGGATTAAGAAACTTTGCAAGAAGTTGTGGTAGAGACTGCAAAATCATTACCTGCATAAGGGAGCAAAAGTAGGATTTAAACACACAAACCAGAAAACAAGAGAAAAACAGAACAAGAACATTTAAAATTATTCAAAATAAAGATGAAAGATAGAAAGCTTGGGTTACCTCCCAAGAAGCGCTTTAGTTACTGTCTAGAGCTAGACATTCTGTTGGCAGTTTGATTCAAATAATAGGTTCCTTCAAAGTGATGGAATCCTTAGCAAGATCATATGGAGACTCCTTGTATAACTTCAAGCGATGTCCATTAACTTTGAAAACAAAACCAGTTTGCATGTTTTGGATATCCACAGCCCCATGAAGATGGACCTGTACAACACGATATGGACCATTCCAACGTGATTTGAGCTTTCCTGGGAATACTTTCAATCTTGAATTAAAAAGCAAAACCTTCTGACCCGGTTGAAACTCTTTACGAAGGATGTGAGCATCATGAAATTTCTTGGTCTTATCCTTGTAAATCTTTGCATTCTCATAAGCATCATTCCTTATTTCTTCCAGTTCATTCAACTGCAGCTTCCGCTTCTCTCCCGCTGCTTGGTAGTCAAAATTGAGGTGCTTAATAGCCCAATATGCCTTGTGCTCAAGTTCCATAGGCAGATGGCAAGCTTTCCCATACACCAAACGAAAATGAGACATCCCAATTGGTGTCTTATAAGCTGTCCTATATGCCCACAAAGCATCAGTAAGCTTTAAGCTCCAATCCTTTCGAGATGAACTGACAATTTTCTCAAGAATCCTTTTGAGCTCACGATTAGATACTTCAACTTGTCCAGATGTCTGTGGATGGTATGGGGTGGCTATGCGATGGTGAATATGATACTTGGCACAAAGGGCAGCCATGGTGCGGTTTAAGAAATGGGTACCTTCGTCACTGATGATAGCACGAGGTACTCCAAATCGGGGAAAAATAGTATTCTGCAAGAAACCTAACACCACAGAACTTTTGCATGTTGGAGAAGCTATTGCCTCCACCCACTTTGAGACATAATCAACCGCCACTAAGATGTAGAGATTGCCATGTGAACAAGGGAAAGGTCCCATGAAGTCTATACCTCAAACATCAAATAGTTCAATCACCAAAATACTTTGTTGAGGCATCTCATTTCTCTGAGAAAGATTTCCAACTCTTTGACACTTATCACAAGCCTGGCAGCATAGGTATGCATCTTTGAATAAAGATGGCCAAAAGAAACCACTCTGTAAGATCTTGGCCGCTGTCCTTCTTGGTCCAAAATGACCACCACATGCATAGTGGTGAGCAAACTTCAAAATGCTTTCTTGTTCTTAAGGGGACACACCGACGAATGATTTGATCTTGGCAATGCTTGAAAAGGTATGGCTCATCCCAAAAGTAGTGTTTTACAGTGGAGAGGAACTTCTTCCTTTGTTGGTAACTGAACTCTGATGGTATTTCTCCAGATGCCAAATAATTTGCGATGTCAGCATACCATGGTACTTGATGAGTAACCGCTAGAAGTTGCTCGTCTGGAAAGCTCTCTTGCAGGGGCAATGAATCTGCCTCATCAGTGCTTGCATTTACTAATCTCGAGAGATGATCCGCCACAACATTCTCACGTCCCTTTTTATCTAGGATCTCCAAATCAAACTCTTGCAAGAGAAGGACCCATCGAATCAATCGTGGTTTGGCCTCTTTTTTAGACAATAAGTACTTGAGAGCAGAATGATCAGAATACACAATGACTTTAGCACCAATTAAGTACGATCGAAACTTTTCAAGAGCAAATACCACTGCAAGTAATTCTTTTTCCGTAGTGGCATAATTCAGCTGAGCATCATTCAAAGTGCAGCTGGCATAATATATAACATAGGGGAGCTTGTCACGTCGCTGACCAAGAACAGCACCCACAGCGTAATCGGAAGCATCACACATGAGCTCAAAAGGAAGGGTCCAATCTGGAGCTGTTATAATTGGGGCTGATGTGAGAAGATCCTTCAATTTGTTGAAAGCATCATGACAATCTGCATTAAAATCAAAACAAGCATCTTTAGCAAGTAAATTACAAAGAGGACGACTAATTTTGGAAAAATCCTTAATGAATCTTCGATAAAAACCAACATGTCCCAAGAAAGATCTCACATTCTTCACAGAAGTTGGTGGTGGTAATTTGGCGATCACCTCAATCTTTGCCTTGTCGACCTCTATTCCTTTGCTTGAAATTATATGTCTTAGCACAATGCCATGCTTAACCATAAAATGGCATTTCTCCCAATTTAACACAAGATTAGTCTCCCTGCATCTTTCCAAAACCAAAGACAAGTTATCCAAACATATATCGAAAGAATTACCAAAAACAGAAAAGTCATCCATAAAAACTTCAACAATATTTTCAACCATTCCAGAAAAAATACTCATCATGCATCGTTGGAAAGTGGCAGGGGCATTGCACAATCCAAATGGCATTCGTATGTATGTAAATGTACCAAAAGGGCATGTAAACGTTGTCTTCTCTTGATCCTCTGGGGCAATTGGAATTTGGTTGTACCCTGAATAACCATCTAAGAAACAATAGAAAGAATGACCAGCTAGTCTCTCGAGCATCTGATCAATGAATGGCAGCGGAAAATGATCCTTTCTAGTGTTGTTATTGGGCTTTCTATAGTCAACACACATTCGCCATCCAGTGGTCATCCTTGTAGGCACAAGCTCGTTGTTATCATTCTTCACCACAGTAATACCAGTTTTCTTTGGAACCACCTGAGTCGGGCTCACCCATTTGCTATCCGAGATTGGATAAATAATACCTGCATCAAGTAACTTCATCACCTCAACTCTTACAACTTCCTTCATGATCAGATTTAGACGTCTTTGAGCTTCCACAGTTGGTTTAGTCCCAGCCTCCATAAAAATCCTATGCATGCACAAAGCTGGACTAATGCCCTTTATGTCAGCAAGTGTCCACCCCAAAGCATCTTGATACTTGCGAAGAACTCTTAGTAATTTGTCTTCCTCCGTGTCATTAAGATCAGCAGCAATAATAACAGGCAAGGTCTCATTCACCCCGAGATAAGCATATTTGAGGTGGCTTGGCAGTAGCTTGAGCTCTAACTTCGGAGCTTGCTCACTTGAAGGAAGAATGGGCTGCTTAGGCACTCCAAGGCTTTCATAAACATGTCGCCACTTTGGATTATGAATTGGTGCACTATCCAATGCAGCAATGACGTCCACCACATTTTCTTCCATAGATAAAGTAGCATCATGGTTGGTGAGGCAAGTTAACAGCTCATCATTAGATAATCGTGAGGCAAAGTTTGCATGCACAATCCCATCCAAAACATCAACACGAAAACACTCTTTAGGTTCGAAAGGACGCTTGACAGCTTCAAAGAGTTTGAATACAACTGACTCTCCTTGCACTCTTAAGGTTAAAGTACCTGCTTCCACATCAATAAGTGTCCGGGCGGTGGCCATGAACGGTCGGCCTAAAATGAGAGGCACTTCCTTGTCTTCCTCCATGTCAAGTACAATGAAATCAGCTGGGAGATAGAATTTATCCACTTTAATAATCACATCTTCCAGAATACCCAAAGGATAGGTCACAGACCTATCTGCCAATTGAAGACTCACAGATGTGGGCTTGAGTTCTCCTTCACCTAATTTTTGAAAAACAGAATAAGGCATAAGGTTAACACTTGCTCCTAAATCAATCAATACTTTATGAAAATCAAGACTACCAATAGTACAAGAGATAGTGAAACTCCCCGGATCTTTCTTCTTGGGTGGTAGCTTATGTAAGAGGACAGCACTGCATTGCTCAGTTAAAATCACCTTCTCGTATTCCAAGAACTTTTTCTTTTTAGAACATAGCTCCTTCAGAAATTTGGCATATGATGGGATCTGTTTAATAGCATCTAATAGAGGCAAATTAATTTGAACCTTAGCCAACGTCTTCATGAATTCAATGCATTGTTGATCCTTGGAACGTTGTTGCTGCCTTTGTGGAAATGGCAAAGGTGGCTTGTATGGTGGCTTGTCAGAAGGTGCAAATAAACTACCAAGGCCTTTTTCCTTGTTTGCATTAGAGTTGGGTCGAGATTGCACTTTGTCACTTGCACTAGGATCTGGAATACCTGCTACAGAAATAGCCTCTGACCGAGACTTTGTAGCTAACGGTGCACTTTCAGTAAGCTCTTCTTCTTCCACTTCGGCTTCATGGTGCACCACTTCTCTGTTGTCATAACTCTTGCCACTTTTCAATGTCCGTATTACTTTGCAATGCTCCATCCCTCTTGGATTTTGCTCAGATTGGCTCGGGAACTTTCCTTTCTCTCTTTCATTGAACATGGTAGCAAGCTGTCCAACTTGAGTCTCCAAATTCCCCACTGATGCCGTGAGATTCTGAATGCTAGTTTGTGTGGATTGGACAAAACTGTTGGTGCTATTAGAGAGAGCAGACATATGTTGAGCTAGCTGTGACATTTGGTCTTCAAGAGATGGTTTCTTAGTCTCACTAGTTGATTGGTAAGACTGTTGGTATTGACGTGGCTGTTGGTTGCCACCCCAACTGAGATTGGGATGGTTCTTCCACCCAGGATTATATGTATTGGAATAAGGGTCACTTCTGGGTCTAATGAAATTATTCACCATATTCACATGATCTTGCACAAGCTCAGGGTAACTATCCTTGTTGGGGCATTGAGTGATGTCATGAGTTGTCTCACTACAAATGATGCACGCTTCTTGGGCATTGGGCATGGAAGAGACCTGCATTAAGGTAGCAAACTTGGCATTAAAATTCTTTTCCATTTTAGCAATTTGAGCAGAAACATTAGGAGAACTCTGAGAAATCTCAAAAACTCCCCTCTTTTGTGTTTGTTCTTCTGTCCATTGTTGGGATTCAGAAGCCATCATATCAAACAACTCAAATGCTTCCCTTGCAGATTTCGACATTAACGACCCTCCAGCAGATGCATTCACTTGACTCTTGGTGGTGGCATTGAGACCATCATAAAATATGTTCATTTGAAGGTTAGAATCAAACCCAGCATGAGGAAATTTTGTGTACATCTCATTATACCGTTCCCAAGCTTCATGGAAAGACTCGTTTGGCTTTTGAGCGAAAGCCAATATCTCTTTCTTGAGTGCAAGAGTCTTGGAAGAAGGAAAAAACTTATTGAGAAATTTTTCTTGCAATTCTGTCCATGTTGTAATGCTATTGGCAGGCAGAGAATGCAGCCACGCCTTGGCTTTGTCCTTCAAAGAGAACGGGAACAAGCGTAACTTGATAGCTTCAGAAGAGAAACCTCTGATTATGGTGTTGTCACATGCCTCAATAAAATCAGCCAAATGCATGTTGGGATCACTATTTGGCAACCCATGAAGGGATGGCAATATGTTGAGGATGTGAGGTTTGATTTCAAAGGTTGTCCCATCTTCCACATCTGGATATATAATGCACCTTGGCACTGCATTGATTCTCGCTGCCAATGAATTCCTTAAAGGTTGACCTGCTGCAGGTAAGGCTAGGGCCATGTGTGCAACTGGTGCCAAAGGTTGGAAAATAGATGTGCTGCTATCAGGATCACAGAATAAATCCTTAAGAAAAGTATCACCAAGGTTGGAATCTTGTGCTAAATATTTTTCTCTAGCTAACTTCCTTGCACTTCTCTCTGGTTCAGGGTCGTAAGGAATAAGCACTTGATTCTTGGACCTTGTTCCAATCACCATATACTACACCTGAACAAACAACAGAAGTATTAAGCCACAATAAAAATAAAAGTAAAATAAAATAAAACTCAACAAAAACTAACAAAACAACAAAAAAAGAAAAAGAAAGTAAGTAAACCTAGATGAATCAAAAACACAATTTATGCAAATTGGCAACCACTAGTTAGTTTAAACAAAGACAAAAAATCTCACACCACACATCCACTGCACTTAATCAAAGATCGAAACTCAACTAAATTAATTGCTGTTTTTTTTTTAATTTAATGATTAATAAAAATAAGACATAAACATAAGCATAAGAAAAATAAACACAAAAGCTCGGGAACTGTTGGCACAGTCCCCGGCAACGGCGCCAATTTCTTGATAGTGATTTTACCACTTGTAAAACAAAGGGTTAAACCATAGAAAATTCTTGCAAGAGAACAAGTGTTTGTAGTATAGAATGGCTCAAGCAAGGTCGATCTCCTCAGGGATTGATATAAACAATTTACGAGTTTTTGTGTATTTAACTTATTTAACTCTAAGAATTACACTAATTTGACGAAACTAAATATTACTGGATGTGACTTAAACAAATATCTAAAATGGGAATTGGCTTATAGGAACAGTGATTCAACTTAAACAAAACAAGTAAATGAGGAAATTTAAGATAAAATAAATGATTGAAGAAAAATAGATTGACAATATGCTAGAGTTCAACCTTTACCAACAACACTCCTACGTAGCTCTTCCAATTGCTTAAATAATTGAAAACACACATGCTTTGAAGGTTGGATTTTCCTTGTGTATGTTTTACTTGTGACATTCAAGCTAAAACGCATACCACTACATGCAACTTATCCATGACATTTGGATTAAATATAAACATGAGTGATTCATTAATCTTGGTGAAAATCCTTTTGTTAACCCATGTAATCCCTAAGAGCATGATATTTACCTTAGGAGAGTACAATCCTCAATCACAAGAGGCACAACCAATTTTAACGTGACATTCGTTCAAAATTGCATCCGATAACTTTTCTAAGCATCCTAATGGTGATCAAGCATCAAGGTACATAGATAGTTTAATTTAGTGATTGAAAATATCAAAGCAAGCATGTAACAACACTTAAGCAATTGAAAGAGAAATCTACGTAATCATGTTGCGGCTCATGGCCTCACTCTAGCAAAAGGAAATTAGTTACACATAATTATTTGAATACATAAGAAATTATCAAAGAAAGAGACAACCCTTTTTTTACAAAGAAGCTATCCTTTACTGCTGCTGACTTCTTTTCCTTTCTGCCATGCTTTCCCTTCTGTCTTCTATCCTCTGCCCTCTCTTGTGCCGTGCTCTCCCTCTCTGTCTATTCTTTTATATTCGTCTCCTTCTCCTTCCTCTGCCTTTTGTTTCTTTTCTTTCTTTCTTCTGCCCTCTCTCTCCTCTTCTGTCCGTGTCTTTCTCCTTCCTCTGCCTTTTGTTTCTTTTTTTTCTTTCTGCCGTGCCTTTTCTTTAACAAAAGGCAGCCATTTCAATTAACTAAGCACAAGTGGAAGACAAACCTCATCCCACTTCCTAGTGCTCTTTTTTCAAACACCACCCGTGGAGACAATCTCCTCTTCCATTTCTTTTATTGGTTTTTACTATTTCCTTTTCTCCATTTTGCTTGAAATTGATCCTAAAATAAATTTAACTGCAAATTAACACAAGGTAAGGTAAAATGCCACAATTTTAACACAAAAACATCACAAAGACTTTAGAAATGGATGATATAAATGCATGAAATATATGAGTGATCAAATAGGTCTGTCGAACTGGTAAGAAATGAGCGGTCTTGGTAAGCCGATCGACAATTACCCAAATTCCATAGTACCTTGACGGTGTTCTAGGCAGTCCGTACACAAAGTCCATAATGATATCATCCCACTTCCAAACTGGTATCGGAAGATTTTGCATCAGTCCCCCAGGTCTTTGTCTGTCTGCTTTAACCTGTTGGCAGATTAAACATCTACTCACATATTCTGCTACGTCCCGTTTCATCCCTTCCCAGTAATAGAAAGGATAAATGGTGCGATACAATTTAGTACTTCCCAGATGCATATCATAAGCTGAAGTATGAGCCTCATCAAGAATTTCCTTCTTAACCGCTTTGTTATCTTTAGGTACAAACAAACAGTTCCCCTTCAATAACGTTCCGTCTTTACGGATGACAAATTTCTCATTCTCCCCCTTCAACACTTGTTCCTTTAATTCGGTGCATTCTGGATCAAGTTCATGAGCTTCTCTGACCATGTCTACAAAGATAGGTCTAACCTGAAAATGTGCTAGCCAAGTTTCGTGCTCACCTGGTTCCAAATTAACACCAGTTTCCCGAAGAGAAAATAGTAATGGAACGTGTACAGCTTGAAGTGATGCAAGCTGCTCGTGATGTTTCCGACTAAGAGCATCAGCCACGGCATTAGCATGCCCATGATGGTACTCGATCGAACAGTCATAATCACTGATAAGCTTCATCCACCTTCTTTGTCTCAAATTCAGCTCCTTCTTGGTGAACACATACTTAAGACTCTTATGGTCCGTAAAAATACGACATTTCTCTCCATATAAGTAGTGCCTCCAAATCTTCAAAGAGAAAACCACTGCTCCTAACTCCAAATCATTTGTGGGATAATTTCTTTCATGGGTTTTGAGTTGTCTGGAAGCGTAGGCGATAACTTTTCCATGTTGCATCAGTACACACCCAAAACCTGATAGAGAAGCATCAGTATACACCTCACTGTCATCTGGAAGAGCGAGAATAAAGGCTTGAGTGAGACGTCGCTTAAGCTCCTAAAAACTTTGTTCACAATTTTCATCCCACACAAATTGGACACCTTTACGAGTCAATTTAGTAAGAGGCAGAGCAATTGCAGAAAAATTATGAATAAATCTTCAATAATACCCGGCTAAACCCAGAACTCTTCTTACTTAAGTGACATTCTTCAGTTGTTCCTAGTTAGACACTGCTGACACCTTTTGAGGATCCACGCTAATTCCTTCAGCAGAAACTATGTGCCCAAGAAAACCAACCTGAGTTAACCAAAACTGGCACTTACTGAACTTGGCATAAAGCTGGTTGTTCCTCAACCGTTCTAGCACTAGTCTCAAATACTTCTTGTGCTCATTAACACTTCTAGAATAAACTAGAATGTCATCAATGAACACAATCACAAACCGATCCAGATATGGTCTAAAGACTCTGTTCATCAAATCTATGAATGTTGCAGGTGCATTTGTCAATCCAAAAGGCATGACACGAAATTCATAATGTCCATACCTCGTATGGAAAGTAGTTTTCGGAACATCATCCTCACGAATCCTCAATTGATGGTAACCCGATCGAAGATCAATTTTGGAAAATACCTGAGCACCCTTCAATTGATCAAACAAATCATCGATCTGAGGCAGAGGGTAACGATTCTTTACCGTCACCTGATTCAGTTGTCTATAATCGATACAGAGTCTCATTGATCCATCATTCTTTCTAACAAAAAGAACAGGAGCTCCCCACGAGGATGTACTCGGCTGGATGTAACCTTTGTCTACCAATTCCTGGAGTTGGATCTTCAATTCTCTCAACTCCGTTGGTGCCATTCGATAAGGTGCCAAGGAAATAGAGTTTGTACCTGGGAGTAAATCGATAGTAAACTCAATTTCCCTCGCAGGTGGCAACCCCGGTAAATCATCAAGAAACACATCGATGAAGTTCCTTACAACTGGCACTTCTTCTGGACGTAAAGAAGGTTCATCTTTCACAACTACGTGGGCTAAAAAACCCCACACAACCCTTATTCAACAACCTAGTTGCTCGAATGGCAGAAATAATACTATTAGGGAGGACACGTCGTTCACCCATAAATGTAACTGATGGAAGTCCTGGCCGATTGAACGTCTGCAACATTTGCTCGGTGCTTAGATAGCCAATCCATTCCCAGAATGACATCAAACTCCGCTAGTTTGAAAGGAATTAAATCAATCTCTAAGTTTTCCCCTTCCACAATAACTGGACAATTCCGATATTGCCATTGAGCACAAAACAATTCACCACGTGGCATTTGAATCAGCATATCAAAACCTAGCTGAGGTTGAGAAGGTATAACCCAAGCAAAAGATGAAGAAACAAAAGACTGTGTAGCACCCGGATCAATTAAAACTCTAGCCCAAGTATTACAAACAGGTAACGTACCGGTGATAACTCGAGGATCCTTATCAGCCTCCTGCTAAGTCATGGCGTTTATACGTCCATGAACCCGATACCCCGCATTATGATTCCGACCGTCACGACCTCTGGAACCACGTCATGCTTTGTTCCCCTGATTACGGTTACCAAAAGACATTCCAAACTGTTGCTGGGCCGAAAACTGAGCACTCCGGCTGTCATTTCCTCTAAAACTCTGGCTACCTCTGCCACCAAACTGAAGACCTCTGTTACCCCCGTAGTTCTGATTAGTACTGTTACCATAACTCCGACTACTACTACCATTGCCATCATAAATCTGTCGGGCGCCAAAATTCTAAACTGTCTGATATCCACTGTAGCCTGAGTCAGAGGCAAAATCATCAGGTGGTGGCGCCGAAGAACAATCACAAACAAAATGGCCAGTGCCACCGCACCTGTGACACACTACAGTAGTTACCCCGCAGTTTCATCTATGACGTAAACCACAGCAGTTACAAATCGGATAACCCGGAGTGAAATGACCGAAAGGTTGTCTCCTCGACTTGTTGCCTGAGCCTTCACTAGACTATCCTGAACCCCAACCTGGTCGTTTAAAGGAAAAAGAATGTCTGGGACCTACAGAACTGGAGGGGCCCATTGATTCTCTGGTACTCCGTGACCGGAAATTCTGACTCCTCTAATTCTGATTCAGCTGTCTATTCTGTCTCTGGGGCTGGCTCCAAATTTGAGGTTGATCCTGCATTGCTGTATTCCACTTAGATTGTTCTATACTCAGACTTATCTCAATTACTTCTTCATAAGTTCTAGGTCTCTGAGCAGCTACCAGTGTACGGTACTCTTGGTTCAGTGCAAGCATCACCTGATCCATCTGTGCTTGTGGATTATCATAAGTCTCATCATGATGCCTAGCCAAACGCCTGAAAGTACTTTCAAATTATGTGATGCTGAGGTCACCCTGTCGGAACTATAAATACTCCTGCCTTTTTCTAAATCTGTAACTGGGGCTTAGAAAGTAAGTAATAAAACGTTTCCTGAACGCAGCCCATGTCATCCAAGAAACAGGTGGACGAGATTCCTTCGTTGATTTCCACCAATTCCTAGCATCACCCTGAATGATATAACCTGCAATGTTTGCCCACTTATTTAGTGGACACTTCATAGCCTCCAAAGTATCCTCCATTTTCTCTAACCACTGCTCAGCGTCCTCACAATTTCCCACAGATTTCAACTCAATAACTCCATGACTTCTAGCGATTTCTATATACGTCCAATTCGGCCTATGACCCGGAAGAGCATTCATTAATGCAAAGGTAAATTGCTGGATTCCCCCCATTATAGAAGAACGAGGTCGTCGAGGCACATTCCCACCAGAATTAGCCATGATTCTGACAAGGACAACAAGATTTAGAAAGGCTGAAATTTACCAAATTGGTGGAAAGAAACCCTAACCATGCTCTGATACAATTCTGACACGTCCCGACCCCGATATTCCCTGAATACCCGGATAGGCACGTGTTGGCCAACACCCAAGGATGACGAAAGCCATTTATTGAATACAAGAGTAATGATTAAGAGGAAATATACATGAATAATCATTAGAATCTAAATGTAATAAACAAAGTTTAAGGAAATCTCTAGAGTGCACAGAATACGTTCTAATTCAAGATCACAAAAGGAAAGATCATTACAAGATATCACACAAGTGAATGATAGACTGCTACTGGTAGGGGAATGCCTCATACGTTGTGTCGTAGTCCTCGTTTCTAAGACCTAAATGGGGGCGCAAAACAAAGGTGAGTGGACAAAGTTCATATATACAATAATAATAAAACAGTTATCAAGATACTAAGCCTCATAGTTTATGTAAAGAAAACTACTAGCATAATAAGTGATAGGTTTACTGAAAACCCTAACATGCCAAAAACATCTCGAAAGACATATCATGGAAAACATCACGGAAATCAAAATATAAATCGTCTCACAGATCGTCTCGTAAGCGCGGTGTGCTGCCAGTAAGATCACTGAATAAATATCACTCCCAGCCCTATGCCAGCAACGTGGTCTCTGCGCCCGTAGCCAGAGATTATTTCTCCCGGCCTAACTGCCAACACCAGATCCTCTTCCCATGCGGCATAGTGTCCACTAGGTACGCACAAATAGTTACGCCTCTCAAATATAACCACTTCATAGTATAAAGTCATCCATCAGATAGTCTACCAGTTCATGGTTTTTATAGAAAATACGATATATTAAAATATAGCTCAATATAGGCCAACAATTAATTCCTTACAAAATAACGAGACGATAATCAACATTTCAATAAACATGCTTAACATAAAATCAGTTCATAAACTTGTAAGGCATGCATTTCATTTATGCAAATTTTAGAAGGAGTCCACTCACAGATACTCTGTAGCAACAGAGTTGTGCGGAAAAGGATTAAGGAAATCCCCACTAGCAACTTCACCTAAGCACAAAAATGTACAATTTATCAAACTATGCCCAAACGATAGAATTCCAGGAAATGGACGCCAAAAACGGATTCAGACCATCAAAATTGGCCTAGGAGAGATTTTGGGTTTTGGGTCCTAAGGTTTTTGGTTAAAAAGGGTTAGGGTGAAAATGGGTGGTTTGGGCTTAAGCTCAAACCCACACACACACACGCACAACACAACGCACACACACACGTGCACTACACACACACTCACAGACACACACACACACACACTCACACGGACACACTCACACCATACACACACAGCACACACACACACCCACACACAGTACACACATACCATACACATACACTCAGCCTACATGCATACCACACATACACACACGCATGGCCCAACATACTACACACACAAACACAGCCCAACACTCAAACATAAACACACTCTCAAACAGGCCACACGCACACAGGCCACACGCACATAGCCCACACACTAGGTCCGCAGGCCTAATAGCCAAATAGAAAGCTGGGCTTAAAACCATTTGAATAAAACCGGTCTGAGGCCCCTTTGGACCTTTAATATAAATTGCAGAAATTAAGAGGAAACGGGCTGGGTTCTAGGGTTCTAGGCTGGTCCAAATACGGGCTAAGGCCCGTGGGTATTCTGAACTGGCCTGATGGCCTGCGTGGTGATCGAGGAAGAACGCCGGAGCTGCTACAGCTCCGGCCAATGGCGAACGTGTAAACCAAGCTCCAATTAAACACCAAAATGAAGAGAAAAACATAGCTGAAGTGATAGGAACAAGAATATACCACTGTGATTCTCGACCGTGGTCGAGAATGGCTGGGTTGGCCATGGAACTCGTCGGATTTTCTCGCCGAGTTCTGGAAAACAAAAAAAATAGAGTGCATGCACAAATTAGAACCTTCCATTTGGACCGAGAACAACTCAACAAAGCAGAATAGGGCAGTGAGCCTCACCTGTGTTCGAGTTTCAAAGATTTGAAGCTCTCGGCTTCAATGGCAGAACACACAGAGGTGTTCTAATGATGCATGTAAGATTACAGCTGAGTTCCTCAAGCCCCAAGGATTCTAGATATGTGGTTATTTTGTTGGATTTGTTTAAATTTCGAAGAGGAAAGGGGACGAGAGCTCTCAGAGCTCTGGAGAAAGTGAGAGTTTCCGAGAAAGAGAGAGAGAGAGAGATTTCAGAAAATGAAGAGGGAGAGCTCGGGAAGAGAAGAAAGCTAAGGAGTTGCCACTTGGCAGTTTAGGAGGAATGAGGTATCTAGATCGACGGCTAGGATTAAATGAGATAAAAAACTAAATTGATAAACTTAAACATGTTTCAAGGAGGAATATAGAAATATAAATAAAAATGTGGGGGTGGGTGTAACAAACTCGATATTGTCTTGGCCTGGAGATCAAGCATTGTTCGGATGGAATCCTAGTATATCAATCGAACTACACCAAAAGATGTTGCGACGTTTTAATGAGGATAAAGCAAAGCCTTGGAGTACTCCTATGGTCTTTCGGACTCTAAATGCTAAACGAGATCCTTTTCGTCCCAAGGAAGATGAGGAAGAGATTTTGGAGCCTGAAGTTTCATACCTAAGTGCAATTGGTGCTTTATTATACTTGGCTCAATGCACTAGACTCGACATCTCATTCGCTGTTAATCTTTTGGCTAGATACAGCAATGCGCCTACATGCAGACACTAGAATGGTGTTAAAGACATTTTCCACTACCTCAAGGGTACGGCGGATTTGGGCTTGTTCTACACCCATGAATCCTCGAGAGGAGCCGCCGTTGGAGGCACCGCAATATCTTGGAGGTCTACCAAGCAAACGTTAGTTGTGACTTCTTTGAACCATGCTGAGATTCTCGCCTTGCATGGAGCCTCGCGTGAGTGCTTTTGGTTGAGAGCAGTTATAGAACATATTCGAAGTACTAGTGGTCTTACTTTCGTAGTTGACCTTTCTATGACGATCTTTGAAGACAATGCAGCATGTATCGAGCAGTTAAAGAAAGGATACATCAAGGGAGACAACACCAAGCATATAACGCCAAGGTTCTTTTACTCTCACCAGCAACAACAGCATTAGAACATTGAAGTCAAGCAAATCAGTTCCCAGGACAACCTAACCGATCTCTTCACCAAGTCATTGCCCAAGTCTACTTTTCAGAAGCTCGTCTAAGGAATCGGTATGCATAAAATTATCTGAGTTGAATTGCTTGTAGTTCTCTTATTTGGAAGTTATGTCTAACTCATGGGGAGTATCCAGAAGCATACTCACTTGATCTTAATGTAATCTTTTTCCTACGATTAGGAGCATTTTTCCCACTGGGTTTTTGCTACCTAATGAGCTTTTGATGAGGCACCCATTCTGGGATGGTCATACTCCGTTGAGTTCACTACTTTCGTCCCGTTTGACGTTTGTTTTAGACATTATGCATACTTCTCACTTTTCTCCTTAGTCTATGGGTTTTTACCTGCTTTAGGTTTTACCATAGCAAGGTTTTGTGAGTTTTACTACCAATGCATACTTTCTTTAAATTTGATACTCGCATTCGCCTGTTGTGCCGATAACTTCATCAATTGTTCTACCTCAACTGCTGAATACTTGATGCAAAGTTTTATTTGAGTATTTACACACTCAAGGGGAAGTGTTGCAGTCTTATTAGATTAGGAATGTGATTGTGTAAATCCTAGTGTATCAAGGGATATCTTGGAATATTCCCTTAGTATATATTATCTTATTAGAGTTGTAATCCTATTAGAGTAAGGATTTAACCTATCCTACTACTATAAATAAAGGCACAATGGGGTGATACAACATACACCTCATAATTACATCTCTCTCATCTCTCTCTCTTGCCGCTGGCCCTCTCCCCTCTCTAGCCCTAAATACAGTTCAGTAAATTAGGCCTACAATACAGTGTATATTATGTCGTCATTATATCATCGTTGTGTTATTTATATATAATCAATATGTCGTCATTACTAAAAATGATCACTTTTGTAATATGTAGCTAATTTCCCAATAATAAAAAAAAACTAAAATAAAGACAGAAACTGCAAAACCAAGTAAAATAACGCAAACACAAATCCCAGATGAACCAAAAGTTAACCAAAAAAAAAAAATGTTGTAACCAGCACCCATGTATATAGCTTTTGGTAGTGCATTTATTTTGGATTATTGAAATGCCTACAAATGTAATTCCCTGTGCCAATCACTCATATATTAAAAAAAACACTGAAATAATAATAGTTATAATGATTGAAGTGCATGATTGATTAGTAAAGGTAATCCTAGAAAAATTAAAATTGTAAATTAAATAATGTATCATTAATAGAAAATAAGCACGTTAATTAACGTTTAAATAATAATTCAATTATCAAGAACCCTATCATTTTGTTTGTAAATTTGGTTTTAAAATATAGTCTCTCTAGCATTACATAAGTATTGATTAACGTGCTTTTTTTTTTTATTGATAACACATAATTTGGTTTGCAAATTTAGTTTAAACTTTTAGTCTCCTTAGTATTATCTATGTTATTATTAGCAGTGACAGTTGATGCGACAAATGATGAAGAAGCAAACCGATTTTCAGCATCTGTAAGCTTTTGATGAGGACCTGGGATTTAAAATTAGTTGCCGTGCGGTCCTCCTGTGGAATGTGGATGATTCATCGCCCACCAAAGAGACTGCTCAGTATACACACACACACACACACACACTTTGTAGGGCTCATTCGGTAGTTTTATTTGTAACGATTCAAGTCGGTTACATTTTAGTACATCATTTATATATCATTTTTGTAAAAAAATTAGACAAATTCAAGATCATAAGACATTCATTTGTAATGAAGACAATTGATAAATACGATTCAACAAAGAAACACAAAAATGACTATCTTTTAATTCACCGATCATATAGTTTCAGATTTTGATATTTATTGTAGACATAATCTTTAAAGGAAGACATAAAATAAATGGTTCAGACCATTAAAATACATTACCAGATATAAAATAAGTGTAAAAATAAATGTCAATGTGTGTGTTAAAAAATGAGTGTCCACAATCCTAACCATGTAATATCATATATACTAAAAGGCAATAAAAACACTTTTCATTCAAATTTGTTTTGATGATTTTGCTCCTATTTTAAGGAAAGGGATCCACTTCGGATCTCTTCTCCCTAATTCTCCTCATCAAACAATTTGGGCCCTTGAAATTTGATCAAACGGCTAAAGTTATTATAACTTTTAAAGTGGGCCCGTGTTTTTAGCCGTTTGATCAAATTTCAAAGACCCAGATTGTTTGATGAGGCGGATTAGGTGGAAGAGATCCGGAAAGAATCTCTTTCCCTATTTTAATGCTCTTCTCCCTCATATTTTCAGCCTAAACAGTAAAGTGTCAAACAGATTCATACCAAAAGCCACCAGAGTTAATAAGCTTCAAAGTGTGTATTGATGTGTTACGACCCCATAATTTGCTAAAATCCACACATAGAACTATCTAAACGTGTCATATCACAGACAAAGACCCCAAAAATTATCTCCAAGGTTTACCGCACAAGAAAATTCTATAGAAACAAATAAAACTCTTACTCGTCACGAAGAGAATGGTGCATGTTGTGTTCTTTTGCTAGAGTTGGAGAGATAGGGGTCAGGATTTGTTAGGGCTGGAAAAAATTCCCAAAAATCTCGAACCAAACCAAACAAATTCCAATCCCAAGCCAAAATACACGAAATTTGGGCTCAAGAAGGAGCTGGCCCAAAGGGAGGCCTAGAAGGGGAGATGGCTGAAGCCCAGCCAAAGCTCAGAAAGCAGAAAAGGCCCTTTCCGACTTGGTGCAGCTCATTTGAACCACTTGTTCACCTACTTAGAGACCAAGTGGTGTAGACCATGCAGCAAATCAGCCCAAAAGCACTTTACAGTGGCAGTACAAGTAAATAAGCTGATGAGTCATTGCCTTTCAAGCTGCATTCGGGCAAGGTTACTGCTACAGGAGGCCAAGCATAAGTGGCTATAAAAGAAGGAAGCGAAATCAGAGATAAGGACACTCAATCAAACAAACAAATACAAGCACAAACTTTGCTCAAAGCCAGATTTGCCTTCAAAACGAAGTTGTAGTCAGCCCAAGCCTTCATCCCTCTCGCGATAAACCCTCACCAAAAAAACCCTTTGTAATAACTCTGCTACCTTGTCAATAACCTGTTGTAGTATCGATTTCTTTCTGTAAACTCATCTCCCTACCCCCTTTCTAAAACCTCAAACTCCTTGATAAACTACAAAGATAGGAATTTGCAAGACGATCAGCCTTGCCCGACCCTCTTTGTTTTTGTTTTTTCATTCATTAGCCTAGCAATATGTTGTATACTTCCAGTTATATTCAAGTTATTTCTAGCAAGATGGCTATTAAAAGATTTTCCCAGCTCTTGAATCCGATTTGAATATGTCTTCACAGTTCAAACCAGATCTAAGTTCTAACCCAGTACTCGCATATACGATGTCTGTTTTATTGTTTGCAAACAATAAAGCAGTGATGGATAAACCTACGGATCCCTTCTCAGAGGCCCCAATAAATATGATCAGTATGGCCTGGGCTGAGAAGGGGAAAGAAAAGGTCACAAGGGAAGAAAAAAGAAGATTGGTTGACAAACCCACAAAAGGGGTGGTCAACTTGCCCGAATATCCAAGAGCAGCTATAATTAAAGGGATGGTCTTGTGCAGTAAGTGCCAATACGAGTGTGAGCTCGAAATACCGCCCACAGGAGCCCTCATAGATCATGAACTGATCAGGATGAATGAAGAAGAAAAGAGAAAATAAGCACATGAGAAAGCAAGGCAGACTGCAGGAAGGGATACCTCCCGAACTGTTTTTCAGCGGTTAAGAGTCGATTCCAAACCTAGGGCTTTATCAGAAATATTTCACAATCATGAAGTTTCTGAGGAGGCAGAAGATAAAGATGCCAAGAAGCCGAAAGAGATGAGTGTAGAGCACTCTCAGCACGGCCATATGGGAAGAGAAGTCAGGAGAAATGATAGGATAACAAATCCTGTCAAAAAAGATAACCCTGCCCGCCTCGGGCTAAAATGGTACGTGGTTGGAAAAAATGGACAGCCCGTTAAACAAATGGGAGCCTCCATGGTTAGAAGGGTCCAAAGGCAACACAAAGCCTACATGAACTCCTTAAAGACCCATGCAACGTCTGAAGCGTCCAAGAATCAAAAGTTGGAGAAAACGTCATCTGGGGGGAGTGGTCAGTTCCGCTGGAGGAGTAAAAAAGAGGTGGAAAAGGCTAATAGCAAGACAGAAGGCGATGGAAACCATGTGCCACAAAGCCTACACCCTGGGAAATATAGGATCTTGAGGAGAGCTCAAGAAAATATAATCATGGTGCCAACTCCAGGATGGAAGACAGAGCAGCCTATTTGTTTTGGAACTGTTTCACCTGAAAGAAAACCACTTTCTCTATCATTAGTGGATCCTTTCGGGGAAGTTCCAAACAAACACCGTATTCAGGCGTGAATCAACAAAAGGGGGCACCAGAACCATTGCTTCCAGTAGATGCGATGGCTTCGTTAGATGAGTTCATGGACCAGATTGGGAGCAAGAAAGAAGAACTGTCATAGCCTAGCAATTTTCATATCAAGATGGCGTATGTGTTATCTGCCATGTTTGGTGCCAGACCTAATTAGCCCTCCACCATGGAATGAGACTACGTAACAACTGAGCCAATGATGGCCCATGTCAATGTGGAGATAGCTGAAGAGGGAGAATCAGGAATAGCTGAATCATCTGAAACATCCAAGGGTGGTCCTTTAAGGATCTATACAGACAAGATGGAGTTCAGCCGCCTGAACATTTCGCTTGCCAATCATCTGAAGCACATATATGTTACAGCTCATTTGGAAGGGGTGCCTTTCAAAAGGATTTTAATTGATGGAGGAGCAGCTGTTAATGTACTACCGGCCAAGCAAATGAAAAAGCTGGGGAGAGGCACAAAGGATCTTATTCCTACAGACCTCACGGTTTCTAGCTTCTCGGGCGCTATCACCAAGACTCATGGGATATTGCCTTTAGAAGTGCATTTGGGGTCCAAACAGATCATGTTGGCATTCTTTGTGGTAGATTGTACTTCCACTTACGGAGCATTACTTGGAAGGGACTTGATCCACCAAAGTCTTGCCATACCCTCCACCCTGCATCAACAAATCGCTGTCTACCATGAAGCAGGAACGGAGGGACCAGGCTTTTAGGAAATGGTAGAGGCCGAATCACGGCCATTTCTCCCCACAGCCAATGTTGCAGAAGCAAGTTTCTACAACCCCAACGTAGGAATTTTGAAATGTTCAGGAGCAGATGAGAACGGCCGCTCTACCAAGGTGACGGCCCAAAAGCTTCTAGAACAAGGAATGCTCCTTCCTAGAGAGGAGTGGGATAGACCTTGTATCATCCCGACACCCCTACATCATCAATGACAAAACAAAAAATGAAGGATCAGGTAATGGCAGTCAGGTCCCTGATTAAAAGACTGTTGGTGTATGGAAAATGAAGGAGGCAAGAAATTGAGCTCTTAGACAAAGAAGAGCAGGAATGGCAGGTATGAGCTTCGACCAGCCAGGATGAAAGTAGGGAGGAATCTTGTAGAGAAAAGTTGGAGAGGGCCATACAAATGGCCGAGTGCATTTATGACCTAGATGGGCCAGACGACTTGCCCGAGAACCCGAAGTTAGTCGAGTTTTTGTGTGCAGAACCTGATAAACCACCACCAGAGGTTCAGGATCCTTTGGAAGTTATTGATCTAGGGACAGAGGAAGATCCAAGACCAATACAAATCAGTGGCTTATTAGAGACTAATGATCGGGCAAAGATTATCTGTCTTTTGCAAGAATTTAAAGATTGTTTTGCTTGGCATTATACTGAGATGCCAGGTTTAGATTCAACCTTGGTGGAACACAGAATGCCCATCAATGAGGGATATAAACCTGTTAAGCAAGCACCGCAAAGGATGTCAAAGGAGATAGAAGAGAAGGTCAAAGAGGAAATTGAGAGGCTAGTACAAGTTGGCTTTATCAGACCAGCCAAATATGTGGAATGGTTAGCCAACATTGTACCCATTTTAAAGGCTATAACAAAAGCAGTACGATGTTGTGTTGATTACAGAAATATTAATGGCGCTACACCAAAAGATGAGTATCCCATGCCCATGGCAGATCTATCCATAGATGCAGTAGCAAAACACAAAGTCTTATCTTTTATGGATGGAAATGCCGGGTATAATCAGATAAAGATGGCTCCAGAGGATATACATAAAACAGCTTTTAGGTGTCTTGGGCATGTGGGGGCATATGAATATCTGGTCATGCTATTCGGGCTCAAGAACGCTGGTGCGACCTACCAAAGGGCAATGAATGCCATCTTTCATGATTTGATTGGCCAAAACATGGAAGTGTACATTGATGACATCGTGGTGAAATCTAAAACAGAAGAGCAGCATCTGGTAGACCTCAGGAAAGCATTGACAAGAATGAGGACCCACAAATTGAAGATGAATCCAAAGAAATGCGCTTTTGGAGTACGAGCGGGCAACTTCTTGGGATTCCTGGTTCATCAAAGAGGTGTAGAAGTGGACAAGAACAAATCGCGGGCAATAATGGAGTCACCTTCACCCACCAACAAGGTACAACTCCAGAGGCTGCTAGGCAAAATTAATTTCTTGAGAAGATTCATTGCTAATTTAGCGGGCAAGATTCAGCCACTGACTCATTTGCTAAGACTGAAGAATAAGGAGAATTTCGAGTGGGGACCACCACACCAAAAGGCTTTCGACAGTATGAAAGCTTATTTGACTTCTCCACCAGTGTTGGTACCACCTCAAAGGGGAAAACCCTTAAAGCTATATATCTCTGCTTCAAATAAATCAATCGGGAGTTTGCTAGCTCAAAATAATGAAGGTGGGAAATAGCAGGCAGTGTAGTACCTCAGTAGAATTCTAGCCGAGGTAGAAACAAGATATTCCTCAGTAGAGAGATTGTGTTTAGCTCTGTATTTTACTGCCAATAAGCTGAGGCACTACATGTTACCTTGTCACGTGCACATCATCGCTAAGACAGATGTAATAAAGTACATGTTGTCAAAGCCAATGCTAACAGGGAGGATTGGGAAGTGGATTCTAGCATTATTAGAATTCAGCTTTCAGTATGTTCCCCAAAGGGCAGTTAAAGGCCAAGCAATTGCTGATTTCTTGGCAGAGCATCAAGAATCCCAAGATGAGATAATCAATATCCCGGGAACCCTGGAAGTTACTAGTGTTTGGATCCCGCCAAGCAAGGGAATCTTGGGCAAAGAGGAGTGGGTCCAGCAAGAGATAAGAAGAGTGACTGGTCTATGGATTACTCCTTGGAAGCTATATTTTGATGGTTCCTACACTCATAAGGCTTCAGGAGCTGGGATTGAAATTATCAACCCTCAAGGGGTTTATCATTATTACTCATTTCTTCTAGATTACCAAGGGAACACCAATAATCGGGCAGAGTATGAAGCCTTAATAATTGGTTTGGAAATCTTGATGGACCTGGGGGCATTGGAGGTAGAGGCCTTTGGTGATTCAAAGTTAGTAATAAACCAGCTAAAAGGGGAGTTCAAGTGCAGGCATATCACCATGGCGGGGTATTACTTAGCGGCCACGCAATTGCTGAGTTATTGGGATTCTGAGATATCAGTTAATCATATTCCCAGAGGATCCAACCCAGCGGCCAACGAGATGGCGCAATTAGCCTCAGGCATGCCAATACAGGAAAGAAAATATGGGTTGGATGTCGAGATTCAAAGAAGAAATCTTCCTTCTATCCTGGAAATAGGATTTAGTCTGGATGTAATGGTTCTAGAAACTGAGATAGAAGATTGGAGGTCGCCCATCATCCAGCATTTAAAAGATCCCTTTGCACCCACAAGCAAGAAGGATAGGCAGCAAGCAACTAAGTATGTCTTATGGGCGAAAGACCTGCTAAGGAAAACTCCAGACGGGTTATTATTGAAATGCTTAGGCCAAGAGGAATCTATGAGAGTAATGGCCGAAGTACATGAAGGAGTATGCCGAGCACATCAGGCTAGAACGAAGATGAGATGGTTGCTTAGGAGGTATGGTTATTTCTGGCCCAACATGGAAAAAGATTGCAAGTCATATGCACGAGGCTGTGAAGAGTGTCAAAGGCACGAACCTTTCCAACATGTGCCATCAGTGCCTTTAAATCCAGTGGTCAAGCCTTGGCCCTTCAGAGGATGGGCAATGGACTTCATCGGGCAAAATCTATCCAGCTTCTAGCAAGGGGCACACTTTCATAATCGTAGCAACGGATTACTTCACCAAATGGGTGGAAGCATCGGCAGTAAAGTCCATAACCTCAGCCGCAGTCAAGAATTTTATTGAGACCAAGATTCTGTATAGATTTGGGGTGCCCGAAACTATAGTAACAGATCGTGGGCCATCTTTTATTTCAAATGAAGTTGAAGAGTTTGCAAGCAAATACAAAATAAAGATGATCCAGTCCAGCCCTTACTACCCACAGTCAAACGGCCAGGCAGAATCCAGCAACAAGATTTTGGTAAACATTATCAAAAGAATGGTGATGGATAATCCAGAAAAGTGGCATGAAAAGCTGGGGAATACTTTGTGGGCATACAGAACTTCCAAGAGGGCAGGAACAGGGACAACTCCTTATGCTTTAACTTTCGAGCAAAATGCAGTGTTTCCCATGGAGATCAATGTAAGTTCCATCAGAATTCAAAATCAGTTTGGATTACACAGTGAAGAGTACATCGAAGCCATGTGTCAAGGGATTGAAGACTTAGACGTAGCCCGAATTGAAGCCTTGAACCAGATTCAGGAAGGAAAGAAAGATGTTGCCCGAGCTTATAACAAAAAGGTGAAGATAAAGTCTTTCAAGGAGGGAGATTTAGTGTGGAAGACAGTCCTCCCTCAAGGAGCTCAGCTTAGGGGCTTTGGAAAATGGAGCCCGACATAGGAAGGTCCTTTCATGATTAGTCGGGTATTAGACAAGGGAGGATACTACTTGGCGAACCTCGAAGGAAATTGGCAGAAACATCCCATTAATGTTAAATTCTTGAAAAAGTATTGTCCTACATTATGGGATGTTAGAGATTGTTATATTGAAGAGGATGCAATGTAAGGCAGACTTCGGGATATCAAGGTGCAGTGTATGTTCATCAATCATTCAAAAAGACAGAAAGACAAAAAATTGCTAAAATAATGTTTATTTCATTTCGACAAATTGGTGAAATTTACATCAGATTCAACTCCGATGTAGTACATTCGATTCCTCTTGGATGCAATGATGTTTTCAGCTGGTTTTCCGATGTCTTCATGGATAGAATCTGATCAGGTGATCGGGTTGTGCGGCCAAAATGCGCTTGGTAGAGGATCCTCAGGCAGAGTCATCACCATATGTGATGGTGAAGCCTGACTTATCATGGCAGCGAGCAGGAAAGCAAGCCTTCATAAGGAAACCGCCTGACCAAGGTGTTGGAGATAGCGGGGTGTTTGACCAAAGGTGTTGGAGATAGTGGTTATCTGATGAAAACTCTTTTTCTCACGAAAATGGAGTTTTAGGAAACCCCACTTGAACCCTGAAGAACTCATTTCATAGTTTTTAGAAGAAAACCAAGGAGGCAGAAACACTTGGAGTGGATAAAAGATGAGATCGAGGATGATTTGTTGAAGGAGCCGGAATTTATAGGAATATTAGAAGGTAGTTCAAGATCCGTGTGAAGATCAAGAGACTCCTGGTGGCGTTGATCTCAACCAGAAGATACAAGTTCCAAGAACAAGGGTGTAGGCGCATGCAGCTATTCAATCAATATTGGCGCCTGTAATTCCAAGCTGAATATTGATTGAAGGGGGCACTGTTTGGATTAAAACTTGAACTTTGGGCTTAAGAAGGAGCTGGCCCAAAGGGATGCCTAGAAGGGGAGATGGTCGAAGCCCAGCCAAAGCCCAGAAAGCAGAAAATGCCATTTCCGACTTGGTGCAGCTCATTTGAACCACTTGCTCACCTACTTAGAGACCAAGTGGTGTAGACCATGCAGCAAATCAGCCCAAAAGCATTTTACAGTGGCAGTACAAGTAAATAAGTTGATGAGTCATTGCCCTTCAAGCTGCATTCAGGCAAGGTTACTGCTACAGGAGGCCAAACCGAAGTGTCTATAAAAGAAGGAAGCGAAATCAGAGATAAGGACACTCAATCAAACAAACAAATACAAGCACAAACTCTGCTCAAAGCCAGATTTGCCTTCAAAACGAAGCTGTAGTCAGCCCAAGCCTTCATCCCTCTCAGGATAAACCCTCACCAAAAAAACCCTTTGTAATAGCTCTGCTACCTTGTCAAGAACTTGTTGTAGTATCGATTTCTTTCTGTAAACTCATCTCCCTACCTCCTTTCTAAAACCTCAAACTCCTTGATAAACTACAAAGATAGGAATTCGCAAGACGATCAGCCTTGCCCGACCCTCTTTGTTTTTGTCTTTTCATTCATTAGCCTAGCAATATGTTGTATACTTCCAATTATATTCAAGTTATTTCTAGCAAGATGGCTATTAAAAGATTCTCCCAGCTCTTGAATCCGATTTGAATATGTCTTCACAGTTCAAACCAGATCTAAGTTCTAAGCCCTCGGGCATGTAAGATTGATCATTTAAAAGTCCTTGGCCTCAAGGCATAAAAATGAACCTTATGTGGACTTAACCCATCCACGACAAGCTTTGATAACAAGAAGTCTGAAGTTACTTGGGGCGCAAGTAATCAACCTATTTCTTAGTTTTATTTCCATTATATTATGATTATCGTGGGACGTTTGAGTATAGAAGGAATTCTAATGGGAAGCCTCAAGGCCTATATCTAAGGCCCTACAAAGGCACCTATTTGGATTCATTCTGCTCTTCGGGTTCGGATAATCAGAAGTATAATGGTTATAACACTTCTGCAAACAATAAAACAGACATCGTATATGCGAGTACTGGGTTAGTTTTTTATCGGAAGCCTCAAGGCCTATATCTAAGGCCCCACAAATGCACCTTTCATAACTAACACAGTCTCTCGGGTATATATACAACTAAAACTCAACATCCGTTTTACACCTGCCATGCTGAAGATGGCAGTGGCACGCCTGAACACTTAAAAGTTAATCTTGATTGCGAGCCTCAAGGCCTACACCTAAGGCCCCACGAAGGCACCTTTCAAAGTTAACTCTGTTCTTCTCTTTCAGCTTTGCCCGACAAGCCTTGCCCGATAAGCCCGCCAGTGAAGCAGAAGCCCGACATAAAGCATCAACCGGCGCCAACCTCTCGGGGAGCTGTGTGCTCGTCGGCTAGGAAACATCCCTAGCGGAAATTCTCGCCACGAACACTAATTAAATAAATCGTTTCAAATTCTCTTTCCAGGCTCGTCACAACTAAAAAGCAAGTAAAATCATATATCAATACCCACAATTTGTTGGAATTTTTTAAGGGGTATTTCAAAATACAAGTGTTTGATATCATATAATTTTACAGCTATTTTCCTCTTCATAGCAGCTATCCCAAATGGTATTTATATATTCTCATTATTATCAAATTCAAGGTATTTCAAGGTCTTTAATTTCTATTGGACCGTTTCCATTTCAACACTCATATTACATCCATTAATATCAATTTATAACGTAATTGATAGTATTGAATTTAAGGGCTGTCACTTCTTAACTTTTTTAACCATATATATGTATATACTTGTTAATCTCTATCGTCAAGAATGAAAATGAGAATCATTTGCTCTTCTTCTCCTATCTTCTTGATCCATCATTTTGAAAGCTTTATTTTTATATTCTTCACTCTCTCCATACTAAAGGAAAGTATCGAGTTGTTCACCTAATTAAAGTTTTGCGAGTGTACACTTACAAAGAACAAAGGTTGTGGTATTCTGGAGGATATGACGTCCTGCTACACCAAAACATTGTTTCCGAGAAGTGAAATCAACTCTTAAACACATGAACTTAAAAGGTTCGACCCAATAATTGTTATAATGAAACATTGTTGAAGATCAATACATTCATCACAAAAGTTTCTATTATATTATTGTTTTATTTAATAAATTGTGATAATAAAAATTTTCATATACTAATATTAATTTAATGTGATTTTTTTTAAAAGAAACATCATGCACATCATCTGTACTTCCAACACAATTCATATACTACACACTTTGTATGATACTGTGGAGAACCGTAGTATGTGTGTGTGCGCGCGCGCGCATATATACACAAGCACTTTATGCAAAGAGATTCCTATTTTTTATTTTTTAAATGGAGATTAGATGTGGGGCTCACTCTACATCGAATTTCAACGATCCGAATTTTCTATTTTATAAGTCTTGATTCATAGATCATCCTTACAAAAATTCAATTCAATCTGAAACCATTTGCCTATTTAATTATTAAGATAAAATTTCATTGTTTCTTATATAACAAAGTATTCGTTAATTTCTTTAAACCCAATTAGATGTCTTAAACATTTCCGATTTAACAAATATTTTGTAAGGATGATCTATGAGGTGCAACTTGAAAAATAAACGGTTCTGATAGTTAAAGTTTGATGTAATGTGGATCCCACAACTAATCTCTATTTTTATAATTAAATAAAAATGGGTATCTTTCCCTTAAAGATTTTCTATATATATAACTTCCAAATGGAACATTTCTGAAGATTCTCCATATTCGAAGATCCAAGTGCTTATATATTACAATATCGTCTCCTAAAGCATCTGCCTGGTAGCCAGATATCAAAAAGTAATTGTCCTTTCTGTTTATTTGTTTAATTTTATTCCTTTATTATTATTATGCAAATTAAATTTGGTGTTATACAGCATGCGCACCCATGAGATTAAAAAATAAGTTAACAGTAGAGCTAGAAAGCAAAGGATGAATCAGAAAGCATTGACATGGTTGTGGAGAAGAAAGCGTTCTCTTACAAAACAGTATAATCAACTTATATTATTAAACTGTCAAACCAATTAAATCTTCAATTAGTCGAATTGCGTGTAAATTTTGAACAGTAGTTAAATATTAATCATATGATCACCCTGTTTACGAAAGAAAATAGATAACCTCATCACAAATTGCGTGTAAATTTCGGCAAGCATTATATTGTAGCATACTTTAACTCGCAATGTCGAATGGCGTGTTGCATATCCTTGAATTGGTCCTGCACTTCGTAAGTTATTCTCTTTAGTTTAAGTCTCTATTTCTTGGATCAATTGATCATGATGTCACATGGGAGAACGGATCCGGATTTGTTGGTTTTTTCGACTCTTCAATGTGTTTGAGGGTGGCCATTGAATCTGATATAAATGAGAAAGTATAAATATGAGAGGAAAGCTTAGAGAGGTTTCCTTCTTCAACATATTGTTGGCTTGGAATAAGGCCACAGTGACACTTAGCACAAAAGTTAACTTGTAGCAATAAATTTATTTTTCTTGGATTAGTAAGGTTCCTTCTCTAAAGTCAGCCACATCTTACTCTAATCACCTCATTTGTCTTCTTTGTTTATTGAACATTAGCCTCATTAAGCACTATCAGAAATTACTACTTGCTCAACGAACTAAATTTCGTCGCGCAAATAAACTTTACACAATTGGAAAAAATTTGTGGATTACCTCAACTGTGTCTGGAGCTCACGGTACAAGGAGTGGAAGTACGAGCTCCACAAGTACCATGACTCTTGTCCAACACCAGAGGCAACACGGGCGGACCCGCCTAAGGAGTTCCTAGAGAGGGTGGACGAGTGGCACTGGCTTTGCACTCACTCTAAGAGTGAAAAGTTCCAGGTAATATATATTTTTTATATTAATTTCATTTGTATTCTATATTTGTCTTTTATCTTCATTTAAGCTTATACTTTTTAATGTGCAGAAAATATCGGCGGCAAATAAGGGAAACCGGGAGCAGAAGCCGTATGAGCACCACTCAGGTTCTCGATCCCTATCTTACCGGGTTGAGGAACAATGGGAGGCTGGGGAGAAGTTCCCGAATGTGGTGGTCTAGGGGGAGGCCCATGACAACTATGGAAAAATGTCGCATGTGGAGCCCAAAATAATCACAAGGCGACACGTGGATTTTTGGGTAAAAAGGACAAAACTACCCTTGAGGCACATCGGAATTCCTACGCGCGAGCAGTGGACAATCATCCCTCAATCAAGTCAAAAGTGCCCAAAAAATGTAACAAATTCAAAAACCATCTCATCAAATCCCTCTTACAAGGTAACTCCCAAAACCTATTTCATTCCATATATTTTTTACCTCTTTTTCCCTCTTTTAGCTAATCAATTAGCTATCATTCCATAACTTACAAAATATTCCACATAAATTACATAACCTCCAAAATATTCATTCCAAAAAAGTGTTAATTGGGTAATTAATGGATTAATTACCTAATTAATCCATTAATTACCAAATAACTCACACATTAAACCACAAAATGCACACAAAAAGCATCCCAAAGGCCGGCCACCTTTTCTCCAAAGGGGACCGGCCATGCCCTATAAATACTACCCATTTTTCTCTAAAAACCTAGGTCCACACTCTTGCAAAACTCCAAAAACTCTCTAAACACTTTTCTCTCTAAATTCTAACTTTGGCATCGGAGGTTCTTCAGCCAAAGCCCCTCCCCCCCAAATTCATTGTGGGCGCGTGAGGCTTTTGGCCTTAACCAAAGGTGTTAATTGTTTTGTAGGTGCAATTTTATCCAAGATCAAGGAGGAAGAAATTTGCATCCACAAATTGGTGCTTTCATTGAGAGAAGAGTCACACACTCGTAGAAGACTCCCGCATCAAAAGGTTTTTTCTATTTTCTTGTCCATTTGTAGATTTTTCGTACGTTCTTATTATTAGAATTTTTTATTTGCAAAGATTCTTTGATAAAACGTAAAAGAGAAATACAATGGCTAGAAATTTAGAAAATTCCACAAGTGAAAATTCAAATATTCAAGAAATGGGACCAAGGCGATCCACGAGGCTAAATGTGATCATAGGAGCAGCGCCCTCGTTACGAGGCTCCGCCGTGGTGGCCACCATGGTCACCACTACTCGCGGAGAGGTCCATGGCATCGCTACCACAGCCCGAGCCGTGCCATCCAAGCTTGCACGGGCCCAAGCCCAAGCCGTGACATCCAAGGCCCATGGCACCAATGCTACGACCCAAGCCTCGCATTCGCATGCATCATGCACCGAGCAACCCACTCTCATGGCCCAGCCTGCTCCAGCCGAGCAGCCCACTCCCGTGGCCCAACCTACTCCCGCCAAGCAGTCCACTCCCGTGGCCCAGCCGAGCATCCCACTCTTGTGGCCCAGCCTGCTCCCGCAGAGCAGCCCACTCTCGTGGCCCAACCTGCTTCTGCGGCCTAGTCTGCTCCCGTGGCCTTCCAAGTAGCCCGAATCAATCCAAGATTAGTTCAACCGTCCTGGGTCCAAATTTCCGGACCAACGATCGAACCGAGGGCATTTTCACCACATTTTTCTTCAAATTTGACATTTCCCAACTCAAATCTCGCACCCAAAGTCTACCACACTTCCACTGCTCAAGGAGACGCATTCCTTCCAAGCTATTCCAACCCAAATGGAGAACAACACTTATCTCAACAAGTCATAGAGTTAATGAGCGTCATCGCACAGCAGACGACCATGGTGAACCAGCTTTTGCAGCGCACCGAGATGTAAAGTGCCCCAGACAAGGTGTCCCGAAGTAGGACAAGGGCAGACAAAGCACCTCTCTAGCAGCGTAACGATAAGCAGCCACTTGACCAGCCACGAACCGAGCATTCAGGCAGTGTACACTCCCGATTGGGCCCCCGAGATAACGTATACTCCCGTTTTAGCCCGCAAAGAAGCGTGCACTCTCGACTAGGCCCACAGACGAGCGTACATTCATGGTTAAGGTCAAACTCCGATAGTCAACATGAGCAATATTCCAGGTGAAGTGTTCATTCACGGCTAAGCCCACAAAGAGCATCCTCCACCCCACATCGGAATAGGCAGCACGATAGACGGAGAGAAGCAGTCACTCAATCTGGCTCAAGTTCAATCAGCAGCATGCGAAGAACTCGCTCACCTGCTAGGGACGCACATTCGCGGCGTAGACCAGCCAAACACATGGAAGAGCAGCCTAGACTAGCAAGTCACGACTAGGGGCAGCCGAAAGCTCCGCTACCCCAACAAAGACAAATTTAGGAAGAAGTAGAGAGATTATTGACCAAGCGATTGGGCAATTTCTAACGCAACGAGGTCACTGACGAGGCACTACGACGGAACATAACCAACAAAGCAAATCACCCTTCACGGACGAGATCGAGCAGGTAGAGCCTCCACGCGAGTTCAGCATGCCACATTTCACATCTTTCAAAGGGGATGAAGACCCGAATAGACACTTAAAGCATTATCGAAGCGCAATGATCCTCTATCAAAACAACGACGATCTTATGTGCAAGATATTCACCACCACTCTACAAGGCAAGGCGCAAGATTGGTTCTACACCCTGCCGCTACAATCTATCTGGAGCTTCAACGAACTTTCTTTGGTTTTCACCAAAGAATATTCATCCTATCGCACGATCAAAAAGAAGTCCGACCATTTGTTCAACTTCAAGAAGAACCCAAAGGAGTCGCTTTGCGACTATATGAAGAGGTTCAAAGTAGATAAGGAAAGGATAGTCAGATGCAACGACTCGATAGCTAGAGCAGCCTTCCAAAAAATACTTCCAGTAGACCACCAGATATTCGGAAAATTGATCATGAAAGAAGATCTAACTCTGGCAGACTCTTTTGCTCTGGCAGAGAAGCATGCACTTTGGGACGAGGCTCGCCAATGCACATTCAAGGACTTGAAAAGGTACCCGACATCGCCTCTCTAACGTCCAAACCGAAAGTAGCAGATGACTTATTCGCATGTTTGACTGTATCTAAAGCAGCAATAAGGTCTACCATCATGCGAGAAGAGTTGGGGGACTGACTACTTGTTTTCCATAATTCAAAAGCTCTCCTCGATGCTATCATAAATTCAAAAGCTAACTTTGGCGATAGTTGTTGCAACCCGGAAGCTCAAGTTTTACCTTCAAACACACGCAGTCATCCTCATGACACACTATTCCGCCCAATCCAAACGCGCGACGATAAAGGCGTAGACCTGGGCGGATGCAAAGTTTTCTGACGAACGCAACAACTCAGCCCAAAAGACACACCAAAGGCAAACAAACACTGGAAGAACACATTCGGAAGCAAGTTTTGTCCTCGTTGCCCTAAAAGATTTTACATATGAGCAACATGTACCCACAGTTAAGCATCACATCCTACTGCGTGTCACACGGCCCTAGCCGATCCTTGCTCCATAATTTAGCTCTATAATGGTTCAATACCGGCAGTTGAACGTCTTCTGCTATGTGTAACATGGTCCCAGCTCCATGACTCCCTACCACGCATTCACGACACAACAGAGCGGCTCAACGATGCCTTGAAAGTAGTCGAGCACGCCCTAAGCTGCTCATGCTCCACCCAATGGAGGTTTCTGGCATTTGTATGTCGACGACGCATCCAACTACAAAGGTAAAGCAGGCATAGTCCTTGTCACCCCAGACGATTCGATACCCGAACAGACGATCATTCTAGGCTTCAAAGCATCCAACAACGAAACAGAGTATGAGACCCTGCTAACAGGCCTCCAAATAGAAAAAGACTTGGAGGTGAAAAAGCTCGCAATTCATTCTGATTCCCAGCTAATCACTAGCCAAACTACTTGAGGCGTTTCTGACTTACACCCTCACTCAAGTTCCACAAGCAGACAACGCTCATGTGGACGCACTAGCCGACCTAAGTTTCGCCCCCGACCACCAACTCAAACGCTCTATTCTGGTGGAGTATCTAGACGAGCCAAGCATAGAGGCGGAGCCAGCAGCCGAAGTGTCACAGGTTAGTACAACTCCAAACTGGCAAAGTTCTATTATAGACTACCTGGTCAATGGCATATTTCCCATGCAAAGGTTGGAGTCTAGAAAGCTCCAAATAAAGGCAGCGCGCTACTACATGTGGAACGACATTCTTATCCAAAGATCCTACACTAGACCACATCTCCACTACCTAGCGCCTCCTCACGACCTAAAGGTTCTAAGCTCAATCCACGAAGACGTTTGTGGAAATCACTCCGGAGGCCGATCCTTAGCATAGAAGGCTCTTAACGCAGGCTACTACTACCATGCACCAAGATGCTAAGGAATTAGTACAAAAGTGCGACCACTACCAACGCTACAAACTGGTACCAGCACTGTTTGCCAGCGAGCTACACCCGCAGACGAGTCTTTGGTCGTTCATACAGTGGGCAATAGACCTGGTAGGAACTATGCAGCCTGCTACTGGGGGCAGAGGCGTGATGATCGTGGCAACCGACTACTTCACCAAATGGATAGAAGCAGAGCCCATGACAACCACGACTTAGATGGACATAGAGCACTTCATAAGGAAGAACATCATTTACCGATTTGGCATCCCACAATCCATCGTCACCGATAACGGCCCGTAGTTTGTGGGTAAAGATTTGGTGAAGTTCTTCCAAAAGTATGGCATCAAGCAGCACATGTCCACGCCAAGATATCCTCAAGGCAATAGGCGGGCCGAAGCATCCAACAAGATGATCCTCGACTGCCTCAAGAAATCCCTCACCAACAAAAAGGGAAAATGGCCAGACGAACTCCCCGGATGTCTATGGGCATATCGCACCACCAAAAGACGAGCAACCGGTGAGATTCATTTCTCTTTGGCATTTGGCTCAGAAGCAATCATTCATCCCAATGTCATCAAGCCAAGTATCCTCGCTCTACTACCAAGCATTTAGCAGAATAGTAAGGAGATAGCCATAAGCTTAGATCTGGCAGAGGAGAAGCGCGAGCAGACCATCACCCGCACCGTAGCCGATCAACACCAGCTCCTTTCCAGCTACAACAAAAGGGCCAAGATCCGCCAGTTCCAGCCCGAATAGCTAGTCCTAAAAAAAGCCTTCATCACTGCCCACAGAGAAGGTTCCAAAAATATGGATCCCATCTGGTCCGTACAAGATCAGCAGAGTAAGCGGCAAGAGTAATTACACCCTCGCCGCCAAGAAATGACAAAAAGATCATAAAACAATGGAGCGCCTACAATCTGAGGAAGTACCATGTGTGACCTCCTGCTACATCAAAGCCTGAAAACTCAAGCATCTTGACGGGCACCACCTCACAAGCCGAGTACTATCCAGTTATTATGCAATTCCTACCTTACAGCTAAGTTCTCGTTCGTTTCACTCGTTTTTCAATGAGGAATTCAGAAGTAATCACAACTTAGCTCGGCTGCATACTTACAACAACTGATCACTCATGCACTTCAAAGAGGACCGCACCCTTCTTAAGGACTCATCTCAGGAATTGCGCCCCCCGAGGGACCAACCATGCTCTCTAGTGCGAAAGGGTAAACCAATTCCCTGACACCCACATGGGTCAGCTCTCCAAGACGGGAGGATAAACTCTACACTTTGAATATCCAGACATTGATGAGCATGGCTACCCTAGTATAACTAGATGCACAATAGCTTGCGCCGGGATTCCTAGAAGTAGCCACAATGGTCTTTTTCAAGGCTTAGCTAACTGAAGGATTTTTGGTCTCTTGGCTTAATCCGTGGGGAACCGGGCCCTAGAGACAGATGGGGTACATTACACAGTACGCCCTACAAACGGCAACCTTGGAACCCTAAAGTTGCTACAGAGTGCACTAAGGTAGCCTACGGTTTCCGGAAGACTGCCTACAGCTTGCCCTTCAAGCAGTAAAACCACGCTAGACTTATACAACCGCACATTCTTGTTAAAGGTTAAACAAGCTAACGTGCATATACGAAGCTTTATCCACTGCCGACATGCTACGTAGTCTATAAGCTTCACCTCTGCCAAGCGCAGAACAACCTACACCAAGTCCTAAAATGTTGTGATACTTGCTACGCAACCTACAGAATTTGAGAAAGCCAAGGTTAACAGCCTAGTGATTACCCGAACTTGTCTACTTCTGTAAGTAAGGCATCCAGCTGCCAACCCTATGGCTAACAACTTTGCAAAGTTCTACACCAACACCTACAGCTGCATAGGCTACGCGGGCTTGTCTGCTTATAGAAAAGTAGCACGTCTGCCACTAGTCTATAAAGTCTAAATGTTAGGGCATAAACAAAAGAAGTAAAGGTAAAGAAAAACAAAGGAAACATGTTTATAAAGAACTAGCAAAGGCCGAAGGAGTTCAAGCAAAACAAGAGCTACAAGGAAAAACAAAGAAAATCCTAAAGGCTACCTAGAAGACTACACTTCAGTAGCTTGGACATCCCACGACTACTCAGTCGCCACACCTTCAGCAGCCACTACGCTATTAGCAATGACATCATACAGCGCTTCACCCATGGCTGCCCCAGCCTGGGCACCAACTTCTCCAACTACTTCACCAATGGAAGCCTCAAAAGTAAAAGCAAACAAGTCTTCCGAAGAAATAGAAAATGTCTCGAAACCTCAAGCCCATCCTCTCACCCTTCAACTGCTCATCCTCCTCGAGCAAACCAACACGAACGCGCTGTAACTCATCCACTTCCTTCTTCAGACTTTCGTTGATCTTCAATACACCTTGAAGTTCCAACACTTGAGCTTCAAGCCTATCGACGATTCTCTTGAAGTGGATCACTTGATTATAAGAAGCAATCAACTATTCATCATTTGCATAAACAACGAAATGAAGCTCAGAAACTGCAAGCTCAAGATCTTGAATCTGAGGTATGTAACATCCAATCTCCTTATCTGCACTTTCATACTTAACTTGGATCGCGTCAAGCGTAGTCTTCAAGTCAACAATATCTTGGCGAGCGATCTCAAGCTGCAGAGAAATGGGGGTAGAAATATTAAACCCTTCAAAGCAACGACCTCAGAATCCAACCTCTTGATCTCCTCGGTCGAGGAATAAGCTTCAGCTACCATAGTCTTCGCCACCTCTTTGGCAACCTTGCTATATATGCATCATGGCAAGCAAAGTAGTCGTTCTATATTGGGTCGTAAGCTTCGCAAAGGAACTTGGGAAAACAAACATTTCTAAACGCCATCAACAAACTTGGCACAAGCTTCCATGTCTTTAAGCAGATCTGGTTTCAAGAGCAACTATATCTCAATAGCCTCCCCAGAAGCAGGCTTAGTGGATTTCTCACAGCTGCCCACGCGAGCAGTCTCCTCCTTCTCGGCAGGCAAATCAGTCTCAGCAGCAGAGGGAGTGGGCCTTAGCGCCACTTTAGCAGCAGAGTCCACCTTATCACTCTTCATACTAGCAAGCCTTTCCAAATGAGAACCGAACTTTGCTCCCAACGGAAGTCTTGGCACAGACTTCGGCACTGAGGGCATAACAAGACCTCTACATTGAGCAATACTATCAACAATCGTATAGGCCATTCTCGACATGGCAGGCGCCACATGCTCAGATCTAGCAACCCCTTATTTTTCTTCTCATTGGAAGAAGTCATATCAATCACAGGATTCTCAGCAGTATTGAACCCTCACAAGCAGCGGAGGAAGTCTTCAGTTTTCTCAATCGGCATCTCTAGAACAGGCGGGGAATATCTCTTCTTTCCACCTTCATTCATAATAGGCTCCACGACAGAGTTCAAACGAGCCAATGTATCCGCCTCAATCTTCTTTACCTTCTCTTTCGGGAGCAGCCCACATTTCTCTCGGTGAAGAGAACTAATCAGTCAATGCCATTCACGGTACTCAACAAATGAGCTCAACCCATATTGGCTTTTCCCTCATTTTTTTCTCTCAGACTAGTAGGCAGGAGGCCTACATGCCCAGTATTCTAGCATCCTATGAGGCCCGTGACCTTTTCATTTCTCTCAATCGCCGACCTAGCCCGTGTCAGGACCAAGAGCCTAAAGGACAAGAACCATGCGACTCGCCTAACACTGCGCCTCAGCGCCTCAATCTGCGGCCCTAGCCGCGCAAGCTGCCCTGGCACTAGCCAAGCCTAGCGGCCCAAACAATGATCCTTGCCACAATGGCCCATGTCGAGCCGACTCCTGGCCACTGCCAGCCAACGTGCCGCACCACCACAACGGCTGCCCCGCGACAGCACTATCCAAGAAAAAGACAAGGAAAATTAAATTTTTCTTACTTCGATGCGGCGCGGAGAAGACGAAGAAAGCAACGAAAGAAGGTCCTTTGCACGGGCAAGATGTAGAAGATTGCTAGAGGAGGGGGAACAAATATCCTCTAAGCTCTCTCTCTCTTGTAGGGTAGAATAAATTGCTCTCCAAAGTTGATTTAATAACCCACTTAAGGTGGACTTAAATAGGCTTTAAGAGAAATTTATTTCTCTTTCCTAGAAGGATCTAATTTCCAATTAAAGAGGGAATCAACATCAAAATAGGAAACAATCTTATGTTTCCTCAAGCAAGAAGATCTTTACACCTGCTGCCCTTTACTGGGAGCAACCCAACAGGTGTGGGGGCATTTGTGGAGCCAAAAATAATCACAAGGCGACACGTGGATTTTTAGGTAAAAAGGACAAAATTACCCTTGAGGCACATCGGATTTCCTACGCACGAGCAGTGGACAATCATCCCTCAATCAAGTCAAAAGTGCCCAAAAAAGGTAACAAATTCAAAAACCATCTCATCAAATCCCTCTTACAAGGTAACTCCCAAAACCTATTTCATTCCATATATTTTTTACCTCTTTTTCCCTCTTTTAGCTAATCAATTAGCTATCATTCCATAACTTACAAAATATTCCACATAAATTACATAACCTCCAAAATATTCATTCCAAAAATGTGTTAATTGGCTAATTAATGGATTAATTACCTAATTAATCCATTAATTGCCAAATAACTCACACATTAAACCACAAAATGCACACAAAAAGCATCCCAAAGGCCGGCCACCTTTTCTCCAAAGGTGACCGGCCATGCCCTATAAATACTACCCATTTTTTCTCTAAAAACCTAGCTCCACACTCTTGCAAAACTCCAAAAACTTTCTAAACACTTTTCTCTCTAAATTCTAACTTTGGCATCGGAGGTTCTTCGGCCAAAGTCCCCCCCCCCCCATTCATTGTGGGCGCGTGAGGCTTTTGGCCTTAACCAAAGGTGTTAATTGTTTTGTAGGTGCAATTTTGTCCAAGATCAAGGAGGAAGAAATTTGCATCCACATCGCAGATGAGATTTATCTAAGTATATATTCTTACATAACTTTGTATTTTATTTTTAATTACTATTTATGGTTTAAATCTCAATTGACTAACTTCGTATTCTTTTTTCTTTTGTAGGCTTCAATGGTATAGAAGAAGGACGAGTACCTCGCCACTCTCTCCTAGCAGCATCTTAACATGTCTGTGGAGGAGCTGACACCCGACCCATAAGTGTCTCTCTAGGTGCTGATGAATGGGGTTGGCCGAAGGAAGGGCAAGGAAATTTGTGACCTCAGGGCCAGTCCGGTTGGGGAAGTTGGGTCTTGATCTTCGTCAAGTTCCACTGCAGCGATCGAGACTGACTCTCGACTTCAACATATGGAGGAGGAGCTAGCACATCAAAGGGAATTAGTCCGTTAGTACTTCATGGTCGTATCCCAGAGCTTATCAGCTTTTGTCATTACGATTGCATCGTTGCCACCTGAGCTTGTGCCACCTTCCCAAGAGCCACCCTAGCAATCATCCCAAGAGCCCCCTGTGTAGCCGTCCGATAAGCCTCCCCAGTAGTGACCCAGACCTCCCGTAGTTTACAATTCCTTTTTTTTTTTTAGTAATATATTTGAACGAACAATTTTTTTTGGGTTGTATATATTTAGTTTCAATTTTACAATATATTTTATAAATCTTCATATTTAATATCTTTTATCTGCAATTATTTTTTTAATTAATTAATGAAGCACAAAATTTATATTTCCTTTTAATATCAAGCTGCCCGACGGAAATGTCGTCTCGTAAACTCTTTTTGCGCGACAAATAGTTCGTCGGATTTTCTCACTATATTGTTTTAATATAAAATGACGACCAGGTATAGTTTGTTGTTTGAGATCACCTCCATTGCATAATTATGCTCCTACACGACAAATGTATTCGTCGGGTAAGTCGGTTTAAACTATGTGCGACGATCTTGACCCTACGAAACTTGACCAATGATCCTCTCAGTCGTCCAAATTTTTGCAGACGAGTTTTCATTTCGTCATATATTTTTTCCTGTAGTGCTAGCTATCATTCTTTTATAACTAATATAAATTAAATAAATTGTACGAATATTTCAGTTTTATTATAAATTTAATATTTTTTGTGATTAATATAATTAAAAATAATTATTTGTTTAAATCTATTAAATAAATTATAATTTTAAATTAACAATTTATCAAAAAAACAGAATTAAAAGGTTGCCCGACATATACATTGGTCTAGCATGTTTTTTTTTTTTTTTTAAACCTTGCCTAATTTTTTTTCCTTTTTTAATATATAGAAAATACAACTTTGCCCGATAAAATTATGAAAAATTGGTTGAGCAAAGGCTACAATTTTAGTCGTCAAGGATACTATTCTAGCTCAACGATGGGTTTTACTGACGAAAATACTATACACCGAGCAAGTTATATTTGTCTGGCCAAGTTGTCAACGCACTTGGCTCGACGAAACTGTCGTCGATAATTTCGTCAGGGAAATTTGCCCATCGGATTTTTAAAATAAATCGGATAAAAGTTTGAGTGACGACCTTTGCCCGACTGATTTTGCCGAAGAATGTCCGTGGGGCAAAACTATAGGCAACGAAACCTTAATTATTTGTCCCAACAAAATATTTTCTTCTGAAAAGGATAATTTTTTGTAGTTAAGGTACTTGAATAATATTAACTTAAGCAAGCTTTGTAGTTAGTGCAGATCATTAACCTTATCACTCGAGGTTATGAGTTCGACTCTCCATTCCTAAGTATATATCACTTGTATTTAAAATTTTCTATTGGTTGCTACTTCTCTTAATATTCTTAATATTGAAAAGGTACCAAGTTTCAAATTCTTAATATTAGAAAGATCCCATGTTCCAATTTGCATAAGGTAATTAGATTAATAAGGACTTTAATTAAATTAATAACTAAACTAATTAATAAGGAATTACAATGAGCATGCATACCCATGAATTCTCTTCTTTTGAGCATAAAAGATAAAATAAATAATAAATAAATAAATAAACATACATACACATGAATGTTTGAAGCTGCTAGAATATTAACTTCTATATCAATTGCCAACACTAAATAATCGAAGGTTAACTACTCATATGGGGTGGTGTCCATGTTTCCATATAAATTCCGTTACAAAAGAAGCAACATAAATGGTAATCTAACCAGTCACGGGAGGACCCCATTTGCCACTAAAACCTAATTTTACGGTTTCCTTGTTCACTTCAGACACGCATCCCACGTATTTCCACTACCCGAAAGTATTTAGAAACCCCACTATCCAACTTTCCCAGAGTGCATGCTTCGTGCCTCCTCCGCCTCCCCAACTTTAAATAGTTACCAACTTCCCAGAAAAGAAAACCCTATAACTAAATTTGCTAGAATGGGTTGCATTTGCAATGACTGCTGGGGTGACATGCCACCCCGGCCGTGCTATCCGTCGATGTCTAAGAACCCGAAAGGTACATCGCCGGAAGCAAGGCATGTAAATGGCTCTGAGGCGAAGGCCTTGTTCTCTGTGGTTGGCATCACATGCTCTGCATGCGCTGGATCGATTGAAAAGGCGGTCAAGCGGCTTCCGGGCATCCGTGAGACTGCCGTTGAAGTGTTGAATAATTCAGTCCATGTTCTCTACTATCCAAGCTTGGTTACTGTAAGTTCTTACTTTTTTGGATTGCTCTTTTATTCCTCTTGATTGCAAGAAAAGTTGGACTTTCATGGATTGGGAGTGTCCAAATAGAGTTAGTATATTGCGGCTTTGGCAAACCACGCCTTCAGTATCGTTTTACTTTCGCCCAAAAGAAAATATTGTGGTATAAAAAAATTCAAATACTTGTTCTACCACTAAAATATTATGAATTCAATTTTCTTTTAAAATCAAGCAAAAGGTAACAAAGAATAGTGAGTCATTTACAAATAATTGCGCTTTTAATATTGAAAAAATGTTTCAAATTCGAGTTTTCATCAGCCATTTACACATAACAAATAATTAACACAGCAGAGAGACTGCAGTTTTGGGTTCACTCATTGACCTCGGGAGTAATTTTTAACTATTACTCATAATATATAATAAGTTCACAGAAACTGTAAAATCCTCCATGTTTAAAAAGCTAAAATAATACTTAGAATCAACCTTGGCAGCTGTTGCAACCGGCAAAGAGCCCCCAAACCTCAACCAACCTGAGTGGAGAGTGGTGACCCTTCGTTCCAAAATCAATCATATGTGTTCTTAACTTGGCTTCAAAAGCTACTTTTGTTTCCCTTCTCCTGTATTACCTTTTCAAATTGACCAGAATTATCTTGATTTGAAAGCACTGAACTATTTATTAAATAATTAGCCTGACCTTATTTAACGGGAAGCATGATTCTAACCCACAAAGTTTATTTTGAATTATACAGAAGTCGAATCTGACTTTTTGCATAACATCATTTTCTAGCTACTAGTACAAGTTTAATCATAATAGAAGTTTCTTTATTAATATAGAACTCTAATTTTTTTTTGTTTAGATAATATCGTTTGTTCAAAAAAAAAATCTAATTTTGTCACCTCAAAAATCTAGTTGTGCGCTTTTAATAAGATATTTTTTTCCATCTTCAAAAAAATATATTTTCTTCCTAAATATTAAAAAATTAGGGTGCATAATTAGATTTTGGAGTGACAATAACAATTTTTTAATAAAAAACTTGATTGAAGTCCAATTTGTTATTAAAAATAATCAATTTTATTAAAATAGATCATATCCCTTGAGTTTAGGATTATTTTATTATTAATAATTATCTCTTTTTTTTATATTTATCTCTTTAATAATCACTGTTCTAAAAATCCCCGTCTAGTGCCGCTTAGGCCCCACCTAGGCGCTAGGCAGCTGGCCACCACCTCGATTAATGCCTAGGTGTTTGAAAATTAAGAAAGGGTGTCTAGACCTACTGAGGTGCCCGCCTAGCCCGTCCTGACCCACCTAGGTTATGACTAACTTAGACAGAAAATAGATCACTTTCATTTTGTCTTTTATTTTTTTCAATAAATTGTAAGAGATTTGTTGAATACTTAAATGAACATACATTATATGCTTGTTCCCCATGTTTTCATTATGTTCTAATACTTCATAATATATATGTCATTATATTTTGTAGTTTACGATGAAATTATATATATATATATATATATATATATATATATATATATATATATATATATATTTAAGTATAAACGGACACTTATTTACACTAAATATAATAGATTTACTTAAATCTGCTTAGTCTGCCTAGGCGCTAAGCCCTAGCCCGCCGCCCGACTAGCGCCTAACGTCTTTTAGAACCTTGTCTCTTTAATAATAAGAATATTTTCCTCTGTTTATCTCAACTAGCCTTCTTGTGCCACTTAGAGCATCTCTAATGGAAGTCCCTTATTTAGGGACTCTCACTCCACTTTTGAGTACTCATTTGAGGACTTAAAGAGATTTTTGTGTCCTAAAGGAATATTGCCTCCAATGGTAGAGTCTTTATAGTAAAATCCCTAAATTTAAAGTTTTTATGATTTTACATGATAATTTGATTAGGTGCACATTTTTTTTGCTTATGTTAATCTTTTTTTAATTAATTAAAAACATTAAAATTAAAAGCATCAAGAACATTAACTCTTCAATCAAGATTGTGGGTCCCGTTTTCTACTCAAGGTGCACATTTTTTTGTTTGTGTTATCCATTTTTTAATTAATTAAAAGCATTAAAAGCTTCAATTAAGATTGTGGCCCCGTTTTCCACTCATGGCTCATTTACGTAACCGTAATCAAAATAGGAGGAATTAGATTGAGGAGGAATAGGAATAAAGAGGGGCCAGAATTGGATTACTGTTAAAATTGTTTACTTAAATGTTCTGGAATTGGAGTATGAATGAAATTGAGTTCATATAAGTTATTTACTAGTTCACCTGAATCGGAATAGAAATCAATATAATTACTAAAATACCTTTTAGTTCTTTATTTTTATTTTTATTTCATCTATATTTATTTTTAATCACATTTTCATTAGTTATTTTAAAATGCCCTCATCCAACTCATCAGCACCGCCATGGCAGTTCTTGCTTTTAACCCCAATCCTCCAACACCACTCTCCCATATCATCTTCCCAGTTCCCACCCAGCAGAAGAAAATACTATTTTAAGAACCTAGCCAAATTCATCTTCCCAGTTCCCACCCCGCAAAAAAAAAAATAATAATTAACATTTTAACCTAGCCTATGCATCTTCCCAGTTCCCACCCTACAAAAAATATTCTGGAAAGCAATTGGAGTCAAGGACTAGATGAGCATCAACATCGCCAACGGCCCCCAACTTCGAGGTCCCAATCGTCAAACCAACGTCACACGAGGATGAGCCGACTGTGTCAACAGTGTCAAAGCGTCTGTCGAAGCATCTGCAAAGCCTCTTCATAAGAGGGCATAATAGGAAATAAGAAATGCATTCCCGATTCCTTCACCATCTCGAAATCCAAATACCTCACCCATGGAGGGAGTCCAAGTCCTCTAATTTCAGGAATTGAATTCCATTTTTGGTGTGGGTCCCACACGTTGTTGATTCCTCTAAATTTTAGTAAACACAAGAGTTATCCGTAGTTATCCGTAAACACACCCTCAAGGTTGTCCCTATACAGTCCCTATATGTGATGACATACACTATGTATCCGATGATTCCCTATACTTTAGAGACTCGCTTTCCGATCTATTGGAGATTCATTTTGTCCCTATATTTGTTTTATACCTATTTTATACGGTGGTTGTCCCTATGTATGGATTCAACTGGAGATGCTCTTAGTATTACAATCTAGTGGTATTCCTCTTCACTTGTAAATGAGAGGTCTTAGGTTTGATTCTTACCAAACACAAATTGAACCACATGCAAGTTGGGGCCTACTACTTAGGCGGCTAGACAATAAGTGTCTGGTTATACTTAAAAAATACATAATTTCTTCAGGATACATAAACTACAAAATAAAATAACATATAGATTATATAGTATTAGAACATAATGAAACCATGGGGAACAAGTATATAATGTGCGTTCATCTAAGTATTCAACAAGTCTCTTACAATTTATTAAAAAAATAAAAGGCAAAATAAAAGTTATCTATTTTTTGTCTAAGTAAGACCTGCAACCAAAGTGAGTACCTAGGCGGGTCTGGGCAGGTTAGGCGGGCACCTAGGCGGTCTAGGTGGCCTCCTAAGCAGGTCTAGGCGATCTTTCTTAATTTTAAAATGCCTAGAGATTAATCGAGGTGGTGGTCAATCATCTAGTGCCTAAGCAACACTAGGCGGGAATTTTTATAACAGTGATTCTGACCAACAACCCAAAATAGGAACAACCTCATCTGATGAAAATGCCAAAATTTCAAAGGATTATAGCCAATTAATGTAGTATATAAAGAATGGATTCCAAAAATTTAAAACATCAACCTCATGTGAGGACTTGGCTAAAACCTTATTTTTAACGGTAATACTAGGACAAACAAATTTTTTTTAAACCAAATGGTGTGATTGTAGATGATTGGATTATTAATTAAGTATCAATTAATATGCTTGTTTCTTATTAGTGACATATCATTTGATTTGCAAATTTGGTTTAAAATTTTGTTCTTCCTAGCATTATCCTATTTTTAATCATCCTAAACTAAACATTTAAGAGCAATAACAGCAAAGCATTTCATTTAAGATCAGTTTCAAAATTTTATGCTCTTCTACAAAATCTATTATAAAATTTTTAGCACTTCGCAACACCAGATTCACAATTCCAACACTTTTGCAAGATCAGTTTTAAAACTCTAGCATTTCTACAAGATCAGTTTCAAAATTTGCAGCACTTCTGCAAGACCAGTTTCGAATTTAGCATGTCTGCAAGATCTGTTTCAACATTCCAGTATTTCTGCAAGATTAGTCTCAAAATTCCAACTTTTTTGCAAGATCAATTTCAAAATTCCATCATTTCTGCAATGTCAATTTCAAAATTTTCATCACTCCAACAAGATATGTTTTAAAATTTTCAGCCCTTCTACAAGTTTCAAAATATTTAGCACTTCTACAAAACTAGTTTCAAAATTTCAGTATTTTTACATGATTAGTTTCAAAATTCATGCACTTCTACAATATCAGTTTCAAAATTCATACATCTCAAAACCTCAAAATCAAATACTTTCAAACAATACTAATATAAAAAACCTAAAATCTAAAATTCCAATCGTTCTTAGAAAAGAAAAAACAAAACACTCATAAATCTAGGGAACAAAAATGAAAAAAAAAATTAAAAAAAAAAGAAGAGGGAGATCAAGAAGAGTGAAGAATAAATGTGAGAGAGAAAGACGACGAAGAGGTAGGAGGAGAGAGAAAGAGAGACGGGTAGAGAGAAATGGACAAAGAAGAAAAATGAGAGAGAAATAAATAGTACAAATAAAGAGACAGAGGCTCATCTTATAGCTAAATGAAACTGAAAATGCAAAAGCAATTAAAAAAAAACCATGACATCACTTGCCACATGGATAAATTTTGTCTCTCTGAAATAAATAAATAAATGAAAACTTGATCTGTCTCTAAAATATAGTCTTATAATTTGGATGTGTGTAATTGTTCTAAAAAAATACTAGTGAAGAAAAGGTCAAATTGAGCTTCATCTAATAAAATGTTGATTTTTTGGACCTAAATCTAAATGCCCATTTTTTATATTATAATTTATGCAGTGTCTATCGTTCTCATCGAATTTAAATAGCAAATAAACAATTAATGTTGATGTGTTACATGTAACTAATACCGATAATTTTTTTCCTGGAATAATACTTGCATTCGTTATTGGGGATAACTCATTACCACACTTGCAAATAACGTATTTTTATTGTAAAAAAATCATAATTGAAACCGTTCAATTTCTTTTAAAGCTTATCCTTACAAAAAAATCGTGTGGATCGAAGATCGTTTAGTCATTCAAATATATGAACCAAATAGACGGTTCATCATTAATATGTTATTTGGTACTTACACCGTTGATTTATTTTGATATATTTGGAGGGCTAAACGACTGCTTGATTCAAATGATTATTTGTAGGGATGATCTTCTAATGAGGATTAACAAATTAAACAGTTCCGATTATGAAATTTCTACAGTAAAAATACATTATTTGCAAATTAACTAAGGAACTCATTGTCTAATTTTATTTTGCAAGTAACTTTATATCAAGTGGAGTCTCTTCTTTTAGTCACAAAGTGACCCAAAGGTTCATGGTCAATCATTGTGTTTATAATAAAGGTTGACACTAAAAGGATTAAATGTATATTAGTTATTAACTTATTCTTCATCGTTGATATCAAACCCATTACTCAAAGACCATGCATACTAATGTGTAGGGCTGGGTTCGGTTCTTATCGGTTCGGCCCAAATTTTTTTCGGTTTTTTTCGGTTCGGTTTTTTTTTCGGTTCGGTTTTTTCGGTTCGGTTTCGGTTTTTTTTCGGTTTTTTTTTTTTTTTTCCTCCAAAAAATGCAAAACAACCACAACATTACTTGAGTTATATGCCAAGCATCCATTTCTTTATTTGGTTCACAGAGTGCCTAGTATTTGGGTCATTGTTCAAAGTAGCCTTTCCTCTATGGAAAACAAATACAAAGCCATAAACAAAATAAGAGAGGCAAAAGAATTTAATTCCCTTTTTAAGACTACACAGAGGAAGAACCATATGAAAATCCCAATGGGTCTTTGCTAAAACTTTACAACAAACCGAAAAACTTGAACTCAGCAATTTTAGGTACTAACCTTTCACCTTCATGCATTTTCTCACTAACCAAACATATACATTTTCTCACCTCAAAATCCCGAATATATTCAAGTAATTCAACTACTTATAATCAAGCAGATCGAGTTCAAATTTTCAAAACTTAAGCAAATACAGAAACATATATTCTTCAAGTACATCGCCAGGATTCAAAATTCTCAAAATTTAAAATTTACAAAATCATGAAATAATTCAACAAATTAAGATGCAGATCGAAACACAAAAAAAAAGAAAATAAGTTCATCTAAATGTCATAATCGGACTCCAATATCGCATGCCCAGTGCCCACATTCAAATTCATAGTCAAGTCCACAATAGATCTAGAAAATTCCGAAACATATTCAAAGAAAAATACAAACTTTTTCACCTTAAATTACATAAATTTCAAATGGGTAACCATAAAATCGCCATGATCATAAAATTAAAAACCCATGAACTGACAAATAAATAAAACCCACAACCTTTGCTGCAGCAAAATCGCCATGATCATCGCAAGCTCTAACAGTTCCTCTTTTCGTCGGGTCTCGAAAGGGGCGAGCGAAAATCATGATTTGGAAGAAGGAATCCGTGAGGAGGACATGAGAAGACTAGAGAGAAAGTGATTTGGAGGAAGAGAGGAAGGAGAGGGAGAGGGAGAGGGAGAGAGAGAGAGGGAGACAGAGAGACTGAGGAAGCAGCGGACGGAAGAAAGAAGTGTGAGATCTGAAATGAAATGGGAGTGAGACGTCGGCTAGGGTTTGTAAAGTAAGAAATTTTATAAAGCATTAAACATAAGAAACCTATAAATATATTACTGGTACAATTACAACAACACAAAGCCTACAGTTAAGTTGGCTAGCAGCCCCTTACCCCAACTCGCAGGTCAGGGGTTCAAACCTTGACGCGGCCAACATTTTTTTTTTTTTTATAAATGATTTTTTTTTCGGTTCGGTTCGGTCTGGTTCGGTTTCCGGACCTCAAAAACCGAAACCGAACCAACCAGATTCGGTTCGGTTCGGTTTGACAGTTTCGGTTCGGTTTTTTTTCGGTTCGGTTTTTTTCGGCCTCGGTTCGGTTTGGTTTTCGGTTTTTTTCGGTTTTCGGTTTTTTGAACCCACCCCTACTAATGTGTGTTTTGAAAATACTAAAAAGTATTATGTTTAGAGTGCGAATCTTTGGAGAATTAAAATATTCTCTAATATATTAATGTTATCCAGGCCTCTGCACCCATTGCCACTTGGCCTTTGAGTAGGAATTTAAAGATCCCATTTTACTGCTCATTAAATTTGGTACAAAAAATCGTTCAGTCCATCACCAAAATTCATAAAGTGATAGAGCTAATTACTCCAATGCATATGCAGGAGGAAAAAATATGCGAGACTATTGAAGATGCGGGATTTGAAGCCAAATTGATCAAGGAGGAGACAATTAATGGCAAATTAAGACAAGTATGCAGAATAAGCATAAATGGAATGACTTGCACCTCTTGCTCCTCCACTGTTGAATCTCCCCTCCAAGCAGTTCATGGTGTACAAAGAGCTCAAGTGGCCTTAGCAACTGAAGAAGCAGAAGTTCATTACGATCCAAAGGTTGTAAGCTACAATCAGCTGTTGGAAATCGTCGAAAACACCGGATTTGAAGCGAAACTTATTAGTCTAGGGGACGACATCAGCAAGATTGAGCTCAAAGTTGACGGCATAAAGACTGAACAAAGCATTAGAGCAATAACAAAATCCCTTGAAGCACTTCCTGGGGTTCAAGACATAGAGACATTCCCCGAACTCAACAAAATTTCGGTTTCTTATAAACAAGCTGTGATAGGACCAAGAACTTTCATTGAAGTGATCGAGTCATCAGGGTCCGCGCATTTCAAAGCAATGATATACCCTGAAGGGGGGAGAGACATTCATAGAAAGGAGGAAGTTAAGCAGTACTATAAATACTTTTTATGGAGTTTGTTTTTCGCAATTCCCGTGTTTTTAACCTCCATGGTGTTGATGTATATCCCTGGAATTAAGAAGGTGCTTGATGTTAGAATTGTGAATAAGTTGACAGTTGGTCAGATACTGAGGTGGGAGCTGTCCACTCCAGTGCAGTTCATCATAGGCAGGAGGTTCTACATTGGATCATACAAAGCGTTGCGCAACGGTTCTGCTAATATGGATGTTTTGATTGCCTTGGGAACCAATGCAGCCTATTTCTATTCAGTCTATATAGTTTTAAGATCTGCAATCTCTAGAGATTTCAAGGGTACAGATTTCTTTGAGACTAGCTCAATGCTTATTACATTTATCTTGTTAGGCAAGTATCTAGAGGTTTTGGCAAAGGGGAAGACATCTGATGCCATTGCCAAGCTTATGAACTTGGCACCCGAGACAGCAACGTTGCTGAGTTTGGATGAGGATGCAAACGTGGTAAACGAACAAGAAATTGATGGTAGGTTGATACAAAAGAATGATGTGATTAAAATCATTCCGGGTGCTAAAGTTGCCTGTGATGGTTTTGTTGTATGGGGGCAGAGCCATGTGAATGAAAGCATGATAACAGGAGAAGCGCGGCCAGTGGGTAAAAATAAGGGTGATGCTGTCATTGGAGGCACTGTGAATGAGAATGGAGTGTTGCATATTAAGGCAACAAGGGTTGGATCCGAGAGTGCTCTTTCGCAGATTGTTCGACTTGTTGAATCTGCGCAAATGGCCAAAGCTCCTGTACAGAAGTTTGCTGATTGCATTTCGAAATACTTTGTGCCAACGGTAACCAACTAATTTGACATGAATTTTCGGTCATAATAAATCTTTCCGAAATTATTTTGAAAGCATTTCGATTAGTATTATGTTTGTGCATAACTTTGTAGTTTGTAAGCTAAATTTGCAGGTTATCATTCTTTCATTTTCGACGTGGCTTGCCTGGTTTTTATCAGGGAAGTTCCATAGCTACCCACATTCTTGGATACCATCTTCTATCGACAGTTTTGAGCTTGCGCTTCAGTTCGGGATTTCAGTCATGGTCATAGCTTGCCCTTGTGCCTTAGGCCTTGCAACTCCTACTGCCGTTATGGTTGGTACCGGAGTTGGTGCATCTCAAGGTATACTGATCAAAGGGGGCCAAGCATTAGAGAACGCACATAAGGTTAGCAAGTGATATTCATCTAGCACTTTGTCATTAAACTAGAGGACCTCTTTCCACATTTTTAGTTCTCATGGATCTGTAATATGAGTACTGCAGGTGAACTGCATTGTTTTTGACAAGACGGGGACTCTCACAGTTGGGAAACCAGTGGTTGTAAACACAAAAATCTTCAATAATATGCTCCGTCATGAATTTTATGAACTTGTTGCAGCAACTGAGGTAGGCATTTCAATATCGCTTCCAATTTTTGTCGAACGGAAGTTTGGTAAACAAACTCCCTTTGAAGTATGATGCTCTTCAATGTATTTGTGTATATTAGGTCAACAGTGAGCATCCACTAGCCAAGGCTATTGTAGAGTATGCTAAGAAATTCAGAGAAGGTGAAGACAATCCTTCCTGGCCCGAAGCACAAAATTTTGCATCCATTACTGGCCAAGGATTGAAGGCAGTTGTTCGGGACAAGGAGATAATCGTAGGCAACGAGAGTTTAATGTTGGATTCTAACATTGCCATTCCGGTGGAGGCTGAAGCTACACTAGCAGAAGCTGAAGCATTAGCTCAAACTGGGATTCTAATAGCTATAGACAGGGAAGTAGCAGGAGTTGTAGCCATATCCGATCCACTGAAACCCGGCGCCAAAGAAGTCGTTTCCATACTCAAGTCCATGGGAGTTAAAAGTATCATGGTTACAGGTGACAATTGGGGCACAGCCAATTCCATTGCCAAGGAAACTGAAATTGAAACCGTGATCGCAAAAGCCAAACCCGAACATAAAGCTGAGAAAGTGAAGGATTTGCAGGTGAGTCGTGCACTTTCACAGTCGTTAATTATACTACATTTCATTTTACAATAAGATGCAGCTGGTCTTAGAATTTTGCGGAGACAATAAGCTTCATGTTCTTATTCACAGGCTGAGGGATACGTTGTTGCAATGGTGGGAGATGGGATCAACGACACACCGGCACTTGTGGCAGCAGATGTAGGAATGGCAATTGGTGCTGGCACAGATATTGCTATTGAAGCAGCTGACATTGTTCTTATGAAGAGCAACTTGGAAGATGTGATAACAGCCATTGACCTTTCCAGGAAAACCTTCTCTCGCATTCGTTTGAACTATATCTGGGCGTTGGGATATAATGTGCTCGGAATCCCAGTAGCTGCGGGAGCCCTTTTTCCATCCACCAGGTTTAGATTACCGCCATGGATTGCCGGAGCTGCAATGGCAGCCTCCTCTGTTAGCGTCGTTTGCTGCTCTTTGTTGTTGAAGAACTACAAGAGACCCAAGAAGTTGGATGTCCTTGAGATACATGAAGTAAGAATCGAACAATAAATATTAGTTTCGATTCAATTGGAACGACGACAGTTTGGTTCCCGGTGTATATTATTGTGATAGCAGACTCCACCTTCGATGAATTATTATGCACTAATTACCCTCAGGACATTAAAAGAAGAGAGTTGTGCATCTCACCATCTGCTAAAGTAACATGGGTTTGAGATTATGGTGCTTTTTTTTTTTTTTTTTTTTTAACTACATCGATATTTTTACATTAAAGGAATGAAGAGTTTGGCTAAGCCACACAATGGGCAGTCTAATTTAGTATCGAATTCGTCATCCACGAGATTCGAACCGAAGACCTCTCACTCCTAAATGAAAATGAATACCACAAGACTGTAGTACTGAGCGAGATTAAAGTGCTTTAAAAAAAGCAGCTTAATCTAGACAAAAAAAAAAAGTGTTTCCTTAAAAATATGTTGTCAATGACGGTAGAAAAGCAAAAGTAGGGTTTGTCATGCTTCTAAAAAAGTGTTTTTTTTCAAAGGAAAACTAATGAAAATGGCTTGAAAACTTTGAGTTTTAACGATAAGAACAAAATAAAAGGTAAAGTGAATAGTACTATGATTGAATTTTTAGTGTAAAAATATGGTTTTTCGTTAAAGTGAACAGTACCGGAAGTTTTTCGTTAAAGTTCCCTTTTTCAAAGCATAGTAATTGATGCCTATTTAATGAAATTTTTAAATAGCAAGAATACCCTCATATATTTTCTCAAAATTACAATTTTTGACCCTACATTATTGTCTTTGATAATTATTATATCACTTTAACTATCATATTGCTCTTAGTCATTTAACACATTTACATCAATTTATATAAAATTTTACAAAACACTCGGATACTTTTTTTTATTTTTTTAATTTTGTTAAAAGCACTTTTTCCAAAAAAGTTTACCATGTAAGACTATATTAGAGTTGCACAATTGTATGTAACATCCCATATAGACTAAGGATTATAGAGATTGATTTCAACAATACTTGTACGCTAACAAGAGGAGTGTGTTATAAGGATTTTATAGCTAAAACAATCGTGATACCTAATCAGATATGAATCTAAAGTTTAGGTGATAAAGTCTTGTTCGAGTAGGATTACATGATGGGAAGTTCCCTACTCGGATTTCACCTCTTTTACTATATAACAAGGATCCCTACTTTCACACTCAATACACAAAAATAACCATTCTAGCCCCTTTGAATAGAGTTGTGATAAGGAGAGTGAAAGAGAGTAGATCATTTGTTTACGTTACAGAGTTGTCACGATACAAGAAGAGATGCAAACGTTCAGAAGATTGCTCAACGGAAGTTCCAATTTGGATAACTGCTCACAGCAATACCAAACAAGCCCTTATTAACTTGATAGTGAAGTAAAACATTGCACATGTCAAAGTATACATTGACATTGAACGTTGCCGGCCAGGCTCAAGTCACGCGAAAAGGCCATTATTCTCACATCGAATCACATATATGGATTCTCACATCACATCACATCTTTGAACGCACAGCAGCTCTATCGCTGGAATCGGTCTTGTTGCTTGCTCCCATCAACCGCCGCTCTTGAAATCTTGTTTTGGCCCTGAAGAGAACTTCATGTACTTGATCAAAGTGAGGTCTGGTCGCATTTTTAGTATCCTCAATCCACTGTAGAACTCTCTTGTGCGGGCCAAGTATACGATTGCGGTCCTTCTCATCTACAAGCTACAGACAGAATGAAGCGTTAAGATATCACGTGATGCCATCCGCAAATGAAGGCTGTTTTCTTTATAATGTATAATCTTTTACTACAGAGAATGACCGGACCAATAGATCCTCTTCCACAACCAAAGTAAAAATCCGGTAGAGATCACATAGGGGCTCATCCTATCTTCAGATAGAAACACAACTGGTTAATCTAACATCGATAGAGTGGAGTAAGGTTACTTCAAACTTGCAGAGTTGAATGTTTCCCCAATAAATTTACGATGTTGGTACGGGCACTGCCTATATAATTTTCTGTATCTAATTTCCATGGCCAGTTTAGCTCAGTAGATTACATCATTCCCATGATGTCACAAAACATCAATAGAACAGAACAAATCCAGTAGACAACAATAGTATGGTTTTATTTATCTCAAGCCAATTGAAATCTTGAATATATAAGGAGAATGACTTTGATAGATTCCCTTCTAGATAGTAAGCTAGAAATAGAGCAACATTCAAAATTTAGCAGACTAAGAACACATCAAAGGTGGAAGGATGACGCATTATTTACCACTTTTCATAAATAATTAACACACCAAGAAACCATTGCTTCAATCAACTGTAAATGTTAATACTTCATCTCTCATCGTGTACTACTTTTTACCTATTTACTTCATCAGTAGAATTTGGTTCATTATACATGACAAGTTGAAGAAAATCCTTCCGAACCCACAAACTCATCCCAATTATTTAAATGAAATTGACCCATAAAGCAACATTTATAAGCATGAGTCGCATCTATTTACCTCAAGTTGCATGATTTCACAAACCATGCTGAGATCTGCTATGGATGGTTTGAGGCCACCCACCAAGAATTTTCCATTACCTTGGAGCCAAATCGACTCTATTTTTGACAAAGAGGTTGACAAAAGTTTCTCAGCTTCAGCAGCTGCTTGTGGATTCAATGGAAGTCCAAGCACGGGTGCAAGTACAGTATTTAGAACGTATGGTGCTGAAAGAGAAGCATCAAAGGAAAATAAATAAGACAAGGGGAAACCAAAGCAAGTACTTTACAGTTCAAATATGTATCTTGTTGAGGGCGACATGACAACAAAGAATAACCAAAAATTATATTGTGTCAACGGTATATTGCTCGCTACTGAAGACAGGTGTATGTATGTGAAAATTCAATAGCCAATGAAAAATGCAATCTAATGCAGCGTGAACCATAACTGCATATCTATCACTGCCATAGGAAGAATGTATGTGATTTAAACAAACACTTTAATAACAACAAAGTAAATACATTGAGATTTAAACTGGCTGAAAGTAGTGCATCTGCAAGTTGAAAAATAATACATACAAATCTGTTTGACAGAAAACGAGGTACAGGTACTCGCGGATGGCTGAATCTAAATGATTATCATTCTTATTCTTATTTCTTTCCACATTTTGTGCATATATTTTCAACAATGAGAACCAAATACCACTGACAAAGACTAGACAATTGAGGCTTTTTTCTCTTCTGGGGCCTGAAACTAACCAGTCATATATCACTGAATTCAAACTCACAAATTTCTACCCGAGTCACTGGCTCACTGCACATAGGTTCTTTTATGTATAACTGTATAGGTATATAATAAATCTCCCTAGCAACAGCTCATCAGATAGAAAGAAGTTATATCGCTGAAGAATAGAATCATCAATATACAGTTATTAACAACTTTTCTTACTGCAAGCTGCAAGGAGAAAGCAGAATCAAATGCGACCAGACTAAAGAAATCAGAAGCATAATTTGGTAGACAAGTATAGAGACCTGCGCCACGGCGTAAGTTAGAGTGATGCCAATCCAATACTGAGTTGATTTTAGCTCTCCTGAAAAGGTCAGCTGGATACCTATTAGCACAAAAAGGAAAGGTTATTTACAGAACAGAACTATAGATAAAAATGATAAACCATTTGAGAGTATGAAACACTTTTGAAACAGAAGCTGCAAGAACCCAGATGCCACGATATTTCCTTGGAAAATGATATTTTGGTTTAATGTAAGTGTGTCCTTAATAATTGATAAAGTAACTAAAATATCATAATTACCAAGCTTACATTGCTAACTTTTGTTGGCCATAATTATAATTCTGCTCTACATTATTAGAAATTCTGAACTTTGACAAGAAAACAATAAGAAATTCTAAAAAAAATCGACTTTTCTTTGGATCTTCAGAGATGATCTGAAGCGCGAGAAAATGTAAGTTCTATTTGTCTAAGAGCAGTATGTATTGTAATTCATCAAAATAAATTGAATACAAACTCACAAGGCAAAGTATTGAGCATGTCCATATCCAAATTACATAACCAAACCAATGCCATTAATGTCAAAAGAATTCACGGCAACAAGGAAGCAACAAGACTTACCAATGATCTGCTACTCCAGGAAATGCACAAGCAAGATAAACAAGAATTGCATGACTGACAAAAAGAAGGAACGGATGAATAAACTGAATAGAGAAAACCTAAGATAGTTACTACAGTGTACAAAACACGAAATATAATTAATTACCTTTCAAAGAGATTAAATCTCCCATCAGCAATAGCAGGAACTTGTCCCATAGGATTTATTTCTACATATCATATAAAACAAAAAAAAACAAAAAACCATGAGCCATTCAGCAGATACCATCCCACTCATCCAGCATAGAATCCTTCTCTCTTTTTCTTGTAAGCTTCAGTGAACAACTTTGGTACGTTACTACTACGCTAGGGACACCACATTAGCAAAATAAAAAACATGATGGTAAAAAGATTAAAACATATTGTCTCATTACTTGTGAATTAACCCCGATCATTCAATGATCTTCTTGAGTGATTTCTCTGAGAGGACACTCGAAAGTCATATACGTCCCACAAGTACTTGTTTTTCCATTTTTCACCAACATGGTTACATTCAATAAGAAACATCAGTTCAAAACTATTGGGTCCCAAATACGTTTGCGGACTTAAACGTAGCCAAGTCGACTAAGGGCATGTACCCCGTCTGCACCCAAGTTCGAATCCCCATCCCCGTAGTTTAGATTAGATTAGAATATCATCTCCATCCAAAAGAAAAAACTTACCCAAATAAGTTTATAACCAATTTATTAGTCCAGAAAATAGAAAAAACAAAATAAATTCACTGATCACCAAACATAAACCTGAATTGAATCGAAATTAACATATGTAGACATACTTTTGAATTCAGGAGACAAGTGTTGACGTTTGGATATGTCCATCTTAATCTCCTCGAACTCTATTCCATTTACCCTTTCACAACACGGAAAAAAGAAACGTGTAAAAAATCAGACCGCAAAAACAACAACCCAGATTCAAAAACTAGGAAATTTATCAATCTAATTATAGAAATAACAACAAAAACCTTAAAATTTGGAAACAAGAGAAAAAAAGGAAAGTATAGATTACTTGAGGAAGATTAAAATTGCACGAGATGGTTGTGACAATCTATCGACGTATACTTTCAGCTTCATTTCTTCTTTTTGGTGAATTTTCTCTTCATTCTTTGTCATGCCGCGGGTCAAGGATTTTGATGTTGATCAGCTTTATGAGTGACTCTGTAGCTTCTGACCTTTTGTGCCTTGAGCTTTATCCGGTTTTATATCTTCGCGGCAATTTTTCGGATCGTCCGGATGAAGTAGATGGACCTGGATTGGGTTGGTTTCGATTGGGTTGGGTTGGACTCGGTTGGTCTGGGTTAGGTTTAGCAATTTTTTACACGACTCGATAATCTGACACGACACGATACTAAACTAACAGGTGTTCGGGTCGACACGAAAACGAATCAGGTTGTTATCGGGTAACCCGATAAGCACCTGTTAAGATAACGGGTTGATTCGGTTATACACATGAATAACACGATACACTATAAGCAAAATATTAATTTTATAATTTTATAATCCTAAAAAAATACTATAATAATTATCTCTACTAATTAATGAAACCCTCTCTGTCAACAAAAAGATGGTGAAAAGACAATTTAGTCTTCTATCATACAAAACAAATGATGGGCAATAATGTAATTTCACAAGTTCAAATTTTATTGTATTTTATTGAAGCCTCATCTACCAGTGATGTTAAAATATATTTAATATTTAAAATTAAAAAAAATAATAATTAAATAAATAATAAAAAATAAAAAACCAAAAACAAAAACCTCTCACTCCCCTACGTTCTCTCTCTATCTTCCTCTCTCCTTCTCATTTTCTAAAAAAATGTATTCATACACACAAAGTGTGCAGACAAATGCTAGTATATATTAATTTAACAATTTTATACCCCTAAAAACTATAATAATTATATATATATATATATATTAAATTAAATATTAAAAATTGGTGACCATTGGATCGGCTTAAATATACATACCATTCAATTTCTAAGTGTTATACGTACAAAAAAAATAAATTTAAATCTACTTAATAAATACATATACAATTGAACTTGATGGAATACGAATTCTACGAAACTAATTTCAACGGTCCAACTGTCAAACTTGTTTGTATATGCTTCGAGATCGCATCAGCAAAAAATCACAAAAAAAAAACATTTAGAGATCAAGTAACAGGACAAAACTTTTCGACGGTTATCAACGAAAATCATGATTTAACAGTTAGTTTAACTCTGATTTTGATGATTTTTTACAACTACAATCTTTGACCATATATGAATACAATGAATGAACTCGATCTTCAATTTAAAATATTTACACTAGTGAATATTTTATGTTATACTTAATGAAAGTATGAATAAACTATTAAGTGTTACTGAATCTATTGTTTTGATGGGATACACATTCTACGAAACTAGTTTCAACAATCCAACATTCAAACATGTTTGTATATACTCTGAGATCGCATACGCCAAAAATTACAAAAAACAAACATTCAGAGATCAAGTAACGGGACAAAAAATTTCGACTGTTATAAACGAAAAATCAAGATTTAACGGTTATTTTAACTCCGATTTTGATGATTTTTTATAGCTACACTCCTTGACCCTATATGAATACAATGAATGAGTTCGATCTTCAATTTAAAATATTACACTAAATGAAAGTATAAATAGACTCTAAGTATTAGTGAATCTATCGTTTTGATGGGATACGCATTATACGAAACTAATTTCAGCGATCCAACCGTCAAAATTGTTTGTATATGCTTTAAGATCGCATACGCCAAAAAACACAAAAAAAAAAAAAACATTCAGAGATCAAGTAACGGGACATAATTTTTCGACGGTTATCAACGAAAAATCACGAATAAATGGTTATTTTAACTCCGATTTTGATGACTTTTTACAGCTCCGCTCCTTGACCCTGTATGAATACAAAGAATTAATTTGATCTTCAATTTAAAATATTTACACTAGTGGATACCACAAAATCTTATGTTAAAATTAATGAAAGTATGAATAAACTCTTAAGTGTGAGTGAATCTATCGTTTTGATGGGATACGCATTCTACGAAACTAATTTCAACAATCCAACCATCAAACTTGTTTGTATAAGCTTCAAGATCACATACGCCAAAAATCGCAAAAAACAAACATTCAAAGATCAAGTAACAGGACAAAACTTTTCGACGGTTATTAACGAAAAATCACGATTTAATGGTTATTTTAACTCTGATTTTGATTATTTTTTTACAACTACACTCCTTGACCCTATACGAATACAATGAATGAACTCGATCTTCAATTTAAAATATTTACACTAGTGGATACCACAAAATTTTATGTTTTACTTAATGAAAGTATGAATAAACTTTTAAGTGTTAGTGAACCTATTGTTTTGATGGGATACGCATTCTACGAAACTAGTTTCAATGATCCAACCGTCAAATATGTTTTTATATACTTTGAGATCGCATACGTCAAAAATTGCAAAAAACAAACAATCAAAGATCAAGTAACGAGACAACTTTTCGACGGTTATCAACGAAAGATCACGATTTAACGGTTATTTTAATTCCGATTTTGATGATTTTTTACAGCTACACTCCTTAACCCTATATGAATATAATGAATGAACTAGATCTTCAATTTAAAATATTTACACTAGTGGATACCACAAAATCTTATGTTATACTTAATAAAAGTATGAATAAACTCTTAAGTGTTAGTGAATCTATCATTTTGATGGGATACGCATTCTACGAAACGAATTTCAACGATCTAACCGTCAAACTTGTTTGTATATACTTTGAGATCGCATACGTTAAAAATCACATAAAAGAAACATTCAAAGATCAAGTAACGAGACAAAACTTTTTGACGGTTATCAACGAAAAATCATGATTTAACGGTTATTTTAACTCCGATTTTGATGATTTTTTACAGCTACACTCCTTGACCATGTATGAATACAATGAATGAACTCGATCTTCAATTTAAAATATTTACGCTAGTGGTACCGCAAAATCTTATGTTATAATTAATGAAAGTATGAATAAACTCTTAAGTGATGGGATACACATTCTACGAAACTAGTTTTAACGATCCAACCATCAAACATGTTTGTATATACTTCGAGATCGCAGACGCCAAAAATTGCAAAAAACAAACATTCAGAGATCAAGTAACGGGACAAAAAAATTCGATGGTTATCAACGAAAAATCACGATTTAACGGTTATTTTAACTCTGATTTTGATGGTTTTTTACAGCTACACTCTTTGACCCTATATGAGTACAATGAATGAATTCAATCTTCAATTTAAAATTTTTACACTAGTGGATATCACAAAATCTTATGTCATGATGATCAATGAAAATTGAGGATTTTGTAAAAGGAATAACATGCAAGCTTTGAGTTCCATTGGCAAGGTTTAAACTTTTGAGAAAGGCTTCACAACCTTGAAAACAAAAACTCTTTCATTTTGCATATCCTTGCACATTTAATATTTTGTAATAGACTAGTAGTGTATGGATGTTTATTTATTAGGCTCTTATTTTCGAATGTAGATATAGTACTTAAAAGACAAATGTGTTTTAATGTTTTGAAGTAATATTTATGTAGCAATGTGTGATATGTGCAAATTTAAGAAAAAATATATATTTTTCTTAAAGGGTCATAACGGGTCGGATCACTTTACCCTGTCAAGGACCAGTTAAGATAACGGGTCTGACACGAAAATGACACAAACACGACAGACACGACCCGTTTGCCACGACTCGATAACTTGATACGACACGACATTAAACTAGCAGGTATTCGGATCGACACGAAAACGAATAAGGTCGTTATCGACTAACCTGATAAGCACCTTTTAAGATAACGGGTTGATTCAGGTATACACATTGATAACACAATACACGATAAGCAAAATATTAATTTTATAATTTTATAACCCTAAAAAAATACTATAATAATTATCTCTACTAATTAATGAAATCTATTTTGTCAACCAAAAGAGGGTGAAAAGACAATTTAGTCTTCTATCACATCAAAACAAATGATGGGTAATAATTTAATTTGACAAGTCTAAATTTTACTGTTTTTTATTGAAGCCTCACCTACAAGTGATGTTAAAATATCTTTAATATTTAAAATTAAAATAAAATAAAATAAAAACAAAAAACAAAAACCTCTCACTCCCCCACGTTCTCTCTCTCTCTCTTCCCCTCTCCTTCTCATTTTCTAAAAAAATGTATTCATACACACAAAGTGTGTAGGCAAATGCTAGTATATATTAATTTAACAATTTTATACCCCTAAAAACTATAATATATATATATATATATATATTAAATTAAATATTAAAAATTGGTGACCATTGGATCGGCTTAAATATACATACCATTCAATTTCTTAAGAATTATACGTACAAAATAAATAAATTTAAATCTACTTAATAAATATATATACCATTGAACTTGATGGGATACTAATTCTACGAAACTAATTTCAACGATCCAACCGTCAAACTTGTTTGTATATGCTTCGAGATCGCATCAGCAAAAAATCGCAAAACAAAAAACATTCAAAGATCAAGTAACAGGACAAAACTTTTCGACGGTTATCAACGAAAAATCATGATTTAACGGTTATTTTAACTCCAATTTTAATGATTTTTTACAGCTACACTCATTGACCCTATATGAATACAATGAATGAACTCGATCTTCAATTTAAAATATTTACACTAATGGATACCACAAAATTTTATGTTATACTTAATGAAAGTATGAATAAACTATTAAGTGTTAGTAAATCTATTGTTTTGATGGGATACACATTCTACGAAACTAGTTTCAACGATCCAACATTCAAACATGTTTGTATATACTTTGAGATCGCATACGCAAAAAATTACAAAAAACAAACATTTAGAGATCAAGTAACGGGACAAAACTTTTTGACGGTTACAAACGAAAAATCAAGATTTAACGGTTATTTTAACTCCGATTTTGATGATTTTTTACAGCTACACTCATTGACCCTATATGAATACAATGAATGAATTCGATCTTCAATTTAAAATATTTACACTAGTGGATACCACAAAATCTTATGTTATACTTAATGAAAGTATAAATAGACTCTAAGTGTTAGTTAATCTATCGTTTTGATGGGATACGCATTATACAAAACTAATTTCAACGATCCAACCGTCAAAATTGTTTGTATATGCTTCAAGATCACATACGCCAAAAATCGCAAAAATCAAACATTCAGAGATCAAGTAACGGGACAAAATTTTTCAATGGTTATCAACAAAAAATCACGATTTAACGGTTATTTTAACTCCAATTTTGATGATTTTTTACAGCTACACTCATTGACCTTATATGAATACAATGAATGAATTCGATCTTTAGTTTAAAATATTTACACTAGTGGATACCACAAAATCTTATGTTAAAATTAATGAAAGTATGATTAAACTCTTAAGTGTGAGTGAATCTATCGTTTTGGTGGGATAGGCATTCTACGAAATTAATTTCAACGATCCAACCGTCAAACTTGTTTGTGTGCCAAAAATCGCAAAAAACAAACATTCAGAGATCAAGTAACGGGACAAAACTTTTCGACGGTTATCAACGAAAAATCAAGATTTAACTATTATTTTAACTCCAATTTTGATGATTTTTTACAGCTACACTCCTTGACCCTATACAAATACAATGAATGAACTCGATCTTCAATTTAAAATATTTCCACTAGTGGATACCACAAAATTTTATATTATACTTAATGAAAGTATGAATAAACTCTCAAGTGTTAGTGAACCTATTGTTTTGATGGGATACGCATTCTACGAAACTAGTTTCAACGATCCAACCGTCAAATATGTTTGTATATACTTCGAGATCGCATACGCCAAAAATTACAAAAAACAAACATTCAGAGATCAAGTAACGGGACAAAACTTTTCGACGGTTATCAACGAAAAATCACGATTTAACGGTTATTTTAATTCCGATTTTGATGATTTTTTACAGCTACACTCCTTAACCCTACATGAATACAATGAATGAATTCGATCTTCAATTTAAAATATTTACACTAGTGGATACCACAAAATCTTATGTTATACTTAATGAAAGTATGAATAAACTTTTAAGTGTTAATGAATCTATCGTTTTGATGGGATACGCATTCTACGAAACTAATTTCAACGATCCAACCGTCAAACTTGTTTGTATATGCTTCGAGATCTTATACGTTAAAAATCACAAAACACAAACATTCAGATATTAAGTAACGAGACAAAACTTTTCGACGATTATCAACGAAAAATCACGATTTAACGGTTATTTTAACTCCGATTTTGATGATTTTTTACAGTTATACTCCTTGACCATGTATGAATACAATGAATGAACTCGATCATCAATTTAAAATATTTACACTAGTAGTACCACACAATCTTATGTTATACTTAATGAAAGTACGAATAAACTCTTAAGTGTTTGTGAGTCTATTGTTTTGATGGGATACGCATTCTACGAAACTAGTTTTAATGATCCAACCGTCAAACATGTTTGTATATACTTCGAGATCGCATATGCCAAAAATTGCAAAAAAAAAATATTCAGAAATCAAGTAACGAGACAAAATTTTTCGACGGTTATCAACAAAAAATCACGATTTAATGGTTATTTTAACTCCGATTTTGATGATTTTTTTACAGCTACACTCATTGACCCTATATGAGTACAATGAATGAATTCGATCTTCAATTAAAATATTTACACTAGTGGATATCACAAAATCTTATATCATGATGATCGAAGAAAATTGAGGATTTTGTAAAAGGAATAACATGCAAGCTTTGAGTTCCATTGGCAAGGTTTAAACTTTTGAGAAAAGCTTCACAACCTTGAAAACAAAAACTCTTTCATTTTGCATATCCTTGCACATTTAATATTTTGTAATAGACTAGTAGTGTATGGATGTTTGTTTATTAGGCTCTTATTTTCGAGTGTAGATATAGTACTTAAACGACAAATGTGTTTTAATGTTTTGAAGTAATATTTATGTGGCAATGTGTGGTATGTGCAAATTTAAGAAAAAATATATATTTTTCTTAAAGGGTCATAACGGGTCAGGTCACTTTACCCTGTTAAGGACCCGTTAAGATAACGGGTGTGACACGAAAATGACACAAATACGACAGACACGACCCATTTGCCAGGCCTACTACCAACAACGCCCAAGTTGTATCCTTTATTATTTTTTGGTTTTGGTAAATTGGAATGAATTAAGGTTTTGATTAATTAAAGAGAGTTTGATTAATTAAAATGTCTCCAACAACATTTTTTTCAATTATACTCAAAAGAAAACATCTGAACATACAAATTCACTCCCAACCCAGATGCCTAGCTTTTTATTCCTTATTAATATTCATTTAAAGATCTTAAGTTTGATTACGCTCCATTTCTCTTACTGTGATTTGTATCATAAAAAAATTCAACTCAATTTTTGATCAGCTTGACCTAATCTCAAATAACGTACCCTCATAAGTAATTCGATCAAAATCCTATGCTCTCTTAACACATGGTGACAACAATAATCGAATGTTTAAGTCTAATTTCCTGTTTTTTTAAGAATGAAGAAGAGTGAAGAATGACGGTGCGGAACAGAAACAATGAATGATATCATGTCAAAATAAAAAAGCTAAAAACGAAATAGCTATTTAATAAGTCTTTTGTCTTATCTTATGCTGAAGGCGGATCAAAGCGCGCACACTGCGACGTCGTATTAGTCCAACGCAGTCATCCGACAACCGGTCTTCCAGAAACTAAAACCACTGCTTCACATTGACTGGTAAGTGACGAGAGATTTTTCAGTGTAATCGGTACACGGGGTGATACATCACGTGTCACTAAACAAATGGTGGGATATGTGTGCTAAAAAGTTAATAAATTAAAAAATAAAATTTCCTACCATTTGTTTAGTGACACGTGGTGTACCACTTGTGTTCGCGTCACAACTAAAAATTTCTCGTAAATGACTACAAGTGATGAAGAGCCTTGATCTGTGAGGAACCTGACAGTATGGGCAGTCGACACGTGGAAATATCGGGAACGTTCAAGCTGCCTGAGGAAGTAGATGTGGGTGCCATTGACTAGCATGGAAGTCAGAGCTTTTAGTAACTTAGCTACTTACCACTTCCCCATTCCACCATGCTTTTCTGTTTCTCTTTAGCTAAGCAAACCTAACCAATGGTGGTATGGTGCCACAAGGCATGCGTAATACATCAATCTCAAAGGCAAAAGGTGCAACTATAATTAGGAGAAGAACTAGCTAGCTTAAGTAATTGTGTGTATATCACCAATTTGTCATGTCTTTTAACACTCATCATTTGATAGAATCATAGTTTATCTCATTTTTTTTAAGGAGAAATTAGGATCCGGTCCCTAATTATTGATCCTCTTTGATTAAAACCTTGTTACTTTTAACTTTTTGATTAAAGTCCTTGAAGTTTGTACACATCAGCATTTTATTACCAGCATATTTCCATGTCACCTTTTTTATTTTTACTAAAATAGTTAATTATTGCAATTTTTTTATCCCAGGCTATGTTTTTATTCCACAACTATTATGCCTGCAACGCCTCCTATGCTTACCAAACTGAATTGACGCATCCATTCCACCAAATAATCCTGCTCAATTGATTTCTTCCGTTTTTGATTTTCGTAACTGCAAATTCCATAATAATCTCACTCAGTTTTTCAAATCTATCATTATTATATTTGATATGATTCTTCAAATTCAAGTTTCGCCAAGATTTGAGTCGAAGTCATACTTTAACCGCGAGCGTTCGAACGAGCACATTTTTTTGCAGAGTAACTTGAAGAATCAACGACAATTCCGAGCTAAAATTTGAGGTATTTTTTCATTTTTTGAATTTGCACCATAGTTCGTTTATACCGATTTGGCCGTAATGGTAGATTCTTGGGTTTATAATTTTTGTACCCATATTTACAGGTAGTGCAGTATCGTTTTCACAATTGGTTTTGCATATGTAAAATGATTCTTTAACATTTTTTTTTTGGCATGTATTGGGGAACTTCATTGATTTCAGCATGTATCTTGTAGTTTTTGCAGTGTTTTTACGGTGCATACCAAGTGTTTGTCGAAATGCTTGAAAGAGAATTTCGAATATGAAATTTTTGTATGCATAGAAATTGTTCATAAAAATTATTGAATAAGTCTTTTTCTGTATTATGGTGTGCATGTGTACAATTCAATCGCATTGTGTACATTTTTTACCAATGGTTCATGTGTAGCTGTGTTGGAAATTAATAGAGTTGTAAAAGTATAGACAGGGGTACAACATTAAACTGAGCAGATAAATCAAGGGAGGACCAGCTAAGGCAGAGAGTTTTTGCCATCTATTTTTCTGTTTGACATATACTGTAGTTGGAGTGGGGGTACGAACAACAAATAATAACTGGACATAGTATAATTAATCTTTCTTGTTTTTCCTTATGAAATTTATATGCACTTTTTTCATGTCAAGCTATAATGCTTTGGGTTGATGTTGTCTCTACTTTCTTTTATTTTTCAGATGGAAGGTGTTATATTGGGGAGATGCACTCATCAGGGTACCACTATATCTATCCCAATTTTTTGCCACACTACATTCTCTGAAGTGTACAATGAGGTTTGCTCAAGGCTTAGTAATTTGACTCATGGTTTATTCGATCTTACATATGCTTTACCTGGATATTCTACTTGCCTATTGCAATCTGATATGGATGTGCGGATGTTGCACATGTAGGTTGTCAATGAGAAATATTATTGTGTTGATATAGTTATCAACCAAAAGTCGTGTCGTGATAATGATCGTGTCAGCCGAAATACCAATGCTTCACAAACATTTATAATTGAAGGAAATATTCATAGTGATGGGAATGAGTATTTAGGGAAATATGCAACACTGGGAGGCAAAGTGTATCTGTCAAACTCTTGGAAGACCTACATCAATCATGTAAATCAAGGATTTGAAGGCGGAGTGGAAGAATTCAGAGACAAACTTTCTAAGTATGCGGTTGAAATGGGATTCACATTTGTGTATGTGAAGAATGATAGGGAAAGAGTTACAGCTGTATGTAATAAGAAATATTCTGAAGGTTGTCAGTGGCGTGTGCATGCATCAGTATGTCGTGTTAACAATTTCTTTTATATTAAGAGGTTAAATAACGAACACACTTGCACAGGCCGCATTCGTGAGAAGAAAAGTGGTATGATGACTTCCAAAGTTGTAGCTTCTACTATAGTTGAAAAGATACGGACCAGACCCCGTATTAAACCAATTGATATTGTAATGGATTTCAAGAGAGACTACAGTTTAGATATTTCCTATTACAATGCATGGTATGGGAAAAAGATTGCAAAAACTAAAGTTCATGGTGATGACTCGTTGTCGTATCATCAAATGGTTTGGTACGTAGAAGCTGTAAAAAAAAAACAAATCCTGGTTCTCATTGCGAATTGGAGTTTGACCAAGAAACCTTTTATTTCCAGCGGATATTTATTGCATTTGGTGGTTCTATTGAGGGTTTTAAGTTTTGTAGGCCTATGTTGTTTTTGGATGGTACTTTCTTGAAAGACAAATACAAAGGAACATTGCTTGTTGCAATTGGTAAAAATGGCAATCAAGGTATGCACATTGTTGGAAATGTGCCCTAAAGCCAATCATATGATGATACTTTACGGACATTTCACATGTTAAACTAATCTAGTTTACATATAAAGGGCAAACATTATTGTTTGAGCCGTCTCATATAAATGTTATATGCTTAAACGATAAAGTCCAAGGAATATGTGATTGGGAGAATGCAATCTAATGAAGTTAGATTAATGAGACCATTCTTTCGTAGACATATCCTAAACGTTCCTGATCATAGGATTGCCAATTGGGCATTGACAGTCCGTTAAGATCAGTACGTGCTATGTCTTCTCTCAGGGAGAGTGACTAGTCTCGAGTCATTGGTGTGTGTGACATCAAGACAAGTACGTAGGTGCTCAATAGAGAATGAGTCCACTGAACACGATCAACGAGGAGTTCTCATACTCATGTCACATGAGAACTCATGGTTGGGATAATGCAAATTAGTCCTTTGACCTGAGGCATCACAGTTGTCTTGTGGTTAAGTCCTTGATCTTTGATTATGTCAAAGTCACCCCATCGGGGTGTCCACGACATCATTGGGGTTAAGCCACTTAGTTATGGAGACAAGTGAATGTGCAACAAGGGATCTCTAACCTTCAAATGGTTTGAGGGAGAATACTCTATGATATGATTAAAATCTCTGGCCAGAGTATGAATGAGATTAGGGAATGCGTTCCAAATCACATTCAAGGTAATCATATAAGCAAACGAATCACATTGGATAATAGACATGAATAAATAAACTATCAAACCAAACAATGTGGTCAAGAGTATTAGATTAGAGAAGGACCGTATTGCATTTGTAATCCTTAACTGAATAGGTTCTCTACCTCTTCTGATTAGCTTGGGTAACCATGATATGCTGCTAGGTGTCACTCATGGTTTGTGGAAGCCCTAAACGTGTATAATCACTAAAGGGAGAATTGAAAGTAAGTTTCAATTCACAATCGATGTAAAATGGTTTTAATCGCTCACTGCCTCGCTAAAAGGAACCTAATGGATCGTACACCGTGTAAGGTGGAGATTGAAGAAACAATGGAGATGAGTAAGAATAATTAAATGGTTTAATTATTTATGGCAAGGATTAATTAATATGTTAATTAATCAAACGAATAAGTTCGTTAAAGACCTCGGGATAGTTTTGGACCTTAAGGCCCAATGGGCTTCGAACGTCAAAGCCCATTGACTTAAGTTGTATGACAACTTAATGAATAAAGATTCACAAAGGCCCAAAAGCCCATATCCATTTTGTGTAGAATTAGGGTTTTTTGGTTCTTTAGGTCATTTAAAGAAGTGACTATATAAAGAACTTTATAGCCTAAAAATCATAAGGGTTTGTTTTAGAGAAAATTGGTGAGAACTTGTTTCTTCATTTTCTCTCTAAGAGGCCAACCACCTTGGAGGGTGAATCTAGCAATCCTACTACTCCAAGGTCACTCATTTCTTCTTCAATCTAACCTTGGTGTAGAATCTTTAGAGGTTCTCTATTTTGGGAACTTGGAGAATCCAATTCTTTCAACCAAATCCATGGAGCTAAGAAGCAAGGAATGAAGGCCCTATCTCTTGGGTGATTATCCTTTGCATATGCAAAGAGGAATCTACAAAGGTAAATATTTCTCAACTAACAAATGTTGATTTAAGTTGAGTCAAGGTTCACCAATCTACTAGGCTTTGAATTTCATGGTTGATGTTTTGTTTTGAGTGCATGTAAGCATGATTCCGCATTTAATTTGTTAATTGCATGCTATTGATGTTGCTCAAATGAACATGTTTTTCACAAAATTTCCTTCAAGTGGTATCAAGAGCCTAGGTCTAGTAGTTGGTGAATCATTTTGGGTTTTGTAGTTCATAGTTTTTGATTTAAAAGTTGTAATATGTTACAAGCTTTATTCTTGTTTCTTTGAATGTAAATTTTGTTAGAAAATTTGCCATCTCAAATGTTGTAGATGTAGTTCATATGAGCATGAATTTTAGAGCTAAAATTTGGTGCCATGTTTTTGGGGAAATTCGGCCAAATCCAAAGGGTGATTTTTTGGGTTCATGTTTGTCTTGTTAAAATGGTTTTAAAGTGACTTTTGGAACCCCTAAGTACCCTAGGATGTTAGCCCTCTTTTGAGTGGTGAAAATTTGAGTTTTGGTGAGTGAAAACATTCATGGAGCTATTATGAGTTTTCATGAGTGTTCTTCAATGTTCTTGAAGTTCTTGCCAAGAACAAAAAGTTTTGAAGTTTTGATTCAAAAGATTTATGTTTTTACATAAAGTTTTGATTTAATTTTAGTGGGTGATGGTTATTGGTAAAGTATTATTAATGGTTTTAATGGTAGACAAACTTTTTAAAAAAGTTTGACATAAATTCAAAATATATCATATATATTTCATCTTTACCTCACCTAACAAAACCCACTTACAAAAACTTTGTAAAAATCTTATTTTTTTTATCATGGCCGGCCACCCTAATAGAATAGGGTATTTTTGGGTCTTTTATTCAATTACATAAAGTTTTGATACTTTTGTGTATTTGCACTTTGGCCCAAAAGTTTACGTTTTTACGTTTAGGTCCAAAAACGCTAAAGGACAAATTGTTTTGATCCTTTAATGAAGTTTTTTTTGTATTTGTTGAAATTTTTGGGTTCTAGTTGTAATTACATGAAGTAGTGGACTTTTGTGTTTTTACAAAGTGACCCCAAAAGTTTGTGTTTCGCAATATAGCCCAAAAAGTTGTGGTTATTGCATGATGGCCCAAATTAAGTAGGGAACAAAAATTGTTTTGTCTCTTTAAATGAGAATTGGATTTTCATTTTATTTAGCTCCATTTAAATCAATTTTATGGATACAAAAACCAAATGAAAATGTTGCATTCAATTTAATTAATTAAAGTGTTGATTAATTAAGGGGTGATTATGAACCTAAGCCTACGATAATTGAGCTATGTGAAAGGCCGTTTCAAATTTGTTTGAACCATGAGAATGTGTAGATTAATTTTGGTTGTAATTTGATTTGATCAAATGTTGTAAAAGAGCATAAGCTCTTCTTTACTTTAAAGTAATTTATTTTATGCAAATGTTGTAATGAGCATAAGCTCACCTTTACTTTAAAGTACTCATTTTCTTGTTTTATTTGATATGCATGAAAATGGAGTAGTTGGGTCCAACGCCCCTAGGAACAACACGCCTTAATGTGATTAAACGCGTAACTAAAATCAATCTCCATCCCTAGTCCGAGATTCAACACTAGGCTCGTGTTGAATCTAAACAAAGGTTCATAGTCATCCTAAGGCCCTAAGGCAACTATATAGTCCATCAAATGAATGCAAACCTTATGTTAGTAGTATCATATACTCTTGCTTTAAAAACCGTTTTATAAGTATAGTGGGAGTATTATATACAACTAAATTGAATCAAATGGACCAATAGTTGTAATAGGACCAAAATTGTTTTAATGCAGATTAAAATGAATATTTATATGTGATGAGACCTAAAACCCTCAACCAAACCATTATTAAGTTGATAAGCGTGAGAGTGCTTAGAACACTCTTTCGTGGCCTTCCACCATGGTAGGCTTCAATCGTTTGTGACTCATACACCGTATTCGTCCAGTTCTGGGGTTGCAAAGTATGTGCTTACATTCAGGAGAAGCCTATACACATATGATGAAGTGAAGGTAGGCAACGAGCGTGGTCAATATGATATTCTTCTGAGGCCATTCTTGAACCCCTACTTTAACTAGCATGGTGGGAATGACTTAACTAAGTGCAATGTGCCAATATAATATTCTTCTGAGGCATCATTCTCTAGAGGCCAAACTAGATGGGTAATTGCAAGAGATGCAAATGAGTAAGCGTACTCTCTCATTATTATTAACGCTAGCCAATATGATTTTCTTCTGAGGTGGGCTTGGTAATAGTGAGTCTCCCATAACCTACTAAGAGTTTCCTCCAAAACTCTCGAATTCCAATGAGGGATATGGAATTTGCCAAAAATAGTGGGTGGTGCTATTTGATTTAAAGACCCGAATCAAATGGCTTAAAATCAATCAATTTATATTCGTTATGTATTTGTTTACCAATATATATTTGCAAACGCTATCCAAAACTTGACAAAGAAAAGCCGAATGTTTTAGTTTCCGGACTTGGTAACACAATCCCAAAGATTGTCTTAAATGGATTGTGCATGTACCTAAGAAGTCTCATCCTCACAATCTTCCTATTGATAATGTATCATTGAAAGAACATGTTAGAAATGTCTATCATGAAGAGGACAACACAAACAACCAATGCTTATTCCTTCGTTATATGAACAAAGGAACTTAAGAAGATTAGCATAAAGACAAGGACACTTTTAGTGTCATAGTTCTTCACTTACAAATTGTTGTATGAAGAAATAAGAGTTGCCATGAACAACTCTTGAAAGTTTGTAATTATGTTTAGAACATAATGGTTGGTTGACAAAAATAGTCCATCAACATGGACTTATGATGATTTTGAATCATTGAGTGTTGAAGTGATAAACCACTTAACGAGACGGAAACTAAGCTAGGACTTCACCTTTATGTCCCTATCCTAATGGTTCACTAAGTTTATTGTAAACTATGTAGTGAACAATAACCACACACTCTCCAAAATGTTTGATGTGTATAACACAATTGAAAAAGGTTTCAAGAGAGATGGTGGGAGTTTAGGGACCATGACTATTGTAGTCAAAGGAGAAGTCAAATGAAGAAGATAAAATTAACTCCAAGGGAACAAACTTTCTTTATGAAAGGATGGACATTGGAAGGGGTATTTGCAAGAAATGTCTTGCAAGTGTCAAGAACACACCTTTCGAAGGTGTTGTAAATTGTTATTGAAAAGTTCAAAACAGTTGGTTCTTCTACTTGAATGCTTGATTCCATATTAGTAACTATGTTTTATAATCGTTGTAAAAGTGTGGCTAATAAGAAGTAGAAGATTAATGAGAGAAGAGAAAGTACTTCACATTCGGAACGTGAATAAAATATAGATCTCTGCGAAAGCAGATGGTACTAACTTCCTCATATGAACTACCAAAGAAATTGGAAAAACCAAAGATTGTCTTTACATTCCAATTTTAAGGAACTTAATTCCGTCACTATAGAAGAGATGGATGAATGTTTTGTTTGACAAAACATTGTTCTTTATTAATCACTGATTGGATTATAGTAATCTAATTGATTGTCTCTATAGTAGAGATGATATGGTAGCGTTAACTGTTTAGAATATAATGATGCTTAAAACCCAAAAGGTTGCAAGATAGTGACTAATCCCAACTGAGTTGTGATACCTCTAAAACATAAATTACGAGTTGGTCATAGATGGATGCTTTGGATCGTTAGATCCGGATCCAATACCTTCTTGTCAAAATTGTATAGAGGCGAAATGTTCGAATCTTTATTCTTTTGGAAAGAAGAAAGAATCACAAAGTTATTGAGGTTAATTCACTTAGAAGTTAGTGGCACTTGTCCACAACATAATACTACTCATGTTGTTTGACATTCACCGAAGATCACTCTCGGTTGGACTATAGTTTATTATGAATAAACACAAGTCCGAATACTTTGCAAAATGTTTCAAAGAATTCAAGAAATGTAAGTTGATGAGTAAGACGTCTAAAGTACTTACCTCCTTAGATTTGATCTAAGGAAAGGTAACACTTTAGATGAGTTTCCTTGAAAGATATCAAGGAAATTAGCATCATAAGATAATGATTTTCTCCATTAGGAGAAGAACGAACTCGAATAAGATTTAGTTCGTTGGATGTTATCAATTACCCATATATATAGGATATATACTTCTAAAACAATATGATTGTCAATTAGAAGATCTTCCAAAATTTTCATAACTCCATAGGATGTAGTTGGAAAGAAAGACAAATCTTAATCATGTTAAGATTTGGGGTTGTGTGCTAATAAGCAATATTTGTTTAAAAATTATCTTGTGGATATCTTTAAATTAACCTTTGGATATCACTTCTATAAACCAACCAACAAATGTTGTTTGTTGAGTAGTTCATTGTAATCCTACAATGTGATTTGCCTTAGAGCAAATGAACTAGGAATAGAACTCAAAAGAATGGGTTCTTTGAGAGACAAGATGATAATCAACAAATATAACAACCTAGTTCCTATACCACAAGCTCCAAGGTAGTCAAGAAGGATTTATAAACCGTCTCAGTTGAATGGTTTGAACTTTATGACTACATTGAGTGTATATACGATATATACTCAAGGAAATGGTAAAGTACCATTTGACCCGAAATAATGAAACCTTCATAGCTAATTGGTAGCTTAAGGTGACTACAATCAAAGAGAATGGTTGACTTTGAAGGAACCATCTTTGACGTAGTCTTAGTTTCAATTAATTCGAAGATTGCTAGCTACAACTAAATGTTGATTCAATGTTTGGACATCATATAGGTTTCCGAAACCATTATTAAGATAGTCCTAATAATATATATGTCTAAAACTATGAATCACAAAACATGTAAGTTGTAGAGATCCAACCATCATGGATCTTAGCAAGCTAGTGGGAGCCATAAGCGTCTTATGAGAGAAAGATCAAAACGTTTGATTTCTCATAAAGATGTAAATGAATCTTTTGTTTACTAGGTTTACAAAAGATTAGTGAGAGTTAATCATGTTCCTAAAATTTAGAATATATATATGATATATTAATTTTGGAAATGAAAAGAATACTTCTTCGTTAAAGTTATGACTTTAAACATTCTATAACGATAGAATGCATATGGGAGACATAGTCTATTTACATGGGATGAAAATCTATAATGATAGATTTTAGGATATAATTGGATTATATCATGCCCTAATAATAGACAAAAAGATGCTAGGAAGTTTCTCATATGATGATAAACTTCAATAAGAAGAACAACTTTAGTGAGACTAGGAGGTAGCTCTTCTCAAAGGGAACGCACCCTTTAACTCCCAAAGAAATAATGCGTAAATCGAATCCTTTATGCATACGCAGAAAGGTGATTTATGTATTTCATATTGTATGAAAAACATTGATATGAGTTGTACCTAGAAAGGTACAAGGCGATATCAGTGCAAGCCCAGGATCAGAACCATGGCAACTGTCAAGTGAATCCTTAAGTATTTAAGAAATACTAAAGGATAGGTTCCTCGAAGAATGAGGAAGAATTAGAGTAACGTAATGGAAGCGTAAATGTATTAGATTATGAATCTAATCCATCATTGGATGTTTCTTCATTATGAATGAAGAGATAAACAGGTATCCCTTTATTATGACTAAAGAGATATTTGGATGGAAACATTAAAGTAATGACTTTAGTGTGTTCCATTATGAATGCAAAATATATTGCCATATAGAAGTTTACAACAATGTTGTTTGGATGGGAAAGTTCATTTATGAACTCTCTATTCGGTTCCAACCAGAAAGTGTATCTAGTGTACTGACACTATGACACTAATGGGGCGATAGCTCAAGCCAGGGAATCAAGGTCTCATCAAGATCCGAACTCATATGAGAGACTGAACCACAAGATTGGGAATCATGTATAATGGTGACGTCGATATTCTCAAGGTTGCTTCTATGGATAACATATAGATATCCATTGCCTAGGCCTACTACTCAGCCATTTATGAAATGACTACAGAAGAGGAATCATAACAGATGAACAAGCTGATTGGCTCTAGTGCAAGTGGGAGATTGTTGGAAATGTGCCCTAAAGCCAATCATATGATGATACTTTACGGACATTTCACATGTTAAACTAATCTAGTTTACATATAAAGGGCAAACATTATTGTTTGAGCCGTCTCATATAAATGTTATATGCTTAAACGATAAAGTCCAAGGAATATGTGATTGGGAGAATGCAATCTAATGAAGTTAGATTAATGAGACCATTCTTTCGTAGACATATCCTAAACGTTCCTGATCATAGGATTGCCAATTGGGCATTGACAGTCCGTTAAGATCAGTACGTGCTATGTCTTCTCTCAGGGAGAGTGACTAGTCTCGAGTCATTGGTGTGTGTGACATCAAGACAAGTACGTAGGTGCTCAATAGAGAATGAGTCCACTGAACACGATCAACGAGGAGTTCTCATACTCATGTCACATGAGAACTCATGGTTGGGATAATGCAAATTAGTCCTTTGACCTGAGGCATCACAGTTGTCTTGTGGTTAAGTCCTTGATCTTTGATTATGTCAAAGTCACCCCATCGGGGTGTCCACGACATCATTGGGGTTAAGCCACTTAGTTATGGAGACAAGTGAATGTGCAACAAGGGATCTCTAACCTTCAAATGGTTTGAGGGAGAATACTCTATGATATGATTAAAATCTCTGGCCAGAGTATGAATGAGATTAGGGAATGCGTTCCAAATCACATTCAAGGTAATCATATAAGCAAACGAATCACATTGGATAATAGACATGAATAAATAAACTATCAAACCAAACAATGTGGTCAAGAGTATTAGATTAGAGAAGGACCGTATTGCATTTGTAATCCTTAACTGAATAGGTTCTCTACCTCTTCTGATTAGCTTGGGTAACCATGATATGCTGCTAGGTGTCACTCATGGTTTGTGGAAGCCCTAAACGTGTATAATCACTAAAGGGAGAATTGAAAGTAAGTTTCAATTCACAATCGATGTAAAATGGTTTTAATCGCTCACTGCCTCGCTAAAAGGAACCTAATGGATCGTACACCGTGTAAGGTGGAGATTGAAGAAACAATGGAGATGAGTAAGAATAATTAAATGGTTTAATTATTTATGGCAATGATTAATTAATATGTTAATTAATCAAACGAATAAGTTCGTTAAAGACCTCGGGATAGTTTTGGACCTTAAGGCCCAATGGGCTTCGAACGTCAAAGCCCATTGACTTAAGTTGTATGACAACTTAATGAATAAAGATTCACAAAGGCCCAAAAGCCCATATCCATTTTGTGTAGAATTAGGGTTTTTTGGTTCTTTAGGTCATTTAAAGAAGTGACTATATAAAGAACTTTATAGCCTAAAAATCATAAGGGTTTGTTTTAGAGAAAATTGGTGAGAACTTGTTTCTTCATTTTCTCTCTAAGAGGCCAACCACCTTGGAGGGTGAATCTAGCAATCCTACTACTCCAAGGTCACTCATTTCTTCTTCAATCTAACCTTGGTGTAGAATCTTTAGAGGTTCTCTATTTTGGGAACTTGGAGAATCCAATTCTTTCAACCAAATCCATGGAGCTAAGAAGCAAGGAATGAAGGCCCTATCTCTTGGGTGATTTTCCTTTGCATATGCAAAGAGGAATCTACAAAGGTAAATATTTCTCAACTAACAAATGTTGATTTAAGTTGAGTCAAGGTTCACCAATCTACTAGGCTTTGAATTTCATGGTTGATGTTTTGTTTTGAGTGCATGTAAGCATGATTCCGCCTTTAATTTGTTAATTGCATGCTATTGATGTTGCTCAAATGAACATGTTTTTCACAAAATCTCCTTCACACATGTCCCTTAAATTTTTCTATTTTAATAATTTGCATAATAATAACTCTTCCTATTCAACATGATTATGTAGCATCTTTCAAAATTTTGAAGATTCGGTACCTTTAACCTGATTATGTATATTGCTTACGATGCACTTTTATTCATAAGTTTGGTATATAATACTGACTACTTATTTTGTAATGTTTTAATCTGTTGGTTGAAGGATTCTTTCCTCTTGCATTCGCATTAGTTGATGGTGAGGACCAAAATAATTGGATATGGTTTCTTAAAAATTTGGCTAAGATTTTGGAGCCACAACAACGTACCATAACTTTCATTTCTGTTCGACACAAGAGGTTGATTCCGGCTGTGACGCATACTTTTCCAGACTCCCCTCATGCATATTGTTTGTATCACATCAAGCTAAACATATTAGAAAAGTATCCTTCTGGTCTTGGATCTGTTTTTCGAAATAAAATTGTTCAAAAGTTCAATGAGTGTGCATATGCTGCCACCCCCGAGATGTATGAATTGAAAATGGCATCTTTAGTCAAGGAAGGAGGTAATATAATGCGCAAATTTTTGAAGGATCTCCCACAAGAGAATTTTTGCGATGCATTTTTCAAGGGTAAAAGGTAACAATTTTTGTTAATTTACTATCTTCCAAAACACAATACAAGTTTCGTTTTTATTCATGCATGTGTCATTTTATAATATTACATGAAGATGACTTGTTTCTACACTGTTTGATTTCTCAGATTTCTCATATAACCAAATTATGCATATTGCTCATTTTATTATTTCGATGTGTTAGGTACGGGGAAATGTGGTCGAACGTTGCAGAATCATTTAATGCATGAATTAGTAACGAACGTCTCTTACCAATTTACCAATTGGTGGATGGTATAAGAATTAAGTTGATGGAAATGAATGCTGAAAGACATCTTGAGGCAAACAAATGGACCACTTTCTTATGCCCGCAGATGGAGGCTGAGATGGTTGCATCTATTGAGGTTGGTAGGCATTGGCTTGTTAGACGGTCTAGTGAGTTTGTGTTTGAAGTGCAAACCGATGATACTTCATTGATGGTTGATTTGGAAAGACAAATCTGCTCATGTCATTAATGGCAGATAAAAGGCTTCCCTTGCTCACACGCACTTGCTGCAATCTTGAAAAATGGTGCAAATCCTTTTGATTACACTGAGGCTTATTTCAGCGCTGATTACTACAAGTCTTCCTATTCATTTCCAATTCAACCTATTCCTCAAATAGATAAGCCTCCCATGAGTGAAAATACATATTTTATAGTGAAAACTCCTAAAACTAGGAAGTAACCTGGTAGACCAAGGATCAAGAGGATCAAATCTGCTGGGGAGGAAGCTAGACCATTAGAGTGTGGTCAGTGTCATCAAGTGGGCCATCACAATAAGAGGCTTGTTCAGTTCTTATATAAGCTTATGCTACTACTCCCATTGTTATTCAGACTTTGCATAATTTTTTTTACATTTAAATGGTACACAATTTGAGCTTGGTGTGACAATTTTGCTTCTATTCTATGTATTCAAATTTGGTTCATTTGTATTTAGAATTTCAGAAGTTAAGCCATACAGCATGGGGTACAATACTGTTTGCATTGGCTACATTTTTTTTGTTCAGAGAACTTTTCCTTCTATTGTTGAAGGTGCAATTTCTTTAGATCCCTCTTTATTTTTTGTTCGAAGTTGAGCTACCAAGCTCTTTACTTTACTTAGCAAAATGAACAACGCTCGAATGATACCTCATGTTACCCCTCACACTTTTCGTGAGTGTGGGTGCAAATTAACACCATTAACTAGTTTTAAAAAGTTTTCAAGATGTCGAGAATGTACCTAAAATTTCAAAACAAATATTAACAAGTAAGAATGTAGAAGTGAAATGAATTCAAGATGGTGAGAATACATTAACACTAACAAGTGATAATGTACTAGTGACATGAATTCATAATCCCATCGTTAAGAATGTACCCCTGCTTTGTACCTCTAACAATTCATTTTCATTCTGCATATTAAGAAAGAAAAAAAGCATTATGCTCATGAACATGAACTAATTAAATGTAATCACATTAGTTGGATTCAAACGTCAATTGGTTCTCATAAAAAAAAAACAATCTTATAAACCCATAAAGTACACAAAATACATCATATCTATTACCATAAAACAAAAACATCAAATTAGATTCATAGCCATGACTGCATGTTGGTGCCCTATGCATGCGACCAATTAGATTCATCGTTCAGAAATGCATCCACATGTTGCTCTATACTCGAGCAGTTCATCGTCATCAAAATTTTCCATTATTGGCCACATCTTTGACATGTGCTCCATATAATATAACACTGAGACGCCACAATCAAGCCTGCATATTCATAATCCTCATAAAGTGTTAAGCTACTATATGAATATTTTCCAGGTACAAAATAATAGGAATGACAAAATAAGTTAATGTACTCACGAGCTTGGAGGAGGTTGTGGGCACTTTTGGACAAGCACCATTGGCCAATCAATGTGGATATCCTTTATACTCTGAAATGTAAGTTTTTCATCATTTGACATTGGGTACATTTTCCCCTCCATCGCACCACTATCAGGGCGGAATAAACCCTTGACAATAACTCCCTCGCGAAGTGCAAATATCGAACACTTTTGATGATGTTGTAGGAATTCCATCACCATCTTACTCTGCAAAGATAATGATGAATCAACCTCTACGTAAAGATAAAAAAAAAGTAATGACATACATGTTCTTTGATATAGATAGGAGGGTGATGTGTGGAAATTTTAAGTTTATCGATTGTATAGTATTCATTCATTGTAAAGCAAATATAGTTACTAATTGCACAACATCGTTAAAGCATGGATTATGCAGATTTCCATTTTTCGGAAGGTGTGGATTGTAATGGTACCATTTCCCTTCTATGGTGTCAAGTAGAGCTAAAGTGTAGTGATCTTCAAAACCATGCCTTATTGGAAAGAATATCATGTCATACTTGCCAAACACTTTAAGCAATGGGTTATAAAGAAATGTTTCAAAAGCCTTTAGGTTGTTGGAGATCTTGAATTCCTGTTGGCATGTAACGATTAAATAAAATGGACCCATTTCACCCAATACAAGGTTAATATTCAAAATTTGAAAACTAAATATCCATACTAAGTTACTAACCCATATATTTGCAGACATGAAATACGATTCTTTCTGTATCTTCTTATTATCATTAGCTAGGTGCATGTGTAAGATATCTCCATATACATCAATTGTCTACAAAATCAAAACATTATGCAAAACCACATTACAAAACCAAATATATCAGTATTCCAAACAAGTTTTTAATAAACTTACATTTGTAGTGATTGCTTTGTTAGTGAGTAAGAACATAATATCCTCATGTAGGATGATAGCTCGATCACTTTTCCATAATGCAGTCCTATTTGAAAATACAAAAAAATATGACATTGATAATAAAAACAATCAACAACGTACCAAAAAAAGAAAGAAAAACATATTACAATAGCAATTAACAAGTAGGTTTCTTACCCTGACCATTCACAAATTTCTCAAGCCTGTTGAAGTCATCATCATCAAAGTATGGACCCACAGGGTTTTTTTTAAGTTCAAGTCTTTTTTTAACAGCATCGGTGTCCCAGTTCATGCCTTCATCACTAGTAACACGCTTTTGTTGTACTAATGGATGCTTATCAACAGTCTCAGAAGCACTATCGCAAAATGTGTTTTTCTCTTTCGGATTTTCAAGCATTGTTCGCATAGGCTCTACAAAGTCAGGGTCTATAATAGAAATTGGTTTCAGCACATTCTTCTTTTTACAAATCTTTTTTGAGTCAGTTCTTACCTTTTTCCGACTCACATCATGGGCTGCAACACTGCACTCAGCTGAGTTTCTTGCCCGTTTCATACTGGTATTTCGCTTTTTAATAGTGCTTCCATAGCTAAAATCAGGTAGCCTGCGCCTTATCCTGCATTTTCTTGTTTTGATTCGTCTGTACATGGAGCACTGTGTTAGTACTGACGAATATGAACCCATGTTCTGTATTGCAGCCAACTGTTTTTTCAATTTCTTGTTCTCTTCAATTAGTGTATCTATTTGTATCCGTGTAGCCTCCAAATCATTATCAGCAATAATCAATGACTCTGTCAGTACATCCACTTTTATTTCAGCCGTTTCACATCTAATGTCCATTTCACTCATTCCAGACTGCGGGTTGTTCTTTTCCGCTGCACTGTCGTTCATCCCATTTGTTGCAATCACACGTGGGCTGACATCCGGGGAAAACTTGGATGCTGAGGAATAAAAATCTTGTGTTGCAATGAGTTGCCAATTTGGAGCATCAAATTCGACAAGTTTAGTTGCTGGACTATGTGAATTGGCGTGGTTTTCATCCTCCTTATTGACAGCGTTTCCATGTATATCATCCAGTTTTATGGGTACATTCTCATCATCCGCGTGTGCATAAAGCACCATCTCATGGTTCACATGTGACTGCAAGTTAAATCAATATACAATGTCACTTGAATCGAATGATTTTTATATAATGATAATAAAAAAATTGTTATACCTTCATAGTGGCAAGATCTGTTACTATAAGCTTTTTCATGGAAATCTGTCATGCTCCACCTTAAAAAGCTCGGGCATATGTTTTCCCTTCCAGCAATTTTGTTACACAGTCTCATTTTATTGCAAGCCCAAAACTGTTTCACAACCATATTAATAATAACACATTAAATTAACTATATATATACACACAAAAATTGTTTCAATATAAAGTGACTTACCAATAATGCAACCACACAACCGTTAACTGAACTCGGGTTGACTGCCCTGTGAAGTGAACTGAACAGACAGTCAAAAGTAGCCGCTGCCCAATTGTAGCCACCTATTTGATCAAGGTCTTCGCATAATTTGACAATGGTCCATGAAACATGTGTTGCTGTGTTGGAGAATAATAGAGAGTTGCAGATGTATAGGCATACCAATCTTACAAAATCTTTTTTGCTTTCTTTTGTATCCCCCGCAACCGATTTAATAAGTGCGCCCTCAACGTCACTTTTTGTAACCCGATCCTTTTGAACGCAAAAATACCTTGTCATAAATGTAGTGTGTTTCACTCTCACACCTTTCATACCAGTATGCTTAAGTGTGTAACCCATATTAGGCAAGCCAAGAATTGCAGCTATATCACTTGGTGTGAACCTCGCATAAATGTCCCCAAACACAAAGAACTTCATATCTTTATTGTACTGAATTACTATTCTAGCAACATCTGTGTCAATTTTTTTGCAAAACTCACTTGTAACATGACCATCACGATATGCCTTAAACAAGTTCCAAAATGGTGTTTTTTTCATCTCTTCATCATGCCCACCTTGAATAAATCCTTCTATTCTTGGGTGCAACCTAGCAAAATGAAGAAGGCTCGAACGATACCTCATAGTTTCCTGTACCTATCCAAAAAAGAAACATTTAAATTCTTGCACAAATCTTCATCACAATCTTGTGTCCAACTCCCACATGTATTTATGTAACATATTAGTAAGGGAACAATATAGTAACATTAAAAAGTTTAAGAAATTTTTCAAGATGTTGAGAATATGCCTAAAATGTACATTCAGAACCCCATCGTTTATCAAAATTTTCAAGCTGGTGAAAGGGCCATACACACTTATGAATGTTAGTAAAATGATCTTGGGACAATCTGTGTTCAGAATCTACCCCATGACAATATAGTTTGTACCCTTCCAACTCAATGTTAATAAAATGAATTCATACTCCCAACACTGAAAATGTATCCGCGCCTATTCAGCCCCAACTCAACAAATATTCCATTATTCCCCATGCCAATCTATAAGTATTGAATTGCACCCCATGCCAACTCATTTGTACCCTTGCCAACTGCTTGTTAATATGTCATAGTTTGTACCCCGGCCAAAATCTATACCAACTAGTTTGTACCCCTGCTTGTCAATATGTCATAGTTTGTACCCCTGCCAAACTGCTTATTAATATCTCATAGTTTGTACCCCCTGCCAAAATCTATACCACCTAGTTTGCACCCCTGCTAGTCAATATCTCATAGTTTGTACCCCTGCCAATTGCTTGTTAATATCTCATAGTTTGTACCCCCTGCCAAAATCTATACCAACTAGTTTGTACCCCAACTCAACAACAATTGCATTACTCCCCATGCCAACTGGTTTGTACCCCTGCATACCAGTGCTGAAACTCTACAAGTGTTGGATTGTACCCCATGCCACCTAGTTCGTACCCATTCTTGTCAATGTTAGTAAAATGAATTCACACTCCCAACATTTAAGAATGTATCCGCACCTAGATATTACCCCAACTCAACAAAATATTGCATTATACCCCATGCCAACTCGTTTGTACCCCATCCTAGAGTCTATTACTGTTCAAATATTCACTCAAAACCACATATATCATGGACCACTGTAAAACACGAATACAATGCAATTGAATTGAATTGTACTCAAAATTATCATTCAAACATTTCGACAAACACTTGGTATACACTAGAAAAAACACTGCAAAACAATAAGGGACATGCTGAAATCATTGAAGTTCCAATACCTGGAATTTTAGCTCGTAAGGGTCGTTGATTCAACAAGTTCCCCTGCCAAAAACTGCGCTCCTTCGAACACTTGCGGATAAAATATGATTTTGACCCAAATCTTGCCGAAAATTGAAATTGAGGATTCATATCAAAAATAATAATGATGAATTTGAAAATTTGAGTGAGATTATTGTGGAATTTGCGTTTACGAAAATAAAAAACTGAACGAAATCAAATGAGCGTGATTATTTGGTGGAACGGATGCGTTAATTCAGTTCGGTAAGCATAAGAGGCGTTGAAGGCATAAGAGTCCTGAAATAAAACACAGCATGGGATAAAAAATGCAATAATTAACTATTTTAGTAAAATAAAAAGAAAGCTGACATGGAAATATATTGATAGTAAATGCTGATGTGGACAAATTATAGGGACTTTAATCAAAAAGAAAAAAACAATAAGGTTTTAGTCAAAAATCTATACCAACTAAGGACCGAATACAAAGTGTCCATTTTTTTAATAATGTTTCTTACGTCACACATACTGTGTCATTTGATAATTTTTAAAGAAACATGAGAGAGTTACAAATTTGGATAAAATATTTTTTTTCCTGCTTAATGGTGTATTTAGGTTGATGATGACAATTGAGAAAAATTTGCACGATTTTGTTTTTTTTCATCTCTCTCCTCATACTAAGGAGAAAGACTGGAAGAAAAAAAAGCGTGTCTATAAAAAATGATCGATGATAGAGAGAAATCAAAAGTTCCACATACAGTAAGTAGCATTGTAGTTAGGGGTGTGATATCCACACACCCCATTTTACTTCTCACACACCCTTCTAATTTTCGGCCGTCGGATCGGATGAATTGAAGAAGATCAACGGATAGAAATTAACAAGGGTGTGTGAGAAGTAATTTGGGGTGTGTGGATAGCACACCCCTTGTAGTTAATGCAATTAATAGTACATTGATATTAGATGCATGTATGAATATGAAGTTATGGTATGCCATTCTACATACAATTTATCAATTGGCAAATACATTTCGTCCAGTTACTCTTTTTTTTTGTCGCTCCATATTTTTCTCTAAAAATACTACTCTTATCATATTTGTACTTTTTTTTAATAGAGATGAGATTCATATATGTCAGTGTATTCTACTTCTATTAAAAAGATGAACAAGTGTAATATAAAAAATGTAGTAAGTGTAGCAGTACTCTTCTCTCTCAGACCATTTTATCATCATTTACAGACTGTTAATGGATATATGAGCTATCCACTCATGAGAAAGGAGCAAGAGGGTGGCAATGTGACAGTGTTGAGATTTAATCATGAAAATTACATGAATATAGGCAATAACAACTTATTTTGTGTGACATGCGTCCAATTTCTATTTTGTTAGAGGCTGTCTTAAGTTCAAATTTCATGAATGAAACTCTCCAAAAAATCGGGCTCTCCATCTACCCTCTGTCAATTCAAGTTTTTAGCACAATGTTTTATAATGTTGACACGAAAAATTAACGTTAAACCGTAAAATGACAGAGAATACATAGAAAGTCTCACTTTGAGAGAGTGCTCTTAATATTTCTCATTACCAAAACTCATCGAACATACAATACATAACCAGGACATGTGACGAGGAGTTTCGGTGATTAGTTTATCAAAAAAATAATTTAAGGGGTCAAATTTAACTGGAATAATAACCGAGGGGGTCAAATCGCAATTTACTCTAATTTGAAACATTAATGAGTGAAACTAAACTGAGAAGCCGAAGAGAGTAATAAGGACAAACAGAGTAGTGAGCTTCAGAAAGAAAAAAACAAAAGAGAGGGGAAGAAAATGGGAAGAGAAAAACAAGTACCGATACCCACAGCTTTTATGGCTGGTTTGGTATTGCTGTGCTTTGAAAAAGCTGCTTCTGCTGTGTTGTGAGAATAAACAGCTGTGAAATAAAACAGCAGAGTGTTTGGTAAATTTTTTTGTAAAAGTGCTTTTGAAAAAAAAAAAGCAGTATTATAATGTTTGGTAAACTTTTATGTAAAACAGATATGAAAAAAAACTGATTTTTCAAAGTTGGGTTTTGTAGTTTTGTGTTTTTGGTTTTTTTTCACCCAAAACTATATAAAAAAAGCTGAAGCTGAATGTTTACCAAACACAAAAAAGCTCACAGCTTTTTTTTATACCTACTTTCTTCAGAATCAGCTCAGTACCAAACCGGGCCTTAATCTCTCACACACCACTCCATAGAAACAAATACTATTTAGACTTTTTTTTTTTTTCGAATATATAACTCACACCTAAGCAAATCCCACTTCGCTTTCATCTCTCTCTCTCTCTCTCTTTAAAATCTATCAAACCTTACTGCATTGTCCTCCTCTTCCTTCCTCTCTCAGAACTTGGAAGGAAAATGGCTAAAATCTGAGAGCAGCTGCATTTAGCTTCAAACCACGTAAGTAATTAAGTTATAAACTCTCAAATTTTCCACTCTCTTAGTATTAGATGTTGCATTAAAAAGCTTCTAGCTTTGTTAACTTCTACTTTTACTTCTCTGCTTGTCTTTTTTTTTTTCAATGAGTTTTTATTTTGGTTTGTCAAAGTGCATGTATGTGTGAGAAATAAAGTCAGAATTTTTTACCTGCATTTTCAGTTTTAGGCCCCTTGATTCTATATTTTGCTGTTCTGCTTCTGTGTGATATAATCTGGGTTTTCTCAGTAATCCTGTTTGGTTGCTGAGAAAGGGAAGGAAAATAGTTGAACCATGCACCTCACATTTTACAAATATTTAATTATCTGGACTTATATTAAAATGTTACATTTTCCTGCATTTTCTTGATCACCAAACAGATCTCACAAAGCCCAAATCCCAGTTAGACTTTTTGTACTTTCCTGACTGATTAGGTGGTGAATATTCAATAAAAAGATCATGTGTATTAAGCGAGCTTTTTGGATCTCATTAGGGTTGCTTTATTTTTTATGCTTAATTACTTTATTTAATTTGTGTTTAACATCCTACTTGTGCACATGCTTGTGCTAAAAAGTTGCTGACTTTGTTGCTTTCCCAATCCAATCCATATGACTTGTTTAATTTAATTCCCACTTTTTGTATTTTGCAAGTTAGCAGATTTTAATTGCCAACAATGAGTTTTGGGATTGATTAAATCGTTTTAGTTTAATCTTTCTGCCAGTGATTAAAATTCTTAGTCCAGTAAAATATGCGGAAGCAGTTAAAACAAGATCTTCTACACTCTGTCAGAGTGTGTTTTTGCTTATTTTTGCGCCATAGATTCTGCCTTTCGACAAGCTGAGCGTTTTGGTTCCGAAAACATGATAGTTTACATCTTGGTTTCTTGCCTTTATTCGTACAGTGCTTGCAATTACACATCTATATCAGTGTCTAAATTTATATTGTTCCTTTCTCTGTAGGTACCCGTAGTTTTTTATTTTGTTCTGTTACTATGATGAACAATCTTAAGCTCGGGGTAGATGTAGTTGGCGCGCACAATCTTTTGCCTAAAGATGGGAAAGGTTCATCCAATGCTTTTGTGGAGCTTTACTTTGATGGTCAAAGGTTCCGCACCACTATCAAAGAAAAGGATCTAAACCCCGTTTGGAACGAGAGCTTCTATTTCAACATTTCTGATCCTTCCAACCTGCATTATCTTACACTAGAGGCCTATGTCTACAATAATGTCAAAGCTACCTACTCCAGGTCCTTCCTTGGAAAGATTAGCCTCACTGGAAACTCATTTGTCCCCTATTCAGATGCTGTTGTCTTGCATTACCCTTTGGAAAAGCGCAGCATCTTTTCCCGTGTAAGAGGAGAGCTTGGCCTCAAGGTGTATGTTACTGATGACCCGTCAATCAGGTCTTCCACTCCAGTCCCTAATGCCGAATCCCTCTCAAATGCGGATCCAAGTGCAGCTCATGGACACACAGAAGGAGTTCCAAATCCTGTCATGAACGCTTCGCAAAATGAGAGAGCTGGGACCAGACACAGCTTTCATCATCTTCCTCATCCAAGTCATGACGAACAACATCAGCATCATGCTTCTTCTGCACCGGATGAGCATTATGTGCCCAAGTACGAATCTGATCAAATGAAACAGGAACAACCGCAGCCTGCAAAGCTGGTTCGCATGCACTCTGCTGCATCATCACAATCGGTTGATTTTGCACTAAAAGAGACTAGCCCTTACCTTGGAGGTGGAAGAGTTGTTGGTGGCCGTGTTATACACGGAGACAAGACTGCAAGCACCTATGATCTCGTGGAACGCATGTATTTTTTATACGTAAGGGTTGTTAAGGCTCGTGAGCTTCCTGCCATGGATATCACAGGGAGTCTTGATCCGTATGTTGAAGTCAGAATTGGAAACTACAGAGGGATTACAAAGCACTTTGAGAAGCAGCAAAATCCTACATGGAATCAGGTTTTTGCCTTCTCAAAGGATCGAATGCAAGCATCTGTATTAGAAGTTGTGATTAAGGACAAGGATCTAATTAAAGATGATTTTGTGGGGCTTGTAAGATTCGACATCAATGAGGTGCCGATGAGAGTCCCACCAGATAGTCCTCTGGCTCCAGAATGGTACCGGCTTGAGGACAAGAAGGGAGAAAAGATTAAGAGTGAGCTGATGCTCGCAGTCTGGATTGGAACACAAGCAGATGAGGCCTTTTCTGATGCATGGCATTCTGATGCAGCTACTCCTGTTGATAGCACACCAGCTGCCTCCACGCTAATACGTTCGAAGGTCTATCATGCACCGAGGTTGTGGTATGTGCGTGTCAATGTTATCGAGGCACAAGACCTTTTTGCAGCAGAGAAGAATCGCTTTCCAGAATCATATGTCAAGGTACAGCTTGGAAATCAGGTTTTGAAAACAAAGACACTTCAGGCTCGGAATCTAAACCCCCTTTGGAATGAAGATCTTTTGTTTGTTGCTTCTGAACCCTTTGAAGATCATCTTATCATTTCAGTTGAGGATCGTGTGGGCCCTGGAAGAGATGAAATCATTGGGAGAGTCATATTACCGCTGAATGCTGTAGATAGGCGCGCTGATGATCGTATGATCCATTCCCGATGGTTTAATCTGGAAAAGCCAGTTGCTGTTGACATAGATCAGTTGAAAAGGGACAAGTTCTCAAGCCGCCTTCATCTTCGAGTTTGTCTTGATGGAGGTTATCATGTTCTTGATGAATCAACTCATTACAGTAGTGATTTACGCCCTACAGCAAAGCAGCTCTGGAGGCCATCGATTGGGGTACTAGAGCTCGGAATCTTGAATGCATCAGGGCTTCACCCAATGAAAACACGCAATGAAAAGGGCACATCAGATACATACTGTGTGGCAAAGTATGGTCATAAATGGGTCCGGACAAGAACCCTCGTTGATAACCTGAGTCCAAAATACAATGAGCAGTACACTTGGGAAGTATTTGACCCTGCTACAGTTCTTACTGTAGGTGTATTCGACAACAGTCAGCTCGGGGATAAGGATTCCCATGGTAACAAGGACCTGAAGATTGGGAAGGTTCGTGTTCGTATCTCAACACTTGAATCAGGACGTATATACACACACTCTTATCCCCTGCTGGTTCTTCACCCAACTGGTGTTAAGAAGATGGGGGAGCTGCATTTGGCAATTCGGTTTTCATGCACTTCTTTTGTAAACATGATGTTCGTATACTCAAAACCGCTGCTGCCAAAGATGCATTATGTGAGGCCCTTCAACATTATGCAGCTTGACATGTTACGTCACCAGGCTGTCAACATAGTTGCAGCAAGGCTAGGCCGAGCGGAGCCACCACTTAGGAAGGAAGTGGTGGAATACATGTCTGACGTGGACTCGCATCTTTGGAGTATGAGGCGGAGCAAAGCAAATTTCTTCAGGCTAATGACGGTTTTCTCAGGAGTATTTGCTGTAGGCAAATGGTTTACTGATACGTGCATGTGGAAGAATCCTATCACAACAGTGCTTGTTCATGTTCTCTTCCTTATGCTTGTTTGCTTCCCGGAATTAATTCTGCCCACAGTGTTTCTTTACATGTTTCTGATAGGGATATGGAACTTCCGCTACAGGCCCAGATATCCTCCCCACATGAACACAAAGATCTCACAAGCCGAGTTAGTGCACCCCGATGAGCTAGATGAGGAGTTCGACACATTCCCAACAAGCAAGAACCCAGAGCTGGTGAGAATGAGGTATGATCGCCTAAGGAGCGTAGCTGGTAGAATTCAGACTGTTGCTGGTGATGTAGCTACCCAAGGGGAGCGGTTTCAGGCACTGTTAAGCTGGCGAGATCCACGCGCTTCAGCACTTTTTGTCACATTCTGCCTCATAGCTGCCTTGGTGATGTACGTTACACCGTTCCAGGTAGTGGCAGCATTGGCAGGGTTCTTTATGATGAGGCATCCGAGATTTCGCAATAGGCTACCATCCGCACCCATCAATTTCTTCCGCAGGCTGCCTTCGAGGACCGACAGTATGTTGTAAAGGCTCGTTTAGATGTGCTTTTAAAATGAATGAAAGCGTTTTTAGAGAAAATATTTTTTAGTTCCAAAAGCACTTAAAGTGCTTTCTGCAAGAAGCACCAGTTATGTGCTTCTTCCAGGACGCATTTAAGTGCTTTTCAAGAATTACTTGCATTTTTACTAAGGATTGGTTCCAAAAACATTTTCACCAAAAGCGTTTTCAGTCATTTTAAAAGCACATCCAAACGAGCTCTAAAGCTCAAATGTTTGTTGCTGCTGGGATCATTTTATTGACTTTAATTGCTGAACAACGAACGTCATGTTTGTTGACATTGTTGTTCTTCTTCCTGTTTCTTGCCTCATTTCCGTCACTAGTGAGATGATGTGGGAACATGAATAAGTAAAATAAAATTTCAAGAAAATTCTTGCATTCTCTATTATTTGTCTACTAAAAACACTAACGATAATATCATTTTTCGATCACATTGTAATCACATATTTGAACGTTGTGAATTCAACCTGATCGTTAGTCCCGCTGTATAAAGGTTTGTGTTCAATAAGAACATTAATTTTTTATCACACTGTAAATCACATCTTTGAATGAGCTGAGTTCAAAGTGATTGTTAATCCCGCCTTTATGTGTAGTGCGGAAGCACACCAACGAGAGGAACGGGTATTGCCGATATTCCCTCCACTTTAGCCATCCGGGAGAAACGGGTATTGCCAATATTTCTCCCACTTTAGCCACCCGGGAGAAATGGGTCTATGGTTTTACTAAAAACCCTCGGCAATTGTGGGAGGTACCATTTCTTATAAAGGAGATCCACCTTGACCACATGCAACCAAATTCCAAATGAGCTCTCTAATTTCAAAGACACGTCTCACGATCCAAATTCAAATAGAGCTCCACCTTTTACTACATGCAACCTGATTCCAAATGAGCTCTCCAACTTCAAAGATTGTGACAGTCACCAATCCACCAAGCACTGCTGGGTTGTTTGGGTTAATATTTGAACTTTGGGCTGCAAGTGTGTGGGAGCCCAAAGCCACCAATTAAAGGAAGGCTTGCCCGAAGCCCAACATCAGGCCCAAAGACAAATTGGCGCATTCTCATTAATGCATAGGCCATATGCCTATGATTTAAATGTCAAGTGATGGAGACTAGCCCACAATTAGCCAAAAAGCACTTTTCAGTGGCAATACAAGTAAAAAGCTGATGACTCACTACCCTTCAATTGCTTTCGGGCAAGAGCAAAGCTACAACAGTCGGGCTAATCTGCCTATAAAAGGAGGAGGCCCCGGAGACAAGGACACTCAACCAATCAAAAACTCTGCTCTCAAGCCAGATTTGCATCCAAAAGCTGTAATTAGCCCATATCTCAATCATTTTCAGGATCATTCCCCCACAAAGCCATCTTTTGTCTAGTTTAAAAGCTCTACTATCACCCCTAGACCCTAGTGGCGTAGTATCGATTTCCTCGTGTAAACTTGTTTACCATCCATCCCTTCTTAGCATATAAACCCTGTAAACTCAAAAGAGAAGTGATTGCAAGAAGTTCAACCTTGCCCGACAAGGTGAAATCTTGCTCAAAGCTCTTTGTTTGTTTTGTAAGTTAATAGATCTACTGCTTAATGTATTCTCCAGCATGTATTCAAGTCATATCCATATGTTTTTCTACTTTAAGATTCTCATTTGTGCTTAGATCTGGTCACCTTAATGAACATGCCTTTATTTAAAACCAATCAAGAACCGAGTAGATGACTTAAGGGGATCTGGACTCCCCTCCCTTGAACATACAAGACTATGAACTGAAAGTCCTTGGTCACAAGGCAAGAAAAAGAACTTAATGTGGACTTAACCCATCTACGACAATCCTTTGATAACAAGAAGTCTAAGTAACTTGGGGCGTAAGTAATCGACTAAAACACACTTGTTCTACATCTGCTATATTAAGATAGCAGTGGAAAGCCTAGCACTTGGTTAGTTTTGATTGTGAGCCTCAAGGCCTACACCTAAGGCCCTACAAAGGCACCTTTCAAAGCTAACTCTATCCTTTTCTTGCAGTACATCAGCAAGTAAGAGCCCGACTACACATCCAAAGTGCCAATCCCTTGAGGAGCTATGCTGAGACCCGATGAGCCATCTCCAGAGAATTCTTCGCTCGAACATGGGTTCTGATACCAATTGTAGCTCTCTAACTTCAAAGATTGTGACAGTCACCAATCCACCAAATGAGCTCTCTACCTTCAAAGACACTTCTCACAATCCAAATTCAAATAGAGCTTTACCTTGACCACATGCAACCAAATTCCAAATGAGCTCTCCAACTTCAAAGATTGTGACACTCACCAATCCACCGAGCGTTGCTTGGCTCTGATACCAATTGTAGCTCTCCAACTTCAAAGATCGTGACAGTCATCAATCCACCAAGCCTTGTTGGGCTCTGATACCAATTGTTGTGCAGAAGCACACCAATGGGTCCCACATACATGAGTTGGTATAGCCGACATTCCCCCCACTTTAACCACCTGAGAGAAACAGGTATGAAGTTTCACCAAAAGACCTCTACAATAAGTGTGTGATACCATTCCTTATAAAGGACTAGATTCTCCTTTCACTAGCCGATGTGGGAATCTCAATCAGTGCCGGTCCTGTGTGAGACTCAAACAGAGGCCCTTACATGGTCTAAAATTTTGATTGCTATATTTTCTTTTTATTGTGTATAAATTGATATAACTCAAAATAAAAAAATTAAAAAAGAAAGAATGAAGCATGGTGTGGTGTCTATGACTTAAGGATGTGAGCAGAATTGCACTAAATTTTTCTTTTTGATGTATATAAATAGATGACTAGATAATTTTCCAATGAAATTAAAATAGTAGATGACCTTTAAATAGTGACAAAAAAAAATAAACGATTAAATGATATCATATAAGAAAATGGAGGGCTTTTCAAAGATTATGTCTTTAGACTTTTAAGGATTTTAATTTATTATGACAAAAAATATGAGCTAGTTAACTGGAAGAACCAGAGCCTTCCCACTCCACTAGGACGGATTTGTTAGTTATGTTCACGTTTTTAAACAATTAATATACAAAGGTTATTAAAAGGGATACTTTAGATGCGGTCCTTAATCTTTAACATTCTTTAATTAAAATTTTAATGGTATTCAAAGTTTGATCAAAATCCCTTGACTTTGTACACCTCATTATATTATAATATTTATATTTTTTTTTATAGTTTTGACAATAATTGTTTGATATTTTATGAGATTTATAATTGACACACCCCAATCCTAGAATCAAGGCATGCTGGCCGTCACGTGAGCGTGACGTAATCATAAGTGCGGTGCGGAAGCAAGATAAACGAATTACGAAAGAATAAAAACCAACTACTAGCAAGAACAACCAAATAGCATGCTAGAGTGAGTTAAAGTGTGAGTGCACACATAAACAGAGCTTCAGCAATAGGTGCAGTCAAGTAGGACTATAATTAAGTTACAACACCCGCACGTGAGTCCTACATTAGGGAAGTCTGTCAGAATGCTGTAGAAGTCCTCGTCACCAACTGCTAACTAGAACCTGGAGGGGCGCAAAACAAAATTGAGTGGGTCAGTAAAACAAAGCTTTTCGAAAACCTTTCATTTAAAACATTTCTAACCCCTCGCTGTAAAACATGTATACTTTCCCAGAAAATAGCATAATAGCATAATACTTTTCACAAATCTCAAAATCATCAATCTTTCTTAAAAACCAGAAAGTATGCCATGTTAAAAACTTTCAAAAACAGAATGAATGATGCATCAATGTAACAGGTGAAACGATGAATTAACCGAAGACCCTGCAGTTGGTCCTGTAAGGTTAATTCTATAGCTCAACATCCAATCCAACCGGAGTCACCTCGGTGACCTGTACGGCACTACACTGCAGATAAGTCGGAACTACCTGAAGTAGTCTGTACGACATGAATGGTGTAATAATACGCTCTAGTGCTTCTCTCGTCAATCATCTGTGTACACAATCTAAGGTCACCTATCAGTCGGAACCCTCTCATGGTCTGTTCGACATGTCGGAACCCTCACATGGTCTGTACGACATGCACCTACTTGGATCCAAGGTGAGCGTGCGGTGCGAGGTGAATAATATAAGCACTTGTTGGAAGTATGCCCACAAAGCCACTCATTTCATGTAATAGCTTTTTGGAATACTTAATATGTTAAACTTTTATATGTTTAACGGAAGGGCAATACTTATTGTTAATCACTATTTATTGAATCATGTGTTTAATCAATAAGAGAATCCAAGGGATGTATTTGACATAAGAGATAAGTGATCTAATGAGTTAGATTAAGGAGACCTTTCTCTTATGTTCATTCCTAAAACGTTCCTAGCCATAGGATTGCCAATTGGGCATTGACAATCCGCTAAGGTTAGTATGTGTTATGTTGACTCAAACGTGAGTATGAACTAGTCTCAAGTCATTTGGTGTTGGACACTAAGACAAACACATAGGTGCTCGAAAGAGTAATCGAGTACACTGAACTGCGATTAATGAGAGTTCAAACATACATGTCATGTACGAACTCTAAGGTTACAATATGCAAAGTAGTCCTTAGACCTGAGGCATCATAGATGTCTAATGGTTAGGTCCTTGATCTTTGATCATGACAAAGGCATTCCCTCGGATTGTCCACGGCATTGTTGGGGTCATGTGATCTAGTCATGTAGGCATATGAATGCACAACAAGGCATCTCTAACCTTCCATGGTGGAAGGAGTATACTCTAAAATATGATTCTAAAGTCTTTGGCCAAAGCAAATGAATATGACTAAGGAAGATGTTCCAAATCATATTCAAGGGAATCATATAAGAAAGTATCACATTGGATAGTAGACATGAAACAAACTATCACTTAAAACAATGTGGTTAAGAGTATTGTATTAGAGAAGGACCGTATTGCATTGTAATTGTAACTGGATAGGTTCTCCAACCAATTCTACTTAGCTTGGGTAACCATGACATACTGCTAGGTGTCACTCATGGTTTGTGGAAGCCCTATTGATTAGCAAACACTAATCATCAAAAAGGGAGAATTGAAATGTGGTTTCAATTCACAATCGATAGTTAAGAGTAACATCGCCCACTGCCTCGCTAATTGGAACCTAATGGATCGCACACCAAATAAGGATATATGTGAAGCAATTAAATGAAATGGATAAGCAATTAAATGGTTTAATTGAAGAATGGTCAAGATTAATTAATTAGTTAATTAATTATACGAAATGTTCGTATTGGGCTTTTAAGTTGGTTTTAGGGCTTCGGGGCCCAAAAGTGTTTTGGTCCACAAGGCCCATTATGTTTAAGTTGTATGACAACTAAAACAAAATGGGCAATAAGCCCAATAACCATATAGGCCAACCATTTAGGGTGAGGGTATGCAAGTTTGCTTAATTGCAAGTTTGCCACTCACCTAAGAAATGAAGTATAAATTCATCTTTATAGCTTTGTTTTCAATTAGGGTTTTCTAAGCTACTTGGGGATAGTTATCTAGCAAATTTACTTCCCTAAGTGATCCATTTTTCATTCTCACAAATTACATCCTTGGTGAAGAGACATAGAGACATCAAACTTTTGGTGTTTTGGAGAACTAATCCTAAAATCCTCAAAGAAGCAAAGGAGCACTAAAAGGAAGGAAATCACAAGGAAGATCCAAGGAGCAAGGAGGTGACTTGAAGGCCCTCCACTTGGGTGAATCCCTTGTGTAATCAAGGATGAGCTTCAAGGGTAAAGAATCTCTAAATTCTTCATATTCTTTAATGTTGTTAAAGAGTCTTTTGATTCACCATATACTAGGCTTTGAAAGTCATGGGTTTCATGAATTGTTTTTGGATGCATGCCTACTTTAAAGAGTTAATTGTTAGCATATGTATTCAAATGTTCATACATGTTCTTAGCTAGGACAAAATTTTTCCTTCAAGTGGTATCAAGAGCCTAGGTCTAGTGTATGGTGGATCCTTTTGGGTTTTGTGATTTTCATGTTTTATGATTTAAATGTTGTAAATGTTACAAGCTTTGTTCTTGCTTTGAATATAAATTTTGCTAGAAAATTTTGCATCTCAAATGTTGTAGATGTATTTCATTTAAGCATGAATATTGGAACTAAAATTTGGTGCCATGTATTTTGAGTTTTCATAAGTGTTCTTCAATGTTCTTGGAGTTCTTGCCAAGAACAAAAAGTTTTGAAGTTTTGATTCAAAAAGTTTTATGTTTTTACATAAAATTTTGATTTAATTTTAGTGGGTGATGGTTAATGATTAAGTAATTTTAATGGGAGACAAACTTTGTTTTAAAGAATGACATAAATCATTTCTTACAAAATTTTATTTCATCTTTACCTCACCTAACATAACCCACTTACAAAACTTTGTATAAAATTTGAATTTTACCAATAAAAACCACTTATGGCTGGCCACCCTATTAAATAGGGTATTTTTGGGTGTTTTGTGCACTTACATAAAGTTTTGATACTTTTGTGTATTTGCATTTTGGCCCAAAAGTTTACGTTTTTACGTTAAGGTCCAAAAACTTTAAAGGACAAATTGTTTTGCTCCTTTAATGATGTTTTTGACATTATTAAAAATGTTTGGGTTCTAAGTTGTAATTACATGAAGTTGTGGACTCTTGTGTTTTTACAAAGTGACCCCAAAAGTTTTTGTTTTTAGAAAATGGCCCAAATTAGATGAGAACAAAATGGTTTGTCTCTTTAAATGAGAATTGGATTTTCATTTTATTTAGTTTCATTTAAATCAATTCTATGGATCCGAAAACCAATTGTTTTAAAGTTGTTTTCTTAATTAAATGTGTTTGATTAAGAGAAGGGTGATTATGAACCAAATGCCTGGATAATTGAGCTATGTGATTGGCCGCTTTACATTATGAATGTTTGGGCTTGGTAGTGTAGATTTGAATGTAATTTGATTAGTTCAAGATTGTTGTAAATGGACATAAGTCCATCATTTATGTTGTAAAAGGGCATAAGCCCTTATTATTATTTCATGTATTCCTTTTGTTTAAATGTATGCAAAATGGCATAGTTGGGTCCAACGCCCAATAGGAAATAACGGTTTAATTGGATTAAACGCGTAACTAAAATCAACAACTACATACCTTAGACCCAAGGTCCAACACAAGGCTCGTGTTGGATCAAATCAAACGGTTCAGAATCATCCTAAAACCTAATATGACTATATAGTCCATATGAGGATGCAAGGCATTCGTTAGTAGTTCCATATAGTCTCGCTTGTTTCAACGAAACAGTGGGAGTATTATATACTACTAATTCATATAAACTTGGACCAATGGTTGTGATAGGCCCAAGTTCTTTTAATGTGATTAAAATGTTTTGATGTAGCCCAACGCTATTCCCTCAAACAAATATTTAAGTTGATAAGCGAGAGATGTTTAGAATATCTCTTCGTAGGCCTTCCACCGTGGTGGGTTCCAAGCGTTTGTGACTCATGCACCGGCTTCACCCTATCATGGGGGAGTACAAAGCATGTGCTTATATCCAGGAGGAATCCATATACATATGATGAGGTGAGTGTAGGCAACGAGGATAGCCAACATCGTATCATCGTGAGGCTATTCTTGAACCCCTTCACGAACTAAGCATGGTGGGAATAACTTAAACTAAGTGCAATGGTGCCAACATCGTATCATCGTGAGGCAACATTCTCTAGAGGCCAAACGAGATGGGTAATTACAAAAGGTTGTAAATGAATAATGCGTTATTCTCTCATCATTATTTTTGCTAGCCAACATCGTATCATCGTGAGGTGGGCTTGGTAATGGTGAGTCTCCCATAACCCACTAAGAGTTCAATATAACTCTCGAATTCTATTGAGGGATGTGGAATTTGCCAAAAATGGTGGGTGATACTATTTGATTAAAAGACCCAATCAAAATAGTTTTAAACAACAATGCTAATTCGATTTCTGTTATGTTATGTAGTGAACGACATGCCTAAAATTATACCCACCATTATACTTGACAAAAAGGGCCTAAAGGGCCAACGTTTCCTTGCTTGGTATCGCCACATTGAGAATGTCTCAAAGGTGAAAGACATATTGTATGTACTTAAGCAATCCCCTCCTCATGTACCTCCTACGAAACTAGCTTCAAAGGAGGAGTGTCAAAATTATGTTAGACACTATGAGGATGACTAACAAGCCAAATGCTTAATCCTCACTTCACTTAGTGAGGAGCTTATGAAGCTACATAAGCACATGGACACTTCTTGTGCCATGGTTGAAAGTTTGCATAAGATGCATGACATTGAGACTAGTAATGTACGATTCTCAAATATTTGTAGTCTAATGAATGCCAAAATGGCAAAGGGGACATCGGTCCATAAACATGGACAAAAGATGGAAAGGATCTTTCAAGATCTTCAAAGTTTAGGAACTTCCATCGATGGGAAAATGGCCCAAGACTTTTTCCTTGCATCTCTCTCGGATGATTTCACTAAGTTTATCGTAAACTATAAAGTGAATAGATTCGATCATTCTTTGAAAGAGATGATTGACATGTGCTGTAAATTTGAAAAAGGTTTCAAAAGGGACAGTGGGAGTGAGAATGCAATAATAAGGAAAAGGTTACATAAGAAGAAGGCAAAGAAATCCAAGGGAACATGCTTTCATTGTGGAAAGGATGAACGTTGGAAGAAGAAATACAGGGTGCGCATTGCGAGCCTTATGACAAGGACTTTTGAAGAGACTATTTCTGTCATAGAGAGTGCTTTTACAGTGGGCTCCAATTCCTGGATATTTGATTCAGGCGCTAGTCAACATATCTGTAATACGTTGCAGGGACTAACAGGGAGCAGGTCACTGCGCAATGAGGAGATGGTTGTGCGAGTTGGGAACGGCACTAAAATCTCTGCAAAAGCAATAGGCACCTATATGCTTAACCTACCCTCTGGGGAAGTCCTGGAACTTAAAAATTGTTTATATTTTCCTTCATGTATAAAGAATTTGATTTCCATCTCTAAGCTTTTACGAGATGGGCACTCAGTGTTGTTTGACAAAATGAGTTGCACTTTATACTTGAACGGTCGTATTATCTCTCATGGTAATATGATAGAGGGACTTTTTCACCTAGAGACGAATAGTGGGATGCACTGTATTGAAAGCGGGAATACCTCAAAACCCAAAAGGGCTAGAGAAGAAGTTAACCAAGAAAAGATGTGGCATCTTAAACTTGGACATGTGAACCTTGATAAGACTCGCAAGATGTCGAAAGACGGATATTTCCGCCCATTAGGTAATGACCGGATGGGTACTTATGAAAGTTGCTTGAAAGGGAAGATGACCAAATCTCCATTTACTGGAAAAGGAGAGCGTGCCACTGAAATTCTAGGGTTAATCCACACTGACGTATGTGGACCTATGTCTACTACGTCGAGAGAAGGCTTCTCATACTATATCACATTCACCGACGATCACTCTCGGTTTGGCTATGTATATCTTATGAAGTACAAGTCAGAATCCTTTGAAAGGTTCAAAGAATTCAAGAATGAAGTTGAGAAGCAAACTGGGAAACAGATAAAAATCCTAAGATCGGATCGAGGGGGTGAATATCTGAGTAATGAGTTCCTAGATTATCTCAAAGAGTGGAATAATATCACAGTGGACTCCACCGGGAACTCCACAACTTAATGGAGTTTCTGAAAGGAGAAATCGAACCTTGATGAACATGGTTCGTTCTATGATGAGTTCCGCTGATCTACCAGTAACATTCTGGGGATACGCTCTATATACAGCAGCTTACTTGCTTAATAGAGTACCTTCCAAATCAGTTTCACAAACACCCTATGAGATATGGCATGGAAGAAAGCCAAGTCTTAATCATATTAAGATTTGGGGTTGTGAAGCATATGTCAAGAAGCTTGAGGCTACTAAGCTTGAAGCGAGATCAGTAAGATGCTATTTTGTGGGATATCCTAAAGAAACTATGGGATATGAGTTCTACCATCCTGACGACCAGAAAGTCTTTGTCGCCAGAACTGCTAAGTTTCTAGAGGACGAATTTGTTCTCAAAGGAACTATAAGCAAACAGATGGAAATTAATGAGATTAATAATGAACCACAAACAAGCACTCGACATATTGACAACCCTGTTCCTGAACCCCTAGCTCCACGTAGATCTGAACGGGTTAGTAAGCCACCTATGAGGTTTGGCTTAAATAATGACTTTGATGAATTGTACCTTCTAGGTGACAATGAAACAAAGGAGGACCCTAGAGACTACACTGAAGCAATGTCCGACATTGATTCAAAGAGATGGCAAGAGGCCATGAAATCCGATTCGGATTTTGCTTGCTATAGCTGCGTACCATGATTATGAAATCTGGCAAATGGACGTGAAGACAGCTTTTCTGAACGGCTACCTACAGGAAGAGCTCTATACGACTCAACCCGAAGGTTTCGTGTCCGAGTCTGAAGAGACTAAGGCATGCAAGCTTCAAAGGTCCATTTATGGACTTAAGCAAGCCTCCAGGAGCTGGAACATTCGTTTCGATACTGAAATCAAAACGTTTGGTTTTACTCAAAACGAAGACGACAATTGTGTTTATCAAAAAGTCGTTGGGGATGCAGTAGTATTCATAGTGTTATATGTAGATGACATATTACTATTCGGGAATGACACTGCAGTACTTTCTTCTGTAAAAGTGTGGTTGTCTAAAACCTTCCACATGAAAGATTTAGGAGATGCATCTTATGTACTTGGGATAAAGCTCTATCGTGATAGATCCAGAAAATTAATTGGATTATCCCAATCTATGTACATTGATAAGGTGCTAAGTAGGTTCCAAATGGAAAAATCTAAGAAAGGTTTTCTTCCTGTGAGACATGGAATTCACCTTTCTAAGTCCATGGGACCTAAGACTCCTGAAGAGATACGGCTAAATGAATGAAATTCCTTATGCTTCCGCCATAGGGAGTCTCATGTATGCCATGATATGCACAAGGCCTGATATCGCGTATGCTGTGAGCATTACTAGTCGATATCAATCTAACCCAGGATCAGAACACTGGGCAGCTGTCAAGATGGTCCTTAAGTACTTAAGAAGAACTAAGGACATGTTCCTCGTTTATGGAGGAGCATCAGAGTTGCGAGTGGAAGCTTATACAGACGCAGATTTCCAATCTGACGTCGATGATAGAAGTTCCAACTCCGGATATGTATTCACTCTGAATGGTGGGGCTGTCAGTTGGAAAAGCAAGAAACAAAGTGTAATTGCTGATTCCACGACAGAGGCTGAATATGTCGCTCCAGCTGAAGCCGGCAAAGAAGCGTTCTGGATGAAAAAGTTCATTACTGAACTTGGAGTGGTTCCAACCATCACATCACCAGTAACTTTGTACTGTGATAATAGTGGGGCGATAGCTCAAGCCAAGGAACCCAGGGCTCATCAAAAGAACAAGCATTTTGATAGGCGCTTTAATATCATAAGATGATATGCTGCCGAGGGGAAAGTCAACATCCTCAAAGTTGCTTCAGCCGATAATGTAGCAGATCCACTGACAAAGCCAATGACTCAAATCCAGCTTGATCGTCATATGGATAAGATGAGTATTAGATACATGGGAGGATGGCTTTGAGTGCAAGTGGGAGATTGTTGGAAGTATGCCCACAAAGCCACTCATTTCATGTAATAGCTTTTTGGAATACTTAATATGTTAAACTTTTATATGTTTAACGGAAGGGCAATACTTATTGTTAATCACTATTTATTGAATCACGTGTTTAATCAATAAGAGAATCCAAGGGATGTATTTGACATAAGAGATAAGTGATCTAATGAGTTAGATTAAGGAGACCTTTCTCTTATGTTCATTCCTAAAACGTTCCTAGCCATAGGATTGCCAATTGGGCATTGACAATCCGCTAAGGTTAGTATGTGTTATGTTGACTCAAACGTGAGTATGAACTAGTCTCAAGTCATTTGGTGTTGGACACTAAGACAAACACATAGGTGCTCGAAAGAGTAATCGAGTACACTGAACTGCGATTAATGAGAGTTCAAACATACATGTCATGTACGAACTCTAAGGTTACAATATGCAAAGTAGTCCTTAGACCTGAGGCATCATAGATGTCTAATGGTTAGGTCCTTGATCTTTGATCATGACAAAGGCATTCCCTCGGATTGTCCACGGCATTGTTGGGGTCATGTGATCTAGTCATGTAGGCATATGAATGCACAACAAGGCATCTCTAACCTTCCATGGTGGAAGGAGTATACTCTAAAATATGATTCTAAAGTCTTTGGCCAAAGCAAATGAATATGACTAAGGAAGATGTTCCAAATCATATTCAAGGGAATCATATAAGAAAGTATCACATTGGATAGTAGACATGAAACAAACTATCACTTAAAACAATGTGGTTAAGAGTATTGTATTAGAGAAGGACCGTATTGCATTGTAATTGTAACTGGATAGGTTCTCCAACCAATTCTACTTAGCTTGGGTAACCATGACATACTGCTAGGTGTCACTCATGGTTTGTGGAAGCCCTATTGATTAGCAAACACTAATCATCAAAAAGGGAGAATTGAAATGTGGTTTCAATTCACAATCGATAGTTAAGAGTAACATCGCCCACTGCCTCGCTAATTGGAACCTAATGGATCGCACACCAAATAAGGATATATGTGAAGCAATTAAATGAAATGGATAAGCAATTAAATGGTTTAATTGAAGAATGGTCAAGATTAATTAATTAGTTAATTAATTATACGAAATGTTCGTATTGGGCTTTTAAGTTGGTTTTAGGGCTTCGGGGCCCAAAAGTGTTTTGGTCCACAAGGCCCATTATGTTTAAGTTGTATGACAACTAAAACAAAATGGGCAATAAGCCCAATAACCATATAGGCCAACCATTTAGGGTGAGGGTATGCAAGTTTGCTTAATTGCAAGTTTGCCACTCACCTAAGAAATGAAGTATAAATTCATCTTTATAGCTTTGTTTTCAATTAGGGTTTTCTAAGCTACTTGGGGATAGTTATCTAGCAAATTTACTTCCCTAAGTGATCCATTTTTCATTCTCACAAATTACATCCTTGGTGAAGAGACATAGAGACATCAAACTTTTGGTGTTTTGGAGAACTAATCCTAAAATCCTCAAAGAAGCAAAGGAGCACTAAAAGGAAGGAAATCACAAGGAAGATCCAAGGAGCAAGGAGGTGACTTGAAGGCCCTCCACTTGGGTGAATCCCTTGTGTAATCAAGGATGAGCTTCAAGGGTAAAGAATCTCTAAATTCTTCATATTCTTTAATGTTGTTAAAGAGTCTTTTGATTCACCATATACTAGGCTTTGAAAGTCATGGGTTTCATGAATTGTTTTTGGATGCATGCCTACTTTAAAGAGTTAATTGTTAGCATATGTATTCAAATGTTCATACATGTTCTTAGCTAGGACAAAATTTTTCCTTCAGCACTAACACCATGATTGCAGGTTATGAGCTATCAACATAATACACATCATCAACAATGCACATGAATAACATAAAACTCACCTGATACTTACCTGTGCGTCCACAGCACCAATTCACATATATATATGCATCAATTATCAATTCATATAACTCATATATGCATGCATGGCATTTTAGAAAAACACTTTCATTTGAACTCAATTTCTGGGAATTTCAATAGCATATAGGTATAAACAGAAATACTGCCCACTCACTGATAAGTCGAAGGGTCGTAGCCCCTGTGACGTCCCTGGATGTGCTCGTCCTCGGGGTAGGTATCACCTATATGCGAAATAACTATAAAAACGTTATTTTAAAGCATATAACCAACAATTCGTAATAACTTTTCATACGGTGCTCAATTTGGGTATATGAATATACCATAGTGACCTACTCGACGTCACGGACGTCGAGGAATTTTTAGAAAAAAATTCTGAGGCCACACGCGCCCCCACGCGCCGGGAGGGGCACGGACTGAGTTTTCCGGTGGCCGGAAAACTGGAGATTTTTCAATCTCCTTGTTCTCCTTCGTTTCTCAACCATTTTCTTCGTATTTTATATCAATTTAAAGCCCTCAACATGTAGAATCACGATAGACTAGTTTCAAGGTCTAAAATCCACTAGATTTTACCTGAGAAAGCTCAATAATCCGACCAAATTTGAAAAGCTCCGATCTCCGTACTCCGAAGCTCGTGAGGATCTCCTTAAGCTCACTGTGAGCTTGAAATTCCCTGAAATGCAAGATTTTACGTGTGCATGAACAGTGCACATTTTCGGGGTTAGGGTTTCACGACGATTCTGAGGGTTTCACTTCCTAAAACTAGTACCATTCAACTCAGAACGTCAAAAGGATGAAGAACCATACCTTAATAGCTTCGATCCGTGAAGAAATGGGAGGTTCTATGCTTGTCCGTACGGTTCGAGAGGGAGAGAGGGCACAGGGAAGGAGAGAAGGAAAAGGGTCCTCACGTGTGTGTGGTCCAACCAAAACCATACATACCAATTTTATCCCTAACCACAAAAAAAACTATCCAATTTTAAACCAACTTAATTTATTTTCCAAAAGTTAAGGAATGTATTTACTCAGTCCAATAATATGCCACATACACACATAACTTAACACCCGTCAAGGGCAATTCCGTCAATTCACATTCCCGTCAAATGTACCTTCGGGACGGGCTGTGACAATAATCCTATAAATTTAAAATCCCTCATTATAATACTATTAGAAATGGCTACAATAAAAAAATTCAAACATTTTAATTGAATAAAATAAATATATAAAAAGTATGTAACAATAAAGAAATATTAAATGGCAAAGGAATGTATCCATGGTGTTAAAAAAATTGGTACATTTCACATATAACAAAGTGAAGAATGGGTACATTATAAATAAATTAGGGTACAAATAAAAGATTATAAAAATTATGAGTACAAATGAAATTTAAAAAATATGGGCGCAAAAAGAAATTAATACATGGGTACAAATTAAAACTAAAAATAAAATACTAAAAATTTAAAAAAAGGTTGCAAATTAAAAGTGGGTACAAACTAAAAATATAAATATATGATACAAAGTTTAGCCATAAAACATAAATATACCATATGTAATTTTTCTATCATTGATTAATTATACAATGTCACGTGATGGTAAACACATGGGCACAAATACAAATAAAACTTTAAAAAATATGAGCACAAAAAGAAACTAATATATGGGTACAAATTAAAACTGAAAAGAAAATTGGTACAAATTAAAAAGGTTTGCAAATTAAAAATGGGTACAAACTAAAAATAAAAATATATGATAAAAAATTTAGCCATAAATATAAATATACTAATGGTAATATTTTTAACACTAAATGAATATTTTTAGGTAAAAATATTTTATTATTGAAAAAATTAATGATATTATTAATATCCAAGGACCTTGATAAAAAATTTAAAAAAAATAAGATTTTAATCAATGAAGTAACAAAAGGAGTGATGAAAACCTAATTTCTCCTTAGAATTTAGGACGGCCCTGCTCTCAATTTGGCTCAAATCTAAGCCAGTTCGATAAGTACGGTACACGTCCTTAAACTTTTCTTGCTATATAATCGTTGGAATTTAGTCAAATGCAAACCTAAATATTTTATTTTAATTAGAAAAAACAATGACAAATACAAAGAATTAAGTACTAGAAAACTAATACTTAACAGTTTGACCAAAAAAAAAGTATTAGAAAACTAATATTGCATTCCAACGTGCAACCAAATCAGATTCTACTTCTCAAACGTGCTTCCATGAAAGAACAGGATCCGACCTTCCCCTTGCAAGAACTTAAAACCAGAGGCGGAGCAAGTGCAAACATCAAGCTTTCTCACAATGGTCGGTGTTTCCATGTCGAAACGAAAACCAAAACTCCCCATGCAACCGGCCCCGAAAGAATCCTGTAGCTGTTTCCCTTTTCTTTTCAAATTTCTCTTTCGAGTCCCGGTTGCATTTTTCATTCTCCTTCTTATCTACCTCTGGTCCTCCTCCGCCACCATTTTCTCCGGCAACATTGTCCACATTTGTGTTTCCTCCCGGAAGCTCAACGACCATTACTGCCTTTCTGCTGGTAAAACCCAACCCAAGTTTGAAATCCCAATTCCGATCGTCAATCATAGTTCCATTTACCTCTACACTCTTGACAAGAGTTTGAACCTACCTCTTCCCTCATCGCCTCCTTTGTACCGCGGCAATGGTTCCACTAGTCCTCAATCCACTGTCAATGGTGAGAAGGTGAGAGAGACTGCTGAAGTTATCCGAGATGAGTCTGAACCGGTAACTATGAGGAATGGCGAGGACAAAGACGGAGAAGAGCAGGTTGCGAATGCAAAGAAGGACGTTGAAGAACAGATGCGACTGCACAGATCATGGATTTCGGATAAGAAGCAAGCCGGGTGCGAAGGGAGGGGAGTATATGTGTATGACTTGCCATCCAAGTTTAATTTTGACTTGATTGGTCAGTGCAGAGACATGGTTCCATGGATGGACTTCTGCAAGTACTTCAAAAATGAAGCCATGGGAGAACCAATTCCAAAATTCGGAAACGGTTGGTACCAGACACATCAGTACTCATTGGAGCCGATTTTTCATCAGAGGGTTATGAAGCATCCTTGCAGGGTTTATAATGAGGATGAAGCCAAGCTTTTCTACATTCCATTTTACGGCGGTTTGGATATTCTCAGATGGCATTTCAAGAATGTCTCCAGCGACGTGAAAGACACATTGAGTTTGGAGCTCATAACATGGCTTGAGAAACAAAGATCATGGACTAAGAATTCTCGCAAGGATCATGTCATTGTGTTGGGAAAAATTTCATGGGATTTTCGGAGAAAGGACCGCTCTTGGGGAACCAGATTCTTGGAGATTGATCAAATGAAAAACCCGGTAAAGCTTTTGATTGAGAGGCAGCCATGGCAGCCAAATGACATAGGAATCCCACACCCAACATCCTTCCATCCCAGCTCAGACGACGACATCATGGCATGGCAATGGAAAATTATAAGCTCGCACCGAAAACAGTTAGTGGGCTTTGCTGGTGCAGAAAGGCCTGGTCAAGCTGAGAGCATAAGGTCTATGCTAATCAAACAGTGCAATCCATCCTCCAAAAATGGAAACCAATGCCGATTTCTTGACTGTGGTTCGGGCGGATGTGATCAGCCAGAGACAGTCATTGACCTCTTCCTAGAGTCTGAATTCTGCCTGCAGCCCCCAGGGGACAGCCCTACTAGAAAATCACTATTTGATTCGCTGATAGCGGGCTGCATTCCCGTGCTTTTTGATCCTTTCACAGCTTATTACCAGTACCCGTGGCATTTGCCGGAGGATCATGGAAAGTATTCTGTGTTTGTGGATCAAGAGGAAATGAGGGGAATGAAGGTGAATGTGGTGGAGATGTTGATGAAGATTTCAAAGGAGAAGAGGGATGATATGAGGAGGTTTATAGTGTATGAATTGTTGCCTGGTTTGGTGTATGGGGATTCAAATGCAAAATTTGAAAAGTTTGAGGATGCATTTTCCATCACAATGAGTAATCTCATGGAGAGGGTGACCAAATTGAAATTAAATGTATAATTTGAGGAGACAACAACAACCAACCCTTATCCTACTAAGTGGGGTCGGTTATGAATCATAGAGCGCCGATGCGCTTTGTTTTGCGCCAAAATTTAAAGATTCATTTTTTTTTTTTTTTTTTTTTTGTTCTTTCATTATTTTTGTCTCACTTTTGAGCTCATAAACAAAGCATTGTGGAGAGGGAAAAGGAATATTTGAGTCCTACAAAAACAATACGTATTTTTTATTTAACTTGTAATTACTGTCACATCATTTTATTCTCAATTTTTTAAAAATCAAACTCTTGTCGTGCAATGAACCACCACAGGATGGTATAGAATTATATAAAAAAAACCCAAATTGCAAAAGAGAAATTCAACAAAAAAACACCATCGTTCATTTTATCGTTACAAAACAACCTAATTCTTCAAAAATTGAAAAAGAACCAAAAAATAAAAATTAATTTGGGATTAGATACATACATGTCGTTGTTTCGTAAAACTTGCATTGGAAGTCTTGTTGCAGGTGGAAACATAATACAACCAGTGAGCCTCCATTCACCTACAAATCTCATATATAGTTATCGCTCAAATTCATTGTAAATGTGGTGGGCGAGTTTAATCTATAGCAAAAAAATCCCACCAACTTGAACAAACAATTGTTTCAAGAAAACGAAGCAACTACGTTTAGAAAAGTACATGGAAGAGTTCAAAATTTGAATTGCATAAGCATTTTGATTTAATAGGGTAATTGATGTCACTAATTGGCGATCAGCATTAAGCTCCTTCTGCAAGACCCAAAACCACACCCTATTTCCTTTTTTTTTTATTTTTTTAATGAAGAAAAAGAAATTTATTAAAGAAAAAAACCTCTACAACAACTGATGCCCAAACAATCAAAGTTTAGGGCATTAAACACTACAGAAGAGAGACAATGATCCCAGAAATGTGGGTTTTCAAGAGTAAGACCTAGATGAGCTACTCATCCACAACAAAATTTGCTTCTTCGAGAACATGGTTTCATTCGATGTGATTGAACTTTGAGGCTATCCGACGAACATCCTCAATAATAGAATTTAGGTTCTAAGAGACATCTCATCTTGCTTGAATTGCACAAATGATTAGCTTTGAATCTCCCTTCACCAGAATGTTTTGAAGCCCTTTACGTCTAGCAAACCTTAATTCTTCCCCCAAACCTATAGCTTCAGCCACTGAAATAGTTACTCTGTCTAGGTTGAAGGCACCAGCACCAATAACCCGACACTCAGAATTCCTTAACATGAAGGCAGCAACACCTCTCTTCAGAATGACAGAATCATCAAAGTTTAACTTTATAACGTCCTGATCAAGGGGGCTGCCATCGAATGACCTGCTCAGAAGAAGCATCAACCTTGCAATTTGGTTTCCAATTAACGGTGAAGAACGAAGAATCCACACTAGTTGCAATGGCAAGGCAGCGAGTACGGATAGGATTGATGCCCCCCAAAACACCATATTATTTCTTTCATTCCATATTTGCCAACAATTGAGAATTGCTTTGCTCAACTCATTGAGATCCTCCTTACAAATGGAAATAGATTGATTCTACAACGATCAACAAAACAAACATTTGTTGCTACATCTTTGTATCAGGTAAAAAAAATACATATTTCCAAAGTCTTCACCTGAGAAGTTCAAAGATTGCATCGACACACATCTGCCTGATGACAAGGTAGTTAATCCAGCTTTATTATAATTAGGTGGAGCATCTAAGAGTATGCGACATTGGCTACATAAGCAAAATATTTTTTGTTTCCTTCAGACCAAGGACAATAAAAGCAGTGTGAATGCTCACTGAAAAAGTAGTATGAATGAAGAATTTGAAAGATGATTAAAATTTATTATTCACTTGATGACTATGGTTACCATTAATGTAGTAAAATAACCCATATGATGGGGGTTTTTTTTGGGTAAAAACATGATGGGTTTGTTAGGTCTTGACTTTTGCATATAAAGTATTGAAGAATAAAGGAAAAGAAAGAAGAGATAGAAAAAAAAAAAACCAGTGAGCAAGACTGGAAAATAATTAGAGTTATTTTGTATTTCTATTATTTTTACTACTGCTGTCCCGAACACGTAAACACATTTACCGAATCTCGTAAATATTGTGTCTTATTTATTTTATTCCATGCACACATCACATCAGTTTCACAACATCCATCTAATATATATAAAGAAAACTGCAACTTTTCAAGAGACCCACTGAAAAAACTAAATCCAGAAGTAAAGAATCAAAGACAAATAAGAATTTGCATTATCACAAAAGTACAAAACAATTAAGAGAAAACCAAAAATATGTCAAATATCCAAACATACGCAGTTCACACCATTCACACCATGCACACTTGTTTAAGTCCAACAATCAACTAAACCTGACCATTGAAACCCATGACGTATTCCCTGATGCAAAATCCCAGCCGTTTCCCCACTTCCAAACGCTTTGTCCTTACCTCCACGTGTGCGCATACAAAACCACCTACGTGTCAACCCAATATCCTCCACGTGTGCGCTCACAGATCATCACATTCCACAGCTATAAATATAGGCCCATTCTCTGCTCTGGGTCTCCAAATGCTCTGTATCTGCAATTCTACTCGTTTTCTCTTCCGACGAAAACTCACCGTCGCCGCTTCATCTGCTTCTCAGCTTCTGCAAAAGCACTTCTCGGCCGATTCCTTGCAGACCCCTTTGCCACCGTCGCGGATTTCTCTGTTTTCGCCGTCGATCAAGGTCGAGTTTTCAAGCCCGGTTGCGTCTACTTTGCTGTTGAATCGTACAATGGCTGGCCATTCCGAGAGTAAATCAATCCACGATTTCACTGTCAAGGTTGTCTTTTCACGAATTTTGATTATTTTTACAGTTTTGCGTCAATTTTGACTATTTTCATTTTCCATTTGGGATTGGGGATTTTTGTTTGTTTAGCAGCTGGGGTTTGCTTGTAGTTCTCAATTAAATGTTGAAATTAGGGGCAAGAGGCACTTTACCAGGTAGTGGAAAGGTGTTAAGCCCTTGTACGACGGTATGGATTCAAACCTCGTCGGTGGCTAATGTAACATCGGATCTAACAAAATCTATGGTTGTCAAAAAAAAAAATGTTGAAATTAGGGGGGTTGACTTGGCTTTCCCCTATTTTATTAGAATTCGGGTAATTTATGTAAAGGTCTGTTCTTTAATCTATTTTGGGTTTAATTTATCATGTTAGAATGTGCGTTCTGATCGCATTGGTGGGTGGCCCCTGTGGTTAGGGCCTTCCTCTTCAATCCGCTTTGTCCCGGGTGCAAACCACCCCGACCACGTAGCGTAGATTAGTGAAGAATATCGCCTTTACTATTTATAATAGAAAATGAATTTGGGTTATTTTAAATTTGACCCAAAAAAAATTGATGGGATTGAGTTGCAAAAGTGACATGTGCTATAGGGGCTGTAGGTTGTTTAAACTTCATCCGCAAACCGAGAATTGAATGCGTATAATGTAAATCCGTTTACTTTCAGGATGCCAAGGGTAATGATGTTGATCTCAGCACCTACAAGGGGAAGGTCCTTCTGATCGTTAACGTTGCGTCGCAATGGTACACTATATCTTCCTTCTTCTGAGATTTTATGTGCAATCCATACATACTTACCAAATGGAATGAAAATCTGATAAATATGGTTATATTCTCATGTAATGGGATGCATTTTTTTGCCGATCTTGATGCAGTGGCTTGACTAATTCAAACTACACAGAGTTGGCTCAGTTGTATGAGAAATACAAAACTCAAGGTCTGCTTTCCTTTTGCCTGTTTGTACTTCATCCCGTGGCTGTTTTCGTAGAAACTCCCAATCGTTCGGTTGCCTTGTAGTCTTGTAGCTCACACTTGCTTCTGTGGACTCGCAGGTTTGGAAATCTTGGCATTCCCATGCAACCAGTTTGGAGCCCAGGAGCCAGGGACAAATGACGAGATTGTAGAGTTTGCCTGCACTCGCTTCAAGGCTGAGTATCCCATCTTTGACAAGGTAAGAGCTCCTTAGGATGTCATATTAGCAGCGAAAGCGTCTTCCTTTGGTTCATTTACTAGAGCTGGAGACTTACATTCTTCCAATTTTAGGTGAATGTGAATGGCGACAATGCTGCTCCGATTTACAAATTCTTGAAGTCGAGCAAGGGTGGACTGTTTGGTGACAGCATCAAGTGGAACTTCTCCAAGTTCCTGGTTGACAAAGAAGGGAAAGTCGTTGACCGTTATGCCCCTACAACTTCTCCTCTTAGCATTGAGGTGCGAAAGCGTACATACATTCATGACAATTACATTGAACTGAGAAAGTGAATTAGGTTAACGAATTTCTGGTTTGTTGTCTTGCTTCTTGTTTTGCAGAAGGATGTGAAGAAACTGCTGGGGGTCGCATGAACAGGCAGCTCTATATGAAAAAAATGAGAGGAGAGTAAATCAATAGATACTGTAATAAGAACGCATCTATCTGTATTATTGGGCATCTTGTAAGGGTTGCGTTCTGTTGATTTCTGTTCATGTTTAAGGGAATATTACTTTCAGATACTGTCAGAATTTGCTATTATTCAGTCATATCAATGCGAATTTGGACGTTAATTAATATTCGAACTTGAAGCCTTTTCCGAAATTTATGCATTTAAGCTTCGTTTGTCATCGCTCCCACGAGTCATGACTTGCCCCATTGCTCAGTCAAAGCTTTCCCTTGTCGCAGATTTCTCCACCACGTGCTCCCTCTTTCTAGCTCTCTCAACCATACCTTGGCCGGTTACATATTTATGGCCTGGGCTTAGGATCATATTGTACCCACTTGGTGGATTGATTATGTTTTTGAGGGACTGCTTTATTCTTTGTCTTTTTGACTCGCTTCTACAATGACAGCCTTCTTTTGCAACAACGGCGGCAGCGGCTGTGTGGGTACCCACTTGCTAGATCAAATTGACTAGCAGTTCCGTTTCCACTTGGTCAGAAGAAAATTCATTAAATGGAAAAACACAATGCCTGTAAAAAATGAATCACTCCGCATAATCATTTAGTCTAGCAGCACTCGTCCCCACTTGGTTAGAAGAAAATTCATTAAAAGGAAAAACACAATGTCTGTAAAAAATGAATCACTGTACAATGCGTACCACCGAGTTATTAAAAAATCAATGTTTTTTTTTTTGAACATGCAAAAATGAAAAACTGGTGGCAAGCTACGATTATCCACTCATGTACGACTATAGCGGACCCCGAGCATCAACGAGTATAAGCATAGCCTAGCCCAAAGTTGTGACCAAGGCCCAAGGAGAGACATGAGGGCCTAAAGCTTCATTAACATTTTGTTAACATGTCAGCTTCGAACATTGAATGTGGAAAGAAAAGCATTTTTCAACGTTGTGGACCTTCAGGTGTTTCAGTTTGTTCAGAGTTGAGAGCAGAAGAGGATGACAAGCCAGGCAACTGAGAACCCAAAAACAATTTACGACTTCACTGTCAAGGTAACTCCCTATCTATATCATCTATCTATGTATAATTGCATATCTTCAATTAGTTTATGCTTTTTCTGCTCAATTTTTAGGGTGCGATGTAAAAAGACTCTACATATTCTTCAAAAATTTGTTGTTTAAATAATGAGTAGAAGATGGGTAGTGTTGGAATCATCTGGTTGTGTTCAAAGTTTTCATCTTTTCTTGCAATACTAATCAATTTAAAGGAATTTTGAATTCTGGGTACTACTTATTTTTGGCTTGTTTGGAGAATTGGGAATTTTCCTTGGTCTGGACTCTGGACTCTGGTTGGTTGCCAAGAAAAATAAAGGGAAATATTGTAAACGTAGCCTCTTCGGGCCTGGAAGGAGTGGATAACCGTGGCTTGCCCCACTCTTTCTGAAAAAGATAAGATAAATAAATAAATGTTGCTATTGTGTTGAATCTATGTCGGAATTAATTCGGTTAATGAATAATTGTTGTTTGTGAATCTTGGTTTTGATAGTTGTGTTTATATTTGTATAGGATGCAAAGGGCAATGATGTGGATCTTAGCTTGTACAAGGGAAAAGTTCTACTCGTTATCAATGTTGCTTCCAAATGGTATTATTCCTCGTCTCCTTACTTTGTTTGTTCTTTCTTTTTTGCGCCCGACAACTATAAGTTTCATACATAAACATGATTAATTGGAGATATAAACTCGCAGTTAGTCACTTGTCATGTTCTGATTGATTGCTGGTTGCAAAATTCATTTGGTGCCCTTCTCCCGTTGCATATTCAATTGGATGTTTCTCTTAAGTATTAAGCTTGAAGTGTTTTTCTCTAAAGGTGTGATGTTATTCAGGACTAATACGGGAAAATATTTTTTTTCGTTTTTGTTTTTCCTTTCTAAACGTGTCTATTCATTGCTGGTTTTCACTAATTGTGGCAGTGGACTGACCAACTCAAACTACACAGAGCTGAATCAACTATACCAACAGTATAAAGAACAAGGTTTGCATTTTGATCTCAAAATGTTCTTATACGCCTATCGTTTTGGTAACCAATAGTGGCAGTCTCATTTTCATCATAGAAACAAGTACTCCTCAGTGTAAAATACAGAAGTCCTTTTTTTTAAAGATAAATAAGAGAAAGATCAATGTAATATGACTAATTCAACATATAATTCTACCCTTTTGTTTTTCCCCTTTGTCTGATATACTGGGGAATTGATGCAGGCTTTGAGATACTGGCGTTTCCATGCAATCAGTTTGGTGATGAGGAACCGGGAAGTAATAAGGAGATTGAAGAGTTTGTCTGCACTCGTTTCAAATCTGAATTTCCAATTTTTGACAAGGTAAATCAAGCAGCTGTAGATTAGTTTGTATCTACTTTCAAACAGCTTACACGGTTAAACCTATTGCACTTTTAGGCCAGCCAAAAGGGTTCAACCACAAGGTTGTCTATTATTTATTCTCTTTGTAAAACGATGGAGAAGGGCATTGCCATATTTAGATTACAAGTTTTAGTTTCAAGATTTGAGATAATGATAGGCTAGTCAAATTAACTGCTATATTGTTACATGCAGTTTTAAAATTAGTTTAGAATTTTTGCAATTTAGAATTTGTTATCTTCTTCCCCATGGCCATTTCCTCTCAGAGCCATTTCCTCTACATCTGAGAGAATGGAGTATTGTAATACGTGAAATTTGGTTTGTAATTTCACCATCTCTCGCTTGTGTTAGATTGAAGTAAACGGTGATACTGCTGCTCCCTTGTATAAGTTCTTGAAGTTAGGCAAATGGGGATTCTTTGGAGATGATATCCAATGGAATTTTACCAAGTTTCTAGTTGACAAGGAGGGGAAAGTTTCTGATCGCTATTACCCGACCACTCCCCCCCTTAGTATTGAGGTAAAAACTTGGATGTTCGAACTAGGATTCTCAAATATAATTGTGCTGTGCTACCCTTGATGTTTGTTGTATTGTCGATCTGTGTAATCATGCTAGCTTTCTGCTAACATAATTCTTTTGCAGCGGGATTTAAAGAAGCTATTGGGAGTCCCGTGAATGCTGAGATGCGAAGTTTCTACTGGGTTGTAGTGTAAGCGGTATGCATGTGCTTTCCTTTTCTCCACCAGGAGGGGGAAAAAGCCTTGCTTTTGTGTGTTGTTGTGCCTCCAAGACTGGTTTAGGACGTAACGTCGTGCCGATGTGTTGTATATTATGCTCCATAAACTGAGCAAGACCAATTTCTAATTTTAAATGATAATGTCACCATGAGATTGAACTTGTCTATTTGATTGTTTTCTATATGATAGATGAGTAAGGTAGATGATGCAACCATACATTGGATTGGAGTGGTGATCAAGTAATTGGAGTTAAATGCACTATTTTAAGTACAAATATTTGTGTTTTCATTTCCTAAGTCCCTTTCAATTATATGGACACCGAATATGTAGTCATTATTTTCAAGATTATTAAAGGATCTTTCCAGTTCATTTGATCCAAATATTATTCTGGATATTATGCTACAAATGGTACTTGCAAAAGCAAAAACTCATCCTACTTTACAGATATAAATATTTGTCTTACGGTAAACATTTTATGAAGGTACAAATTTACGTCTTGCATTCTATACTAAGTTATGTTGGAGAATGCGTGAATTCTAATTTTCTCTAACATAAAAAGAACATTCTTGCATTTATTTGTAGTGAAGAAATAGTAACAAAATAAAAAACCAACCCTGCATTTGACCTTTGAACACTGACTATTTCTAAAATTGAATACAAGTACTACACTATTTCTGAACTGTACATTGACTATTTCTAAAAATTGAATACAAGTACTATCACTATTTCTTAAACTAAACATTAGTATTATCACTATTTCTAAAATTGAACATGGGATGATTTTTTTTTTTTTTTTTGCTTTTCTTTCTTTTCTGTTTATCATTAAATAAAGTTGTTGGATGATTTTTGGATAAAATTCAAAGTTTTGAAATCATTTTCATTAGTTTTCTTAAAAATATTTCGTGTTCAATTCTTGAAATAATCAATCTTCAGTTCTAAAAATAGTCATTGTTCATACGACATGACACATAATAACTTATCCAAATTAAAATTATCCAAGACACATAATAACTTATCTAAGACACAAATTGAATAATTTATCCAAATTAAAGTTAAAATCACTATTTCAAAATTAAAATTAGCATAGTTAATAAAACTAAAAAATGAAAAATTTCTTCATTGTTGGTCTTGTAATATTACTACTTAGTTTGTTCTAAAAAAATCATGAAACAATGTTCAAATAAACAAAAAAAAAAAAAATATTATTTATGGTGACATGATAGAGTGGCGATAGGTGAAATGAGAGATGATAGACAAGGAGGAGAAAGTTGAGGGAATATGTGAAAGAAGAGAGAGAGAGAAATAAAGTTAAATGATATGATCTGTACAAGAGAGAGAGAGAGAGAGAGAGAGAGAGAGAGAGAGAGAGAGAGAGAGAGAGAGAGAGAGAGAGAGAGAGAGAGAGAGAGAGAGAGAGAGAGAGAGAGAGAGAGAGAGAGAGAGAGAGAGAGAGAGAGAGAGAGAGAGAGAGAGAGAGAGAGAGAGAGAGAGAGAGAGAGAGAGAGAGATTTGACGCGTGGAACCGTGTGTCAGTTTTTTTTATTGTATTAAATTATTTTGTTATTTTCATTCAAGTTTAAGTCTTTTTATTAAAGTTTAAGCACCTTTTATTAAATAAAGTTATTATATGATTTTTGGTTAATAAAGAGTTTGGAGAGTCATTTTCATTAAAACTCCTCTAAACTAAACCCTAATGGCACATGAACAATCTAGCATTCTTTAGGAAGCTTAAATTTTTATTAAAAGTTTGACTATGGATGCAAATTTCCGCATTCCTTTGATTGATGAATCTGCACTTGCAAAATAATAACACCTAAGATTAAGGCCAAAAGCATCACGAGCTCACAATGAAGGGGGGCGCTTTGACCAAAGAATCTCCGAGGCCAAAGTTAGAATTCTGAGAAGAATGTGTTTGAGCGTTTGTGGGTAGCAAAAAGCCTTTTTAGGGGTAGCTAAAACTTATTGAATTTTGGAGATAAAGTGTGTATTTATAGGAGAAAAGGAGCAGATGGACCGACCCTCTAGGGTTTAGGGCAGTGTTCAAAAAAGCGGCTTAGGCATTTGCCTAGGCGCTGAGCGGTGGTTGTCCGATACTATTTAGAGCAAATCGTTTACAAAATTGGCGAAGAGCTAGGCGGTCGACTAGGTGATCGCTAGGCACTCTAGGCGGTCTAAGCGGCGCTAGGCGGAATGTGTAGGCGGATTGATAATGGTCTTCTTCCATCGTCAGCACGTCTACAACTCTGGTCTTCTGTTCCATGCCCTTTCGTCTTAGGCAGACTCGCATATGCAAATCCACTCTGTGGATGCTAGACTCGATGAAGAAGGGAACTTACAGAGAAAAATATAAGAAGTATATGAGAGTGATGAGGAAGAGAAAATGGAAAACAACCCAGATTGAAGAAAAAGAAGAAGAAGATGTGCGAAAGGACGAAGATGTGTGAGAAAGAGACCCACTTTACTGTATTTACAGTTCGTTCACCACTATGCCTTATCATTAATCATTAAATAATAGAATTGATTTCTTTAATCTTTTCTCTAATATTACATCATTATGTTGGATTGAGACTTCTTTGGTGATGTGAAAGAGGGGTTGCAGATGTGGGGTAAGACGTCAGGTGGGATTTTATCTCTTCCCATTTAAAAAAATCTTTAAAAAATTCCAATACTATATCTCTTCTTTTAAAGTATCTTAAATTACTATTTTATCTCTATTATTCTATTTTAAAACCCTAAAATAGGGAGAAGAATTTCTTGATCTTTTGAAAACTTCACATTTTTTATTTTCTCACTTTATATATATAACTTATATGGCATATATGCTTAATGTGTTTTTAAATTTTGGATTTATTGGATACTCTTTTTGCATTTTATCATTCTTTTATGATCTTATCCATGGATTTCATACAAGTATATTTTTTTGTAAGTGTCAATATGCACTTATTTACAAGATATACAAGAAATTTACCTAAATCCGACTAGGCGCCCACCTAGACCCCGCCTAGCTGCGTAAGCGCTAGGCGCCAGCCCGCCGCCCGGCTAGCGCCTAGCGTGTTTTAGAACCTTGGTTTAGGGGTGGCCGGCCCTATGTTGTATTTTGGGTGAGAAAATTCCAAGATATTTGTGTAAATAAATATCTTGGAGTAATTAGGTAAATATCATAAATAAATGGGATTATGATTACTTACTTGAAAGAGGTTTTCTCTGATTAGGAATGTATTTATGATAAGAATAAGGGATTATTCTATCATAAATACCTTTGACTTTTCCTACGGGCAGGGGTGTCTTGAGCAGTTGTTGATCTCTGCCTGCTCTACCTCAGCTGCGCGTGGTGAATGGGACTGCTCTCTGCTCATTTAATAGGGGTAGTCTTGTCTTTTTGGGGAATAATTCACGTGTCAACTCCATGATTTATAGGATTATCTTTGGCTCCACAAATGCCGCTACACCTGCTTCGCTGCTCGTAGGAAAGGGCATAAGGTGTAGGAATCCAAAGCTGCAATAGAGTTTGTGTCACAGCCCGTTCCGAAATACTTTTATCGAAGGTGTGAAAAGACTAGAATGCCCTTGGACGTTGAGATGAGTCGTATGTGACATGGTTTTAGAAGTGGACCAATATAATTATTTTCCTAAGTTTTTGGGGCCAATGAGAACTAAACCTTGGTTAGTTATGATTGGTGTGTAGATTGGACCACACACACATCCACATTACTTTATCTCTTTCTCACTCTCCCGTGCTCTCTCTTTTCTCTCTCTCGGTTTCATTCTCTCTCCTTCGAAATGGTACGGACAAGCACCCAAGACCCTTGAAACTTCACGGATCATGGCCAAAATTAGTACCATTGTGTTCGTGAGGACCATACGAGTTCAAAGGTACCCATTTAAGGTAAGAACTCGTTCGATATCACGTTGAAAATTCAAGCTCCGAGTTGAGCACTATTCATAAACTTTTAAATGGTTATGTTTTAGGACAATCCAAGTTCATAGCGAGCTTAGTGAGGCCCCAAGGAAGCTCGGAGTGCTTTGTTTGAAGGTTTTGGACGTCGGGATCATGTGGACGAAGTTTGTCCGGTTTTCTTGGAATTATCCAGTGAGATTCCGTGACTTTTAGAACTTTAAATGAGTATGATTGTGTTCTACAAGTTAAGAGCTTCATTTTGGTATAAAATACGTGAAAAATGGTGCAAAAACGAGTGAGAAATGGGCAGTTGCAGGTCTGCCCAGAATCCGGCGCCGGTGACACAGTTCCGGCGTCTGGAGGTTGAAGACGATGCGCGTGGGCCGCGCGTGAGGCCGTGCCCTAACCGGCGCGTGAGCCATAGAAATTTTTTTCTAAAAATATCTATGTTCGTGAGGTTGTGTAGATCACTGTGATATATTCATATACCCAAATTGAGCAATGTATGAGAAGTTATTAGCTAGTTTTGTCTATGTGCTTTAAAATAACGTTTTTATAGTTAATTCGCATATAGGTGAGACTTATTCCGAGGACGAGCGTATCCACGGGCGGCTCGGGGGTTACGACCCTTTGACATACCAGTGAGTGGGCTTTTGTTTTTAGTATATATTTATATACTTGCTATATTTCCCAGAAATGCATTTTAAAGAAAGTATGCTTTGAAATATTATGCCAAATGCTTTTATATTTTGAATATGCATTCATGGTTGCATATATATATAAATGTGGTGCTGTGGAGGCACAGGTGAGTTCAGGTAAGTTATGTTTGGTTATGTGAATCATCGATGATGTGATATGTGATTAAGTAATGTTGAGCTCATAAAACTGCAGCTAGGGTGATTGTGAATTAGCCAGAGATATGAAGTACATGCCTGTTTATTTACGTCACCTCCCGCACTATATGCTCATATTGGATCCAACTTAAGTGCACAGTCTTGTCGTACATACATTAATTATGGTTCCGACTCGTAGGTGACTAGCGATTTATCGCCCGGCTATTATGAGAGAATAGAATTGAGCATAATTATAATACACCCAATATTGTCGTACAGACCCCTTTTTAGTGGTTCCGACTTATGTGCAGTATATTGCCGTATAGGTCATAGTAGTGACTCCGGCTAGATTGACTTTTGAGCTATGAATTCAGCCGTACAGACTACCTCAGGGGTTCCGGCTAACATATCATATTTCTATGAAATCATTCTTACATGGATTGTTTACTTTGTTATATCTTGGCATGGCATACATATGAATATGATTATGTGAAGCATGAACTGAATTGATATGATTTCAGATATATATATGTATATGCTTACATCTTGATTCTGGGAAAACTATACATGTTTTACAGCGAGGGGTTATATATGTTGATAAATGAAATGGTTTTGTAAAACATTTGTTTTTGCCCACTCACGTTTTCTGTTTTGTGCCCCTCCAGGTTTTAAGTAAGCTTGCTGTTGGTGGCTCGAGGACGTCGGCAATTCTGACTTATCTAGATAATAGTAGGACATTCTTGGTACTGTATAACTAGTACTTGTCTTACTGGACTGCACCTAGACTTTATGCTCTGATTATGAGTGTTTACTGTTGTAACTAACTCCTATCACTTTCTGTTTAGTAGTGCACTCTAGTAGTGTGGTTTTTAATTATTCGTATGTTTGCTATATTTATCGTTTCTGCACTGTGCACATGGCTATGTCACTCCCACGTGATGGCCAGCATGCCTTGACCTCGGTCGGGGTGTGTCAGTTTGGTATCAGAGCCTAGGTTTAGCAGTCCTGTATAATTCTTGAATGTTCTAATCCTTGTGATGTCTTATGTCAGAACTATGCCGCCTGGTAGAGAGCCCCGTCAACAGCTGAATCTAGTTTCCCTGATATTGCTCAATTAGGGGAAGCTATAGTTTCTGCCATTCAGACAACATTCCGTACTCCTCAGATGACACCTCTTGAGACAGTTCATAATATGAAGTTGACCCACTTCATGGGAAATGAAGGTCATGAGGGGGCAGAAAAATGGCTGAATCATGTGGAGAAGACCTTTCAGGTGATGCAGAGTCAGGGGAATCTTTCTTCTGATAAGTGGGTCGAGATGACTACCTGGTTTTTGGGAGAACAGCCTGCAGCCTGGTGGAGACATGAGTCTTACTAGATGACCCCAGAAGAGATTGCGGACTGGGGAGTGTTTAAGGAGCTGTTTCGGAAAAGGTTCATTCCTCCTACGTATATAGATCTTAAGAAACAAGAGTTTACTCATATAAGGCAAGGAAAGATGTCCGCTAATGAGTATTACAGGATATTTACTGACCTATCAAGATATGATCTGGAGGTTGCTGCTAATCTGGTAGAGATGCTTCGCCGTTTCAGTTTGGGTACTAAGAAGAAATGGCGTTCCATAACGACATCGACTCATTATGCCTCCTACCAGGAGTTCTATGAGATTCTACTGAGGATTGAGGCCTCAGAGAACATGCCTAGTGAGAGTGAGGATGAGGAAGGAAAGAATGGGGGCTAGAGACGAGATGACAAAGGAAAATGGCAAGCATTCCAAGGACCCCGCAAGACTCAGAACTTTAAGAGGAGTGGTGGCAGTTCCAGCTCTTCCAGCGGGGGATTGAGTACTAATATGCAGAGGAGAGGTGGTAGATTCACTGGAGGTCCGAGGTTCCAGAGACAAAGAGATTTTGGTGGTTCAGGTGGATCGGGTGCTCCCGTATGCCGCATGTGTAATAATCGGCATTTTGGGGAGTGTAGGAGAGGCAGCAACAAATGTTTTACTTGTGGTCAGATGGGTCATAGGGCTGCTCAATGCCCTTAGAGTCAGCAGAGACCCCAGCAGCCTTCATTCCCACCACCTGCACCTACCCAGCACGCTTCAGGATCTGGTGGTTATACTCAGACTGGACGAGGAGGTGCCTACCATTATCAGGGCGATGCCGCTTTCTACACCTCAGGACAACAACAGTACTCTCAGGATCCTCAGTATCAGAGTGGGTATCCTCAGTACTAGGGAGAATCTATGTCTTATCAGCCTCATTCAGCTGGAGGATCTCAGTGGTACCAAAGGGGACAGCCCCAGCAGGGAGAAATTACTGCTAGTAGTGCAGGATCTTTGAGGCAGTCAGGGCAACAGAGGTAGGGACGTGGTATTCACGCCAACAGAGGTCGCAATGGACAGTAACAGAATCAGGGGCGTATCCACAACATGTCACTGCAAGATGCCCAGAATAATCCAGATTTAATCATGGGTACGTTAAATATTCTTGGTCATTTTGCTAGAGTATTGATTGATTGTGGTGCTACACATTCTGTTATTTCTCATACATTTGCTCAAGTGACACAACCCCATCCTACACCTCTAGGATATGATTTAGAGTTTTCTATGCCTAGAGGGGATAACTGTTTTGTGGATCGGGTATATCCAGGATGTCCAGTGATAGTAGAGAGTATTATTATGCCGGGTAATCTTATGCCATTGGATATTATGGATTTTGATGTGATTTTGGGCACTGATTGGTTGCACTATAGTCGTGCCAAGATAGATTGTTATGGGAAGACAATCACATTTCATTGTCCTGGATTACCTGAAGTTACATTTGTAGGAGAGCCTAGTGGGGTGAGGCATGGTATTATTTCAGCCATGAAAGCAAATAGATTGTTGTCGAAAGGTTGTCAGGGATATTTGGCTCATGTGGTGTTGAATGATGATGCTCCTAGTAGTGTGGAGGATGTTCGAGTGGTCAAATATTTTCCGGATGTATTCCATGAGGATTTGCCTGGATTGCCACCAGATAGAGAGGTGGAGTTTGTTATTGATCTGCTTCCAGGTACGAATCATATATCTTTGACTCCTTACAAAATGGCTCCTGCTGAATTAAGAGAATTAAAAGTGTAGTTGTAAGAGTTAGTGGATAAAGGTTTCATTCAAGCTAGTACTTCACCTTGGGGAGCCCCAGTCTTATTTGTGAGGAAGAAAGATGGAACTTTGAGGCTGTGCATTGATTACAGGCAATTCAATTGGGTAACCATTAAGAACCGTTATCCATTGCCTCGTATAGATGATTTATTTGATCAACTCAGAGGTGCCTGCGTATTTTCTAAGATTGACTTGAGGTCGGGATACTATCAGTTGAAGATTAAAAATGAAGATGTCCCTAAAACCGCATTCAGGATTCAATATGGTCATTATGAGTTTCTCGTGATGCCATTCGGGTTAACTAATGAACCAGAAGCTTTTATGGATTTGATGAATCGAGTATTCCAGCCATATTTGGACAGATTTGTTATTGTCTTCATTGATGATATCTTGGTATACTCTAAGTCTAAGGCTGAGCATGCTAGACATTTGAAGTTGGTGTTGAGCAGTTTGAGGGAACACCAACTATATGCTAAGTTTAGCAAATGTGAATTTTGGTTGAATCAAGTGGCATTTTTGGGACATGTCATTTCTATTCAAGGCATTCAAGTGGATTATCAGAAAGTGGCAGCTGTGGAGAATTGGGAGCAACCTCGAACCGTCACCGAGGTACAGAGTTTTCTTGGTTTAGCAGGCTATTATAGACGGTTCGTTAAGGATTTTTTGGTGATTGCTTTGCCACTGACGAGATTGACTCGAAATGATGTTAAGTTTGAGTGGGATAGTAAATGTGAGCAAAGTTTTCAGTAGTTGAAGTACTATCTCACTCATGTACCTGTTCTAGCACTTCCATATGATAGCGGTAATTATGAGGTTTATAGTGATGCTTCTTTGAATGGTTTGGGTTGTGTATTAATGCAACATGGTAGGGTAATTGCTTATGCTTCGAGACAGTTGAAACCTCATGAGAAGAATTACCCTACACATGATTTGGAGTTAGCAGCTATCATCTTTGGTTTGAAGATTTGGAGACATTATCTTTATGGTGAGAAATGTAAGATCTTCACAGATCATAAGAGCCTTCAATATCTGTTTACTCAGAGAGATCTTAATCTTCGACATCATAGGTGTATTGAGTTACTTAGTGACTATGATTGCACGATTGAGTATCATCCTGGTCGTGCAAATGCAGTGGTGAACGCACTTAGTAGAAAGACTCCAGCCAGACTTAATGCCATCTATGATTGTCATGTTCCTCTCCTAGCAGATTTGAGGTCAACTGGATTGGAGCTAGGAGTGGAAGATTGAGGAGAAGCCTTGCTTGCTAATTTCCAGGTTAGGCCAGTTTTAATTGATCGTGTGCTTGAGGCTCAGATGATTGATGAGGAGACTCAGGAAATAATTCAAGCAAGAAACCAAGGCAAAAAGAAAGATTTTGAGATTCGAGAAACTGATGGCATGCTTATGCAAGAAAGTAGGATGTATGTGCCGAATAATGCAGAATTAAAGAAAGAAATTTTGGATGAAGCACATATTTCGGCATATGCGATGCATCCAGGAGGTAGTAAGATGTATCATACCATTAGACCATTTTATTATTGGCCAGGTATGAAAAGAGAAATTGCCGAATATGTGAGTAGTTGTGCCATTTGCCAACAGGTTAAAGCTGAAAGAAAGAAGCCGTTTAGGTTGATGCAGCCACTTCCCGTTCCATAGTGGAAATGGGAAAATATTACTATGGATTTTGTGTACAAGCTTCCTCGTACATAGAATGGTTATGACGGCATTTGGGTGATAGTTGATCGGCTTACGAAGTCAGCACATTTTATTCTAGTAAAGGAGAAGTATTCGCTGAGCCGATTAGCTAAGTTATTTATATCACAGATTGTGAAGTATCATGGTGTGCCAGTTAATATTATCTCGGATCGGGATCCCAGATTTACTTCCAAGTTCTGGATAGCATTCCAGGAAGCTCTTGGTACGAGATTGCTTTATAGTAAGGTATATCATCCTCAGACAGATGGACAATCTGAGAGGTCCATTCAGACATTAGAGGATATGTTGAGATCTTCTGTGTTGTAGTTTGGAGATAGTTGGCATGATTGTTTGGATTTGATGGAGTTCGCCTACAACAACAATTATCATTCGAGCATTGGTATGGCACCATTTGAGGCACTTTATGGGAAATCTTGTCGTACGCCTCTATGTTGGTCAGAGGTTGGCGAAAGAGTTTTAATGGGCCCTGAAATTATGGATGTGACTACTCAAAATGTTCAGGTAATTAAGTCTAACCTAAAAGCGGCCCAAGATCGACAAAAGAGCTTAGCAGACAAGCATGCCACTGATCGGAAGTATGATGTAGGTGATTGGGTATTTCTGAACCTATCACCTTGGAAAGGTGTTGTACGATTTGGAAAGAAAGGAAAGCTGAGTCCTAGGTACATTGGACCATATTTGATCACCGAGTGAGTCGGTGAGGTTGCTTACAAGCTTGAGTTGCCTCCAGAGTTGTTCAAGGTGCACGATGTATTTCATGTTTCGATGCTTCGACGTTATGTTTCAGATCATTCTCATGTGATTCCCACTCAACCCTTGGAAATCAATTCGGATTTGATGTATGGTGAGGAACCAGTGACTATTGGATTGGAAGGATAAGGAATTAAGGAACAAGACCGTACGCCTGGTGAAAGTATTATGGAGAAATCATTCAGTGGAAGAAGCTACTTGGGAGACAAAGGATTGGATGAGAAAGATGTATCCACGCTTATTTTATGATTATTAGTAGAGGTATTTGTTATGTATAATTTCGAGGAGGAAATTTTATAAGGTGGGGAGATTTTCACAGCCGGTTCCGAAATACTTTTATCGAAGGTGTGAAAAAACTAGAATGCCCTTGGGCGTTGAGATGAGTCGTATGTGACATGGTTTTAGAAGTGGACCAATATAATTATTTTCCTAAGTTTTTGGGGCCAATGAGAACTAAACCTTGGTTAGTTGTGATTGGTGTGTAGACTGGACCACACACACAGCCACATTACTTTATATCTCTCTCTCACTCTCTTGTGCTCTCTCTTCTCTCTCTCGGTTTCACTCTCTCTCATTCGAAATGGTACGGACAAGCACCCAAGACCCTTGAAACTTCACGGATCGTGGCCAAAATTAGTACCATTGTGTTCGTGAGGACCATACGAGTTCAAAGGTACCCATTTCAGGTAAGAACTCGTTTGATATCACGTTGAAAATTCAAGCTCCGAGTTGAGCACTATTCATAAACTTTTAAATGGTTATGTTCAGGACAATCCAAGCTCACAGCGAGCTTAGTGAGGCCCCAAGGAAGCTCGGAGTTCTTTGTTTGAAGGTTTTGGACGTCGGGATCGTGTGGACGAAGTTTGGCCGGGTTTCTTGGAATTCTCCAGTGAGATTCCGTGACTTTTAGAACTTTAAATTAGTATGATTGTGTTCTACAAATTAAGAGCTTCATTTTGGTATAAAATACGTGAAAAATGGTGCAAAAACGAGTGAGAAATGGGCAGTTGCATGTCTGCCCAGAATCCGGCGCCGGTGACACAGTTCCGGCGTCTGGAGGTTGAAGACGATGCGCGTGGGCCGCGCGTGAGGCCGTGCCCTCCCCGGCGCGTGAGCCGTAGAAATTTTTTTCTAAAAATAACTATGTTCGTGAGGTTGTGTAGATAACTGTGGTATATTCATATACCCAAATTGAGCAATGTATGAGAAGTTATTAGCTAGTTTTGTCTATGTGCTTTAAAATAACGTTTTTATAGTTAATTCGCATATAGGTGAGACTTATTCCGAGGACGAGCGTATCCATGGGCGGCTCGGGGGTTACGACCCTTTGACATACCAGTGAGTGCGCTTTTGTTTTCAGTATATATTTATATACTTGCTATATTTCCGAGAAATGCATTTTAAAGAAAGTATGCTTTGAAATATTATGCCAAATGCTTTTATATTTTGAATATGCATTCATGGTTGCACATATATATAAATGTGGTGATGTGGAGGCACATGTGTTCAGGTAAGTTATGTTTGGTTATGTGAATCATCGATGATGTGATATGTGATTAAGTAATGTTGAGCTCATAAAACTGCACTTAGGGTGATTGTGAATTAGCCAGAGATATGAAGTATATGCCTGTTTATTTACGTCACCTCCCGCACTATATGCTCATATCGGATCCAACTTAAGTGCACAGTCTTGTCGTACATACCTTATTTATGGTTCCGACCCGTAGGTGGCTAGCGATTTATCGCCCGACTATTATGAGAGAATAGAATTGAGCATAATTATAATACACCCAATCTTGTCGTACGTATATGTCATAGTAGTGACTCCGGCTAGATTGACTTTTGAGCTATGAATTCAGCCGTACATACTATCTCAGGGGTTCCGGCTAACATATCATATTTCTATGAAATCATTCTTGCATGGATTGTTTACTTTTTTATATCTTGGCATGGCATACATATGAATATGATTATGTGAAGCATGAACTGAATTGATACGATTTCAGATATATATATATATATATGTATATGCTTACATCTTGATTCTGGGAAAACTATACATGTTTTACAGCGAGGGGTTAGATATGTTGATAAATGAAATGGTTTTGTAAAACATTTGTTTTTGCCCACTCACGTTTTCTGTTTTGTGCCCCTCCAGGTTTTAAGTAAGCTTGTTGTTGGTGGCTCGAGGACGTCGGCAGTTCTGACTTATCTAGATAATAGTAGGACATTCTTGGTACTGTATAACTAGTACTTGTCCTACTGGACTGCACCTAGACTTTATGCTCTGATTAAGAGTGTTTACTGTTGTAACTAACTCCTATCACTTTCTGTTTAGTAGTGCACTCTAGTAGTGTGGGTTTTAATTATTCGTATGTTTGCTATATTTATCGCTTCTGCACTGTGCACATGGCTACGTCACTCCCACATGACGGCCAACATGCCTTGACCTCGATTGGGGTGTGTCAGTTTGTGTCCCAATTTGATGTAGATCTCCTCTTTGACTTGGAATTTAAATTCTTCTAGAAAAGGGAATGTAATTGCCACCAAAACATATGTAAGTCTGCGTCAAGGAAGGGGTTAAATAAATTTGGAGTTTAATTAAATCATCGAAGAAAGAGAGAAAGCCAGAGGATATTTGTTCCCTCTTCCTTAGCAATCTTTTTTGCTTGCCCGTGCAATGCGTTCCGTTGCTTTTCTTCTTTTCCAAGGTAAGAAAATTTTAATTTTCTCATTCTTCTTGATTTTGCGGAGCCTCGGGGCTTGAATTTTTGGCTCAACAACGGTCGAGGACTTGGGATGGTGTGTTGCGGCATGATGCGGCGCTGCTGCTACATTGTGTGGCCGACGTTTGGGGCGGCTCGGCTTGAGTCGTGGACTTCTCGGCGGGGGCCAAGTTGGTGCGCTTGCGATGGGCCACTAAGCACATGCTCGTGTGACTAAAGGGGAAAGGCGTGGGCCTTCTCAGATTACTGGGTTGCTGGGTTTGGGCCCGTGCAGCAAGGGAGAGATGCGAGAGAGAGGGAGGAGCGAGGGTGCCAACCCTCATTCATATTGGATTGGGCTGCAAAGGCCTACTAGGCAGAAAGAAAGATGAGAGCTAGCATGGGCAGGGCTCTTTGCTGTTGTATTGTAAGGGTTGGGCTGTGGGGCCTGGTGTAGGGCGTTAGGTTTTGCGGCCGGTTTTTCTATTTTTTTTTCTTCTTCGAGCAACCTTCTAATAATTTTTCCTTGCGCGTTGTAAGATTTTGCGAACATGTTTTCCTCGAGCCATAGGAGTGATGAATTTATGCCATTGTTGTATCTCTAGGGCGGATATGCAAGTAAGCTAGGTTACTTCAGGGCTGCTCATGTGAAGGTAGGTTTTGATGAGCAATTCAAAGACTTCCTCGAGATGTTTAAGCATGCAATTCCGTATGGAGTTCGCATGAAGCGGGCCAAGGATGGTAGCAGCCGCGAACCGTGTAGATCTAGGAAAGCTATCAAGTTTCACCCCTATTACTTCGTGTTGGGATTCACCTTTCCCATGCCTCAATTCTTCTAAGAGGTGATCTGCTCCATGAAGTGTGCTCCTGCTCAGTGCTCTTCAAATGCGGTTTGTGTGATTATGGGGTTCCACAACTTGAGCAGGTTCTTTGACTTGGACCTGACTACTAACGAGTTTTGGTACTTTTTTGGCATATGCCACATCAGGGTGTTGGGTAGCTGATGACCCACCATAGGCTCTTCAATCACTTGAGTAAAAGGGATCATGACTGGTCTAGAGAGACCCTAGAGATCGCGTTGTTGCCCCATGACTATGGAGTCAAAAATAATCAAGAGACGACACGTGGATTCTAGGGTAAAAATGACGAAATTACCCTCGAGGAACACCGAAATCCCTACTCGCGAGTAGTGGACAATCATCCCACAATCAAGTCAAAAGTGCCCAAAATAGGTATTTATTCAAAACCTATTTCATCCATCCTCATCAAATCTTCTCCACAAGGTAACCCCCAAAACATTAATTTCAAATTATATTAATTAGCTAATTAATTGATTTATTACCTAATTAATCTATTAATTGGCTAATTAACTACCAATTACACCCAAAAATGCCACAAAGGGCCGGTTACCATCTCTCCAAAGAGGGCCAGCCATGCCCTATATACACTACCCCATTTTCTCTAAAAACCTAAGTTCTACACTTTTGATAAATTCTCTAAATTCTCCAAACATTTTTCCCTCAAAATTCTAACTTTGGCATCGGAGGTTCTTCGGCCAAAGCCCCCCCCCATTCATCGTGGGCACGTGAGGCTCTTGGCCTTGACCAAAGGTGTTATTTGTTTTGTAGGTGCAATTTTGTCCAAGAACAAGGAGGAAGAAATTTGCATCCACAATATGGTGCTTTCATTGAGAGTTGAGTCACATGCTCGTAGAAGACTCTCGCATCTAAGGTTTTTTGTTTCTTTGCTTATTTGTAGATTTTTCGTACGTTCTTATTCTTGGAATTTTTATTTCTAAATTTTTTTGATAAAACATAAAAGTAAAGTACAATAGCAAGAGATTTGGAAACCTCGACAAACGAAAATTCCAACGTTTAAGGATTATGACCGTGGTGATCTATAAGGCTCAACATAGCGGTGAGTGGAGTGGCACTTCTACAAGGCACCACCATGGCAACCACCCTTGGCAAAACCCACGGCTCCAAAGCCACGGCCCAAGTCGTGCCATTTTAACCTTCAAATGCCCAAGCCTAGCCGAGCAGGCCCGTGCTGCCCAAATCTAACGCGAGCCCAATGCGTTGCCAAACCAAGCATTAGCCTTGCACCCACGTGCACCACACGCCGAGCAGCCCAATCCCGTGGCCCAGCCTGCTTCCGCGGCCCAGCTTGCTCCTGCTGCCCAGTCTGCTCCAGCGGCCCAGCCTGCACTTGTGGCCCAGCCTGCTCCCACGACCCAGTCTACTTCTAAGCAGCCTAAATCGGTCCAAGATTAGGTCAACCATCCTGACTTCAAATTTCTGGGCCTATGGTTGAACTGGGGGCATTTTCACCATATTTCTCCGCGGATTTGACATTTCCCAACTCAAATCTCGCGCACGGAGTCTACCATACTTCCACTGCTCAAGGAGACGCATTCCTTCCAAGCTATTCCAATCCAGATGGAGAACAAGACTTGTCTCAACAAGTCATAGAATTGACGAGCGCATTTGGACAGCAGACGACCTTGGGGAATCAGCTCTTGCAGCACACCGAGATGCAACGTGCCCCAGACGAGGTGTCCCGAAGGAGGACAAGGGCAGACGAAGAACTTCTCTAGCAGTATCCCAGCAAGCAGTCACTCGACTAGTGTACACTCCCGATTAGGCCATCGAGATAACGTATACTCCCGTTTTAGAGCGCAGATGAGCGTGCACTCTCAGTCAAGCCCACAAACGAGCATATACTCATGGTTGGGGTCACACTCCGATGATCAACATGAGAAACCTTCCAGGAAAAATGTTCATTTACGGCTAGGCCCGCAAGAAGCATCTTCCACCTCACATCGGATCGGCAGCATGACTGACGAAGAGAAGTAGTTACTAAATCTGGCTCAAGTTCAACTAGCAGCTTGTAAAGAACTCACTCGCCTGCTAGGAACGCACCACATGCACCGCAGCCGCGACATAGATGAGCCAAACAAATGGAAGAGCTGCCTAGACCAGCAGGTCACGACTGGGGGCAGCCGAGAGTTCCGCTACCCCATCAAAGGCAAATTCAGGAAGAAGTAGAGAGACTCATGACCAAGTGATTGCTCGATTTCCAACGTAACGAGGTCATTGACGAGGCACTATCAAAGGGGATAGAGACCCGGAGACACCTACAACATGCCACATTTCACATCCTTCAAAAGTGATAGAGACCCAGAGAGACACTTAAAGCACTATTGAAGCACAATGATCCTTTATCGAAACAACGATGATCTCATGTGCAAGATATTCGCTACCACTCTACAAGGCGAGGCGCAAAATTGGTTCTATACCCTGCCGCCACAATCCATCCAGAGTTTCGACGAATTTTCTTTGATTTTTACCAAAGAATATTCATCATATTGCTCGATTAAGAAAAAGCCCTACCACTTGTTCAACGTCAAGAAGAACCCAAAGGAGTCACTTCGCGACTATGTGAAGAAGTTCAAAGCAGAGAAAGCAAAGATAGTCGGATGCAACGACTCGATAACTAGAGCAACCTTCCAAAAAAGACTCCCAATAGACCACTCGATGTTCGGAGAATTGATCAAAAAAGAATATCTAACTCTGGAAAACTCTTTCACTCTGGCAGAGAAGCATGCACTTTAGGACGAGGTTCGTCGATGCAAATTCAAGGCAAATTCGAGCGATCTTAAATATAAAGTCCCATACTACTCTGAAGGAGATTCAAGGTCTAACTGGATGAGCAGCCGTATCTGAAGCAGCAATAAGCTCTACCATCATACGAGAAGAGCTGGGGGCCCGACTACCTGTATTTCACAGTTCAAAAGCTCTCATGGATGCTACCAGAAATTCAAAAGCTAACTTTGGCGATAGTTGTTGCAACCCAGAAGCTCAAGTTTTACTTTTAGATGCACGTATTCATCCTCATGACGCACAATTCCGCTCAATTCAGACTTGCGATGATAAAGACGTAGACATTAGCGAATGCAAAGTTTTCTGACAAATGCAACAACTCGGCCCAAAAGGCGTACCAAGGGCAGACGAACACTAGAAAGACACACTCGGAAGCAAGTTTTGTCCTTGTCACCCCAAAAGATTCAACTTAGGAGCAACATGTACCGGCAGTTGAACACTACCTCCTGCTACGTGTCACACGGCCTTAACCAACCCTTACTCCATAATTCAACTCTAGAGTGGCCTAATACCGGTAGTTGAGCATCTCCTGCTGCCATGGCTCCCTACCATGCCTTTACAATGCAACAGGGCAACCCAATGACGGCTCCACAGCTCCCTATTGTGCCTTAACGTCGAGCCTAGGCGACACAACAGAGTGGCCCAACGACGCCCCAGAGGTAGCCGAGCACGCCCTAGTAGTGCCTGCTCCACCCGATGGAGACTTCTAGCATTTGCATGTCGACGACGCATCCAACTACAAAGGTTTGGGACCAGACATGGTCCTTGTCACCCTAGATGGTTCAATGCTAGAGTAGGCAACCACTCTAGGCTTCAAAGCATCCAACAACGAAGCAGAGTATGATGCACTACTAGCAGGCATTTGAATGGCAAAAGACTTGACGGTGAAAAAGCTCGCAATTCATTTTGATTCCCAGTTAATTACTAGCCAGACTACTTGAGGGGTTTCAAACTTACACATTCACTTAAGTTTCGTGGGCAGACAACGTTCACACGGATGCACTAGCCGGCCTAGGCTTTGCCCTCGACCACTAACTTAAACGCTCTATTCTGGTGGAGTATTTAGACAAGCCAAGCATAGAGGCGGAGCCAGCAGTCGAGGTCTCGCAGGTTAGTACAACTCCAAAGTAGCAAGATTCCATTATAGACTACCTGGTTAATGGCACACTCTCCATGGAAAGATTAAAGTCTAGAAAGCTCTAAATAAAGACAGCACATTGCTACATGTGGAAAGACATTCTCGTCCGAAGATCTTACACTGGACTGCATCTGCGCTGCCTAGCACCTCCCGATGACCTAAAGGTTCTAAGCTCAATCCATGAAGGCGTTTGTGGAAGTCACTCTATAGGCCAATCCTTAGCACAGAAGGCTCTAAATGAAGGATACTACTGGACAACCATGCACCAAGATGTTAAGGAGTTAGTACAAAAGTACGACCGCTGCCAACGTAACAAGCTTGTACCTGCACTGCCTGCTAGTAAATTACACCCGCAAACGAGTCCTTGGCTATTCATACAGTGGCAATTGACTTGGTAAGGCAAATGCCACTAGCTACTGGGGGCAAAAGCATGAAGATCGTGACAACCGATTACTTCACCAAATGGGTAGAAGCATAGCCCATGGAACCACAACACAGATAGACATAGAGTGCTTCATATGGAGGAATGTCATTTGCCGATTTAACATCCCTCAATCCATCGTCACCGACAATGGCATGCAGTTTATGGTCCAAGATCTGGCGAAGTTCTTCCAAAAGTTTAGCATTAAGCAGCACATGTCCACACCGAGATATCCTTAAGGCAATGGGCAAGTTAAAGCATCCAACAAGATGATCATCGACTGCTTCAAGAAATCCCTCTCTGACAAGAAGGGAAAATGACCAGACGAACTCCCCGGATGTCTATGGGCATATCGCACCACCAAATGACGAGCAACTGAACAGTAAGAAGATGGCCACAAGCATAGATCTGTCAGAGAAGAAGCGCGAGTAGATCATCACCCACATCGCAGCCTACCAGTAGCAGCTCATCTCCAACTACAACAAAAAGTGCAAGATCCGACAATTCCAACCTGGAGATCTAGTCCTAAGAAAAGCGTTCATCACTGCCCACAGAGATGGATCCCATTTGGGAAGGTTCTTACAAGATCAGCAGAGTAGACGACAAAGGTAATTACACCCTCGCCACTATGAACGACAAAGAGATCGAAAAGCAGTGGAAAACCTACAATCTGAGGAAGTACCATGTGTGACCTCCGGCTACATCAAAGCTCGAAGACTCAAGCAGCTCAACGGGAACCACCTCACTAGCCGAGGATTATCCAGTTGTTATGTAGTTCCTACCTTACAACTACATTCTCATTCGTTTCACTCGTTTTTCAATGAGGAATTCAGAAGTAATCTACAACATGGCTCGGTTGCATGCTTACAACAACTGATCATTCATGCACTTCAAAAGTTGACTGCATCTTCATCGCAGGAATTACGCCCCTCGAGGGACCAACCATGCTCTCCAGTGCAAGAAGGTAAACCAATTCCCCGACACCCAACTGGGTCTCTTTTCCAGTGCGAGAGGATAAACTAATTGTTTTCCAGTGCGGGAGGGTATACCAATTCCCTGACACCTATATGGGTTTGCTCTCCAAGGCGGGAAAATAAACTTTCCACTCTGAATATCCAGATGTGGATGAGTCGGGTTGCCTTGGTATAACTAGATGCACGATGGTTTGCGCCGGGATTCCTATAAGTCTTTTTCAAGGCTTAGCTAACTGAAGGATTTTGGGTCTTTTGGCCTAATCCACGAGGAACCGGGCCTCAAAGACGAAGAAGGCACATTACGCAGTACGCCTCATAGACGGCTGCCTTGGAACCCTAAAGCTGCTACTGAGTGCACTAAGGTGGCCTACGGTTTCCGGAAGATTGCTTACGGCTTACTCTTCGAGCAGTAAAGCCGCGTTAGACTTATACAAGCTAGCATGCATATACAAAGCTTTATCTACCGCCAACATGCTACGTAGTCGATAAGCTTCACCTCTGCCAAGCGCGGAACAACCTACACCAAGTCTTAAAGTGTTGTGATACTTGCTAGCCAAGGTTAATAGCCTAGTGGTTACGCGGACTTGTCTGCTTCTGTAAGTAAAGCATCCGGCTGCCAACCCTATGACTAACAACTTTGCAAAGTTCTACACCAACACCTATGGCTGTATAGGCTACGCAAGCATGTCTGTTTATAGAAAAGTAGCACGTTTGCCACTGGTCTATAAAGTCTAAAGGTTAGGGCATGAACAAAAGAAGTGAAGATGAAGAAAAAAGAAGGAAACATGTCTATAAACGACTAGCAAATGCCGAAAGAGTTCAGCAAAACAAGAGCTACAAGGAAAACAAAGAAAATCCTAAAGGCTACCTAGAAGACTACACTTTAGCAACTTGGACATCCCACAACCACTCGGTCGCCACACCTTCAGTAGCTGCGACGCTCTTAGCAGCGACATCATCCAGCGCTTCACCCCCAGCTACCCCAGTCTGGGTACCAACTTCTCCAACTACTTCACCAATGGAAACCTCAAAAGTAAAAGCAAGCAAGTCTTCTGGAGAAATAAATAAGGTCTCGAAACCTTAAACCCAGCCTTCTCACCCTTCAGCTGTTCGTTCTCCTCGAGCAAACAAACACAGATGCGCTGCAGCTCATCCACTTCCTTCTTCAAACTTTTGTTCATCTTCCGCACACCTTGAAGTTCCAACACTTGGGGTTCAAGCCTATCGACAATTCTCTTGAAGTGGATCACTTGATTATAAGCAACAATCGACTCTTCATCCTTTGCATAAGCAGCGAAATGAAGCATAAAAACTGCAAACTCAAGATCTTGAATCTGAGGAACATCCAATCTCATTCTCTGCACTTTCATACTTAACTTGGATCGCGTCAAGCCTAGTCTTCAAGTCAACGATCTATTGGCGAGCGATCTCAAGCTGCAGAGAAATGAGGGTAGAAATATTAGACCCCTTCAAAGCAACGAGCTTAGAATCCAACCTCTTGATCTCTTCAACCGAGGATTAAGCTTCAGCTGCCATAGTCTTTGCCACCTCCTTGGCATCTTTGCTATATCTGCATCATAGCAAACATAGCAGTCATTCTATATTAGGTCGTATGCTTCGCAAAGGAACTTGGGCAAATAACCTTTCTAACACCATCGACAAACTTGGCACAAGCGTCCATTTGGTTTCAAAAGCACACAGATAACAGCAACTTCCCCAGAAGTAGGCTTAGTGGATTTCTCATAGCTGCCCATGCAAGAAGTTTCCTTCTTCCCAACATGTGAATCAGTCTCAACAACAGAGGGAGTAGGCCTTAACCCCACAGAGTCCACCTTATCGCTCTTCATAATAGCAAGCCTTTCCAAATGAGAACCGGACTTAGCTTCCAACGGATGTCTTGATACAGACTTTGGCATTGGGGCATGACAGGACCTTTACACTGAGTAATCCTATCAGCAATCATACTAGCCATTCTCGACATGGCAGGCGCCACAAGCTCAGATCTAGCAGCCTTATTTTTCTTCCCATTGGAAAAAGTCATGTTAATCACAGGCTTATCGGCAGCAGGCGGACCCTCACGAGTAGCGGATGAAGTCTTCAGTTTGTTCTCAACCAGCATCTCTTGAGCAGGCGAGGAATATCTCTTCTTTCCATTTTCATTCATAGTAATCTCCACGACAGCGATCAAACGAGCCAATGCATCCACCTTGAACCTCTTTACCTCATTTTTCGGGAACAGCCCACCTTTCTCCTGGCGAAGAGGATTAACCAGCCAACGTCATTCACAGTACTCAGTAGGGGAGCTCAATCCGGCATTCCAACAGGCAGGAGGCCTGCATACCCAGCATTCCAGCAGCCTATAAGGCTCGCGACCTTCTCATTTCTCTCAATTGTTGGCCTGACCCGCTTCAGGTCCAAGAGCCCAAAGGACATGAACAATGTGGCTCGCCTAACACGGCACCCCAGCGCCTCCATCAGCGGCCCCAGCCGCACAAGCAGCCCAAGCAGTGGTCCTTGCCACAACACCTCATCGGCCTATGTCGAGTCGACTTTTGGCCTCTGCCAGCAGATGTGTTGCACCATCCCTACGGCTGCCCCATGACAACACCATCAAAGAAGAAGACGAGAAAATTTTAATTTTTCTTACCTCAGTATGGCGCGGAAAAGACTAAGAAAGCAATGAAAGACTGTCCTTTACACGAGCAAGTGTAGAAGATTGCTAGGGAAGGGGGAACAAATATCCTCTAGCTCTTTCTCCCTTGTAGGGTAGAATAAATCACTCTCCAAAGTTGATTTAATAACCCACTTAAGGTAGACTTAAATAGGCTTTGAGAGAAATTTATTTCCCTTTTCTAGAATGATCTTATTTTCTATTAAAGAGGGAATCTACATCAAAATAGGAAACAAGCCTAAGTTTCCTAAAGCAAGAAAATCTCTACACCTGTTGCCCTTTTCTGCGAGCAGCCTAACAAGTGTGGGGGCATTTGTGGAGCCAAAAATAATCAAGAGAAGACATGTGGATTCTAGGGTAAAAATGACAAAATTACCCTTGAGAAACACCAGAATTCCTACGCACGAGCAGTGGACAATCATCCCACAATCAAGTCAAAAGTTCACAAAATAGGTATTTATTCAAAACCTATTTCATCCAACCTCATCAAATCTTCTCAACAAGGTAACCCCTAAAACATTGCTTTCAAATTATATTAATTAGCTAATTAATTGATTTATTACCTAATAAATCTATTAATTGGCTAATTAACTACCAATTACACATAAAAATGCCACAAAGGGCCGATTACCATCTCAGCAAAGGGGGCCATCCATGCCCTATATATACCACCCCATTTTCTCTAAAAACCTAAGTTCAACACTCTTGCTAAATTCTCCAAACACTTTTTGCTCAAATTTTTAACTTTGGCATCGGAGGTTCTTCGGCCAAAGCCCCCCTATTCATTTGTTTTGTAGGTTCAATTTTGTCCAAGAACAAGGAGGAAGAAATTTGCATCCACAATGTCCATTGGCTGCCTAGCTAGTCATGATTTCTCTAACCATTTGAGTTGTGTGGCCTGCATCACAACATACTAAAGATTGCTGGCACACGAAGTTCGTTACCCTTTTCCATCAAAAGTGCATGGTTCTATTGAATTTCATGGACAATGGTTCAAAAGAACACTTTGCACTTTATGTAAGGCTGCGTAGCAAGTAGCACAACATTTTAGGAATCAGTGTGAACCCAATGGGTTGTTCTACGCTAGGCAGTGCATATGCGCGTTAACCTGTTAACCTTTCACGAGATTGTGCGTAGGCAGTCTTCTAGAAAATGTAGGCAGTGCATATGCGGCTAATTGCTTAAAGGGTGTACCGTAGGCAGTCTTCTAGAAAATGTAGGTTGCTCGTTGAATTGGCAGCGACTTTAGGTCCCCAGGGATCTTCTATAAATTGTAGGCTACTGTTGAATAGGCGGCGGTTTTAAGTTCATAAGGATGCTCATTGAATTGGCAGCTACTTTAGGTTTCCAGGGATATGCAAAGATGTTAGTTGGTCACATACAAGATGATCAGCTACTTACGCCAGCTGGTCACATTAAGGATGCTTAACCGTGTGAACGCCATGTGTGTAGCCAAAGCTAGAATTTCGTATCCTTGTAGAGATCACCTATGTATTGCACCAAGGATGCTCAGTTGTGAATACTAGTTGGTCATATCGTGGATGCTCAAAAAGGATGTTCCTCTAACAGGTAGAGGGAATACTATTCCATAACACGAAAATCGCTAGTTAGTCACATACAAAATGCTTAGTCGGGGGTTACCAGCAGCTGGTCACATCAATGATGCTTAACTGCGGTCCATCTTCATAGGCAGCCATCCAAAGGGCTAGCTGCGCAACGTGCCTCATTCGCAGATCAAACCAAAGGCCTAAAATCCTTCAATTTAGCTAAGCCTTGAAAAAGACCATTATGGCTACTTCTAGGGATACTAGCGCAGGCTATCATACTCTAGTTACACCAGGGCAGCTCGACCCATCCATGTCTGGATACTTGGAGTGCGTAGTTCTACCCTCTCCTAGGGGAGAGCATGGTTGGTCCCTAGGAGGCGCAATTCCTGCGATAGGTCCTTGATTGGGTGCGATCTTCAATGAGAGAAAGAGTATACAGTTGTTGCAGATACGCAATCGAGCCAAGTGATGAATAACTTCAACAATCTTTATTGAAAAAAATGAGAAGAAGGATAATGAACTTAGCTAAAAGGTAGAAATTGCGTAACAACTGGATAGTCGTCGGCTTGCAAGGTAGTGCTCGTCGAGCGGCTTGAGTCTTCAAGCTTTATTTTGTTCGAGCAAGGCTTAAGGAGAAGTGGGAGGTCATGTGTAGTACTTCCGCAAGTTATAGGCATTCCACTGCTTGTCGATCTCTTTGTCGTTCATGGTGGTGAGGGTGTAGTTTGCCATCTGCTCTGCTGACTTTGTACGGACCTTCCCAGATAGGATTCATCTTCTTGGAGCCTTCTCTTTAGGCAGTGATGAATGCTTTTCTTAGGACTAGATCTTCAAGCTGAAACTGTCTTTGCTCTTTTGTTGTAGTTGGAGAGGAGCTGCTGCTGGTAGGCTGCAATGCGGGTGATGATCTTCTTGCGTTCATCCCCTGCTATATCTAGATTTTGTTGGAAGTATGCCCACAAAGCCACTCATTTGATGTAATAGCTTTTTGGAATACTTAATATGTTAAACTTTTATATGTTTAACGGAAGGGCAATACTTATTGTTAATCACTATTTATTGTATCATGTGTTTAATCAATAAGAGAATCCAAGGGATGTATTTGACATAAGAGATAAGTGATCTAATGAGTTAGATTAAGGAGACCTTTCTCTTATGTTCATTCCTAAAACGTTCCTAGCCATAGGATTGCCAATTGGGCATTGACAATCCGCTAAGGTTAGTATGTGTTATGTTGACTCAAACGTGAGTATGAACTAGTCTCAAGTCATTTGGTGTTGGACACTAAGACAAACACATAGGTGCTCGAAAGAGTAATCGAGTACACTGAACTGCGATTAATGAGAGTTCAAACATACATGTCATGTACGAACTCTAAGGTTACAATATGCAAAGTAGTCCTTAGACCTGAGGCATCATAGATGTCTAATGGTTAGGTCCTTGATCTTTGATCATGACAAAGGCATTCCCTCGGATTGTCCACGGCATTGTTGGGGTCATGTGATCTAGTCATGTAGGCATATGAATGCACAACAAGGGATCTCTAACCTTCCATGGTGGAAGGAGTATACTCTAAAATATGATTCTAAAGTCTTTCGCCAAAGCAAATGAATATGACTAAGGAAGATGTTCCAAATCATATTCAAGGGAATCATATAAGAAAGTATCACATTGGATAGTAGACATGAAACAAACTATCACTTAAAACAATGTGGTTAAGAGTATTGTATTAGAGAAGGACCGTATTGCATTGTAATTGTAACTGGATAGGTTCTCCAACCAATTCTACTTAGCTTGGGTAACCATGACATACTGCTAGGTGTCACTCATGGTTTGTGGAAGCCCTATTGATTAGCAAACACTAATCATCAAAAAGGGAGAATTGAAATGTGGTTTCAATTCACAATCGATAGTTAAGAGTAACATCGCCCACTGCCTCGCTAATTGGAACCTAATGGATCGCACACCAAATAAGGATATATGTGAAGCAATTAAATGAAATGGATAAGCAATTAAATGGTTTAATTGAAGAATGGTCAAGATTAATTAATTAGTTAATTAATTATACGAAATGTTCGTATTGGGCTTTTAAGTTGGTTTTGGGGCTTCGAGGCCCAAAAGTGTTTTGGTCCACAAGGCCTATTATGTTTAAGTTGTATGACAACTAAAACAAAATGGGCAATAAGCCCAATAACAATATAGGCCGGCCATTTAGGGTGAGGGTATGCAAGTTTGCTTAATTGCAAGTTTGCCACTCACCTAAGAAATGAAGTATAAATTCATCTTTATAGCTTTGTTTTCAATTAGGGTTTTCTAAGCTACTTGGGGATAGTTATCTAGCAAATTTACTTCCCTAAGTGATCCATTTTCATCCTCACAAATTACATCCTTGGTGAAGAGACATAGAGACATCAAACTTTTGGTGTTTTGGAGAACTAATCCTCAAATCCTCAAAGAAGCAAAGGAGCACTAAAAGGAGGGAAATCACAAGGAAGATCCAAGGAGCAAGGAGGTGACTTGAAGGCCCTCCACTTGGGTGAATCCCTTGTGTAATCAAGGATGAGCTTCAAGGGTAAAGAATCTCTAAATTCTTCATATTCTTTAATGTTGTTAAAGAGTCTTTTGATTCACCATATACTAGGCTTTGAAAGTCATGGGTTTCATGAATTGTTTTTGGATGCATGCCTACTTTAAAGAGTTAATTGTTAGCATATGTATTCAAATGTTCATACATGTTCTTAGCTAGGACAAAATTTTTCCTTCAAGTTGTATCAAGAGCCTAGGTCTAGTGTATGGTGGATCCTTTTGGGTTTTGTGATTTTCATGTTTTATGATTTAAATGTTGTAAATGTTACAAGCTTTGTTCTTGCTTTGAATATAAATTTTGCTAGAAAATTTAGCATCTCAAAAGTTGTAGATGTATTTCATTTAAGCATGAATATTGGAACTAAAATTTGGTGCCTTGTATTTTGAGTTTTCATAAGTGTTCTTCAATGTTCTTGGAGTTCTTGCCAAGAACAAAAAGTTTTGAAGTTTTGATTCAAAAAGTTTTATGTTTTTACATAAAGTTTTGATTTAATTTTAGTGGGTGATGGTTAATGATTAAGTAATTTTAATGGGAGACAAACTTTGTTTTAAAGAATGACATAAATCATTTCTTACAAAATTTTATTTCATCTTTACCTCACCTAACATAACCCACTTACAAAACTTTGTATAAAATTTGAATTTTATCACTAAAAACCACTTATGGCCGGCCACCCTATTAAATAGGGTATTTTTGGGTGTTTTGTGCACTTACATAAAGTTTTGATACTTTTGTGTATTTGCATTTTGGCCCAAAAGTTTACGTTTTTACGTTAAGGTCCAAAAACTTTAAAGGACAAATTGTTTTGCTCCTTTAATGATGTTTTTGACATTATTAAAAATGTTTGGGTTCTAAGTTGTAATTACATGAAGTTGTGGACTCTTGTGTTTTTACAAAGTGACCCCAAAAGTTTTTGTATTTAGAAAATGGCCCAAATTAGATGAGAACAAAATGGTTTGTCTCTTTAAATGAGAATTGGATTTTCATTTTATTTAGTTCCATTTAAATCAATTCTATGGATCCGAAAACCAATTGTTTTAAAGTTGTTTTCTTAATTAAATGTGTTTGATTAAGAGAAGGGTGATTATGAACCAAATGCCTCGATAATTGAGCTATGTGATTGGCCGCTTTACATTATGAATGTTTGGGCTTGGTAGTGTAGATTTGAATGTAATTTGATTAGTTCAAGATTGTTGTAAATGGACATAAGTCCATCATTTGTGTTGTAAAAGGGCATAAGCCCTTATTATTATTTCATGTATTCCTTTTGTTTAAATGTATGCAAAATGGAATAGTTGGGTCCAACGCCCAATAGGAAATAACGGTTTAATTGGATTAAACGCGTAACTAAAATCAACAACTACATACCTTAGACCCAAGGTCCAACACAAGGCTCGTGTTGGATCAAATCAAACGGTTCATAATCATCCTAAAACCTAATATGACTATATAGTCCATATGAGGATGCAAAGCATTCGTTAGTAGTTCCATATAGTCTCGCTTGTTTCAACGAAACAGTGGGAGTATTATATACTACTAATTCATATAAACTTGGACCAATGGTTGTGATAGGCCCAAGTTCTTTTAATGTGATTAAAATGTTTTGATGTAGCCCAACGCTATTCCCTCAACAAATTAATATTTAAGTTGATAAGCAAGAGATGTTTAGAATATCTCTTCGTAGGCCTTCCATCGTGGTGGGTTCCAATCGTTTGTGACTCATGCACCGGCTTCACCCTATCATGGGGAAGTACAAAGCATGTGCTTACATCCAGGAGGAATCCATATACATATGATGAGGTGAGTGTAGGCAACGAGGATAGCCGATATCATATCATTGTGAGGCTATTCTTGAACCCCTTCACGAACTAAGCATGGTGGGAATAACTTAAACTAAGTGCAATGGTGCCGATATCGTATCATCGTGAGGCATCATTCTCTAGAGGCCAAACGAGATGGGTAATTACAAAAGGTTGTAAATGAATAATGCGTTATTCTCTCATCATTATTTTTGCTAACCAATATCGTATCATCGTGAGGTGGGCTTGGTAATGGTGAGTCTCCCATAACCCACTAAGAGTTCAATATAACTCTCGAATTCTATTGAGGGATGTGGAATTTGCCAAAAATGGTGGGTGATACTATTTGATTAAAAGACCCAATCAAAATAGTTTTAAACAACAATGCTAATTCGATTTCTGTTATGTTATGTAGTGAACGACATGCCTAAAATTATACCCACCATTATACTTGACAAAAAGGGCCTAAAGGGCCAACGTTTCCTTGCTTGGTATCGCCAAATTGAGAATGTCTCAAAGGTGAAAGACATATTGTATGTGCTTAAGCAATCCCCTCCTCATGTACCTCCTACGAAACTAGCTTCAAAGGAGGAGTGTCAAAATTATGTTAGACACTATGAGGATGACTTACAAGCCAAATGCTTAATCCTCACTTCACTTAGTGAGGAGCTTATGAAGCTACATAAGCACATGGACACTTCTTGTGCCATGGTTGAAAGTTTGCATAAGATGCATGACATTGAGACTAGTAATGTACGATTCTCAAATATTTGTAGTCTAATAAATGCCAAAATGGCAAAGGGGACATCGGTCCATAAACATGGACAAAAGATGGAAAGGATCTTTCAAGATCTTCAAAGTTTAGGAACTTCCATCGATGGGAAAATGGCCCAAGACTTTTTCCTTGCATCTCTCTCGGATGATTTCACTAAGTTTATCGTAAACTATAAAGTGAATAGATTCGATCATTCTTTGAAAGAGATGATTGACATGTGCTGTAAATTTGAAAAAGGTTTCAAAAGGGACAGTGGGAGTGAGAATGCAATGATAAGGAAAAGGTTACATAAGAAGAAGGCAAAGAAATCCAAAGGAACATGCTTTCATTGTGGAAAGGATGAACGTTGGAAGAAGAAATACAGGGTGCGCATTGCGAGCCTTATGACAAGGACTTTTGAAGAGACTATTTCTGTCATAGAGAGTGCTTTTACAGTGGGCTCCAATTCCTGGATATTTGATTCAGGCGCTAGTCAACATATCTGTAATACGTTGCAGGGACTAACAGGGAGCAGATCACTGCGCAATGAGGAGATGGTTGTGCGAGTTAGGAACGGCACTAAAATCTCTGCAAAAGCAATAGGCACCTATATGCTTAACCTACCCTCTGGGGAAGTCCTGGAACTTAAAAATTGTTTATATTTTCCTTCATGTATAAAGAATTTGATTTCCATCTCTAAGCTTTTACGAGATGGGCACTCAGTGTTGTTTGACAAAATGAGTTGCACTTTATACTTGAACGGTCGTATTATCTCTCATGGTAATATGATAGAGGGACTTTTTCACCTAGAGACGAATAGTGGGATGCACTGTATTGAAAGCGGGAATACCTCAAAACCCAAAAGGGCTAGAGAAGAAGTTAACCAAGAAAAGATGTGGCATCTTAAACTTGGACATGTGAACCTTGATAAGATTCACAAGATGTCGAAAGACGGATATTTCCACCCATTAGGTAATGACCGGATGGGTACTTGTGAATGTTGCTTGAAAGGGAAGATGACCAAATCTCCATTTACTGGAAAAGGAGAGCGTGCCACTGAAATTCTAAGGTTAATCCACACTGACGTATGTGGACCTATGTCTACTACGTCGAGAGAAGGCTTCTCATACTATATCACATTCACCGACGATCACTCTCGGTTTGGCTATGTATATCTTATGAAGTACAAGTCAGAATCCTTTGAAAGGTTCAAAGAATTCAAGAATGAAGTTGAGAAGCAAACTGGGAAACAGATAAAAATCCTAAGATCAGATCGAGGGGGTGAATATCTGAGTAATGAGTTCCTAGATTATCTCAAAGAGTGTGGAATAATATCACAGTGGACTCCACCGGGAACTCCACAACTTAATGGAGTTTCTGAAAGGAGAAATCGAACCTTGATGAACATGGTTCGTTCTATGATGAGTTCCGCTGATCTACCAGTAACATTCTGGGGATACGCTCTATATACAGCAGCTTACTTGCTTAATAGAGTACCTTCCAAATCAGTTTCACAAACACCCTATGAGATATGGCATGGAAGAAAGCCAAGTCTTAATCATATTAAGATTTGGGGTTGTGAAGCATATGTCAAGAAGCTTGAGGCTACTAAGCTTGAAGCGAGATCAGTTAGATGCTATTTTGTGGGATATCCTAAAGAAACTATGGGATATGAGTTCTACCATCCTGACGACCAGAAAGTCTTTGTCGCCAGAACTGCTAAGTTTCTAGAGGACGAATTTGTTCTCAAAGGAACTATAAACAAACAGATGGAAATTAATAAGATTAATAATGAACCACAAACAAGCACTCGACATATTGACAACCCTGTTCCTGAACCCCTAGCTCCACGTAGATCTGAACGGGTTAGTAAGCCACCTATGAGGTTTGGCTTAAATAAAGACTTTGATGAATTGTACCTTTTAGGTGACAATGAAACAAAGGAGGACCCTAGGGACTACACTGAAGCAATGTCCGACATTGATTCAAAGAGATGGCAAATGGACGTGAAGACGGCCTTTCTGAACGGCTACCTACAGGAAGAGCTCTATATGACTCAACCCGAAGGTTTCGTGTCCGAGTCTGAAGAGACTAAGGCATGCAAGCTTCAAAGGTCCATTTATGGACTTAAGCAAGCCTCCAGGAGCTGGAACATTCGTTTCGATACTGAAATCAAAACGTTTGGTTTTACTCAAAACGAAGACGACAATTGTGTTTATCAAAAAGTCGTTGGGGATGCAGTAGTATTCCTAGTGTTATATGTAGATGACATATTACTATTCGGGAATGACACTGCAGTACTTTCTTCAGTAAAAGTTGTTGGAAATGTGCCCTAAAGCCATTCATATGATGATACTTTACGGATATTTCACATGTTAAACTAATCTAGTTTACATATAAAAGGCAAACATTATTGTTTGAGGCGTCTCATATAAATGTTATATGCTTAAACGATAAAGTCCAAGGAATATGTGATTGGAAGAATGCAATTTAATGTAGTTAGATTAATGAGACCATTCTTTCGTAGACACATCCTAAACGTTCCTGATCATAGGATTGCCAATTGGGCATTGACAGTCCGATAAGATCAGTACGTGCTATGTCTTCTCTCAGGGAGAGTGACTAGTCTCGAGTCATTGGTGTGTGTGACATCAAGACAAGTACGTAGGTGCTCAATAGAGAATGAGTTCACTGAACACGATCAACGAGGAGTTCTCATACTCATGTCACATGAGAACTCATGTTTGGGATAATGCAAATTAGTCCTTTGACCTGAGGCATCACAGTTGTTGTCTTGTGGTTAAGTCCTTGATCTTTGATTATGTCAAAGTCACCCCATCGGGGTGTCCACGGCATCATTGGGGTTAAGCCACTTAGTCATGGAGACAAGTGAATGCGCAACAAGGGATCTCTAACCTTCAATTGGCTTGAGGGAGAATACTCTATGATATGATTAAAATCTCTGGCCAGAGTATGAATGAGATTGGGGAATGCGTTCCAAATCACATTCAAGGTAATCATAAAATGCAAATGAATCACATTGGATAGTAGACATGAATAAATAAACTATCAAACCAAACAATGTGGTCAAGAGTATTAGATTAGAGAAAGACCGTATTGCATTTGTAATCCTAAACTGAATAGGTTCTCTACCTCTTCTGATTAGCTTGGGTAGCCATGATATGCTGCTAGGTGTCACTCATGGTTTGTGGAAGCCCTAAACGTGTGTAATCACTAAAGGGAGAATTGAAAGTAAGTTTCAATTCACAATCGATGTAAAATGGTTTTAATCGCCCACTGCCTCGCTAAAAGGAACCTAATGTATCGTACACCAAATAAGGTGGAGATTGAAGAAACAAAAGAGATGAATTAAATGGTTTAATTATTTATGGCAAGGATTAATTAACTATTAATTAATCAAACGAATAAGTTCGTTAAAGACCTCGGGATAGTTTTGGACCTTAAGGCCCAATGGGCTTCGAACGTCAAAGCCCATTGACTTAAGTTGTATGACAACTTAATGAATAAAGATTCACAAAGGCCCAAAAGCCCAAATCCATTTAGTGTTGAATTAGGGTTTTTGGTTCTTTAGGTCATTTAAAGAAGTGACTATATAAAGAACTTTATAACCTAAAATTCAAAAGTTGTTGATTTTTAGAGAAAATTGGTGAGAACACAAAGCTTCCATTTCTCTCTAAGAGGCCAACCACCTTGGGGGATATTGTCTAGCAATTCTATTTCCTCAAGGTCACTCATTTCCTCTCCAATCCAACCTTGGTGTAGAATCTTTAGAGGTTCTCAATTTTGGGAACTTGGAGAACCTATTCTTCTAACCAAATCCATGGAGCTAAGAAGCAAGGAATGAAGGCCCTATCTCTTGGGTGATTATCCTTTGCATATGCAAAGAGGAATCTACAAAGGTAAATATTTCTCAACTAACAAATTGTTGTTTTTAAGTTGAGTCAAGGTTCACCAATCTACTAGGCTTTGAATTTCATGGTAGATGTTTTGTTTTTGAATGCATGAAAGCATGATTCCGCCTTTAATTGTTAATTGCATGCTATATGATGTTATTCAAATGAACATGTTTTTCACAAAATTTCCTTCAAGTGGTATCAAGAGCCTAGGTCTAGTAGTTGGTGAATCATTTTGGGTTTTGTAGTTCATAGTTTTTGATTTAAAAGTTGTAATATGTTACAAGCTTTATTCTTGTTTCTTTGAATGTAAATTTTGTTAGAAAATTTGCCATCTCAAATGTTGTAGATGTAGTTCATATGAGCATGAATTTTGGAGCTAAAATTTGGTGCCATGTTTTTTGGGAAATTCGGCCAAATCCAAAGGGTGATTTTTTGGGTTCATGTTTGTCTTGTTAAAATGGTTTTAAAGTGACTTTTGGAACCCCTAAGTACCCTAGGATGTTAGCCCTCTTTTGAGTGGTGAAAATTTGAGTTTTGGTGAGTGAAAACATTCATGGAGCTATTATGAGTTTTCATGAGTGTTCTTCAATGTTCTTGAAGTTCTTGCCAAGAACAAAAAGTTTTGAAGTTTTGATTCAAAATGTTTTATGTTTTTACATAAAGTTTTGGTTTAATTTTAGTGGGTGATTTTAGTGGGTGATGATTATTTGTAAAGTATTATTAATGGTTTTAATGGTAGACAAACTTTTTTAAAAGTTTGACATAAATTCAATTAATGGTTATAATGATAGACAAACTTTTTTAAAAGTTTAACATAAATTCAAAAGGTTGTAAATGGTGGGAATAACTTAAACTAAGTGCAATGGTGCCGATATCGTATCATCGTGAGGCATCATTCTCTAGAGGCCAAACGAGATGGGTAATTACAAAAGGTTGTAAATGAATAATGCGTTATTCTCTCATCATTATTTTTGCTAACCAATATCGTATCATCGTGAGGTGGGCTTGGTAATGGTGAGTCTCCCATAACCCACTAAGAGTTCAATATAACTCTCGAATTCTATTGAGGGATGTGGAATTTGCCAAAAATGGTGGGTGATACTATTTGATTAAAAGACCCAATCAAAATAGTTTTAAACAACAATGCTAATTCGATTTCTGTTATGTTATGTAGTGAACGACATGCCTAAAATTATACCCACCATTATACTTGACAAAAAGGGCCTAAAGGGCCAACGTTTCCTTGCTTGGTATCGCCAAATTGAGAATGTCTCAAAGGTGAAAGACATATTGTATGTGCTTAAGCAATCCCCTCCTCATGTACCTCCTACGAAACTAGCTTCAAAGGAGGAGTGTCAAAATTATGTTAGACACTATGAGGATGACTTACAAGCCAAATGCTTAATCCTCACTTCACTTAGTGAGGAGCTTATGAAGCTACATAAGCACATGGACACTTCTTGTGCCATGGTTGAAAGTTTGCATAAGATGCATGACATTGAGACTAGTAATGTACGATTCTCAAATATTTGTAGTCTAATAAATGCCAAAATGGCAAAGGGGACATCGGTCCATAAACATGGACAAAAGATGGAAAGGATCTTTCAAGATCTTCAAAGTTTAGGAACTTCCATCGATGGGAAAATGGCCCAAGACTTTTTCCTTGCATCTCTCTCGGATGATTTCACTAAGTTTATCGTAAACTATAAAGTGAATAGATTCGATCATTCTTTGAAAGAGATGATTGACATGTGCTGTAAATTTGAAAAAGGTTTCAAAAGGGACAGTGGGAGTGAGAATGCAATGATAAGGAAAAGGTTACATAAGAAGAAGGCAAAGAAATCCAAAGGAACATGCTTTCATTGTGGAAAGGATGAACGTTGGAAGAAGAAATACAGGGTGCGCATTGCGAGCCTTATGACAAGGACTTTTGAAGAGACTATTTCTGTCATAGAGAGTGCTTTTACAGTGGGCTCCAATTCCTGGATATTTGATTCAGGCGCTAGTCAACATATCTGTAATACGTTGCAGGGACTAACAGGGAGCAGATCACTGCGCAATGAGGAGATGGTTGTGCGAGTTGGGAACGGCACTAAAATCTCTGCAAAAGCAATAGGCACCTATATGCTTAACCTACCCTCTGGGGAAGTCCTGGAACTTAAAAATTGTTTATATTTTCCTTCATGTATAAAGAATTTGATTTCCATCTCTAAGCTTTTACGAGATGGGCACTCAGTGTTGTTTGACAAAATGAGTTGCACTTTATACTTGAACGGTCGTATTATCTCTCATGGTAATATGATAGAGGGACTTTTTCACCTAGAGACGAATAGTGGGATGCACTGTATTGAAAGCGGGAATACCTCAAAACCCAAAAGGGCTAGAGAAGAAGTTAACCAAGAAAAGATGTGGCATCTTAAACTTGGACATGTGAACCTTGATAAGATTCACAAGATGTCGAAAGACGGATATTTCCACCCATTAGGTAATGACCGGATGGGTACTTGTGAATGTTGCTTGAAAGGGAAGATGACCAAATCTCCATTTACTGGAAAAGGAGAGCGTGCCACTGAAATTCTAAGGTTAATCCACACTGACGTATGTGGACCTATGTCTACTACGTCGAGAGAAGGCTTCTCATACTATATCACATTCACCGACGATCACTCTCGGTTTGGCTATGTATATCTTATGAAGTACAAGTCAGAATCCTTTGAAAGGTTCAAAGAATTCAAGAATGAAGTTGAGAAGCAAACTGGGAAACAGATAAAAATCCTAAGATCAGATCGAGGGGGTGAATATCTGAGTAATGAGTTCCTAGATTATCTCAAAGAGTGTGGAATAATATCACAGTGGACTCCACCGGGAACTCCACAACTTAATGGAGTTTCTGAAAGGAGAAATCGAACCTTGATGAACATGGTTCGTTCTATGATGAGTTCCGCTGATCTACCAGTAACATTCTGGGGATACGCTCTATATACAGCAGCTTACTTGCTTAATAGAGTACCTTCCAAATCAGTTTCACAAACACCCTATGAGATATGGCATGGAAGAAAGCCAAGTCTTAATCATATTAAGATTTGGGGTTGTGAAGCATATGTCAAGAAGCTTGAGGCTACTAAGCTTGAAGCGAGATCAGTTAGATGATATTTTGTGGGATATCCTAAAGAAACTATGGGATATGAGTTCTACCATCCTGACGACCAGAAAGTCTTTGTCGCCAGAACTGCTAAGTTTCTAGAGGACGAATTTGTTCTCAAAGGAACTATAAGCAAACAGATGGAAATTAATAAGATTAATAATGAACCACAAACAAGCACTCGACATATTGACAACCCTGTTCCTGAACCCCTAGCTCCACGTAGATCTGAACGGGTTAGTAAGCCACCTATGAGGTTTGGCTTAAATAAAGACTTTGATGAATTGTACCTTTTAGGTGACAATGAAACAAAGGAGGACCCTAGGGACTACACTGAAGCAATGTCCGACATTGATTCAAAGAGATGGCAAATGGACGTGAAGACGGCCTTTCTGAACGGCTACCTACAGGAAGAGCTCTATATGACTCAACCCGAAGGTTTCGTGTCCGAGTCTGAAGAGACTAAGGCATGCAAGCTTCAAAGGTCCATTTATGGACTTAAGCAAGCCTCCAGGAGCTGGAACATTCGTTTCGATACTGAAATCAAAACGTTTGGTTTTACTCAAAACGAAGACGACAATTGTGTTTATCAAAAAGTCGTTGGGGATGCAGTAGTATTCCTAGTGTTATATGTAGATGACATATTACTATTCGGGAATGACACTGCAGTACTTTCTTCAGTAAAAGTTGTTGGAAATGTGCCCTAAAGCCATTCATATGATGATACTTTACGGATATTTCACATGTTAAACTAATCTAGTTTACATATAAAAGGCAAACATTATTGTTTGAGGCGTCTCATATAAATGTTATATGCTTAAACGATAAAGTCCAAGGAATATGTGATTGGAAGAATGCAATTTAATGTAGTTAGATTAATGAGACCATTCTTTCGTAGACACATCCTAAACGTTCCTGATCATAGGATTGCCAATTGGGCATTGACAGTCCGATAAGATCAGTACGTGCTATGTCTTCTCTCAGGGAGAGTGACTAGTCTCGAGTCATTGGTGTGTGTGACATCAAGACAAGTACGTAGGTGCTCAATAGAGAATGAGTTCACTGAACACGATCAACGAGGAGTTCTCATACTCATGTCACATGAGAACTCATGTTTGGGATAATGCAAATTAGTCCTTTGACCTGAGGCATCACAGTTGTTGTCTTGTGGTTAAGTCCTTGATCTTTGATTATGTCAAAGTCACCCCATCGGGGTGTCCACGGCATCATTGGGGTTAAGCCACTTAGTCATGGAGACAAGTGAATGCGCAACAAGGGATCTCTAACCTTCAATTGGCTTGAGGGAGAATACTCTATGATATGATTAAAATCTCTGGCCAGAGTATGAATGAGATTGGGGAATGCGTTCCAAATCACATTCAAGGTAATCATAAAATGCAAATGAATCACATTGGATAGTAGACATGAATAAATAAACTATCAAACCAAACAATGTGGTCAAGAGTATTAGATTAGAGAAAGACCGTATTGCATTTGTAATCCTAAACTGAATAGGTTCTCTACCTCTTCTGATTAGCTTGGGTAGCCATGATATGCTGCTAGGTGTCACTCATGGTTTGTGGAAGCCCTAAACGTGTGTAATCACTAAAGGGAGAATTGAAAGTAAGTTTCAATTCACAATCGATGTAAAATGGTTTTAATCGCCCACTGCCTCGCTAAAAGGAACCTAATGTATCGTACACCAAATAAGGTGGAGATTGAAGAAACAAAGGAGATGAATTAAATGGTTTAATTATTTATGGCAAGGATTAATTAACTATTAATTAATCAAACGAATAAGTTCGTTAAAGACCTCGGGATAGTTTTGGACCTTAAGGCCCAATGGGCTTCGAACGTCAAAGCCCATTGACTTAAGTTGTATGACAACTTAATGAATAAAGATTCACAAAGGCCCAAAAGCCCAAATCCATTTAGTGTTGAATTAGGGTTTTTGGTTCTTTAGGTCATTTAAAGAAGTGACTATATAAAGAACTTTATAACCTAAAATTCAAAAGTTGTTGATTTTTAGAGAAAATTGGTGAGAACACAAAGCTTCCATTTCTCTCTAAGAGGCCAACCACCTTGGGGGATATTGTCTAGCAATTCTATTTCCTCAAGGTCACTCATTTCCTCTCCAATCCAACCTTGGTGTAGAATCTTTAGAGGTTCTCAATTTTGGGAACTTGGAGAACCTATTCTTCTAACCAAATCCATGGAGCTAAGAAGCAAGGAATGAAGGCCCTATCTCTTGGGTGATTATCCTTTGCATATGCAAAGAGGAATCTACAAAGGTAAATATTTCTCAACTAACAAATTGTTGTTTTTAAGTTGAGTCAAGGTTCACCAATCTACTAGGCTTTGAATTTCATGGTAGATGTTTTGTTTTTGAATGCATGAAAGCATGATTCCGCCTTTAATTGTTAATTGCATGCTATATGATGTTATTCAAATGAACATGTTTTTCACAAAATTTCCTTCAAGTGGTATCAAGAGCCTAGGTCTAGTAGTTGGTGAATCATTTTGGGTTTTGTAGTTCATAGTTTTTGATTTAAAAGTTGTAATATGTTACAAGCTTTATTCTTGTTTCTTTGAATGTAAATTTTGTTAGAAAATTTGCCATCTCAAATGTTGTAGATGTAGTTCATATGAGCATGAATTTTGGAGCTAAAATTTGGTGCCATGTTTTTTGGGAAATTCGGCCAAATCCAAAGGGTGATTTTTTGGGTTCATGTTTGTCTTGTTAAAATGGTTTTAAAGTGACTTTTGGAACCCCTAAGTACCCTAGGATGTTAGCCCTCTTTTGAGTGGTGAAAATTTGAGTTTTGGTGAGTGAAAACATTCATGGAGCTATTATGAGTTTTCATGAGTGTTCTTCAATGTTCTTGAAGTTCTTGCCAAGAACAAAAAGTTTTGAAGTTTTGATTCAAAATGTTTTATGTTTTTACATAAAGTTTTGGTTTAATTTTAGTGGGTGATTTTAGTGGGTGATGATTATTTGTAAAGTATTATTAATGGTTTTAATGGTAGACAAACTTTTTTAAAAGTTTGACATAAATTCAATTAATGGTTATAATGATAGACAAACTTTTTTAAAAGTTTAACATAAATTCAAAAATATTTCATCTTTACCTCACCTAATAAAACCCACTTACAAAAACTTTGTAAAAATCATATTTTTTCTATCATGGCCGGCCACCCTAATTAAATAGGGTATTTTTGGGTCTTTTATTCAATTACATAAAGTTTTGATACTTTTGTGTATTTGCACTTTGGCCCAAAAGTTTACGTTTTTACGTTAAAGCCCAAAAAGTTGTGGTTATTGCATGATGGCCCAAATTAAGTAGGAAACAAAAATTGTTTTGTCTCTTTAAATGAGAATTGGATTTTCATTTCATTTAGCTCCATTTAAATCAATTTTATGGATACAAAAACCAAATGAAAATGTTGCATTCAATTTAATTAGTTAAAATGTTAATTAATTAAAGGGTGATTATGAACCTAAGCCTACGATAATTGAGCTATGTGAAAGGCCGTTTCAAATTTGTTTGAACCATGGGAATGTGTAGATTAATTTTGGTTGTAATTTGATTTGATCAAATGTTGTAAAAGAGCATAAGCTCTTCTTTACTTTAAAGTAATTTTAATTATGCAAATGTTGTAATGAGCATAAGCTCACCTTTACTTTGAAGTACTTCTTTCTTGCTTTATTTGATATGCATGAAAATGAAGTAGTTGGGTCCAACGCCCCTAAGACAACACGCCTTAATGTGATTAAACGCGTAATTAAAATCAATCTCCATCCCTAGTCCGAGATTCAACACTAGGCTCGTGTTGAATCTAAACAAAGGTTCATAGTCATCCTAAGGCCCTAAGGCAACTATATAGTCCATCAAATGAATGCAAACCTTATGTTAGTAGTATCATATACTCTTGCTTTAAAAACCGTTTTATAAATATAGTGGGAGTATTATATACAACTAAATTGAATCAAATGGACCAATAGTTGTAATAGGACCAAAATTGTTTTAATGTAGATTAAAATGAATACTTATATGTGATGAGACCTAAAACCCTCAACCAAACCATTATTAAGTTGAAAAGCGTGAGAGTGCTTAGAATACTCTTTCGTGGCCTTCCACCGTGGTAGGCTCCAATCGTTTATGACTTGTACACCGGCTTCACCCTATCATGGGGGAGTACAAAGTGCATGCTTATACTCAGGAGGAGTCTATATACATACTTGATGAGGTGAGTGTAGGCAACGAGGATGGCCGACATCGTATCATCGTGAGGCTATTCTTGAACCCCTTCACGCACTAAGCATGGTGGGAATGACTTAACTAAGTGCAATGACGCCGACATCGTATCATCGTGAGGCAACATTCTCTAGAGGCCAAATTGATGGGTACTTGCATTAGTTGCAAATGAGTAAGCGTACTCTCTCATTATTATTAATGCTAGCCAACATCATATCATTGTGAGGTGGGCTTGGTAATAGTGAGTCTCCCATAACCTACTAAGAGTTTCCTCCAAAACTCTCGAATTCCAATGAGGGATATGGAATTTGCCAAAAATAGTGGGTGGTGCTATTTGATTTAAAGACCCGAATCAAATGGCTTAAAATCAATCAATTTATATTCGTTATGTATTTGTTTACCAATATATTTGCAAACGCTATCCAAAACTTGACAAAGAAAATCCGAATGTTTTAGTTTCCGGACTTGGTAACACAATCCCAAAGATTGTCTTAAATGGATTGTGCATGTACCTAAGAAGTCTCATCCTCACAATCTTCCTATTGATAATGTATCATTGGAAGAACATGTTAGAAATGTCTATCATGAAGAAGACAACACAAACAACCAATGCTTATTCCTTCGTTATATGAACAAAGGAACTTACGAAGATTAGCATAAAGACAAGGACACTTTTAGTGCCATGATTCTTCACTTACAAATTGTTGTATGAAGAAATGAGAGTTGCCTTGAACAACTCTTGAAAGTTTGTAATTATGTTTAGAACATAATGGTTGGTTGACAAAAATAGTCCATCAACATGGACTTATGATGATTTTGAATCATTGAGTGTTGAAGTGATAAACCACTTAACGAGACAGAAACTAAGCTAGGACTTCACCTTTATGTCCCTATCCTAATGGTTCACTAAGTTTATTGTAAACTATGTAGTGAACAATAACCACACACTCTCCAAAATGTTTGATGTGTATAAACACAATTGAAAAAGGTTTCAAGAGAGATAGTGGGAGTTTAGGGACCATGACTATTGTAGTCAAAGGAGAAGTCAAATGAAGAAGATAAAATTAACTCCAAGGGAACAAACTTTCTTTATGAAAGGATGGACATTGGAAGGGGTATTTGCAAGAAATGTCTTGCAAGTGTCAAGAACACACCTTTCGAAGGTGTTGTAAATTGTTCTTGAATAGTTCAAAACAGTTGGTGCTTCTACTTGAATGCATGATTCCGTATTAGTAACTATGTTTTACAATCGTTGTAAAAGTGTGGCTAATAAGAAGTAGAAGATTAATGAGAGAAGAGAAAGTACTTCACATTCGGAACGTGAATAAAATATAGATCTCTGCGAAAGCAGATGGTACTAACTTCCTCATATCAACTACCAAAGAAATTGGAAAAACCAAAGATTGTCTTTACATTCCAATTTTAAGGAACTTAATTCCGTCACTATAATAGAGATGGATGAATGTTTTGTTTGACAAAACATTGTTCTTTATTAATCAATGATTGGATTATAGTAATCTAATTGATTGTCTCTATAGTAGAGATGATATGGTAGCGTTAACTGTTTAGAATATAATGATGCTTAAAACCCAAAAGGTTGCAAGATAGTGGCAATTGTCCACAACATAATACTACTCATGTTGTATGACATTCACCGAAGATCACTCTCGGTTGGACTATAGTTTATTATGAATAAACACAAGTCCGAATACTTTGCAAAAGGTTTCAAAGAATTCAAGAAATGTAAGTTGATGAGTAAGACGTCTAAAGTACTTACCTCCTTAGATTTGATCCAAGGAAAGGTAACACTTTAGATGAGTTTCCTTGAAAGATATCAAGGAAATTAGCATCATAAGATAAATGATTTTCTCCATTAGGAGAAGAACGAACTTGAATAAGATTTAGTTCGTTGGATATTATCAATTACCCATATATAGGATATATATGCTTCTAAGACAATATGATTGTCAATTAGAAGATCTTCCAAAATTTTCATAACTCCATAGGATGTAGTTGGAAAGAAAGACAAATCTTAATCATGTTAAGATTTGGGGTTGTGTGCTAATAAGCAATATTTGTTTAAAAATTATCTTGTGGATATCCTTAAATTAACCTTTGGATATCACTTCTATAAACCAACCAACAAATGTTGTTTGTTGAGTAGTTCATTGTAATCCTACAATGTGATTTGCCTTAGAGCAAATGAACTAGGAATAGAACTCAAAAGAATGGGTTCTTTGAGAGACAAGATGATAATCAACAAATATAACAACCTAGTTCCTATACCACAAGCTCCAAGGTAGTCAAGAAGGATTTATAAACCGTCTCAGTTGAATGGTTTGAACTTTATGACTACATTGAGTGTATATACGATATATACTCAAGGAAATGGTAAAGTACCATTTGACCCGAAATAATGAAACCTTCATAGCTAATTGGTAGCTTAAGGTGACTACAATCAAAGAGAATGGTTGACTTTGAAGGAACCATCTTTGACGTAGTCTTAGTTTCAATTAATTCGAAGATTGCTAGCTACAACTAAATGGTGATTCAATGTTTGGACATGATATAGGTTTCCGAAACCATTATTAAGATAGTCTTGATAATTTATGTCTAAAACTATGAATCACAAAACATGTAAGTTGTAGAGATCCAACCATCATGGATCTTAGCAAGCTAGTGGGAGCCATAAGCGTCTTATGAGAGAAAGATCAAAATTGTTTGATTTCTCATATAGATGTAAATGAATCTTTTGTTTACTAGGTTTACAAAAGATTAGTGGGAGTTAATCATATTCCTAAATTTGAATATATGTATGATATATTAATTTTGGAAATGAAAAGAATACTTCATTGTTAAAGTTATGACTTTAAAACTTTCTATAACGATAGAATGTATATGGGAGACATAGTCTATATACATGGGATGGAAATCTATAATGATAGATTTTAGGATATAATTGGATTATATCATGCCCTAATAATAGACAAAAGGTTGCTAGGAAGTTTCTCATATGATGATAAACTTTAATAAGAAGAACAACTCTAGTGAGACTAGGAGGTAGCTCTTCTCAAAGGGAACGTACCCTTTGACTCCCAAAGAAATATTGCATAAAGAGAATCCTTTATTCATACGCAGAAAGGTGATTTACGTATTTCATATTGTATGAAAAACGTTGATATAAGTTGTACCAAGAAAGGTACAAGGCGATATCAATGCAAGCCCAGGATCAAAACCATGGCAACTGTCAAGTGAATCCTTAAGTATTTAAGAAATACTAAAGGATAGGTTCCTCGAAGAATGAGGAAGAATTAGAGTAACGTAAAGGAAGCGTAAATGTGTTAGATTATGAATCTAATCCATCGTTGAATGTTTCTTCATTATGAATGAAGAGATTAACAGATACCTATTTATTATGACTAAAGAGATATTTGGATGGAAACATTAAAGTAATGACTTTAGTGTGTTCCATTATAAATGCAAAATATATTGCCATATATAGAAGTTTACAACAATGTTGTTTGGATGGGAAAGTTCATTTATGAACTCTCTATTCGGTTCCAACCAGAAAGTGTATGACACTAATGGGGCGATAGCTCAAGCCTGGGAATCAAGGTCTCATCAAGATCCGAACTCATATGAGAGACTGAACCACATGATTGGGAATCATGTATAATGGTGACGTCGATATTCTCAAGGTTGCTTCTATGGATAACATATAGATATCCATTTCCTAGGCCTACTATTCAGCCATTTAGGAAATGACTACAGAAGAGGAATCATAACAGATGACCAAGCTGATTGGCTCTAGTGCAAGTGGGAGATTGTTGGAAATGTGCCCTAAAGCCATTCATATGATGATACTTTACGGATATTTCACATGTTAAACTAATCTAGTTTACATATAAAAGGCAAACATTATTGTTTGAGGCGTCTCATATAAATGTTATATGCTTAAACGATAAAGTCCAAGGAATATGTGATTGGAAGAATGCAATCTAATGTAGTTAGATTAATGAGACCATTCTTTCGTAGACACATCCTAAACGTTCCTGATCATAGGATTGCCAATTGGGCATTGACAGTCCGATAAGATCAGTACGTGCTATGTCTTCTCTCAGGGAGAGTGACTAGTCTCGAGTCATTGGTGTGTGTGACATCAAGACAAGTACGTAGGTGCTCAATAGAGAATGAGTTCACTGAACACGATCAACGAGGAGTTCTCATACTCATGTCACATGAGAACTCATGTTTGGGATAATGCAAATTAGTCCTTTGACCTGAGGCATCACAGTTGTTGTCTTGTGGTTAAGTCCTTGATCTTTGATTATGCCAAAGTCAACCCATCGGGGTGTCCACGGCATCATTGGGGTTAAGCCACTTAGTCATGGAGACAAGTGAATGCGCAACAAGGGATCTCTAACCTTCAATTGGCTTGAGGGAGAATACTCTATGATATGATTAAAATCTCTGGCCAGAGTATGAATGAGATTGGGGAATGCGTTCCAAATCACATTCAAGGTAATCATAAATTGCAAATGAATCACATTGGATAGTAGACATGAATAAATAAACTATCAAACCAAACAATGTGGTCAAGAGTATTAGATTAGAGAAAGACCGTATTGCATTTGTAATCCTAAACTGAATAGGTTCTCTACCTCTTCTGATTAGCTTGGGTAGCCATGATATGCTGCTAGGTGTCACTCATGGTTTGTGGAAGCCCTAAACGTGTGTAATCACTAAAGGGAGAATTGAAAGTAAGTTTCAATTCACAATCGATGTAAAATGGTTTTAATCGCCCACTGCCTCGCTAAAAGGAACCTAATGTATCGTACACCAAATAAGGTGGAGATTGAAGAAACAAAGGAGATGAATTAAATGGTTTAATTATTTATGGCAAGGATTAATTAACTATTAATTAATCAAACGAATAAGTTCGTTAAAGACCTCGGGATAGTTTTGGACCTTAAGGCCCAATGGGCTTCGAACGTCAAAGCCCATTGACTTAAGTTGTATGACAACTTAATGAATAAAGATTCACAAAGGCCCAAAAGCCCAAATCCATTTAGTGTTGAATTAGGGTTTTTGGTTCTTTAGGTCATTTAAAGAAGTGACTATATAAAGAACTTTATAACCTAAAATTCAAAAGTTGTTGATTTTTAGAGAAAATTGGTGAGAACACAAAGCTTCCATTTCTCTCTAAGAGGCCAACCACCTTGGGGGATATTGTCTAGCAATTCTATTTCCTCAAGGTCACTCATTTCCTCTCCAATCCAACCTTGGTGTAGAATCTTTAGAGGTTCTCAATTTTGGGAACTTGGAGAACCTATTCTTCTAACCAAATCCATGGAGCTAAGAAGCAAGGAATGAAGGCCCTATCTCTTGGGTGATTATCCTTTGCATATGCAAAGAGGAATCTACAAAGGTAAATATTTCTCAACTAACAAATTGTTGTTTTTAAGTTGAGTCAAGGTTCACCAATCTACTAGGCTTTGAATTTCATGGTAGATGTTTTGTTTTTGAATGCATGAAAGCATGATTCCGCCTTTAATTGTTAATTGCATGCTATATGATGTTATTCAAATGAACATGTTTTTCACAAAATTTCCTTCAAAAGTGTGGTTGTCTAAAACCTTCCACATGAAAGATTTAGGAGATGCATCTTATGTACTTGGGATAAAGCTCTATCGTGATAGATCCAGAAAATTAATTGGATTATCCCAATCGATGTACATTGATAAGGTGCTAAGTAGGTTCCAGATGGAACAATCTAAGAAAGATTTTCTTCCTGTGAGACATGGAATTCACCTTTCTAAGTCCATGGGACCTAAGACTCCTGAAGAGATACGGCTAAATGAATGAAATTCCTTATGCTTCCGCCATAGGGAGTCTCATGTATGCCATGATATGCACAAGGCCTGATATCGCGTATGCTGTGAGCATTACTAGTCGATATCAATCTAACCCAGGATCAGAACACTGGGCAGCTGTCAAGATGGTCCTTAAGTACTTAAGAAGAACTAAGGACATGTTCCTCGTTTATGGAGGAGCATCAGAGTTGCGAGTGGAAGCTTATACAGACGCAGATTTCCAATCTGACGTCGATGATAGAAGTTCCAACTCCGGATATGTATTCACTCTGAATGGTGGGGCTGTCAGTTGGAAAAGCAAGAAACAAAGTGTAATTGCTGATTCCACGACAGAGGCTGAATATGTCGCTACAGCTGAAGCCGGCAAAGAAGCGTTCTGGATGAAAAAGTTCATTACTGAACTTGGAGTGGTTCCAACCATCACATCACCAGTAACTTTGTACTGTGATAATAGTGGGGCGATAGCTCAAGCCAAGGAACCCAGGGCTCATCAAAAGAACAAGCATTTTGATAGGCGCTTTAATATCATAAGATGATATGCTACCGAGGGGAAAGTCAACATCCTCAAAGTTGCTTCAGCCGATAACGTAGCAGATCCACTGACAAAGCCAATGACTCAAATCCAGCTTGATCGTCATATGGATAAGATGGGTATTAGATACATGGGAGGATGGCTTTGAGTGCAAGTGGGAGATTGTTGGAAGTATGCCCACAAAGCCACTCATTTGATGTAATAGCTTTTTGGAATACTTAATATGTTAAACTTTTATATGTTTAACGGAAGGGCAATACTTATTGTTAATCACTATTTATTGTATCATGTGTTTAATCAATAAGAGAATCCAAGGGATGTATTTGACATAAGAGATAAGTGATCTAATGAGTTAGATTAAGGAGACCTTTCTCTTATGTTCATTCCTAAAACGTTCCTAGCCATAGGATTGCCAATTGGGCATTGACAATCCGCTAAGGTTAGTATGTGTTATGTTGACTCAAACGTGAGTATGAACTAGTCTCAAGTCATTTGGTGTTGGACACTAAGACAAACACATAGGTGCTCGAAAGAGTAATCGAGTACACTGAACTGCGATTAATGAGAGTTCAAACATACATGTCATGTACGAACTCTAAGGTTACAATATGCAAAGTAGTCCTTAGACCTGAGGCATCATAGATGTCTAATGGTTAGATCCTTGATCTTTGATCATGACAAAGGCATTCCCTCGGATTGTCCACGGCATTGTTGGGGTCATGTGATCTAGTCATGTAGGCATATGAATGCACAACAAGGGATCTCTAACCTTCCATGGTGGAAGGAGTATACTCTAAAATATGATTCTAAAGTCTTTGGCCAAAGCAAATGAATATGACTAAGGAAGATGTTCCAAATCATATTCAAGGGAATCATATAAGAAAGTATCACATTGGATAGTAGACATGAAACAAACTATCACTTAAAACAATGTGGTTAAGAGTATTGTATTAGAGAAGGACCGTATTGCATTGTAATTGTAACTGGATAGGTTCTCCAACCAATTCTACTTAGCTTGGGTAACCATGACATACTGCTAGGTGTCACTCATGGTTTGTGGAAGCCCTATTGATTAGCAAACACTAATCATCAAAAAGGGAGAATTGAAATGTGGTTTCAATTCACAATCGATAGTTAAGAGTAACATCGCCCACTGCCTCGCTAATTGGAACCTAATGGATCGCACACCAAATAAGGATATATGTGAAGCAATTAAATGAAATGGATAAGCAATTAAATGGTTTAATTGAAGAATGGTCAAGATTAATTAATTAGTTAATTAATTATACGAAATGTTCGTATTGGGCTTTTAAGTTGGTTTTGGGGCTTCGGGGCCCAAAAGTGTTTTGGTCTACAAGGCCCATTATGTTTAAGTTGTATGACAACTAAAACAAAATGGGCAATAAGCCCAATAACAATATAGGGCGGCCATTTAGGGTGAGGGTATGCAAGTTTGCTTAATTGCAAGTTTGCCACTCACCTAAGAAATGAAGTATAAATTCATCTTTATAGCTTTGTTTTCAATTAGGGTTTTCTAAGCTACTTGGGGATAGTTATCTAGCAAATTTACTTCCCTAAGTGATCCATTTTCATCCTCACAAATTACATCCTTGGTGAAGAAACATAGAGACATCAAACTTTTGGTGTTTTGGAGAACTAATCCTCAAATCCTCAAAGAAGCAAAGGAGCACTAAAAGGAGGGAAATCACAAGGAAGATCCAAGGAGCAAGGAGGTGACTTGAAGGCCCTCCACTTGGGTGAATCCCTTGTGTAATCAAGGATGAGCTTCAAGGGTAAAGAATCTCTAAATTCTTCATATTCTTTAATGTTGTTAAAGAGTCTTTTGATTCACCATATACTAGGCTTTGAAAGTCATGGGTTTCATGAATTGTTTTTTAATGCATGCCTACTTTAAAGAGTTAATTGTTAGCATATGTATTCAAATGTTCATATATGTTCTTAGCTAGGACAAAATTTTTCCTTCAGATTTGTGGCTATCTTATTTCTGTTATGCTCCAAAGTTAGCAGTATGGTGCTGATGCTCAACACGGTGACAGTGGAATGGATGATTACTTTTGAACCGAATGCCAAGGAGAAAAGAGTTTCACCGGTTGCTCGTTGTTTGGTTGTGCGATACGCCCATAGGACACCGGGAAGTTCGTCTGGCCATTTCCTCTGCTTGTTTGTGATGGATTTCTTGAGACAGTCTATGATTGTCTTGTTGAATACCTTCGCCTGCCTGTTGACTTTGGGATATCTAAGCGTAGACATATGCTGCTTGATTCCATATTTCTGGAAGAACTTCGCCAAGTCTTTGCCCACGAATTGTGGGCTGTTGTCGGTGATGGCAGATTGAGGGATGCTGAACCGGCAGATGATGTTCCTTCATATGAAGCGCTCTATGTCTGATTAAGTAGTGGTGGTCATAGGCTCAGCTTTTACCCACTTGGTGAAGTAGTCAGTAGTCACGATCATTATGCCCCTGCCTCAGTAGCAGGCGACATGGACCATACCGGGTCGATTCCCACTGTATGAATGGTGATAGACTTATTTGCAGGTGGAGCTCGCTGGCAGGCAGTATTGATGCACGGTAAGCTAGTAGTAGCCGGCGTTGAAGACATTCTGTGCTAAGGAATGGCCTCCTGAGTGGTTCCCACAAACGCCTTTGTGGATCGAGCTTAAAACTTTCAAGTCATCGAGAGGCATTAGAAGGGGAGACATGTAGTAGCGTGTCTCCTTTATATGGAGCTTCCTATCTTCCAATCTTTCTGCAGAGAGTATCATATTGATTAGGTAGTCAATGATGGGATTTTGCCAGTTTGAGGTTATATTAACTTGTAACACCTCGACTGCTGGTTATTCTTCTATGCTTGGCTTTCCCAAATAGTTGATCGGGATTGAGCTTCTGAACTACTAGTCCAAAGCAAAGCCTAAGGCTGCCAGGGCGTTTGCATGAGTGTTGTCTGCCCGTGGCACTTGTGTGAGAGTTTAAGTCTGAAACGCCTGAGTTGCTTTCGTACCTTCTTGAGGTATAGTGCCATCTTTGGATGCTTTGCTGCATACTCCTCAGTAGTCTGGCTAGTGATGAGTTGAGAATCAAAATGGATCGCGAGCTTTTTGATTGCTAGCTTTTGTGCCATTCGGAGGTCTACTAATAAAGCCTTATACTCTGCTTCATTGTTTGATGCCTTGAAGCCTAAAGTGATTGCCTACTCAAGCATTGAGCCGTCTGGAGTGATGAGAACCAAGCCTGCTCCAAAACCTTTGTAGTTAGAATAACCGTCGACATACAGGCGCCAAAAGCCTTTGTCAAAAAGTGTTGGTTTGGTCAAGGTGTGCTTGAGGGCGTCTTTGGTCTGTGTTGTTGCATCTTTTAGGCCAGGAGTAAACTCTACTACGAAGTCTTCCAAGGCCTGAGCTTTTATCACCGTGCGGGGTCGGTAAACTAAGTTGTATTGGCCGAGTTCCAACGTTCACTCCATCACTTTTTGAGAAGCGTCTGGACCATGTAGGATAGATCGTAAGGGATACTGAGTCAAAATGATCACAGTATGCGCCTGAAAAGTATGGTTGGAGCTTCCAAGCTGCAATAATTAGTGCCAAAATTAGCTTTTCAATCATCGGGTATCTTGTTTCCACATCGAGGAGAGCTTTAGAATTGTGGTGAATTCTCAGTTGGGCTTTGAGTTATTCTCGTATGAGGGCAGAGCTAGCTGCTACGTCTGAGACTACCAAGTAGATGTATAATTCTTCGGCTGCTTCTTGCTTGGATAGCAACGGAGGGGATGTCAAGTATCTCTTTAAGTCTTGAAATGCTTTCTCACACCCGTCGTCCCGCTTGTCTATTTGTTCATTCTTGATGGTCTTGAAAAATGGCTTGCATCGATCGGTTGAGCGCGAAAGGAAACAGTTGAGTGAGACTGGGCTCAATTGTGAGTCGATTCTAGCTGTTTTCTTCGGTAACTTGGGATCAAGAATGATGTATTCACATATCATCTTCTAGCTTCCATCATTTTTCTTCTATCGGCGTGTCCTTCTGAATATCATAATCTTGATTCGCTTGCTGTGGTTGTTATTTGGTAGCAAACTTGTCGTTCTGAACCTCAATAGCTTCTACGGGGGTGAAATACTTCTTCTTTGACTGCTTCAACATTTGCACTGTGCATTGTCAGGATGCGATATGGTTAGACTTGATCTCTCCGACATCTCCTCCCAGGATGCAGAATCAGATTTTTTGGCATTCGACGGAGGTTACGACGCCCAGTTTCACTGGCCAGGGCCTTCCTAGAATCCCATTATAGGGAGATGGGTCGCTGACTATAATGAACGTTTACTTTTAGACTACTAATGGTGTTCTCACATCGAGTGTTATGCTACCAATAACAGTTGAGGTGTATCCATTGAATTCGGTGAGTACCTCAGCTTGGCGTATTATTGTGCTTTCCAGACCCATCTTTTGAATGACAGATAACTCAAGTAGATTTACTGAATTGTCGTTGTCCACCATCACTTTATCGACTATAGCCTGTGCTAGTTGAACAAACATTACCAGAGCATCGTTGTGTGATAAGTCAACTCCCTTAGCATCCTACTCGGTGAAACCAACGATGGGCCCAGGTTTGGCGTCAGTTGCCTAAACTTGGAAGATTGTTATAGCATGCTGGATCTTCCTCTTCTTGGAGTTGTTTGTGGCCTTCAAGTACTCAGACTTGGCGAAGATGCCGTTGATTCTGATGGTCTTGGCAGATGGTTCATCGTCTGCGTTTGTGTTCCTCCTAGGCTGTGTAACTGGCTTGTCCAGGTATTTAACGCATTTACCTTTTTTCACCAGCTTCTCTAGGTAGTCTCTCCAGGGATAGTAGTTGATGGTCATGTGACCAATACCTCAGTGGAACGCGCAGTGCTTGTGTGATCCACCTTGGAGGTGTCTCCTTTGGATTATCTTGGTAGCTTGAACCAAGGCTCACTCTTGAGGTTGTGAAGGATCTGGTTGATCGAGGTCGAGAACTTGGTATAGTTCTTGGTAGCCTGACCTCCTTTTGCCGGGGACCGGTCTCTGTGCTTGGCCCTTGCCTACTTCGGTCGTTGGATTGCTTCTTGTCCACCTTATTCTGAGTTGTCTCGGACTCATTTTGAGGCTGCTTAGGTGATTTGTTTACTCGTCGAGCCTCATCCCAAAACGCATACTTCTTTGCTATAGCGAATGAGTTTGCCAGAGTCATGTCTTCTTTCATGATTAATTCTCCGAATAAGGGATAATCTGCTGGGAGTCATTTTTGGAAGGCTGCACTGGCGATCGAGTCATTACAGCCGACTATCGTCACCTTCTCTGCCTTGAACCTCTTCAGATAGTCACGAAGTGACTCATTCAGATTCTTTTTATGTTGAAAAAATGATTGTACTTTTTCTTAATCGAGCAGGAGGATGAGCACTCTTTAGTGAAAACTATGGAAAGCTCGTCAAAACTCCGAATGGACTGTAGAGACATAGTATGGAACGAATCCTGCACCTCGTCCTGCAAAGTAGTGGTGAATATCTTGCACATTAAAGCGTCGTTGGCTATGTAGAGGATCACCACGTTATGGTAGTGCTTCAAGTGCCTTTCCGGGTCTCTGTCTTTCTTAAATAAAGTGAAATGCAGTGTTTTGAACTTACGCGGGGGCTCCGTCTGCTCGATCTCGTCCGTGAAGGGTGATCTGCCTATGTGTACCACTTCCTCACGAATGGCCTTGTCTGTTGTCTCAATGCGCTGGAATTTGCGCAATCGCTCAGTTAAAAGCCTCTATACTTTTTCTTGAATTTGCCTATGTCGGTGCAGTGGGGCTTCTGTCTGCCCCCGGTTATGACTTGCTGGTCTCGGCTGCTTTTTCCTATGCTCGGCTCGTCCGCAGTTGCGGTGCATGTTGTACGTTCCTAGCGGGCAAACAGATTACTCATAGGCTTCCAGTTGAACTTGAGCCAGATTAAGCGGTTGCTTCTCTCTATCCGTCGTGCTGCCTACTTCGATGTGAGGTGAAGGATGCTCCTTACAGGCCTAGCCACAAATGAACGCTTCACCTGGAAAGTTGTCCATATTGATTATCGAAGTGTGGCCCCAACCATGAATGTATGCTCGTCCGGGGGCCTAATCGAGAATGCACGTTCCTCCGTGCATTAAGACGAGAGTGTACAGTATCTCAAGGGCCCAGGCGGGAATGTACACTGCCAGAATGCTTAGTTCGTGGTTGGTTGAGGGTCTGCTTACTTGGACGCTGCTGGAGAGAAACATCATCGCATGCTCTTGTTCGAGACACCTCATCTAGGGCACACTGCAGGAGCTGATTCACCAAGGTAGTCTGTTGCGCGAGAATGCTTGTCAGTTCAATGACCTGTTGGGATAGGTGTTGTTCACCATTTGGAGTGGAAGAGCTGGGACGGTAGACATATTCTTGAGTAGTGGAAGTGACATGGACTCCGGGTGCAAAGCTTGAGCCAAGATGGGTCAGATCAGCAGTAAGGTAAGGTGAAAAATACCCTTAGTTTAACCGTTGGCCTCAAAATCTAGATATGGGCTGGTTGAATTGGTATGAGACTGTGCTGGGCCGTTTGGAGGGCTGCAGGAGTAAGTCGGGCTTATGGGCGTTGGGCCGCCTCATTTCGTCCTGCTTGGCCTTGAGCTGAAGGCACGTTAGGTTCACGCCAGGCTGCAACTTACGTTGTGGTTAGTGAGGCTTGGACTGCCTCAGTCTGTGTAGCTCGCGTCCAAGTGAAGGTAATAAGCTAAGGGCTGCTGGCTGCTTGCGCCATGTGCCTCCTGCCCTAGGGTTTCTTCACATTGAGTGGAGGCTGCTCCGTGGGCCACTATAACGGCGATTACCTATACTGGCATGGCCACAGTACCTCCTAGAGGAGGCAAATGAGAGGTCTTTATCGTGGTAAGCCTCGAAGAGTGACGACATGAAGCCACGTTGCAATCTCAATCAGTTGGTCCATGTCCCTCAACATAAGGGGTTTCATTGGTTGTAGTTTCTGAATTTCCTGCCATCGTAGTCGTGGATCTACGAAGGAAGGAAGTTGAAAGCAAGAGTCTTCTTCGAGTTTTCGAACCAGAGCCCTCAATGAAAGCACTAATTTATGGATGCAAATTTCCGCCTTCCTTTGATTGACAAATCCGTACCTGCAAGATTAAGGCCAAAAGCCTCACGTGGCCACGATGAATTGGGGGATGGGGGCGCTTTGGCCGAAGAATCTCCGATGCCAAAGTTAGAATTCTGAGAAAAATGTGTTTGATTGTTTGTGGGTAGCAAAAAGCCTCTTTAGGGGTAGCTAAAACTTACTCAATTTTGAAGATAAAGTGTGTATTTATAAGAAAAAAGGAGGAAATGGGCCGGCCCTCTAGGGTTTAGGGGTGGTCGGCCCTATGTGGTATTTTGGGTGAGAAAATTACAAGATATTTTTGTAAATAAATATCTTGGAGTAATTAGGAAAATATCCTAAATAAATGGAATTAGAATTACTTACTTGAAAGATGTTTTCTCTTATTAGGAATGTATTTATGATAAGAATCAGGGATTATTCTATAATAAATACCTTTGACTTTTCCCACGAGTAGGGGTGCCTTGAGCAGTCATTGATCTTTGCTTGCTCTACCTCAGCTGCGAGTGGTGAATGAGACTGCTTTCTGCTCATTTAATAGGGGCAGTCTTGTCTTTCTTGAGAAATAATCCATGTATCAACTCCATGATTTTTGGGATTATTTTTTGCTCCACATTAACGTCTGTCTGAAAAGCGTTTATGAGTAAAAGTGTTTTCTAAATAGGTATTTCCAAACCATCCCGTGATATTAAGTTTTGTATCAGAGCACTAGAAACTCTTTGGGCCAAGATACCCTCAACAAGATCTTCCAGGTTGCTAGAAGTTTGTAAACCAAAGTTTGGACCGAAGCCCCAAAGGAAGCAAATCCCTAGCCCATCAAGAGGTGTAAAACAGTAAAGGGACCAATCATTCCAAAGTCACACCCCAATGATTCCCTATCCTTACGTCACTTGCCCATTCCTTTATAAAAGGGGTGTGGTATCCACACACCCTATTTTACTTCTCACACACCTTTGATAATTTTTGTCCTTTGATTTTCTTCAATTCATTCGATCCGATGTCCGAAAATTAAAAAAGTGTGTGAAAAGTAAAATGGGGTGTGTGGATATCACACCCCTTATAAAATAGAGTAGGATTTTCTCTTTTCTTTTTTTCTCTTCCTCATATTTGAATGGTCACGGTTAAACCACATTAATATCTTATATTAATTTTTTATAGAAAGAGAAAAATAAAATAAAGAATTAAGAGAAGGAGATGGACGGGGATAGAAAAAGAAGGCGAGTCCTTATAAAATACCCTGCTCATAGTTGTTGGTCAGGTACTGGTACCTGAGAGCTTTGCTTGACAAACAGTTCAGACCAGAAAATCAAAAGAATGGCAAGTCCTCGCCCAGCCACTGGATCATTTTATGACTTTACTGTCAAGGTGAATCCTTTCTATCCTCAATTAATTTATGATTAATTTTCCTAATTTGTAGCAGATCGGTAAGTTTTTTCCGTAATATAAGCGATATTGCTACTCTAAACTATATTAAGAGGAAGGGAGGAAGGGAGGAGGGGATGGTTTGAATTCCGGGACGCAGTTGGTTAAGGATGAATGTCCTAACCACCAGGTGGATTTTCAATCCACCACTTGCAGAAGATGAGTAGTTTCGTGAGTACCGTGATTTTGTTGAATGTGTTCAAAATTAAAATAACGAGCATATGGGAATTTTGGGTGTTCATTTTTGGCATGTTTTGAGAATTTTCCTTGTCCTGTTTGGATGCCAAGAAAAAAAGCATATCTGAAAGGTTAAAAGTTTGGGAACAGAAGAAATGTTAACTTGTGTTGAACCCATGTTGGAGATTCAGCTGAGAAATGTGATTCGTGTGTGTTGGTCTTGTACTTCTTGTGATGGGGTTTTAAATTTTTGAGTGCAGGATATTAAGGGAAATGATGTCGATCTTAGCATTTACAAGGGAAAAGTTCTGCTGGTCATCAATGTTGCTTCCAAATGGTAATATACATTATACACCCTCGTTTTTGTCCCTATCGTTTTATGCTTTCATTCGTTGCTTTTTTTACTGATTTTCCCGGCAGCGGACTGACCAACTCAAATTACGATGAGCTGAATCAACTGTATCAAAACTACAAAGATCAAGGTTTGCATATAGAACTTGTATTGTATTCTTACATGTTCTTGAGCTGACATCTATCAATGCAGTTACTTCTCTTACAAGTTGAGTTCTGGTACATGCTAATCTGCTGCTTTCAAATTAATATACTGTCTTGCATATGCAATGATCTAATGTGTATTAGAAAAACATGAATTCCCTCAAAAGTTTTGCAGAAATCCTACCTTTTCCATTATTTTCCCCTTTGTATGATATATTGGGAGGTTGATGCAGGCTTTGAAATTCTGGCATTTCCGTGCAACCAGTTTGGTAGTCAGGAACCAGGAAGTAACAAAGAGATTGAAGATTTTGTCTGCACTCGTTTCAAATCGGAGTTTCCCATTTTTGACAAGGTAGATCCAGAAACAATAGATTATGTTTGATTGTATCTATTTTCCAGTAGCTCATTTTTGTAATAAGATTATGAGCGGGTGGTTGAAGATCTCTGTGTTTACAAATTTGAGTTCCAACTTTCAAGGCTTTCAAATTTGATACATTTAGGCTACTGAAACTTTAATAGTTGAAGTGAAAAAAAACTATCTAATGAGTAATGAGTGCTTATTTTAATCCTATTTGAACTCCTGCAAATTAGAACTTTCGCATGCGTTATTCCACACGGATATTTCAACTGCATCTAAGAGCTAGGACGGTATTGCAGTAATGTTAGATCTTTCTTTCTAAATCCGCCCTTCTTGTTGTGTTAGATTGAAGTAAACGGAGATAATACTGCTCCAGTATACAAGTTCTTGAAGGAAGGCAAGTGGGGATTCTTTGGAGACGATATTCAGTGGAACTTTACCAAGTTTCTAGTTGACAAAGAAGGCAAAGCGTCTCACCGCTATTACCCAACCACTCCCCCCCTTAGCGTCGAGGTCTGTTTCTCGAATGTTGTTTACTGTGATTAATCATCTTGCTCCGTAGATTTGTCAATTTTTCTAGCCTTCTGACATTATACATTTTCCGCAGCATGACATCAAGACGCTGTTGGGAGTCGCATAAGTTGCTGAGATGTGAAGATTTCAACATATGCTTGCCTTTTGTGTATCAAACTGGAATAAAAAGTTCAAGTTGCTTTTGTGTATGTTTATCATATCAGTGTGATTTCAAGACTTGTTAAGGATGGAGGCATGGTGTTAATTAAGAAAACATTAAGCAGTTGCAGTCCCTGTTTGTTTTTTAAACTTGATTAAACCATTTATGTTCCTTGTGGGATGATGAAAATTTTTCATTGGCAGCCAGGATTCAAAGATCTTTCCTAATCTGGATGTTGGTTATTTTGATCACAGATTGCATTCTTTTAGCATGTATAGGTGAAAGGCTTAGCTGTCTATTTCTCCGGAGATATATCCCCGTGTTCTATAACACTCATCAGGTGACTTCCTATCAAGACGAGTGCTATAAAAACATAGGGATATATATGAAAGATAATCTAATATGTTTATAGAACTCAACTCAATTAATGAGTGAGCCGATTGCATTGATATTTAAATGAGTAGAATCGATATACGTGTAGAATTAGGTTACAAATAAATAGCAGCATGTGATCTAAATATAAAACAGAATAAAGATTGAACTTTATCTGCAGCAGCCGCATGGTCTGAGGAATCCGTATTGGGACAGGACTGTAGTTGTGCAGGTGGTATTACAGTCGGTTTATCACTCCCCCGCAAACTGAGCGGTCAACAACAAACGGGAAGTTTGGACAGCAGGAAGGCAAAACGAACACCAGATATGCCCTTGATAAGCAGATCAGCCAACCGATCTGTGGAAGAGACATAGCCAACCAAAATTTCTGTACGAGTGACCTTCTCACGAATGTAGTGATAGTCAATTTCAACATGACACTTACATTATTGATAAACTGGGTTGGAGGCAACTGAGATGGCACTGATATTATCACACCATAACCGCCAAGGATCAAGAGGAAGATGAAGCTTGCGGAATAAAGTATGATACCAAGAAAGGGTAGTTGCAGTGTAAGCAAGTTGACGATATTCAGCTTCTGTACTCGAACAAGAAACACCTCGTTGTTTCTTGGAGCTCCAAGAAATTAGTTTGTCACCAAGAAAAATACAATAACCACAAGTAGAGTGGCGATCATCAGGATCGCCAGCATAGTACGCATCAGCATAAGCAGTTAGTGTGAGCGAACTGGGATGATAAACAATGCCATGATTGGGAGTGGCCTTGAGATAACGCAAAATACACTCAACAGCAACCCAATGTGCCGTTGTTGGTTTATGCATAAATTGACAAACTTGGTTGACGGCAAAAGCGATATCAGAACGAGTAAAGAGGAGATACTGCAAGGCACCTACGACACTACGAAACTCAGTGATATCAAACAATGGTTCGCCATCATGCAGACTTAGGCGAAGACCACTTATTGCAGGAGTAGAGATCAGATAGCAGTCTAGCATCTTAGTCCGTTTGAGAAGATCAGTGATATATTTCGTTTGAGTGAGATGAAGACTAGTTGTAGTACGATGGACTTCCATGCCCAAAAAATAATGAAGAGGCCTAAGATCCTTCATTGAAAACAACGTGCCTAACTGTTTTATCATGCGAGTAATATGCGACATACTATTGCCGGTGATCAGAATATCATCCACGTAAATCAACAAGTAGATAACCACAGAGCCATCAAAGAAGGTGAACAATGATGAATCAGCATGAGACGAGATGAACCCCAAATTTTCGAGATGTTGAGAAAAACACTGAAATCAAGCATGAGGAGCTTGTTTGAGACTATATAGAGACCAACGCAATTGGCAGACATGGGAGGGGCGTTGAGGATCAATAAATCCTTGTGGTTGTTGCATATATACTTCTTCAGTCAAAGAATCATGAAGGAACGCATTTTGTACATCAAGTTGCCGAAGAGGCCAATTGAAGTGTATGGCAATGGAAAGAATTAACCTGATAGTGGCATAATTAACGACGGGACTAAACGTCTTGCCGTAGTCCAATCCTTCTTGTTGATGGAACCCATTAGCCACTAAACGTGCCTTGTAGCGCTCAATTGATCCATCGGAACGCCGCTTGATCTTGTAAACCCATTTATTTGGAAGAACATTCATATTGGGGCAAAAAGGAACCAAAGTCCAAGTGCCATTCCATTGCAAGGCATTTAACTCGTCAGCAATAGCAATGCGCCATTCTGAAACTTTATTAGCCTGACTAAAACATGTAGGCTCAACCAAGTCTTGATCAATGGTAGTGGTCGAAGTAGATTTACTAAGAGCAGCCTTTGATCGAGTAACCATGGGATGAGTTGAAGTACTTACCTCTGGAGTAGATGAAACCGGTGCCGAGGAGGGTGCATGGGGCGGCAGGGCTGAGGGAAGGACGGGATTAGGTGGTGGATAGACAGTAAGAACATGAGACATATGCTTAGGTCTACGGGTATAGACTTGCAGTGGGCGCTGCTGCTGGGTGGCAGGGGAAGTAGTAGGCTCGGCTGGAATACTAGGAGGCTGGAGTGGTACAACTGGCTGTGTGGAGGATGTAGGTGCGGGAATGGGTTGCATGGTTGGCCCAATGGCAAGGATGGGATCCACCGACGAAGAGAGCGGCAAGGACGAAGTAACAATGGATTCTTGACAGGGAAACCTGTTCTCATCAAACACAACATGTTGAGAAAGAAAAACACGTCCCGTAGAGGGATCCAAACACCTATAACCATGGTGATTTAATGAATAGTCTAAGAAAACAAAATATTTAGAATGAAATTGCAACTTATTATTATTATATGGACGCAAATAAGGATAACATGCACACCCAAAAACCTTAAAAACATATATTGAAGAGGTTTAAGAAATAATTTTTCATTTAGAGAAATATGTTGTAAAATATGAGTGGCAACCTATTAATTATATAGTTGGAAGTGTGAAATGCTTCTGCCCAATAGGAAGTGGGCAAACCGGACTGAGCTCCAGTTTTCAACTAAGTGTCTATGTTTACGTTCAGCTAAACCATTTTGTTCAAGATGATGGGACATGTAAGACAATGGTAAATACCATGTTCATCAAGAAATTTTCGAAAAATTGTGATTAACAAATTCCCCACCACCATCTGTTTGAAAAGCCATAATCTTAACATTGAACATATTTTCAACCAAGTTTTTAAAGGTAACTAAGGTGAAAAAAAACATCGGATTTTAAACGTAACAGATAAAACCAAGTATAACAAGAGAAATCATTCGTAAAAACCACATAATACTTAAAACCAGAAACAAACAGTGATGGTGAAGACCAAACATCAGAATGAACTAATTCCAAAGGAGAAGAAGACATAGAAGGGGATAAAGAAAATGGTAATTTATGACAGGACAAAATTCACAAAAGTTACTAGATAACGAGCCTTGAATTGGCAATTTATTTGCAGAAATTAAATGTTTTAAAATTGAAAACAAAGAATGTTCTAGCCTAGAATGCCATAAAGTATCAGTTACACATTAACCAAAGAAAGCAAAAACACCATGAGATTGATGAAAAAGGGGGGGGGGGGGGGGAGAGCATTTGTAGAGTCCATTGTTACTCCTACCTTGTAAAAGGGTCCCGTCGTGAATCCTACACATGATAAAATTTGGGATGTAAGGTAAAGAAAAAATTATTATCATCGGAAAATTGATTTAAAGAAATGACATTAGTAGAGGCTTGAGGGCAATAGAGAGTGTTAGCCAAACAAAAAGAAGCATATTTAGTTCAAAGATAAGAGTCACCAATTTTGGATATTTGCAAACCTGGACCACCATGTGATGAGTCTATATTATACCATATATTTTACCATATTCTTAGTTATAGTTTATTGGTTATTTTGGTAGAATTTTGATACTTTGTTATGTATTTTCAATGTAGGACATTCGAATTCCTCTAGAGCAAAAAGTATTCAAATGGATGAATATTGGAGTGATTCCAATTGGATGTTCGTGAGTCTTTCAAGATGATTGTGTCAACATTCCAAAATTTTCTACCAAGCCGTTTGACTGTGGCGATGAAATAAAGACCCAACGCGCAGCTTTCCCAGATTGACGTTTCTAGACGTTTTGGGTATTTTGGAGGTCAAGATGGAATATTTTGAGGAAGATTTTCATCTGAGGATTTGTAGGGGACTTTTTCAGCTTTAAAAATAGACATTATGGGACCAAATCGGAGTTGATTTGGTTGGTCAAAAGTCTGATTTTCTGAGAAGTCCGAATTTCAGTTCAAATAGGAAACCTTTTATTTCCTAGTTATCTTATTCTATTATGTTTCCTATTTTTTAGAAGACCTTTTCTACGAGGGTTTTAATTTGGAGTAGTATAAATAAGGCTTTTTAGCCATTAGGGTTCTTTACTCGACATTGAGAGGAACGTATGCATCAATTTGGAGAACTTAGCTAGGCTTTGACCTTTTTTTATCTACAAGGTGTTTTCTATCCTTTTTCTATTTCTATAAAATTCCTTTTGTTTTATGGTTGTTCGTAACTAATTTCCGTTTGCTAGGGCGATGCCTTGAGCCTTAGCATGAATATGTAGTTTTTATTTAATTGCTTATGATATTATGCATGCATGCTTCGAATTATTAATCAATGTGCTTTAAACTGTCTCTATGTCTTAATGATTTGCCACCATTAGGATGTTTAGATAAGTAATCGGATGCAATTCAGTCGGAATACCACCGGAGAATTGAGTATTGCTTCTTGTGATTGATAGTTGTAATTTCACCTAGGATGAATACCACGTCTTAGGGGTTGCATGGTTTTTCAAAGGGTTTTCACAAAGCGTAATGAGTCATGCATGTTTATATTTGATCTGAATACCACAAACGGATTGCATGTTTGATATACATTCAAGCTTGAATACCACGAGTAGAATATGCATTAGGAAAACCTAACCTTCAAAGTTGCATGGGTAATTCATAAGTAATTGGTAAATCTACATAGAATTGTTAAGGGGATGGTGAACCCTTGGTTTTTACAATTTGGTTTTCAAAACGTTTTCTTTTGTTTTCTTTACGTTGCTAATTTCTTTAATTGTTTTAATTTAAAATTCATTTTTAATATTTTAGGTCATAAAATCAACCTCTTCCAAACTTTGTTTTCAAATAATTAATTAAGATTTGGTATTTACATAAATTAGTCAATCAATCCCTGCGGAAAACGACCTTGCTTGAGCCATTTATATTGCAACTACCTTGTTCTCTTGCAAGTATTTTTAAGTGTTTTTATCCCTACTTTTGTAGGTGGTAAAATTCCTATCACCATGCACACCATGAATTTGGTCAGTTCCATGATACTCACGAGGATTTTGGAGTTGTGCCACGTCATTGGTTATGTGAGAGTTCGCACCAGAATCAAAGAGCCATTGTTGAACAGAAGGAGCAGCAGCAGATGCACGAAAAGAGGGGGCAGCCACATATGCTTGAAGGTGAGACGAATGAACCCTTCCTTCATATGACATGTTAAGGTGGTTGAAGTAATCAATAGCTGAGTGATCAAAACGTTGACAAATCAGACAATGGATGCATCCAGAAAAGGAAAAACATGTTGATTGAAATGTAGAACCGTTAGGTGCAGGGGTCGGACCAAGGATACCATTAGAAGATGATGAAGGGCCACGAGAAGGGGCTGCAGACGAAGATGAGGCCTGCGAGAAACTAGTGTCTAGGGTGAAGTTACGAGAGACTCCACCCCCACGTGAGTAACCACCACTGCGACCGCCACGTTACTGACCACCACGGCCGTGGAAACCACCACAGCCACCATGGACAGCAGCAAATGCAGAAGAGCCAACATCCGCGAGAAGAGAAAAAGTGTTATGACGTTGTTCCACACTTAATAATAAAGTTTCCAAAGCGTTGTAGGTGATAGCAGTGTCTCAGGTTATGCAGAGCAAACAGTAATCTCGTATTGTGGACCAACCTAGCTCATAATAATGGCGACTAAATCAAATTCTGAAATGAGAGCACCATAGAGTGCAAGATTATCGGCGATGACATTAACCTTATCAAGATAACACTAGTAGAAAAATATGTTTGTGCGATGATAACTTGCGCGACGGAGCAAATTTCGTCGCGCAAAGTATGTTTGCGCGATGCAAAACACAAAATGTCTCGCAAACGACCTTTGCACGATGGCACTTTGCGCGACGAAGGCTGGCGTCGCGCAAAACAACTTTGCACGACGTACATACACCTGGGTCACGCAAAACATCTTTGCGCGACGTTTTGTGCGTCGCGCAAGAATTTGGCGGCAAACCAAGAATGCTTTACCGCTTTTTCCCAACTTTGCGTGACGCAGGTGCACCTACGTTGCGCAAACAGCTTTGCACGACGCAATTGCACCTACGTCGCGCAAAGTTTTTTTTTTCCTTTGGGGTTCTTGCATTGCCTTTTTCTTTTGTGGCATCCACTTGTGTAAATGTTTTAAATTGACGATCGAATTAGTTCATTGTATTCATATAAGTTTAAAGAGTATAGCTGTAAAAAATCATCAAAATCAGAGTTAAAATAACTGTTAAATCGTGATTTTTCGTTCATAGCCGTCAAAAAGGTTTGTCCCATTACATAATCTCTGAATGTTTGACGGTTAGATCGTTGAAACTAATTTTGTATAATATGTTTCCCATCAACTTTAATGGTATATTTACTAAGTAGATTTTAATTTATTTATTTTGTACTCATAAACAAAAGGGCACAAAAAATAAAAAAATTAAAAACTTTGCGCGACATTGGTGCAACTGCGTCGCGCAAAGCTGTTTTGTGCGACGCAATACCTACGTCGTGCAAAGTTTTTTTATTTTTTTTCCCTTTTGCTTTTCTTTTGGGGTTCTTGCATTGCCTTTTTCTTTTGTGGTATCCACTTGTGTAAATGTTATAAATTGATGATCGAATTAGTTCATTGTATTCATATAGGTTTAAAGAGTGTAGCTATAAAAAATTATCAAAATCAGAGTTAAAATAACCGTTAAATCGTGATTTTTCTTTTATAGCCGTCGAAATGGTTTGTCTCGTTACTTGATATCTGAATGTTTGTTTTTTGCATTTTTTGGCGTATGCGATCTCGAAGCATATGCAAACAAGTTTGACAGTTGGATTGTTGAAACTAGTTTCGTACAATGCGTTTCCCATCAAAACGATAGATTCACTAACACTTGGAGTTTATTTATACTTTCATTAAGTATAACATAAAATTTTGTGGTATCCACTTGTGTAAATATTTTAAATTGACGATCGAATATATTTGTTGTATTTATATAGGGTCAATGAGTGTAGCTGTAAAAAATTATCAAAATCGGAGTTAAAATAACCGTAAAATCGTGATTTTTCGTTTATAACAGTCGAAAAGTTTTGTCCCATTACTTGATCTCTGAATGTTTGTTTTTCACGATTTTTGGCGTATGCGATCTCGAAGTATATACAAACAAGTTTACGGTTGGATCGTTAAAACTAATTTCGTACAATGTGTTTCCTATCAAGTTCAATGGTATATATATTTACTAAGTAGATTTTAATTTATTTATTTTGTACTCATAAGCAAAAGGGCAAAAAAAAAAAAAAACCTTTGAGGGACGTAGGTGTATCTACGTCGTGCAAAACATCTTTTGGGGTTCTTGCATTGCCTTTTTCTTTTGTGGTATCCACTTGTGTAAATGTTATAAATTGACGATCGAATTAGTTCATTGTATTCATATAGGTTTAAAGAGTGTAGCTATAAAAAATTATCAAAATCAGAGTTAAAATAACCGTTAAATCGTGATTTTTCTTTTATAGTCGTCGAAATGGTTTGTCTCGTTACTTGATATCTGAATGTTTGTTTTTTGCATTTTTTGGCGTATGCGATCTCGAAGCATATGCAAACAAATTTGACAGTTGGATCGTTGAAACTAGTTTCGTACAATGCGTTTCCCATCAAAACGATAGATTCACTAACACTTGGAGTTTATTTATACTTTCATTAAGTATAACATAAGATTTTGTGGTATCCACTTGTGTAAATATTTTAAATTGACGATCGAATCTGTTTGTTGTATTCATATAGGGTCAATGAGTGTAGCTGTAAAAAATCATCAAAATCGGAGTTAAAATAACCGATAAATCGTGATTTTTCGTTTATAACCGTCGAAAAGTTTTGTCCCATTACTTGATCTCTGAATGTTTGTTTTTTACGATTTTTGGCATATGCGATCTCGAAGTATATACAAACAAATTTACGGTTGGATTGTTAAAACTAATTTCGTATAATGTGTTTCCTATCAAGTTCAATGGTATATATATTTACTAAGTAGATTTTAATTTATTTATTTTGTACTCATAAGCAAAAGGGCAAAAAAAAAAAAAAAAAAAAAAAAACCTTTGAGCGATGTAGGTGTATCTACGTCGTGCAAAACATCTTTTGGGGTTCTTGCATTGCCTTTTTCTTTTGTGGTATCCACTTGTGTAAATGTTTTAAATTGACGATCGAATTAGTTCACTGTATTCATATAGGTTTAAAGAGTGTAGCTGTAAAAAATCATCAAAATCAGAGTTAAAATAACCGTTAAATCGTGATTTTTCGTTTATAGCCGTCGAAAAGGTTTGTCCCGTTACATAATCTTTGAATGTTTGTTTTTTGTGATTTTTGGCGTATGCGATCTCGAAGCATATACAAACAAGTTTGACGGTTGGATCGTTGAAAGTCACTTTGCGCGATGTAGGGAATGCCTCGCGTCGCACAAAGTGGCTTTGCACAACGTAGGACGTGCGTCGCGCAAAGTGGCTTTGCACGACGCATGTTACTTCTTCGTCGAGCAAACCCTACTGTCACTACCTTGGTGTGACGGTTAGCGCGCGACGAAGGTTGCATCGTGCAAACCCTTAGGCAACGATTTTTGACTTTTTGCGACGAAGGTACCTACGTGGCACAAAGTATTTTTTCTACTAGTGTAATCGGCGATAGAAAGATCACCACGAGAAGTATTCATCAATTTGGTATGCATCTGAAGAATACGATTCTGAGAAGTAGAAGCATATCGTTCTTGGAGAGACGACCAAGCAGAGGTAGAATCAATCTTGTTGACAATTGTACCAAGAACCTTAGGAGTGAGAGGACTAGTAATCCAAGAAAGAATCATCTAATCAGTTTGAATCCATTCATTGTACAAAGGATTCATGGTGAGTTTGCCGTTGTCATCCAATAGAAGGGCAGCAAGGCAGCGAGAGTCTCCAGTGACATAGGAGAGCAGATTATGACTTCGAAGAAGAGAGAAACTGAGCACGCCAGAAATGGTAGTTGTTGCGGTCGAGCTTGATTGTGAGAAAATTGGTGACCGAGGGAATAGAGACAGCAGCAGTAGAGAAAAACGCCATAGCTGAAAAGAAAAAGAAAAAAAAATAGAACTTTAACCTTTGTCGTTAGACTAGGGCTCATGATACCATGAAATATAATCTAATATGTTTATAGAACACAACTCAATTAATGAGTGAGCTTATTACATTGATATTTATATGAGTATAATTGATATACGTGTAGAATTAGGATTACAAATAAATGGCAGCATGTGAACTAAATGCAAAACAGAATCAAGATTGAACTTGATCTGCAGCAGCCGCACGGTCTGAGGAATCCATGTTGGGACAAGATTGTCGTTGTGCAAGTGGTATTGCAATCGATTTATCAATATATATAAGCTTCTGTTCGTGGCTAGAATTTCCGTTGGGGATGTTTCCTAGCCGACGAGCACACAGCTCCCCGAGAGGTTGGCACCGGTTGATGTTTTCTGTCGGGCTTCTGCTCACTGGCGGGCTTGTCGGGCAAGGCTGAAAGAGAAGGACAGAGTTAACTTTGAAAAGTGACTTTGTGGGGCCTTAGGTACAGGCCTTGAGACTCACAATCAAGATTAACTTTTAGGTGCTCAGGCGTGCTACTGCCATCTTTAGCATGGCAGATGTAAAACAGATGTTGAGTTTCAATTGTATATATACCCGAGAGGCTGTTTTAGTTATGACAGGTGCCTTTGTGGGGCCTTAGGTGTAGGCCTTGAGGCTCTCAGTCAATAACTAACCCAGTACTCGAACATATAATGTTTGTTTCATTAATTGCATAAGTGTTATAACTATTATACTTCTAATTACCCGAGCTCGAATAGCAGAATGAATCCAAATAAGTGCCTTTGTAGGGCCTTAGATATAGGCCTTGAGGCTTCCCATCAGAACTCCTTCTATACTCAAACGTTCTATGATAATCATAATATAACAGAAATAAAACTAAGGGATAGGTCAATTACTTGCGCCCCAAGTAACTTCGGACTTCTTGTTTATCAAGGACTGTCGTGGATGGGTTAAGTCCACATAAGGTTCTTTTTTATGTCTTGAGACCAAGGACTTTTGAATGATCAATCTTACATGTCCAAGGGCTTAGAACTTAGATCTGATTTAAACTGTGAAGACACATTTCAATCGGATTTAAGAAATGAGGAGTCTTTTAATCACCAACTTGCTAGAAATAACTTGGATACAACTGAAAGTATACAACATATTGCTAGACTAATGAATGAAAAGACAAAAACAACGAGGGTCGGGCAAGGTTTCACCTTGTCGGGCAAAGCTGATCGTCTTGCAACTTCCTATCTTTGTGATTTATCAAGGGGTTTGAAAGCTTAGAAAGAGGGATAGGGAGATGAGTTTACAGAAGGAAATCGATACTACAGCAAGATTTAGACAAGGTAGCAGAGCTATTACCAAGGCTTTTGGTGAGGGTTGATCCCGAAATGGATGAAGGCTTGGGCTGACTACAACTTCGTTTGAAGGCAAATCTGATTTTAGCAGAGTTTGTGCTTGTATTTGTTTGTTTGTTTGAGTGTCCTTATCTCTGATTTCTCTTTCTTCTTTTATAGACACTTCGGCTTAGCCTTCTGTAGCATTAATCTTGCCCGAATGTAGCTTGAAGGGTAGTGACTCATCAGCTATTTACTTGTACTGCCACTGTAAAGTGCTTTTGGGCTGATTAGATGGCTGGTCTACACCACTTGGTCTCTAGGCAGGTGAGCAAGTAGTTCAAATGCTCTACACCTATTCGGGAAAAGGGCCTCTCCTGCCTTCTGGGCTTTGGCTGGGCTTCGGGCTTTTCCCCTTCTAGACCTCCTTTTGGGCCAACTCCTTCTTGAGCCCAAAGTTCAAGTTTTAACCCAAACAACTTCAGTTAAAAGATCCCTCAAATAAGCTTATGTAAGGGACCTATATTGCAGAGACACGGACAAGAATTCGGCGACAAAGTGACATGGCGACACGGTAAATCTCAAAAAATAAGGACACGAACACGACTATCTAAAAAAAATGCTGGTGAAAACAAAAGCATCACTAGAAATAAAAAAAGAGATCCCTTCATATCAATATCGTCGAACGAAAAAAAATTGTCTTGAATTAGAAAACTGAAATCAAGGAAAAAAAGAATCCACGGGCCAAGCTCGGCAGACTCTCCCAGTCACCGAAACATGGATGAGGGCTTTCTTTCAGAACCTCATTCACCCATTTCTGTAAGTCAGGATCAACAAGATTGGTTGGGTGGCTAGAAGCTGACTAATCAGCTCAAAAGAAGAATGCTATGGCGGGAGATTTATTTCGTATCAAGAGTTTGTTGGAGAGGCCAGGGAAGACAAATTGATATATGATGTTAAATCGAGACCGAGATAGAGAGAGAGAGCTCCTCGTTGGCTTTTCGAGACAAATCATAGGAATGGTGCTAATTCCCATGTTCCTTTTAGTCTCGTTTGGTTTCGAGGGCCTCCCCGTCCCCTTCTAGTTTTTTGAAAGCCGTAAAACTTTCGATTTGGATCAGCAGCTGATCCAAAGTAATCCATCTCATAATTGAATATGAAAATAAACAGAGTTTTCTTTCGACCAGCAAAGTCAAGTATTGAATGAGTGTTCGTTTTTGGAGATGGATAGAAATCCTTATTTCATCTTTCGGCTGGAATCGGGGAGGGGAAATGCCACTTGTGACGGCCAACGGTAGGATCAGTCCCCTTTGTTTCGGAAGTTGTTTATATTTCTATATCTGTTTCTTCCTCACTTTCCTGCTTCTTTTCTTTACTCTCTCAAAAAAGAGTTCTGTTTATGTTCTTAGTACCTAGCAGTGAGAATCCTAAAAATGATTGTTCTGATGTATCATGTAAATTCTTTTAAATGCAAAAATAAAATAATTCTCTGTGGTGGAACAAAATATCTCTCATTTCCCCATCAAATAAATTCTTCTTTTTGGTTTCTAAAGAAATATTGTTATGTTGCCTTGAACGGTGCACTAATCCTTTGAATCCGGTACCAACAGGTATCATCCTCCCTTCATCCTCCCCTAGAACAACGTTCTCTTTCAAACCTTTCAACCAATCAATACGTAGACTAATATTGAATGGGTCACGCATACAATGTGTGGAAACTGTGTAAAGTGATGATAGTTTAATGTATAAAGTGAGCAATATATCTTGAAGGTAGGAAATGTGTCTTAGGGTAACAAATCATTTTAGGCCCCTATGATTCTAAAATGATTAAAAGAGTTTTTATAAATTAATACCAAAATTCGATATAAAAGAAAATCAAATACCACAATTTCGATATATAAGAGTGTAATTGTGGTTTCTTTTGTTGTGAAACTAATTATTAAGAGAGAATAGGGGGATGGCCGTTAGAGAAGAGAGAAAGAGAGAAGGGCTTGCGGTATTCTATATTTCTATGTATAATTCATGATACTTAGTGCCTTTATTTATACTAATAATGATAAAATTTACTTGCCCTACAATTAATACAAGTTGTATAAGGAGAGGATCTTCTAGATCCAACATAATTTATACTTCTAGTTTACACAATTATTAGAATTCCATCCTTAGTTTTTTAACAATTTTGCAAGTGAAGAAGAGAGGAAAAAACTCTAAAATTGTGTTTGGATGAGAAAATTTAAGATTCCTTAGAAATTTTTAAATGATAGAATTTTATTTTCTAAAATTTGTAAATTTTCTTGTTTTAGTTAAACTAAAAGTATAATGGAATTTGAACACATAAATTTTTATTTTTAAACTCTCACTCATAGAAATTTGGAAATAACACCTGAATTGGAGGTCTCAAGTTCCAAGTATTTTTTCACAAAGAAATTCTAAATTTCTTTGTCTATGAATCCAAATGATAAAATTTATGTATGTCAATTTATAAATTCTGATTTTTGTAAAAATTCCATGTTTATTTTATTCATTATAAAATTCCATGTTTATTTTATTCATTCTAAACATAGTGTAAAGCAGCATGCAAAACTAAACAACGTCCACCGTTCTAAGGAAAAAGAATGGCTGAACTACCATCGTTATTTCATCTCCACCGTCAGGAAAGGGGAACCACCACTCCACTCTGAATTGCATCTCCATCATAATTTCAAGCACTAACGAGCTGATTTCGTAGAAAGCATCACTTAAGGGATTCTTGCTGATTTTGTGGTGTGGAGTTGATTTCCAACATCCCCTTCTGTCGATCTTATTTCTCGTTGGCTATATCTTCCATGGGAAACAAGATTTCTGGTTGCTTTACAGCAATTCCCCGAGGCAAGATAAAGCTTCTGTTCTTTTTTTCTTGTTTTTTTACCCTAATTTAGTTTTGTACAGAACTTGCTATGGTTGTGCAATTTTCGTTCACATTTTATCTTGGGTGCAAAAGTTGCATTTAATCATTTAACCTGTGTTTTTACTTTTCATTTACCCTAATGTGCCAATGTTGCAGTTTTTGCCAGTACTCTTTAGGGTTTTTTTTTTTGGTTAAATGATACTCCAAACTACTCTAAACGGAAAGGGAGATTTCAAGCGCACTACCATGCATCAATCCAAAATAAACATGCGATATTTTAAACTGCTCTATAGCTTTTTCTGAAATGTAGAACAAGCGTAGCGTTGTTAAGTAGTGAGTGTGCTGCTACAATCAACCCAAAATAACAACGTGAAAGTAACAGGCATAGTTCATGTGTTCCTTAATTTGGCTGGTTTGTGACTTTTACTAGCAGGTGGTACTTCAGAGTTGGGACCAGATTGTAAAACGATAAGCCAACCCAATGAGTACCCAACTGGAACAATTTACGAATACACTGTCAAGGTAGACAAGCCTATCTTCAATTAGTTTTTGCATTTCTCCTCTCTCTGTCTGGCTGGTTAATATCAGTACTGGTCGTTTAGTTCACGGAATAGGTTCTTTGGGAAGAAAACTCCCATGTCTATTGTCAGGAGATGGGAATGGAAAATTTTGATTTCGTGTTTGGAAACGCTGGGAAATGGAAAATTTTGATGTCGCCATTTCTCCCTTTCCTATGTTTGTTTTACAAAGTAGTGGGAATCAAAATTTGTTCTGTTTTTCAATAATAACGTTCTATCAAGTCGGTATTTTAATTTACAAGTAGTGTAAATTGGTCAAAAAATAATGCTTGCTCTTCAAAATGATGGGAAAAAAAAATTCTTGAGGGAAGCCAGTTGGTATGAAATTCATGCTCATGTGAAAGTTCATACCCATGCAGCAGGTATCACATTCTCAAGAGTGTATTTACCAGACATGAAAATAGTATCTCGTACCTATTCCCAGTGCTCTAATACACGTATTGAACGCCAAATGTTCTTCAAACTGTAAATATAGTAAAAGGTAGATAGTTTTGAAAATATGTGATTGTGTTGAATGTGTTCTTTCTCTCTAGCTGTACAAATCCATAAACGAAATTCATATGTTGGATAGTTCATCTGATGGTTGCTAATTTATATGTTTTGTGCAGGATGTTAAAGGAAAGGATGTGAATCTTAGCATGTACAGGGGAAAGGTTCTAGTGATTGTTAATGTTGCTTCCCAATGGTATTCCTTGTAATCACCTTTCTGGCATTTTTTTCGTTCTTCGTAATATTTTAACCAAAAAATGCAAAGTTCTTTGTTGATTGTTGATTTTCGTTTCACTGATTTCCGCAGTGGATTGACGGATGAAAACTACACGGAGTTTAATCAACTATATCAAAAGTATAAAGATAAAGGTATGGATACTGAGCTGATGTTATTTTTTCATGCCTACCATTTTAACAACCATTAAAAAATTTAACTGTAACAACCAGGTTTCTAGAAAATTTAGTCTTGAGCTGCCATCGATCGATGAACCTTTTTTTCTTCTAGTAATTAAATTTATACTGTTTTGCTTCTGCAACAGTCTAATTTATGAGAAGAACAAGAATTCCCTCAGTTTTGTAATATGAAAAAACATTTTCATCATAAACTCAATTACTAGGTCAAAAGGTTACTGAAATATTTCTACTTTTCTCTTTACTTCTTCTCCTTTGTATGATGTACCGGGGGTGCGGCTCAGGCTTGGAGATTCTGGCATTTCCGTGCAACCAGTTTGCTGCTCAGGAACCAGGAAGTAATGAACAGATTCAAGAGTTTGCCTGCACTCGTTTCAAAACAGCATTCCCAATTTTTAACAAGGTAGATTCAGAATCGAAACACTAGGTTATGTTGCATCTGCTTTCCAAAAGTGTAAACATATTAGACATTTAGGCAAGCCAGAAGATTGTTCGACTGGATGCCTCATGCATTGTCTTTGTAAAACGACGAACAACTGCATTTTAACTATGTGCATGCTAACAAACTTAAACTTCTAGAATTTCATACATGTATAATTGTTCTATATCAGTGCTTATTTATAACTCCCGTTAGGAATTTTGCAGGTTAAGAGTTTTAGATGTGTTCTTGGACGTTGTTGTAATTATTGCACACTTTTAAATTTACCATTTTTGTTCTTGTGTTAGATTGAAGTAAACGGGTTTAATACTGCTCCGTTGTACAAGTTCTTGAAGTTAGGCAAATGGGGATTCTTCGATGACGATATCCAGTGGAACTTTGCTAAGTTTCTTGTTGACAAGCAGGGGAAACCTGTCGGTCGTTATTACCCAACAACTTCACCCCTTAGCCTTCAGGTGAAAACCTGGACGTCGAATTCTCAAATATAATGTTATGCTGCTTCTGTTGTTTATTGCAGTGATTATCGGTAGGTTATGTCAAGTACTCAGCTGTTTAACATCGTATTATTTTTGCAGCATGACATAAACAGGCTATTGGAAGCCTCATGAATACTGTGAGATGCAAAGGCGTTAACCCGAGGGTGCTCCCCGCCAGATTCACTAATCGAACAAAACGATTTCTGTTCTTTGTTTGATGATTGACATTGTTCCGAACCATCGTTGACAGTGACCTGTGATACAAAAACTCACTATCTTCATCTAGTTTCCTTTAAATCTTGTAAAACCTGGTCTGTTAATTGGTTGTTAGGAGTTTAAAGATGCTAATCTCGTGGACACATTTTTTAAGAAAATGCCCGTCTGCTGGCATTCACGAAATAAAGGTCCGATATGGTCACGCCACCATCGCCTAACTCACACCTGTTTGAGCAGACGGGGGACGAGCATTCTTCGCTGTGTTTTATGTTTTTCCGATCAATACAAGCACTGTTGTCCCCAAAACACTCCCTTGCGATCATAGTTTAACAAAAGTGGTAAACATCCTAATGGTTCCAGATTGGTACACATGGAACCACATATCAAGATACCAAACAAATCAAAGACATTAGCAGGGCCGTCATTAGAAGGGGCTATAATCACTTCTGAGGCTATAATAGCTTTTCCCAAAAGTGATTATGTCCCTATTAATGAATCACTACCAACAAGCCCCGAACGGAACAGGCGATGCTCCATCACCTTGATAGCGAAACACAAGTTGCGCTGAAGATTGTACAAAAAGAAAGAGAAGCTCATTCATCCATACATGTGCGGCATACAATTCTGCAAATTGTGATTTTGAAATGGTTACGAACTTCAAAAGGACTTTTGATTCAATAGGAAGTTTCCACCTAAAAGCCAAAAGAATATCTTGCTACAGATGAGTATCTTAACCTCCACACTACTTGAAACTTCCTCAATGAGTGAATTATGTCACCGAAACATCTCCGTAATGGATTTTGTTACAGATTATGTTAGCATAAACTTGTTTAACCGCCGGTGGGTGAAGGGTCGTCAAGTTACCCTTCTCACAGATGCAGTTCATTTACAACACATATATACAAAACCGGCATGTCTGTTGCAGCTTATCTTCATCCGCGAGTCAAGTCAATACCAGTGTGGCCATTTCTCAAATCAACTTGCCGCGAGCCAGGCCAAATGCCTGCACCGGAGGGATTATAATTTTGAGTAGGTGGGGCACTGCTTGGTAGAGCCAATTTCTCGCTATGCTGTGGCTCGGAATTCTCGTCGCTATTGGGACCAGCCAATTGCTTGTTCTTGGTCTTCGAGCTACCATATACAAAACTGCAAAGCACAACCTGCAACAACACATGAATCGGATCTTCAATAGGCATCTGCATTCCTTCACTACAATTAGAACTGATAAAAGTGCTTCTAAGATCATCCGATGCTAGACAAATATCAAATGTCACGACATGTGTGCAAGTGCAGACGACCAGCAGGAAATAAAACATTAGCATTCAGCCTAGAAACGTTGAACAAATTACTGAGCAGTAAACAAAATACCTGCACTGGAGTTGCTGCAATAAGCACTGCGACAGCACCACCAATGACATGACCATTAGGATTAGAAAGGGAAACACTTATCCCCCCTGTTCGATTGCGAGGTCCACCATCCTCGGCAACTAAGTACGAACCTGACAAGCATAATATCTGGAACCGACCCTACAGAGCCACATAAACAACCAAGTTAAAGGGAGAAAATAAGCTAATTATTGCAAAAACTGGACTTGCAAAAGTAAGTGCATTTTTATGAGCAATGATTCACTATTTCAGCGCTGAATACTCTGATAGACAATTTACTTGATAAAGTTAAGAACACGTTTCTGGGAAGAATATGTAAACCTTTTGAGCTGCTCCAGAATGGAACAAACAAAAGAGAAATGTTGATACTCTTTGAGATGGAAGTAGGCATTCCAGCCTACTTAAAACCTGGATAGTATCTGGGATTCTGAACTAATTACTGTCAGAGTAACAATGTTTAACCTGCTTCTAACAGTTAACCCCACTCCTAATGGCACCTTTTCTCCTCTTACTAATAAGCATTGACCAATCCACTGAACTATATTAGGTTCGGCCACTAAGAAGGGTTGGCAACAGCCTCAACGACAATCACCATAAGCATCTCCTGATTCTAACATCTGATTATCTGGCGATCTCACTGAGACTTGCAGCTGTTACAGCCACCATCAACCCATTAAATCATCAAACAGCCAGAGTGTGCTGTCAATGTGGACATCTACAAATTACAAGACCCTTTGACGAATCCTTCTACATCTAACTAAGCATGCAAGCAACCTTCCCCGAGGCAGATTTAAATTGCCTGCCTCAAAAACCATGAACATCACAGTATAGCTTAAAACCCCAAACCGTAAACAAATGTTGAGTTTTTTTCCTTACCATCCTCCTATGTTGCACGGATAAAGGTACAGATGAGGATATCCAGTACCATACGGTACGCTAGCATGGCAAATCTCTAAAAAAATAAGGATACGATATGGAAATTAAACTAATATATATTTTTAAAACTATATTCCATAGCGTTCATATGTCATTATATACGTTCAATAACAAAAGAGTGAAGCATTCATGTTTACCTTTTAACATTAATAAAATAACTCACTGCTCAGTATTTATGATTTTTGAGAATGGTCCCCGCCTATCCCAGGAACGGAATGATTATCCCTGCCCGATGGGTGTATCCATCTCTAAATGTCCCGGTGAGTCTACCAAATCCACAAGAACAACGGAATTTAGAAACTACAACAACCCAAATTCCTAACTTAATTCAAGTCAAGATTAATATTTTATCTTGACTGTATGCTAGGAGTATAAGTCTCCTATAGTCAACACCACAAAAAGTCAATGATACTCCAAATGGAGTATCTGATGCGTATCGGAAGGTATCGTGGGGGTGTAGGCATCCGATAGTCACCCTTGTCCAAATTTGAAGTATTGGTGCAACATAGACATTCTCCAAACAGACTCCCTGCCTCCTAGCCCATTTCATTTATCTCCCTTTCATGCTATTCTTTCGTTAGTTCTAATTCTACTGGTGGCCTGAAGGCCGTGTTAGCACATTGTATACCATTACCAACTGTTTTTCTGCCCCATATGTATTTGATAAGTAGTTAATTACTGCACTAATTTCCCTTTCCCATCAGCTATTTGAACCAAACAGAGTGCTCAAACTATTAAAAGAAAATGAAATGTACTATAACTATAACCAATCACAAATTTACACAATGAGCGGACAGCTCTTAGCAATCATAAGCATTATAATGCTCAACAACTGAACTACAGTTACAACTTACGGTATTTGCACGAAATGATTTAAACAAATAGAAGAAAATTTGCAGCTTCCTATCCTAGTTTTGGGATAGAAATTCTAACTGAGATATGGTCCTATATAAAAGGAAAAGGAACTAAAATGGAATTATTTCTTCTGCTGATACGTACTTAATTACTGCCCTAATTTCTCATTAGGAACTAAAAATGTTCAAATTATTACAGAAAATGAGATGTACTATACATATAACCACTGTTCTAAAAATCCCCGCCTAGCGCCGCCTAGCGCCGCCTAGGCCCCGCCTAGGCGCTAGGCGGCAGGTCACCGCCCCGATTAATGCCTATGCGTTTGAAAATTAATGAAGGGCGCCTAGACTAGTTGAGGCGCCCGCCTAGACCGCCTAGCCCGCCCAGACCCGCCTAGGCACCTGCCTAGGTTGCGACTCACTTTGATAGAAAATAGATAACTTTCAATTTGCATTTAATTTTTTTCAATAAATTGGAAGACTTGTTGAATACTTAAATGGGCACACACTATATATACTTGTTCCCCATGTTTTCATTATGTTCCAATACTTTATAATACATATGTCATTCTATTTTGTAGTTTATGATGAAATTATATATATTTTAAGTATAAACAGACACTTATTTACACGAAATATAATGGATTTACTTATATCCGCCTAGTCCGCCTAGGCGCCCGCCTAGACCCCGCCTAGCCGCCTAGGCGCTAGGCCCTAGCCCGCCGCCCGACTAGCGCCTACCGTCTTTTAGAACCTTGCATATAACCAACCACAAACTTACACAATGAGCCTGGAAGTGGGCAGCTCTTTGCGATCATAAACGTTACAACACTTCACTAACTCAACTAAGTTGCCAACTTTGGTATTTGCAAGAAATGTTTTTATAAATAAGAAACATGTGGCATCATATCCCACTTTTGAAATGGAATTATCCATAATTTAGATATAGTCCAACATATGTGACACTGCAAAATTAAAGAGAAAATTGAGTTAACCTCATATGTGACACTGACACCAGTAGATGCAGGCTCGCGTAGAGTTACAGAAGACACTGCACCATTTCCAGACAATATGCATAGCGCCCTTGGTCTCTGTTGTGCGAATAACAATAATTTTGCTGCAATGTCCTATTGAAAAACAATAAGGAAAAATGTTTAACAGAGGCAGGAGTTCATATGCATTTAAGCAATAAATCAACAGATAACTATCATTCAAAAGCAAGTTCAAGACAATGACATAAAGACTTTCACCAAGAACCAGACACTACAGAAATCAGTAAGGAAACAGTAGACAGACAAGTGTTGCATGCATATAGAGTAGCCTGACTTGCGTGTGTTTTTTCAAATGTACGTACTATGTATCTTGACTTTCTGGAATCCTAGTGATATGGCCATTCAACTGATATTTACATGTTCTAACTTCTAATAATTCCTACCGGGCTTTAACATAATAATAGTTAAAGCATTATGCAAAATTTTAATAGTGTAGTTCTATAGATTTATGATCCATAAACATCCACTTCAATATTCTAAAAACTATTTGGTCAGAAGCTTCTAGTTAGTTATCTGAAGCAAGCCTAATAGGGGCCGGTAAGAATGATCAGTGCCCATTTCTGGTATTCATCTGTTTTCTTTTCCTTATGCATGAATTTAAGAGCTTATGCAGGTTGAAACCATAATTAAACAAAGACAATAAACAACGACAACCTCCAGTGTCCTCACGGAGGGACTGTTGAGCACAACACATTGGAGCAACTCCATTGTTAGAGCACAAAATGTTTGTGACATCAATTCTTAGTATCTTACTAATATGAGCGGTGTCTAGCATACCTCTCCAACTCCAATGGTGATAACATGGGGTGCAAAAGCTAATCCAGCCGAAGTGTTCATCCAATCTCCTATGAAAACAGTTTAAAACGTCAAAGACATAGTAAGAATAAGCCGCCCTTATAAAACATGTGAGAAATAGAAAAACTTGAACTGGAAAATTACAAACGTCTAAACACCAACGATAAAAAAAAAAAAAAAAAAAATCAAGTGTAGCATACAGAAAACAACTATAACACCAGAATCCATGACTGTTACTTCTACATGCATCTCTGCTTCTGACATCTTTAGATGTTTGTGCTAAAAAAAGTCGTTTGTTAGTGAGTACCTCAAGGACATTACTCGTAATTTACAAAATGGGGGAAGTTTACTAACATTAGCAGAATTGGCATGAATTAACCACCATTTATAGAAATTGAATGAAAGAAATTGATAAGAAAATGCTAAACAATAATGGGCCACTACATGCTAGCCAACTAAATTTAGAAAAATTGATAAAATTAGAACCGGAAGCAAACAAAAGTAAGACATAAAAGGGGTGTTAGCAATTGCACAGAGATTTACCAAGAGCAGCCAACTGTTGCTTCCTACCACTCCCAGGTGGCCTCCCTCTACTACGTTTCGGGGTCGGACTGGTTGAACCCGGTGCAGGAGTAGGTGTTGCAGACATGGGAGACAACCCCAGAGAAACTGGCCCATCGGGGCCATACTTCCGGGGCCTCCCTCTTTTCTTCTTTACAGGCTGAGCTGAAGGCGCTCCGGGAGTGACATTCATGGTACTGCCATGATGTTCAAAATTGGGTCTTGAAGGCTCCACTGAGAACGTTGATCCCACAGAGCTGACCCTCACATTGGACTGAGGTTGGATGAGGGTGTTTGAGACGGGCCTGAACCCAAGTGCAGCATGGTGAAGTCCGCCACCGCCGCCAGCCTGTGATCCAGGCATAGACCCACCAACCCCTCCTCCCCTACTGATGTAGTATGAAGCTGACCCACCAGACAATCCCATTGCTTCCCTCCCATCCATGCATTTACTAAGAGATTTGTCACTAAAAACCTCAACTCTTTGTCACCTAAAGATTTTTTCTACAACCCTCTTAGTCAATTTTATAGAAAACAGAAAATTCAAACAAAATGGGGGAAAAGTTATAACATTATTTTCAAAAACCAAAAAAAAAAGGAGGGGAAATAAATCCCCTTTAACCCTAAATCTTCAAAATACAAAAACAGAGTGAGCTTATAAAAAAGGGTTTTGCTTTAAGTTCCAGAAAAATAAAAAAAACCCTAAAAAGTTCGGACCTTTACCCACAGAAACAAGTAACCAAGTGACTGCAGAACTTGAACATTAGGACCCCTACAGACCCATCACACAAAATATCCAGAAAAAAACCAAAATGTAGAAAATCCGGAGTTCAGGGAGCTACAGAGAAGCAATAATAAGAACCTGGCAGCTCTTGAGCGACTGCCTCAGACCCAGCAACAGAACAAAACCCTAGATTTGAAGTCTAGGGTTTTGACTGGAAAATGCAGGAGGTGGAAAAGGGGAAAAAAAGGAGGGAGGAAAAGACAAAGGGAAAGGGGTTGGGGAGAAAAAAAATGAAATGAAAATTTGAGCTTTTGAATGAAGTTGTGTGTATGAGAGAGTTTTGTGTGTGAACTGTGAACTACTAACTGAGCAGGACAGAGAGAGAGGGAGAGTACTTTTACCTTTTTCTTTAATCTGATCCGGTGAGTGAGGCCTGACGGGAGGTGTGGTGGGGTGTAAGTATCTCTGACCATACGAAAGGAAAGACTTATTGCTATTGGACAGACGGACCCCTACCCGAGTACCAACTAGGGATGGGCAAATACTCATCGGTTATGGGTAACCGTGGTTACCCGTTCATTTAAATTTCACGGTTACGGTTATAGGTAACCATTTAGATAAATAAACGGTTATGGGTATAACCGTTTACCCGTGAAATTTAAATGGGCGGTTATGGATATTAACCGCGGTTATAAACGGGTAACCATTTACTCATTTATTTTATATATGTAAAATTAACACAAACCATGTTCCCTATCGGACAAAACTTAGATCAATGTTATTGACTATAATGCATGATTTCTATAGCTAATATAATATAGTTTTCCTTAACCACTTTAAATTCCATGGTCCATTATATATATTATGTTAATATTTTACATTCTGAGTCAAATAACCCAAGAATACTGTCTTTTAACAGTTTTCGTAACCCAAGAATACTTAGCAAATTTTATATTACCTTCATTGCTAACAGTTAAAAATGTCGTTTGTAAACTATTATTTCAATTATTGGAATGGTATACGGACTTAAAAAATTAAAATGCGGAAATGTATGATGAATGTACCTATAACGGTGTTTAATTGTTAGAAAAACAAAATTATGACAAATTTTTCTTTTTTAATTTTCAAGTTGTTAAAAAAACACGTAGACAGGTGAAAAATGAGTAAATGGTAAAAAAGAAAGGATAAACGGATTTAAAAATGATAAATGGGTAAACGGGTACTAAACGGTTACGGTTAAATGGGTACACGATTATGAGTATGATTAATCGTTTATAAACGGTTATGGGTATGGGTATAACCATTTAGACAATTACCCAACGAGTAAACGGTTATGCGGGTATGAGAATAAACAGTTATGAATAAATAACCGCGGTTACCCATCCGCCATAACCGTTGTCCATCCCTAGTACCAACCTAGATGTCATCATCAGATTGCTCTTTCTTAGGGCACAGAGTCCTCCATAGCCTCCACGCCCCACATTCCTCCCTCTCTCTCTTACTTCTCTCTCTTGGTCTTGGTCTTGGTATCTTTGCTGGGTTAGGTCATCTCCAATCGAAAGAGGACCAAAGAGCTCGTTTTAGCCCTCTGAACCTCTAACTAATTAATATTTTAATAAACAGTTCAAGTCATATTTCTTACCATCTCCAACCGAGGGCCAAAGGGTCATAGTGCTCGTTTTAGCCCTGTTCCAAAAAATCATTTCCAACCAAGAGCCAAAGGGCTATAAGGCCAAATATAATTAAATATTTAAAATAAATTGTGAAAACACTTACTTCGTCGTAGTAATTGGCGTCGTTTTCATGTCTACTTGCGGCCATTAATAGTTTTATGTTAAATTATTTTTTTAATTTAAGTGTCAAATTACTAGTACAACTTAGTTTGAGATAGGTACATGTATAAATACACATTTACCATCTCTAATAGGAAGCTTATATGTGTCCCACATCGGCCGTGGGAGAGAATTGAGCAAGCAAAAGCTTGCATGTGTGGCGCCCATTATATTTGTCCCACATCGGCTGTGGGAGAGATTTTGGCAAGCAAACATGCTTATAAAAGTTTGTCTTGCATGTGTGGCACCCCAACATTGAACTAATCAGCTTTTTGGGCCTATAATTAAATATTTTAAAAAAAATTTGGCCTAAAAAAAAAATTCAAATATAACAGCTAGTCGTTGCATTCAAATTTCTGGCCCACCCCGAGGTTGGCTAACTAGGTTGGGCCAGCCGATTGGCCCTTTGGTCATTTTTTGTTCAGTGGGGCCAACGAGCCCTTTGGCCTAGCCCTCGGTTGGAGACGATTTTCGAGCTATTTTCGGCCTCTAACCCTCTGGACCATTCGGTTGGAAATGGCCTTAGGTTCATTAGATTGGCATTTTGATGTAAACAGTGCTAGGAACCAAAAAAGTAATATTTTACTTATTGGAACGGGCTGAAATTTGGCTGAGAAAGAGTTTTTTCGAGCCACTAATTGTGACAACCCGTCCCTAAAATTTCGTTTTTATATATTTTTAATCGAGGGAATTGACAAAAATGTCTAGATGCAAGGATTTTGATTTATGTTGACCATCGTCTAGAAGAACGTATGACTTATTCTTTTGGCGTATTTGCGTAGTACTCAATGGTACGAACGCATAGGCAAAAGCCGTTTGCGAGTCCGGATTATAACAGTATAGTTATGAACGTTTGAAATTGGTTACCTACATTTCAGATTACTAAATTATTGAACTCCCACCTTGTGGGAAAGAAGCCAATCAGCTTCAAGGATAGAAAATAGGGACCAATTAAATGAGAAAAAAAAATAAAAATAAAAAAATAACCTTTCCACCAATTAGGAGAGGAGAGATGGAAGCTCTCAGCCTTCCATTCCCCTTCCCGTAGCCATACATATGCAGAAAACCCGGCTTCGACCCGGGGTGGTTTTCCAGCGATCCTCCGCCATTTTTCAAGCAGGTTTCACCCCTTCATCACCTGCAACCTCTTCCACACCCTTCCATCTATCATCTCCATCTATATTTAAGGGTTTTTAGGTCCTAACTCGCGAGGAACTTCACTGGAGCACCAGAGGTGCTCGACGGCGATTTCTCCTTTCTGGCGAGTTTCACCACCCATTACCACCCTTAATCAACTCCCCTTGGACCCAGGAACAAGACCCAACCAGTTGTAGGGACGTTGGAACGCCGAGAAAGGAAAATCGAAGAGCACCCATTCTAGGGTTTCCCGCGGATTTGAGTGAAACTGGAGCTCTTCACGGCCTAATTGGCCTTAGTCACAAGCGATGATGGTTTGTGACGTCTCGATATTTGTGATAGGGAGTCATGGCACGAACCTCAGGTGAGTGGGTCATTTCCTTTCTATTGTATATATGTATGTATATATATATATATATATATATATATATAATTGATAATTCCATAAACGGTTATAAATTGATTATTGCATATAATTACTGTGAATGCTTTGATGTACTAATGTGAACTACGAATGGCTTGATCCCTGTTTAGGGTACGTAGGCAGTCTAATGAGACGTTAGATGCAGCCATACAATAAATGAGACTAAATAATTGAGACAATAGCCTTGTTTAGGGAATTGAGCAATGTGAGGGAATGTGAGATTTAACCTTATGATTTGGTGGAAAATGTGAGATTTAACCTTATGATTTGGTGGTTAAATGTTGGTCATAAATCAATGTGTGAAGAATCAACAATTTGAAGTAAGGAAACGTAAGTAATAATAATTAATTAAACTACTATCTAGTTGGGCTTATCACCGATAATTATTCCCGAAAATAAATAGTTCGGGAGTAGGGTATTACAGCTTATGCAATTTTTTAAGCCATATTATGTATATATATATATATATGTTTATGTATACAATTGAAAATGCTATAACATGTTTGAGTATCATATTGCATCAGGGTTTATCTATATGTATATTACCTGCACATAATTATTGTGAACGCTTGAAGTGCAAAGGTGAACACAGGACACCCCGGTAAGTTCAGGTGAGGTTATGGTATTAGTTGAAATGATGGAGTTATGGCATGACTACATGCATGTTTTAGGCAACTCCGACCTTGTCGTACAGGTTGCAATGATAGGCAACTCTGACATTGTCGTACGGATTGCCCATGAGTCATACATGTTATATTGAGATGCATTGAGAGCTCATAAACTTGCACCCCGGGTTAGTGCTCCCGCCCGTGGCCAGGGCACAATCCTTCACGTGATGTTCACCTCCCGCACCTTACGTTCACCTTGGATCCAAGGTAGGTGCATAGTCCTGTCGTACATACCACTTTAGGTGGTTCCGACTCATAGGTGACCCGCGATTATTCGCACAGTCTTCACATGATCGTAACACTTTAGCGTATTTATTTACACCAAGTCTTGTCGTACATACCACTTTAGGTGGTTCCGACTCATGTGCAGGTATACTTATTGAGCTATAGATTCAGTCGTACAGGTCACTATAAGTGACACCGACTTATGAGCTAGCATATGTGATGAGATATGGATAAGTCGTACAGGTCACTATAGGTGACTCCGAGGTGACTCCGACTTATGAGCTAGCATATGTGATGAGATATGGATAAGCGTACAGGTCACTATAGGTGACTCCGACTTATGAGCTAGCATTGATTGATGAGATATGGTTGTCGTCGTACAGGTCACCATAGGTGACTCCGACTAGCGTGCTAGTATGGGTTATTAAGCACTTGATTATTTATATTGCTAATGAGATGATGTGATGTGGTATACTTCTAGATTTAATATTAGTATACTTTTGATTTCATGTTTATCCGTAGTATGATTTTCTAGAAGCTAAACAGGTGTTACGGTGAGGGATTATATCGTTTAGAAGGTCTTTATTAAAGCTTTATTTTCTGGCCACTCACTCTAGTTTATATCCCTCCAGGTCTAGTAGCAGAGCTTTTGTATCGACGAGGATTCGTGGCAAGTTTTGGTATTGGAGATTTCTTTCGAGGGTATGATTCTTAATCCACTATATTGTACTTACTTATGCTCTAACGTCACGTGTGAAGTGAGTTCATTCCCGCTCACCAGGGCACTCTGGTTTTTTTTAGGCACTCTTAGGTTTGAATTTATTCACATTTTTCCACATCATCATATTTTATGGCTTCGTTACCTTCCAGGTGTCGACCAACACAACTTGATTCGGAGTCCTAGTGGATATTCCGGGTCGGGGTGTGTCACTAATACAAAATCGTAGTGGTTTTTTTAGCCACTAACATAGGATTGTGCAAAAAGCTTAAATATGCTTTGTTTTAATGATTTAGAATGCCACGATGACGATAAATATATTAAACGATCTTTTAATGTTATTCTTGTAACACAACATCTAGATAAATGTGGCATTGGCTCTCAGTTAGTTAGTTTAAAAAGAAACTAATGAGTGATTAGCGTGGTCAATAAAATGTTGATTGTTGAGTTATCGGTCTAAAATTAAAAAACAAGAACATGTATTCAAGTTTAAACTATAGAAGTAGGAGCAAAAGCCATGACTCACATGACACCCACCTTAGTTTTGGTACATGACACGACCAAGGTCTAAAATATCGATGATATCGGAAATATCGGAAGTCCAAAAACACGGAAATTTCGATGGAAATATCGGGATATTATCGATATCGATAAAAATTGAATAAAAACCACGGAAATTGTAAGAAAAACTTGAAAATTTTTATTGAAACTTTGCAGGATGTTTATTTAGTCAATTATCTATTAGTTTATCACAAAAAATTGGAAGGAAATGCATTGCATGATGGATTTAACTGATTTAAGTTGATTATATAGCGAGCTGGCAAACATTGTGAATGTAGAAAATATGTAGTAATTAATGAAAGAAGTTTAAACACACCATAATCATTTATATATAATGAATTAGTACAATATTTTACATTTTATACATTGCATAGTAAGATACATGAGCGACTTAGTACCACATAGAGTTCCTATCAAGGTCTAAAATATCGACGATATCGGTAGTCCAAAAACACGGAAATTTCGATGGAAATATAAGGATAATATCGATATTTTAGACCTTGGACATGACCTATTATGCCGTTGCCAATATGTTGAATTATCGACTAGCTCTTAGCCTAGCAATATTTCTCTTTTGGATACAAAAAAAGTCACAAGTTCGAATTCTTAGTCTCATTGTTTATACTTTATTAACAAGAGATATCCAACCATGGTACTAGACTAATGTACAAGGAAAAGATATTGTCCATTAAAATAAAGCATAATGTTTATACAATTTATTCCTTCAAAGATAAATTCATATTCTATTCCAATAGCAAAAAACACACAGGAAGAATCCACGTGAAACGCCTATTCGAAAATCAACTTTGGCACTTTGCAAGTCTTTAGGGCCCTATGGAACTTTGAAATTTCCAACCATGAAGTATTACGAAACCATTTGGGCACTCCACGAGCCCCGTATGAAAGTAGTATTGAGGTGTGATATCAAGCAAACGGGCACAAACTCTGGTGGACACCATTTATGTTCAGAGGCGTCCACATTATAAGTTGAACATCCAATCACCTAAGGATGATGCAGAACAAATGAGTTAAATCGTCGTCGTTGAAAACTGCACATTGGTATCGTTTTCCATAAACGTAATTCCACATATATACTTACATTTTCAAACTCAAGATGTTTGAGATTGGGCGATATCTTGAGTAGATGTGTGAGTGATTGTGTTGATCTTAAAAATTATAAAGCCTACGTTGCACCCATACAGAATAACTGTTGTGCTAACTAAGTTCATTTGTGGTTGATTATTAATGTTGGTGTTCTAACTCACTACCAAGCTCGGTCGGGCAAATAAGACGAATGTGGTGGTAGGAAGATAAAACGCATTGCTAGCTTCTAACCAAACGAATTCGGTTGAGGAAGGAATGCTCTCGGCCTAAGGTTCTACACTGAGCGACAAGCGCAAACTCTCGTTTTCGTCACAAGGTTTCTTCCCTCCAAGTTGGTGCAGAATAAAAATATTAAAGCCTATAAAAGATCAGGGTTTTTCTATTATGCACTTGAACATGGTATATACTTTTAGAGGTTTAGACAGTTAGATTCTCAAAAACATTTTTACCAAAAAAAAAAAAAACAAAAGATTTTCACCCTCTATTGCTAATGTATCGTGTATGTTCACAACATGTACCCATATATATAACGGGAGCACACCATAATAGGTGAAGCTTTTAATATTCCTAACATAGCCCTCCCTAAATAAAATATTTTAATTTAAAAGAAAATTCAAAAATTGAAAATTAAAAATAAATATTAAAAAATAAGGAAAACTAATGAAAAAGGCTTGAAAACTTTGAGTTTTAACGATAAGGACAAAATAAAGGGTAAAGTGAATAGTAGCAGGTTTGACTTTTTAGTGTAAAAATGTGGTTTTTCGTTAAAGTGAACAGTACCGTGAGTTTTTCGTTAAAACTCCCTAAAAAATAAGATATGAAAAAGCAAGTTGCCGCACAATGAGAGGCTAGTAATTTCGAAAGAGATTCTTTTAGCCATTTTATTTTGTGTTTTGTTCTAGATATAAAAACTTTTGAAATGATTAAAAGCGACTTTTGACAATCAATTTTTTAATTGCATTTGACATTATAAACATAAAAAGCACTCCGCGGAAGCAAATTTTAGATAAACACTTCCAAGAGTAATAAGTTTTTCTTGAATTTTTAATAAATTGCTTAACATGTTTTTTAATATTGTTTATAAACAGAAATTGTTTCAAGCAGTTCAAAACGAAAAAAAATATGTTAAAAGCTAAAATAAATTAATGTCAATGTCAAAGTAATTAAAAGCATTCACTCATACACTTAGTAACCTAAACAACAATGTAATTTTGGTGGTTTAATAATAGCATCTCCAATGAGTTAACAAATTTCAATCTTTGAAAAGTGTCATTTGCTAACCGATAATGGCCAAGTGAAAGAACTCTACTTTTCTGGCGAATTTGTTGGTAATTTACCAGGGCAGATGAGGCACACAGATTTCGTACAAAGTCATAGATTAAAATTTTGAATTTCAAGATTGTGGTACATAATCAGTGGGAAGGGAATCATTTCCGAATTTCTTTCACTTAATCCATCAAATTAAATTAAGGGATTCGAATCCTTGAAATAATCAGTGTACCCGATTCAAGTCCCTTGGCAGAAAGTGTCGTACAATACAAATTCTGGAAGGACAAAATTGGAGTCACCGTCATCAGTCAAGACTGTCGGTATCTTCACCAAATATTTCATCCATGAGAAGAGTTCTGTTTGGACTGAAATTATACATTATTGTGTTTATTCAAGGCCCCATTACTTGTATTTTTTTTTAACTAAAGGCAATGATGAGTATTTATTGTGAATAGAATAACAGCGAGCAAGCCTGAAGATTTCAAAAGTATTTTACATGTGGCATTGTCGGTGGCAAAACTCTCTTTCACACTAGACAAAGTTAATTCAATCGGTTTTCATAGAAGTGTTTTCATATGGCATTTTGGTAGTTTTAGGAGGATAAAAGCTCAAGTTGCAATAAAAATTCTTATCCTCTGACAACAATCACATTAGCAACTGGGAATATCGATGATTAATCTTAAAAGGAAAATGCTTAAACTCTGTAAAAGACAACAAAAACACTGAAAACAAGCACACTCAACTCACAACACATCAAGACTTTAAAGCTCTACAACCTACTTTTTCCAAATTCCTTTGGTAATTCGACAACTTTGCAATTGCATTTACGATTAAAGTTCTGCTACATTGCATGTAGTATCCATTTCCTGTATTAAAACATCATTTCAAAACACTTTAGTTACTAGCAAGAACTTGCATGAATAGGTTTAAACTTCACATGATTGCTTGTAATTCTCATTTCCTTTTAAGTTATTATTTTGTTGTTGAATATTTGATAAATGGTTAACTTCATTTCCTTCATGTTTTTCATTTTCATATAATTTGTCATACATTCTTTGATTATATTTATATGGAACTGCAAAGCTGAGTTGTAGACATGTGAATTCCAGTAAAATAAATGTTCGTCAGCGCATTGAATTTCAACATGCGAGGCTTACGTGACATATACCATGTGTTTCACAAATTGTACACATGATCTATGACTCATCAAAACCAGACAAATCATCACATGTCAACACTTAGCGGAAAATAATTATTTGGTTTTAATTTAAATTGAAATAAAATAAAAAGGCCAAATTGGGTAAGATTGATTTATTTGATTTTATTTATTTAAATCAAATATTGATTGATGGAGGCAAATCATGAACCAAGCCACAAATCAAGTTTAGGTTCTTTTGTCAATTTGTCAATCGCACAATCAAGCCTAAGTTCAACTGTAGCCAAGGCTTGGAGAGCCTATAAATACGAGGCTCCAAGATAGAAGAAAGGGGTCTAGAAAATCATTCTCACACCCAGATGCTGAAGCTCTGAAGCCCCTCCAAACTCCCAAATTTCCAAACTCTCAAACACTCAGAAGACTCAGAAAACTCTCTGCGTTCTTATTCGTTCTTGAGAAGAATCATCAAGCACCACTACACATGCTCATTCTTCCATCGTCGTAAGTCAAAACCTTGAGGCGTTTGTTCATTCGAGATTAAGTCATCGCGACTTTCGGATCAACAACACTACATTTTTCATCTTCGAAGATCGAATCAAAGCATTCAAGTTTGTAAAGAGATTGTAACCCTAAACTCATTAATACAAATGCAATAACTTTGTACACGTGTTCTTGTCTAATTTGTCACAGGAAATTCGCATTTACATGAGTTGAACCAAAATCCACTCACTTTGTGGTTATCAATTGGCAAACACAAAGAAAGTATTTGAAGTTTTACATAACAAGGTATAGAAAAGAACTTAACATATGTTTTAACACCTCTATGACACAATATCTTGATTAGAAGCTCAGTTTACTTGTGTCACAAGTTTACAATCTAACAATAACATCATTCTACCTTTCTATTGTCTTAGCCCAATAACGGTGCGCCTGACAATAACAAATAACTCATTTAAAGAGTCTGATGCCTACTCAAGGCTTTCAAAGGATTTTTAAACTGAAAAAGAGTACCAACACTCGCAGAGGGATTGTGATGCCAGCAAGTTCGATCACAGCTTCACTAACTTAAGAAAGTCTTGAGTTTGTTTTCCAATAGGGTCAATGATTTTAGAACCTCACAAATTCATTTTTTATTTTATGATAATATACACACGAAGAAGGTAGTAGAGTATATCATAAGTGCAGTCCTAATACAATCACTCTATCATGAACGAGTTCAGCTTCCTGTTCACATAATCTAGGTACCCCTGACTAACGATGAAATATGATATTACCAGAATCATCATATTACCAGACTAAATAATTTTGCAAGGCTATATACACCAACCTTCGATGTAAAGCCCTCGTCCCACTACGTATGCTTTAAGCCTTCAAGTTTTCTTGTCTTAGAAAGGTCATCAATGAAAAGCCTCATTTTCACAGCCTAAAAATAAAGACAAGCAAATCTTGATAAAAAAAGAAAGAAAGATGAGAGAGTACGTTTAGGCGACGAGAGGGTATCCAACAATGAAGCCGACGAGAGAAAGCTCAGAAATCTGCATACAGAAGCAGAAGCAATTATAACTCTGACTCGGGAATTAACGTTAACCAAGGTTTTCAAACAAACTTACAGGAATGACATATGTTGATGCACAAAATCAGCAAGATTTTGAAACAACGTAAAGTGTCAAGTTTATGATCTTCACTTTGTTACTCCGGTCACCTAGTGAGGATAATATGTAAAGAGATAGAGATAGGGAATCAAACACAAGATGTACGTAGTTCACCTTAAGTTTGGCTACGTCCACGGAGTAGAGGAGTTTTCATTAATAGTGAAGGGTTAGCACAAATACATAGGTTCAAGGTATGAAGTTGACCGATGCTTAGTAGTTTCGAGATTGGTCAAGTATGGTACAAACAACATCAATAATGTAATATCAAGTATGACATTTGAAATGTTTGCATGCTTGGTTATATGCTTGTCATACCTAGAAACCTAATGATATTGAATACTTGGGTACGACCAGGAGAACCAAAGTTCCTAAGCTCATGAGAAGTTCATCACCAATCACAAAGAAAAACCAAATGCATATCAATATTTTTGAGGCAACAACTAACTGCACATAGCGTAATTCCTAGACTTGCACTCTAAAAATTACTTTATGGGTATTTTTGTTACACTGGACTACTTTGCCATATTGAGTTATTTTGAGTTACTCCAAGTTGTATCAAACAGAATGTGTATTTAACAACCTTACTAAGTGGACTCGTGCCTCACCAAGTCTTTTTATTTTGACCTTGTTAACCTAAGGGGTCTAAAAAGAACTAACCCAACCTTCGTAAGTGAACCATAATTTGAACATTTTCCGGAGGAAAGTATTGCATTACCTCAAAGGAGATGCAATCTAGTTATGATCACCCAACAACCGCCCGCGTTCCAAAGCATTAGCCTTGACCAAATCCTGGAACAAGTTCAGCGGTTTTACGAACCTCATCTAATTATATGCGAATTTGTCCAAAATATATTAGGATATTCAGTGTGGCATTTCGTTCAACAGGGTCAACTGATTTGTGATGGAGTGCCAGTTTCACCTAAACTCACTGGGACTTGTGAAAAAGAGAAGTTAAAATGGGTCGGACCGGAACACAAAGATATAGTGTACCATCGGGTTGGATTATATTCTGCCTGCAGGCTGGCCCAACCCATTAAATTTTCAGGGGTTTAACCAAAAAAAAAAAAAAAAAAAAAAAACCTGTTTTAATGGCCTGTTTACTCTTTCAATCCGTTTTCGAAAGTTTTACAATTCTAAAACCCTTGGTGATGGGGAGAGTCGGTTCGGGATGCCAACGCCATAACTGTCATGCCGATTATGGCTTTGGGTCTGTTGTTCCAGTTTTTGTCTTTTTTTAATTATTTAATACGTGTCCCACCCATTAACTCATAAGTAATGCTGTTAATCAATAAAATAATAAAAATAATAATAATAATAATAATAACTAAAACTACAAGAGCAGAGAACATAGCAGCCACCCAAATCCCTCACACAATTCCGGTGGCCAGCACTCCTTACCGTCCACTACCCCTCATTCGTCTCCTCACCGAAGTCCACCACCACTTAAGCCACATCCAAGTTCTAACCTCCATTCCGCAGTCCCTCTTTCCTTCAACCACCACCACCACCACCTCTTCATCTCTGTCCTCCTCTCCTTGATCACTCGTCAATTTTGAGTTTGATAATTGTGGTTTATGATTTTCAATTCTAATAGTTTTTCAACCTAATTTCTTTCTTCTTTAATGCATAAGAGACATGAATAACCCATCTTTCAATTTTATTGTTCTATGGGAAGGGGTGCGGGGAATATTGTATCCATTTTCGGAATAAAAAATATGGGGCAACAAGGGCACAATGATTGACATTTGAGGATAAGTAATATGTGAGTAAGAAGTAGTAGTGTAGCCTATAGGAGTGGACTGGTGTGGTGGATTGTGGTAGTGGAATGAGTTCCTTGGATGGGAGGGGATGAAGGAGGACATTGGTGGTGGCCGTGGCTGCTGATGTTGTATGTTGGTTTGTGTATCCTTTATTTCTTTTTAGTTTTGTATTTTCATTTACTTAAACTTAAGAGTGTTGAGTTTTGGTTTACGTGGATGGACACATGTCAAGCAATTAAGGAGTAAATACAAAGGAGACAAAAATGTGGAAAGTAAACTCGCAGCAGTTGGAATTAGGGAGCTCCTTTCTGTATTTTGGAACCATTAAGTTTTATTAAAATATTTTATTCTCTATTAAAGTAATAAAAAAAATTGTTTAAATGATATTGTGTTTGACAGAAGCCCCCAACACAATTCCTGCTTCACCGCCGACTCCTCCTCTCTAGTTAAGGTCGGTATGCAACTTACTTGCTCTTCCTTCTTTTCCTTCTCCACTCTAGCTCTCTACCCCATCCTCAAATCACCTTTCTTCCCTCCCATCTGGTCTCTCGCCTTCCCCCAACTTACTTCTTTCTAGCCCCTCTCTTCCCTCCCATAATTTATGGTACCCAATCCCTCCTTCTCAAATTTCATAGTTTATTTATAAGGAAAACTAACGAAAAGTCCAAAAAAACTTCTCTTTTAACGATAAGCCATTTTTAACGGTATAGTGAATAGTGTCAGTTAAAGGTAAAAATGTGGTTTTTCGTTAAAAGTGAACAGATACCAGGAGTGTTTTGTTAAAACTCCCTTATTTATATTCCTGTTTTCGGTAACCTTTTTAATTTCTAGTTTCTTTGAGCTTGTCTCAACCTCCCTGAGCTTGTCTCATATATGGGCTTTTATGCACCTTTCTTCCTCTGTTGCTTCTCCCCCGTCGTCAATCTTCCATCTTTGACCTTTGCTACTCGGCCTACCGTATGTCTCTCATTGGCGGTGCACTTTGGTGTTGGGTGGTTGTTAAAGTGCTTTTAGCATTAATTGGTAGGATTATGAGAGCGCTTTTTGCATGGGTGACTCATTCACCCCCATCTTCCATTCATCCAGTTTGGTCATGGGTTCTTCCTCTTGGTGGTGGTGGCGGATCTCAGCTGCTGTGATGGAGGTAACAGTCGTTTAGATCTAGGGTGGTGGTTGTTGTGAGCTTGCTCTTTTTGGGCATCTATGTTGCAATTCCTTTTGAACTATGATTGTATTTGGATTGTCTTTGGGCTTTCTATTTCATGTAGCAGTTTTTTAATTAATGAGAGTCTCTAGTTTGACAAAAAAAAGGTAAATTACATAAAACTATCTCAACTATTGGGCCAAAAATAGTTTCATACCTCATCTTTAAAACATTGCAATGTCATACCTTAATGTATGAATTTATTGCAATGTCAGACATTCATCAGTTTGTCTGTCAATTTTTCTATTAAATGCTGATGTGGCTTATATTGGGTCCCACTCCATCCCAACTGGAGTTCCACGTTGTACCGCCACGTAGTTTTCTTGCCAAAAAAAGTCCACTTCATTTTTTTTTAATTTGAAATTTTGAACAATTTTTTTTCCAGCCAAAATTGTTCCACGTCAACTAAAAAAATATTTAAAGGGTTCAATTTTGAAAGCTAATGCAACCTAAAATATCCAAATTCCACATAAACACAAATCCCACATCAACACATGATGTGACCAAAAGATGAACGGGGAGAAAGTGAAAAGAAATTTTAGAAGTTCCAATTTCAATTAGAAAATGTTGCTTTGCTTACTCTTCTATTGTACTGTGGTCTACTCAAAATCTCACATAAACACATGATATAACAAAAAGATGCAAATTCCACATCAAAATGAATAGCTAAAAACATTTGCAAAGCCCAAAAGATGAACTGTAATGCATCTAGCATCCTTAGGCCATCTAACATTTACAAGATATGCATTAAAACATCACTAAATATCCAAAAATGCACAGTGCACTGTTCAAAGAACCTACTGAAGTCCATCTAGCAAAATAGTGCAAATCAATGCATTTCCATGCTTACAAATCGGTTCAAAAAACCCAAATAAAATCCACTGTTTGTGATGTCTAATTCCAGAACCCATGTACCATAATTTCAATTCCTATTGCCCATAAAACATGATGCAAAAAAAGTATTTGTTACATTTCCTGGCTTCTTCAAGTCTTGCTTTGCCTTGTCTTTCTCTGCTTGGTGACTCTTGGTGATTAAGCTTCAAAATTTGCAGATAAACCATCCTCTGTTTGTGATGCCTAATTTCAATGTTCATTACAAAAAGTAAGATGCCAATCAAGGTCCTAAACTAAATTTGATGTTGTAAACAACAAAGGAAAGGATTAGGTTTTTACCTTAGATTTCTTTGTCTTCTTTCCAGGTGCAGCTTTGGCTGATGCCTAGAATAAAGTACAAAATCATTAAACGATTAAATGATTAAATTATCAAGTACAAAATGTTACTTGTTTGTCCTTTTGAAGGAAGATATAGATGATGGGTCTTTGAATTATGACATCCTTTCTAGCTTAAATGGCTAAGGAGGACCTTCAAAATTATTTGGTAGGTTTGTGGGAGTGTTGATCATCTTTCTCTAATTCACCAATTTCTTTGTTTGTCTTCTTCTTTGGTCTTCCAAGTTACCTTGTATATAATGGAGGCAAGATTGGTGGGTTTTCAGTATCTTTCCACAAAGACATACCATTCATTGGCATTATTAAGTGAGAATAAACTTCCAAATACCGTGCCTTTGAATAGTAAGCATCCACATAAACTTCAGGTGTTTTTCTTTTGAAATTGATGACAACTATTGCATGGTTACGAGGTATTCCAGTCAAGCCATACTTCTTGCAAAATCATGTTTTTTCAACTAAGTCCACTACATATTGCTTCCACCTTCAACATCCACTTGAAATTTGCTCCCTTTTGACCATTTTGCAATGCACCTGCCACTTAAGTTTGGCTTTTTCCAACTTCTTCTTAATCTTAGGGTAGAGATTTCCTACTTGCTTCATCATTATACCTTGTCTTATTTGAATTCTTTTCATCAACATAGTGTGAATCATTTACATCATAGTCACAATAGGCTTTTTCCTGGGCACTAGTATGATTGCGTTGAAGGATTCACATAGATTATTCAGCAACATGTCACACTTTGTATAGGTTTCAAAGTGTGACTTTCTCCATTGAGTTGCATGCTTCTTCACTAGCCAATTGTAGGCATTTTCATCCAGCTTCGTCACATCCTTCATTGCCCTTTTGAAGTATGGAACTGTTGTTTCGAAAATTGCCAATAGAGCATCCTTCACAGTTTTCCCCTTGAACAAATTCCTATAGTTTGTGTATAAGCTCCTCACACAATTTGTGGCGGCAATTGGGGAGAACATATTGAAATGCTGGAATTAGCCTCTTTTGCTTGTCACTGATAAATATCCATCCATTTTGGTTTACAATACCCACATCATCAGCCAAGAATTTTAAGAACCAAATCTAAGCTACCTTATTCTCCATTTCCACCACTATAAAAGCAATAACCCATGTCTCATCATTTGGATCAATGCCCACAACACATAGCAACTGTTCTGCATGTAACCTTCAAGTGGCACCCATATAAACCTATCAAAGGTCTGCACCCTGTCTTAAAGCCTTCTTTGCATGCCCCCAAGCAAACATATATTCTTTGAATCTTTGCCCATCAAACTCCAACTTCATAATGCTTCCAGGGCCAGTCATCCTTACTTCCTCAATAAAATTCCACAGTTTTGTATATTGCTCTGCATATTTGCCTTCAATAATCGTCAAAGCCCTATCCAGTGCCCTATAAGTCTTCATCCTTGTACACCCATGATTCCACTTGGATCCACATTTGCTAAAAAAGAATTCATAGACCATGTAGGATTGAGCTTTATCTGATCTAAGTACAAATCTGTGAATAAAGGAGAAGTCAAGTTCTTATTCACCTAAGTCCTCCAACAAGTGTGGTGATTAAGTATTGTCTTGATTTGGATGCTGTTTGATCCATGCATCTTGCAAGAAGCACATATCCAAGGGCAGTGCTTTGTACACTTTGCAGTAATCTTCAACTTCTCATTCCTAGGAAAATGAATTTTTCCATATCCTTTGACTAAAAGTACATGATGATAGTTCTCTTGAATTGCACATTGTCTCTATAAATAAGCTCTAGAGTAAACTATGGATTCTTCATATCCATTTTCTCATTAAACTTTGGATAGTTCTATCTTTTTTGCCTTATTCCTCATCTTCATATTGCATAATCTCCATATCATCAGAACTATAATCTAGTTCATGAACCATATTCACATCCCCATCTCCAGCTTCTTCAACATCTTCTTGTCTATCTTCTTCTTGTCTTCCATTACTTTGCCCACCTTCTCCTTCATTTAGTGGCTCTTCTTCTCTTTCAATGCTCTCCTCAGTTTGCCTTCTTTTTCTTTGCTCATATTGCCTTCCTTTTCTTTGCTCAGATTGCTCCTTATTTGCTTGCTCAGTCTTGTCAAACTTGACAAACTTTGGGTTATCTTCATCAGTCCTATATTCACTATCTACAAAGTCACTGTCTTCTTCGACATCTTCTTCATTGTCTACTTCAAAATTGATAGGTACATTAAAGAAGATATCACCATCTTCCCCATCACCTTCTTAATTGTAATCTTCAACTTATAAATTTCCTACATCTTCTTCAGCAACTTAACTTATACACCTTCTTGAGCAACTTGTACATCTTCTAGACCACCTTCTTGAGCAACTTGTACATCTTCAACCTCATTCACACATGTACCAGCCACCTTAGTCACACTTGTACCAGCCACTTCAGCCACATTTGTACTAGCCACCTCTTTTTGGTGTGAACCATCATCCAAGCACATAACAGCCACCTCTTCTTGAACAGACACCTTTTATTATCTGGGGGTCATTCAATAGCTAGCAAGCCCTTTCTTTTTCTTGGTTTACAAGTTATTGCCCTAACATCCCCCTCTTCATCACTTAATTCCTTAATAACCACTGTACTTGGACCAGTGCACTCCATAGACTCAAGAAAATGTTGTTCCTTTGTGAAGGCTTCTTGTGCGGATAATTCTTCGATGTACATGTCTATCACTCAAATCTTTGGAGCAAAGTTGCACATCTTCTATACATCGACATCACTTTGAATGGGCTTTAAATCATTACAAATGTTCATGTTGGTAATCTTGTAGTAGTAGTTCATGAACATCTCACTATATCATAAAGCTTCCACCATATCATTTATCACAGGGAGTAGGGATGGGCAAATACCCATCAGTTATGGATAACCGTGGTTACCTGCCCATTTAAATTTCACGGTTACAGTTATGGGTAACTGTTTAGATAATTAAATGGTTATGGGTATAACCGTTTACTCGTGAAATTTAAATGGGCGATTATGGGTATTAACCGTGGTTATAAACGGATACACGTTTACCCGTTTATTTTAATATATATATAGAGTTAAAAAAACAAAAAACCTAAGTTGTTCGTTCTCTTCACTAGGACCAGACTCTTGCATCTGCGGTTTGTCTCTCTCCCCTCGTTGCTCTCTCGCATCTCCGCCACTCATATCTCTCTACTCGCTACCCTCTCTCATCTCCGCCACTCATCTCTCTCCCCTCGTTGCTCATCCCTAGAGGCATATAGATAGCTCTCCTCATTAGCTTTGACAAACTAGAAAACCAATATAGGAAAACTAGGCAACATATTTCAAGCATTCAAGTAATTCTATTATTAGAGGCTTGCCATCTTACTATAGATTTGACGTTTGAGCTATAATGATGATGTGCATCATAGTAGCTAGGTGATGAAATCTGACTAGTATGTTTAATTCACTTTTATATTGCTGTCATGGGAACCGGTTGTGGTACAAATATGATGGATAATCTGAGGTCACATTCACTAGTTATACCTTATTCAGACCGTTCTCTTCTAGTTGTCCTTTTTTATCCTTCATGTGGTACAAATATGATGGATAATCTGAGGTCACATTCACTAGTTATACCTTATTCAGACCGTTCTCATCTAGCTGTCCTTTTTGATCATTCACACATATTTCCTCCTATATGCTTTCTCCATCAAAGCCAACACCTCTGGTTGTTTGTAGCCCAAAGTTCTGTAATTAATGCAAATGATCTATTGCTAATTGTCGTCGGAGTTCCTAATTGGGATACTAATTCAATTTATCCATTTCTTTGTAGCCTTTTTTGGTGACAATGAGTCAATGAGACTTTGTGCTTGAATGTGCTAAAGCATTAGTGTTCAAAAGTGTTTAGTTTTGAAATATTCTGGAGCTTTGAATCATCTAATATTCAAGAAAATGACTACCTTGAGTTTTTAGAAGCTTTACTTTGTAACCATATGGATGTTATAATTGAAGACTTACTTGGGTATAGAAGAAAAATATGTCGAAAATACATGAATTTTCTTTCCAATATGCTTGCTCAAGTAATGAGAGGTATTTTGTTAGTAACAAATCAATTCTTAGCAAATATATTATCTTACCTTGATTGATAGCAGTTAAAAATACCGTTTGTAAATTATTTATTTCAATCATTGGAATTATACATGGTTATGTTTAAAATAAAAATGAAAATAGGAGGAAAAAGGGTTAATGGGTTAAAAATGGGTAAACGAGTAAATGGATATACGATTACGGTTAAATGGATACGCAATTATGGGTGTGACTAACCGTTTATAAATGGTTACGAGTATGGGTATAACCGTTTAGGTAATTACCCAACAGGTAAACGGTTATGCCAGTATGAGCATAAACGGTTATGCGGGTATGAGCATAAACCTTGGTTACCTGCCAGCCATAACAGTTGCCCATCCCTAATAAGGAGTGCCATTAAGTCCTTGTCACAATAATTTATATATGTAACTTTCCCCCCATAGTAGCGTTCATGATCAAGCTTCCCACCATGATGCAAATGAATGGAAACTAGGTCTGGATAAACTGAAATTCACAAAAAAAGACCTAGTTAAAACCAAAGGTTTTAAAAAACGCTAGGTGGGCGGAGGGCTGGGGTCTAGCACCTAGGCGAGGCCTAGGTGGTTTTAAGTAATTTATTATATATCTGTATTATATAAATAAGTTGGAATTAAAAAAGAAAATAAATAAAATAAAACATTGTTTTTTTAAAACAAAAATAAAACATTGTTAAAAAAAAACTAAAAATCTATAAATATAAATAGTCAGGTCTTGGTTTATCATTAAAAAATAAAAATAAAATCTATAAATGTAGAAAGTGGGCGATTTGTTTTGGTTTTACTACCATTAAAAAATATACATTGTCAAATTAGTCTTGGTTTTATCAATCTTTTTAATATTTTATTTATTTTTTCACTCTGTCTTCGTGCTTTGGTCTTGGTTCTATCACTCTTTAATATTTTATTTATTTTTACTCTTTCTCCGTGCCATCATTTCCTCTCTCATTAACACTCCCACTTTTATCTCTCTCACTTTATCATTTTATCTTTTTACTTTCATTTCTCAGAAAACCAGGTCCTCTTCCACATCGCTGCACGTCAACAAAAATTGCAATCCACTGTTCTCATTGCTCCACCACATCACCATACTCTCTCTTTTCCACCCTCTTTCTTCTCATCGAATAGCAACGAGTGAAGACGAGAGATGACGGCGACCAAAGATAACAAGTCTGCAAAACAAAAAAAATTGCGGCCTACAAGGCCGATTGGATCAACCCTAGAACACTTAGAGAACGCCTAGGTGGGCGCCTAACTCCAACCCGATTTTACTGGACGATTTGGTGTAAATCACGGCAGTACTCTATCTCCTAGCGCCTAGGCTGATTTTTAGAACATTGGTAAAAACCCTAGTTAGCAAAGTTAACAAAGCCTAGGATGACAACTGATCTGAAATGTAAACAATTGCAATTTAACATATCCAACAACTAACAACAAACCAAAGGACAAAGCACGTCACAGAAAAAAGCACAAGATGATCCAAAAGGACTCCATTATCTAACAAATCAGTAGCATTTGGAATAAACTACCAACAAACAAAGCACCAAAAGGACCCCTTTATCGAACATTAGAATAAACAAAAGCACCCAAATTAGAACAAAGCACCAAAATTTTTGTTAAACAATTATCCAAAGCACAGTAAAAAAACAACCTTTTTCTCGACAACAATAAACAAAGCACCCAAAGGACCCCTATTATCCAACATATCAATAAGCATTTTGAATAAACAAACTACAAAACCCACCCATCGCCAATAAAGATTTTGGAATCAACAAACCCTGAACAACGAGAATAAAAAACGGGAAACAACAAAGCACAAAACGAAGTGAAAAAAGTACTTACAATAGGTAGGCGTCATTTCCTCAGGATCCTAGCACACATTCCACCTCATTTCGAATCCTTCGAAATACTATTGAATCCTTCAAAAACATGTGGAACTTAGGGTTTTCAAAAAAAAAAAAAAACAAACAGAAGAAAGAAGCTAGGCGACAACAGACAAACTTAGGGATTTCGTTGAACAAGCTAATTGATCATGATTTGAGCGGGCCGATGATATGAAATTAGGGTTAAGGTTCTTCGATTTGGGAACTTGAGCGAAATTGAAATGGAATTGCATGGTTGAGGCTTTAGGTTTCAATTCGAATTGCACGATTTACGAGCCAAATTTTTTTATTTGAATATATTTTTAAATTTTTATTGTAATATCCACATGTGATCCTTTTAGATGATCCACGTGTTTCAGAAAACAACGTGGACTTCCATTTGTGGAGGGAGTGGGACTCAACATAAGTCACGTCAGCATTTAACGAAGAATTGACAGACAAACTGACGGATGTATAACATTGCAATAAAATTGTAAGATAAGGTATGTCATTGCAATGTTTTAAAGATAAGGTATAAAACTGTGGGTGGCCTAATAATTGAAGTAGTTTTGTGTAATTTACCAAAAAAATAAAAGATATTGTGTTTAAACACAATAAAACACACCATAATAGAAGCAACACCAAATACTAAAGGGTACAAAACTACCTCAATTATAGGTCGAATCACAATCTCATACCTCATGTTTTAAACATTACAATGTCATACCTCAACTTATTAATTTGTTGCAATGTTAGACCCCCATTAAAATTTCTGTCAATTAGCTGTTAAATGATGACGTGGCAAGAGCGGGATCCACTATTTCCCCTATTGAAATAAAACATTAATTTTTTATTAAAAAATTATTAATTTTATTTTGAAATTATTAATTTTTTTATTTAACAATGTATATTTTTTGTCTTTTTTTTTCTTGTCTTTCTCCGCACCTGCATCTCGCCTGCAACCAACCGCAATCCTGCATCTCACCTGCATCTGCACTCGTTGGCACTCCCATATCGTCAACCTACCTGCACCGCTCGAACCCCTTTTTGACGAAGCTTAGACCCGATCTGGAGCCTGATGTGCTCCGCTCGAACCCGGTGGACAGGCAGAGGACTTGGTGAAGGTGTGGCCGCGGGGGCGGGAGGTTTTGGTGTGGGTGAGGGGTTTTGAGTGCGAGTAGAGAGAGGAGAATGGCAAGAAGGAGGTGATGGTTCTGGGGTTGGAGCGTTGGGGCGGTGACTGCGGCAAGGCCGATCTAAGAAGACGAATCCCAGTGAATCGACGGCAAGGCCGCGAAGGTCGAGGTTCTTATAGAATTGCTAAACTAAATGGAAATAATTTCATGCTTGCTGCCGTATAAATGGTTACATGTGATTAAGATTACAAAGAGTCCTATGGATTAAGATTACGGATGAGGATCCCATCCGGATCCAAATGGTGTGGATCCTAGGGATCTTCACATCCTAAACGTTCATCGTATATCGTTCGATCAATTTTCGTCAGATACTACTTGTGTTTAATTTTAAATAATAAAATTTAAATGATTTCTAACCTTACGATATACGATGAACGGTTAGGATGTGAGGATCCCTAGGATCCCCACCATTTGGATCGGGATGGATCCTCATCCTAAGATTAAGATTACATGTCATAAAGTATATATTGTTAAATAAAAAATTAATAATTTATTAATAAAAACTATACTCTATTAACAAAAATTAAATTTTTTTATTCTAATATGGAAAAGAGTGGGTCTCACTCCTGCCACGTCATCATTTAATAGTCAAATTGACAAAAAGTTTTGATTGAGGTCTAACATTGTAACTAGGCCTGGCAATTCCTGACACGACCCGATAACCCGACACGACACGGCATAAAATTAACAAGTGTTCGGGTCGACACGATAACTAATCGGGTGTTATCGGGTAACCCGATAAGCACCTGTTAAGATAACGGGTTGGTTCGAGTATACACGTGGGTAACACGATACACGATAAGCAGAATATTAATTTAACAATTTTATAACCCTAAAAAATATTATAATAATTATATATATTAATTTAACAATTTTATACCCCAAAAAAGTTTAAAACTATAATAATTATATATATATATATATATTAAATTAACTATAATAATTATACATACTATAATAATTATACCCCCAAAATATTAACTATAATAATTATATATATATATATATTAAGTTTTAAATTAAATTTTATACCCCTAAAAACTATAATAATTATACGTACAAAATAAATAGATTTAAATCTACATAATAAATATATATATATACACACACCATTGAACTTGATGGGATACACGAAACTAATTTCAACAATCCAACCGTTAAACTTGTTTGTATGTGCTTCGAGATCGCATCAGCAAAAAATCGCAAAAAACAAACATTCAGATATCAAGTAATGAGACAAAACTTTTCGACGGTTATAAAACAAAAAATCACGATTTAACGGTTATTTTAACTCAGATTTTGATGATTTTTTTACAGCTACACTCGTTGACCCTATATGAATACAATGAATGAATTCGATTTTCAATTTAAAATATTTACACTAGTGGATACCACAAAATCTTATGTTATACTTAATGAAAGTATAAATAAACTCTAAGTGTTAGTGAATCTATCGTTTTGATGAGATACGAATTCTATGAAACTAATTTAAACGATCCAACCGTCAAACTTGTTTGTATATGCTTCGAGATCGCATACGCCAAAAATCACAAAAAACAAACATTTAGAGATCAAGTAATGAGACAAAACTTTTCGACGGTTATAAAACAAAAAATCACAATTTAACGGTTATTTTAACTCCGATTTTGATTATTTTTTACAACTACACTCCTTGATCCTATACGAATACAATGAATGAATTTGATTGTCAATTTAAAATATTTACACAAGTGGATACCACAAAATCTTATGTTATAGTTAATAAAAGTATAAATAAACTCTAAGTGTTAGTGAATCTATCGTTTTGATGGGATACGAATTCTATGAAACTAATTTTAACGATCCAACCGTCAAACTTGTTTGTATATGCTTCGAGATCGCAAACGCCAAAAATCACAAAAAACAAACATTCAGAGATCAAGAAATGAGACAAAACGTTTCGACGGTTATAAAACAAAAAATCACGATTTAACGGTTATTTTAACTCCGATTTTGATGATTTTTTACAACTACACTCCTTGACCCTATACGAATACAATGAATGATTTTGATCGTCAATTTAAAATATTTACACAAGTGGATACCACAAAATCTTATGTTATACTTAATGAAAGTATAAATAAACTGTAAGTGTTAGTGAATCTATCGTTTTGATGGGATACGAATTCTATGAAACTAATTTTGACGATCCAACCGTCAAACTTGTTTGTATATGCTTCGAGATCGCATACGCCAAAAATCACAAAAAACAAACATTCAGAGATCAAGAAATGAGACAAAACTTTTTGACGGTTATAAAACAAAAAATCACGATTTAACGGTTATTTTAACTCCGATTTTGATGATTTTTTACAACTACACTCATTGACCCTATACGAATACAATGAATGAATTTGATCATCAATTTAAAATATTTACACAAGTGGATACCATAAAATCTTATGTTATACTTAATGAAAGTATAAATAAACTCTAAGTGTTAGTGAATCTATCGTTTTGATGGGATACGAATTCTATGAAACTAATTTTAACGATCCAACCGTCAAACTTGTTTTTTATTAGGCTCTTATTTTCGAGTATAGATGTAGTACTTAAATGACAAATATGTTTTAATGTTTTGAAGTAATATTTATATGGTAATGTGTGGTATGTTCAAATTTAAGAAAAAAAAATATTTTTTTTAACGGGTCATAACGGGTTGGGTCACTTTATCCGTTGGGCAAAGTGACCCGACCTGTTAAGAACCCGTTAAGATAACAGGTGTGACACGACACGACCCGTTAAGATAACAGGTGTTACACGAAAACGACACGAACACGACAGACACGACCCGTTTGCCAGGCCTAATTGTAACGAATTCATAAGTTGAGGTATGACATTGTAATATTTAAAATATGAAGTATGAAATTGTGGTTCAACCCATAGTTAAGATTGTTTTGTATAATTTACCCAATACTAAAACATGATTTGTAGATTTCAAGGGGTGGGGTAGATTAGGTCCTAAGTTCGAGGCCTGGTGTGGGTGGGGTGGGGTGGGGGAGGTAAAAAAAAAAACATAGAGAAAAGAAAGAAATATTATAGATTATAAAATTATATAAACTCATGTATTTTTAATATATTAAAATCTTAAACAGGTATTCGAGATGATTTCATTGTCCGCTCCATCGGTTTTAAAAAGGGACTAGGATTCTCTCCCCTTCCATCCTCTCCTCTCACATTCTCTATTTTGTCTTTTTTTTTTTTCTATATAAAATTAATATAAGATGTTAATGTGGCTTAACCGTGACAGTTCAAATAGGAGGGGAGAGAAGGAGAGAGAAAAAAAGAGGAGAGAGAATCCTACTCCTTTGAAAATAATGAGGAGGTCTTGGGTTCAAAACACCATGTGTACTTATTTACTTTCCATTTTTTACAAATTTCTTTTTATAAGAGTATAAATTTATAAAATTTGGTTAAATGATCAAGAAGTTTAATTAGAAACAATGATTTTTGTTGTTTAAAATTAACAAGAGGTCTTAAGTTCGAAATGCTATGTGCATGTTTATTCTTTTCAATTTTTACAAATTTTTGTTTGGTTGTTAATTTATTTTTAGTTACTATCTAGTAGCTATGTGGGTTGTTATTTGTAAATATTTGTTTTAATTCAAGTCTAATTTTCAACAAAGAATAATACGTAGACCAAATTTGCAAATTATATGACGTGTCATCAAAATGTTTAATTTAGTGCTCATTCATTAATAATACATATCAATTAAAAACTCGAAAACATCATTATTTTTTAGTCCCATATTGACAAGGTTAGTAAATAAGAAAAAAACAACTCACGATTTATTCAAAAACACATTCAAAGTTCAAATGGAAAACAAACTCATCATCTATCTACTTGTAAGCCCGAAGTTTTTTTGTTTCCCTCTCTCAATACAAAATAAATTAGTCTTTCTGTGTTTCTAAATTATTGAGTTTGAAGTGTTTTTCTAAGTATAATTTTTTCGATGTCTTATGTGTGAAAATAAATAATTTTCTTACATAAAGTTAAGGCACTTTTTTTTACGCCGCCCCGGGCCTCAAAAATCTCTGGACCGGCCTGATGACAATGGTAATTGCCATTTTGTTTTGGGACAAAATCTTTTTTTTGTTTTTTTTAATCCAATTCAAGGGCAAAACTTTTTTTTGTACCTTTATCTCATACATTGTAGCCTAAAATCATCTATTATTCATCATTCACAATTCACACACACAATAATTCAAATGATGCATCAAGATTCATGATGAAAATTAAGCTTACAATCCAAATAGAAGTTACGAACCAAAACAAATAGAAGTTAACAATCTAAATAGAAGTTAAAGTTTCAAATCAAATGAAAATTGGAACTAAACTTCAAAAAGTAAAATACATTGATCAATTCTTCAAGTTTGAGATGTCGAAGCTTTTGGAGGTGGTATTGAACTTGTAGAAGATTGAGCTTGTGTCAAACCTACATTACAAACTAAAAAAACATATTAGTAGCAAGAAGAATTAAAGTTGAAGACCATTTAATAACAAGTTTACTAAAAATATTAAGCATATCTTACTTGTTTCCACTTCTTCCATCTCCTTTTAAAATTGAAGCATATCTTCCGTTGGTTCCTTGTAGAAGTTTACTTCATCTGCCCTAAGCCAATCACTAGTACACACTAGTGCCTCTACCATTTTAGGAGTCAAGGATGCCCTAAAAGGGGCCACAACCCTCCTCCCTAGGCTAAATGCATTTTCACTAGTAACGGTAGAAGTGGGGATTGTAAAGATATCTTTGGCTAATTGTGAAAGAATTGAGAACTCTTTTGTGTTTGATTTCCACCAACTCAAGAGATCAAAGCCATCAACAACAATGCTAATATAAGGAGCGGCGAAGTACTTATCAACTTCATTGGATATCTCCAAAAGGCGTTGCTCCCTCCTTTCTTTATAAGCTCCTTCATCATTTTAATTTTGTTCTCATCACCCCCACAAGCTTGAATTATGAACTCCTCATTTAGTTCTACATCTTTCAATAGAGCCCCAATGGTAGTAGAAGAACCCCTCCTATACTCATTATACAAATCAAGCAAGCAATGAAATATTATAAATATGTGTTAATATAATTATATATTATACAATTATATATTGTGTTATATTTTCGGTACGGTACGGTAATACCGTAATAATGGTATCCATTACCAATACCGTACCATAAAACTTCGGTATGGTACAATACCGTACCATTACCGATTGGCACAAAATCGATATGGCACGGTTAGCACGGTAATTTGGTAAAAAAATCCACCCCTAGTTGAGATATGAATATATTTCAAGAGAGACGACATGCATGTTTAATCATTGAACAATAAAAAATGCGGAATACTACAAATCCTCGTGAACTTGCAACACATTTGAGATTATCATATTCCCAACCAAACATGTATGATAGCTTTATTCAAAAGTAAAATGCAATGATCAAACTCCACACAATTGCTAGACAACGACGGCGCCCTCAAATCTCCAATTTTCTTTCTATAGCTGTGACTGGTTTACTGTTTTATATCTTCGTCAACAAGTTCCTCAGGTGTATTTGTTTCCCCTACCTTCATAGCAAACAACCCAATTGAGTCTTGGTTCATCATTTCCCTTCGTGTTGACTCTATGATTGCCGGGTCGTACTCTGTCGTTACTCCAAACCTAAACGAACAAAAAGAAATTAGAGCACTCAAACGTACTCTAACAAAAACTAGAATCTCTACTAGTTTTTGTTCATCAATTCAGACGTTGTGGCATACCTGAAATACATCGCCAGCCACGAATAGGAAGGATGAAGGTACATTAGGAATTAGGATCAAACATTATCCACTCATCACCCCTTGTGTTTATTTTTAGACCTTTGAGATTTTGGTGGAGAATGGTGGAAAATCTCTTGTCTGTATGACTCACTGGCCCCTCATCAGTTCTAACCATCTTGGGTTCTTTGTATTTTGCAAACTGTATGAAGTAAGAAGTCGATTGAATGTGATTGTCATGTACTACTCTACACCATAGTTTTCAAATACCATCCTCGTCACGGCTTGATCTAGCTTACGCATCACATTTGCATACACATCTGTATTATTACTGGCCAACAAATAACAAAAGAATATTAGCATAAGATGAAGATGAAAACTATATCTTATCAAATGTGATTAAAGTTATGTATATTCATACCAAAATTGGTCGTTTACCTCAGGCCAAAAGAGTTGTGCGAACTTTTGAGTTTCTTCAATGTTTGTAGGGTTATTAACCCCCAAACCTTCATGACTATGTTATACGTGAAATGGCCACAGTAAGGATTTCCTTCGTATCGGTTTTTGGGTTTGAGCTCACTAGGGGCATCAAACAAGTCCTTCACTGCACCAAAGATGTTGTTTTGAAGCTCCGAGTAAACATCGTTGGGCATTATTGCCTCAAAACAACCAAGCTCTTCGAGTGCATGGCAGACATCGTTGCGGATTGAGAGCCAAGAACTTATCCCTGGCTTCAAGCAGTCCTCTTTGGAGAAATCTATGACTGGAAGTTTGGCCATTATTTGCTTGTAAATTCATGCAACCAAATGTTTTCCTTCTGACTAGCTAGGAAGTTTTGAGGGATCTAAAGGGAAACTTAGAGTGAGTAATGTAACAGACGAAAAGAGGAAGGATTTTATAGGGTTTTTCCTTTTTGTGGGGCAATAGGCGAATAAAAAATGCAATTCTGGACTTTTCAAAGGTACCAAGTTTGCTGGTGTGCAAAAATCCTCAATTTTCTTCGGTGCTAATACCCCACATTCTGTTCGCCATGAGTTGTGAACAATCCTCAGCATGACGCAGGTATTTGATCTTGGGCTTTATTTGGGTATCCCTACAATTTGGGGAAGATCTAAAAAAGCTGCACTTGCTTTCGTTAAAGAAAGGGTCTTGGCTAAAATATAGGGGCGGAAACAGTCATTTCTATCTTAAGCAGGTCGGAAAGTGTTGATTAAAGCAGTAGTCCAAGCTATTCTAGCCTATCCAATGAACTTGTTCCAGTTCCCGGATACACTTTGTCGGGAAATTGATTCAGCTGTTGCTCGTTTCTAGTGGGGCCAAAAGGAGGGGGAACGGAAAATTCATTGGGTGAACTGGGAGACTTTGGGGGCGGCAAAATGTGAGGGTGGAATGTGGTTTAGGAATCTCAGTGAATTTAACTTGGCTCTTCTAGGGAAGCAGTGTTGGCGACTAATAAACGAACCCAACTCTCTTTGGGCTCAAGTTATCAAAGGGCGGTATTTCCCTAATTGCTCGTTCATGGAGGCGAAGTGTGGGAGTAGGACCTCTTGGGCTTGGTCGGGCCTCTTGGCTGGAAGAGAAGTGATTGCAGCGGGTTCACATTGGCAAATCATGGGTGGGGGTCAGACTATGTTATGGAGGGATCGTTAGATTCCGTCGTTAATTCGGGGACACCCAACCCCTGATTCTAATCAATTGGTTTCCTTAATCTGTCAAGTGTCCCGTTGTTGGCAGATCAATGCAATTAGTGATGACATTTGGATGGGTGACCAAGCAGCAATCCTTGACACTGATATCGGTGAAGAGGAAAGGCAAGATAAGCTTATCTTGCCCGCAGATCAACGAGGAAGGTATACTGTAAAATCGAGGTACCACTTAGGGGTGGGCGCGGTGCGGTTTGGTGCGGTTTCGAGTGAAACCACAACCGAAACCGAAACATTTTGCGGTGCGGTGCGGTGCGGTTTTGAAGCCAAAACCAAAATGAAACCAAATCGTTCGGTTCGGTGCGGTGCGGTTTCAAACGGTTTCAGTTTGGTTTTTGAGAAAAAAAAATGTACAATTTAAAATATACACATATTTATGCATAAGACGGTCTTATTTTCTTCGTATATTAATTAATGAATATACAGCAAAACTGCAGCAAGAAAGAGTCAAAACTGCAAAAAAAAAAAAATGCAGCAAAACTGCATAAAATTGCACCAAAAAATAATGCAGCAAAACTGCATAAAAAACAGCATCAAAACAGCACCAAAAGTGCAGCTAACTTGTACCAAAACTGCAACAAATGACAACTACTAAAATTGAGACAACATCCAATGCATCAAAGGGTTTAAACTTTAAATCCTTATGCATCACATCTACTAAAATTGAACTTGATCACCAATCACAATACTTTACAACCCAATTGAAAGGTTAAGTTTGCCATAATACAAACCTATAAGTTATAACCTAGTTGAAAAGTTTAAAATATAAGTTATATAACATTTATTTATTATATGGTGCGGTTTCGGTTTCGGTGCGGTTTTGAAAACCCAAAACCGAAACCAAACCGTTTTGTGTGCTGCGGTTCGGTTTTGAAACCGAAACCGTTTCAAAACCGCAAAACCAAACCGTTTGGTGCGGTTTGATTCGATTCGTGTTTCAGTTTCGGTTTTCGGTTCCAAGTGCCCACCCCTAGTACCACTGGGTACATAATCAAGCACGCCGCAACCAGTCTCATCGGCCATCTTCGTCAATGTCTATCAACACCTCTGTGTGGAAAGCCATCTGGAGGTTAGAAATCCCACCGAAAATCAAAATTTTCTTTTGGAGGGTTCTCAATAATGCTACTGCCACCAAACTCAAATTATTTCGAAAACGTTGTGGGTCTTCTCCACTATGCCCTTTCTGCAATCTCCAGAAGGAATCGATTAAACATGTATTGTTATTATGCCTATGGATGGAGGGTGTTTGATTTGGTGGTCTGTTGGGTTATCGAGTTCAGAGAAATTCCATAACCACAGTCTATGTTTGGTTTGAGCACTTGCTGAATGGGGCCACTGGAAGCATTGATGAATGAATGCAATCCTTGGTCCACGTTGCGTTCACATGCTGGAATATTTGGAAGTCTCGGTGCAATGCTATCTTTAATCATAAGCTTCCATCTCCTCACCAAACCTTACACGTTACCTCTTGTGCTCTTGCTTCTTTCTTGAGTGCGCAAGTTCAGAGAGCTGGGGGAAACCGTGGGGTTATTACTGATCATGCCCCTGATAATACGTGGTCCCCTCCACCTAGTGACACAGTAAAGATAAACGTGGATGTAAGTTGGAGGGATAATGGTAATCTGGGGTATATTGGAGTGGTGGTGCGGGATTCTAATTCTAGATGTCTAGTTATTTGGAGAATAGCGATCAGGGCGATAAGTTGTGCAGCGGCGGAAGCTCTCAGCATGTTTGAGGGGTGCCTCCTAGCCCAACAACACGGGTTCACAAAGGTGGTCGTGGAATCTGATTTGAATGAGGTAATCTCGTGGTTAAACGTGTGTATCGAGAATGGTTGCTGGGAGGCTTTCCCTCATCTATGCAAGATTCAACAGTTAAGGGAGTCCTTCCATGCATGTGTCTGGTCTTGGGTCCTAACATCGGCAAATAAAGCGACGAATTACGTAGCATCGCACTTTGTGGGGAGATGTGCGACTTGGTTTGGGTCGATCGGCCCCCATCTTCGTTTGTGAGAATTTTGAACAATGACGATCTCCCTTGTCCCCTAGTTAGTTTTCTGGTGGTTGTAAGGGGTTGGCATTGTTTGTTTCAATGTCTTTCCTACTTCCCTTATTTCCATTTATGTTTCCTTGTTGCTTACCCTGAGTGGCTTTCTTTGTTCTCCTGGCTTCGGCCCTGGCAATGAAATATTTCCAGTTCTAAAAAAAAAAAAAAAAAAAAAAAAAAAAGAAGTTTGTTGGTGTGCTCTATCAGAAGGTCAAGTGGTTCCTGATTTTTGGTAAAATCAAGTAGCCTTGGATCTCTAGTAAGGCTGGTTCGGATCGGGTTTCTATCCAAAAGCCAATTTCAAAAATTGAACTGAAAAATTTTGAGACGGGAACTTTAAATCCGAAAATCGAACGGAAATTTCGAACTTCAAGAATACCGATATTGTTTTGGTTTTTTTGTTCAGATTGGAAATTGGAAATTCGAATTCAAAATCCCTAATCCCAAATTCGAGTTCAAAATCCCAATCCCCAGTTCAAATTTAAAATCCCTAAAATTTCAGTGCTTAATCCCTAAATCGAATTCAAAATCCCAATCCTAATTTTAATTGAAATCACAAACCCCAGTCCCCAATTTCAGACCTAATCACCAATTCGAATTCAAAATCACAATACCTAATTGACCACTTGTATTATGATACTTGGACGGTTGAGATTAAATCTTAACCAATCTGACGGACCAAATAATTCCTACACCTTAATTTAAGAATATGTAAATATATTATCAGTTCAATTCAAGATTACCAAACGAATCCATTTGTGAGACCAATTCCCGTATCAAACTTTTTGGGATCGGTTTTGGGTACCCAACGTTTTAGAATTTTAAATTCATGCCTTTTTCGGTTTGATTTCGGTACGGAATTGATGCGGTTCAAGATACTCGGTATATTTTTCCGACCCCCGTAACCTTGGTTGGCGGCCATGGGATAACTCTCCCATTTCTTAATTTCACCATGTCTCGGTTCATTGGACGCCAATAAACTTTGGGGTGTGCTATCCACACACCCCATTTTACTTCTCACACACCCCTGGATAATTTATGTCCGTTGATCTTCTTCAATTCATTCGATCCGACGGCCGAAAGTTAAAAAGATATGTGAGAAGTAAAATGGGGTGTGTGGATATCACACCCCTAAACTTTTTAAACACGTAATGCAATTACTAAACCACAAAAACTAAATATCATTTCTCAATTTCACCAAGTCAAGGTTCATTAGACAGGGAAAATACTTTTTAAACACGAAAAATCACATAAATTAAATATCCATACCATTTCCCTATATAGAACTACATAGAAAACTCTCTTCTAATGAAGACCATGCATGATTAGGAGAAAATTTTCAGTGTACCGAGAACACGGTTTGGTACACCAAGTGTTATTATATAAGTGATTATAAAAAAAAAATTCAAATATTCAACCACTTATATTATGACGCTTGATATATCAAACCATGTTTATGATATATTGAAAATGTTCTCTTATGCAAATACTAAGAAGATTTGATTTGGAAATTGAGATTTGAATTTTTTATTTTTTACAAGAAGCCAAAGAGTGATATTTCACTTTTATAGTACAAACCGGTATAGAACTGTTAGTTAGATACATTGTTTTAGTGACAAAAAATTAATGTAGAGTAAATACTCAAATAAAAATTTAAATAAACTCCTTAACGGTTACTACAAACTCTACCAACACAAATTTGTTACAAAGACAGTAGAAGGCAGACCCACGTAGTGGGGTGCAGTCGGAGGAGGGGCTTTGGGGAGTAAAAATATCAACTATGTACGTATCACTAGCATTTACTCTTATTTAAATAAAATCTTAGTACTACGATAAAAATTTGTAGAAATAACTATTTAATTTTAGTGTAACCTGCAGTTAGCGAAACTTATTCGGTTCAAGTTCAATTGTTTTTCAAGTTAATTTCATCCTTATTTTCTAAAAAGAATAGTCTTCGGGCAAACTAATTAGGGTAATTGTATTTTTGACTTGGTGTGTGTTACACACATTTGTAACGCGATAGATTCCTCCTTACATTGAAGAAACGTAAAATACAATGGGAAATGTTGAAAAATAGTTAATTTTAAAGGTAACAATTGAATTTTAACCACGTTTTTTAACTTTTATAATGTTAACCAAAAACTCAAGTAAAAGGTCTTAATTACCCTTAAGAATATTGTTGACATAAATTCTCTTTTTTTAGAGAAAACACTGTTGGTATCACTTCACATTCCAGAACCCAACACAAAACCCAAAAAAAGGGAAAACCTTGTATCCAAACAAGAAGTCACAGAAACACACACACATAGTCCAATTTTAAACGAAGCACTCTTTCCCGTCACTTCACACTGCAGAAACCACCACAAAACCCAAAAAAAAGGAAACCCTGAATCCAAACTGCAACTAACACACTCACACACATACAGACATGATCATATAGAATTCCAGATAAAGGAGGCTTATGAAATCTCCTTTAAAATTTCTTAATTTTCTTGCAAGCCAAACACGAAAGGTAGTGTTGGGTACCATTCATTCATGTTCTTTCGATTCAATGACATACATGTGCCCAGTGGCGAAGCCAGGATTTCTCGAGGGGAGGGGTGAACTTAAAAGAGTGCAAGGTTAAAGAAAAATGGCAACAACTACATATTTTTATATAGTAATGTCTTCCATAATTAATCAATACAAACAAATTACAATTGTTGTCGACGAGGTTTCATGTCATGAAAACGTCGCATATAAGCTCATTATCAACATCTCTCTCAATGTAAACAACCATGCTATCACTCAACCATTGATCTCCCATTTTGTTACGCAATGGTGTTTTCACAATCTTCATAGCAGAAAAAACTCTCTCCACCGAAGCGGTTGCAACCGGTAACACCAAAATCAATGTAAGAAGCTTGTACACTAACTTATTGCTTTCACACCTCCCGGTCTTCACTAACTCTTTTGCAAGATCCCTAATTATTCTCAATGATGAAAACTCACTATGCATCTTCATATCATGAAGGTAATTGTCAAGTTTAATTGGAAGATTCATGAGGTCCATACGATCAAAATCTTGAGGATAAAGTTGGGCTAAACGAACAATTTTTGATTTGTCAAAAGATGCAAAATTATTCAACGGACTCAAACATGTCATACAAAGAAGTGACTCGGTGTTTACCTCATTGAAGCGATCAATCAATTCCTTTAGTTGCATATCAAGGACTTGAAAATAGAGGTCCACACGATAGTAATGGAAGTTTGTGATTTTTGGAGCTTTATGCCTTGATTTTCCAGGTACAAAATGCAAATTCTCCATGTTAGGAATGATAATATCATGATCCTCACAAAACCTTTCTACATCAAGAAACAAGTCCCCAAAGTCATCATCTCTCAAGGTTTGTAGTCTTTGCTTGCATACTTCCACTAACGCCATCGCATTCACAATATCTTGATCTTTCTTTTGCAATGCTTGTGATAACTCATTAGTAATTCCCAATATAAGTCTCATCAAGAAAAGGTGAAACGCAAAATCAAAAGTTTGTATGTCTTTGAATAACCTAGTTGCTTCACTGAGATTATCTTGGTTGCGATCACTTTTAATCCATTCAACCACCTCCACCACGGCTTCAAACATAACAATAATACTAACTATAGTACCATAATGCGAGTTCCACCGTATATCACATGAACGCATGAGACTACTTTCTTGATTTAACCCTTTACCCGTTTCAAGATTACCAAGATCAAGAGCTTTCTGAAATTGTTCTCGTTGTTTCTCTCTAAATGCATCACGATGGTTGCATGACGATCCAATAAGATTCACTAAACTACTAACATTGATGAAGAAATTGGCAACATCTTCTTTTTCCTTTGCCACAAATACAAGAGCTAGTTGGAGTTGATGTGCAAAACAATGAATATAAAAGGGTATTTGTTCAAAATCTTTGTTTTAAGACCATTTAACTCACATCTCATATTACTAACTCCATCATAGCCTTGTCCTCCTAACTTGGACATACTCAAATTTGTTGTAGCAAACAATCTCTCAATGGCATCTTCAAGTGAGCTACTAGTTGTAGAGGAGACATGTTGAACACCCAAAAACTTTTCAATTGCTTCTCCTTTTTTGTTCACATAACGCAATACCACCACCATTTGCTCTTTAGTGGAAGCATCATGTGATCCATCAACCAAGAGAGAAAAAAATGTACCTTCCATATCTTTAGTGATTGCATTAATAGTTTCACTAGCACAAGCACGAACAAGATCCTTTTGAATATCGGAAGAAGTATACTTGAGATTCTTGGGAGCATTCTCAAACACAACCTTCCTAACTTTCTCATTATGATCAGCAAGAAATTGCATAAGCTCTATATAATTACCCCTATTGCTCGATTTCAAAAGATTCATCGTGCCCACGAAAAGCCAAACCATGTTGCAACAACCATCTTGTGCAATCAAGTGCTCCACTCAGTAAAGTGTGATAATTAACGCGAGCTTTATCAGTTTGCTTGATCACAAATGTTTAAATGTGTTGTTTTTGTGTCATCAAGTCTTTAGCTTATTGCATAGCTTTATTATGAAGACTTCTAACACCTCTTTCATGAACTCGAAAATTTTCGGGTCCTTTCCTCCAATTTGTAAACCCTTTTTCAGTGAAGACATCACTTCCACTACCACCCGCTTTATCAAAATCACATTTAAAAAGATAGCAATAACGGCAAAATGCAGCATCTTTTACTATACTATATTCCAACCACTTAAATTTATCAAACCAACATGTGATAAAACATCGATTGTCGCTAGCTTTCCTTGGCATGATGTGAGATTTAGGTTGACAAGGTTCATTTTGGAGGTAGTATCTATGAATTGCTTCGCGACAATTGAGTGGATAATCAAGGATTCGACGTCTCAGTCCAAGGTCTGCAGGAATATTAGCTAATATTTCATCCAACTCAGTAACCTCACTTTGTTGTGCACTACCCGGAATACTCGAAGGAGGACTACTTGGAATATTTGAAGGTGGATAAGGACTACCCGGAATATTTGAAGGAAGATGAGGACTATCCGGAATATTTGGAGAAGGATTTAAGCACTGTTTCTTATAGTATCGTTCCATTACGTAACTGTATAACAAAAGAAAAAATATATATATCTTAGACTCTTAATGTCATAGCCCGTCCCGAAATATTTAGTTTTGACGGTGTGAAATGACGGTTTTATCCTTGGACGTTGAGATTGTGATGTGTGTGACATGCTTTTGGGATGTAGACCAATATGTTGAGTTCCTAAGTTTTGGACTCAATTAAAAGTTAAACTTTTGTTTGTTTTGGTTGGTGATCAAGTGAAGACACACACACACACATAAACAACCCCGTGCACTCTCTCTCTCTCCTTCTCTCGGCCTTCTTACCATTTCCGTACAAAACGTACGGACGAACACCAAACTCACATTTCACGCATGGATCGACATCAAGAAGGTAAGATTCGAACTCCTTGCAAGTCTCTGAGTTCATGTATGCCATTTTTAGATCGTGAAACCCTCAAAACCCCGAGAAACCATCACCCCCGATTTGAGTATTGTTCATGTGGTCGTAATTATGGATGTTTCAGGGGATTTTAAGCTCATAGGAAGCTTTAGGACGTTCTTACGAAGCTTGGAGAAGAAAAACCAAGCAAATTGGATGTCGGGAAGTTGAGTTTGGCGAGTTTGAAAGTTGTCCGGAATTATCGTGCCTTCTCCAACGAGATCATGTGATTTTTAGAGCTTGAAATTGGTAAGAATGTGTTCTACTCATTGTAAGCTTCAATTTGGTTTAAGTTTCATAATTTTGGTGCAAAAATGAAGAAGTTAGAAGGATTTTTAGATTTTCCAGTTTCCGGCGACGGCGACAGTTATGGGAGTTCGAAGGTAGGAGATGACGGAATATTCCGTCAATTTTGACGGAATATTCCTAACGGCGACTAACGGCATTAGTTAAATTTAACGGAATATTCCTAACGGCCGTTAGGCCTCGGTTAAGGTTTGGCCGCGCGTGGGGGCGCGTATGGCCGTGCCCTTGCCGGTGCGTGAGGGCTCCAAAAATTATTTTAAAAATTTGGGCGTGTTCCTGAGGTTGTGTAGATCACGTTGGTATATTTAAACACCCCATTTGAGCAATGTATGAGAAGTTATTAGCCAGTATTGGTTATGTGCTTTAAATTAAAGTTTTTATAGTTGCTTCGCATATAGGGAGACTTATCCCGAGGACGAGCGCAGTCAAGGACTCGAGGGCTACGACCCTTCGATATACCAGTGAGTGGGCTTTTGGTTTTAAATATATATGTATATGCTTGGTATCTTTCCCAGAAAATGCATTTAAATGAGTTATGACTTAAATTGCCATGCCAAATGTTTTACATTTAGAATATGCATATGATGTTTGCATATATATATATATATATAATTGTGGTGTTGTGGATGCTTAGGTAAGCCCCAGGTGAGTTTATGAACTGTGAATGTGAATAACGGTTGTGATTAATTGAGAAACATTGAGCTCATAAACCTGCACCCCGGTGTTAGTGATTTAGCCAGAGATATAGCACATACCTGTATATAATGTCACCTCCCACACCATATGCTCACATTGGATCCAATTTAGGTGCACAGTCTTGTCGTACATACCATCATAGGTGGTTTTGACTCGTAGGTGACTAGCGATTTATCGCACAGCTATCATGAGAGCGTAGCATTGAGCATAATTATATTACACCCAGTCTTGTCGTACAGACCTTTACAGTGGTTACGACTCGTGTGCAGTGTAGTATTGTATAGGTCACTTGCAGTGACTCCAGCTAGATTGACTAATGGGCTATGAATTCAGCCGTACAGACTTCTGCAGGGGTTCCGGCTAATATGTTATTTTTCCATGAATTTATTATCACCTGAGTTACTTATTCTGTTTCATATTTTGGCATGACATACTTATGAAAATGGATATGTGAAGCATGAATTGAAATATATGTGTATATATACTTATATATTTATATTCCATTTCTGGGAAAATTATACATGTTTTACGGCGAGTGGTTAGAGTATTTGATAATGAAATGGTTTTGAAATTTGTTTTTGCCCACTCACACTTTCTCTTTTGCGCCCCTCTAGGTTTTAGATAAGTTTGTTCGTTGGTGGCTCACGAAGATTAACTGGAGGTTCTGACAGACTATCACAAATGTAGGGCATCTTTGGGTGTCGTTTAATTAGTGCTTGTTTTCTGGACTGAACTTAGGCTACTTATGCTCTGATTGTGTATTCACATATTTTCTAGCACTTACCTTAGCTAGTACTCTTATGAATTGGTTTTTAATTATTCGTATTCTCTATTATCATTATTGCTTCCGCACTGTGCACATGGCTACGTCACCCTCACGTGACGGCCAACATACCTTGATTCGGGTCGGGGTGTGTCACTTAATCCTAGAGTATACTACGAATTTAATTAATCAGTACCAACAATCATATGAAATTATGAATAATCGAGAATTCAATTTTTTATCCTAGAGTAGACTACGAATGTAATTAATCAGTACCAACAGCAACAGTTCATTAAGTTAGTCCAGTTTAGTCTAGTCTAAACCAGTCAAGCTTAGTCCCTGAAGGTAGTCCAGTCCGAGATAGTTCGGTGCAACAAACGCAAAGTCGGAGCCATGACTGTTTTCTAGGTGGCCCCATAGAAATCAAGGCTAAGTACTACTGTCGCCTACACCTTCGAACCGAGAGGATATGGATTGCTAAGGCTAATTAAAACTTTTTATCTGGATTTTTTGTTAGAAAATTTGGCTAAAATTCAATTTGTGCCTCTAAAATTGGCTACTTTCCAAAATTTCCCAAGGAAAAATTAGTATCTGGTCCCTAGTTACTAATGTTAATTGATTGAAACCTTATTAGTTTTCAAATTTTGATTGGAGTCCCTAGCAATAATGTGATAATGAATTTACATGTTTATTACATATTTTTTAAAATAAAAATTAGTAATTGATTTAGGGTTTTAATACTCACACCTCTATTAAACTCCTAATTAAATTTTCAATTCAAACATTTCCAAAATAAAAAAAAAAATTAGGATAAGTTTGTACCCATTAGTTTTTTGTAAAAAGATTCTCAATTTTTTATTCTTAAATGTACCCATTCATATAATTTTCAATTTTTTAATCTTAAATGTACCTATTCTTAAATATACCAATTTGTTATATGTAAAATGGTACATTTTTTTAATATAAAATGTACAAATATTTTTTTACAAAAAGTACCCAATTTTTTAATATAAAATCTATTAAAAAAAATTAATCCATTTTTAAACTTATATGGGTACATTCTTTTTTTTGTTGATTTGAGAATGTATCTATGTCAAGTTTAATTGAAGAAATTTACTAATGTTATTAAGCCTAATATCTTCTTCTTTTTTCTGTGTTTTGAAGAATGTATCCATGTTTTGGTACAATAATGTTTTTTTGTTAATTTTGATGAATGTTACCCATATTTATACACACACACACACACACACACAATATAATAGAGGGTATAATTTATATTTTATTATTCTTAATCCCACAAATTATGGGTTATATTTAAAATCTCATTAATATAAATAAATACAAATTTTAAGTTTTAATTTTTATTTAAAAAATATAGTAACTTATACTATTACATTAATGTCAGAGACTTTGATCAAACCCTAAAAACAAACAAGATTTTAGTCGGATAATATTGATAGTTAGGGAGGGACCACATCCAAAGTGTCCCATTTCCCAAATACAATCATTACTCTCTCTTTTTTTTTTTTTTGAACAAATTACTCTCGTATTTTAAGACCTATCATCTTAACTCCAATTGCCAAGCTATTAAACGTATTCAAAACATGTTTATTTAATATCGACAAATAAACACTATTAAATTTAAAAAGTTGAAAAAATGCGTCGTCCATCCACGCATCACATCTGGTTAGATATGTTACATTGTATAACTTTTGGTACATGAGTTTGTACTCCAAGATAGTATCAACGAGGAAGTGATAAATCAGAATTGTAGAGATGAATGAGAGCGAGAGGAAGAAGATGAAGTCGTGGCTTTGAATTCCCTTGATTCTCGGATTCAATTACATCACAAGAGAAGTGTGGGTGCACATCTTAGTAGTTGTTGCAACCCCACTCACTCAGCTCACTAGGCACAAGTGCAGTGCACATGACAACTTAACACCTATCTACTATGGCAGATGGCAATCATTTAGCATGTAAGCTACTTCTAATCACAATCGTCCATTTACAAATAAGAACAAATTAAAGGAACTTGTAGAAATACAAAGTGTTCTTCTTCAAATCTCAGCTGCAATGCTTACAATCCAACACTCCCTTCTAAACTTGATGCTGATGTCACCCTGAGCATCTCCTTGAAATACATAAACTTGTCCTTCGGTAGAGCCTTTGTGAGAATATTTGTCATTTGCTCTTCAGTCTTGCAGTAGACAATCTCAATCTCATTTGTTGAATTCTTCTCGGATGACCTTGTTTTTTTGGTGAAAAACAAGATTCTTGACAATTGCTATTGCTGAAGACTGAATTATTATCATAAAGTAACTGAGTTGGTTCGATTTGTTCCTCACAAAAATCTTCTAACACAAATCTCAACCATTTGCCTTCAGAAGTTGCCTATGTTGCATCAACATATTTTTCTTTTGTAGTGGAAAGTGCAACTGTGTTTTGCTTGATTGATGCCCAAGAAGACAAATATGAGCCAAGATTGAATGCATATCCAAAAGTGCTTCTCATATCATCTTCACCTCCAGCCCAATCACTGTTACAATAGCATATAAGTAAAGTTGATTTGCCTTTGACATACACAATCCAGTGGAGCTTGAGTATACCTCATGATCCTTTTTGCAATTCCTAAGTACTTCTTAGTTGGGTTATTCGTGAATCTAGTGAGAAGGCGTGTGGAAAATATGCCAGGCCTTGTAGCAGTCAAATAGAGCAACCTTCCCACAATCTTCCTATACTCAGCTTCATTTGCAGCCTCACTACCATGAACTTTGCATAATTTATCATATACAGCAAGTGGAGTTCCAACTGACTTACAATCCTTCAACCCAATTTCTCAAGTAGTTTCAATGCATATTTCTTTTGATGAATGAAAATGTATTTGTCAGTTTGAACTACTTTCATGCCTAAGAAATGATGTAGTAACCCAAGGTCTGTCATCTCATAGTGGTTCATCATGTCACTTTTGATGAATGAAAATGTATTTCTTTTGATGTATGAAAATGTATTTGTCAGTTTGAACTACTATCATGCCTAAGAAATGATGTAGTAACCCAAGGTCTGTCATCTCATAGTGATCATCATGTCACTTTTGAATTCCTCAAGGATTAATGGATATCTCCCACTATAAACAATGATTATACTCGAGTTTTCATTGGTTTTGGTATAAAGGGTAGCTTCACTAGCACTTTTTCAGGAATCCAGCCTTGGTGAAGTATGCATCTATTTCATCATACCAAGCTCTAAGAGCTTGTTTTAGACCATAGAAAGCATTGTTGAGTTTGTACACTTTGTCTTCTCCATTTTGGACCATAAACCCTTATGGTTTACCTACATAAACTTCCTCTTTAAGCACTACAATCAAGAATGCTATTTCACATTCAATTGGTAGAGACTCCAAATTTTCTGAGCTGCCTATGCTATCAAGGTTCTAATTGTGTCCAACTTTGCAACACAAGCAAATGTTTCATTGAAATCCACCCCAGGCTTCTGAGTAAACGGGAAATCAGTCTAGTGGTGGCTCTAAACTCCGACCCTGAGTAAGAATACTTCTATCTCGGGTTAGCGTACTAAGTCAAGTTCGTTCTGTAGTGATCATGTGCCTAAAGAAGGTTCGAATGAGGCATCCAACAAGATTTGACACTTTCTCATCCGTAATCCGATCAATGCATCATTCACAACAAGTTTTAGATCAAGAGATTTTTCATAGGTCCTAGACCTAGAGTAGGAGTAGGGTGATATTCTGACTATCGCAGTGGAAATCTTTATAAACGATGAGTTTAGGAGATGACATTTTCGACTTCAATGTTGTCAAGGGAAAACAGAAGCCCCCGCCTACAAGTTTATTTGCGTTTAACTCTGTTACTTAACTCCGAGTTTGTTTACTCTAGAAAGATTGTCGGATTAAACTATATTCCATAATAAGGAAGCAAAAGATGTAAAGTTCTAAGTATTTTACTTTAACCGGATTAAAGACTAAAGTGGAATAAACTTAGCATAATATCTCATTCCTGGGATAAAGCAAAATAGGCACAATTCGCCATACATCCAGATTTTCAGCTATGCATTATGAACTGCAAACTAGGGTCTACAATATGGATTGGAACTCCGACATATTAGACCTTTAAGAGACAAGCAAGACTAGCCAGATTTGGCTAACTCTGAAAGATCATTATGGCTCGATTTGATCATGGTCTGTTGGTAACTATCCATCTACGGAGCTCACTCTCAAAAGCATAATTAGGGGCAATTGTGGGACCATGTTGGGCCCATGTCTCGTGGCATCTTGGGTGGCGAGAATGACCAAAATGCTAATAGCACATGACGTTCAGGCAATCAGATGATCAAACTGAGAGGCCTAGTGTAGGATAAAGCAGGTTACTCTAATAGGCATCTTGGTCAGGTCTGACTAGTAAGCTTTCTTAGTCAAATCAAACTTTGCTTTAGTCAGATCAGACTTCGCCTCAGTTAGATCGAACTTTGCCTAATTAGGCTAGTAAGACGAAATCAGAATACCAAGTGAAGTCAGACGCCTAATTCAAGTCAAATTGGAATATCTTGGGATTAGGCACCGTAATCATAATCCTAGGAGGATTGGATATCTTATCCTAGATTCTCTCCTAGATAGCCTTCTAGTATAATTGGAAATTGCTCTATCAAGATCTCTATAAATACTCTAGCATGGGAATTTATCTGGGACTTATCTTTAGGTCATGGATGATCCCTGACTCTCTGATATCTTTATAAATCTAATATTCTCTACGCCTAACAGGCTCATACAATTTCTACACATTGTTCATCTACGTAGACATGGAGACACCTCCTACACGCCCCGCCATAGGTTATTCATCAAGGATGGTTCACAATGTTGTACACATCACAACATTCATTCTTTAGAAATACACCAGTGATTTGATTCTCCTTCTGTGGAGATATGTAATAGTCCAATCTGAATTCAATCACACCCCCAATCAACCTCATTTTCCCCTCGCTAGAGAATCATGGGCAATTCTGACCAAATTACGCCTTCATTCGTGGATGCACGATTTTGATTCCAACAATATTTATTCAACGAAAGGAAAAGTTTTCCTTTCTCTACTTATATAATATCATTTAATGAACAATAATAAAACTGAAAACCGTTCCAATCACTTTGTCGTCAAAATTTTATATAGAAATATTTCGTTAGATTTGAATACCATTTAGCTATTCATATATATCAAAGAAATCAACATATATATAACAAGTGGCATGCTCATGAAAAGTTGATTTCTTTGAAACATGTCGTATAAATTTTCTAAAAATGGTCTTTAGACAATGATTAAGAGAATGCACGATTTTAATTATGACATTAATATGATAAATAATGCATCACTAATAGGAAATGTGAACTTTTCTTCTTACTAATATTTTCATTTAGAGAATATTCTTTCTGCAACTAGGTGCATGGAAGCAGTGTCACTAGGCCTGGCAAATGGGTCGTGTTTGTTGTGTTCGTGTCGTTTTCGTGGCACCTGTTATGGGTGCAACTCGGACGGGTTGGAAGGTCAACCTAACCCAACTTTTACAATTCGGGCTCGGGTTTAATTGGGTTAGGGTTTACTTGGGTTGGGTTCTGGTTGCCCAAATTTTTCAAGTTTAATCCTGTAATAACTTAGTTTCCAAGAATTCCTAAAAAAAATTAAGCCAAGTAGCATCAAAGCTAGCTAACTTTAATTTCATAAATCAATCAAAGTTGCTGAGCAATTGCTTCGAGACACAACGAATTTAGGTTTTGGAGACTAACAATCTATTATAAAGCTTTAGGATTTAGAGACTACGAATATGGGTTGACCAATCAAAGTCTCTTATTCCCTAAAAGCTTAAGTAATTATAAGGGGTAATTTATTTTTATTTTTTTTAATATTAGAAAGGGCATTGGTTTTTGGACTTGGCCCACTTAAGTGTAGTATGAGCATTAATTGATATGGGTTACAATTTGGTTAGATTGGGTTTAAATTGGCCCAATGAACGGGTTGAAATTGGGTTGGGTTCGAGTGGGTTATAATTTAAAAAAAAAAATGCTTGTTCGAGTTTAAAGTCGGGTTGGACATGGGTGGGTTCGGATTGGCCCAACCCAAGTTGCACCACTAACACAGGTTATTTTAACAGGTCGTGTCATGTCACACTCCTTTTCTTAACGGTTTCTTAACAGGTCGGGTCACTTTACCTATTAAAATTTACTGGTAAAATGACTCGACCCGTTTAACCCGTTAAAAGGAATATATATATATATATATATATATATATTTTTTTTTTTTTTTTTTAATTTTCACATAACACATTGTCACAAATATTTCTTCAAAACATAAAAACACAATTGTCATTAAGTACTACATACTCCAAAATAAGAGCCCAATAATCAATACACTACTACAAGATATCAAATGTGCAAGGATATGCTAAATAAAGGAGTTTTTCTTTTCAAGGTTGTGGAACTTTCTCAGAAGTTAAAACTTTGTCAATGAAACTCAAAGCTTGCATGTTCTTTTTACAAAATCCTTCAATTTTCATCGTTCATAATGGAGAAATGGTAGTGGAACTTTGGTTTGATCTATTATCTTCAAGAGTTATATAGATGACGTTTTCAGTAAGGCTTTCCACATCAGAACTCTCTTTCGCATAAACTAAGTACACAAAACCCAAACATTATAAACCATTCAAATTATGAGAAGTTTACCAAAAATAATTATGAAAAAGAAATAAAACAATAGTACTATGTCACATAAAAATAATTTACCTCCTTTTTCAAAATAGGGAATTGGGTTTTGGGTTCTAGTAGTAATGGAATCCAGGAAGGAGAAGAACTCGAGCGAAACAGAGAGAAGGCTAAGATAGAATCGAATTGGGAGATAAAATAGAAAGTGAAATTGCGATTAAGAATTAGGTTTTGTGTTGTACTGCGGTTGTAATTGGAAGTTATAATTCAAATTTAATCTCACAAATCAAATCCTTGTGCTCTTAATTATAGTATTTTTTAGTGATATAAAATTATTAAATTAATATTTTCTTACCGTGTTTCAGATTACCCACGTGTATCTTGAACTGACTTGTTATCTTAATAGATGCTTATCGAGTTACACGATAACGAACTGACATGTTATCTTAATAAGTGTTTATCGGGTTACCTGATAACGACCCAATTCATTATCATGTCGACCCAAAACTTGTTAATTTCGTGTCATTTCGAACCGGGTTAACGTGTCGTGTAAGAAATTGTCATGCCTAAGACACCCCCCCAAAACCACAAAAAAAAAAAAAAAAAAAAAAAATCTTGACCCCGTACAACTCAAGCTAACGTTTATGATTTCAGTAACATTTCCAGAACGAGAACAAGGGTTTTCCCCTCATTATATAGAATGTGTGTATATATATATATAGCTTAAGAAATTCGAATTTAGGACTATCTACTTGAGAGCTAAAACCGTAATAATCAATTGAATAAACTAAATGATGGCCTACAACCAACATTGATTTTAAATGTTTCACCGTTGCAAATCAGAAAACAGCGAAAGACTTTCAAGCTCGGCGCGTCTTTTAGCCGCCCTTCTGAAAGGTTTCCGATTTCGCCACCATAAACGTTCTATCCCACTAGAACACCTAAAACTATTGTTGGGCTCCCTAATTGCAAGCATCTTTTGTGCTATAACTGACTCTGCCTTCTTTGGGTTCATCCGGCGCTTTGTGTGCGTAGGAGAGGGCGTTTTGGGCTCTACAGATTTCATATCGGTACATCTGCGCAAGGAAGCATTTTGGAAGAACCAGTTATTGAACACGCATACTAGTAATCGAAAAAGGATACAGTTAATTTTGAGGAGACCAGGCTGACCTCTCTTGATCCACCGTGGGTTCAGCAGACAACTCTTCTGCCAGAGGCTGACATGCAGGGCACATGTAAGTCTTTGGCGTGGAACGCAGTTTTATGCAATCAAAGTGATACCACTCATCACATTGGTCACACGCAATCATTGCTCGCTGATCATACGGCTTTCGACATATGCAATAAAGCATACTCCGAGCTTTCAACAACTGGAACCAGTAAGCATTGTTTTAGGGTGGGTCAGAGATCCAGCATAGTTTATTAACAAAAGGCCACATCACACAATTAAGACAAAAGCCTCCTCTGTTACCTTAAGTTCCTTCTCTACACGAACAGGCAGATTTTCACCCTCCGAAACAAGTTCAAAAATTTTATCCAAGGGGAGAGCCCCAGAATCGGCAACAACCTGTGCACAAAATAATGATGCCAAATAAGAGAGGAGAGGAAAGAAAAAGAGAAGATAGAGAAATCTAGGAGAGATATGTGCTCCTAACCGTCTTAGCAGTATCTGCCCACTGCAAACCAATAATCCTCACTTCTGTAAGTTTCTGCCAATAGTAATCTTCGGGTGGAATGTTTAAGGCAGCTCCCTAAACATTAAAGAAAAAATAAATACGTGCATGAACATTAACTAGGGCAAAAATAGAGGATATTCTTTCCCACTAAATTGTTTTACTTGATAAAGGTTTGCTATTATGGGACAATCATGAGTGACCTCACACCGGAACATTTGTTTTTGCCTCAAAAAGTTGAAGTTCAATGTATTAAGTGCTTCTATTATTTCTTTAGATTCTAAAAGCGAAAAACCTAGTCACCATTTCTCGGTATCCAGTACTCGTGCACAAGTAAAGAAATTCTCGATCTAAAACAACCAATTGTTGGAAAATTATTTTTCCATCCTAGGGTTAGATTAAAGAATTCACCAGAAAGGATGGAGAAATTGTTCATCTATACCAGCAGCACATACCTCTTTTAACTGCTGCTGAATCTGGTGGATTGTGGGCTTTTGTGAACCCTCCAATAAACTGTCGACTCTGACTTTCCATGAGTATCTTGATAAGGCCAACATAAGGTTGCTATCCCCTTCATGATCATGAACACCTTGAATTTCTCTGGCCTGTATAACAAAAACAATTTCAATCACGAAGACTCACCAACTTCTGCATACATCAAGGTCATTCCCATCAACAGAAAATACCAAGACTGGCTATTCTCCTTTTTTTTCTTTTCAATTTCCGAAAGACTAGTTTTCTAACAACATACCTAGCAAATTCCAACCCAAAGGCATTTATTACTTATTAAAGATGGTAAAGCCAGTGGGTCCATCACATTTTTTTTATCTAATAAAAAAAAGTTCGACACTACAACGAAAATGCTCCTTAAGATACCTTTAAAGCTGTGGTTAGCTTTTCAGAGATGACAGTGAGATCTTTATCAGAATAAGCTAACGTAAAATCCACTATTTCTGTCAACCGAGATTTGCATGCCAGAGCTTGCTTCAAAATTTTTTTCAGCACCTCTCTTTCTTCAATACTGAAAATACAAAACAATGTCAATAATTCCAACAACTTCAAGATCAACATATGAATAAACAAAGAGTGCATCTATAATACACTTCATTACCGAACACAGAAGTCTTCGCCACCGGATAGATGTTCAATAATTTTTTTCAGTTCTGGCCGCACCCCTCCAAATATCTGTACAACGTAAAAGGGATATTAATATAGATATCAAACATATAGTCTTCCTTACAGAATATGCTAAACAAACTAATACATACCGGAGAACTGCGTCCATTTTGAGAAGTTGTTCCAGATACTAGATGTCGGCAACCTGGGCACACATATTCTGCATGTTTTCCATCTATTATGGAAGACCCTAGACACCCCAAATGGTAGCTGTTCATATAAAAGATATCAAGTTATAATCTATAGGGGGAGAGTTTACGGGAATTGTGTTTCTTGCTTAAAATTCTTAGAAGTAAAAACAAGTGATTGTGTGCAGAAATAAGATTGAAATATCAACCCAATGTGAAACAATTAAGTACTAGTAATAACATGCAAGGATGAAGGACCTGCAAAACTTTACAATAGCAATGAATAACTTACCAGTCCTTGCATGAAGAACAAGTAAGAAATTCTTGATCCAGAGAACCACTGGAGCAGCAAGCAAAGGAACTACTCTCTTTCAAGCCATGTGGCTTCTCATATATGCGCATACATCGATCTAGAGTCTGTCCCATCTGTGAATCAATAACAACAATTTAAGTCCGCACGGAAAACATGACAATTAAATGCAATAAATTACAAAGAGTTTTAGCTGAAACCTTTTCTAAACCGCCAAGCAATGAATTATCATCTTCAACTACTACCCTGACAATATCTATGCACTGTCGTTTCCAACTCTCAACCCTTTCAACTTCAGATACAATCAAATCTAGTTCTGTGCAACTGAAAGCAGCAGAAACTCCAAGTTCCTGAATGCAATTGAATCATATTAGGCATGTTTTCAGGAATTTAAGTACATAATCGAATGTAACTTAACAATCAATACCACACGACAAGAGAAAGCAGGCAAAAATTATACAACATTGACCAAGCCAAAGTGTTGTACTCTTCAACAATCGTAGAAGTCATCAGTTATAACTTATAATCAACCATCAAATATGCTGAGATATTAACATTGAAACTACAAATAAAGACACTGACTCAAAGATGGAACTGCAAGATAACAAAATTGAACTTTGTCATTTCTAAAGTACTTAAGCATGTACAAGCGCACAAACCGACATCATACCTTCAACTGCAATGTTAGAGACCAAGATCGTTCTTCTGGCCTTAGGCTGAAAAGTTGATGCACTTGTTCAAGCCAGGATCTACAATACATTTAAAATCACTTATTATAAATCATACTGGTAATGCAAGAGAGGTCAATATAAATTGAAAATTGTGTAAGTTTTAATCCCCACATTGAAAACCCAGAAACCAAGTTTTTTTTGTTTTGTTACCCAATTGGTTACACGCTTAGGCCAAATGGTTTTCCATTCCCTTGAACTGATCAAAAGGGAAAAAGGTACAATACATCAGACCGCCCAAAGATGTCATAATTTGATATGAGCAGAAAACAAGGCAGCACCCCTGAAGTTCTAGTATACAAGTTTTAAGGACCAATTCATTCCAAGAGTTCTCTTTCCTTCAACTTGATAACTAAACATCAAAACATTTCTTAATACACTAAATCACGACACAACTTTTATTTCTACCTAGTAGAAGTAGAACCAACCTAATATTACCAAATAATACGTAAACAAATTTGGAAAATAAGAACATTTCTTTTTTCTAAAGAAATCATTTTGCAGTGACAACAGTATCTGAAAAACACGTTTTCTCAAACACTCATATTATTAGCCTCATTTTCATATTCTGCAACAGCCTGGACTTGTAGCATGCATACTAAGTCCTTGAAATTTTTTCCCAAACTCCTCCCGCAAATATATCTACTTATCAAGTAATGCACTTCAGTTTAAAATGTGAAGGTAAAACAATGAACAGGTCAAAGAAACTGCAAGCTCACTTGTGTTTCTGAATAGCACATTCAAGTTGATCAACCATCAATCGGAAGGAGACACTAATACTCTGCAAAAGAAGATGGTACAGTTTAGTAAAGCAAGTATAAAAATATCCATGCATAGAATTATTTGAAAAATTACCAAAATATAAAAGTGTTGGGTTTTATGGCTCAAAATTAGGATGATGCAATAAATTAGGTTTGTGTTACCTATTTGGTTTTGGTGTCCTATTTGGGTTTGGTTTTGACTTATTAGTTAGTTTCCTTGGTGGAGAGATTTTGTTAATTACCTATTTGATTAGGATTTGGATCTATTTCCTATTAGGATTCTTATTGTAACCTAAGTCCTATGCACTATAAATAGGACCTTAGGGTTAGTGTATTTTGTGTGGCTCATTCGTGTGGCAATTTGGTGAGAGTCAATTTGTGAGTTAGAGAGCAATTTGGGAGAATCTTCTCCGTTAGGTTTGGGTTCTCTACTCGTTTGGTTTAGGGTTTGTAATTTGTGGGATTTGGGTTGTGAGAGTTTAAACATTCTTTTGTAATCTCCATTTGTTTAGTGAAATTCCTCGCTGTGCTTCGCCCGTGGAGTAGGCTTTACGCCGAACCACGTAAATCTCTTGTGTCAGTTTGAGATTGTTTGTTTTAGCTTTCACCTACGACGTTGATATTTGGTACTTTGTTATAATTCGCTTCCGTTTGCGCATAAAAGTACAACAAAAAGCACCTGAGATTTAGCTAGTACTTCTTCAGCTTCACTTAACGTGCGTCTTTCAGAATTGCATGGTGCAGAAATAACCTTTGTAGCATGCTCAAGCCATTTGAGCCCTTCAACCAACAAGCCCCACAATGCACTAGGGACATATGTACCATGTAAATTTCCTGCAGCACTCACTAAATCTTCAACATCCTACAACAGAAATGACAAGTCTCCATAAAATTGCCAATCAGAAAGGCATTGTACAGAAAGTTCATACATTGTTAAAACAAAGCACATGAAAACCAAGCAAGACCAAGATAGCATCCTCGTTATTCCACCACTAGCACCAAGGGTAGCTTAAAAATCACAGGGACTCTTTTTTTAAGTTGGTCTATACAATATCTATTTACTCTTGCTTAGCAACTTGTGCCTTGCATTCATTCTGATTGTGGTGGGTTGAGACTTGGAGCGTCATTTCATTTAGGGCCAATATTAACTCTTCCTAATTCCTATTCTTTTTCTCAGATCTCGTCTATGTCGTCTCTCCCTTCTCTTTGATTGAAAAAATGAACAATAAAAGACGAAAAGTAAAGCTTCTTCGAAACACACTTCTAGTTGTATGGAAAAGTAGTTGGAGTCTTGGATGCAATGGACAAACATTGATACACTTTTTATGATGTGTCAGACAAACATTGATAGACTCCTTGTGCTGTGTCTTGGTCCATCATATTCTCCATCATGTACTTATTACATTAATTGGTACCCAAGCTGGTTGCTACTCTACCGCTAGATGCATTTTATTATTCTAATGAAAGGAAGAAGAAGTAGAGGAGATGCTCTACACTGCAAAAATTTTGAGACTAAGAAGTGTAAATTTCAAGCACTTCAGAGATTTAGCAATTGTCCATGCAACTTGAAGGCGAAATGTTAGTACTAGGGAGCATGGAGGATCAAGTCATGGGAATATTAACGAGTCTGGTGATAACTCTGCCAGCAGTCATAACTGGATTTGGTAGGAAATGCAAGGGAAAAGTGGTTATACAACCACAACTAAACTTAAGCATCATGTTGTACGATCACTATTGCAAATTCATACGAAGACATAAAATTTGTTTACTATTGGAGTATGAAGTATTACCTCAAGAGGAGGAACTCCAGAGCAGAAAGAAAGAGCCTTCTTACACCATTGCAGCACAGAACAAGCCTCCTTAAGTTTCACAAGCTCGCCAAAGTCAAAAGAAAGAGATAAACCAGTGCTTTCCAAGGATCCGATTCTTGCAATTAGATGTTCAATCTTGGAAAGAAGACCATCTCTTGTTCCATCACCAATGATCCTAATATCAAATAGGCACCTTGTATCTTGCAGTAGAGAGCAAGCATCATTCTCCCATTCCTTACAGTTCATCAAAACAGTCTCAAGCATCCTTATTTCTTTCAAAGAAACCTTCAGATGCTTTGACTCAGAAACTAATTCCTACAACATTAAACCATATTGTTATCTAGGTCTATCAATCTTTAGCAAAGAAAACAAACAGGAGACGTTGAGAACCTTCAAGGTGTCGACATTCAGCAAAGAACTTGAAACAGATACCAAAGGAAAACAAGTCATTAAAAATGGCTTTGAGCTCCTTAACCAGATCATAGCCTTTGATAGTGCATCCTTGACATCAAGGAGAGAAGATAAATTCACATGTATGTCTTCCGAACTCCTAAAACATTAAAACTCCATTATTAGAACCAGCAAAGGAACTTATCCACGAACACCCAACAACAACAACAACAACAACAACAAAGCCTTTTCCCACTAAGTGGGGTCGGCTATATGAATCCTAGAACGCCATTGTGCTCGGTCCTGTGTCATGTCCTCCGTTAGATCCAAGTACTCTAAGTCTTTTCTTAGAGTCTCTTCCAAAGTTTTCCTAGGTCTTCCTCTACCCCTTCGGCCCTGAACCTCTGTCCCATCGTCGCATCTTCTAATCGGAGCGTTAGTAGGCCTTCTTTGCACATGTCCATACCACCGTAACCGATTTTCTCTCATCTTTCCTTCAATTTCGGCTACTCCTACTTTACCCCGGATATCCTCATTCCTAATCTTATCCTTTCTCGTGTGCCCACACATCCAACGAAGCATCCTCATCTCCGCTACACCCATTTTGTGTACGTGTTGATGCTTCACCGCCCAACATTCTGTGCCATACAGCATCGCCGGCCTTATTGCCGTCCTATAAAATTTTCCCTTGAGCTTCAGTGGCATACGGCGGTCACACAACACGCCGGATGCACTCTTCCACTTCATCCATCCAGCTTGTATTCTATGGTGGAGATCTCCATCTAATTCTCCGTTCTTTTGCAAGATAGATCCTAGGTAACGAAAACGGTCGCTCTTTGGTATTTCTTGATCTCCGATCCTCACCCCTAACTCGTTTTGGCCTCCATTTGCACTGAACTTGCACTCCATATATTCTGTCTTTGATCGGCTTAGGCGAAGACCTTTAGATTCCAACACTTCTCTCCAAAGGTTAAGCTTTGCATTTACCCCTTCCTGAGTTTCATCTATCAACACTATATCGTCTGCGAAAAGCATACACCAAGGCATATCATCTTGAATATGTCCTGTTAACTCATCCATTACCAACGCAAAAAGGTAAGGACTTAAGGATGAGCCTTGATGTAATCCTACAGTTATGGGAAAGCTTTCGGTTTGTCCTTCATGAGTTCTTACGGCAGTCTTTGCTCCTTCATACATATCCTTTATAGCTTGGATATATGCTACTCGTACTCCTTTCTTCTCTAGAATCCTCCAAAGAATGTCTCTTGGGACCCTATCATACGCTTTTTCCAAATCTATAAAGACCATGTGTAAATCCTTTTTCCCATCTCTATATCTTTCCATCAATCTTCGTAAGAGATAGATTGCCTCCATGGTTGAGCGCCCTGGCATGAACCCGAATTGGTTGTCCGAAACCCGTGTCTCTTGCCTCAATCTATGCTCAATGACTCTCTCCCAGAGCTTCATTGTATGACTCATTAGCTTAATACCCCTATAGTTCATGCAATTTTGTACGTCGCCCTTATTCTTGTAGATAGGCACCAAAGTGCTCGTTCGCCACTCATTTGGCATCTTTTTCGTTTTCAAAATCCTATTGAAAAGGTCAGTGAGCCATGTTATACCTGTCTCTCCCAAAACTTTCCACACTTCGATTGGTATATCGTCTGGGCCTACTGCTTTTCTATGCTTCATCTTCTTCAAAGCTACAACCACTTCTTCCTTCCGGATTCGACGATAAAAAGAGTAGTTTCTACACTCTTCTGAGTTACTCAACTCCCCTAAAGAAGCACTCCTTTCATGTCCTTCATTGAATAGATTATGAAAATAACCTCTCCATCTGTCTTTAACCGCGTTCTCTGTAGCAAGAACCTTTCCATCCTCATCCTTGATGCACCTCACTTGGTTTAGGTCCCTTGTCTTCTTTTCCCTTGCTCTAGCTAGTTTATAGATATCCAACTCTCCTTCTTTGGTATCTAGTCGCTTATACATATCGTCATAAGCCGCTAACTTAGCTTCTCGCACAGCTTTTTTCGCCTCTTGCTTCGCTTTTCTATACCTTTCACCATTTTCATCGGTCCTATCCTTGTATAAGGCTTTACAACATTCCTTCTTAGCCTTCACCTTTGTTTGTACCTCCTCATTCCACCACCAAGATTCCTTTTGGTGTGGGGCAAAGCCCTTGGACTCTCCTAATACCTCTTTTGCTACTTTTCGGATACAACTAGCCATGGAATCCCACATTTGGCTAGCTTCCCCCTCTCTGTCCCACACACACTGGGTGATTACTTTCTCTTTGAAAATGGTTTGTTTTTCTTCTTTTAGATTCCACCATCTAGTCCTTGGGCACTTCCAAGTCTTGTTCTTTTTTCTCACTCTTTTGATATGCACATCCATCACCAACAAGCGATGTTGATTAGCCACGCTCTCTCCTGGTATAACTTTGCAATCCTTACAAGTTATACGATCCCCTTTCCTCATTAGAAGAAAATCTATTTGTGTTTTTGACGACCCACTCTTGTAGGTGATCACATGTTCTTCTCTCTTCTTAAAGAAGGTGTTAGCTAAGAAGAGATCATATGCCATTGCAAAATCCAAGATAGCTTCCCCATCCTCGTTTCTCTCCCCAAAACCATGGCCACCATGAAAACCTCCATAGTTGCCTGTCTCCCTGCCCACGTGTCCATTTAAATCTCCTCCTATAAATATCTTCTCCGTCTGAGCAATTCCTTGCACCAAGTCTCCAAGGTCTTCCCAAAATTTCTCCTTCGAACTCGTATCCAACCCTACTTGAGGTGCGTACGCACTAATCACATTGATAAGTTCTTGTCCTATTACAATCTTGATTGCCATGATTCTATCTCCTACCCTCTTGACATCTACAACATCTTGTGTCAAGGTCTTGTCCACGATGATGCCAACACCGTTTCTCGTTCTATTTGTGCCCGAATACCAAAGTTTAAACCCCGAGTTTTCTAGATCCTTTGCCTTACGACCAACCCACTTAGTTTCTTGTAGGCACATAACATTTATCCTTCTCCTCACCATAACTTCCACTACTTCCATAGATTTTCCCGTTAAGGTTCCTATATTCCACGTTCCTAAACGCATTTTGCTCTCTTGAACTCTACCCTTCTGTCCTAGCTTCTTTACCCTCCCCCGTCTAATAGGATCAAAGTACTTCTTTTGTGTGTCCCGTGTAGAGTTGATAGGAGCATATGCTCCCAAACAACTTTGAGTGGAGTCGTTCGAAAAGAAGTTTCTATGGCCCCCTTGCTCATTTAACACTGCATCCGGATGCCGATGGAGATACAGCGACCCTTGCTCACTTATCACTGTGCTCGGGCCACACAGCGCGCCACTTACGGGTGACGCCCTAGCTTTAGCGCGATTTCGTTCTTGATTCATTTTCATAAGGATTCGACGTAATTATGGAGTGCCGGCTGTCGACTACCTGACGCCCTCCCCCTCCTCCTTTATCCGGGCTTGGGACCGGCAATGTAAGATAAACTTAGAAAACCTGATAACATCCTCAAAGTCAGATATCTGAGCCTCATGTGCAAGGATATATTTCGCTCTTTCCTCCCACAGCATTGCAGCATCAAACACTTCAGACATATCAACGAATAACTTCTCCCCCTCAATATGTAACCTGACAGAGAACACAAATTGATCAAGGGTTAATGCAAATACAATCCATTCTTTAGTATCACACTTGTACCAGGGATCAAGGTTACGGTACATACATTCTTGCCTCCATCATCACTTCTTGAATGAAGTCCAGAGACAATTTAGTATCTCGCATCTGCATATATTCCAAGTAAAGCACAAAAAACAAGTGAAACTACATAGGAGCAGGCCAGAAGGGGGAGGGATGGATACCCGTGGGCTAGCTTAGGCCCACTTAACTTGTCGTTGTGTACATACTGCAAGTTTGCAACGTGGCATGCACAAAAACTCACATAGACACAAATCCAGTGGGCCTAAGCTAATCCCATTGGGTTACCCTCGACCATCTATAGAGGGAGGGAGGGAAGGAGACGAATTACATAATAATAGTAACTTACCCTCAGCGCCTTTTTCCTGCACTGAGCCTTCTTCAACTCAAACTCTACGATAGACAACTGATCAACTGATAAATAAAAAAACCCAATGTTAGCAACAAGAGAGGCCTCTTTCCTATGACTGCTGAAAAAGTCAACATATTCCAGAACCTTTAATTCTCAAAGATGCTCCATCTGTTAAAATGAGCATTAACTCATTAACTACATTTTGATCCTCCCTTTCGTGAATGTTCACAAGAACAGCATTAAGAAGAGAAATCCAAGAAACAGCATCAATGTGGTACTGCCTCAGAAGCTTCAGCTCTGGTGTGTTAACAGTAAAACCATCTAATTCTTTAAGAAACACCTCAACATCCTGCAGAAGCCATGTATTCATAAGTACAAGTACTTTAAATCATGCAAATCATTGGGGTAGCCTATTAACCGTATGACTAACCTCAAGGATGATAGGACCTTTCAAAATTTCACCACATTGGGCACGACATGATTCAGCCTTCCTTAACAGATCCGAAAGCCTATCTGTTTCTGGGAGTTCAACTTGGACCTCTGAAATCTGTTTATTAGATTCAATTTTATGATCCCAACCAACAAAATAAAAAAAAAAAGAATTATTAGTCACAACCTAAGAGATTTAAACAAAACACAAAGTTCGGCAACAGAACAGCATGCCAATCATCATTACCTCTGATTTCAAATTGTAAACAACATCAATCTCAATTGCAGCAGTACGTGTCTCTGAGATACATTTTCTCATGCCTTCCATCAAGACCTGCCCAGATAATGAAGCCAGATTATAAACATTAGCTTGCCATATACGAGAATATGTTATAGCTCGAAATATTGTTAACTCGGGTTTTGGTAGAATTTGAGTCCAAATAAAGTAAACTACCTTTGCTGATGAAATTCTTTGTAGTAAATTTTCACTTTCTTTCACACAGACTGGAAGCTCACAGGCTTTGGAATACAACAATTCCAACTCTGATAGCTGGAGGGACAATTGTAAATAAATGTTAATCCTTATGAATGAAGTCAAATGAGATCACACTGTAATCAATTAGTGCTGTTATTGTACAGCAGACAATAGAGACACTGCCTATTTTCTGAAAGTACATGTATGACCAGAGAAAAAAAGTGAATTTCTTGAGCTTCGCTCTGGCCCTGGCCCTTTTCTTCACATTAGTATTGTTAGAACACAGTTAGATAAACTCATGAGAGAATAGACAGAAAAAACAGAAACATACCTTTGGGCATGATGACATAGCAGATTCAATTTCCTGTATCAACACCTTTGCCTTTTCGGCGTAGCCCTGTATCACAGAATCACACCCCTGGTAAGAGTTTTAGTTGGCAAGGCCCAGGATAAGACAAACTAACAATTACACCCACTCACAAAACTGTAACCTTCAAAATATGATGCCCAGTCTCGTGACAGGGCACCGCATCAAAACTCAGCAACTCATTGATATAATCCAAGTGAACTTTCTCTATATTGTTTCCACGATGAGATGACCAAGTTTCAAGTTTAGATAGACAATCTCTTACACCTTCAGCCCATATCTGAAATCTGATCAAATTCTTGGTCGTTTCCCGCACCTATATTTCAATGTGAATGAAAATGAGCATAGGTGAAATTTCAGAACGAAACAGAAGATAAAAAGCAGTTGAAACTCACAGGATTCATCTCTGAGCCAGCCCAAAGAAACTGTTCAGCTTCTTTTAATAAAGACACATACTCATCTCTTGAAAACAGATTCTGAGAAATCTTGCATGAGCGCAAAAGCCATTGTTCTGCAAGTTGAGCAAAAGTAGCATGGCCCCCTTTCACCTACATGCATTGCATGGCCTCAGAAGCAGTCTAAAAAACCCACATACTAATTACATCATATTGTAGGCACCACATTCGTTGACTAAGCACCAGTTAATGTTAAAAATCATGCAGACATTCTTAGAAAGAAATACAGATTAACATTAAAAACCAAAATGATAGCATGATAGCCAACATAACATTATTGATTAGTCAAGATAAAAAAATCCAACCTTTTTTGTCAAAGCCGTTGGTTCATCAGGGAATGAGGTTTGCCTTCTTATAGTCCTACTTTGTGCTGTCTCCTCAAAACAATGTTTATCCATTTCAAGCACCAATTCATGCAACTCTGCCAGAGAATGACGATACAAAAGACGGTGTCTCTTGGATTTGCATTCACAAAGGTGTTCCCAATGCTGCACAAAAGGCAAAGTATTTTGTGAGGATAAAGCATATGAGTTGAATAGACAGACTTCCAAGTACAAGGTCCAACCATGTTCATAACTTGATTTTACATGGTAAATAGTTATCATTATAATTTAGTTAGTACGAGAGAATTCTTAACAAGGTAAGGATAAGAAAACAAAATTATCAACTCTGGGTTATAGAGATCTGGTAATTAACATCAACTATCAAACACCTAATAAGAACAGAAAACAAAACAAAAGAATCGGATTTATCATCAAAACTAAAAACTTCCAACCAAGTAATCTGCAATCTGACTTGATACCCCCAAACAATGAGAAAATCTACTTATATTATCCATATCTTTGTTAGGATGTTAAAAGATTAAAGGACCAGAACCCTGTGCAATAGATTATATAATATACTTGAAAATTTATTTGACTCTTTTGTCCTCAATCCAACTATATAAAAATGGAATGCATCTAAAGATTATATCATTCTTTTTCCTTCCTCTCATCTTTCCCTTCCGCTAAACAAAAGAATCAGGGAAACTTCGTATCTTTGCTTTTATTTCCATTATTCCACCTCATGATGTATTCATTTCACTCCATCCTTCTTACCCAACAGTGTACTGAAAGTTGAATAAATACTATCTAGGTGATCTTTCATTGCATCATCTCCATCAACTTTAAATAATTGGGAAAAAATCTCCGAAAGAAGAACAATTATGCAAACATGTGCTTTTATTTTTCTCCATTCCAACTTTTCTTACAGAATAATCCCACGCAAGATTTATAAGCATAGGTTAGAATCATAACTTATGTCCAAATTGAACTACACACATAAATACTAAACAGAGTGAGGATTCAAAACAGATTCTGAGAATCACATACCTCTAGACATACAAATGCAGATGGCCTACAACGACAAACAACAGCAGAAAGAAAAAGATACTGTTGGCATATAATGCATGTAGGATCCTACAAAAAAACAGCAGGAAATATCATTATCATCTGAAAATAATTAAATTTGCAAAGCATATGCCCAAACACAAGGTCGTAATGCATTATGCAAGTACCTCTTCGGTACCAACATATTCAGGGCATTTCCGAGAGGACATAATGGACGATCCGATGATTCCTTTTCTCCAAAGCCTCTCCCTCCAAGTTTTTTCCTTGCTGTAGATTCTTGTCAATTCTTTCTTCAAATAAGTTGACACTCTGCTGTCACAGTCACTCTGCTAAACCAAAACAAGATTAAGCTCACAGGACCTATAATTCAGTTAAGTGACTGGCAAAAGAACTTAAGGGGAGAAAGGAAGCCAATAAACAACGTTGACGCAAGACAACTACTTTTGCAGCATTTATTGACTGAAAGAATGCCACATTACAACAAACAAATAATTTGATAATCAGACGTGAAAATCTTTTCTAACAATGTACATTGATGTGAGTAAGCTGTGTAGCCCAATTGCTATCCAATAAACATTATTATGCCTTTCAATCCACATTATGATGGCTTCATAACCCAAGGGCTACTCCAATACAATATAGCTTCATAACTGCAGAGTTTTGCATATTTTTATATGAGCTCACTGAAGGTTATGGAAACATCCACTATACAACATAGCCTGTAATAGCATCCCATCTAATTTTGAACATTTACCGAGAGATAAAATGAAAGTTATTCAACAAGTATAACATCACAAATTTTATTAGCAAGCAAACAGGACTTGCATTTGTGTATCATTAAACAACACAATACAAGGTTAAAGTTGTACAGCTGAACATGGAAAAGACTTGTATAGATTGACAAAGATCTGAGAACATCAGATTGTGAACTACAGATAGCTTGGTCCACCAAACTTCTAGCCAAAACCCAAAACACCAAGCAAATACTTGATATCAAACACTGAATTGGCTAGCTAGTTTAAGGTATTTGTTGTACACATGCATATAGTAAAGCATAAGATGTCCTATCACTAAAATTAACCTTGGCTAGCACGCAAACAAGCTCCTCGTGAGACAGAACAGCAGTTTTGTGATAAAGCTGATACAGCCCTGCTCCAAACCCACCATGAGGTAGCCAGTCCGCTGGAGCAAAATTGACGGCTTCTGCACAATTCAAACCTGAAAATGCCAGAGCCATTGCGTTATCCCATGCGCAGGAATTAACTGAACACCACATCACCTGACCACTATCAACTTGTAAAGCAAAATGCCATACCAAGATTAAAGCCTCCATGGAAAGATCTGGGGAAGGTGATGACAAAATTCCCAGGCTCCTAGCAGAGAGCAAGTGTGAAAAGAACGTCAAAAGTTACAAAAAAATACCAGATGAATAATTTAAAATCGGTATGTGTATAATTAAAGTTGAAAAGAAAACCCTAAATACAGTTATGAATATATTGATAGACAACCATGCTGTAGCATTGCATACAATTGAGAACCTGCAGATTCTTAGTTCAAAATTCTATATATTACCAAATTCCTTCAAAAGAAAGGGGAGAGAAAAAACGAAGGAAACCTCTAGCAACATTTCATTAAAAAGTGAAATTCTAGCAATACAAAAACTATCAAAGTTTTCAATGCGTCTTTGCATTCATATCCTTCTGTGTGAAAAAATTAGACTAGCATTTTTCAGCATTGCTTTTTGTCAATTATAAAAGAAAGGATTTCATAAACACAGGATATAGAATTCAAAATGCTCAAACCTGTAGCACACTATATACTGGAACTCCATTCTCTTGCAAAACAGATGGATTTAACATGGTGACAAGCTGAAAGAGTAAATCGGGTTGTGCATCAAAAAGATCAGGAAGACTGTTGCGCATCACCTACAGCGTGTAAGTAAAAATTGTGTTTATAATTCAGCATCAGAAAAACACTATTTGGTTTGGCATTGAACAACCAACGCAAGCATTGGTAAATATGAAAGGTTACAGTAATCATCAGAGAACTACAGCACGCTACAATTAAATACAAATTAAATTCATTCCCTTGCCACAATAATGTACTATAGAAATTCCCGATAATAAAAACAATGAATTATGAGAAGGATACCACAAATGAGAAAAGCTGATATTCTAAGAACAAATACCAAACCCCAAAATAAATGAAAAAAATGAAAGGGCTACCTTCTCAAATGCACAGGCTTCACTACCAGGGACGCTGTACCAACATTTTGGCTCTCCCCTGAGAAAACAATAGAAAGCTAACATTCAAATCATCCACTTTAAGTTACACAAAAAGAAAAAATATTTTGATTTCTGAAAAAGAGAAATATTTTATCACTGAATATGAATTGTCACTTTGAAAGTTCAAATCCATAAGTTTCTTTAACAAAATCCTGAACATAATGTCATGAAGAAAAGGGAAAACTCATCCACTACACAGAGACAACAAAAGAAATATTTCGACCATTGTTTTTTCTTAAATATAAGCAAAAGTCTGAAGGTAATCAAACAGCATAGCCTCATAAGTCTACCTACAAATCGCTTTCAACTATGAAACACAACTTTCCAAACTAGTTCGGCAAGAGATGCAAAATTAGTTTTTACTTGATCAGCGAAACTAAAAATAGAAATGACTCACCACTATAAGACAACCACAATCAGATAATACTAGGACATGGCCGAGGTTAAATATTATTTCAGTACTCAATTAATCATTAAAGAACCCAAGGTGAATGATTGGAAGCTGACAAATGGACAGGTTTCAGCAATCCATAATCAAATTTAATATCAAACTAGTATTGTCAGCCAGAAATACTTCGATGTGATAACAATTTCACCAATGAATCTACTTTTATGTTGACTGAATTCTGCACTGGGAATAATCATCACAAAAGATACATTATTTCCAAAAGTGTATTTGTAAGTGGTGCACATATGTTTCCTGAAAATGCTGTCCTCTCTGTGGTTATAACCGAAGATCTTGTTCAAAAGTCATCTTTCTTTTGAATTCTTTTAATGCAGAGTATCAACAGGTGGACAGAATTTTTATTATTATTTTCAAAGGATTCCATGGGGGAAAAACAAGCGAATCATGTCTTTCTCTTCTTTTATGAGGGTAATGAGGGTGTCTCCTTGTCTTCCCTTTCATGTTTCTTAACCTTGTTATTGTTGTGCTTTTATGCGCAAACGGAAGCGAATTCTAACAAAGTATCAAATATCAACGTTGTAAACGAAAGCGAAGAAACAAACAATCTCAGAATAAGAACACAAGAGATTAACGTGGTTTGACATAAAGCCTGCGTCCACAGGCGAAGCACGGTGAGAAATTTCACTAAACAAACAGAGCTTATCAGAGTGGTTAACTCTCACAACCCCAATCTCACAAATTACAAACCCTAAACCAAACGAGTAGAGAACCCCAAACAAACAGAGAAGATTGTTCCAAATTGGTCTCTAACTCTCAAACTCACAAATTGACTCTCACCAAAATGCGAAACGAATAAGCCATGAATTTGCCACACTCTCCTGACTCCAAACGGTAACCTCCACCCAAAACCCAAAAGAGAAAACTCTCTAAACCAATGGTGAGGAGCACAAAATAAACTAACCCTAAAGTCCTATTTATAGTGCATAGAACTTAGGTTATAATGAGAATCATAATCCTAATTAGAAGTAAATCCAAATCCTAATCAAATAGGTAATTAACAAAATCTCTCCACCAAGCGAGGAATCCAACCAAGAAGTCAAACCCAAACCCAAATAGGACACCAAAACGAAATAGGTAACACAAACCTAATTTCTACATCATCCTGTTTTTGAGCCGTAAATCACAACAGTTATTAGCTCCTCCATATTTCTTTGCTGGCCCCAAATATTTTCTCTCAGTCACACACACACTTACACACAAACCAATAGGAGTTGACATCCCATCCTGCTCCATGGAATGTGCACATGTTTACAACTCAAAGCCACTAATAATCATCTTACATGGATAATTTATTATGCATTTGTAGCCAAAATTATCTCGTATATAATATTAAAAAATACACAAGACATACATACCAGTGATGATAATTCATTGAGTAAAAACAATGATCTTCAAAATGCCAGCAAAAAGATGAGAACAGCATCCCAACATACAGCCAAGGAACCATAACACCAGCAATGTTATGATGAACAGCTCTAAGCACTGATCCTTTCAGTTTGGGTAAGTTATTGAGATTCCATGGGCTACTACAATATTCATCCCATATCTTGGCCTCAGCTGATTCTGGTTTCTGGTCATTTACACGCGGAAACCCACTCCCATACATGGAAGTATCCAAGTCACTGCCATACATAACTTCCACCTCACCGGCTGAACCCTCCACAATTTCCCAAAACTTTTTCTCTATTTGAACCCTTGATGCAGATCCTGACCCAAACCATTTCCTCTTGGCACGATTAGCCATACGCCTAAAAACTTCCAGCGAGAACTGCTTACCAGGCACGAAGCCAAAACTATCCTTGTCGGAATTCAAGCATTCCAAGCAATACCAATTCCCTGGCGGAACCTGCTTCAATGGAGGAGACAGACAATAAATGTGCCACCCCTTATTACACCTATCACACAAAAGCATCACTTCACCGTGCAAGCCACTTATGCATTGTTCACATATCTGATCATGCTCCTCATCCTCCTTCTCTACCTTACTGACCTTAACTTTCCCACCATCCTTAGTGATTCGCCTCCTTTTGGAGCTGGAACATTCAAAACTCTGTTCAACCCTCTTCTCCACAGGCATGCCCCTCTTATATCTTCTGGCCCCCTCTCTGTTCAGCTTGTTATAATACTTTTCATAATCATACAAATGGTCACGATACAGTTGACACAATACATGCTTTGAGCACTCCGAAATCCCTTTCACCGGCCTCACAAAACGAGCAACCTCCCCCCACTTCTTCCCCTTCACAACCTTATCATACCCTCCATATCGCTTCACAGCATTAAACAACTTACACAAATCCAACTCCTCCCCTTGGAAAACCACCCTCTTCCGCAACTTCTTCCCACAACGGTCCTCCAAAAACCTATTGTACTCCAACTCAAAAGTCTTGGAATCGCAAGATGCAGGGCGCACCTGCAACTGGTGAATGGCCTGCGTCTTTGTGGGAAATGTAAACGAATCCAAATCCAACGCAAACGGGGGTTTCCAGCTCTTCGGTGGAACTATCCTACAAATCCCATACGCCTCGGCCTCGGGCCTGATCTTATAAATATACTCCAAGGGGTCTCTAAACTCATCCTCAGTAGGGTAATACACAGGTGCAGATGGAATATTCAATGATCCAGATGATGAAACACTCAAAGTTTGACCTACAACTCCCTTCTCCACAGCCCTAGGTTTTCCTTTCCCCATTAACACCACCACACAGATAAACACAACCTATACATATAACTACCTACATAAACATAAAATTAAATTTGGATTAATTAAATTAAATTGAATAAAAGTAACATTGCAGTACTGAAATTCGAATTCGAGTGGTTTTAGGTTTTTGCAGAGCGTACCTTTGTGATAAACTGAGACTGGCGAGTGTATTTCAGAGAGAGAAGAAGGAGAGGGTGTGGTTTCTGAGTTTGTGCGAAAACTAAGTGTTATTGAAAGGAAAGACGCAGAATTACAAATTAGGGCCTCAAAATGGTAAAATTTACGAGAATGGTTACTCTATCTCTTGTAGTAGTTTTTTTTTTTTTTTTTTTTTTTTTTTTAAAGATAAAGAGTTTCCTTTAAGTGGGCCTAGTCGTACTATTGTCGTTGTTGTGTTTGTCTCGTTTGGTCTTTTTCCGCGGCTTGCATCGGGAGAGGGTTGTTTGGGGAATCTACACGCGTTGGGGGATCGGGTGGCTACAATCTAGACCCTAACAACTCATCAACACATTGTATGTACCGAGGCAGTAAAAAAAACGACTACCTTGGTTGTTATATGTTTAAGCTAATAAGCAATTTGTAAGCTAATTTGCAAGCCAAACATCGATATTTCAAAATCCCATACATTGGCCTTACCGTTACCAATGGCCTCAATGGTTTTTTTTTTTTTTTTTTTTTTTTTTTTGGAAAAGAGGAAATGCATTCCTAGGCAACAACCACCACATACAAAGAAAGCCAGAGAAAACTGATCAACAGAACACAAGCAAGCGAGAAAGGGAATACAAAAGACACTACCAAACTAGGCTAACACATCTTCCTCATCCCACAACAGTCCTATCTAAGAAGGAGGACATGGCAAACCATCTTTGTTTCAAAATTCTTACCAACGAAGATGGGGGGTCTGACGACCCAAACAGAATCACTCATCTCCACACCACTAAATCTAGAGACAAAGTTCGCCACTTCATTCACTGATCTTACCACCTAAGACCAAATGCAATTTTGAAAACGACACCCTATTTGCAGTATGCGACTTAAAATAGGATATATCTCCTAGCTGCAGTTTTCAGCACCTCCATTTAAGTAAGAAATAATTTGTTTGTAATCAGATTCCACCACTATTTGAGAATAGTTGCTTTGTTGAGCCAAAAGACAACCTTCAAGGACTGCCAAAGCCTCAACCACAATTGCATTGGATGCATGCACTTCATTCCTTCCTTCTAACCTTTATACACATTTTCCTTGAGTCTCTCACAACACCTACATAACCTATTGAAGCCTATGCTTTCCAACTCGCATCAACATTAATTTTTATCATTTGGGAGGGGGGTGGAGACTAAGGTCGATCCCGCTGAACTATTTGCCTTGCTTCCTTCTAGGTTGAATTCCCTTCCTTTGCCTTCATAAACAGAGCATAAGCACATTGAATGGCTTGAACAATTTGCATAGAAGAAAAAGGTTTGTGATTAAAAATGGACTTACATCGAGTTTTCCAGATGTGCCCACAAGTGAAAGCCAATAGCGTTCGAATTCTCGCCCTCTCCGCCTTATCCCCGAAATTCTCCTTGAACATTTTTAAAAGCCAAGCATCAAAATTAGTAATAGATTTTTAGAAGGGGCCTCCAGTCCCCAAATCCCTTTCCACACCTCCTGATCAATATGCCTTGAAGATGAGGGTCGCGAATTCAGTCTTATGCCATTATTGTTTCGGAGCCATCTATAACCCGATCTAACAGAGTAAATCCCCCTCCTATCTGTAGGCCAAATAAACCTATCATCCCTCATGAAATCACCCACATGTATACTAGAGACTACCCTACAGTCATCTTCAGAGGTCAAATTACGAATTGGGTTCAACTCCCAACTTCCATCCACCATGTTAATAACCGAGGCCACAAGCATTTCTCTGTCCACATCTACTCCATTGAGAAGAATTGGATGACCACAATTAATACTTGGAACCCATTCCCCACCTAGCCTCATATAAAATTTTCGTACCATTTTCTAAGGATTTTGTAGAGCAATTTTATAAAGAAAGAGAGTTCAACATTGTTCATGGTTATTGGTTAATGAAGCAAAAATAGTGAAATGAAAAGTAAAAAAAAAGTTGAAAAAGAAAGTAGTGCTGTAAAAATAAAAATAAAATGTTTGAAAAAAAAAAGCTATATGCGGCAAGAAGAAAGAAGAAGAAAAAAAAGTGTAAAGTTGTGCTTAAGTTATTGCTTTCAAGTTATTTGAATTTCTCTCTAAAAGGAAAATTTGGAGTGCTCTACAAGCTTCTTAGATCTTCGTTTTTCCATTCCATTTCTTGTTTAGCCACTTAACCCTTAGCCTCAGTACAACCTTGTGAAAGACCTTTTGATCCAAGAAATTACTTGATATTGATAGCTAGCTAGGTAGACAAGCAAGCATATGGCGAGATGTACAATGAGATCTTTTGAGTGAAACACATTAACCTACAAATATGAGTGAATGAGTGTATGCCTTGTGAGAAGTTCACTTGTTTGCATATGATGATTTTAAGAAGCTTAGAATTGCATTGACATGGCTATTACACACACTACACTCCAAGTTGGTTCGATTCAAATTTGGTTAGGTTTTAGATAATGAGAAAATGTGACTCTTTAAAATTTTTGTGGAGCTTTCTTTTATGGGTGGTGAATCTTTTGCTTCAAAAGAAGGTATGTGTTTCTCTATGATCTCTCTGTTTCTTAAAACTTGGTTTTTGTTAATCTCTATTTAGTTGCTCAGAAAATGCCAGCATTCATTTCTTTGTTTTCTTTTAACCTTTTACAGCAAAGACGACCCAACAACATGACTAGATTTGCAGCTTATTAAAATGGTTAATTCAAAAGAATTTGCATTAAATAAAAAAATTACTTTCGTTTCATTTTATTCTGAGTTAACCAAAACCCAGTTGACATTTTCCAAACATGTTCAATATTTCGACCAAAACCCAATTTAATTAAACAATAAGTAGTATATTGTTTATTCTAATATTTTGTTAGTATATATGTGCTTACAGATAAATCTTCAGTTTAGTATGTTTTCTTTTCTATGGCGATTTTTTTATTGATTAATTGATTTTGTTGCATGTTAAAAGCGGCTAAGTTGTGAAAAATAATGGTAAAACTTGAACAGGTACTTTATGCTTACTGCTTCTCTGTGTTTCATTTACAATTACAATAAGATTATTTTGTTGAATTTACTTTGATTATCCTTTTTACGGATTTCAAAAAATAAGTTGATTATACTTGTTAATGTGTTATGATTGGTTGTTATATAGCTGATTAATTGTTAATTAAATTCAACTTTTTACTTTTAAGTTTTTAAGAATCCATATATTTTGCCAAATTGCAATCTAATTTGGATTACATATAATCTTACATGATATTAATGAAGTATCAAACAATTAATGTTTGTGATGGAATGGACGTTTTGAATAATTATTTCACGCTCTTGGCCTAAGATAGGGAGCTTAGTTGGATTGGATTATGGGTTTAATTAGGGGTGGGTTCAAAAAATTGAAAAACCAAAAAAAACAGGAATGAAGACCGAACCGAAATAGAAAAACTGAAAACCGAAATAAAATCAAACCGAAAAAGGAAAAACCGAACTGAACCAAACTTTATTGGTTCGGTTTCGGTTTTGGAGGTTCGAAAACTGAACCGAACCAAATCAAATTGAATCCCCTTACACTTTATGAATGTATATCCATGATGTTTTTGTTGTGAAACTTTGTTGCCAAGTTTGAAACTAAGACTATGGTTTTTTCAAGGAGCATACTTAATTCAACTAGTGAGGATATTTTATTGGTTATAGAAGAAAGTTTTGGAAGCTTTGGAATTTGGAAGAGCTTCTCTATTTGTTTGCTTTTAGATTGGATACAGTGATTGTTTTTCTTTGTTGTTGATAGAATGATTGGTTTATATTATTTTGTATACGTATAACTACATTTCCTCTTTCCCCATTTTCTTATATTAGTCTACCAATGTAAGCCTCTTTTCTAAAGTCCATATTAAAAAAAGATCAAGTTTTATAAAATAAAATAAAATTAAAACCCAAAACCAAAACCAAACCGAAAAAACCAAAACAAAATCGAACTGAACTGAACCAAACCGAAACTTGGGTTCGGTTTCATTCTTGGCAAAAAACCGAACCAAACGAAACCGAACCCACCCCTAGGTTTAATCGGATTTCCTTTTGTTTGTTTGCTGATGACACAAAGTTGTGGTTTTTGCTTGATCCATTGTCTAGTTTGTAAAATGATGTTTGGAAGGTATTCGATTTTGTTTCAGTTTCTACATTAATAGTTGAGTAAAGATTGCTTTTCTTTAATTTGAGTGGCTCTAAGTGTTTAATTAACACACATACTGGTAAATTACTTAAGGAGAATGATCCAAAAGTGGGTCACAAAAAGATAGTAACTTCACTTGCAAAATCTGTATATGGTTTTCCATTTCTCACCAGTTTGCTAGATAAATTTGCCAAGGTAATGCAGCACATAATTTTCGTACTTCATTTCTTGATTTATATGTAGGTTTCATGATTTCACTGAGTTTTTTTAAATGTGAATGTAGAGTACTATTTTGCAATTAGGATTTTCATGTTGATTGTAAAATTTGAATTTTTTTTTATGTGGGTGATTGAATTTTTTTTGCATTTAACACAAAAGTAATGAAATAAGATCGAAAAAAAATGAGGTGTTTCTATCAAGTAATTATGTTTTAGACAAATTTTATGCAAAAGTTGTCTCATTTGTTTGTGTAGTTTCGCATCAAGTTAAGTTCTACTGAGCTTATAAATTTCATTATTTGGAAATTCTCTTTTCATTACTTTCCCATTTTAGGGTGAAATGGCTTTTCTGCCCTAATATCCCCGTGTACCATACATTTATCCCTCGGATAACCCAACATTAAAGTTCTCATGTTCCATGAACATTTCCAAATAATCCACATATCACCACATATAATAACTCCGAAAATATTTCAACAAATTTAACATGCTTGACTTGAAATAGAGAGAGATTTGAAAATAGATAAATCCCACGATATATGTGACAACCCGTCCCAAATTTTATTATTTTATAAATTTTAAAATGTGAATTTACGAAAAATACCCTTAAGAGGCGAGGGTATTGACTTTCGTGGATCAACATATAGTGAAGTGTATGAATTAATCCTTTAGCGTTTTCCTGAAGTACTCGAGAGGTATTTTGGTTTTAGTCACTATTTATATATTTTCGTATATTTTTATAATGTTTATAATTATTTTTTTCATTTATAGTTATTTTGAAAAGAGGAAGAAGAGGGGAAGAAGTGTGGGGAACGGGAGAAGGAAGAAAAGAAAGGGCTATTGCCCAATCAGAAAATGGAGAGAGAAAGGGTAGATGAATGGGGAGAGGAGAGAGGAGGAGGTGACCAACCAGAGAAGGGAGAAAGGAGGGAAAGGAGGAAGAAGAAAATGAAAGGGGAAACCGGGTTTCCCCCTTGACCCGCTCGACCCGACAAGCACCCGGCCAAATTTGGCCATTTTTTCGGCGATTCAAACCTTCCCACTACCTGCAACCTACTCCATAACCTTCCCTCTTCCATTTCCACCCAAAATTAGAAGGAAATTGGTTGAAGTTTGGTGGAAAAACCATCATAGGTGCCGCGGGAAAGGTTACTCGAAATCCACCCATTTGTGAAACGTTTTCCTTCAATTACCACTACCAAAACATTCCCCTATAACCAAGGAGCAAAGCCCAAGCAGTGGTGGAAGTGTCAAAGCAAGTTTGGAGGTCGAATCGAATCACACCCAATTCTAGGGTTTCGTACGGTTTTAACAAAATTGGAGCCTTCTAGGCCAAATGGGACTTTTCAATTTATACATCATAATTTTCTCATTTATTCAGCACACTTCAGTTCATTCTTCTTCGTCAATTTTAATTCTTGTTTTCTTACTTTCAATCCCATGTTCATTATCATAATCATTTACTTAAAATAAAGTTGGCAAGAAAAATTATCAATCCCCTCTATATATGTTTATTTTCAAGATTTGATCAAAATGCTTTGACTAATAGACACATCAACATTTTTTAATTTATTTAAATTACATGTCATTTTTGTGTTTTTTTTTTAAATGAAGATAGTATAAATTCAATTCTAAATTTATCCTTTTAATTATTGGATAATTATGTATATCATTATCTTGTGGCTATTTATTAGCTTATGGCAGTAATTGAATCCAATTAATGTACGACATGCATAAATCATTTTCACAAAAAAGATACATAAATTGTTGGTGATAGGACAGCTTAACGAATCATATTGAAATTGAAACAGTCCTTGAATAAGATTTGATGCTCTACAGAGTACGGATTACAAGTTTAATTCCAACAAATATGTGTAATTATGAATTACCACCGCCAAAGGACCCATTACATCAAACCACCTAAAGGCAGAAGCAACATAATTGCATTTTCAATTACAATCTATAAAATGCATATTACAGCTTAGCCAATCCCAAAAAAAGCACAAACTAACACAGATGTTCAACATAATTTGAAAACCAAACAAAAGTTAACCGCTATGGTAGAATAAGTATTTTAGCTTGCATTTAGATTAAATTTACTTTACATCAACAACCCATGCACAATCAAAAGGGCAGATTAGAAGTTTGACTTAACAAAAAATGTAACCATAAAAAATATTGTTTTAACCTAAGAAACTGAAGTAGCATGCAGTTCACATATATTTTGTCTGTCCATACAACGCGACAAAATACATGTCCAACAAGCTCTATTATTGCATTAATGAATGCAAAAAGACATAAAAAAAATTTCTCACAGTGCCTGCAATCCATAAGTTTAGAATTAAAATGCTCAAAAATATTCACATATGAAATTATATGCAACATGCCGTCATTAAATTCTTAAGAAATCATTTATTTTGGGAATCAACATCTCCAACATTAAAATGAAAATGGGAGAGCAGTCTCAATAACCAGTGGACGTAAAGATAATATTTAGGTAGCCGGTTAAATAATGCACTATAATTATACTTTTCTTTGACTTTTTTGGTTTACGACCTGCTTCTTAATGCGCTGATATGAAGTTCATCTGAAGGCTCTAATTTGGGAACGATTAGATTGGAGAATTCCTTTGATATTCTAGCTGAATTTGCGGTTTGTGGTTGGCCCTCCTCACATTGAAATTGCTTACTAAGCGGAATATCCTGCAAATAAAAATTAACCTTGCACATGAGACTAGTCAAATGAACTAGCTAACTAGTTTCAAGTTAGTCAGTGATATAAACTGCAGTTGTAAGAACAAAACGTAACTGACCAATACGTTCAACTAATTAGAGTCTGCCTAGATTAGTTTCACAACAATAATTCCTAAGCTTAAACACATTTACATATCAATTCATTATGCAAACAGCAATAACAAAGTAATTATGAATTAAAGTATGCTGGATTGACTAGTCAAGCTCACTAGTCAACTAAGTACAAATTCGTCAGTTAATCAAACGTAAATCTATGAATCAAACTTAGTTCACTATGAGTTATCTTAGTTAACAACAAATCAGTTCATTGCTCATAATATGCAGTGTAAACTTAGTCACTAACACATATCAAATAACAATTCATATGATGCATGAAACATATGCAAGTAAATAAGATATGTGGACAAGCTTAAAAGATAAAGAATGCAAGAAGTTTTTGGCTGGAAAAACCCACATCTGGGTTAAAAAATCGGGGACTTTTCACTGAGTCCAATCTACTAGTGAAGTCAAGATTCTTACAAAGTAACTACATAAGCTTAATTCCTAGATCCCTATCTATGGAGCAGCTTGTACCTTTGTGCAACGTTGTCTTTCACGAGATGGATTCTTCGGTCTTCACGAAGTCGCAGCTCCTCCTGAGCTCTTCAACTGGTGGCATCAAAATCAAATCAACTTATGCAAATGATGTTATGATGAAGTTGATGTAAATCTGAATTCGATGTCTAGTCAGTTTCACTAGTCAAACACTTCAAAGATGAAACCAACACGAATCCAAAAAGATGCCAGTTTAAGGATTTGAAACTTGAAAAAACTTAACCACCAGATTAAAACAAAATCATGAAGACAATGTTACCCTAATATGCAATGATTGGGTGTTTGATACATGAACATAGTTTTGTGGTAAGGGTTTCAATGAAGAACACTCTCGGGGAAAAAGCTGTCGGAAAGCCTATGTAGGTTGTCTTAAGGTGTGTGCCCAGCTCGCGTGAAAGCAGTGAGAAATTTTGACTAGACAGAACCACTAGACAAAATCAACTGGAAATAATGGTGTGAAATGCATATGTATGAACAAACCTTTGATGTAAGAAGTTAAGCTCTTGAAATGATATGTCCAGCAGCAAGATCCCAAAGTAGCATTTTAACCTTAAATCTAACTAGAGTATGATGGTACAATTTACATTTGACAAGGGAAACCAAACAATAAATCTAGACTTCACACACATGTTTTGCAGTTAATTGATGTCCAAGTTAAAAGGTCATAATTAAAGGTTCCAAATGTACACAGAATATTGTTGAAGTTGCGTAATATAAAAGAAAATCAACTTTTGCTTTTTGCAGGTTCTGGTTCAGCAAACAATACTCTTTTTACACTCTTATTTGATGCAAGTGATTAAATTTTTTCAGTGTGTCCTTCCAAGGGTGTAAAAGACGAGGAAATTGTAGCAATGGTCCCTCAACTAAAAATACATGACTAATGATCCCTAAACTCCTCAAAACCTACAGTCATGATCCTTTTTTGCAACTTCGTCAGAACTTTCATTAAAACGAGTCATATTGGAAGAATCATAGCTACAATTGCGTTAAAGTTGAGGGATCAGTACTCCAATTGGGTTAAAATTGAGTGACCATTTCTTCAATTGGGCTAAAGTTGAATGACCCTTTCTATAATTTTTTTTCATTTAGTTTCTCATATTTGCCCCTTGATTTTAACCCCATGTTTGTGCCAAATGACTCATTTTGACGGAAGTTTTAACAAAGTTGACGAAAAGGACTATAGGTACACGTTTTGATGAGTTAACGGACCAATGGTTATGAATTTTTAGTTGAGGGACCATTGGTTTAATTTGGTTAAAGTTGAGGGACCATTGCTACAATTTTCTCAAAAGAGACGGGTTGCAGCATAAACAACTTGCTTCTCAATATTGGTAGCATGTATGCGCGGTTCAACCGAGCTAATTGTTGCGCCAGATGGTGGTTGCTCCAGAACTAATCCGTAAATAACAAACCCCGTTCTACCAAATTCTTTTTTCTAATTACCAAATCGAAGTTGAAATTTTTTTGTGGTGCCAACCAATTTTGTAAGTTGCGACGGCAACATAAAGAATCATCATACCCTTCTAGGACGATAAAGTGGTGCATTCCTATCATCCTAAGATTGAACTGATTTGTGTTGTCCTCTATAATAAAATTAATCTTGAACCTAAGTAACACATGATAACATTATTGCGTCAACCAGTTAGAAAAGACAATGTATGCAGTTAAAACCATACATATTGTGTGAAGAAATATAAAAATTTGGATCTAAGTGTTAACATGGTTCATGCAATTTTTTTTAGCAACCCATGTTCATAGCACTTAAAGGTTGCATAGTCTTTTACACAACCTTGTGGCAAAACGGGCAAGATTTATACCATCACATTTGCTTAGATCATAATTGACAATGTCGCCCAAAACATCAATCTTGCATTCTGTTGTAATATAGATGCATTAATTGTAATATAGATGCATTAATCGCACTAAAACTCTAAGCAAAAGAGATGAAACACCCAAAAAGCGGAACAAAATTGGTGACTACTTATTTTCGTAATCAAAATGCAAAAATGAAAACAACCCAAACACATTAGGATTAGAATGAAATTCAAAAGAGAAGAAACGTTCTCTAAAAAATGATAAACTACTTGAAATATATCAATCATCGAAACTCAAGTAGACACGAAGATATGCATTTATCATGTTTTTGTGTTTAGGCAAAGGAGAAAAAATAATAGTGGTTGCAAAATACAATTCGCAAAGAAAAGACATTTTATTTAACCACGCAAGGATGATGCACACTGTTGAACCCATGCTTCCCAAATAGGTTGTCCTGTAAAAGCAAAGATAACGATTAGTAAAACACAATTTACAATCGGTGAATTTAAACTATGGTGGGGTACAACCTTGGTACTTCTTGACTTTGAGAGCAGTCAAAGTGATAAACACAGGCGGCGCCAATGCTTTTAGTGCGTCATCCTGAAAACCTGTTGCACTTTCTGCCCACAGGGTGATCCTCATTTGCTCTCCTATAGAATAAAAAAATGCAGTTAGTGTTGTCAACCTCATGTTTATATGGTTATGCATGTATAAATTTATAATAACAATTTAACATAAACATTATTGACCTCATATTTTTTATCTATAGGTTTCGTTTTTTCTCAACCCTGATACTTTGCACAGCCACGTCCTCAGTTTGTTGTAAAGCCATTAAACAACCAAAAACAAATACATAGACTATAGTCATAAGAATCACGGTAAAGTGAAATCTATTAAAACTGTTAACTACCAATTTAAAGGTTTACGGACATTGAGAACGTTAATTTATTTATGATCTCCACATCTTTGTTCGTTCTTTTGTGAAGTTGATCAAATTCAACCAAATTAAACCATTACACTGGATGAGTTAACTGGTTATAGGGATCATGATTCTCTTTTTGTTGCTTAGAAAAGGAAAAGAAGATTGGTGAGGTTTTTTTTTTTTTCCTTTTCCCTCATTTCTCTCAGCCACCAAACAAAGGGTAAGTTTCAAAATGTCAATTTTCATTTCCGTTCCTACATTTACCCATGCATTGTCACACATAGATACACACATTCACACATACACTACTATGGAGTCACACATACAATGAATCTGCCACATATTCACATAGAGTCACACATAGACTGCCACATATTCACACATATACACACATCCAAACATATATTGCCACATATTCACCAAAGAAATCAAAAACACAAAAAAACACATTTCAATTGAATCAAAGTGTAATCTGAATGCAATGCAAATTAAGTGGATATACAGAAAAATGACTTGGTATATGGATGTAATACAAAAAGCAAAAGACATTGGATTAAGAAATTTTACTAAAAAAAATTTTAGTTACAAAAAAATAGACTTCAAATACTCAAGAATCTCATGTTCAATTGTATTGCTAAAACATTAGATTAAGATTAGATTGTAGTTACCACAACTGAATATAAACACTCTGTTTGATTCAAAACAATGAAAAAGAAAAGCTAAGTCACAACAACATAAACTAGAATCAAAATGAAAGATAATTAAACCAAAATCAAAGCTTGGAACTCAAAATCAAACTTGCAATTAGGTTGATTCAAAAAAATGAGACCAAGAGAGAAATATGGAAACAGAACTCTAAATACCAAAATAGAACCGTGAACCCTAATCACCAAATCAATTTTTTTAACAACCCTTAACAAACATAATCCTAGGTTTTTGACAAAAAAAAAAAAACATAATCCCATGATTTCTTTAGTGTTTAAAACTAATGTAACTAAGCACCAAACAAATACAAAAAGAGAAGGAACTTGCAATTAGATCCCAATCACAAAATGCAAAAACCATTCCTAATCAAACCAACTCTAAACTGACCAGTTTGGAGGAAAATGATTGAACCCATTACCAAAACAGAACCCTAAACCCTAAATACCAAATCAAATTTGTTTAACAACCCTTATCAAACAGAATCCTAGGTTTTTTTTTTACACAAAAAAAAAAAACACAATCCCAGGATTTCTTAAATGTTTAAAACTAATGTAAAAAAGTTCCTAATTAAACCAACCCTAAACTGACAGTTTGGAGAAGGAAAATGATTGAACCCATTCCAAAACATAACCTTAAACCTCTAAAGAAATACAGAGAATAGAGAAAGAACCTTGCAATTAGATCCCAATCACAAAATGCAAAAAAAAAAAAAAAACGTTCTTAATCAAACCAGAACTAAACTGACACTTTGGAGAATGAAAATAATTGAACTCAATAAGCAAATTAGAAAACTAAATTCATTTTCCATGTTTATCTACAACAATTACTTTTTGTATGCATGTCAAGTATCAAATAAAAAAGTGTGTTATAGAAATGGAAAAGCAGATAAAAAACAGAGCCAAAAGTGACCAAGAAATGCGTCATTGTCTTTGTGTAGTTGCATAAATTACCAAAGCCAAAAGCAGATAAAAAGCAAAAATGGAAAAGCAACCAAGAAATGGAAAACGAACCAAACAATCAGAAGGCAACCAAGAAATGAAAAACGAAAATGAACCTGCAATTAGGTTCCTTCAAAATCAGAAATGGCAGAAAGCAACCCACACAAATAACAATTGAAATTCCTAATTTATAGCCAGAGACCGAACAATGAAAATTACATCAAACAACAAAAAATTAATTGAAAATTAGTTGTTACCTTTGAATTAGATGGATGCAGTAGATTCACCCATACCCTAGCTCATATGTCCTTTATTCTCTCACTACTCCTCTACGTACTCTTTCCCCACCCCACCCCTTGCTTTTCCCATCTTTCTCTACAACCAACACCAGTGGACAACCCACCCTCTCTAGCCCCTACTCTCCAAATCTACCTTGTGTCACCCCCAACCCTTCCCATCAAGGCTCTTGCCCTTCATTGTAAAAACCCTAACCCAATGTCAACCTTCTGTTTGGCAACCATCGCACGATTTCCTCGAGGAGATCAAAACCACCTATCCCCCTCCTTACACTGAATTACAGAATGACATAAAAAAAACCCTAAAAGTGACTGTTGGATTTGGACTGAAGATGGCAAAATAGTCATTTGACTATTTCAGTAAAACCCAACCCAAAATGCGTGAGAACTGCAGGCTAGGCCCAAATGCAACAGCCCAACCCGACTGTTTTGGTTGAAGCTCGGCCCACTTACACACCCACAATGGCACAATTGTTATAATTTCAAAATCAAAGCCCATTTCCATAAGCAAGATGATTTGTTCAATTTCAATCTCAACTTTAGAATAGAGTAATGCCTACCAGCACACAATAAAATTTTAAATGAGATATGGAATTACATGAAAAAAGATATATATGCCTATGTACCAACACACCTCACCAATTTTTTTATTTATAACCACAAAAAGTGGTCCAGTTGAAATGCGTTAGATTTCCAAGTTAGGTATGCACCGTGGTCTTGGGTTCAAGGTGTCACAGCCGGTCCCGAGAAATAATTATCGTGGTTGTGAAAAGACAAATTTACCCTTGAGCGTCGGGTGTGTGATTGTATTTTGGGTTAAGAAATTGGGTCAATTAGTTTTATCCCTAACTAATTGGACCCAATTAGAGTTAAAAGATTAAAGAGTTTTGATTGGTGTACATTTTGGAACCACACACACACATCCATACCCTTTCTCTCTCTTCTCTCCCGTACTCTCTCTCGGACTCACTCTCTCTTCCCTCTCCTCCGTACGGACAACCTTGACCAAGCCAAATCTTCACAGATCGAGGAAGAAAATGGTACCATTGTGTTCGTGAGGACCATACGAGTTGAAAGGTACCCATTTCAGGTAAGAACTCGTTCGATATCACGTTGAAAATTCAAGCTCTGAGTTGAGCACTATTCATGAACTTTTGAATGGTTATGTTTTAGGACAATCCAAGCTCACAGCGAGCTCTAGGAGGTTCTCACGAAGCTCGAAGTGCTTCGTTGGCTCGGTTTTGACGTCGGGATCCCGAGGTTCGAAGGTGGCCGGTTTTGGTAGGATTCTCCCGACGAGTTTTCGAGGGATTTGAAGCTCCCAAGAGGTATAACCTTCTTCCTCTTGTGATTTATGACATTTTGGTGAAAATTTTATAAAAAATGGTGCAAAAATCGAGCGAGAAAGAGGCAGTTGCAGGTCTGCCCAGAATCCGGCGCCGGCGACGCTGTTCCGGCGTTTGGAGGTTGAAGGTGATGCGCGTGAGGGCGCGTGAAGCCGTGCCCTCCCCGGCGCGTGAGGGCGCGTGAGCCACAGAAAAATTATTCTAAAAATATCACGATGTTCGTGAGGTTGTGTAGGTCACGTTGGTATATTCAAATACCAAAATTGAGCAATGTATGAGAAGTTATTAGCTAATTTTGCCTATGTGCTTTAAAATAACGTTTTTATAGTTAATTCGCATATAGGTGAGACTTATCCCGAGGACGAACGTATCCACGGGCGACTCGGGGGCTACGACCTTCGACATACCAGTGAGTGAACTTTTGTTTTCAGTATATATTTATATACTTGATATATTTCCCAAAAATGCATTTTTAAGGTAAATATGCTTTGAAATAATATGTCAAATGCTTGTATATTCTGAATATGCATTTCATGGTTGCATATATATATATATATATGTGTGTGTGATGATGTGGAGGCACATGTAAGTTCAGGTAAGTTATGTTTGGTTATATGAATCATCGATGATGTGATATGTAACTGAATAATGTTGAACTCATAAAACTGCACCTAGGGTGATTGTGATTTAGCCAGAGATGTGAAGTACATGCCTGTTTATTTACGTCACCTCCCGCACTATATGCTCATATTGGATCCAACTTAAGTGCACAGTCTTGTCGTACATACCTTATTTATGGTTCCGACTCGTAGGTGACTAGCGATTTATCGCCCGACTATTATGAGAGAATAGAATTGAGCATAATTATATTACACCCAATTTTGTCGTACATACCCCTTTTTAGTGATTCCGATTTATGTGCAGTATATTGCCGTATAGGTCATTATAGTGACTCTGGCTAGATTGACTTTTGAGCTATGAATTCAGCCGTACAGACTACCATAGGGGTTCCGGCTAACATATCATATTTCTATGAAATCATTCTTACCTGGATTGTTTACTTTGTTATATTTTGGCATGGCATACATATGAATATGATTATGTGAAGCATGAATTGAATTGTTATGATTTCATATATATATATATATATATGTATGTGCTTATATCTTGATTCTGGGAAAATTATACATGCTTTACAGCGAGGGGTTAAATATGTTGATAAATGAAATGATTTTGTAAAACATTTGTTTTTACCCACGCACGTTTTCTGTTTTGCGCCCCTCCATGTTTTAAGTAAGCTTGCTGTTGGTGGCTTGAGGACGTCGACAGTTCTGACTTATCTAAATAATAGTCGGATATTCCTGGTACTGTATAACTAGTACTTGTCCTACTGGACTGCACCTAGACTTACTATGCTCTGACTAGGAGTATTTACGTTTGTAACTAACTCTTATCACTTTCTGTTTAGTAGTTCACTCTAGTAATTTGGTTTTTGACTATTCGTATATTTCTTTTCATTATCGCTTCCGCACTGTGCACATGACTACGTCACTCTCACGTAGGGATGGGCAAATACCTATTGGTTATGGGTAACCGCGGTTACCCGCCCATTTAAATTAAACGGTTACGGTTATGGGTAACCATTTAGATAAATAAACGGTTATGGGTATAATCATTTACCCGCGAAATTTAAATGGACGGTTATGAGTATTAACCGCGGTTATAAACGGGTAACTGTTTACCCATTTATTTTATATATGTAAAACTAACACAAACCATGTTCTCGATCCAATAATATTTAGCACCCAATAAATTAGCAAGGAATTCATCGGTCATTCTCTCAATAACACTGCTACAGGAATGATGATTCTCATCATCAAGGAATTCGTCAAATTAATTTAAATTCCTTGCGGGTAACCGTGAAATTGACAGAAATGTCTTCTAAACAATCTTTGTAACCCAATAATACTTAGCAAATATTATATTTATCTTCATTGGTAACAGTTAAAAATATCGTCCGTAAACTATTATTTCAATTATTGGAATGGTATAAGGACTTAAAAAATTAAAATACGAAAATGTATGATAAATGTACCTATAACGGTGTTTAATTGTCAAAAAAAAGAAAATTATGACAATTTTTTTTTTTAATTTTCAAGTTGTTAAAAAACATGTAGATTGGTGAAAAATGAGTAATGGTAAAAAAAAAGAAGAAGATAAACGGGTTAAAAATGGTAAATAGGTAAACGGGTATTAAACGGTTACGGTTTTATGGGTATGCGGTTATGGGTATGATTAACCGTTTATAAACGGTTATGAGTATGAGTATAACCGTTTAAGCAATTACCCGACGGGTAAACGGTTATACGGGTATGAACATAAACGGTTATGGATAAATAACCGCGGTTACCCGCCCGCCATAACCGTTGCCCATCCTTACTCGCATGTGATGGCCAGCATGCCTTGATCTTGGTCGGGATGTGTCACAAGGCACATAGCTGGCAAAAACACGATTGATTCTCTACTTGAGAGCTTTAGAAGGACGTGTGTCATTTGACTGAAACGAGAAGTAAAATGCATTCAGCCTTTCCAAGCCAGTCTTACCTTTCAACGTGCGGATACCTCATGTCTTGACAAGAAAAAACCAATTTTCTATTCATATGAATTATTTCTCTGTAATAAATCTCCTAGTTTTTAGGCAATTAATTAGTTAGGAGAATTTACTAAATTCAATATCATGTTTCTCAAAAAAAAAAAAAAAAAAAAAAAAAATCAATATCATATGTGTAAATTTGCACATACAAATGAGTTAATTAATTAAAAAAGCATTTTAATAAAAATAAATAAATGTTTAATCAATAAAAGTAGGCAACGAGGCATCGAAATTTAAAAGCCCCTTTTCCCATTATATCTTATATTTTACACAATTATTGGCCTAAATATTATAATTCTTTGTTTTCTTTCTAATTTTTGGGGTTTTGTCCTTTTAGGGAGATAGTTTTGCAATTGAGTCATCCCCAGACTATGACCGATTCACCACCATCGTCACCCCATCACCGCCGTCGCGAGTCTCAGACTCACTGACTCTCCTCCCTCTCGAACTCTATCTCCCAGACTGACTGACTGACTCTCCTCCCACTCGAATCTCGATAGCTGAGCTCCCTCCTTCAGCTCCTCTGAAGTCGACTCCGAGCACCACCATCAGCTCCTCTCAACTCCGACCACCACCTGACGGTCCATCTCGAAGCCAAAATCTTCAAACAAAAGGTATTCAATTACAGGGATTTAGGATAGAAGAATAAATTAGGGTTTTGTAGAGTTGGTGATTTTGGGGGTTCTTGATTTGCTGCTAGTGCTTTCCATCTGATTCAATTCAAGTTTGTCGATGTTGTTTTTTTTATTTTTTATTGTTTTTAATTTCACACACCCGTTGATTATGGGGAGGGAGTGACTGGGTGTGTGAAAATCAGAAAAAAAGGGGCCATGTCGGTGGAAATAGAGAAATGGAGGACTAATCCCACACGCGGGCACCCACCCACTATATAACACCAATACAAAAAATTTAAATTAAATAAATAATTCTTAAATTAGGCCGTTTAATATTATGAACTAATGATTAATTGAAATGTGTTAAATTCAATTCTTGTTAAAGATGAATTTGAATCCCATTATTGCTAATTTAATTTTAATGCCAAGTCTACCCTCTACCCTCTACCATCCCTCTGTTAGTAATATCGTTTAATATGTTTGTTTAAAAAAAAAAAATTAATCTTAAATCCGTGAATATTAAAATTAAAATATTTCACATTTTTTTATATATAATTCTCATCTAAATCTCGAAGCCCGCTCTCTCTCTCTCTCTACATTTTCTCGTTCCGCAGGGAAAGAAACGCGGAAACAACGACGAAGAAGACGACGACGACGATTTATGATTCAAAAGTCCCTCAAGTCTCACTGTCCATACAACTCATTTTCAGCATAATATACATATATATATATATATTATATAATTTCAGCACTAAAAAAATAAAGAAAATAAAAAAAATAAACGAGGTAAAAAAATAAAATTAAAATACCTCTTTGCTTTCTTTGCCTTTGACCGAATCGAGGATGGGGAATTTGCTTGGCTCATTCATTCAATTTCAGGTTCTCTCAAAATTCTTCTCGAATTTTCATTTTTTTTCGAAAATAAATATTGTTTTTATTTTTTCGATTTCGTGTTTATATATTTTGGGCATGCTGTGGTTTGCTTCTGTGATCTTTGATTTGAGCTAAAAGGCTCTCTGTTTTATGCTGTTTTGGTTTCTGGGTCGGCTCGTTTGCTGCAAAAGGAACGAGCTTTTTTGTGTTTGGTGGTTTCAGACAACTGGGTTTTTTGTTTTGGCCTAGTTGGTAGTCTGGACTCAATTGACTAAGCTCGGATCACAGTGAGTTGACTCAGATTGGAATCCTTTGTTGAGCTGAGTTGCTGCTTTTTCAGTGATGTATTGTTTGTCTGTGCTTTTTGGGAATTGGTTTAGTGATTGCATCCTCTGCATTGTTTCTGTGTGTATTGTGTTTGGCATCAGTGTTAGTACTAAAGTGTCCCTTGACTTGAATCATTGAAATTTGAATGATTTGTGTTGACCCCCTGATTTCATTTTTGCTTTATGTGGAAAGGAACATTTGAAAGAAGCTGTTTTGCCACAAAAAAAATGGAGGGAGTTTTTTTTCGGCAGAAGCCTTTATGATTGTAGAATTGTTGAAGTTAGTCTCAGATTTTAAGAAAATGAGCTGGAGTTTGACATGGGGTTTTTGAGGTTTTCCATATGATTGTAGTTTCTGAGTGGTGAATATTTGGCAGGTCTTGTACACTGACAGGATCTGTTTTGGCTGGTATTGAAGGCAGATGGCGGTTTTAAGTTTCTACAAACTTATATAAAATCTTGAAGCCTCAAGACTTGCTAGTGTGTGCTGTCAAATTCTGAGATTAGGATGGGTTGTGGGAGTTCCAACCTCTCCGCGTGTTGTTGGGGCCCAGAAGTTGACGGACCAGTTCTTGAGACCCAAAGTGTGGGTAAGCAAACTAATGAAGTGTAGCTATCATGTCTCATTTTTATTCTGTTTGGAACGATTGCAATATCACGGTTTGCTGTCCTTTTGTAGAAAATGAGGAGAGCAATGAACTTGATTTGCCTGCATTTCATGAATACACAATTGAGCAACTTAGGATGGCGACATCTGGATTCGCTGTGGAGAATATAGTTTCTGAACACGGGGAAAAGGCCCCAAATGTGGTTTACAAAGGGAAGCTTGAGGATCAAAGACGGATAGCTGTCAAAAGATTCAACAGATCAGCTTGGCCTGATACCCGACAATTTTTGGTAAGTATGTACTGGCTCCCAATCATTATGATGTCATTATATCTCTTTCCAAAAAGTTCTCTTGCTGATCAGCATTCAAAGATTTTGCCAGGTTCATGTCTTTGTTTTTTCTCCCTGTCAGTGCGTCACTCATAATTTATTTGCGTTACTCATAATGTATTAGAAAGGCTAGAGACGTTTTTGACCAATAGATGGGTTCTTGATTTTGCTGATTGCTAAGTAACTTCCTTCCATCCTTGTTACTATTTTAAACATTATGTAATATGAATTCCTCTTTCCTGTACCAAAATCTGTTAAACTAAATTGATCTTTTTCCTCGGAAAAGGAGTTTGTACTAACACACATGGGCAGTTCAACTTTTGGAGTGTGTTTTGAAATTGGATGCCTCACTGACTTTAAATGGTTTCGTGATGTATGAATCTCTTGACATGACTTGCACATCCAGCTTGATAGCACCAAAAGAATTAATCCCCAACATATTTTCATCATCATTGTCATCATTGTTTTTAATATTGTGGTAACTGCTATCATTTGCTTTGATGTTCCTATCATTGTTTTTAATATTGTGGTAACTGCTATCATTTGCTTTGATGTTTCTAAGATCATGATCTTGTTTCCGTTAATTATGATACACATGAAATTGAATGTTCACAACCCCCCTGTGGAAGAAGTCCTGAAAGAAAAATTGTTTCTTTCGGCTACACTTTTTCTCCCCTTTTGATCACATTGAGCTACACTAGTTTGAGTGGAAAATGACATTATATGTGGTCTGTTTTTAGCATATAATAATTGGCTAAACCAAGTAGTTGATTTCAAACATTTTATGCATGTCATATATCTTTTGAATATGTAAGAGATTTGTTTACCATCTTCACCTCTTCAGCAATGCTTGCGTTATGCAATGTCTACGTTTCTACATAGTCGTTAACGTAGTTCTTTTCTTCTCCTTGAGTTATGATTTTTTATTTCTTGCTCTAACCTGACCTTTACAATTTTAGGAAGAAGCAAGGGCTGTTGGGCAGCTCCGGAACACCCGATTGGCAAATTTACTTGGTTGTTGCTGTGAAAGTGACGAGAGACTACTTGTTGCTGAATATATGCCCAATGATACATTGGCAAAGCATTTATTCCATTGTAAGTTCATTAGATTCACTAATTTTTATATATAGTTTGTTCGTAATTTTAACGCCTTTAGTTTTTGTGTGAATTCATTTCCCTATATGCTCTGAGTTGAGACTGAAATACTTTAATTATGAGTCTGAAGGTTGAAGTTTCTCTATTGAGCAATTATTTCTCACCTTTATCTGATTATCTGACTGTTAAACAGTTTAACTGTTGTAATTGTATTTCTCAACTAGCCGGTTGAGGGTCTTTTTTTTTTTAAAAAAAACAATAATTATGAAAATCACTTGTAGGGTTTCAGGTGCTAAGTTTTTTTATTTTATTTTTAATGATTATAAATGTTGATAAGGTGCAATAGCTTCTTGGTTTGGCGGTTTCCTTTGGTTATATGATATATTATATTTTTTTCAATTTCTTAAAGCTTCATTTAATTTATTGTTTTAAATATCATTCCTGGCACGTTGGGATCAGGTGCAAAAATCACTCATCATCGTCAATTATGATAATATCTTTGTTTGGGCTTTTTTAGGGTTTCCATATCTGTTGAAGTATTTATGAATCTCTTTTACTTAATCATTGACATCTGTTATGTATTGATGCTCCTCTGTGTAGTTATGTTTCCTCCTTTTGTTTTAACTTTTGGTTCTCCAAAGAAAACAATATTTATTGCTTTTAATTTGTATTGATTCAGGGGAAACACAACCCATGAAGTGGGCAATGCGGTTAAGGGTGGCTTTATATCTTGCACAGGCCCTTGAATATTGTACCAGTAAAGGACGTGCCCTTTATCATGATTTAAATGCATATAGAATTGTCTTTGATGATGTGAGTATCTATCAATTCACCGTTATCTTCAAACTTAATGCAGTACTGTGTTTTTCATCTCTCTTGTATAGTGTGAGTCTGATATGAATTGCTCTTCCTAAATCTCAGGATTGTAACCCTAGACTTTCATGCTTTGGTCTGATGAAAAACAGTAGAGATGGAAAAAGCTACAGTACAAACCTGGCATTTACTCCTCCTGAGTATCTAAGGACAGGTATGCATCTTCAAGAAGTAAAATTCCTCAGCTTCCAGATGACCGTGCTGACATTCATTCATTAGTAACATCTTTGGCCTCTTGATTAGATGACATCATGACAGCCGAACCCTAGTTACCATCTGGACACTGATAATAAGATTTTAAATGTGATCATTGTGATGTTTGCTTGTTTTGACTTGTGATCTTATGTTTAATTCCATTCTCATATCCTTGTTCTCCTCATATGGTTACCTTATATTACGAATATTGATCACCTCCCTCATCTTTTTTGTAGGAAGAGTTACCGCAGAAAGTGTAATGTATAGCTTTGGCACCCTTTTGCTTGACCTTCTCAGTGGAAAACATATTCCTCCGAGCCATGTAAGTCTCTTTCGATGTGACCAATTAATGCACAACTTGTGTCCTCTAAGAGTAATATGGGAACTACTTGTGTGGTACTAGTACTTGTACCATACAGGAAGTTTTCATAGAAGTAACGATGATTATGGAAGCAGCAACTGCAGGTATACTAGTGACATTGCATAATCTTTCAACCTCAAAATTCGCGAGTAGATCATGGATGTTGTTTTCCATTATCTTTCTCATTAAACTCTTGTGAAGGTTGAGGGTTTCAGGGTTCCTCGCTCACTTAAAAAACATTTGACTCTAGCCATAGGAGTTCTTTTAGTGATTTATTGTTCTCAGTTGAGCTCAGTTGTCAATTCTACGTGATTGCATTTCTAATATTCGGTTGCACAATGTTCTAGGCACTCGACCTTATTCGTGACAGGAATCTTCAGATGCTAACAGATTCTTGTTTGGAAGGCCAATTCTCAAATGACGAGGGAACAGAATTAGTCCGTTTGGCTTCAAGATGTTTGCAATATGAACCGCGAGAGCGTCCTAATCCAAAGTCATTAGTTGCTGCCTTGGTTCCTCTTCAGAAGGACACAGAGGTTGGTGTTCCTTTGTTAATGACACTATTATTCTTATTGGTTGTTCTTTTCTTTCGAAGTGTTATCACAATCAAATTTTGTGATTTTGGTACTATTGATACCTCTTCTTGTCCGAGACTGTGGTACTCTTTACAACTTAAAACCAAAGAAAATACAGCCATATTTAATGAAGAAGTTCACATTTTTGTGCTTCAATTCTGAATAAGTCGTACCATTTGATCTTGGAGTTCTCCAGTAATAAACTTGAAGAATATTTTCATGTGGCCTATTGATCTATATTATTAAGGCAGAAGGTCTATACCTCATTCTAAAGTGGATGTTCAATTTTTACTCGTTATGGGCATCCTCAACAGCAAATCATGATTAATTAATATCTGTGCTTGTATTGAAACGGTGAATAGTCTTTTGCAATCTAGAGAAGCTTTAAGTACGTTGTTCTGCAGGTTCCTTCTCATGTATTGATGGGTATACCACATGGTGCAGCAGCTTTACCTAATCTATCACCATTTGGTGAAGCTTGTGTGAGGACGGATTTAACGGCCATACATGAGATCATAGAAAGTATTGGATACAAGGATGATGAAGGTGCAGCAACTGAGGTTCGTTTCTAATATATCATATTTAAGGAATGCCAAATTCTCTTGTTCTGTCATAATCCAGTAGCTTGTGTAGGACTTCTCTCATATGTCAATTATAATCATAGCAAGCATAATACTTGTGTAATTTGATCCTTCACTGGTACTTGTGCTCCGTAACATGAAGGTGCATGTCTACCCCAAAATCACATGAGGACTCACAGAGAGATCTACTTATGACTATAGTCTATACTTTGTCATAAATCATGATGGCATAGAATCAAGTCAATCCTTGTCATTTAAAAAAAAATATCGGTTGGAATGAACCAACGATCTATCTATTTAGCTTCTTTGCTTTGGTCATCGTATAACCATGTCCCTCTTTAGATGTTTGGTTTTTCACTTTCAGTATGCACATTTAGATAATGGCTCTGTGTATTTTTATTTTTGTTAATCTTCCTAACAAGATGATTGTTAAATGTGATATAACTCATACCCTCTCTGTCAATTGTCAACTATATACTTATAGATGCCACTCTTAGATTTTGTCATTCCCTGATATTTGTCCTGCAGCTGCACCCCGTACTCACATATGGTATCCTAATTATTGCTTTTTCTAGCTTTCAGCTTTCATTCCAGATGTGGACCAACCAGATGCAGGAGACATTGAACTCAAAGAAAAAGGGTGATGTTGCTTTCCGTCATAAAGATTTCAGAGCTGCAATTGAGTGCTACTCCCAGGTCAATTTAGTTTGCCGTCCTTTCAATTTTTTTACCTTTCTGAGTAGATAGATGTCCACCACATTTGGCAATCAATACTTGCATTACCATATAAAGTAACTTTAATGTATATGATAAAGCATATGCATTGGGCTGAAGTGAAGTATCACTTGTTGAAGGGGCTGGTCCAAGCGCTGCCCAAGCATATGCATTCTGGTAACCCGATCCAGAGTGAGCCTGCATAAGTATCTTTTTGTTTTGGGCTTAGTTTGGGCCAGCCTAAATGAGAAATGGGGTTTTCCAATCCTCACTTGGCAGCCTCAGACTTTCCATAAATTCATTCAGTAGCGACAGACTGATCCACCTTGACTGTTCTTCCTTTATAAGCACAGCCACTAAAACTATCAGATCTAGAATCTGTTGCCAGCAAACCAATCCCGACCACCTTCACCGCGTGTCAATTTCCAGATATACAAACCCTCTCAGTCATTATATCCAGCACAACCACAAAGCCCAAATACAGCCGCCAACAGTGTAAGCTCTGATATTTCTGAAAACTGAAGTTAATGGTGTCTAGGTGTAAGCTAGATAGTTTCTAATGTCCCGATGGTGGGATGGGGATTACTCTTCAGGAGAACTAATTCTAACAGTATGTTTGGAAAAGGAAAGAAATGAGAAGGGTGAAGGGGGGAGAAGGGAAGCTTGCTTGGTAGCGAGGAAAAGTGGAGCGGTAGGACATCTACCAGGCATACCATTTTTCAACATTCTAACTTTGGTTGGATCAAAGTATAGATTGAAATTAATTGCTTTCAGTTATATTTTAGGTTTACCCTTACCTAAAATCTGTTTTGGGAAGAAAAGAAGTTGAATGGTAACTAGATAAGAAGATTTTAATCTTTTCTTCACATCTACATGCAATACCACGAATACACGAGGGAACAGGGTACCCTCCTTTTCCCGTAAAAATATACTAAATAACACGAGGCGAAGACCCATTCCTTTCTATCTTCCTCGTTTTCCATCGTTCCTCTATGTCAAACATGTGTAATTGATTAAGAAGGATTCAGCAGAGGACTGTAAGACATTCCATTAGATAAACGAAAATAAATTGAGGCAATATTGTTTTAGAATTGTATGGTCTGTTATCACATTTTATTTGTGCACATTTTTTCTGGGTTTTTTCATGATTGATGTAGGGCATTGAGTTAGCCTTGACTAAAAGGGGGGCTAAAATCCTGCCAAGATTGGCCCTGCCAATTCAGTAAAAGCTTTGTCCTGGGCTAGCCTTTTCTGATGGACTGTACTACAACCTGAAATTAGTTCTTTTATATAAGTCGGTTTCAAATTGGTTTCATCTAGCTGACAGTTTGTTCGTTTAACTTGCAGTTTATTGATGTCGGAACCATGGTTTCCCCGACAGTTTTTGCACGCCGTAGCTTGTCATACCTCATGAATGATATGCCACAGGAAGCCTTGAATGATGCGGCACAAGCCCAAGTGATTTTCCCTGTTTGGCACATTGCCTTGTATTTGCAAGCTGCAGCACTTTTTGCACTTGGAAAGAATGACGAGGCACAGGTAGCCCTCAAAGAGGGTAGTGTACTTGAAAGTAAAAGGAATGCAAGTGCTTGACGGTTAGCTGCTAAAGGTCGAACATGAATCTCTTTCCTTTGTATTGAACCGCTCTTTTCCGGAAAGATGAGCACTGGACAGGGACTCTTAGTCAGGAGGTTAATCCGTCATCGAGTAGGCCGCAGAGACGGAACAGAAGCAAGTCATTAATCTTCTATTGCATGACTGGTTCGTGCGTTCTGGATGTTGAAGCATTCATTGGCAAAATTTACTGGACGGGTTGGTTTGGTCTCTTTTGTTTATGACGAATTTGCCCTTCATTGTTGTTCAAATGACCTGTTTCCAATACAAGAATGTTGGGGAAATAATCACATCATATGATGCATTTGAAACGTTATATATATTTTGTAAAGGATTTAATCTTCTGTTGTTTTGATCTTGCATTGAAAAAGGTGAAGAGAACTGCTGACAATGACATGCTTGTAATTTCTCTGCTTTTTTACTTTTTTTTTTTATATATTTTTTTTGAAATAAAATTTGTTGTTTATTGTGCGCAAATCTCTGCAATTACTTGTTCTGATTCTATATATTGATCATTTTGAACTAAAATCAAACTTTTGGGTGGAATAGTCACGTTACGTATAAGAGCTACCTTATTTTGCCAAATATAACTCTATCTTTGACCATCTACGCTTAAAATTGAATGTTTTGAAATATTTTCTATAATCACGCGAAGTATGTATAAACGTTGAAGAAACCCTAATCACTACTAATCTAGAAAAAAATCCGAACCGAAGACAGAAGGAACGAAGACGCTGGATGTTGACATTGCATTTCTGAACTGAAAAACCTCGCTGGATGATTGACCAGCAAAAGAAATGTCGATGAATGAACGAATGTAGGAAGAAACCAAAAAATAAAACAGAAAAACACAAAAGAAAGGGCCCAACCGGGTTCGAACCGGTGACCTCTTGATCTGCAGTGAAATGCTCTACCACTGAGCTATGGACCCAATTGTTGATGACAGTTCTTTTTGTTACTTATATACTGGATATTATTATTAGGTTTTGGCTTCTAAGAGCTTTGATAGATCAAATTGTTTTTCTTTAATTATGAATTACATCTATTCAATTTTATCAGTTATATTGCTGTAGACATGTAAATTTCGTTGCATACAAATGATGCATCACAAAGCTCCACGTGGCATATGACTCGTCACAAATGAACAAGTCCTCAATGACAAGCATTCCTAAAATACGGTAAATGGGAAGAATTCTCCTTAAAATCGGCAAGGGGCCCAAATTGCTCCAAAAACTGGAATGAAAGCTAAAGCATCTTCACAAAACAAGCAAGAATTGAAGATTGCTCACAAAATAGGCAAGAAAGCCCTAAAGCATCTTCAACAAGCACTTGTGCTGATTCCTTCAAGACTTTGTTGAAAGCTTAAAACTTGTAACGGCGTTCGATTCAAGATCAAGTCGCCAAGATCCTTGAATCAACAAAAATCCCACATCAACATCACCTTTGCTGCAAGTCATACACAAACCTAGAGGTGAAGACTATCCACGCATTGTTTCAAGCTCAAAACTTGAAGCAATTGTTCAATCGTTCGTCCGAGATCAAGTCATCGCGACCCTTGGATCAACAACTTACGCATCTACATCAAATTTGAAGACTGAATCAGAGGAAAATTGTAAATAGAGATTGTAACCCTACAAATTCATCAATACAAATCTACTTTGTACGTTCTCGTTTCATTCGTTACAAAATTTTTGTGTTTACAATTGCTCCTCTAAAAAAAACTTATATATGAGTTTAAAATTTCGATGCTATGAAGAGGGGAATGTATGTTTGAACACAAAATTAAATTTGAATCCAAATTTTTTTAATGCGTCGAAAGTGGTCTCAACATTATAAGTAACATCAATATTCACTCAATTTTTATGTGCCATGAAAAATATAATTTGTAATAACAAGACGCATAACTATTTATTTTCTCTCTTAAAAAAACATTACAGTAATCACATATTCACAACAGAACCCAAATCCCCAAGAATGGGAAGGCTTTACAATAAATAACCCCATTATTGATAATAAAAAAAAGAAAGATAAAAACCAAGCTAGAACAAGCACAAATTACTGACCCCAATACATAATTCAATTTAATTTCTTCAATCCCAAGCAACCTAAAATTGGAAAACCTCCAATCCTAGTTTTCCAGCTCTTCCTCATAATACTCTCCCTCATCCTGTGCCACAGCATCTTGGTACTGCTGATACTCAGAGACCAAGTCATTCATGTTGCTCTCAGCCTCAGTAAACTCCATCTCATCCATACCCTCGCCTGTGTACCAATGTAAGAAGGCCTTCCTCCTAAACATGACCGTGAACTGCTCCGAAACCCGCCTAAACATCTCTTGAATCGATGTCGAATTCCCCATGAATGTAGAGGACATGGCAAGCCCGGTTGGTGGAATGTCACAAACACTTGATTTCACATTGTTTGGAATCCACTCCACAAAGAATGAGGAGTTCTTGTTTTGTATGTTGATCATCTGCTCGTCCACTTCTTTTGTGCTCATTTTTCCGCGGAACACAGCCGATGCTGTCAGGTATCGGCCATGGCGTGGATCTGCGGCGCACATCATGTTCTTGGCGTCCCACATTTGTTGTGTGAGCTCAGGGATTGTGAGGGCTCTATATAGTTGGGAGCCGCGGGAGGTCAAGGGTGCGAAACCAACCATGAAGAAATGGAGGCGGGGGAAGGGGATGAGATTCACGGCTAGTTTTCGAAGATCGGAGTTGAGCTGTCCCGGGAAGCGGAGGCAACATGTGACTCCACTCATGGTTGTGGAAATCAAATGGTTCAAATCACCAACTGTAACAAGTAGAATGAAAATGTAGGATTTAGTATTTAAAACTTGTGCACAATAGCAAAATTATAATGTTTTTTCTTTCTTGGCTCACGTTATGGTATCAAAATTCTCAATTTGGATCTCCAATTTGGTAGAAATTCAGATTGACAATTTAACGACATAACATGTCATACTATCTGATAAGAGAATATGCATGTTAAGTTGTTGCACTCTTAATTCGGTTCAAATGTTTAAACAAATTCACGTAATCAATGATCCAAAATGACTATAGTCTAACAACATATCACATTAAATTGCAAAAAAACTTGCATTTATATGACTAAAAAGCTATTACCCAATACTTACAGCTTGGATTTGTGAGCTTGAGAGTTCTGAAACAAATATCATAGAGGGCTTCATTGTCAAGGACCATGACCTCATCAGCATTTTCAACCAATTGGTGAACAGAGAGGGTTGCATTGTAGGGTTCGACGACTGTGTCTGAGACTTTTGGTGAGGGGAAGACTGAGAAAGTCATCATCATTCTATCTGGGTACTCTTCCCTGATCTTTGAAATTAGTAGGGTCCCCATTCCTGACCCTGTCCCACCTCCTAGTGAATGACAAATCTGGAACCCTATAACAAATTTATACATTTAACCGATTAAATTGGTAAAAAGATGGACAAACCAGGTGATTTTTGCCTTGCTTAATTGTGTTTAGAGGGGTTAGATTCAATAAAATCAATTAAGACCAAACTCAAAAAATGAAAAAATAATCAAGAAAATCAAAATAGCCCAAATTAGCCAACCTTGTTGTCTTTAGCATTTTCCGGTGTTATCTGAGTGTTTTTTTTCGTAGGTAAAGCATACAAAAAGGTAAAAATTTATTGTCTAGTATTGTAACATGTTAACACGGTATAACTAGTTCACATATTATAATATGAGTTGAGATTCATATATTTTGAAGGGTGTATACCAATAGATATTCGTTTATATTGTAACACGTGAACTAATTATACCACGTGGCCGTATTGTAGTACTCAACAATAATTCTTCCAAACTAATTTTGATCCATGTTTAGAATCTAGGAAAATCACATTTTGTAGTAATTGTTTTCTATTGGACCCAACTTTTCTAGAAATATATGATCACATCAATTAGGACTCGGAAAAAAGAAGAGTTAGAAAGAAGAACAATCCCAAATTAAATACCTTGTAAACAATCACAATTCTCAGCCTCTTTTCTAACCACATCAAGAACAGCATCAATCAATTCAGCTCCTTCTGTGTAATGCCCTTTAGCCCAATTGTTTCCAGCTCCATTCTGGCCGAACACAAAGTTGTCCGGCCTGAAAATCTGCCCATAAGGACCAGTTCTTAAGCTGTCCATTGTCCCCGGCTCGAGGTCCATCAGCACTGCCCTAGGCACATATCTCCCTCCATTTGCTTCATTGTAGTAAACATTTACCCTCTCAAGCTGAAGGTGGGAGTTCCCGTTATATTTTCCGGTAGGATCGATCCCATGCTCGTCACACATCACCTCCCAAAACTTCCCTCCAATTTGGTTCCCACATTGTCCAGCTTGAATGTGCAAGATTTCTCTCATTTTCTAAACTGTACTACAAAAATAAATTAGGGTTTATGGGGAGAAAGAGAAAAGAAAGGTTGAGAGTGGAAGAGAAGAACAATGGAAAATTATAATTGGTGATGGCCTTTTTGTAGTTGCTCAAGTCTCTCTTGATTTTTTTTTCCTTCTTGTTGAATTAAATGAAAATATATAGCTAATAATAATATCATTCAATAATTTCATGTGGGTTTGTTCAGAGTGGCATGTCAAAACTCCAACAAGGAGTTGTGAGCTGGATAAGGGAAAGCGACAACAAGATTCATGCTTGCTCATTTCATTTCACTTCTGTCATTACTTGGGATATTCCTAAAATGCCCATTTCTTAATCTGGGGGTTTTGATCCTTTCTCTCACCTAATTTGAGTTAATTATTTAACACATTATGAGGATTATTGTCATTAACATGCTATACTTATCCTCTGTTTTAGTATAATCAAGGATATGTTATCCCAACGAGAAATGCTATATTAATTCAAAGGTGAAGTATATGAAAGTATTATATGTTATGACAAGAACAACACATACATCATACGTGCACATGTACGTAAAGGTTATATATACTTGATTATGCGGTTGTTACATATTTTTGACAAATGAGTTGAGGACAGTTGTTTATGTGCATGTGAATAATTTCTTGAAGAATGTAATTTTACATTGGAAAAATGACAAATGAATGATTTCACTACTAAAAACATTGAGGCTTTTTTGATAAAGCCCAACACATGTCGTGTGTGTAGGCGGTTAAGTTGAGACAATATTAGTGTGATTAGTAGTGGATCAGTAGCCTAACTCTAAAATCTTGACATGGTATCAGAGTAGGTTTTCCCGACTCGACTAGACCTGAACGTTCAATTGTGAACAAGACCCAACCCGGGCATTCCAATTGTGAACAAGACCTTGACTTGGATTGACCTGACGATGAATCTTGGTTGAACTTGTGGCCCACAAAAAATGGTCCCACGTGAGGAGGAGTGTTGAAAAATGCCATCTCGCATCAGAAACATGGCATAAAGACATCACTACTTATCAATGAATGGTTTCACTACTGATGATGCATGTCAAGCTGTGCTTGTGGTTATATTGATACAATATCGGTGTTATTAGTAGAGGGCCATTGACCCGACTCTAAGATCTTGACATAATTGTAAGTCATTGATGAATACATGGTTATCAACAGTTGACATTCAGAAGCTTGTTGATGCCTAAAATTAGCAATAGCATCAGTAAAAATTGGTCTCTCTAAAAATATGATGAAAGAAAATAGAAGAGAAATCACTTGCTAAGTTTAAAATGTCCATGCAGACTACTAATTCGCCAATGCATCAAACATTGATAAAGAAGACAATAAACAAGAATTTGGAAATCACCTCCACACATTTTGAGCATGTATGTTGAAATCAAAGCTCCTTGTGAACATGAAATTTTCCTGAAACAAACGAGACAAGAACACGTGTACAAAATAATATTTGTATTTGATGATTTTGGGTTATAATCTTTCTCAAATTTGATCCTCTGATTCGATCTCCGTAAGGTGTTGATTTGTGGATGTGCGATTGATCCAAAGGGCCGTTGGGCTTGATCTAAGGATGAACGTTCTTCAAGGGCCGTGGGCTTGATCTTTGAAGGTGGATTTGAGCGGATCTTCAAGGAGCCGTTGAGGCTTGATCTTGACGATGAATGTTTCTTCAAGGGCCGTTGAGGCTTGATCTTGAATAACGGTGATGAACGGATCTTCAAGGGCTTTTGGGCTTGATCTTAAAGAACGGTTGGATGTATGGATTTGTCGACGTTGGGCTTGAACACTTTTTTTATGTAAATACGTAAAACATATGTATTTTTTTTCTTCTTTTCTAATAAAACATTATCATATATATATATATATATATATTTTTTTTTATGTGATGCTAGGAATCTTTAATTTTGGAGAAGGCAAAGCATGATGCTAGAACCCTCTCGAAGCTTTTAGAGACGTGGTATTTGAAGTGAGCAGGACGTGGGCATATCTGTGTTTTCTGCTGCCTAGGGTTTGTGCAAGAGACTGCAACGGGGTTTTGCTGTGTAGTGCCTTTTGGTCACAGTTTTCCCTCGGTGGTGCGCTGCCGTATGGTGCTGTGCAAGAGACTGCAGCGGGGCTTCGCTGTGTAATGCCTTTTGGTCACAGTTTTCCCTTGGTGGTGACGTCGCCATGCGGTGTAAGAAACTGCTTGCATAATCACTGCGGGGTTGCGTAGTGCGATTGCGTGGCATTTTGGTTTCTTTGCTATTGTAGCACGCTTGAGGCAGAATGTAAGGTGGCAAGCTTCATGACCGGCTAGTCGTTTGACGGCGGTCTTTGAAGTTTCTTCATCGATTGGAGCATGGTGGCCAGAGTGACGAAGCTGGTGCTGACAGCCTTGCTGCTTAGAGCTTAAGGTAGAATGTAAAGCGTCGAGTTGCATGACCGGCTAGTCGTTTGACGGCGGTCATTGAAGTTTCTTCATCGTGCAGGAAAATAGCATTTGGTGCCGTTTGCAGTTTTGACTCGTGCAGGCAATGAGCGTTTGGTGCCGTTTGCAGTTTCAACTTGTGGCAAGGAGAGTTTGGTGCCGTTTGCAGCTTCAGCTCGTGCGGATCAAGAGCGTTGTGCCGTATTGCAGTTTCAGCTCGTGCAGGCAATGAGCGTTTGTTATGTCGCTTTTTATGCTCGTGCGGACCAGGAGCCTTGGTGTTGCCTTTTATGCTCGTGCAGACCAGGAGCGTTGGTGTCGTTTGCAGTTTCAACTCGTGCAGACAATGAGCATTTGGTGTTGCATTTTATGCTCGTGCAGACCATGAGTGTTGATGTTGCCTTTTATGCTCGTGTAAACCAGGAGCTTTGTGCCATGCAGTTTAGACTCGTGCTGGCGAGGAGAATTGGTGTTGCCTTTTATGCTCATGCAGACCAAGAGCTTTGTGCCATGCTGGTTAGACTCATGCGGGCGAGGAGAATTGGTGTTGCCTTTTATGCTCGTGCAGACCAGGAGCTTAGTGCCATGCATTTTAGGCTCGTGCAGGCGATGGGCCTTGTTGCCGTGTGCAGTTTAGGCTCGTGCAAGCGAGGAGCTTTGTGTTCTGCAGTTTAGGCTCGTGCGGACAAGGAGCATTGTTGGTTCGTCAAGCGATCCTGGAGAGGCATTCCTTGCAATTTTCATAGAAAGGAGTTTTGACCGAGTGATTGAAGAAGTCTTCAGGAAAGAAATCGCGCATCGTTATGGGGATGGACGATCTATGTGTCGAAATTTCATCATCTTCAACACGTTCACATTGCTTTGTAGGTTGACAAGAGCTGCTTTGCCCCATTTCCGATTGGCGGACTTGTGGAGGAGACGTATGCTTCTTGTGCAATTTCTTAGGAGTGACTTGAGTCCATCCTTCAACTTTGCTTGTCTTGGAGGATGCCCCCGACGGTTGAGGTAAAAACTTTGAGTCGGAAGAGCCAGAAGTGATGGTGGTATAGTTTGACTTCACCACATCGTCAAGATCTAGCTCGATGATTCCTTTCTGAGCCAGCTTCATGATGAGATCTTTCAGCACAAAGCACTTTTCTGTCGGATGACTGATGACGCGGTGGAATTTACAGTATCTTAGACTGTCGGTACGATTCATCTATTCCGGCCGTCTGCACTCAGGCAAACCGATCACCTTCTTGTCCAACAGGTCATCCAGCATGGCAACCACATCAGAGTCGGGGAATGGATAAGTCTTCTTCTCAAGATCCTTCAAAGTGCGTCTACGCATCTCTTGATCACGAAAAGCTTCGGTTTGAATCGCCTTGCCTCGTGTGGAGATTTTGACGGGAGCTGTGTTGACCGTCATTGTCTCATTGGTGGGTTTCCACGCAGTCTTCTCCTCCTTTGGCCCAACAACTTTATCATTCTTGTAGTCGACGATTGGTTCTTTATTCCCATGATGGGTGATGCTTAACTCCATGTCATGGGCGCGAGTGGCCAATTCCTCGAAGGTCCATGGTTTAATGCCTTGAAGGATGTATTGCAAACCCCATTGCATGCCTTGGATGCACATCTAAATTGAAGAGGTTTCCGATAGCCTGTCTTTATAGTCGAGGCTTTGAGTGCGCCGTCTGTTGATGTAGTCAATGACTGGCTCGTCCTTCTACTGCTTTGTGCTCGTTAGCTCTAGCATGCTCACAGTGCGGCATGTGCTGTAGAAGCGGTTGAGGAATTCCCGCTTTAATTGCTCCCAGCTGTTGATGGACTCAGGCTCTAGGTCCGTGTACCACTCAAAGGCGTTTCCTTTCAGTGAGCGTACAAACTGCTTGGCAAGGTAGTCCCCTTCGGTCATTGCGTTGTTGCAAGTTTCAACAAAGTGGGCAACGTGCTGTTTCGGGTTTCCATTTCCATCAAACTGCATGAACTTTGGCGGTTGATAACCCCTTGGCATCCTTAAGGCGTCAATCTTCTTTGAATACGGCTTCGAGTACAACCCGGAGGTATTTGAGCTCCCTTCGTACTGTGCCTTGATGGTGTTGGTGATCATCTCCTGCAACTGCTGGATAGAAAGAGATCCCATGAGTGCCGCTGCTTGGTCTGGCTCCGGCTTCACATCGATTCTCTCCACCGGAGGCTCATCTTCTTCGCCAGCTCCTCTTTTTAGTGGATCATCTTTTGGGTTGGGGTTCTCGCCGTCCTGTGGCTCCAGTCGGCTGACGAGTGCAGCGATTTGCAAGTCTTTTTCTTCCACAATCTGTGTTAGCCTTGCAATCGCTTCATTCATTTGAGCCAGTTGTTCTTCGATGGAGGTAACGCCGATGGTCATGACTTGTGCAACCAATAGACATGACTTTCCTTTAGACATCCAGGATGCTGACGAATGACCCCATTGGCCGCTTTGGGATGTCATCTGATGTGCCTCAACGACATGCTTCGATGCCCTCAGCGAGGTTAGGTTGATGACGGGCTTGCGTTTTTGATGCTCCACTTGCTCCCTCAGCGGCACCGACTTTGAAGCGGTTTGTTGAAGAGTAGTTGTGGCGCCAATGGATGCTCCGTTCATGGCGGAAGTGCTCAGGCTTCTTCCATTTGTGAGAACGGCTTGTCCTTTGCTTGATGCCATTGATTTGGGAAGTGTGCTTGAACTTCTTGAACGGAGAAAGAGATGAGAGGTAGAGATTGTCCCACTAGGCGTGCCAAATTTGTGAACACGAAATTTTCCTAAAACAAACGAGACAAGAACACGTGTACAAAATAATATTTGTATTTGATGATTTTGGGTTACAATCTTTCTCAAATTTAATCCTCTGATTCGATCTCCGTAAGGTGTTGATTTGTGGATGTGCGATTGATCCAAAGGGCCGTTGGGCTTGATCTAAGGATGAACGTTCTTCAAGGGCCGTAGGCTTGATCTTTAAAGGTGGATTTGAGCGGATCTTCAAGGAGCCGTTGGGGCTTGATCTTGAGGATGAGCGTTTCTTCAAGGGCCGTTGAGGCTTGATCTTGAATAACGGTGATGAACGGATCTTCAAGGGCTTTTGGGCTTGATCTTGAAGAATAGTGATGAACGGATCTTCAAGGGCTTTTGGGCTTGATCTTAAAGAACGGTTGGATGTATGGATTTGTCGACGTTGTTGATCCAAAGGGCCGTTGGGGCTTGATCTTAGGATGAACGGATGATGAACGATGAACACTTTCTTCAAGGGCCGTCAGGGCTTGATCTTGAATTGGTGGAAGTTATTCAAAGGGCCGTCGGGGCTTGATCTTGAAGGTGGATGATTGTTGATCCAAGGGCCGTCGGGGCTTGATCTTGGAAGAACGATGAACGAAGAACGAAGAGGGCTTTCTTGATTCTTCGGGAACCTGGATGCTTGAGAGCTTCGGAGTTTCAGAGTTTCAGAGCTTCAAGGTTTTGGTGTAATATGAATTGGTGAAATGAAATGAATGAAATTGGCTTCTATTTATAGAATTTTCGAAGGCCTAATTTTGAATATAATATTCCAGATGAAATAAGTCGTTTCTGCCAGGTGTTGACACGTGTCTTGTTTGATGACTTTTCCGACTCATTTCAATTTTTCGTCGAGTCACACGCTACGTGTAAAATTTATGTAATACATGAGCGTTGAAACTTTGATTTATCGGTCAACATTTATTTACCAAAATTTTGATGTCTACACTCCTATTTATTTATTTTAAAATAATGCGTACTATATTCGAAATTTTTTTTTTGTACATGCCATGCATATTATTGGCAAAGTATTCATAAACAGATTTCTACCAAGAAATTATTTTCATAATTAAACAGATATTCCATTCAATTTTTTTTTTCTCAAACGAAAGATTTGTTAGATTAGATGTTAGATTAGGGAGTCAACAGGGTTCGAACCCAACCTTGGTGCAAAGGCAACACTCATCTCCACCACTGTGGTAGAGGGTCACTTGCACAAGTCGACGGGGTTCCATCTAAATTTATTAAATTTTTTTTATAGATGTTGTGTTATGGCTGATTTGATCTGCTACCACCAGAGATTGAAAACATGTCCTAAAAACAAAGTAACTTAGATTTACGTTACTTTGATCCTATACCAATTAGAACAAGACATATTATCTTTCATAATACTGTCTAATTATGAACAGTAACAATACAACTTTCGCAATAATCGACCTTTTCTTAGTCAATGATCTATTAAGTTATGACTTTCACCAGAAGAACGTGATTTCCAGATAAGTTGAGGTGCCTTGTGGCAATGTATACGTATACTATAATGTGTATATTTATGTACGAGAGAGAGAGAGAGAGAGAGGCAATTATTGGATGCAATCCCATGCATCTGTTTCCAATTCCAACCCCACTAGGACTAGTTGCCTTGGCTGCTTGGAATCCAATGTTGACTGTTGAGCTTACTCTAATTAAACAAAATATAATTCTTAATTAGGTTAGTGTTGATTTTTCCCACTAATAATCTTCGCATCATTGCGATTTGTTTTCTTAAGGGGAAAATAAAAGCATCTTATCAGCTTAAAAATTTGGGAACTAGTGGGTTGTAAAATATGATATCAAAATTTTGGTTGTTGGAGGTCTTGAATTTAAAATTCCCATTTCTCAATTTTTTTTTTGTCAATCTGTAAGGTGCAGTAATTCTGTAATTGTCATGATTTTGATATGTAAGGGTGCTGATTTTTTATTTTTTTTTTCCAAAATTGGAACCACATATATATAAACATGCAATTTGTGGGAAACTTCATGGTCTAATCAATTGTTTGATAACCATTTTATTTTGTCGTAATATAAACAAAGGTATTGAGAATGTGGGAGGGAGAAAAGGAAATAATAAAAATAAGTGAAGAAAAATTCGAAATTGAAAACAACATCAAAATAGTTTTTAGTTTTTATTATGTACTTTTTCATCTCTTCTATCATCTTTCATCCGCTCTTTTACATCTCTCGAATTCCTTATATTTTCCTCTATTATTAACACAAAAATAAAAATAAAAAACCTAAAATAAAAGTAATCCAATAACATACTAACTCAATTGTACTAAAACTTCAAAATGAAAAGGTAGAATAAGAGGGGGGGAGAAGATATCATGGGCTGTTGGAGCATCTTATATGCATGCATAAGTTTGGTGAACCATCCACATCTTAAGCTATCACAAAATTATGCTGGGATGTTCCCTCGACAGCAACCACACACCCATCATTCCAGGTGGACAGATGCATTTGGCATATCTCACACACCCCTCCCATCTATTCTTCTCTTCTTGTATATATCCATTTCAACCCCAACACTTGCTAATTACCTATATATCCAAATTAATTAACAGATTACAATTAAGCTCTTAGATTTACAAATACGCTCAAGACTACATGTTTACTTACTTTGAATGAGATGGATTATGAAAGTAAAAATTAGGGAAGAGAAGGAATAAGGATCATCAGATCAATTATCCTACCATAATCAATCTAGTTTCTTACTTTTTAGGTGTTGATTACGGAGTGTAATGTGGAACTCACATACTTTTTGATTTCATATATGATAATTATTGTATGATTGTCATGAATCAAAATAATTTTAATACACATGCGAACATAAACACAAGAAAAATCAATAGACTAGAGTATAAAGACATTGATAAATCGGTAGAAGCACAAGAAAAAAAAACATGATGGTAATATGTAAGTACTTGGACAGGAAACAGAAGCACATGGCACATATAGGTAGCCACATGACCTGGGCTTGGATTGCCACAACAAACCATTAGCTAGGTAGGACAAACAAATGAATTCATATCAAGAAAATTTTCTTTTTTTTTGGACGAATTATTTCATAAAGTTGAAGTTTCATCATAAACTTAATTGACAATATAGAAAGTGCAGTCCAATTACTTATAAGTACATGTAAGTCCCTTATAAGTACATAGATCAATCTAACTCAAACTTCCCTTCCATATTGCAATCAGAGAAGATAATAAGATTTGTGTCCCCTTCATAAAAGCTAATATTGAATTTTTTTAATTTAATGAAGGGATGATAATAGTTTAGGCGAGTGAACTGCACATAATGTTTGGTTGTCGGACCACAAAAATAACATTACTCTTTAAATATGCATAAGACAGAAAGAACCAAGACTCTGGAATTGATTTAGAACGATTAAAAACGGTTAAACACCCCAACAGATGAATTCAACTCAAGAAGTGTTCGTATTATTTATTTTTAATCTTCCATTTTACATAACCTGAAACCATGATCTGATTACATTCATTGAAATTAGATGAAAAGCCTCATGCCTAAACTATATTACACACCAGGAAATTTGCAAAGGCTCCAATGCTGCAGTGCCTTTCACCTGATCAGCTTAGTAGCTCCTCAAAGATAGGGTCTATATTTTGTCCCCATTTCTTGTAATACAACTGCAACAGCTTCTCTGCTGGTGTTACACCTGCAATATACAATTAATGTTCTTTATAAATATCGATTTATCTGGTGATTTAAAACGAAAAAACTATTAAAAATGTATCTAAACTCCTAATTACAAACCAGTTCTAGCCACCTCCACCACGTCATTCAAAAACCCTGATTCATTAAAGCCTCTTCTTTCCAGGCCAGCCTGCAGAAGAATGAATAACTCTATGACTCAGTCGCACAAAGCACCACAAGAGCAGCAACAAGCTAGTAAAGAACGACTTACCTTTGCGAATTGTACCACATCTTCAGCAACATGCTTTAGCAATCGGCCACGAAATGGTGTCATTAGACCAGTTTTAGGGACCTACTAATTAAATGCCATTATACAATAAGATTTGGAAATTTAATCATTGTAGTAGAATGTAGGAGGCCTGTAGAAGAATAGGCTTTTGTTCTTGTAGTATTTCACTACTTCACCTGATTTCTCAGCATCTGTCTTTCTTCAGCTGTCCAGTCGGCTATCTGGTCTAGTACATTATGTAAGGAAACCTCATCATACAACAAACCAACCTGACATTCGAAAAAAAAAACAATCAGCTGGCATTCAGATATGTAAATTAATGCTAGTAGATACAAAATGATAAATATTTGCACCATCTCTTTGTGAGAAGATAATGTTGAAAAGTGACCAAATGATGACAAGTTATGTGTAAGGTACCAAATGCCGCTTACCCAAAAGGCAGGCAAAGCTCGTAATCTACTCCACGGTCCTCCATCAGCACCCCTCATCTCCAAGTATCTCTTCAGCCTAACCTGAATGGAAAGAGCAACATGGCATGATTAGGCAATAACATCACAAAAACAAAAGCTATCTCATTATTGACATTATTGTGAACCTCGGGATATATAGTTCCCAAATGCATCTCCCAATCATTGAGGTTCGGCAATGCACCGGGAATGCAACAAAGCTTTCCTGCCATGAAATCCTGCACGAATACAACCACACTATATTTTTAACCACTCAGTAGCTTGAGACAAACAAAGACTGCAGTCTGCAGCTACAGAAGAAATTAAGCCTCAAATTACAAGACTATAAAAAGGATAGATGGAAACCCGGAAGGTCATCCCGGTACAGTCAAAATGCCTCTTGTTCCGATAAACAAAGTACATGGGAATATCGAGAGCATATTCAACGTACTGTTCGAACCTGCATACAAAAAAATACAATTTAAGAAAAGAAAAGAAAGATAACACCTGCAAAATGCATTTAAAGGCTTGTACACCTATGAAAAACAAAAAATATCTTACCCAAAGGAGTCCTCAAAAACAAAAGGAATCATGCCAGTGCGATCGTTGTCAGTATCGGTCCACATTTGACTGTTAGAAAGAGTTAAAGATTCAATATAGATCCGTGTACCAACCAATAAACATAGAGATGCCATGAAGAAGAGAAAATTGTGCAGAAATGACATCTCCAATTTCATAAGACCAGAAAATTCAGAATCAAAGAAACCTTCTCATGCTAAGAAAACCATTTGGCTTTCCTTCAGTGAAAGGTGAATTTGCAAATAGAGCTGTTGCAATCTGTTCCATTTGTTGAAAAGTTAGATACCATATAAGCAGAAAAATGTACACCGAAAACAAGTTCAGTGTTCTCACAGGCTGCAAAGCAAGACTAGCGCGAAGTTTCTTTATCATGTCCGCTTCAGAACTAAAGTCCAGATTAACCTAAAAAAATGAACAAAGAAGTAGTTCTTAGTTTAAAAGATACTGCCTCCTGATCAGCTTAGCTTGTAAAAATCATCTAACCTGTGCAGTGCAAGTCCTGAACATCAAATCAAGTCCAAGAGAGCCAACTTTGGGCATGTAATTCCTAATGATCTCATATCTTTCCTGAGCCAAATTATACTCGATCAGTATGTAACTAATTAAAATACAAAATGGCAGCATGAATTTGAAAAGGAGTCTTTGATAGGTAACCAAAGTTCAACAATACCTTAGGCATCATAGGTATGTCTTTAACTTCCCACTTCGGCTGACAACCAATATCCATCAATCCGATTCCCATTTCGTTTAGAACTTCTTTAACCTAGTAAAAAGGAAAATATGGAGAAGTTAACTCCAAAAACAACAAATCAGAAACTCCATTTGTGAACTAAACTTTGTCTGAAAGAACATTATGCTTACAGTGTGAATCTGCTTGCATAGTTGCATGTGAATGCTAAAGCAAAAACTATATTTTCGCTGACCTGATAAAGATGTGAATTGACTTCAGCACAAATTTGATGCAGAGTTTCAAGAGGTGCACCACTATGCTCGAATTGACCTCCTGGCTCCAGCGTTATGCTTTGCTTACCCTGGCCAACAATGTCATGCATTGTCTTTAAAAATCACACAAATATGGAAAGGGTTTCTTGATAGGCAAGAAAAAGAAACAAAAAATTATAGCAATTTTACCTGTTTAAGTGCAATAATGTTGTCCCCTTCCATAATTTTTTCCCAATCAAACCTCTCAGCAATCCCATTAAGTAACTTAGCAATGTGTTCGTATGTCATAGGACTTAAAGTTTTCAGATCAAAGCCAAACCTCTCCTGTTCAGTGCCAATTCTGAGGATGGAGCATGATTAAATATAAGAATTAGGGCAATATATCCAAAAGACAAAGCGTAGCTAGAGAGAAAGCTAGGATACAAAGCATAACGAGCGGAATTATCTTGAATCTCAAGCCACATGGAAATAATTTTGATCAACATAAACACATAATGCAATATAGTTATTGTTAGAGTATTTGAAATTGTAATGTGTTGATGCAGAAGCTTAGATTCACAAGGATCAAATACGAAACACGTAATGCAATATAATTTCGTTAGATACTGTTTGTATTTAATTTTAAATAAAAATATTGATAATAATTGATGACCGTATGATGTACAATGAACGGATAGGATGTGAGAGAGTCTCTCACTCACAACTTGTAATCCTAGCCATCCATCTAATCTAGCCTATGAGCTTTAGACAAGTGGCAATTCCTTATAACAAACTGAAAAATAACTACTCTTTTCTATTACCTTGCATATAAGCTAAAGTAAATTTATATATAAATCAAATCAACCATTTAATTACCTCCATTTTTCCTTAGGCTTACATCCAGAGGCAAGATGCCCTATAAGATCCTCTTTTGTCAGTGGCTCGGTAGCTATTACAGCAGCTTCTGTGGGAGGACTTGCAGCAACTATCACACTGGGTCGCGGTTTCATCTTCCCCACTCCTGCATTGTATGCATATGAAATCTTCGTCTTCCTAGCAGTATAGGGCGGTACGGAAGAGAAGTGAATGCAGGATGATGAACCGGTCTGTGAAACGAGTGCCATGCGTGACAAATGATTGTAACGATCTTTGATCTTTCTTGACAAGAATACGGTGACCCTTGAGGAATGAATATATATATATATGTATGCGCGAGCGCGTCGTGATAATGTACACTATTTCACCATCTTCTCGTAATAATGTAGACTATTCACCAACTTGTCATAAATTTAACAACTCCTGCATTTCTTTATAGCCATTGCCACTCTTCTGCAGATTAAAAATGTGGAATGAATGAATAAAGTAGAGTTACATTATGCCCTTGCATGATTAGCACGTGAGGATTAATATAATGCAATCTTTATCTTACTTTTCACAACGAGTTTCTCGCTCTCTATAGAGTTTATAAAGATATCTTAAAGTATCAGCAATAGTTAAGCATAAACAAAAAGCTACTATAGTCCCGGCCCGAGCAATAGAACATCGTTCGGCTCTTTACATATTAGGAACTGTTAGTGACACAGTACCAAAATATCTTATTCAAGCTACAAAATGAAATTTTTTATGTCCATGTCATAAACTAATTGGTCTATAATTCTAAAAAAACTGCCTCTTTATATGTGAGGAGCCAAATATTTTCAACGTCGATCACTTGGCTGCAAAAAGTGTATGGCTTCTTGCATCTGTCTTTCTTTTCTCGTGATGTCAAAAGAGAATTTGATAAAAAAACTCCATAATGAACTCTACTAGAAAAATCAACTGTTCCCTTCTTAACAGATACACACACATAAACTAATCCTAGCTAGGGATCCAATAATTGCAGCTGCAGCTCCTACATTTCACCTACAATTAATAATGGGGATCAATTTGTAATTCAACCTTGGAAAATGCCCACGTTAAACATGCTGGGGATGACACCCGAATATGCCAAATAAAATTTTCAGAAATGCGTTTCTGATTCTAAAAGCTTGTATAAAATCCAACAGGATCCTCTCCAGATCCTTTTGGTGAGGATTTTGAGGATCAGTAAATCATATCTGTTCATCGTACATTGTGCGGTTAGTTTTTATGAGGTACTGTTGTTTAATTTAAAATAAAAATATTTAAAATGATTTCTGACCGCACGATGTACGATGAACGGACACGATTCACGGATCCCCAAGATCCTCACAAAGAGGATCCGGCAAGGATCCGCATTCGTATAAAATATTGAAGAAATTTAAGTCGATTGTTGAGAACACAATAGTAATATGATCATTGAGAGAAGACTATTTTTTGCAATGCTCTTATAACTCGAATTTAATCTTACTTTTTTTAAAAACTAAATATCACTACTTTGCACCTTGGAATTCAATATTCGCTTCACTTTAGTAAGATTCCGTCAATTTTGTCATAAGGCTGTCAAACGTGTTGATGTGAAAGGGTAATTTAATCATTTCATCTTACGTGACATTTAAAAAACCATTTTTGTACCGACGTGGCACTACGAGAAAAAAAAAGAAAAAAAGAGAAGAGAAAGAACTCCACCCCAAATCTACCTCACTGCTGATACGTACTGTCTACTGTGATACCCTCTCTCATCACTGGAGTGATTCCAATGGTTTTTTTTATCCCATATTCTTTCTTTCATTCTCTCCTCCTCCTCATCCTCCACCTCCTCCACCTCCACTTTTTTTCTTTCTCTTTCTCTTAGTCTTGACCTCACTTAATGTGACCCTCCTCAAACTCTAAGGGCGTGTTTGTTTGGGCTCGTTAATTTATGTTTCACTGCACTAGACCGACTTACTAGTCCGCGACTAAAGGCTTCACTACATCGTCTTAGCGAGACCCTCGAAAAGGATGGAATTGCTAATCCCGGCTCTCTAATACCTGCATTGTTTGCGATCTGCAAGCATGCGTCGCCAAATCCAGTCACCAAATCATGTCGTCTCGCCAATCTCCTTCATCCCGCAAACCCGTCACCAAATCTTGTCGTCTCGCCGATGTCCTTTGTCCCATGAACCCAACCTCCTCTTTGCTTCAAATTGATTTCGCTCCCTCCTATGAAACCCAACGAACCCATAACCCAGATTTCCTCTTCTTTGCTTCATAGAGGAATACATGGGTGGATCCGCCTTGGATTTGATCTAACGCCAAGAACTGAAATAGTAATCTCAAAGAACTGAAATTTAAATATCAAAACAAATTCAAAGTTTCATACTTTGAAGAAGAGGGAGTGGGGAGTGTGACAGTGGGACGAAGAAAAAAGGGAGCAAAAGAGGGATAGGGAGGAAGACGATGGGCGGAAAAAATGAGAGGTTAAGAGAAAAGAAGAAGATTATAGAAAAAAAATCAATAAATATATTAAGATTAAAATATTAATAGATGATTAAATAATATAATATTATAGTTTATTGATTATCCTGTTTTTTAGTCCGACATTGCACCAAACGCTTCACTAAGTTAATCCAGCTTAGTCTAGTCTAAGCCAGTCCAGCTTAGTCCTTAGTCCGGTGCGCGAAAAAGAAAACCTTCCATAACCAAATTCTTGGCGGAGTTAGCCGAGTTGAAAGATCTAACACTTTTCAATTGATCCTGTTTCCTTAAAATTATTGACACTTTCTTCATATAAAATAGAAACATAAACAATAACAAATTAGTTTGGTATAACATTTAACCCCAAGACTGAGTAGTTTAGATTAAAAAGCACAATTATCGAAGCAAAATGTTACCATAGAGCATAAACAAAACAAAGGATTGCACCAAGTAAATTTGAAAGGTTTACTCACAAAACATCCCACCGAAGTGCCTCACCTCAGTAGTAGCTCCTCAAAGATGGGGTCTATATCTTTCCCTTATTTTTCACAATACAACTCCAACAGCTTCTCGCCTGGTGTTACACCATCTGCCATATAATTTACTTTCAACGCAAATACGCCATTTCTGCCAAAAAGAAAACTATGCACCTATTGAAAATATAGTGCACATCACGCTTAATAATATAAGATCGGCTTCGCTTAACTCCAAATTGCATACCAGTTCTAGCAACCTCCGCCACCTCATCCAAAAATCCAGATTCATTCAAGTCTCTTCTTTCCAGGCCATATTGCACAAGAATATATGGATGCTACAAGCCGGCCATTCGTTCGCGCGCACACATAGAGCAGTAAGAGAATCAAACAATGCGAATAAGGATCGGCTAGAGGAAGAAATGATGGCACTGGTATAGAATGAAACAATGGGAGACCTTGATGTCCTGACTATTACTGTTCGGGCAAAGATTTCTCTGGAGAAGGTCTCTGGACCTCAGCACAGCTCCCCAAGGGATTAGCACTTTGATGTTTAGTAGTCGGGCTCTTGCTTGTTGGTGTACTACAAGAAGAGTATGAAGTTAATTTTGAAAGGTGCCTTTGTGGGGCCTTAGGTATAGGCCTTGAGGTTCACAGTCAAAATTAACAAAGTGCTAGGCGTGCCACTACTATCTCAATATAACAGATGTAGAACAAGTGTGTTTAAAGCTGATTACTTGTGCCCCAAGTTACTCAAACTTCTTGTAATCAAAGGATTGTCATAGATGGGTTAGGTCTGTATTAAGTTCTTTTTCTTGCCTTGTAAACAAGGACTTTTAGTTCATGATCTTGTATGTTCATATGGATGGAGTCTAGAGCCCTTTAAGTCATTTGTTTGATTCCAAGTTGTTCTTAATGAAAATAGATCTATTAAGTTAACCAAATCCATATGCAAATGGGACTCTTAAAATAGAAAAACAGGTGGAAATGACTTGAATACATGCTAAAGAGTGCATTAATCAATAGATCTACTAATTTAGAGAACAAACAAAGAGATTCGAGCAAGATTTCACCTTGTCTGTCAAGGTTGAACCTCACTCGGGCAAGATTTCACCTTGTCTGTCAAGGTTGAAGCTCTTGCATCCACTTCTCCTTGAGTTTACAGGGGTTGTATGCTAAAAGGGATGGATGGTAAACATGTTTACACAAGGGAATCAATACTACAACACTAAGGGAGGTAGCAGAGCTTTTATACTAGACAACAGATAACTTTTGTAAGGAAACTATTGCTAAAAAGACTAAATCTGAGTTGATTTCAGGCTTGAAGAGTACGAACTGGCTTGAGAGCAGAGTTTGTATGCTTGTTTGTTTGATTGGTTGAGTGTCATTGTCTCTGTTGTCTCTTATTCCTTTTATAGGCGATTTGGTCCAATGGTCAGGGCATTGCTCTTGCCTGAAAGCTCTTGGAGGGTAGTAAGTCATCAACTTTTTACTTGGAGTGCCACTAGAAAGTGCTCATTGGCTAATAGTAGGTTGGTCTCCATCACTTGTCACTTCCATTATAGACATGTGGCTTATGTTTTGGCTGAGAAGGCTTCAGTTTGCTTTTGGGCTTAATGATGGGCTTCGGGCAAGTCTTCATTTAATTTTGACATCCTTGGGCTTTCCTTCATTCAAGCCCAATATTTAAATATTAACAAAAACAGTGCCCCCTTTAATCATTGTTGAGTCTGCAATCTGAGGCGTCAATGATAATTAAAACGAACTGCATGCTTTTACTCGAGACTTGCACCATTTAAAACATCTGTTGTTAACTAAACCTTTGCATTAACCCATGATTTTCAACGTTAACTAACTGTTTACTATATAACCTCCACTTAAAACTCTCAGCCAAATTACCTTAGCAATCCTAATCCTTCAAATTTCCAGAGTCCCAGATTTTCCAGATTTTCCCATATCTCTTTTGTTCTCACAGTTCTTGTTCCCTAGTCCCAATTTTCTTATCACTTTCTTTTCAAAATTCAATGGCATTCAAAGCTGTACAACTTGCATATGAATCCAGTGAATGGATCATTACTATGACCCGCTTGCTCAACGACCTTCATCACCCTCGGGCTAGCCTGCAAACTCCATTTTTCTTCGAAGAGGGAGGAATGCACTCCCTGGGGCCTGCATGGACTTCTCAGGTCCTAATTGTTGTAGAGAACAATACGCCCAATGACAATTGGTTCACTCCCAACCCATACTTGGCCGAGGCCGGCATTTCAGCCTCCCTTTGATGAAAGACGAGGGCTGGACGCAATGGATAAACAAGCTCAAGCCTATATTTAAGAAGAAGTGGATGAACAACATCATATACAAGCTGATAATGCTTTCTAAGACCACCATGATTGCCAAACCCGAGCTGTTGACCACATCTCTTCTCTTCTGGAATTTGGGGACCAACACCTTTGATTTCATGATGGGTCCTATGTCCTCAACCATCCTCGATATGGCTCAAGTCTTTGGGCTAAGGCCCTCAGACAGAGTTGTGGACGTTACCCATAACTAGTCTCCCTCTTCTCGTCCGACTGCTGAAAGCTCGGGCACTTCTGATCTCATGACTCGGCTGGGGTACAACTCTTCCACTTTTAAGAGCTATGGGACCTCTTTCATGGGCTTCATCCCCTTTGTTAAGAAGAACTTTGGCCCCTCTTCTTCTAATGCCAACAGAGATCAAGGGCATATGTACTTTCTTTTGTACTAGCTCAACAAGCACGTTTCCCCAACAAGTCCAAATGAGTAAAGGTCGAATGGATCCCCTTAGTGGAAGCTCTCCATCACTTTGATGATGTAGCCACATGCCCCTTCCTTCTCGCTCATCTTTATCATCTCCTCTTTGAGATGACTAGCGGTGAACCCTTCGAGACCAACCTTAATGGGCCAACTTGGATGGTCCAGTTGTGGTTGCAATGGTATTTCTCCGAGCTTCGGGCACCAAATCTGGAGTTCCTTGAGGGTGTTGCTCCTGCTCGAATATTGGCCGAGGCTTCTCTTACCAACCATTCTACCTTCTTCTGTCTGTTCTTCTTCAAAACCTACTGCACTCGGGCAGACTTGGAGTGGGTAGCTTCAGTATTGAGAAGATACCCTTGGTTTTCAGATTAAATCTTCTAGGATGCTTTCAGGGATGATGCCAGTGCCTTATGCAATGAGAGGTTTATAAGTTGCATTCAGCCGAGAGACCTGGCCTGGGGGGTCAGGAGCGACCTTTATGAACGCGGGCTGAAGGTTTACCATCCAAACTTCTGCAGTAGGTAGCTAGGCTTCAAGCAAGCCATTCCAGTCTCCTTTTTTTTGCATTGTGCATTGCGGCACCTCTTAACGTCTCTGCTCTCCTTCAGAAGTTAAGTTTCGGGTAGCTCGGCGTAGCTTAGAAGTGATGAGCAAAATCGCCCACAAACCTGTGGCACTAAACTTCGAGTGTACTCACTCATTCTCCACTTAGTGGGAAGCCAAGTGGACCAAGAAGTACGGAGGAGATATCAGGGAGTCTAACGACCGCCTCTTCAAGCAGTTAACCATCAAGTCCTATCCCAAGCCCAATGAACTTGAAAACTGGAAAAAGATTGTTCACCAAAAGAACCAGCTTCTTTTGATAGGTACGTTCCATTGCTTTATCCTTTATTTTATGATATTCCAAAATTTATCTTCTCTTAACACTCATTTGATTAACTTGGTATTTGTAGCCCAAGGCACTACTGAAGAAGTGGATGTCGGGCTAGATGAAGAAGCGGCAGATGCCTTGGTGGTTCAAGAGGCTGCGACTGAGGCTTTAAGACAAAGAGCCTCTCAGAGCTATTTGGAGATTCTGAGGGCAAGGCCGAGACTGTAGCAGAAACTCGGGCGACACATCGGACAAGGGCAACAGTGGTGGAATCTTCAGAGTCCGAGCTCAAGGAGTAGCCTCAACCTCTATTGTCTGTACCTGGTACGCGGGCAACCCTTACGAAGAAGAGATCCATGGCCCAAACTTCCAAACCCTCCAGATCTTCCAAGCCTTCCACTGCTTCTGCAACTGAGATGGGTAGGAAGAAGCAGAAGGCTTCCAGTAAGTTATCCCCCCCTTTTTTTTTGTTGCAATTTCAATTTCCCTCGGAGTATGAGTTAATATCTTATCGTATTTTGTCTCTAGGGCCCCAAGCAATAAAAAGCCTACTTTTGTCTCAAGGGAGGAACCATTGGGTGCAGAGATGTATCAGAAGCACAAGCCCCTCTTTAACGCTATCATCGAGGAGTTGGAGGTATGGCCTGCACCCTTTAAGTCCTTAGTTCTTCCTTACCATTTCTTCCCTTAATATTTGTACCGACTCCTAACTTATGTTTTGAAATAGAGGCGATGAAATCACTCAGCCCGAGCATTCTTCTCCTCTTGCTCGATCAGTGCATACTTCATCTCTCGGGCTAAGCCCAAAAAGGTATGCTTACTTTTATCTTCCTTTAACTAAGCTTGTGATCATCGAACAACTGATAAACTAATGCTGACTTATTTATTTTCTTTTTAGGCGAAGGTTGGGGCATCAACTTCCACAATCGGGCAAAGCCCTGATCCTACTCCCTTGAGTTCTCCACTAGCGTTGGTAGTGACTCTAACTTCCCAGTTCGATCATTCGAATGGGGAGATGTTGCACTTTGTGGAGGAGGATAACAACTTGGTGAGCAACCTTAACTTAAACTTTTTTTATGCTTAAAGTTCTTTCTATTTATACTTATACTTATACTTTGTTCTTTTCAGTCTTCCCCAACATAGGAGATCAATCCACCACCACCAACTTCGTTTGGGGAGTCAATAGTCCCTGAGATCCCTGTGGTCTCAGAAGTGACTAGCCCGCGGGCTTCCCAGGCTGGTTTGGTAACAGAAGTGCCTCACCAATCCTCCCAAGTCCCATCTCAAGTATACCAGTACTTAAACTTCTGTTTTATGTTTTACATAAACTAGCTCACTGATGCTTGTCCAAAATGCTTGCCAAATCTTCAAGGATTGGATGAGGAGGGACTTCACTGCTTCCTTCAGCCTCAAGGTCCTTCATGATGCTGAGAAGGCCTTGACCGAGTTTTACAACGCTCAGTTACTTTCAAAGGCTCAATACGAATCCTTTATCAGTTTCTTTGAGAATCTTCGGGCACTGAGGGATCAACACCAGTGGGCAGAGCAGGCATCCAATAGAGTGAGATGTTACCAAGAAAAATACACTCAAACTTCGGCCACACTTCAACAGTTGGTAGAGGAAGGATCAACTATGGAAGACAAGATCGCATTGGTAGACTCAGATATCCAAAAGCTGGAGGAGCATCTTTCTTCTTTGAAGGCCGAGAAGTTGAACCTGGCCAGCCAACTTTGCAAGAAGATAGAAAAGGTAGAGAAAGTGAACCAGGAAGTTGAAGCCTCTGAAGCTCAGTTGGCCAACAACAATATGCACCTAGAAGAACTAGGTCGAATTTTTGTAATCATGCAGACCTATCATTCTAGGATAGCTGCATTATCCAAGGATGTGAAACTGTTGAATTAAAGCTTTTGTAACTTCCTTCTTTTGCTGAAATAAAAGACTTTTCTTCATATAATCTTGCATCTTACTCTTTGAAGTCATAACTGCACCATCTAACCTTAATTCTTCTTGAAATAACTAACCCTCCTCAATATAACAATCCCTGACATCCCATAGAGTTGGATGATATTTCTTTAAAAACTTAGCATTAACTGGATGCCTCTTCAAGTTCCCTTCCAAATCTACCAAGTAATATCCTCCATTATCCAGTACTTGGTTGATAATGAAATGACCCTCCCAAGTAGGGCTCAACTTCCCAAAGCCTTTAACTTGAGCTCCTAAAGGCAGAATTGCCTTCCATGCTAACTCTCATTCCTTGAAGGTTTTTAACTTTACCTTCTTGTTATAAGCTTGGGCAACAACTTTCTTCCCTACTTGAATTTTGTTTAAAGCTTTAATTCGGGCCACATCCAAATCTTCAACCCCTTGGCACATAGCTTGAATGTATTCTTCACTGTGTAACCCAAATTGGTTTTGAATTCTAACAGAGCTCACATTAATTTCCATAGGGAGTACAACATCTTGCTCGAAGGTTAGGGCATAATGAGTAGTTCTAGTTCATGCTCTCTTGGAGGTTCTGTAAGCCCACAAAGTGTCTCCTAACTTCTCGTGCCATTTTTTTGGACTATCTGCTACCATCCTCTTTATAATATTTACCAAGATCTTGTTGCTAGCCTCTGCTTGACCATTTGATTAGGGGTAGTAGAGACTACATTGGATCATCTTTATCTTGAAATTACTTGCAAATCCCTCTACTTCTTTTGAAATAAAATATGGCCCGTGGTCTGTAACAATTATCTCGGGCACCCCATATCTGTGTAAGATCTTGGTTTCAATGAACTTCTTAACAGCAGTTGAAGTGATAGTCTTCACAGCTGAAGCTTCTACCAACTTGGTAAAGTAATATGTCACCACAATTATGAATGTATGTCCCTTACTAGAAGTAGGGTAAATTTGCCCGATGAAGTCCATAGCCCATCCTCTAAAGGGCCAAGGCTTTACCACATGATTCAAGGGTATTGATGGTACATGTTGGAGAGGTTCTTGCCTTTGACATTCTTCACACCCTTGGGCATAAGCCTTGCAATCCTTTTCCATCTCGGGCTAGAAATAGCCATATCTTCTGAGCAACTATCTCATCTTAGTTCCAATTTGATGTGCCCTATAAATTCCCTCATGTACTTCAGCCATTACTCTCATTGATACTTCTTGGCCTAAACATTTCAACAACAGTCCATCCGGGGTCTTCCTTAACATAGATTCATCCCACATGACATACTTAGTTGCTTGTTGTCTATTCTTCTTACTTGTAGGGAAAGAAGGATATTTCAAGTACTGAGTAATAGATGTTCTCCAGTCTTCTATCTCTGGTTCTTTAGTCATCGCATCTAGGCTGAATCCTCTTTCAAAGATAGAAGGTAGATTTCTCCTTTGTACTTCCACATCTACCTCGACTCTTCTCTCTTAGATCTGTGCTCCAGAAGCCAACTGCACCCATCTCATTGGCAATTGAATTTGATTCTCTGTGGATGTGGTTGACTGATATTTCAGTGCCCCAATAGTTCAATAGCTGCATAGCTGCCAAATAATAACCAGCCATAGTGATACGCCTGCACTTGTTTTCTCCATTCAACTGATTGATCACAAATTCTGAGTCACCAAAAACCTCAACTTTACTTGCCCCAAACTCTATTAGGATTTCAAAGCCAATTATCAATGCTTCATACTATGCCCGATTGTTGGTAGTATCTTGATAATCTAGAAGGAATAAATAGCAATGATGAACACCTTTGGGATCAATAATGACGATCCCAGCTCCAGCAGCGTTTTGAATGTAAGATCCATCAAAATACAACTTCCAATGAGTGATCCAAAGACTAGTTATCCTCTTTATCTACTGTTGAATCCATTCCCCTTTGCCCGAGAGAGCTCTGCTTGGTGGGATCCAGAAACTGGCCACCTCTAGAGTTCCTGGGACGTTGACTAGTTCATCATGTGGTTCTTGGTGCTCGGTCAAGAAATCTGCAATTGCTTGCCCCTTTATTGCTCTTTGAGGCACATATTGAAAATTGAACTCTGATAGTGCTAGAATCCACTTTTCAATCCTTCCAACTAGCATTGGTTTTGACAACATGTATTTGATTATATTTGTCTTGGCAATAATGTGGATGTGGCAAGGTAACATGTAATGCCTTAACTTGCAGGTAGTGAAGTATAGAGCCAAACACAACTTCTCCACTAGGGTATATCTTGTTTCTACCTTAGTAAGGATTCTACTGAGGTAGCATATTGTTTGCTCATTCCCACCTTCATTGTTTTGGGCCAACAAACTTCCTATTGACTTTTTAGAGGCATAAATATAAAGGTTTAAAGGCTTCCCTCTCTAAGGTGGCATGGGCACTGGTGGAGAGGCCAAGTAAGTCTTTATTCTGTCAAATGCCTCTTGGTGTGGTGGGCCCCACTCGAACTCTTCTTTATCTTTCAATCTTAATAATGGAGTCAACGGCTGAATCTTGCCTGCCAAGTTAGCAATGAAGCTCATCAGGAAGTTGATTTTTCCCAGTAGCCTTTGCAATTATACTTTATTAGTGGGAAAAGGTGATTCCATTATTTCCCGAGCCTTATTTTTGTCGACCTCAACCTTTCTTTGATGAACAAGGAACCCCAAAAAGTTGCCCGATCTTACCCCAAAATCACATTTCTTAGGATTCATTTTCAACTTATGGATCTTCATTCTTGTTAAGGCTTGTCTGAGGTCTACTAGGTGATGTTCTTCAGTTTTAGACTTCACCACGATGTCATCAATGTATACTTCCATGCAATGGCCAATCAAGTCATGAAAAATGTCATTCATTGCTCTATGATAAGTTGCACCAGCATTTTTGAGTCCAAATGGCATTACCAAGTATTCATATGCTCTGACATGTCCTGGGCATCTAAAAATGTTTTATGTATATCTTCTTTAGCCATTTTTATCTAATTATAATCAGCATTCCCATTTATGAAAGATAGAACTCTGTGTTTTGCAACTGTATATATGGATAGGTCAGCCATGGTCATGGGGTACTCATCTTCAGGCGTGGCTCCATTAATGTTTCTATAGTCAACACAACATCGAACTGCATTAGTTATAGCTTTAATACAAGTACAATGTTGGCCAACCACTCGATATACTTGGCAGGCCTAATAAATCCAGCCTTTCAATCTCTTCTTTGACCTTTTCCTCTATCTCTTTTGACATTCTTCGTGGTGCTTGCTTTACAGGTTTGTATCCCTTCTTAATAGCCATCATGTGTTCTACTAAGGTTGAATTTAAACCTGACATTTCAGTGTAATGCCAAGCAAAACAATCTTTAAACTCGTGTAGAAGGCTAACTATTTTTGCCCGATCTTCTGCTTCCAACAGGCCACTGATCTGTATAGGCCTTGGATCCTCCTTAGTTCCCAAATCAATGGTTTCTAAGAGGTCTTGTACCTTTGGTGTTGGATTGTCAGGTTCTGTACATAAAAATTCAACTGACTCTGGGCCCTCGAGCATGTCATCGGGCCAATCCAAGTCATATACACACTCAGTCATATGTATAGCTGCTTCTATTTCTTTCTAAAAAAACTCTTATTCTCCTGTGTTCTGGCTACTTGAAGCTTATTTCTTGGTTGAGCTTTCCCTTTCTTGTTTTCTTTCTCTCCCATACATCAACAGTCTCTTGATTTACAACCTGACTGCAACTACTTAGTCCTTTCTTCTCTGTTCTAACATTACTGGTATTGGGGAGCCGGGACGATATAGGGTATATCTCATTCTTCCCTAGTGAGAAACAATCCTTGTTCTAAGAGCTTTTGGGCTGTCACCTTAGTCGGGTGGTCGTTCTCATCAACTCTTAGGCACTGCAGAATCCTAAACACTGGGATTATAAAAGCTGGCTTCTGTAACATTGGTTGTAGGGAGAAATGGTTGTGGTTCGGCCTTTACCATCTCCCAAAATCCTGGTCTCATGGCCCCTGCCTCGTGGTAAACAACTACTTGTTGATGCAGGGTGGAGGGCACAAAAAGACTTTGGTGAATCCAATCTCTACCAAGCAAGGCTTCATAAGTGGAACTATTGTTCACCACGAAAAAGGCTAGCATGATTTGCTTGGATCCCAAGTCAACTTTAAAGGGCAATATCCCATGCGTTTTGGTAATGGCCCCAAAGAAGCTAGAGACTGTTAGGTTTATAGGAATAAGATCTTCCTCACCTCTTCCCAACTTCTTCATCTATTTCAACGGTATCACGTTCACCGAATCTCATCCATCAATTAAAATCCTCTTGAAGGGTACTCTTTCCAGATTAGCAGTTACATATATGGGCTTGAGATGGTTAGCTAGGGACATACTCGGGCGGCTGAAGACCATTATGTCATGTTTACGTGGAAGTTGCTAAGTCCAGGTAAATCCTCATTCTTTCCACTAATATGGTCCCTAAACTCATATAACCAAACCTATGCTTCTTTTGGCAACATTAGTTTGGGCAATTTTTCCTCCCTAGTTATACCAAAGTTTGGCACTTGCTCTAGAATCTCACAAAGGGTCTCAAACAACAAAGGTGAGGGTATTCCTCTCTTAGGTGAAATAGTCCCAAAACAAATTGGTTCTGGACTCCATCTTGGGGCTGACATCATCAACATATCTTCTTGAGCTCTCCTCAAGATTTTGTACTTTCCAGGATGAGGGTTTTGTGGCACATGATTTCCTTCTCCCTCAGTCTTGCTATTGGCCATTTCCACCTCCTTTATGCTTCTCCATTGACATTGATTTCTTCCCCTATGAGGCACTTTTTTCAAACTTCACATTTTCAGAGGTTTCTGATGTAGTAGGGACTTTTAATGATTTCATATGGGCTTTGTGTTGCCTCTGGACTCTCCTGATCATAGAAGCTCCCATTTCCTTTACTGGTTTTCCATCCTTCCCTACTACATGCCATTTTCGCCCGAGTCGAGCAGAATCTTTCTTAGCGACTGGGGATACTGGGTTCTTTGTTCTTCCCTTTACTCTGATATCACCACCATCATAACTTGGCTGGGGAGGCCTTACCTCCATCCATTTTGGCATTTTGACCTCTCTATCTTCCACTTCTTCTGAGGCTTCATAGTTTCTGAACACCTCAGAATCTTCTCCTAACCTTTAGAAAACATTTTTGGAGGTCTCTTTCTCAACTGCCCGCATGATGCTCCTGCGTGCTTCTTGCTATTCTTTCTCTCTTCTTCTGATCCACTCTTGATCAATAATAGCTCATGATGCTGGCACTTCTAGCTCACATTCACATTGGCACTTGCTACACAACACCAGCCCTTGAACTATGGCTGTTTTGGGTCTCTCGGGCAACTTGATAGCTTCTTCTGTAGGTCTGTCAACTTGCCTTCTTTCTGCTTTCACTTCCCAAGTGGCTTTTCCCTTCCATTTCTCAGCCCAAGTCAGGTTGATCATGTTTATTGGGGCCTCTGGGAAGGGATCTGTGTCAATCATCATATTGGCCTTGGGTTTCTCCAAGAGCAACTTTCCCTTGACTATGAGGTCTTGTATCCAGTCCCTGAACTGGACACAATTGGTTATGGAATGGTTGAAGGTATAGTGCAGCTTGCAATACTTTTTTCCTCATAATTCTTTTAGCTTAGGCATCTTTTTGGTGCTGTCAGGCACAACCACTCTTGCCCGCACCAACTCTTCATAGATCTTCGAGGCTTTGGTTAAATCAAAAGAATAACTCTGATATTTAAGGGGTTTCATAGGGACAAATCCACCATCATTCATCACCATTTTCTAATCCTTAACTGGCTGGACTAACCTCTTTACCATTGAAGGCTTAAAAGGAGTAGTCATCTCTGCTGCACGCATTTCAATTCCCTCTCCTCCATGACCATCACTTTCTTCTGGCTCTACTCTTTTAAACTATACTTGGTGACTTGCAGCTTTATTCTTGAAGAAAATAGGCACATTGGATGAGTGCTTTACTTGTTGTTCTTCAATCAACAGCTTTTCATACTATGGTAGCAATTACTAGCTCTTATAACTCATTGAACTGTACATCATAAAACTTCTTTCTCAAACGCAGCCTCAATGCCTTCTAAGCAATAGATATAAGTTGGGCATGGTTGATAGGAAATTGGCACCTCATCCTTGTCCTCTTAAATCTCATCATGAAGTCCTCTGTGGACTTATGCTCATATTGCTTCACCTCAACTAGATCATTGATAGTCATCTCGGACTCTACCATATAGAACTATTCATGAAAAGCTATCTCCATTTGTCCCCAGTTAGCAATATAATTGGATGGGGTAATGGAGAATACCATTGAGACGCTAGGCCAAGCAACGAGTTCCCAAACAATCTTAACTTATAGTTAGGATTGTCTTCAAATGCCACACAGTAATTGGAAAACTTGAATATGTGATCTCTAGAGGACACACTGTCATCTTCTCCACTAAAGGTTGGAAACGCTGGCATCTTGAAGTTTAGGGGAAAATGATTATGCTCATCAATATACTCGGGGTAGGGCTTCTGGTAGGTGATCCTAAACAGTGGGTGGGCCTGGGGTTGAGCATTCTGGACCACCATTCTTCTTAACTCAGTTAACTTATCTCTAAGCTGCTGGTTGGCTGTATTATTATGTGGAGTGTAAGGAGGTTCCTACTTCGGGCTACGCTCATTGCCCGAGAAAGTCTCCTTCTTTAGTTCGGGATGTCTCTATCTGACCCCCCCTCCCTTAGTAGCTAGTGGTGATGGCCTATAAGGAAGAAGTTTGCCACTTTTCCACTAAATTCTCCAACTTGTTGGTTCATTCCGTACTTTTACTTGTTATGCCCGGCCTGCCCCCTACTATCTAGTAAGGATAGTAGTTAGTTAGGCAACTCAGTCTCCAGGATTTCTTCTAATATTGACTGGTTGGTCCCAAGCCCTACTTTCTCATTTCCTCTTTCCTTCCCTTCCTCGAGTAAGGGAAATAGGGGAATAACTGGTTCCTTCTCAGGGCTTGCCTCTCTCATCATCTCTCTAGCATAACTGTCTTTTGGAGTAGAGTACTCCAAATCTAGTCTTATCTTCAAACTTCCTGTTAAGGAACAGAGTCTACTCACATCTCCCCTAGTCTTTAAAGAGATATTTTCCATACTTTTCAACACTTGCACCATGGTGGCTTGTAAGTCTTCATTGGTCACCTTTCCTCCTAACTTTTCAGATGAAGTCGGGCTTCCTAGAACGGCTGGTCCTCGTAGGGATGGGAAATTTTCTGGATGATTTGTCATTTCTGATCTTGGTAGACAATGGGGTGGCCCGTATTCTGTGTTCCACCTGCAGGTTCTTTCCTTCCTCTTTCTTCTTGGCATACAAGACTAATGGAGTCCTGCTGAGCATGCCAAAACTGTGTTCGGGCAAAGATTTCTCTGGAGAAAGTCTCTGGAACTTAGCACAGCTCCCTAAGGGATTGGCACTTTGACGTTTAGTAGTCGGGCTCTTGCTTGTTGGTGTACTACAAGAAGAGTATGAAGTTAATTTTGAAAGGTGCCTTTGTGGGGCCTTAGGTATAGACCTTGAGGTTCACAGTCAAAATAAACAAAGTGCTAGGCGTGCCACTACTACTATCTCAATATAACAGATGTAGAACAGTGTGCTTAAAGCTGATTACTTGTGCCCCAAGTTACTCAAACTTCTTGTAATCAAAGGATTGTCACATATGGGTTAAGTCTGTATTAAGTTCTTTTTCTTGCCTTGTAAACAATGACTTTTAGTTCATGATCTTGTATGTTCAAATGGAGGGAGTCCCGAGCCCTTTAAGTCATTTGTTTGATTCCAAGTTGTTCTTAATGAAAACAGATCTATTAAGTTAACCAGATCCAGATGCAAATGAGACTCTTAAAATAGAAAAACAGGTGGAAATGACTTGAATACATGCTGAAGAGTGCATAAATCAATAAATCTACTAATTTAGAGAACAAACAAAGAGACTCGGGCAAAATTTCACCTTGTCTATCAAGGTTGAACCTCTTGCATCCACTTCTTTTTGAGTTTACAGGGGTTGTATGCTAAAAGGGATGGATGGTAAACATGTTTACATGAGGGAATCGATACTACAACACTAAGGGAGGTAGCATAGCTTTTATACTAGACAACATATATCATTTGTAAGGAAACTATTGCTAAAAAGACTGAATCAGAGTTGATTTCAGGCTTGAAGAGTACAAACTGGCTTGAGAGTAGAGTTTGTATGCTTGTTTGTTTGATTGGTTGAGTGTCTTTGTCTATGTTGTCTCTTCTTCCTTTTATAGGCGATTTGGCTCGATGGTCAGGGCATTGCTCTTGCCTGAAAGCTCTTGGAGGGTAGTAAGTCATCAGCTTTTTACTTGTAGTGCCACTAGGAAATGCGTTTTGGCTGATAGTAAGTTAGTCTCCATCACTTGTCACTTCCATCATAGACACGTGGCTTATGTTTTGGCTGAGAAAGCTTCAGTTTGCTTCTGGGCTCGATGCTGGGCTTCGGGCAAGTCTTCATTTAATTTTGACATCCTTGGGCTTTCTTTCATTCAAACCCAATATTTAAATATTAACCCAAACAATTACTACGTCACCATTAAGCATTGTCCTTCTCGATGCTACCAGAAACTATGAGTTAAATAATATTCACATTAGTATAATGTCATCTTTTTACAGTTTAAATCTGAAGATCCATTAGCTCATGTTACAGATATTCTAACATGGTTTCTAGGAGTCACTAAAGAACATCTCTGGATGGAATTCTTTCCTTGCATTGTGAAAGACAAATGATCGAGTTAACAAATTGTTGAATCGTTCTCAAGCCTCATAAAACGTCTTATCTCTCAGTTCATTAGTCTTCTGAGTTGAAAGGAACTTCTCCAAGAACATGTTTGAATGTCATTCCAACTAGTCAGGGATCCAGGCCTAGTCATGTCATTGTCTTTGCTTTGTCTTTATTGCCATGACACACTACTAGTTGTCACTCATGGTTTGTTTAGCCATTTGATTATCAATAATTAATCCTTGTTAGAGGGAGAAATAAAAGATTGCTTTAATTCATAATTGATTAGTAATAGTTCTATCCTCCCACTACCTCGCTAATTAGAACCCTAATGGGTCGAACTCTGATAAGCTAAGATTTTGGAAACTTAAGAAGATGGTGAGATCAATTAATTAGTGTGGGTAGGTTAAGATTAGTTAATTAATAAATCGTATGCGAAAAAAAAAAAAAAAAAAAAAAAACATTGTCTTGGGCCTTAAAAGTAATTTTTGGGTTCCTATTGCGTATGTAACTCAAGTTGTGCATGACAACTAAGTGAGAAATTCCAAAAGGCCCACCTACACTATATGACCGGTTTTGGGGACTTTATAGATACATCTAACTTAGTGGTTTTGGAGAGCAAAGAGGAGGAGGAAAGCCACCATTCTTCTCCTTCCCTCCACAAAACTTAGCTACTATGAGGAGAGAGTGCTAGCACTACTCTCTATTCGTATATATGTTATCTCATATTCTTTTCAAATCAAGGTTGGTGAAGATACTTAGAGGTCATCTATCGTGGTGAATTTTGGAGATCTTACTCACACCTAGAAGAATGCAAGGAGAACAAATGAAGATACATCCATGGAAATTTGAAGGTCTTTCCTCAGAGGTGAACTTTAGTTCTAGGAACCAAAGAGAGCTTCAAGGTTATTATCATCTCATCATCCCTTCAACTTTTGTTTGGAACAAAATATATATGGTTCATCAACCCTTAGGCCTTGAAGATTTTGTAAAGGATTTGGTTTTTGAATATATGCATATCTAGCTTTTCCATTTAATTTGATTTTAAGCATGCGCTATTTAACAAATCCTCTAATTTCACACAAGTTGTCCTTCAACAAGGGAATTGGTCATATCAATTTACAAGTTCCAAATTTTGTCCAAAAGTTTATTTCTATCATCTAAACGAAAGGTTAAGTGAAAAATGGTAAGACATAAAAAATGGGAACGCGCAACCAAAATTCAAATTCTATATTTTAGTATATAATATTTGAAGAAGTACTAAATCACAATATTATGATATAGTTAAAGAACATAAATTAATATAGCTAATCATCTATAAGGTTTTTTCTTGGAATTCCTTTGTTGTTGAACAACCAAAATTGAACCATTGATATTAAGATCTGAAGAAGCCAAGAGATCCCCAACAGTTCCCAATTCAGGGCACTCTTCCCAGTCACTTAGTTCAGTTGTCAATTGAGAGTGTCCTCGTCCACTCTTCCCTACTGGTCACAAATGGGACCTGCCAGAACCATTCGAGGTGACATTTTAAAGGATCATTTTAGCTTATTGGTGGAAGAACAAAAGAATGTGGAGAAGTTTTGTTCCTTTCTCAGCCTACTTTTCCTTAGCCTTCTGAATGTTCAAAAACTTCTCCACATCCTTTTGCTTTTCCACCAAGAAGCTAGAATGATCCTTTAAAATGTTTACTCGAATGGTTCCGACAGGTCCCATATGTGACCAGTACCATTCCCAGAGTCCGAGCTCCCACCGTTCTTGAGTCCTGCTCCATTGTATTGTCCTTCGTTCAACTCCTTTTATGATCAGTTTGATTTCACACCGTTCTTAAGTGCTGCTCCACCGGTTTTTCTGTCGTTTTCCGTCCTCTTTGTGATCAGTACCTTTCCCAAAGTTTGAGTCCCCACTGTTTCTCTCATCCTTTTTGTCCTCTAGCACCATTGAAGAAGGAGGTAAATGACGAGGACTCGAACTCTGGGAATGGTACTGATCACAAATGGGAGGAAAACGGCGAACAAACTGGTGGAGCAACACTCAAGAACGGTGTGAAGTCAAACTTTGGGAATGGTACTGATCACAAAAGAGAGCTGAACGATAAACAAAACGGTGGTGTATGTTGGAAGTATGCCCACAAAGCCACTCATTTGATGTAATAGCTTTTTGGAATACTTAATGTGTTAAACTTTTTTATGTTTAATGGAGGGCAAGACTTATTGTTAATCACTATTTATTGTATCATGTGTTTAAGCAATAAGAGAATCCAAGGGATGTATTTGGTCTAAGAGATAAGTGATCTAAATAAGTTAGATTAACGAGACCTTTCTCTTATGTTCATTCCTAAAACGTTCCTAGCCATAGAATTGCCAATTGGGCATTGACAATCCGCTAAGGTTAGTATGTGTTATGTTGACTCAAACGTGAGTATGAACTAGTCTCAAGTCATTTGGTGTTGGACACTAAGACAAACACATAGGTGCTCGAAAGAGTAATCGAGTACACTGAACTACGATCAAAAGAGAGTTCGAACATACATGTCATGTATGAACTCTAAGGTTACAATATGCAAAGTAGTCCTTTGACCTGAGGCATCATAGATGTCTAATGGTTAGGTCCTTGATCTTTGATCATGACAACGGCATTCCTTCGGATTGTCCACGACATTGTTGGGGTCATGCGATCTAGTCATGTAGGCATATGAATGCACAACAAGGGATCTCTAACCTTCCATGGTGGAAGGAGAATACTCTAAGATATGATTCTAAAGTCTTTGGCCAAAGCAAATGAATATGACTTAGGAAGTTGTTCCAAATCATATTCAAGGGAATCATATAGGAAAGTATCACATTGGATAGTAGACATGAAACAAACTATCACTTAAACAATGTGATTAAGGGTATTGTATTAGAGAAGAACCGTATTGCATTGTAGTTGTAACTGGATAGGTTCTCCAACCAATTCTACTTAGCTTGGGTAACCATGACATACTGCTAGGTGTCACTCATGGTTTGTGGAAGCCCTAATAATTAGCAAACACTAATCATCAAAGGGAGAATTGAAATGTGGTTTCAATTCACAATCGATCGTTAAGAGTAACATCGCCCACTGCCTCGCTAAATGGAACCTAATGGATCGTACACCGAGTAAGGATGTATGTGAAGAAATTAAATGAAATGGATAAGCAATTAAATGGTTTAATTGAAGAATGGTCAAGATTAATTAATTAGTTAATTAATTTTACGAAAGGTTCGTAATGGGCTTATATGTTGGTTTTGAGTTTCGGGGCCCAAAAGCGTTTTGGTCCAAAAGGCCCATTATGTTTTAGGGTGTATGACAACTAAAACAAAATGGGCAACAAGCCCAATAACAATGTGATGGCCGGCCATAGGGTGAGGGCATGCAAATTTGGATTAATTACAAGTTTGCCACTCACTTGAAATGAAGTGTAAATTCAAGTTTATAGCTTGGTTTTCATTTTAAGGGTTTTGGTTGTTGAAATTGGGTAAAAACGTTTTCTCTCTTTTTCTCCAAGAGGCCAAACACTAAGGGAAGGGACATCTAGCAATCTCTTCTTCCCTAAGTCATCCATTTTCATCCTCACAAGATACATCCTTGGTGAAGAGACTTAGAGACATCAAACTTTTGGTGTTTTGGAGAACAAATCCTCAAATCCTCAAAGAAGCAAAGGAGCATTAAAAGGAGGAAAATCACAAGGAAGATCCAAGGAGCAAGGAGGTGACTTGAAGGCCCTCCACTTGGGTGAATCCCTTGTGTAAACAAGGATGAGCTTCAAGGGTAAAGAATCTCTAAATTCTTCATTCTCTTTAATGTTGTTAAAGAGTCTTTTGGTTCACCATATACTAGGCTTTGAAAGTCATGGGTTTTATGAATTGTTTTTGGATGCATGCCTACTTTAAAGAGTTAATAGTTTGCATATGTATTCAAATGTTCTTACTTGTTCTTAGCTAGGACAAATTGTTTCCTTCAAGTGGTATCAAGAGCCTAGGTCTAGTGTATGGTGGATCCTTTTGGGTTTTGTGATTTTCATGTTTTATGATTTAAATGTTGTAAATGTTACAAGCTTTGTTCTTGCTTTGAATATAAATTTTGCTAGAAAATTTTGCATCTCAAATGTTGTAGATGTATTTCATTTAAGCATGAATATTGGAACTAAAATTTGGTGCCATGTATTTTGTGTTTTCATGAGTGTTCTTCAATGTTCTTGGAGTTCTTGCCAAGAACAAAAAGTTTTGAAGTTTTGATTCAAAAGTTTTATGTTTTTACATAAAGTTTTGATTTAATTTTGATGGGTGATGGTTAATGATAAAGTATTTTTAATGGGAGACAAACTTTTATTAAAGATGTGACATAAATTATTTCTTACAATTTTTCTATATCATCTTCACCTCACCTAATAAAATCCACTTACAAAACTTTGTATAAAATTTTAATTTTCATCACTAATGGCCGGCCACCCTATAGAATAGGGTATTTTTGGGCCTTTTGTGCACTTACATAAAGTTTTGATACTTTTGTGTATTTGCATTTTGGCCCAAAAGTTTACGTTTTTACGTTAAGGCCCAAAAACTCTAAAGGACAAATTGTTTTGCTCCTTTAATGATGTTTTGACATTATTAAAAATGTTTGGGTTCTAAGTTGTGATTACATGAAGTTGTGGACTCTTGTGTTTTTACAAAGTGACCCCAAAAGTTTTTGGTTTTGGAAAATGGCCCAAAAGTTGTGGTCATTGTTTTTGGCCCAAATTAGATGAGAACAAAATGGTTTTGTCTCTTTAAATGAGAATTGGATTTTCATTTTATTTAGTTCCATTTAAATCAATTCTATGGATCCGAAAACCAATTGTTTTAAAGTTGTTTTCTTAGTTAAATGTGTTTGATTAAGAAAAGGGTGATTATGAACCAAAGGCCTCGATAATTGAGCTATGTGATTGGCCGCTTTACATTATGAATGTTTGGGTTTGGTAGAGTAGATTTGAATGTAATTTGATTAATTCAATTTGTTGTAAATGGACATAAGTCCATCATTTGTGTTGTAAAAGGGCATAAGCCCTTATTATTATTTCATGTATTCCTTTTGTTTAAATGTATGCAAAATGGAATAGTTGGGTCCAACGCCCAATAGGAAATAACGGTTTAATTGGATTAAACGCGTAACTAAAATCAACAACTACTTACCTTAGACCCAAGGTCCAACACAAGGCTCGTGTTGGATCAAATGAAAAGGTTCATAATCATCCTAAAACCTAATATGACTATATAGTCCATATGAGGATGCAAAGCATTCGTTAGTAGTTCCATATAGTCTCGCTTGTTTCAACGAAACAGTGGGAGTATTATATACTACTAATTCATTTAAACTTGGACCAATGGTTGTGATAGGCCCAAGTTCTTTTAATATGATTAAAATGTTTTGATGTAGCCCAAAACTAATCCCTCAAAATGAATATTAAGTTGATAAGCGAGAGATGTTTAGAATATCTCTTCGTAGGCCTTCCACCGTGGTGGGCTTCAATCGTTTGTGACTCGTACACCGTATTCGTCCAGTTCTGGGGTATACAAAGTATGTGCTTACATTCAGGAGAAGCCCATAAACATATGATGAAGTGAAAGTAGGCAACGAGTATGGCCAATATGATATTCTTCTGAGGCCATTCTTGAACCCCTACTTGAACTAGCATGGTGGGAATGACTTAAACTAAGTGCAATGATGCCAATATGATATTCTTCTGAGGCATCATTCTCTAGAGGCCGAACTAGATGGGTAATTACAAAAGGGTTGTAAATGAATAATGCGTTATTCTCTCATCATTATTTTTGCTAGCCAATATGATATTCTTCTGAGGTGGGCTTGGTAATGGTGAGTCTCCCATAACCCGCTAAGAGTTCAAAATAACTCTCGAATTCTATTGAGGGATGTGGAATTTCCCAAAAATAGTGGGTGGTACTATTTGATTCAAAGACCCAATCAAAATAGTTTTAAACAAACAATCTAATACGATTTCTGTTATGTTATGTAGTGAACGACATGCCTAAAATTATACCCACCATTATACTTGACAAAAAGGGCCTTAGGGGCCAACGTTTCCTTGCTTGGTATCGCCACATTGAGAATGTCTCAAAGGTGAAAGACATATTGTATGTGCTTAAGCAATCCCCTCCTCATGTACCTCCTACGAAACTAGCTTCAAAGGAGGAGTGTCAAAATTATGTTAGACACTATGAGGATGACTTACAAGCCAAATGCTTAATCCTCACTTCACTTAGTGAGGAGCTTATGAAGCTGCATAAGCACATGGACACTTCTTGTGCCATGGTTGAAAGTTTGCATAAGATGCATGACATTGAGACTAGTAATGTATGATTCTCAAATGTTTGTAGTCTAATGAATGCCAAAATGACAAAGGGGACATCGGTCCATAAACATGGACAAAAGATGGAAAGGATCTTTCAAGATCTTCAAAGTTTAGGTACTTCCATCGATGGGAAAATGGCCCAAGACTTTTTCCTTGCATCTCTCTCGGATGATTTCACTAAGTTTATCGTAAACTATAAAGTGAATAGATTCGATCATTCTTTAAAAGAGATGATTGACATGTGCTGTAAATTTGAAAAAGGTTTCAAAAGGGACAGTGGGAGTGAGAATGCAATGATAAGGAAAAGGTTGCATAAGAAGAAGGCAAAGAAATCCAAAGGAACATGCTTTCATTGTGGAAAGGATGAACGTTGGAAGAATAAATACAGGGTGCGCATTGTGAGCCTTATGACACGAACTTTTGAAGAGACTATTTCTGTCATAGAGAGTGCTTTTACAGTGAGATCCAATTCCTGGATATTTGATTCAGGTGCTAGTCAACATATCTGTAATACGTTGCAGGGACTAACAGGGAGCAGGTCATTGCGCAATGGGGAGATGGTTGTGCGAGTTGGGAACGGCACTAAAATCTCTGCAAAAGCAATAGGCACCTATATGCTTAACCTACCCTCTGGGGAAGTCCTGGAACTTAAAAATTGTTTATATTTTCCTTCATGTATAAAGAATTTGATTTCCATCTCTAAGCTTTTACGAGATGGGCATTCAGTATTGTTTGACAAAATGAGTTGCACTTTATACTTGAACGGTCGTATTATCTCTCATGCTAATATGATAGATGGACTTTTTCACCTAGAGACGAATAGTGGGATGCACTGTATTGAAAGCAGGAATACCTCAAAACCCAAAAGGGCTAGAGAAGAAGTTAACCAAGAAAAGATGTGGCATCTTAAACTTGGACATGTGAACCTTGATAAGATTCGCAAGATGTCGAAAGACGGATATATCCGCCCATTAGGTAATGACCAGATGGGTACTTGTGAATGTTGCTTGAAAGGGAAGATGACCAAATCTCCATTTACTGGAAAAGGAGAGCGTGCCACTGAAATTCTAGGGTTAATCCACACTGACGTATGTGGACCTATGTCTACTACGTCGAGAGGAGGCTTCTCCTACTATATCACATTCACCGACGATCACTCTCGGTTTGGCTATGTGTATCTTATGAAGTACAAGTCAGAATCCTTTGAAAGACCCTAAGATCTGATCGAGGGGGTGAATATCTGAGTAACGAGTTCCTAGATTATCTCAAAGAGTGTGGAATAGTATCACAGTGGACTCCACCAGGAACTCCTCAGCATAACGGAGTTTCTGAACGGAGAAATCGAACCTTGATGAACATGGTTCATTCTATGATGAGTTCTGCTAATCTACCAGTAACATTCTGGGGATACGCTCTATATACAGCAACTTACTTGCTTAATAAAGTACCTTCCAAGTCAGTTTCACAAACGCCATATGAGATATGGCATGGTAAAAGCACAAATCTTAATCATATTAGGATTTGGGGTTGTCCGGCTTACGTTAAAAAACTTGAAGCTGACAAGCTTGAAGCAAGATCTGTTAAGTGCTACTTTGTGGGGTATTCCAAACAGACTTTGGGATACGAATTCTATAACCCTGACGACAAGAAAGTCTTTGTCGCCAGAACTGCTATGTTCCTTGAGGACGAATTCGTTCTCAATGGAAGTAGCAAGAAAACGATAGAATTAAAGGAAATTAATGAGATTAATGATGAACCACAAACAAGCACTCGACAAGATGACAACCCTGTTCCTGAACCCCTAGCTCCACGTAGATCTGAACGGGTTAATAAGCCACCTAAGAGGTATGGCTTAGACAAAGACTTTGATGAATTGTACCTTCTAGGTGACAATGAAACAAAGGAGGACCCTAGAGACTACACTGAAGCAATGTCCGACATTGATTCAAAGAGATGGCAAGAGGCCATGAAATCCGAGATGGATTCCATGTATCAAAATCAGGTCTGGACTCTTGTAGACCCTCCAGAAGGTATTGTACCTGTTGGAAACAAATGGGTCTTCAAGAGAAAGATAGGCGTTGATGGGAACGTGGAGACTTATAAGGCTAGACTAGTAGCCAAGGGTTACAGGCAAAGAGAAGGGATTGACTATGAAGAAACTTTCTCTCCTGTAGCCATGATTAAGTCCATTCGGATTTTGCTTGCTATAGCTGCGTACCATGATTATGAAATCTGGCAAATGGACGTGAAGACGGCCTTTCTGAACGGCTACCTAGAGGAAGAGCTCTATATGACTCAACCCGAAGGTTTCGTGTCCAAGTCTGAAAAGACTAAGGTATGCAAGCTTCAAAGGTCCATTTATGGACTTAAGCAAGCCTCCAGGAGCTGGAACATTCGTTTCGATACTGAAATCAAAACGTTTGGTTTTACTCAAAACGAAGACGACAATTGTGTTTATCAAAAAGTCGTTGGGGATGCAGTTGTATTCCTAGTGTTATATGTAGATGACATATTACTATTCGGGAATGACACTGCAGTACTTTCTTCTGTAAAAGTGTGGTTGTCTAAAACCTTCCACATGAAAGATTTAGGAGATGCATCTTATGTACTTGGGATAAAGCTCTATCGTGATAGATCCAGAAAATTAATTGGATTATCCCAATCTATGTACATTGATAAGGTGCTAAGTAGGTTCCAGATGGAACAATCTAAGAAAGGTTTTCTTCCTGTTAGACATGGAATTCACCTTTCTAAGTCCATGGGACCTAAGACTCCTGAAGAGATACGGCAAATGAATGTTATTGCTTATGCTTCCGCCATAGGGAGTCTCATGTATGCCATGATATGCACAAGGCCTGATATCGCATATGTTGTGAGCATTACTAGTCGATATCAATCTAACCCAGGATCAGAACACTGGGCAGCTGTCAAGACGGTCCTTAAGTACTTAAGAAGAACTAAGGACATGTTCCTCGTTTATGGAGGAGCGGCAGAGTTGCGAGTGGAAGCCTATACAGACGCAGATTTCCAATCTGACGTCGATGATAGAAGTTCCAACTCCGGATATGTATTCACTCTGAATGGTGGGGCTGTCAGTTGGAAAAGCAAGAAGCAAAGTGTAATTGCTGATTCCACGACAGAGGCTGAATATGTCGCTGCAGCTGAAGCTGGCAAAGAAGCGTTCTGGATGAAAAAGTTCATTACTGAACTTGGAGTGGTTCCAACCATTACATCACCAGTAACTTTGTACTGTGATAATAATGGGGCGATAGCTCAAGCCAAGGAACCCGGGGCTCATCAAAAGAACAAGCATTTTGATAGGCGCTTTAATATCATAAGAAGATATGCTGCCGAGGGGAAAGTCAATATCCTCAAAGTTGCTTCAGCCGATAACGTAGCAGATCCACTGACAAAGCCAATGTCTCAAATCCAGCTTGATCATCATATGGATAAGATGGGTATTAGATACATGGGAGGATGGCTTTGAGTGCAAGTGAGAGATTGTTGGAAGTATGCCCACAAAGCCACTCATCTGATGTAATAGCTTTTTGGAATACTTAATGTGTTAAACTTTTATATGTTTAATGGAGGGCAAGACTTATTGTTAATCACTATTTATTGTATCATGTGTTTAAGCAATAAGAGAATCCAAGGGATGTATTTGGTCTAAGAGATAAGTGATCTAAATGAGTTAGATTAACGAGACATTTCTCTTATGTTCATTCCTAAAACGTTCCTAGCCATAGGATTGCCAATTGGGCATTGACAATCCGCTAAGGTTAGTATGTGTTATGTTGACTCAAACGTGAGTATGAACTAGTCTCAAGTCATTTGGTGTTGGACACTAAGACAAACACATAGGTGCTCGAAAGAGTAATCGAGTACACTGAACTACGATCAAAAGAGAGTTCGAACATACATGTCATGTATGAACTCTAAGGTTACAATATGCAAAGTAGTCCTTTGACCTGAGGCATCATAGATGTCTAATGGTTAGGTCCTTGATCTTTGATCATGACAACGGCATTCCTTCGGATTGTCCACGACATTGTTGGGGTCATGCGATCTAGTCATGTAGGCATATGAATGCACAACAAGGGATCTCTAACCTTCCATGGTGGAAGGAGAATACTCTAAGATATGATTCTAAAGTCTTTGGCCAAAGCAAATGAATATGACTTAGGAAGTTGTTCCAAATCATATTCAAGGGAATCATATAGGAAAGTATCACATTGGATAGTAGACATGAAACAAACTATCACTTAAACAATGTGATTAAGGGTATTGTATTAGAGAAGGACCGTATTGCATTGTAGTTGTAACTGGATAGGTTATCCAACCAATTCTACTTAGCTTGGGTAACCATGACATACTGCTAGGTGTCACTCATGGTTTGTGGAAGCCCTAATAATTAGCAAACACTAATCATCAAAGGGAGAATTGAAATGTGGTTTCAATTCACAATCGATCGTTAAGAGTAACATCGCCCACTGCCTCGCTAAATGGAACCTAATGGATCGTACACCGAGTAAGGATGTATGTGAAGAAATTAAATGAAATGGATAAGCAATTAAATGGTTTAATTGAAGAATGGTCAAGATTAATTAATTAGTTAATTAATTTTACGAAAGGTTCGTAATGGGCTTATATGTTGGTTTTGGGTTTCGGGGCCCAAAAGCGTTTTGGTCCAAAAGGCCCATTATGTTTTAGGGTGTATGACAACTAAAACAAAATGGGCAACAAGCCCAATAACAATGTGATGGCCGGCCATAGGGTGAGGGCATGCAAATTTGGATTAATTACAAGTTTGCCACTCAATTGAAATGAAGTGTAAATTCAAGTTTATAGCTTGGTTTTCATTTTAAGGGTTTTGGTTGTTGAAATTGGGTAAAAACGTTTTCTCTCTTTTTCTCCAAGAGGCCAAACACTAAGGGAAGGGACATCTAGCAATCTCTTCTTCCCTAAGTCATCCATTTTCATCCTCACAAGATACATCCTTGGTGAAGAGACTTAGAGACGTCAAACTTTTGGTGTTTTGGAGAACAAATCCTCAAATCCTCAAAGAAGCAAAGGAGCACTAAAAGGAGGAAAATCACAAGGAAGATCCCAAGAGTAAGGAGGTGACTTGAAGGCCCTCCACTTGGGTGAATCCCTTGTGTAAACAAGGATGAGCTTCAAGGGTAAAGAATCTCTAAATTCTTCATTCTCTTTAATGTTGTTAAAGAGTCTTTTGGTTCACCATATACTAGGCTTTGAAAGTCATGGGTTTTATGAATTGTTTTTGGATGCATGCCTACTTTAAAGAGTTAATAGTTTGCATATGTATTCAAATGTTCTTACTTGTTCTTAGCTAGGACAAAATTTTTCCTTCAGTGTATCACTTAAGAACGGTGGGAGCTCGGACTCTAGGAATGGTACTGGTCACATATGGGACCTGCTAGAACTGTTCGAGTTGACATTTTAAAGGATTATTCTAGCTTCTTGGTGGAAGAGCAAAAGAATGTGGAGAGGTTTTTGAACATTCAAAAGGCTAAGGAAAAGCAGGCTGAGAAAGGAACAAAACTTCTCCACATTCTTTTGCTCTTCCACCAAGAAGCTAAAATGATCCTTTAATATGTCACCTCAAACGGTCCCGACAGGTCTCATCTGTGACTAGTAGGGAATGGTGGATGAGGACACTCTCCATTGACAACTGAACTAAGTGACTGAGAAATGACAGACAAACTGGTGGAGCAGCACTTAAGAACGGTGTGAAATCAAACTCTGGGAATGGTACTAATCATAAAGGGGAGTTGAACGGTGGAGCAGCACTCAAGAACGGTGGGAGCTCAGACTCTGGGAATGGTATTGGTCACTGATGGGACCTGCCAGAATCGTTCGAGGAGACATTTTAAAAGATCATTCTAGCTTTCTTGGTGGAAGAGCAAAAAAATGTGGAGAAGTTTTTGAACATTCAGAAGTAAGGGTGGGTTCAATTTCGACCAGTTTGGTTTTCTACCAAAACCAGAAACCTAACCGAAGTTACTGTTCGTTTTAGTTTTGTTCCCATTTTTCGGTTCGGTTTAAGTTCGGTTTTAGTTTTTTTCAGTTCAGTTTTGGTTTTTTGCTGATTATTTTTATTCTGAAATTGATCTGTGGGCTATTCTTCTTACATAATCAGTTTAATTCATTTGGAAGAACACCATCAACAACCTGTTATTGTCAGAGAAATTCATTAAAAAATTTACAAAGATACAAATCTCAGATAAATTTACAAAATTCATTCACATTATCACACTGATCTTGGGTTCAAATTTCAAACAATATATCGCTTACCCCTCTGAAAATTGGATTCAGAAGAGTTGTTGTGACTGCCGGCGCGTATTGATTCTTGGCTGGCCCGGAAGATTCTTATTAGAGAGAGAGATCAGAAGATGCAATAGAGGATTTAGGGAGGAGAGAGAAAGACATGCATTGTTGTGGATGAGGGAGAGAGTAAAGATCCGGCTAGGGAGAAAAAAAAAGAAAAAAAAAAGGGAGTGAATAATGAAGATGAAGGAGGGAGAAAGGAAAAAGAAAGAATATGGAGAAGAGTGGTGTGGTTGGGGTGAAAGAAAGAACAAAGTGAGAGAAAGATATGTTAGGGTTTAGTTGTTAAGGGCTTTTTCTAATAATATATGGGCTTAAAAGTTTGCCAACCCTTGGCTTAGAAATTAGGTTCTGAAGATAATACCCAAAACAAATTAAAGAATCAAATAAAATTAATAAATATTAATTTTTTTGATATAAGAATTTGAATATATATTAAAAGGAGAAACCTCTAGAACAACCAGTCAAAGTTAAAAGCTTGAAAAGCTGAAGGGGAAGACAATGGTCCCAAAAGTGGGGATTCGAAACCAAAATACCCACATCAGCCAACTTATCAGCCACACAATTGGTTTGCCAAAAAAATGCCTCCAACGAATGGAGTGGAAGCTAGCAGCCAGCCATTTAGGCCTCATTTGACAGCTCGTATAAGGAACCAGATAGTACTAATTAGGGGTGCAACTTGGGTTGGACCAATCCGAACCCGCCCATGTCCAATCCGACTTTAAACCCGAACAAGCGAATTTTTTTTAGTTATAACATGCCCGAACCCAACCCAATTTTAACCTGTTCATTGATTGGGTTGAGTTAGATTGATCATTTGCCCGTCCATCCCCAACCCAACCCAGCCCGATTAACCAAACCCGATTGTGGCCGAAATCAATTAATACTCATATTACACCCAAGTGGGCCAAGTCCAAAAACCCACATCCTTTCTAATATTGTTTTAATAAATTACCCCTTAAATCCATAATCCAATCTGTTGCATCATCTTCTTCCCTAATTGATTTCTTAATTGATCATAAAGGATTTTGGGTCCGACTTGAAAAAAATCTTTTCTTTTCATTAAAAAAAAAAGAGAAGAAGAAAAGAATAAGAGGCTTTGATTAGTTAGCCCATACTTGCAGTCTCTAAACCCTAAAGCTATATATTAAGTTGTTAGTCTCCAAATCCTAAATTCTTTGTGTCTAGAAGCAATTGATCAGCAACTCATTCTACCTCCTTCATTCTGCCTAACATGAAAGTGAAAGTGAAGAAAGAATTATAAAAAAATAAAAAATAAAAGAAAGTATTCTAGGTAATCATGCATGCATATCTGATAAAATCTCAATTACTTAGTTCCTATACAAACTTAATTAAAATTTTGACATCTTTATGTCTTATATGTTTATGTTACTTACTATCAACTATTTTTGTTGTCATATGTTAATATTTTGTTTCATATGTTAATTGTTCAAGTCCATTTGATTGTCATATATATGGCATAACATAATCAGACTACTCCAAGAGAGCCTCTGCCAGCTGCTCCTGTAAAGCCTCAAAATGCTACAATTAAACCTCAGGTAACATCTAAACGCAAAAGAGTATATGAACCCGTCTAAAGTTTGGGTCACATTATGAAAGAGTTGGGCAACCCGAACCCAACCCAAGTAAATCCGAGCCCAAATGAACCTGATTGAAACCCAATTAGAATCCGATCCCGAATTGTAAAAGTTGGGTTAGGATTGGGTTGACCTTCCAACCCGCTCGAATTGCACCCCTAGTACTAATAATACAGACAGTTGTTTCGTGTTCAACGTGTTAAATAGCCACTGGATAGAATAATCTGATCCCACCAATTTAATACACCCTATGCCCGCTTAGTCGTCCTTTCCTATACGCTGGTATAATTAGTCGGGTTCACGCTTGCGTTTGACCCTCTCTGCTCCTTCATATCGCAAACTCCGTCTTAACTAAGGTATTGCTGCTCTCTCTCCCTCATTCCTTCCCAACCAGCAGAGGCTCAGGACGAAGGAGCCCAAGAAGGAAAAATAGCTTGCTATGCAGACGAAACCCAAGACTCCATAAGATAGCAAGCCTACACAACCAAAACCCAATACTAAAACTGGCGCTCGTCCTCCCTACTTTCGAGTACTTTAATTTGCGATTTCAGATCCTGATTTCTTCATTTTCTCCATTTTTTGCTTCTTGTTTTTCAATTTTAGTGCTCGAATCGAGATTTCTGATTATTTTCTTCAATTTTTGCATATGGAGGAAGACTCTGGTACTGCAGTTGAAGAACTCGGCAGCAAGAGGGAAGCTGATCAAGGTCAGGGTCTTGTACAAGCTCTCTGAGGCAGGCAAGAAGGAGAAATCTACACATGCAAAGATCAAAACAACCTCCTATGTGGATTATTCTATAAAAAAATCCTTTTTTTCATTTTTTTAACAAATTTTTATTTAAAACTAATATGGAAATTGCTTTTGATAAAAAATAATAACAGGACAATTTTTCCTGTATAGTACCAAACGCAGAATTAATTAGTCGGTCTTTAGTCCGATACTGCATCAAACACCTGACTAATTTAGTCAACACTATCCGGTGACTATTCATCATATCTAACTAAAATAGTCAGTACAATCTGAGATGTTAAACGAGGCCTTAATGTCTTCGATAGCAGAAAGGAGATGCTAAGGGGGTTTCCAAACCCATTAATTTAATATAATTATTCAATTCGGGTTTCGAACCATTGAAACCGAAACTGAACTAAAATATTTCGGTTCGGTTGGGTTCAGTTTTTTAATTTAGTTTTTTTTGTTCGGTTCAGTTTTTTTGTTCGAACCATTGAAACCAAAACTGAACTAAATTTTTTTTTTTATAGTTTCTTTTAAAGAGTGAGCAAGATTTTGTCGTTAGGTTTTGTTGCTCGATGAATTTGGATTGTAAATTGGAATGCTTTTATTGTTATGTGCTACTTGGGTTACTGAGTTTATTTTGTTTAAATGATAAACCAATTTCCTGTTTCTTCTAAAAAATCATGTTAGCTATCCCACATCAGTGGATTCAAAGAAAAAGTAACGACTTTAAATATGATTACCTATTCTAACTAATATCGAGACATTTTGTGATAAAACCTCACACCTAACGGATTGAGCATATGGTAATTATCAAGTTGAGAACATTATCGGTGTCGTTAGAGTGACATCCCCTGGCCCATCAATCTAAAAGTTCCAACATAGTATCAGAACCCTGGTTATGGGCCTGTGCAACCAAAGGCTTGTCACCAGGAAGTGTGGGCTTGGAAACAAGCCTGGACTCTTAACATAAAGTCACTCTTAACATAGAGTCGGCCTTTGAGTTCTTAAGAAGCACTTCCTGGAAGGATTGAAAACAAGTCTGGACTCCATTGGAGCAGACCTCTGAGTTTCAATTGCCGATGTGTGGATCTCCATGTGTGAACCACGTGAGGTTACACGTGAGGGGGCGTGTTAGCTATCCCATATCAGTGGATTCAAAGAAAAAGTAACGATTTTAAATAGGATTATCCTACTCTAACTAATACAGAGATATTTTATAATAAAACTCTACACCTAATAGATTGGACATGTAGTAACTATATCAAGTTGGGAACAGTATCAGTGTCGTTAGATTGTGGTCCCGGACCCGTCGATCTAAAAACTCCAACAATCCCAGTACAGTTAAAATGCCTCTTGTTCCGATAAAGAAAGTACATGGCGATATCGAGAGCATATTCAACATGCTCGAACCTGCATACAAAAAAAAAAAAAAAAAAAAAAAAAAATTTAAGAGGAGAAAAGAAAAATAACACCAACGAAATGCATTTAAAGGTTTGTACACCTATTAAAAACAAAAACTATCTTACCCAAAGGATTCCTCAAAAACAAAGGGAATCATGCCAGTACGATCCTTGTCAGTATCGGTCCAAATTTGACTGTTCGAAAAAGTTGCAGATTCAATACAGACGCCATGTATCAACCAATAAACATAGAGATACCATGAAGAAGAGAAAATTGTGCCGAAATGACATGCATCTCCAATTGCATAAGACAGGAAAAATAGAATCAAAGAAACCTTATCATGCTAAGAAATGAAAGTTCTAGGATGGGTAATAGTTTAACTTAGATGAGGTGAATAGGTTCCAATTTTCAATTTAATTTTCAGTGTAATTTTCACATCGACAATACATATCAAATCATTATACTCATATGCAGTTAAAATGATAAATAAAATGTGCACACAGAATGTAGGATTTAACGAGGCAAAACCACCACTAAGAAAATTCTCAGGCTCCCAAGTCAGGATAAACACTAAGAGAAATGAGTACAGAAAGACTTACAAAACTCATCAACTAGACAAACATACTAGTAGGCAGTTTTGCTTCTGGGTTTTGCAACTCAATCTCTCTTCAGCCTTCGAGTGGAAGTGACACGATACTAACGCGGCCGTCAATCATCATCTCCTTGAACTTTGCAAGATACTAACGCGATCATGCAAAATATATGTATGAAGTGTATGATTTAAAATGATAAATCAACTATGAGAATCACAAGAAACATTCTCATAGTTGTTACGATTGAAAGATCAAGAAAATATGATTTTTCGTTCAAAAACACATGCTGCTCTCAGTACATCAATATTGCCAGCAAATATATGTATGCGTACTTGACTCTAAAAGCTTCCGGCAACAGTGAAGTGCAAAATCTATATCTGATGCATGCGGCTACTCTAAGATCTTCAATGCATATATACATATGTGACTCAAACACAACGCAGCCACAGCAGCCTTTTCTTTTGCAAAACACAAAACAATTTTTCTCAAATGAAAACTCACTGATGACAAATCACATTAAAAACTCTTAGGGTATGTTTGTTGCACCGGACTATCTCGGACTGGACTTAGCTTTATAGACTAAGCTAGACTGGCTTACACTAGACTAAGCTAAATTGATTTAGTGAAGCGTTTGGTGCAGAATATAATTAGAAAGCAGGATAATTAATCAACTCTAAAAAATTATATTATTTAATTTATTTCTTTTTAATACTTAATTATTAGTTTTATCTTTTTATTTTTGGTTTCTAGAGTCTTCTTCATCTCTCCCTCCCCTCCCTATTTTTCTCCGTCCAACTCTAGAAGCTAGATAGCTCCATAACGCATGACAAACAAATCCCTCCCATCCTGTTTGAATTCCAAACCGAATCGATCTAGAAGAAAAAACGCATAAGATAAAGACAAAAGCAAAAGTTGGATCCCGTTTGAAACCCAGATCGATTCCCTCGAATCCCTCAAAATCACAGCCTCCTCCTCCCCCCACCACCACTACACCCTTCTCCCAGTTAACTACCACAACCAGTTAACTACCACAACAGCCCAAGTCACAGATGATGAGAAAAACCAATCCTCATCGCCTTTTTCTGACTTCCTGGGTTCAATTTTAGAAGCCATTGAGGCCATGAAATCGCTTCTGCAGCAGAAGCTAAAAAACGATGAAGACGACGAGGCACTCAAGATCCTGCAGCGCTTAGAGTGGATGTTCATAATAGGGAGGGTTCTCACTGAAATGGGCGAAACAATGGGAAGATTAAATGGGACTGCTAATCCCAACCTTTTGCACGGTATTAGTAGTGAAGCCCTTAGCGAATGCGAGTCCCATCTAGTCCCATTAAACCTAGTCCATTACTCGCACCAAACAAGGGACTAGGACAGTACCTAAGCCAATCCTAACTCATCCTATCTAACGAAGCCAAACAAACGCGGCCTTATTGTACTGCCATATAAAGTAGGGGTGGTTCGGGTCGGGATCCCGAACCGAAAAGCTCAAACTCAAACCCAAACCGATCCCTTTCGGGACGGAATTTCAAAACCCGAAACCGAACCGATATTTCGGTATTCCCGAAGTTCGAGATTCCCGAAATTTTTCGGTATTTCGGTTCGGGATTGGATTATACAAAACTCATCTATTCAAAATTCAAAATTGTTTTACAAAGTAGTTTTTCCAATTGCAGATCAGGAAACAATCAAAACAGATTCAACCCCAATCTTGACAAACCCCTAGAAATCAACCAAGAAAAAGAATTTGAAATAAAACCTTATATTTCGAAATCAACCTAGAAATCTCATCACTCCTTGCGGCGACTGCTTTTTCTACAACTGCTTCGTTCCTTTCGCTCCCTGGAGCTCATCGCCGGAGAGGAGTTGCGGCTATCGAAACCACTGGACTCAGTATACGATGCGGAATCGAAGTTGTCAGATCTTCGGCGGCGACCCTTGGATGACAACGACGGCGCCTCCTTCATACTTCTACAGAAGGAGACTTGACGACGATGCTTCCTTACTTCTGGCGACAACGGCGCCTCTTTTTTCTGCGGCGACTCTTGGACGACTGCGTCTCGACGATTGTGAAGTCGAGACTGAAAGAGATGAGATTGGGTTGAGACTTAAGAGAGAGTTCGAGAATGTGTGTGTGTATTTGTGAATCAGAATGAGAGACAGAGACGAGAGGACTGAAACTTAAGTTGGATTGGACGGTTGAGATTAAATCTCAACTAATCCAATGGTCCACATAATTCTTAAAACCTATTTAAAATTAAATATATATTTTATAAATGTTTCGGTTCCGTTCGGGATTACCGAATGAAAGCAAATGTGATCCCGAATCCCGTACCGAATTTTTCGGGATCGGTTCGGGATCGGGTATATAACAATTCGGGATTTTCGGTTCGGGATGTTTTCGGTTTGGAATCGGGATTTTTTCGGTTTGGTTCGGGATGTTCGGGATTTTTTTCCAGCCCTAATATAAAGGTTAGCTTTACATACAAACGCGGCCTTATTGTACTGCCATATAAAGGTTAGCTTTACATGCAATTTTTGTTGCAATAAATGCAAAGCATAAATATATATATATATATATATATATATATATATGTGTGTGTGTGTGTGTATTGGACTCCAAAAACATGCAGCAACAGAAAAGCAGAAAACCTTTTAATGCATGAGGTTTGTTGTACAACAACAATTCAAAACCCATAAATCATGCATATGACAGCACCAGCAAAATGTCAAAAACAAAGATGAAAAATGAAGCCCTACTGTGATGCTGCTCTATTCTTCTGTGTTATGCGGCAGCCACCGAAATGCTCTAAACCCTTATATTTATGCGGCATCAAACACTTACGAACCTAGACCCCTATATATATATATACATACATTTAGCAATTAGGTTAACCTACGAACCTGAAGATCACGTTGACCAAATAAGTGATACACCTAATCACTAATTCAGTTAAAGATGATGAGATAAATATGCAACCTGATAATGTTGGTATTGAAAAGTTTACTAACTCAATACCAAAATATGTGGGTGATAAGTTTACAAACTCTACCACACCTCTCACTTTGCACTCTCAATAAAATTGGACAAACAAAAGGAAAGAAGTAGCAAGCTTGGTGATAACAAACACTTTGAAATATAGGAAGAGTTTACAACTCTTAAACTCACAAACTGAAAATGAGAATGGGAATTGGATTGATGTTCTAAAGCCTAGCAAGAAGGCCTATTTATACAAAACAGAAATTGATAAACAATACAACAACACTTGTAATGAATGATGGTGTTTACCATCTTTACACCCTTTCAAACACATGCATCAACTTTGGATAGTTGGCACACACATGCATTGCATTATTCCAGGTTGGAATCAAACCTTTCGGCTAGCACACAACAGCACACAGCAGCTCACATCTCTGCTGTCTTTCAACGCACTTTCAGCTGGCACATGGAGGAAACTTTAGTCTTTGTAGTTGCAGCAAGTGTGAATACAACCTGTGAAGAAACTAACAGCTAGCAGCTGCCATTTACAACCTGTTTTGATTTGAATTTCCAACACACCTCCTCAAATCAAAACGGCTTCATTCCTAGCATTTCACGCAGTAGTCAGAATGATTCAACTGGTAGTGGCTTAGTGAAGATGTCTGCCACTTGTTCCTTCGTGTGACAATAGACAAGCTCAATTGTCTTTTGCTTCACATGGTCCTTTAGAAAATGGAACCTGGTATCAATGTGCTTGCTCCTTCCATGTTGAACAGGATTTTTTGCAAGCTTGATTGCAGACATGTTATCCACATGAATCATAGTCGATTCCATTTGTGGATGACACACTGACTTCAACAGATTTCTTAACCAAATTGCCTCACACACTGTTGAGGCTACAGCAACATACTCGGCTTCACATGATGACAAAGCAACAATTGATTGCTTCTTTGAAGTCCATGAGAAAGTTGTTGATCCTAGAAAAAACACATAGCCAGTTGTGCTTTTCCTTTCATCTTGGTCACCTCCACAATCACTATCTGAATAACCAAATAATTTTGCATTTTCACCAAAATTATAAAACAGACCATAGTTTAGAGTACCTTTTATGTACCTCAAAATTCTCTTGGCAGCCAGCCAATGAGACTCCCTTGGTGCTTCCATGTATCGACTCACGAGTCCAACTCCATAAACTATATCAGGTCTTGTGATTGTAAGGTACCTTAGGCTTCAAACCAAGCTTTTGTACACGGTTGAGTTTACAAACTCACCTTCTCCTTCCTTAGACAGCTTCAATCCAGTTGCAACTGGAGTGTTGACAATATTGCACTTATCCATATTGAATTTCTCCAATATATCTCTCATGTACTTTTGTTGAGAGATGTAGATACCATCACTTTCTTGCTTCACCTCTATGCCAAGAAAGTATGACATTAATCCATTGTCAGTCATCTCGAATTCACTGAACATGGATTGCTTGAACTCACAGAACATTGCTTCATTGTTTCCTGTAAACAACAAGTCATCTACATAGAGACAAATAATTAAGAACTCCCCTTTTGCACCATTCTTCATGTAAACTGAATGCTCGTATGGACATTTCTTAAATCCATTTTGGTGAAGGTAGTTGTCAATCCTTGAGTTCCAAGCTCGTGGTGCTTGCTTGAGGCCATACAAAGCCTTCTTCAAACGATACACCTTATCTTCTTCTCCTTGTACTTGGAAGCCTTCTGGTTGTTCCACGTATACTTCTTCCTCAAGTACTCCATTAAGGAAGGCTGACTTGACATCTAGTTGATAAATTTTCCATTTATGATGAGCGGCAAGAGAGATTAGCAATCTTACCGTGTCAAGTTTTGCAACTGGAGCACAGACTTCATCATAGTCCACTCCATACTTCTGTTTGTAGCCCTTTGCTACAAGCCTTGATTTGTATCGATCCACTCCCATCTGCAGTGCGTTTGATCTTGTAAACCCACTTGACACCAATAGCCTTCTGATTTGGTGGGAGCTTTGTCAACTCCCAAGTGTCATTCTTCTCGATAGCATGGATTTCTTCCTCCATGGCTATTCTCCAACGATCTTCTTCCACAGCTTCATTGAATGAGAGAGGCTCGTGGTCTGCATACAAGCAGAAAAAGTTGGTTTCTTCTTCTTCTTCTTGTCCATATATCTCGATAAGACTTCTTAGCCTCACTGGAGTTGAGGAGCTGCTTTCTTCACTAGATGTAGGACCACTCCTTGCAGTTCTGTGCAATGGAGTTGTTGTGGTTATTTGAGCAGGTTGTTGCTCAACAGGTGGTACAACTTCTGGTTCTTCAAAATCAGTGGAGACGATCTTCTCTTTACTGACTTCTTTGTTGTTCCACTTCCATGCCTCTTCCTCACTGAAGATGACATCTCTACTAACCACTAGTTTGCCAGTTAGTGGGTTGTAGAGCTTGTATGCCTTAGACTCTTCACTATAGCCCACAAACACACACTTTTCACCTCGATCATCAAGCTTCCTTCTCTTGGCTTCTGGAACTTGAGCATATGCAACACACCCAAAAACTCTTAGGTGTGCAACACTCGGCTTGTATCCACTCCAAGCCTCTTGTGGTGTCATCCTCTTGACACTCTTTGTTGGACATCGATTCAACAAATAAATCGAACAAGCTACAGCTTCTGCCCACAATTCTTTTGGCAAATTCTTCTCCTTAAGCATGGACCTTGTCATGTCAATGATGGTTCGATTCTTTGCTCCTTGCAATCAGTTGATGGCAAATTCTTCTCCTGTGGGGTATAGGCAGCAGTCAGTTGATGCCTAATTCCTTGCTCCTTGCAGTATGCTTGGAAAGCATTGGAGGTGTACTCTCCACCTCTATCTGATCTCACAGCCACAAGCTTGTGGTTGCTTTCAGCCTCTGTGAGTGCCTTGAACTCCTTGAAGATTCTTAAGGCAGCCGACTTCTCCTTGAGAAAATAAACCCAAGTCTTCCTACTAAAATCATCAATGAAAGTAATAAAATACCTATTACCTCCATAAGACATAGGATCCAATGGACCACATATATCCGTGTGTACCATCTGTAGTGGTGCCTTTGCTCTCCATGTATCACCAACAGGGAATGATAGTCGTGCTTGCTTGCCAAGCACACAACCTTCACATACTTGGCGTGTGGCTTTAATCTGGGGTAGACCACGAACCATTCCTCCACTTGACAGCAACTTTAGGCCATTAAAACGAAGATGGCCAAATCGAAGATGCCATTTCCATGACTCATCTTCCATTACACCGATGTTGCAACTCCCAATCTTTGTGTTCAACTTCAACGGGAACATTCGGTTCTTTGACATTTGAACACGTGCAATAAGTTTTCTCCTTATGTATAATATACCCTTTTTGGAGCAGTTGACCAATGTATAATATACCCTTTTCGGAGATGTATTCTTCTCTACCATCCTTCTGGATGATCTTGATCTTCCCTTTGCCTTCAACTGGCAACTTTGAGGAGTCACCAAGACTCACAAATCCATAAGGCCCATCTTTGAGTTCGGCAAAAAACTCTTTCTTTCCACACATGTGGTTGCTTGCACCAGAGTCTAAATACCAAACATCTTGTTGGCTACTAATATCATGGTGTGCTAGTAAGACTGTAAATTCCTCACCAGCATTTCCATTTGATTCTGCCATGTTGACATGCTCACCATTTTTATATGAACATTCATTTGCATAATGTCCATATTGCTTGCAAGTGTGACATTGGATATGCGCATTTCCTCGGGTAGATCTCCACTCTTGAGATTGACCTCGGTTTTGTTCATAGCCTCGACCTCTTCCTCGGGCTCGTCCTCGGCTACGGTTGGATGAACTCCCACGACCTTTATTTGGTTTGTCAATATTCAACTTTGACTCCAAAGCTTGCTCTAGCGTTGTGGGGCTTGCATTCTTCTGAATGCGTTGCTCGTGAACTAGGAGGGATCCTAGTAGCTCATCTGCGCTCATCGCCTCCAAATATTTGGATTCCTCAATGGCAGTCACCACATGCTCAAACTTAGATGTGAGTGACCGGAGTATCTTCTCCACAACTCATACTTCATCGAGTCTCTCATCATTTTTCCTCATCTGATTTACTATCACAATGAGCCTTGAGTGATAGTCGGAGATGCTCTCCCCTTCATTCATGTGAGCGTTTCAAAATCTGCTCGAATTGACTGTAACCTCACTTTCTTGACTCGATCTACTCCTTTGTAGATTATACTGAGTGTGTCCCATACTTGCTTGCTCGTTGTTGCTTCTGCAACCTTCTCGAACGTTGAATCTTCTAATCCTTGATAGAGAAGATACAACGCCTTCTGGTCTTTCTTTCGTAAATCCTTGAGAGTGTTCCTTTGATCTGCAGTATATGTGGCTTCTTGCTCGGTAGTGGGTACAACATACCCACTACTGACAACTTCCCATAGCTCTTGTGATCTAAACAATGCTTTGAATTGGATGCACCATCTTTCATAATTTTCTTTCTTCAATGTGGGAACTTGGAGCTGCACTAAGTTGGATGCCATAACTGCTGCACCTGCCAGAATGGTATTCTGGCTCTGATACCAATTGTTGGTATTGAAAAGTTTACTAACTCAATACCAAAATATGTGGGTGATAAGTTTACAAACTCTATCACACCTCTCACTTTGCACTCTCAATAAAATTGGACAAACGAAAGGAAAGAAGTAGCAAGCTTGGTGATAACAAACACTTTGAAATATAGGAAGAGTTTACAACTCTTAAACTCACAAACTGAAAATGAGAATGGGAATTGGATTGATGTTCTAAAGCCTAGCAAGAAGGCCTATGATGCGAAATTTAACTAACGCACAAATTTAAACCCTCTTTTTGACAATTGTAGTATATGGATAAGTAGGGTATCGTTCTAGGCCGGGGATTAGGAGGGATTGCTAATCAAAGTAAAATTTAAATTAAAAACGTAAAAATAAAATTTAAAACACTAAACTAAAATCAAAACACTTAACTAAAATCACTCAAAATAAAACTAACAAATAAACTAAAACAAATCAAAAGACTCAAACTAATTCAAGACTCTAGAAAATACAACCTAAATTTATTTCTAACAAATTTAACACTTAAAATAAATGGGGAATTGATTTTTTTATGAAAAGTAAATTAAATTAGAAACTTTAAAAACAAACTTCAAAGAAAATATTTTTTTTGATGAAATATGATGAGACACTAGTTAGAGGGGTCTTTATCCACACATGAATAAATGTATACAATTTAATTCCCAGTTATGAGTTCAACAAACGAATAAATGACAACGCCCCAAGTTAATTAGGTCCGCTTAAATTAACCTTCAGATTTCCCTAAATTCATTGAATTGGACGGGATACGCATCACAACCAAATTATTCTTATCAAGTTCCCTAACTATGGAATACGCATGATAGAGAGACATATCAAAGATCATTAAGTTTAATGAAAATCGTAAGCATCGACTAGGCATTCATAACTATGGAATACGCATGTTAATCCAACCTAGGGTTTACTAAACACAATCGTGACTAGCGATTTTTACTACTCATGGATATAAGTTCATAACGATTAGGTGAAATTCCCTTATATCCTAGCATCAAGTCTAAGCATGCAAATTAAGTGTCGACCCTTAACCCACACACATAAACAAGTTATTAATCAACACAGAAAAATAAACCACATCCAACGTTCAAGAATTCATAACTGGAGTAAATCAAATTATAATAAACATTTATCCATGGTTTCAAATTCACCTCTAACTAAACAGAAATTAATTACACATGCTTAACATAATTTAAAAGTAAATTAAATTAAACATGTAAATAAAAATAAAAGGGATAAAACCAAATGAGGAATTGATCCTCTGTGTTCCAGCTGTCTTCCTGCTTCTCAGCTCCCTGCGAGCTGTCGGTTCTCACTGCACCAAACATAAGGCAGCAAGCTGCTACCTGTCGATCCGTGCGCCAGCCGCTAAGGCAGCTGTCATCCCTAGGCAGCTCACGCTGCTCTTCCAGTTCCGCGTGTCGCGTCTCTCACGTCTCCCCTCTCGTGTCGCGCTTGTCTTCCTCGAGAGCAGCTTCTATTCCTTGCTTGACTGGTTTCTGTTTGCTACTGTCCCTGACTTGCTGCCTCGGGCAGCTTCACAAGCTGCTGCCAGACAGCTCCCTTTGATCTTGCACTCTCGCTTTCTGTTTTTTTTTTTTCAAGGCTGCAAAGGCAGCCCTCCTTCTCTGACCTCTCGCCCCCCGCGTCTTCCTTCAGCTGCCCAAGGGCAGCGCCCCTTTCTTTCCAATCCTCAACCCCCCACCAGGCTCCCTCTGGCACTGTCTCCTTTTATTTCCTTATTTCCTCATTTTTCCGCGTGCCAAGGCAGCTTGCATCTGCTTTCCGTCCCACCTTCTAGCTTTTTCTTTTATTATTTCTCCCACTTCTGTGCGTCAGCTGCCAGTCCATTCCCACTCAATCCTCCACTGAATCATCAGCAGCCCACGCTGCCTTCTATTTTATTTGCTGCCAACCTTTCCTGCGCACAAAGCACCAGCTTTTTATTCTTTTTCTTTTATCCTTTTATGCATGCCAACTTCTCTTTCTATTATTTATTTTCATGCATGCTACCAATGACTAATGCCAGTTCATTCAACAATGCTCTTTTCTTTTAAAGGAAGATGATTTCCATGAAAACATGGTAACATACTAGCAGACCCCTTAAATAAAACTTTCCATTTTTAATTTTACCATTTCCCTTTCTCTGACTTGCTTTCCGTTAAAAACCTTGTATTCCCCTTTTTTTTATTTTTTATTCTTTTCTTTATAAAACAAACCATGATGATGTTTCAAACATCATCATGAATCATTATTATTATTATATATATATATATATTATATATTTTATTTAATTTAAAAGCTAAACAGTTTTAACACGAATTTATTACATAAAATCACACTTATGCTATTTTTATTTTCTTAGCTCGATAAATTCGATAAAACACAAAAACAAAGTAAATAGCACAAAAATATGAGGAACTAACTAAGAAAAGACGAGTGAATTCGAATTAAAAATATATATAAATATGATCCGATCAGCCTATTTATACAAAACAGAAATTGATAAACAATACAACAACACTTGTAATGAATGATGGTGTTTACCATCTTTACACCCTTTCAAACACATGCAGCAACTTTGGATAGTTGGCACACACATGCATTGCATTATTCCAGGTTGGAATCAAACCTTTCGGCTAGCACACAGCAGCACACAGCAGCTCACATCTCTGCTGTCTTTCAACACACTTTCAGCTGGCACATGGAGGAAACTTTAGTCTTTGTAGTTGCAGCAAGTGTGAATACAACCTGTAAAGAAACTAACAGCTTGCAGCTGCCATTTACAACCTGTTTTGATTTGAATTTCCAACAGATAAGGCTGAAAACCATTTGACTTTAACAGATGTTAATTATGCATAAGACACCTTAGTCATGCTGCAAGGACCTATAGCATATATGCTAGGGTTTTTTTATTTTATTTTTTATGTTGACTTGAATCGGGGGCCTTTTAACATTAATAAAATTAATCCAAATTAGCCCATTAATATAAATTTAGACTATATGAATGTATATGCATGCCGAACTTACCTGTCTCTAAAACACTTGACATTCTTGTGCTTGAGAGCACGAGAGAGAAACTTAGACTAAACTAATCAAAACTGACATGCACTAGTCTAAGACATTACAGAGTTTTGTTCAGGGATTGCCAATTTTACTCTAACAAGAAAACTATTAGGCTTTCCTTTAGTGAAAGGTGAAAATGAAAATAGAGCTGTTGCAATCTGTTCCATTTGTTGAAAGTTTAGATACCATATAAGCAGAAAAATGTACACCGAAAACAAGTTCAGTGTTCTCACAGGTTGCAAAGCAAGACTAGCGCGAAGTTTCTTTATCATGTCCGCTTCAAAACTAAAATCCAGATTAACCTAAAAGAATGAACAAAGAAGTTGTTCTTAGTTTAAAAGATACTGCCTCCTGATCAGCTTAGCTTGTAAAAATCATCTTATATGTGCAGTGCAAGTCCCGAACAGTCAAATCAAGTCTAAGAGAGCCAACTTTGGGAATGTAATTTGTAATGATCTCGTATCTTTCCTGAGCCAAAATGTACTCGATCAGTACGTAAATAATTAAAATACAAAATTTAAGCATGAATTTGAAAATGAGTCTTTGATATGTAGCCAAAGTTCAACAATACCTTAGGCATCATAGGTATTGTTGAATTATAAGTATTGAGCTGACAGAATTAGAATAAGTGTTTTATGTTAATTGGTGTATCCACTTGTGCAAAGAATGCCAAGTGTAAAATTCTGATATGTAAAGGCCATGAGTGCCATGTGTAGTTTGATCCTTGTTATTAGTTAGATAAGTGGCTGTGAACTAAGCTTAGAAAGAGAGAAGGATCCAACACTCTCTAACGGTAATATTCCCTCCATTTGCACGATATGTGAGAGAGAGAGGTATCAGATAGAAATTAATGAGAATTCAGAAGTTCCTCTGTGACTTACAGAGAGCAGCATCCATTTCCATTTCCATTTTCTTCACTGAGATTTTCCATTCATCTCTTCTTCGAATTCATAACCAGATCCCAATTTACACTTCTCAGCAACTAAGGGAAACAACTCCTCCACCACCTTCTTCCAAGGCTTCAGGTTCAATTCAGGTATACCAACTTCCCTTTCTAGCTTTCTTTTCTTCCATTGCAGACTACTTTTCTAATCTTTCTTCCCTTTGTTTGCAACAAAGTCCTGACGAGGGCTCGGGCTAGTCTCCTTCACCTCTAGTGCAAAAAGCAGATCTTCCCATGCTTCTCTTGGCTTCTAGGGTCACGGGGATTCCCATTCCTCGGCCCAAGAAGAAAGCCAAGACTGATGTTGCCGCCTTCATTCCTGTTCCTGAGTCCCTTCTTTCTTTGCCAACCAAGGCTGCCCCCTCTGCTACTACTGAAGGTGTTGGAGAGATGTCTCCACTTTTAGCATAGTCATTTCTTAGTTTCTTTGAGAACCTTCGAATGCTGAGAGATCAACACCAGCGGGCGGAGTGGGAATCTAATAGAGTAAAGTGCTATCAAGAAAAACATACTCAGACTTCTGCCATACTCCAGCAGCTAGTAGGGGAAGGGTCAGTCATGGAGGATAGGATTGCAGTAGTAGATTATAAGATTAAAAGACTAGAGGAGCAACTTTCTTCGTTGAAGGTTAAGAAGATGACCTTAGCCAACCATCTTTTTCAGAAAGTAGAAGAAATGGAGAAGATTACCCAAGAAGTTGAAGATTCCAAAGCCTAGCTTGCCAATAGCAATATGTACCTAGGAGAGCCAGGCATAATCTTCACCATTATGCAAACTTATTATTCTAGGATAGCTGCCTTGGCCGAATATGCAAAGTTATTAGGCTAGGATCCTTGTTATCTTCGTATGAAATGAAATGAATCTCTTCTTCACCTTTACTTGTCTTATTGTCCTTCAAAATTTTAACTATAGTAAACTAACTTTAACTTTTCTCAATTTGCTTAAATCTCCTCAATATAACAATCTCTTGCATCCCATAAAGTTGGATGATATTTCTTTAAAAACTTAGCATTGATTGGATGCCTTTGCAAGTTCCCTTCTAAATCTGCCAAGTAATATCCTCCTTTATCCAGTGTTTGGTTGATAGTGAAGGGGCCTTCCCAAGTGGGACTCCACTTCCCAAAGCCTCTAACTTGAGCTTTCAAGGGCAAAATTGCTTTCCACACTAATTCCCCCTATTTGAAGGCTTTTAACTTTACCTTCTTGTCGTATGTTCTGGCAACAGCTCTCTTCCCTTCTTGAATCTTGTTTAAAGTTTCAATTCGGACTACATCCAGATCTTCAACTCCTTGGTGCATAGCTTGGATGTATTCTTCACTGTGTAAACCATACTGGTTTTGAAGTCTAACCAAACTTACATTGATCTTTATAGGAAGCATAACATCTTGTCTGAAGGTGAGGGCATAAGGAGTAGTTCCAGTTCCTGCTCTCTTGGAGGTTCTGTAAGCCCACAAAGTGTCTCCCAACTTCTCATGCCATTTCTCTGGACTACCTACCACCATTCTTTTAATAATGTTCACCAAGATCTTGTTACTGGCCTCTGCTTGACCATTTGATTAGGGGTAGTAAGGACTAGATTGGATCATCTTAATCTTGAACTTACTTGTAAATTCCTCTACTTCTTTTGAAATAAAAGATGGTCCGCGGTCTGTAACAATTGTCTTGGGCACCCCATACTTGTGTAAGATCTTGGTTTCAATGAACTTCTTGACAACAGTTGAAGTGATAGTCTTCACAGCTGAACCTTCCACCCACTTGGTAAAGTAATATGTTGCCACAATCATAAATGTGTGCCCTTTGCTAAAAGATGGGTAAATTTGCTCGATGAAGTCCATGGCCCATCTTCTAAAGGGCCAAGGCTTGACCATAGGGTTTAAGGGTACTGAGGGCACATGTTGGAGAAGTCAATGCCTTTGACATTCTTCACACCCTCGGGCATAGGCCTTGCAGTCATTCTCCATCTAGGGCCAAAAGTAGTCATATCTTCTTACAACCACCTCATCTTAGTTCCAACATGATGTGCTCCACAGATTCCTTCATGTACTTCGGCCATCACTCTTATTGATTCTTCTTGGCCTAAGCACTTTAATAATAGCCCATCTGGAGTTTTTCTTAATAGATTTTCCTCCCACATGACATACTTGGTTGCTTGCTGTCTATTCTTCTTACTTGTGAGGAAATAAGGATTTTTCAAGTATTGAATAATAGGTGATCTCCAATCTTCTATCTCTGGCTCTTTAGTCATCACATCTAGGCTGAATCCTCTCTCAAAGATAGAAGGGAGATTTTTCCTTTGCACTTCCACCTCTACCTCGAATCCTCTTTCTTGGATCTATGCTCCATAAGCCAAATGCGTCATCTCATTGGCCAATGCATTTGACTCTCTGGGAATATAGCTTACTGATATTTCAGTGCCCCAATAACTCAACAATTGAGTGGCTAGTAATAACCAGCCATGGTGATGTGTTTGCACTTGTATTCCCCATTTAGCTAATTGATCACCAACTCTGAATCACCAAACACCTCCACTTCAGTTGTCCCCAACTTTATTAAGATCTCCAGACTAATTATCAGTGCTTCATACTTTGCCCGATTGTTGGTAGTATCTTGATAATCTAGAAGGAATGAATAGCAATGGTGAACCCCTTTGGGATTAATAATGACGATCTCAGCCCTAACAATGCTTTGAATGCAAGATCCATCAAAATACAATTTCCAATGAGTGATCCAGAGGCTGGCTATCCTCTTTATCTCTTGCTGAATCCATTCCTCTTTGCCCGAGAGAGCTCTGCTTGGTGGGATCCAGAAACTGGATACCTCTAAAGTCCCTAGGATATTGATAAGTTCATCATGTGATTCTTGGTGCTCGGCCAAGAAGTCTTGAATTACTTGCCCCTTTATTGCTCTCTGAGGTACATACTGAAAACTGAATTTTGATAGTGCTAGATTCCACTTTCCAATCTTTCCAGTTAGCATTGGTTTTGACAGCATGTATTTGAATACATCAATCTTAGCAATGATGTGGATGTGGCAAGGCAACATGTAATGCCTTAATTTGCAAGCAGTGAAATACATAGCCAAACACAACTTTTCCACTGGGTATATCTTGTCTCTACCTCAGTAAGGATTCTACTAAGGTAGTATATCGCTTCTCTTTCCCACCTTCATTGTTTTGGGCTAACAGACTTCATTCTCTGAGGTGGTATGAGCATTGTTGGAGAGGCCAAGTAAGCCTTTATTCTGTCAAAGGCATCTTTGTGTGGTGGGCCCCACTCAAACTCTTCTTTATCTTTCAATCTTAACAGAGGAGTCAACGGCTGAATCATGCCCGCCAAGTTAGCAATAAATCTCCTTAGGAAGTTTATTTTTCCTAGAAGCCTTTGCAGTTATACTTTATTCGTGGGAGAGGGATTCCATTATTGACCGAGCCTTGTTTTTGTCGACCTCTACTCCTCTTTGATGAACAAGGAATCCCAAGAAGTTGCCCGATCTCACCACAAAAGCACATTTCTTAGGACTCATTTTCGATTTATAGGTCTTCATTCTTGTTAAGGCTTATCCTAGGTCTACTAGGTGTTGTTCTTGAGTTTTAGATTTCACCACGATGTCATCAATGTATACTTCCATGCTATGGCCAATTAAGGTTTGAAAAATGGCATTCGTTGCTCTTTGACAAGTTGCACCAGCATTTTTTAGTCTAAATGGCATTACCAAGTATTCATATGCTTCGACATGTCATGGGCATCTAAAAGTTGTTTTATGTATGTCTTCTTTTGCCATTTTTATATGATTATAACCAACATTCCCATCCATGAAAGATAACAATTTGTGTTTGTAACTGCATCTATAGATAGGTTGGCCATTGGCATGGGGTATTCATCTTTAGGCATGACTCCATTAATATTTCTATAGTCAACACAACATCGAACTGCATTAGTTATAGCTTTTAATACAGGTATAATATTGGCCAACCACTCAACATACTTGGCAGGCCTAATAAATCAAGCTTTTACCAGCTCTTCAATTTCTTCTTTGACCTTTTCTTCTATCTCCTTGGACATCCTTCGTGGTGCTTGCATTACAGGCTTATATCCCTCATTGATAGGCATCATGTGTTCTACTAAGGTTGAATCTAAACCTGGCATTTCAGTGCCAAGCAAAACAATCTTTAAACTCGTGTAGAAGGCTAACTATCTTTGACCGATCTTTTGCTTCTAACAGGCCATTGATCTGTATAGGCCTTGGATCCTCCTTAGTTCCCAAATCAATGGTTTCTAAGGGGTTTTGTACCTCTGGTGCTGGCTTGTCAGGTTCTGTACACAAAAATTCAACTAATTTTGGGCCCTCGGGCATGTCATCGGGCCAATCCAAGTCATATATACACTCAACCATGTGTATGGATGCCTCTATCTCTTTCTCAAAAAACTCTTCCTCTCCTGTGTTCTGGCTACTTGAGGCTGAGCTCTCCCTTTCTTACTTCATCTCTCTCCCATACACCAACATTCTTTTGATTAAGGATCTTACTGCAACTACTTGGTCCTTTCTTCTTTGTTCTAACATTACTGGTGTTAGGGAGCCAGGATGATATGGGGTTTATCCCATTCTTCCCTAGTGAGAAACAATCCTTGTTCCAAGAGCTTTAGGGCTGTCACCTTAGTCGGGCGGTCGTTCTCATCAGCTCCTCGGCACTGTAGAATTACAATGTTGGGATTATAAAACCTGGCTTCTGCAACATTAGTTGTAAGGAGAAATGGCCATGATTTGACCTCTACCATCTCCCAAAACCCCGATTCTTTGGTCTTAGCTTCATGGTAAACTGTAATCTGTTGATGTAGAATAGATGGCACAGACAGACTTTGGTGAATCCAATCTCTGCCAAGTAAAGCTCCATAATTGGAACTACTATCCACCACAAAGAAAGCTAGCATGATTTGCTTAGATCCCAAGTCAACTTCCAAGGGTATTATCTTATGAGTTCTGGTAATGGCTCCAAAGAAGCTAGAAACTGTCAAGTTAGTAGGAATATGGGCTTGAGATGGTATTATATTAACCGCAGCTCCTCCATCAATCAAAACCCTCTTGAATGGTACTCCCTCCATATGAGTATTTACGTATATGGGCTTGAGATGGTTAACCAAGGACATACTAGGGCAGCTGAAGACCATTTTGTCAAAATACACTTTCTCAGGCTCTTTCCTTAATAATTTGGGCAAACATGTTTGGTTGGATTTCCTTTTTCCTGTTTCTTCAACATTAGCATGTGCTATCATAGGTTCTGTCACCAAGTAATCACCCTCCATTGTGGCAGGTTGACCAGGTTCGGTGCAAAACATGGCAGATAGTACATATGTCATGTTTACGTGAAAGTTGCTAGGTCCAGGTAAATCCTCATTCTTCCCTATATATGGGCTGTAAACTCATCTAACCAAGCATGTGCTTCTTTTGGCAACATTAGTTCGAGCACTTCTTCCTCCCTAGTTATACCAAAGTTTGGCACTTGCCTTCGAATTTCACAAAGGGTGTCAAACAACAAAGGTGAGGGTATTTCTCTCTCATGTGAAATAGTCCCAAAACATATTGGTTCTGGACTCCATCTTAGGGTTGGCATCATTATCATATCTTCTTGAATTCTCCTCAAGATTTTGTACTTTCCAGGATGAGGGTTTTGTGGTACATGATCTCCCTCTCCCTCAATCTTGCTATTGGCTATTTCTACCTCATTTTTGCTTCTCCATTGAAGTTGATTTCTTCCCTCATGAGGCACTTTTTCAAACTTCACATTTTCAGAGCCTTCTGATGTAACAGGGACTTTTAATGATTTCATATGAGCTTTGTGTTGCCTCTGGACTCTCCTAATCATAGAAGATTCTATTTGCTTCACTGGTTTTCCATCCTTCCCTACCACATACCATTTTCGCCCAAGTCGGGCAGAATCTTTATTAGTGACTGGGGATATTGGGTTCTTTGTTCTTCCTTTCATTATGACATCATTATAACCTGGTTGGGGAAGCCTTACATCCATCCATTTTGACATTTTTCCCTCTCTATCCTCCACTTCTTCTGAGGCTTCATAGTTTCTGAATACCTCAGACAACCTTTTTGGTCAAAATCCCCCCTAATATTTGGAAAACATTTTTGGAGGTCTCTTTTTTCAGCTGCCCACATGATGCTTCTGCAGTCTTCTTGTTCTTCTTTCTCTCTTCTTCTGATCAAGTCTTGATCAATAATAGCTCATGATGCTGATACTTCTAGCTCGCATTCACATTGGCACTTGTTACACAACACCAGCCCTTTAACTATGGTTGCTTTAGGTTTCTTGGGCAACTTGATAGCTCATTCTATAGGTCTGTCAACTTGCCTCCTTTTTTCTTCACTTCCTAAGTGGTTTTTCCCTTCCCTTTCTTAGCCCAGCTCAGGTTGATCATGTTTATTGGGGCTTCTGGGAAGGGTTATGTGTCAATCATCATGTTGGCATAGGGTTTCTCCAAGAGCAACTTTCCCTTGACTATGAGGTCTTGTATACAATCCCTAAACTGAACACAATTGGTTATGGAATGATTGAAAGTATAGTGCAGTTTGCAATACTTCTTTCCTCTTAATTCTTCTGGTTTAGGCATCTTTTTTATGCTGTCGGGCACAATCACTCTTGCCCGCACCAACTCTTCATAAATCTCCAAGGCTTTGGTTAAATCAAAAGAATAACTCTGGTATTTAGGGGGCTTCATATGGACAAATCCACAATCATTCATCACCACTTTCTGGTCCTTGACTGGCTGGACTAACCCTTTTACCATCAAAGGTTTAAAGAGAGTAGTCATCTCTGCTGCACACATTTCAATTCCCTCTCCTTTATGACCATCACTTTCTTTTGGCTCTGCTCCTTCAAACTCTACTTTGTGAATTGCAGGTTTATTTTTGTAGAAATGAGGCACCTTGGATAAGTGATTCACTTGTTCTTAAATCAACAACTTCTTATACTTTGTGGCAACAATTACCAACTCTTGTAGCTCATTGAACTGTACATCATAAAACTTCTTTCTCAAATGTAGCCTCAATGCCTTCTGAGCAATGGATATAAGTTGGGCATGGTTGATAGGAAACTGGCATCTCATCCTTGTCTTTCTAAACCTCATCATTAAGTCTTCCGTAGACTCATGCTCATATTACTTTACCTCAACTAGATCGTTGATAGCCATCTCGGGCTCCACCCTATAAAACTATTCATGGAAAGCCATCTTCATTTGCCCCCAGTTAGCAATAAAATTGGGGGGCAACAGAGAATACCACTACGATGCTAGGCCAACCAGCGAGTTCCCAAACAATCTTAACTTATAATTAGGATTGTCTTCAAACGCCACACAGTGATTGGAGAACTTAAAGATGTGATCTCTAGAGGACACATTGCCATTTAATCCACTAAATGTTGGGAACAAGGGCATCTTGAAGTTAAGGGGAAAAGGGTTATGTTCATCAATGTATTCAGGGTAGGGCTTCTGATACGTGATTCTGAACAGCGGGCGAGCATAGGGCTGAACATTCCCTACCACCATTCTTTTTAATTCGACCAATTCATCTCTGAGCTGCTGGTTGGCTGCATTGTTGTGTGGGGTATAAAGGGGTCCCACTTCAGGCTACGATCATTGCCCGAGAAAGTCTCCTTCTTTGATTCAGGTTGTCTCCATCTGGCATCTTATCCCTTATTAGCCAATGATGGTAGCCTATAAGGGGGAGGTTTGTCTGCAGTTGTGAGCTCACATTTCCCGTTGGATTCTCCAATTAGTTGAGGCATCCCATACTTCTTTTTTTCTTGCCTGCTCTGCCCCCTACTATCTAGTGAAAATAATAAAAGGTCGAGCAATTTTGTTTCCAGGATCTCCTCCAATATTGGCTGACTAACTCCAAATCCCTCCTTATTTTTCCCTTTATCCTTCTTTTCCTCAACCAAAGGAAATAAGGGAATAACTTGTTCTTTCTCAAGACTTGCTTCTCTCATCATTTCTCTGGCATAACCATTTTTTGGAGTAGAGTACTCCAGATCTAATCTTCTTTGTAGACTCCCTGTTAAGGAACAGAGTCTACTCACTTCTCCTCTGGTTTCCAAAGTAATATTCTCCATACTTTTCAACACTTGCACCATGGTGGCTTGCAAGTCTTCATTGGTCACATTTTCTCCTAACTTCTCAGATGAAGTCAGGCTTTCCAGAATGGTTAATCCTCGTAAGAAAGGGAAATCTTCTGGATGATTTGTCATGCTTGATCTTGGTAGACACTAGGGTGGCCCGTATTCTGTATTCCACCTAAAGGTTATTTCATTTCTCCTCATTCTTGGCATACAAGACTAAATGGGTCCCACTGGGCATGCCAAAACTATGTTCGGGCAAAGATTTCTCTGCAGAAAGTCTCTGAACCTCAGCACAGCTCCCTAAGGGATTGGCACTTTGGACGTGTATATTTGGTAGTCGGGCTCTTGCTTGCCTTGTGTGGTGCAATAAGAGCTTGAAGTTAGTTCTGAAAGATGCCTTTATGGGGCCTTAGGTGTAGGCCTTGAGGCTCGCAATCAAAACTAACTAAGTACTTAGGCGTGCCATTGCTATCTCAGTATAGCAGATGTAGAACAAGTATGTTTCAAGTTGATTACTTGCACCCCAAGTTACTTTTCTCAGTATAGCAGATGTAGAACAAGTGTGTTTCAAGTTGATTACATATGGGTTAAGTCTGTATTAAGTTCTTTTCTTGCCTTGTAAACAAGGACTTTTAGTTCATGATCTTGTATGTTCGAATGGAGGGAGTCCAGATCCCCTTAATCATTTGTTTGGTTCCAAATTTCTCTTAATGAAAACAAATCCATTCAGTTATCCATATGTCAATGCAAATGAGACTCTTAAATTAGAAAAACAGGTGGAAATGACTTGAATACATGTTGAATAGTACATTAATCAATAGATCTACTAATTTAAAGAACAAACAAAGAGACTCAGGCAAGATTTCACCTTGTCTGGCAAGGTTGAACCTCTTGCGTCCACTTCTCTTTGAGTTTACAGGGGTTGTATACTAAAAAGGGATGGATGGTAAACAGGTGTACACGAGAGAATCAATACTACAACACTAAGGGAGGTAGTAGAGCTTTTATACTAGGCAAAAGATAGCTTTTATGAGGAAACTATTGCTAAAGAGACTGAGTCTGAGTTAATTTCAGACTTGAAGAGTACGTACTGGCTTGATAGCAGATTTGTATGCTTGTTTGTTTGATCGGTTGAGTGTCCTTGTCTCTGTTGTCTCTTCTCCCTTTTATAGGCAATTTGGCCCGAAGGTCAAGGTATTGGTCTTGCCCGAAAGCTCTTGAAGGGTAGTGAGTCATTAGCTTTTTACATGTAATGCCACTGGAAAGTGTTTGCCTGATAGTAGGTTAGTCTCCAATACTTGTCTCTTCAGTTATAGACACGTGTTTTATATCTTGGCAGAAAAGGCTTCGGTTTGCTTCTGAGCCTGATGTTGGTGCTTCTGGCAAGTCTTCCTTTAATTTGGCATTATTGGGCTTTCCTTCATTCAAGCCCAATATTCAAATATTAACCCAAACAGTAACAAATTAGTTTGGTAAATATTTAACCCCAAGACTGGGTAGTTTAGTTAAACCATCTGAATTAGTGTGATGCACATAACGCTTAATAATATAAAATCGGCTTAGCTTAACTCCTAATTGCATATCAGTTCTAGCAACCTCCGCCACCTCATCCAAAAATCTAGATTCGTTCAAGCTTCTTCTTTCTAGGCCATCTTGCACAAGAATATATGGAGGCTACAAACCAGCCATTCTTGCGCGAGCACACATAGAGTAGTAAGAGAATGAAACAATGGGAAGAACGATCGGCTAGAGGAAGAAAAGATGGCACTTGTATAGAATGAAACAATGGGAGACCTTGATATCTCGACTATTCCTACGTTGCCATTAAGCATTGTCTTTTTCGATGCTGCCAGAAACTTTGAGTTGATTAATGTTCATATTAGTATAATGTCATCTTTTTACGGTTTAAAACTGAAGATCTATTGACTCATGTTACAGATATTCTAACATGGTTTCTAGGAGTCACTGGAGAACATCTTAGGATGAAATTCTTTCCTTACAGTGAAAGACAAATGATCGAGTAAACAAATTGTTGAATCGTTCTCAAGCCTCGTAAAACGTCTCATCTGTTGATTGAGTGAATTGCATGATCTTGTCTCTCAGTTCATTAGTCTTCTGAGTTGAAAAGAACTTCTCCAAGAACATGTTTTGAATGTCATTCCAACTAATCAGGGATCCAGGCCTAGTCATGTCTTTGCTTTGTCATTCCAACTTGTTTTGAATATGCAGCTATGTTGATTATCAATACTTAATCCTTGTTAAAGGTAGAAATAAAAGATACTTTTAATTGATTAGTAAGAGTTCTATCTTCCCACTACTTCGCTAATTAGAACCTAATGGACTGCACACTAATAAGCTTAAGGTTTTGGAAACTTAAGAAGATGGTGAGATCAATTAATTAGAGCATCTCCAATAGGAGTCCCTACTTGGGGACTCCCACCACCACCCTTAAGGACTCATTTAGGAGCTTTAGAGGAATATTCGAGTCCCCAAAAGAATATTGTCTACAATGAAAATTCCTTATAGTATAATCCCTAAATGTAGGGACTAAAATATTAAAAAATTATTATTCATATCATCCAAGTATTGTAATCATTGTTAAGAATAAAAATAAAAACTATCTCTACCATTGATTTTTCAAGAATTAGAAGAAGAAAAAAATGCAAATGAGAAGTTAACCCACTTGGGTGGATTCAAAAAACAAGGAAAAAAAAATAAAGAGCAGCACCATTCCCATTCAAAATTAATATGGAGTCCACTATTTGAGTCCCTATATGTAGACCTTATATTGAAGAATTTTAATGAGGTATCTGGCAAGTCCCCATGTATTGACATAATTTGAGGACTTCAATTCGGCCCATTGAAAGTCATTTATCCCTATATTTAGGGACTATACAGTTGTAGAGACTCCATTTAAGGTCTCCATTGCAGATGTTCTTAGTGTGGGTAGGTTAAGATTAGTCAATTAATTACATGCACATAGGATGTTGTACTGAGCCTTAAAAGTAATTTTCGGGTTCCTAGGACCATTGGGTATTTAACTCAAGTTGTGCATGACAACTTAAGTGGGAGATCCCAAAAGACCCACCTACGCTAAATGGCCGGTTTGGGAAGTAAAATGGCCAAGGTTTCACACAAATGACTCACCTATATAAGCCACTTTATAAATACATCTAACTTAGCGGTTTTGGAGAGCAAAGAAAAGGAGGAAAGCCACCATTCTTCTCATTCTCTCCACAAAACTTAGCTACTATGAGGAGAGAGTGCTAGCACAATTCTCTCTTCATATATAGTCATCTCATCTTTTTTTCAAATCAAGGTTGGTGGAGATACTTAGAGGTCATCTATCATGGTGACTTTTGGAGATCTTACTCACACCTAGAAGAATGCAAGGAGAGCAAATGAAGGCTACATCCATGGAGATTTGAATGTCTTTTCCTCAAAGGTGATAACTTTAGTTCTAGGAACCGAAGAGAGCTTCAAGGGTATTATCATATCATCCCTTCAACTTTTGTTTGGAACAAATATCAACCCTTAGGCCTTGAAGATTTTGTAAAGGATTTGGTTTTTGAATATATGCATATCTAGCTTTTGCATTTAATTTGATTTAAAGCATGAGTTACTTAACGAATCCTCTAATTTCATACAATTTTTCCTTCAACAAGGGAATTGGTCATATCAATTTACAAATTCTAAATTTTGTCCAAATTTCAAGTTTATTTCCTATAATCCTAACGAAGAGTAAGTGAAAAATGGTAAGACACAAAAATGGGAACGCCCAACCAAAATTCAAAATCTATATTTCTGTATATACAATATTTGAAGAAGTGCTAAATCACAATATTATAATATAGTTAAAGAACGTAAATTAACTATAGCTAATCATCTATAAGGTTTTTCTTGGAATTCCTATGTTGTTGAACGACCAAAATTGAACCATTTATATTAAGATCTGAAGAAGCCAAGAGATCCCCAACAGTTCCCAATTCAGGGCACTCTTCCCAGTCACTTAGTTCAGTTGTCAATGGAGAGTGTCCTCGTCCACCCTTCCCTACTATAAAAAGAGAGTACAAGTCCCCTATGTCTCTTAGAGCTGCCACTGTTTCTGCTCCATTGTTCACCTGCTTTTCAACATACCCAACTTTACCTGATGCCACATACCTAGCCAACAAATTAAGAAACAAATATTTAGAATATATAAATTTGCAAAATTAGTTAAATTAATTTAAGACCTTTTGCCTAAAATGATATGAGACTCAATTATTTTTGTTGGTCGAGAGTTGCTTTCAAGATCTTGGCAATGCGAATTACGACATGTCTGCAGAGAAAAGAATTTGTAGCTAATAGTTTAGCTAACTATAGTCTTGCTCTAGACCTATAAAATAACTATTTTGAGAATCCTGCTTCTTGTTCAAATGTTTGTTTATGATAATCGACTTGGGATGTCGCCTAGACTTATTTTTGCTTTGTTTGTTTGGGATATAAGCCCCGTTTTCAACCAAAAAAATGATATGAGATGTCCCATATAAAGTGACAAATATTAAACTTCCATATCTAAGTTAATTAAGAAAGAGTCGTACGTACCCATTATAAAAGTCATTGAGAAAAGCATTGTCAATGTCATTCCCGGTTTCTAAACTCGACAAAGCCATGAAAACTTCAATGTCATTATTCCCCAGTTCATTCTCCACCTTCATATTCCTCGTATTCGACGATTCTGCTGGCAGAAACCTAATCACTGTCAAATTAACTCTAGGATGATTCGCGATCCTTGTACTCCAAGCAATTGCCTCGCGGTCATCCGGTCCGCCAAAGAAGAGGGTTGCAACATGTTGCACAACGTCCACCGTGAACAACTGCGAAAACCCTAGCGCCCCAGCAAGCCCCTTTTCGACAATAATCCCAACGGAACTCGGAGCATGACGAAGAATTTTTTGGTTTGTCGTCCGCACCGCCTCTTTTCCAGATTCCATTTTCCCGTCGATTCTTTGATGCTTGTGAAAGGGCAATAAAATGATAGTCGCACGCAAGTCCTCGGCAGCACTGCACACGTCCTCATGCAAATTCGACACTGTCGAGACGGCCTTATTGAGGTTGATTAGGATTCGAGTCTCAGCAGTGAAGGCATCCACAGCTGCGTGGATTTCGAGCACATCGTTTCCGCCGTACTCTTCTTCGTCGCTCATTTCGTCAGCCTCCAGCTCGTGATACGACACGTTGGTGCGGCGTTTCCGATTTAGCTCGATCAGGTGGGCCATGTAGGGCATGATGGAGGCTGTTTGGGAGCCCCGCATTGAGGCGATGACCGAGAGTATGGCTGACATGTGGCGAGGGCCGTACACACAGGCCAGCAGTCGAAGCTCACTCTGATCCGGCTTTTCCAGCTCAAAGCCAAGGGATGTGTGTGTATGAGTGAAGAGTCTTTCTTCTCTTTTCATTAATAAAGCAACAACTGGCCCTGATATTACGGTGTTAATCACTATTGTCATTAGTAACAAGTTGTAAGCCGTCGGGTTCCAAGTCTGAAACAATAGAAAAATGAAAATTTAATACCCAATTAATTTAGGTAAGGATGCATGGAATTGGTGCATGAAATCTGCAAATAAAACTACTTACACCACACATACGAAACAACCAACTCATTTGAATAGCCGTGTCTCGTGTCTGTAATTCGAGATGACTAGTGAATGTGGTATAAGTAGCGTTATTAAGTTTCCTCTCGGCCGTTTGAAAGATGGGATCAGCAATGTAGTCATTAAACATGTTACTGATATATGCAAGATTAGTCTTTTGCAGTTGAATGTGCAATCAAAATTTCCAAACAACGTAATCGAAGTTAAGAACCTTACAACTAGTGCCTTTGAGGCGCTGCCAACAAACAAGATATCAGCATGTCCCTTCAAGCTCAAGACAAAACCAAGGAAAAGCCCCTCATTTGGTGGAATCTTCAAATAGTGGCAAACCGCAAGAGTTCCACCAATCTTGCTACTGAGGCTCAACAGCACAAGTATGAACACAATCAGTACATTTCTCCAGCTTTTCAAATGACTCGCATCAAATTGGAAGCCAATATAGCCGAAGTAAACTGGGAGTACAAAGTTGTGGACAGAGTAAGTAAGTTTGTGCAACAAAGTTCTTGCCGTTTTGCCTTCCTTGGGGAACACCATGCCGGCAATAAAACAAGCTATCACACTATTAAACGTGCGCATTTCAATGATCATTGAACCAGCTATTAGAATAGATAAAATGAGAAACACCTCAGGGTTTCTGAGGTACTTTTGCTTATTGGTACGTTTGTTCAACCAGACTGCCAAGTACTTGAACCCAAAAAGTATTGGAACCATGCCTAGGAGGATCAAGAAGCCGTCCCGTATATTAGTAACTTTTGAGAACGCGATGATCAAATTGAAAACAAGTAAGCAGGTAAGTTCGACGACCATAGCTGCAGATGCTGCCAAGCGACCAATGTCAGAAGTTGAAAACCTTAACTCTGCTCCTAAGCGATTGACAACTGGTGAAGATGTGTACGCTACAAGTAACATGATGCAAAAAACGAAACTAGCGTTCAGTTTGGCATTTTCAGCCATTAAGTGCTTGGAGATAAAGAAGGAGGCAACAAGGCCAAAAATGCCGCCTACTGAGGCACCACCGTAGGCAACGATACACACAATGCGTAGGTTGTGGCGTATATAAGCAATGTCTATCTCCAAACCGAATAGGAACATGAAGAGAATCCGGCAGAAGAACCCGAACATCTCGTAGTATTCTGCAGCAGAAGCTTGAAAGAAGAATTCTTTTATTTCAGAAATATTAGACAACCCTGACGGACCCAACACCAAACCAGCCTGAATATATAAAACAAAATAGCATGTACATGCGAGTTAATTTGACATATTTTGTTATGACACGACCAACCAAAATCACATGTTAATTGCGAACGATGATTTCCATTAACAAACCAAACCAGCTTGATATAACATGTGTATGCGAGTTAATTTAATATGTTACGTATGTTTTGAGACTATAATCCGAATCACAAGTTCAAATATGAATACCCTCGATGAACGATTCGGACCGACAAATGCATTTGCAGATGAAGAAAATGATATACTTACAAGAATCTGAGCAATGGGGCCTGGTTGTCCCAAGGCCTTGAGCAGAATGTGAAAGAAATGTGAGATGACAAGGATGCAAGCTACTTGCATGCCCATGGAGGATAGAGGGTTGACCAAATCGTCTTGGCATACGAATTTGTGAGTAGCCTCCATTTTTGTGAGGAGTATGGAAATTAACGTAAATGAATATGTTCAGAAATACTGTATATTGATTGGAGGAGGAGACAAAAGACCTGCAGATTTGTTGTCAGATATGCAACAAAGAGGTTATGGTTGTGAGGAAAGAGGTTATGCAATGAAAAAAATAATTCCTCTCTCACGGGCAGAGGAGAGAGAAAGTGGGGAGAGAGAGGAATTAATTTTTTTATCGTTTCATAACGCCACGTGTCGCCATTTCCAGATGTCTAGCAAATTTGACATATTCAAGCTGGTCTCCTTTTTCCTAGCCCAAAGCTATACAGTATAAAAATAGTGTTTTTTTTTTTTTGAAGAACACAGTATACAATTAGTTTGGTACAACATTTCAACCCCAAGACAGCACAAACAGGTAAGAAAGAAAACTTAGAACACAATCCTGGACATGTACTATTAGATACAATCATCCAAAATTTTAAGTTTCATATTATCGTTTATTAACCATTGCAGAAGAATGAGCTTCGTTCAGAATTTGACATCACCTTATCTCTTAACATCTGTCTTTCTTTGGCGGTCCAATCAGCTATCATATCTAGCACATTTTGTAGGAAAACTTCATCGTACGTGATAGGATTTTTACCACCTGCAAAAGTAGGAATAAAAACACATAAAATACTTGCAAGAGAACAAGGTATTTGTAGTATAAACGGCTCAAGTGAGGTCGTTTTCCGCAGGGATTGAATGAATAATTTATGTTAAGTCAAATCTTAATTAATTATTTAAAACAAAGTTTGATAACATGTTGATTTTGTGATTTAAAATAATAAAAACGAATTTAATAGAAAATAATAAAATAAACTAACAAAAATAGTTTTTGAAAATTAAATTGTAAAAGTCTAGGGTTCTGCTATCCCCTTAACAATCCTATGTAGATTTACTAATTACTTATTAATTACCCATGTAACTTTGAAGGTTAGGTTTTCCTAATACATATTCTACTCGTGGTATTCAAGTTAGAACGTATATCAAACATGCAATCCGTCTGTGATATTCAGATCAAATATAAACATGCATGACTCATTACGATTTGTGAAAACCTTTTGAAAACCCATGCAACCCCTAAGACGTGGTATTCCTATGTGAAATTACAACTATTAATCACAAGAAGCAATACTCAATTCCCCGATGGTATTCCGACCGAATTGCATCCAATTACTTATCTAAACATCCTAATGGTCACGAATCATTAAGACACAAAGACAATTTAAAGCACGATGATTAATAATTCAAAGTATGCATGCATAATATCATAAGCAATTAAATAAAAACTACATATTCATGCTAAGGCTCAAGGTTTCGCCCTAACAAAAGAAAATTAGCTACGCATATTTATCATTAAAATCAACATAATTGTATTAAACTAGAAAAAGAATGAAAACACCTTGTAGAATAAAATCTGAAAATCTCTAAGCTTTGCCCAAAGTCTTCTCCCAATCTTGCGTACGTTCTAGAGAAACTCTAGGTCTGCCAAAAGGCTTATTTATACTACTCTAAATAAAATCCTCCTAGTAAAAAGGTCTTAGAATAAGACTAGGAAACTAAATAAATTGAAATAAAATAGGAAACATAATCCTAAATTAACTTGGTAAATTCGCCTAAAAATCTGCACAGCCACGTTTTGGACCCATATCAGCTCCAAAACTGGCCCAAAATAGCTGGATTTAAAGCTTGGACTATTCTGAACACTTCTCCAGAAGGCTATGAACCCATCTGAGGTCATCTTGGGCTCCAAAAACTGCATTTAAGCCTAGAAACGTCATTTTCCAACAATGCGCACTACTCCTTTATTTAATCACCAGAACATAATCACTTGGTAGGAAAATCCCAAATTTTGATAGGAATAAGCCAAGAGACACACGAATGTCCTCCAATTTGAATCACTCAAAAATTCGTTCGTTTGATTACATTTTTCTCCAGAGAAAGTTGAATGTCCTATTTTGAAAAAATAAAGCAAAATATCAAAATTCTACCAAAATAGTTACCAAATTATACTAAGAATAGGGTAAAATATATAATATAATATTGACTCATCAAAATATCCCCAAACTTAGTTTTTTGCTTGTCCTCAAGCAAAATAAAACTAGAAAATAAAAATAAAAAGTAACAAACTAGAAACTTAAATATATAAAAAATGACAAAAATTTCACCTTCAAAGTTGCAATCCATAGAAAACGTTAAAAATCAAAACATCTTTTCAAAAGTTCCGGCTAATCCCACCACAGAGTCTAAGCCATTTAGAATCAATTAGAAAAGAATTCGAAAACTTCCCTTGGTGTAAAGTGAACCAACATTTAGAATCAATTAGCTATGTTGGTTCACTTTACACCAAGGGAAGTTTGTGAATTCTTTTCTAATTGATTCTAAATGGCTTAGACTCTGTGGTGGGATTAGCTGGAACTTTTGAAAAGATGTTTTGAAAACAAATAAAATAAAAGAAACATCTTAAAAGAAAATTAAAGACTAAACCAAAACCTAACTAAACCTAACAATAATTTAAAAGATAGTAAAGAAAAACAACAAAAACGAAATGAAAAGTGACAAAATAAATAAAGAAAAGAAAATAATGCACCTGGGTTGAAAATGTGAACCTGACATTGGACATGGGGCCTGATGCAAGGAAACATGGAGCAAGAGTGGCAGCCATTGAAACCAAAAGACTGGGCCCTGAGAAGATTCATGCACTGATTTGAAAACCAGCCCGCAAACACCACAAACAGAAGTTACACGCCTGGAACACGTGCAATACACATGGGTGACTGAAACCCTAAAGCTCCACTATACAAATGAACACACACCCCATTGCCATCATTTTTCATTGCTGAGAGCCATCTCGAGTCCAGAGCCAAACGACTCTCAAACCTCTAGCCTCCATATTTCTCCATAGATGAGATATCTCTCTCACTCATCTACAACACAACAAAGAGGTTCATGGAGTTCGTCATGCCTGCAAACAGAGTTGCAGGCCTCATTTCCGTCCGATCCAAAAGCCGAAAGACGCAAAGGTAAAACTCTCCACCAAACTTCTTTGTTTCAATTTCGATTTGTGCATTGCAATAAAATAAACCAAAACTAACACATGCATGTGGTCTTTATCTATGCAAGGAAACTCAAGTGACAAAGAGAAATCAAGCACCGATTTGTGGCACAACAGTTTTGGCAGAGTCCATGATTTTCAGATCCAAAAGGAAGGTAAATAGCCGACAACCCCCAAACTTATTTCGTTGTTTATTCATCTGAATCTGTGAAAGGTAGTCACTAGATCTGTGTATAATGCGATGCATCAGTATACCGCCCTTTGGAATTTGTCTCTGTGTCCATGTATCATGTATGACTGAATTTATTTTGCATGTCTCTTGATTATGAAAGCCAAGGAAAATCTGCCCAAAACTTGATCTACGATATATGGACCCTTCTGCACACTTGGATCCTCGATTGTAGAATCATGCATGTATTATAGGTTTTCACATGGTCATGTAAATTGGTGAATGAACAGTGAATGTATGAATCCACACGTAGTTGAGATTAGACCGAATCAGTTCCAAATGCAGCCTGCAATCACAAATCAAAAACCTAATTAGATAAGTAAAGAAAAATAACAAGAATTAAAAATTGCAATTTTTTTTCCTTTCAATTTTCAGATTTTTTATATTTTTTTATGATTTTTGTAATTAAGAATAAAAGCAGGAAAATAAAATAAACGAAATAAAAAGAAGAGTTAGAAAAATTGGGTTGCCTCCCAATAAACACTTTAGTTAACGTCTATAGCTAGACAGATTGGAATGAGGTTTGTGATCACGTCACTTGTTCTCTTAGAGTTAACCACTTCTTGATAGCATCATACGGCAACAGTAGGTATGGAATAAGTTGTTGTTTATCAGTGGTTGAATTCTTCATAATTGCCCTTCTATGTGAATGAATCTTTATGATCAAATAGGTTCCCCTCCATCGATGCTTGTGTTTCCCTTGAACTGACTTCAATCTTGTATTTAATACCCACAATTTTTGCTTTGGCTGAATTTCGTGACGGAGAATTAGGCTGCCATTAAGCTGCCTCTAATGTCCCTTGTAGAATGTAGTCTGCTTGATGGACTTGCACTTAATTTTTGCAATTATGATTGGCTTTGCTGGTGCACTTTATGTGATTTTGTAGATCCTAACTCGGTGTGAACAACCATGTCTAACCTATCAGTTTCAACACAGTCCTGCAATTTTTGTGGAAAAAGTTCTTGTGGCACATAAACATGGGTAGCACTCGGTTCTGGGAGGATTTCAAGATCAGCATGTGTTGTTTCCTCCCTTGGGCGTGAACAACAGGCAGATGGCTCCTTAGTTCCTATACACCAACCTCTCGATCATCATAGCTTGTCCCACAGTTTAATGTTTGAATCAGAAATCCTTTATTGGTTATTTCAATGTACAACTCAGTTGATTCCAACAATTTAGAGCTTGTCATCTACCGAAAGCTCATGTGGCACATTAAACCGCTCAAAATAGTGCTCAATATGCTTTTGCAAACTTGGGGTGTATAACTCTGAATATGGATTGTTCCAATTTCTTTTTTAGTCGTTTCTCATATTGACATAATCTAGAAAATATTCGCTTTCGGGACATTGCAAAATATCATGGGTCTTCAAGCAACAAAATGCACAAGTTGTAGGTTTAAATCCATAAAAACCCCATTCTGCAAATTTGACCCATAAAGGCGGTCCTCCGGGTTGTATATTGAATTCAGGAGGAGGTACAAATTCCATTGTTGCACAATTTGTAACCTAAAAAAATAAAATAAAATCAAGTAAATAGAAAGATATATACAAAAATAATTAAGTAAGAGTTGATAAACATAAATTATTTAAAACAATCCCCGGCGACGGGGTCAATTTCTTGATAGAATTTTTACCACCTGTAAAAGTAGGGATAAAAACACATAAAATACTTACAAGAGAATAAGGTAGTTGTAGTATAAACGGCTCAAGTAAAGTCGTTTTCCGCAGGAATTGAATGAACAATTTATGTTAAGTCAAATCTTAATTAATTATTTAAAACAAAGTTTGATGAAATGTTGATTTTGTGATTTAAAATAATAAAAAACGAATTTAATAGAAAATAATTAAATAAAGTAACAAAAAAAAACTAAAAAAAATAGTTTTTGAAAATTAAATTGTAAAAGCCTAGGTGTAACGCCCCGGCCCCGAAATATTTATTTTCGAGGATTAAGTTTGTTGATACGCCCAAATTAAAACTCTTGTTTATTTAACTACCAATATTCCCGACTCTTTAATTAAGTTCCTTAATTCCACAAGTTCTATAACCTTAATTCTCTTACCAAAACATAACAATTATATTTTCAATTTACTACCCTTTACTTCTCTTAGATCAATTTTCCAATCTAAGAATAATTCTCAACTAAAATGTAATTCTCGATTATTTAAGGCTACATCTAAACTCTGTTAGACTGCCTACGTACCCTGGAGCGGGATCAAGCCTTTCGTAGTTCACATTTCAATTTCTAACTCACTTCCGAAAATCATTCAAGTGACTAACAATCACTAATGAGGTTCAACAAGTGTATCACACCAAATGCATATCAAATATGGATTCAGAATATCAAAATTAGCTTAAAAAGGCAGCATCGGCCTTCTGGCCAAACGCCGCCGTGAGTGGTAGTTTCCGGCGAACGGAAATCCCAAATTCCGACGAACTCTAAAAATTACCAAATTTTACAAGGTTGTAGAGTTCAATGAGATGAACAACTTTCATACATGGGCCGAAGTCCAATTCGGCCGGGAAACACCTCAAATCGCCCTCGAACCGCTGGAAAGATTTGGTTGGCCTCGATCCGCCGCCCCAACCAAGGCTTGAGATTTGTTCCTGGGCTCAAGGGGAGTCTAATGGTGGTGGAGATCGACAAGATTTCATTCAAAAATGGCGGATCACTATCAATGAACCCCCGGCAGTATCGAGAGTTTCATAATGAAGAAAGGCCAAAACCCGTAAGTTTTTTGGTGTAATTGATAGAGTTATCTCTAGGGTTCGAAGAGAGGAGTAATTTGACATCGGCCATGTCGTCAACGATGGCCGGAATCGGAGAATTCGGCTGGGTCTGGTCGGCGTGTCATAAGGGATCTGGTTTTCTCTCTCCCTCATTTTCCTTCCTTTCCTCATTTTCTGATTCATCAATCTGATCCCTCCTTTCTCCCTTTTCTCTACCTCCCTTTTCATCACAACCACACATGTGGCACACACATTTTCTCCAGAAAATCTGGAGCCATTCAATTTAATGGTAAAATCACCATTTTGCCCTCAACTTCAATCCTTAATAACTTCTTCGTTATAATTCCGTTTCACAAACGGTTTTCGCCTACACTCTCGTAGGATCATCCTCTATCCAAATATGAAAGAAATCTGATAAAATATGTGAGGATAAAATACGTCCTCATATAATTATGTTAAGCCAGCTAAGGCATTTTCATCTTTTCAACTTAACGATAAATTTTTGACACACCCCGACCGAGATCAAGGCATGATGGCCGTCACGTGAGAGTGACGTAGACATGTGCACAGTGCAGAAGCGATAAAGATAAGAAATATATGAATAATCAAAAACCAAATTACTAGAGTGCACTATTAAACAGGAAGTGATAGAAGTTAGTTATAACAGTAAACACTCCTAATCAGAGCATAAGTCTAGGTGCAGTCCAGTAGGACAAGTACTAGTTATACAGTACCAGGAATGTTCTACTATTATTTAGATAAGTCAGAACAGCCGACGTCATCGAGCCACCAACAGCAAGCTTACTTAAAACCTGGAGGGGCGCAAAACAGAAAACGTGAGTGGGCAAAAACAAATGTTTTACAAAATCATTTCATTTATCAACCTACTAACCCCTCGCTGTAAAACATGTATAATTTTTCCCAGAATCAATATATGAGCATATGCATAATATATATATATATATATACACAATCGTATCAATTCAATTCAGGCTTCACATAATCATATTCATATGCATGCCATGCCAAGATATAACAAAGTAAACAATCCAGGTAAGAATGATTTCATAGAAATATGATATGTTAGCCGGAACCCCTGTGGTAGTCTGTACGGCTGAATTCATAGCTCAAAAGTCAATCTAGCCGGAGTCGCTACAATGACCTATACGGCAATATACTGCACATAAGTCGGAACCACTAAAAAGGGGTATGTACGACAAGATTGGGTGTAATATAATTATGCTCAATTTTACTCTCTCATAATAGCCAGACGATAAATCGCTAGTCACCTACGAGTCGGAACCATAAATAAGGTCTGTACGACAAGACTGTGCACATAAGTTGGATCCAATATGAGCATATAGTGCGGGAGGTGACATAAATAAACAGGCATGTACTTCATATCTCTGGCTAAATCACAATCACCCTAAGTGCAGTTTTATGAGCTCAACATCATTCAATCACATATCACATCATCGATGATTCACATAACCAAACATAACTTAAATGAACTTACATGTGCCTCCACAGCACCACATTTATATATATGCAACCATGAAATGCATATTTAGAATATAAAAGCATTTGGCATATTATTTCAAAGCATATTTTCCTTAAAAAAATGAATTTCTAAGAAATATATCAAGTATATAAATATATACTGAAAACAAAAGCCCACTCACTGGTATGTCGACGGGTCGTAACCCCCAAGTCGCCCGTGCATACGCTCGTCCTCGGGATAAGTCTCACCTATATGCGAATTAACTATAAAAACGTTATTTTAAAGCACATAGGCAAAACTAGCTAATAACTTCTCATACATAGCTCAAAATGGATATATGAATATACCATAGTGACCTACAAAACCTCAGGATCATCCCCAAATTTTTAGAATAATTTTTGGACCCCTCACGAGCCGCCACGCACCGGCGAGCGCACGGCAAAACGCGCCGCCACGCGCAGGGAATCCTAAAGGATTCCCTATCTGTCGTTAGGAATATTCTCTGGAATATTCCATTAAGTCCAACGGTAACCGTCCAAACTAACTGACGGCGTCAGCATATTCCGTCAAAACTGACGGAATATTCCCCTTTCTTCTCCGGTGAGTCGCCGGTCGCCGGCGACTTCACCGGTTTCTGGGTAAAACTTTAAAATCACTATTCTCCTTCGATTCTTCACCATTTTTCATGAAATTGGTACCAAAATGAAGCTAATAATATGTAGAATCACGTTATACAAGTTTCAAGGCTTAAATTCTACTAGATTTTTCCTGAGAAAGGTCGATAGCTCGGCTTACCTAGAAACACGTCGATCTCAGTCCTCCGACATCCAAATCCTTCCAAGGAAGTACCCCTAGACTCGTGAGGACTCCTTAAGCTTCCTATGTCCTTAGAATTCCCTGAAACACAAGGTTTTACGTGTGCATGAACAATGCACAAATTCGGGGTTAGGGTTTTCTCGGGTTTTCGAAGCATTCACGTCCAAACAAGGGTATCAATATACTCAGGAGGTTACAATGAGCAAGAACCTTACCTTTAAAGCTTCGATCCGTGCCTGAAAGGGAAAGTTCGAAGCTTGGTCGTACGAAAGAGGGAAGAGGGAGAGTCCGAGAGATGAGAGAGAGAGAGCACGGGAAAGAGAGAGAAGGTAGGTGGGTATGTGTGGTCCAAAAGCCACCAATCATAACTAAGAGAACACTTAGTTCTAATTGGTTCCAAAAATAGAGGAATATAGCTAATTGGTCCACACTCTTAAGTATAACCCAGAACGTCCATAATAATTCTCAATGTCCAAGGATAATTCCGTCATTCCACATCGTCGAAAATTATATATTTGAGACGGGCTGTGACAATTTTACAATATAATTTATAACAATTTCAGGGAACAAAACTATAAAAGTTCTCAATTCAATTTTTCATACCCATAAATCTATTTATTTTCGATTTTTCTCCACATATTCATATATTTAATTTTTCAGGGTATTACATTAGGGTTCCACTGTCCCCTTAACAATCATATGTAGATTTACTAATTACTTATGAATTACCCATGCAACTTTGAAGGTTAGGTTTTCCTAATGCATATTCTACTCATGGTATTCAAGCTAGAACGTATATCAAACATGCAATCCGTTTGTGGTATTCAGATCAAATATAAACATGCATGACTCATTACGATTTGTGAAAACCCTTTGAAAAACCATGTAACCCCTAAGACATGGTATTCATCCTAGGTGAAATTACAATTATTAATCACAAGAAGCAATACTGAATTCCTTGGTGGTATTCCGACCAAATTGCATCCAATTACTTATCTAAACATCCTAATGGTCGCGAATCATTAAGACACAAAGACAGTTTAAAGCACAGTGATTAATAATTCAAAGTATGCATGCATAATATCATAAGCAGTTAAACAAAAACTACATATTCATGCTAAGGCTCAGGGCTTCACCCTAGCAAAAAAAAATTAGCAACGCATTTTCATAATTAAAATCAACATAATTGTATTAAACTAGAAAAAAGAATGAAAACACCTTGTAGAATAAAATCTGAAAATCTCTAAGCTTTGCCCAAAGTCTTCTCCGAATCTTACGTACGTTCTAGAGAAACCCTAGGTCTGCCAAAAGGCTTATTTATACTACTCTAAATAAAATCCTCCTAGTAAAAAGGTCTTAGAATAAGACTAGGAAACTAAATAAATTGAAATAAAATAGAAAACATAATCTTAAATTAACTTGGTAAATTCGCCTAGAAATCTGCACAGCCACGTTTTGGACCCATATCAGCTCCAAAACTGGCCCAAAATAGTTGAATTTAAAGCTTGGACTATTCTGAACACTTCTCCAGAAGGCCACGAACCCATCTGTGGCCATCTTGGGCTCCAAAAACTGCATTTAACCCTACAAACGTCACTTTTCAGCAACGCACACTGCTCTTTTATTTAAACAGCAGAAAATAATCACTTGGTAGAAAAATCCCAAATTTTGACACGAACAAGCCAAGAAACACACGAACGTCGTCCTCCAATTTGAATCACTCCAAAATTCGTGCGTTTGATCATGTTTTGCTCCAGAGGAAGTCGAATGTCCTATATTGAAAATATAAAGCAAAGTATCAAAATTCTATCAAAATAGTTACCAAATTATACTAAGAATAGGGTAAAATATATAATATAATATTGACTCATCAGTACGATAAACTAACCTAGGATTGTAAAGAAAATCACAATCAGCAGCATATAGTATTTAAGAACAAATGAACTAAGGAATCAAAATGCATATTGTCCCGGTAGACTATAAAAAGGATAGATAGACAAAAGGACTGCCAACTGGTCCATCTTCCCCATTCTTCGTCAAATTTGGATTCTCCAGCACCGCTTTCTCTCCGCTAAGTGGTTCTGGATTGCCCACCAAGTGAATTTGGCAACTGATTGGGTTGCCTCACATTGCAAAAGACGGATGTGTCCGAAAGTCTGGGACCCAGACCCCCATCCGCTCTAGTTCATATTCTTTCCATCGATGGCCTCCCGTGCCCTCACTAATGCCTGACTGGGATTCTCGGTCCTTTTGGGTGGCGACTCGAGCTATTAGAATTTAACATCAGGGTTGTTTCTTCTTCCCCTGTCACGTACAACCAGCCTCTTCTTTTCGATTGATAATGCCAGAGCTCGACAAATGCATCGTCGTAAGCAATGAGCTTGGAGCAGAGCTCAAGTGGTTAAGCATGTCTAGTTTAACACTGCGTCGAACTATCTACCATGACATGAGACATTTCCACTTTTACTACACTGAATACATAAATATATACGTGACTTAGGTTTGTTCATCAGGATAATGAAAGAAAAACAAATAACAGATCTATTCAAGTGGGATGAAACAAAGATGAACTCGTGTTCATTCTCTCCCACAAAATATCATTAGGTTGTTCAAATGGATTCACAACAAGTTTGAATTATTTTAACCTTCCAAGACTAAACCGGAACAATGATTTTACTATGTTCGGTCCAAAGTAAACGTTAAACTCCATGCCTAAGATTTACATCACAAATTATTCCTCTGTAACTGAAAGCAGCTAAAATGGAAAATAGGATTACACCTGAAAATTTGAAAAGGTTTACACACAAAATGACGCCGCTGAAGCCGCCTCGTGCCTCAGTAGAGTAGCTCCTCGAAAACAGGGTCTATCTGTTGTCCCCATTTCCCATTGTACAATTCCAAAAGCTTCTCAGCTGGTGTTACACCTGCAATATAATTAACGTTCGACATAAACACCATATTCCCCCGAAAAGGAAAACCTATAGAAACTATAGTGCACATCATGGTCGATAATAGAAAGTTGGTTTGGCTTTTCGAAAGAGATGGTGCAACAGCGCGATCATATGGGAAAATAGAAAAACAAAAGAGATACGAGAGGAACTCCCCATTACATACCAGTTCTAACCACCTCCGCCACCTCATTCAAGAATCCTGTTTCTTTGAAGCCTCGTCTTTCCAGGCCATCCTGTAGAAGAAAGGATGCCATAATCTAGTCATGCACAGACACAGGCTCACAAAAACTTAAAGAGAGCACCGACAGAAGCACAATTTACCCTTGCCAACTTTACAACATCTTGAGCTACATGCTTGAGCAATCCATCCCGAAATGGCGTCTTTAGACCAGTTATGGGGACCTACTAAAAGTAACTTTACAATTAGGTTTGAAAATTAATCACTTTTTAGAAATGTAAGAGGTCTCTAATAAAGAACAGAAGTATGAAATTTATCCTGTAGTTCAAACTTCAAACTGTATAAATAAATATAGATTTGAAGGAAAGCTAAACAAGCAAATTCCAAAGCCGTGCAATTTCACTATTGATTTTATTAGGAGAAAACAGAAAGACAGAAGGTTGGTCACAGGTTCAGAAGATTAGCAAAGAAATTAGTAAAACATATCACTAGATCCCTATAGCTGGACTTTGACCACAATGGCTAGGCCTTCTAATTTCCCTGATTCCATTCCAGCACCAAATGTCTCTTCCTAGGCTCCAAAAGTGGCATAAAACAAGTTACAAACAAGTGCAAAAAACTTGCAACCTGACAGCATATGCCGTATGTGCAAGTGTCAACCACTCCCCAGGGTGATTTTTTCTCAACTTTTTCAAACGCACATAATGTCTAGAATAGAGCTCAGATGACACAAGTTTGAATTCATGCAGGCAAAGATAAATGAAAAGGAGTTTTATACTTTCTTTTACAAACAAATGGGCTTTGTTGTATAGGATCACCTTATTTCTCAGCATCTGTCTTTCTTCAGGGGTCCAATCAGCTGTAAGGTCTAACACGTTTTGTAAGGAAACCTCGTCATACAAAATACCTACCTGAAGTTTGAGACAAATCACTATCAGCTTATGTTGCTGGCTATTAGTAGTTAATAGCATAACCTGCAGAAGCTAGATAGCTGTCATTCAGAGATGTTTTAGCATTTCACAGACAACACATGAGACACAGAGGATAAAAAAGAAACACCGGTAGATATAAGATGATAAATATTTGTTCTATCTGTACATAATTAAGAGAAGATAATGTTAATAAAAAGTGAAATATTTAAAATGTACGCTTGTGACTTGCATATAAGTTCAGATTAACTAGTTATGTATAAAGTGTCACTTACCCAAAATGCGGGCAAAGCACATAATCTCCTCCAAGGCCCTCCATCAGCACCCCTCATCTCCAAGTATCTTTTTAGCCTGACCTGAACGAAAAAATAAATATCGTATAATTAGGGAACAGCATTCGAAAACATGAGGTGGTAATTTGATTATTTGATGCTAGCATCAACCTCAGGGAATATAGTTGTTAAATGATTCTCCCAATCGTTCAGGGTTGGCAATTCACCCGGAATGCAAGGAAGCTTCCCTGCCAAAAAGTCCTGTATGGAGATAACAATACCAATGTCTTCAAAAAATTAGTAGCTTCAAACAAAGATAACTACAGAAGAAAGCCTCAAATTACAAGACCGTAAAGGAAAGATGGAAACCCGGAAGGTCATTCCAGTGCAATCGATATACTTCTTGTTCCGATAAACAAAGTACATGGGAACATCAAGAGCATAATCTACATACTGCTCAAACCTGCATATCAAATAAAATAAAATGAACAATACATATAAAAATAATTGAATCATTAATAGATAATTGTACAACTTCGAACGGCGAATAAGCCTTCAGTAAGCAATGACCACACAAAAATGGCTTCTAAAGTTACAACTGGAAATCAATTCAAGCATTACAATATGTGCAGAGCTAAATAGTATAGACAAAAGAAGTTAAGTGAATATATATATATATCATCTAGAACCATTCTAAATTCATTATACCATTCATGTACTCCATATTTCAATTCTCCATACAAAACCATTCATATAAAAAAAATCATTAATCAAACACAAACCAGACATAACTCCGTTTTTAGCATCCAAATAGAGCAGTGATAGAAAGTATGACCAACGAGACTACATTTTGGTAAACAGCCAAAAGTTGTATATCCAAAAACAAAAATTGCACGCAGACCAAACATCAGAGAATGTTCTCACATCAGGTTTTGATTTGTTTGGCTGAGATTTTTAAGAATAGCACATTAATGAACAAACAAAAAAGCAGATAAGGCAGAACAGGGAGATCAAGGACCTGTTTCTTAACAGACACTGAACTTTCTATGCTAAGTGATGTCATCTATCATCAAATATTTGGATTCTGAAGTACAAAATTCTAGCCACAAAAAGCAAGTACTAATTCATAAAGTACAAGTAAAAGCCTTACCCAAAAGAGTCATCAAAAACAAAAGGAAGCATGCCAGTGCGATTATTGTCCGTATCAGTCCAAATTTGGCTATTACAACATGTAGAAGAATCAATAGAGATGCCAAGTCTCAACCAAAAACAATACGGACACCACAGAAAATTTTAATAGCATATATATGACAAGAACATGAGAACAATAGAAACCTTCTCATGCTTAGAAAACCATTTGGCTTTCCTTCAGTGAAAGGTGAATTTGCGAATAGAGCTGTTGCTATCTGTTTCATTTGTTGAGAGGTTAGATACCACATAAGTAACAATTTTACATCAAAACAAGATACCACAATTCCTCACAGGCTGCAAGGCAAGACCAGCACGAAATTTCCTTATCATGTCTGCTTCAGAACTGAAGTCCAGATTAACCTAAAAAGTTGGGGAAAAAAAAAGGATTTGCATGAGCTACAAATATTTGACTCCTCACCAAAATCAATGGAATACCAGATTATGAAACATAATTATGTGTAAGAAGTATTCGTCAAAAGTACCTGATTAGATTAGTAACAAAGATCTTACCTGTACAGTGCAAGTTCTGAACATCATATCAAGTCCAAGGGTGCCAACTTTTGGCATGTAATTTCTCATAATATCATATCTTCCCTGAACCAAAATTCTCAATCAGCATGCATGTAACCAAAGTATATAAAAGCAATGAAAAGTGACATTATTAAAGCTGTTACTAGACCAAATTGGGATAACAAGTAAATACAGTATGAAATTTCAAAAGCAGCATTTGATATTAGCATCTAATGACAAGAGTTACTTTAGAAGAGTGATGTGCTTTGGTGTTCCTTTTCTCATTATAAAACTAATAAGAGGTTGTTTCAAGAAAATGATTAAAAATTATCCATCAAATAAAGCTGCAACCCTTCTATAGCCTTCCAATAACCAGTAAAGTGGAATAAAGAGGAATGCTTCAGCAACTGTGCGGCTGTGCATCTCAATTTCCAATCTAAACAAAAGATGGGTTCGTGCATTGCCATGTGGTTGAGAAGAGGATTCAAAAATACCTTGGGCATAATAGGTATGTCCTTAAGTCCCCATTTGGGCTGAAAACCGATTCCAAGAAATCCGATTCCCATTTCCTCTGTAATTGCTTTGACCTAATAAAAGTTAATAGAGAACAAATTTACTCACCAAATACAAAACCACAAATAGAAACTTCATTTGTCAACTAGACTTCACTTAAAATCAATTTATGCATGAAATATGACAATTTGCACTTCATTGTAAAGTACTGTTGTTTTTTCTGACCTGATAAAGGTGTGAATTGACTTCAGCACAAGTTTGATGCAGTGTCGCAAGAGGTGCACCACTAAGTTCAAATTGACCTCCAGGCTCCAGTGATATGCTTTGCTTACCCTGTCCCATAATGTCATATTTTTTTTCAAATGACAAACAATAAATGACATGCGTTTCATGATAATTAATTTCAAATGGAAATATCAGGATGCGTGAGTTACAAAGGGTTTCGAAATATTAACATCCATATGACAGATAATCAAGGGAAGTAAAACAACTTATGAGCATCATCTAAAGTTGAAGAGTAGAAGAAGAATACCTGTTTGAGTCCAATAATTTTGTCGCCTTCCATAACTTTTTCCCAATCAAATCTCTCGGAAATAACATTAAGCAACTCGGCTATTTGTTCATATTTTATAGGGCGTAAGGTCTTTAGCTCAAAACCAAATTTCTCGTGCTCTGTGCCAATTCTGAGGATTGAGCAAGTGTGAATTTTCATTTATGACTAGTTATCCAACAAACTGGGTATATAGAGGGAGACATGCAGAAATAACACTCTGAATCGTCACTGACTTTCAATCCACATTGAATTAACAACAAATCGCATAACAAAACCACTACTGTAAATAAGGCAATAAATACCTCCATTTTTCCTTAGACTTGCATCCAGAGGCAAGATACGCTACAAGATCCTCTTTCGTTAGTGGCTCAGTAGCAATTACTGCATCTTCTGTTGGAGGACTGGCAGCAACTAACACACTATGCCCTCGTTTCTGTCCTACTCGTGCATTGTCTATATGCAAAATCTGTGTCTTCCTAGAAGAAGAATATGATACAGAAGAGAAGCCAATGGAATTTTCTTTCAACTTGGACGCCTCTATATTGTTTGCCCTACTGAAAACCACATTTTGTCCAGATTTATACCGAAATAGCTCAGTACGGATGCAGCATGATGAACCCGTCTGTGAAATGAGTACCATGGCCGCCCCTGGAAAATCGTATACAACCTCTCAGTCAACTATACTTTACAAATTCAAGGGAATCAGATAAAATTTAGCCATCCCAGAGACCTACTGTTGCCCTCTCCTAGTAAGGGCCTATCTAAATGATATACTTCTTCCATTGAATTTCCATGTCAAAGCTCAGTCAACCTTCTTAAAAGTTTAAAACCAATGATATTTTTATTTATTTTTAATACAAACAATATATGCCACTTAGTACTACGGTCTAGTGGTATTCCTCTTCACTTGTAAGTGAGAGGTCTTAGGTTCAATTCTCGCCAAAGGCAAATTTGAACCACGTTATTGCTAGCCCATTGTGAGGCTTAGCCCACTCCCCTACACCCTAGTGTAGATATTGTCGTTTATTAAAAAAATACAAACAATATATTTACGCGAATACCACACATAGGCCTGCCATAATAATTTGGTGTCGAACTCGCTATCCCAGGAGTCGAACCTATAACTTCCCACTTTCTAGTGAAGATGAATAGCACCAAAACGTAATACTAAGCGTCAAAAACCGATGTCATTAATAATTTCGATTCTCTTTCCACATATGCGTTTCCTTCTTTCCCTTAAAAAATCAAAACTTTATAACCCCCACTAACAAATTAGAATATTCAACCACAGCCACTACACTCCACGCATAACAAAAGGTGCAAAACTGTATAATTGAATGGCCCAACAAAACAAATATATACATAAAAATAAAAAAAAACCCATAAAATCAATAACACAAACAGCATTATCACATGATATCAAAACTGAAAATTAAACATTTAACGTTTGAAATGTTAATTGAATCGAATCAATCGAAACCCAGAAACTGTGCATGCAAGATGCAACCTCCCACCGTAATTAACACAATCAAACTTCAAAACTGAGGCTCCTAAGATCAAAACTTGGCAACTGCAGGTAGTGTTAAACTAATCCAAAAGTAAATTATCAGATAAAAGTAAATTCATTGGAGGATTTACCTGGAAATCTGACAATACAGTCGCAATTCAAATCTAGGATTCTGCAAGAAGCTTCTGAGGATGGCTCTCTGATAGAGAGAGAAATTCAAGGGAGAGAGAAACTGGCTCCTGTTTGCTGCAGATGAAAAGGAAGCGCAAGCAGGTGTATTTAGATGAGAAATTATATAGTAGCAGGGCTCAAAGTGGTTCGGATCCTCTACGGATTTGTTCTCTCAGGACTCTTAGGTACCGTTTGGTACCTGGGATCAGACGGAACGGAGTGGGATGAGGCGTTTCGTCTCACGTTTGTTTCTCCTAAAACGGGTGGAACACGCTGTTCCACGGAACGAATTTTGGGTGAATTTTCGTTCCGCCTCACCCTGGAACGACTCGTTCCACATCTGTGGAACACAAAATTATAACCTCTCTGTCTCCTTCTTCTTCCTCCTTGTTTCCATCCGATGACATCTTTGCTCCCTCTCTGTTTCGTCCAGTCCTGTCCCACCCCGTCTAGTCTCATTCCGTTCCGTCTCGTCTCGTCTGCATACCAAATGATACCTTAAGACCATACAATGATAGCAGTTCAAAGTAATAATGTGCGAAACAAGGTTTTGGGGACGAGGGACAGAGCGGAAGGGGTGGAAGAGCACGCGCCGTGGCTGAGAGACACGATGTCGTTTCGTTTGGAGCCAATTAAAAATAAATAAATGTTTGAGCCACACGATTTTACGTGGAATGAGGATTCTGAAAGATCCTAGAGATCCTTCAATTAAATTCGTTCATCGTATATCGTGCAATCAGAAATTATTGTAAATCTTTTTTATTTAAGGTTAAATATAAACGGTACCTGACAAAAACTAACTGCATGATGTACGATAAACAGATGTGATTCAAGGATCCGGACACGATCCTCATTCCTTTACGTGAACATATGAGATTATTTAGTCCGGAGTGTTTCGGAGAGAACTGAACCAAGTCCTTATTTTGGTCCGTTTGTCCTGAATTCGCCAAGTCGGCATTCTCAACTTGTACTCCCACCTCATTGTTCTATTTTCCCGAGCATTATTGTTTCACCCATTACAAAAATTTAAGAATTGAAATGTTATTTTCTTCATCTACTATTATTTTTAAATAACTTCTAAAACATATACAAATTTTTTTATTTTTCATTTTTCAATTGTTTAAATAATCATCTCATTAGTAAAATGTTTGAACAACTATTATATATGATTAAATTAGAAGAATTCTGAACAACTATTATATATAATTAAACTAGAAGATTAAAAAATGAAGAAAATATTTATTTAAAGGAATTGAGATAATTGTAGGGAGATGGTGAACAGAAAGATCTTGTCGGTTTCTTGCATGAATTCGAAAGAGAAGAAGCAGGTTTTGCTTGAAGGGTATGTGGAGGCGGCGGACGACGATGATTTATCGAGGAATAAGAGCTTGATAGATGAGGATCTCATCGAGTTCAAAGGGTAAATCTTGGTGTTAAATTTTTTATTAAAAAGTGATTCGGGATATAAGACAGTAAGTGGGCCGTTTATCAACACTCTTTCATTGCAAAATGTACACATACCCACAAATATTTGATAACTACTTTATGCCATTCAAGGGAAAAAATAGAGAATAAAAGCCTACTTTGCAAGTTATTGAAAACTCTAGCCGTCTAAAGGAAAAACCAAAGAAAAAAAAATTTCTGTCGCCGATCCTTGCCTTTGGCTTTAGGATTGGCGACATTCTTCTTAAAGTTATTCTTGGTCTCTTCCTTTTCGTTTACTTTGTTTGGTGTAAAATTGTTGTCATGAAACGTTGTAGTCATCATCTTTTGGCCCACACACATAGCAACCACAAGGTTTTGAATTCAATCATCACATTCGATATAAGGTTGAAACTAAAAACCATTAAAGATGTCTGATTGTATCAGGACCAGGTTTAGCCAGTATGACACCATGGGTTTAGCAACTGCAGTAATATGGCTCTTTGATGTCTTGAGCATGTAGAGTGGCAACATGATTTTATCCTTTTATTTTGTTTTTGTTTAATATTTTTTAGGAATTGTCTTGGAGTTCAGTTTTGATTTCTCTCTTTAAGAGAGTTTGCTAGTTATCTCTAGGAGGGTTGCTTGATTTTAATTTTTGTTTTGGTGTGCTACCTCTTTTGGATCTACGTGTGTAGGGTGGAGCTGTTTGATTTGCTTGATCTACTTCACTTGGTGTTTTGGGATCGTGGCAGTGATTAGGTGATGAGATTAGACTCATGGGATCGTACTCTTGTCCCAATATATGATTTGAGATTTTTATTCTCACATTATCTATATGTATCATGAAGTTTAACGGTTAATTGATATGTGTAATATTGTGGTTCTTGATGAGCTCTGACGAGTGCTTGAAGTCTACTCATTACTTTGCAATTAATGACGCTCTATTGTAATATTTGTAGATCTACTTTGCAAAGACCCTTTGGGGCCGAGTTCTTCACAATATGTATTTATAATGCCTTTTTTTTAATGAATGAAATATTGTACTCCTCTTTAAGGTATTACTCAGCAAGTTAAGCAATTGGTTATTAAGGAAGCTAAATAATTGATTAAAGTAAGGTCAACGCCATTAAAGGATCCACATACAAAGTGTAACGGTTCGACTATCTACTAAAATAGTCATTTGTTGTCGATAATTCATAAGCTTTTTATATATATATATATATAAAAAAATTGGTCTTTGAGATAGACATAACTCATCACTTTGCCCATGATAATGAAAATCCATAAAAGCGCTCCTTGAGTTTGTCCACTCTAAACCATTTTGGTCTTTATATGAAAAATATATCAATATCCTCGTTGAATTGTCATGTGACCACCGTTTTAAGGGTATTTTTGTCAAGCCAACTCTTCCACTTAACAAGGATATTGATAGATTTTTCACGGAATGAACAAAATGATTTACAGTGAACAAAATCAAAGACCACTTCTATCTATTTTTATTGTCATCAGCCAAAATGAAGAATTATGCTAACATCAAAGATCATTTTAACTAAAAGACCTAACTCATAAAGAGTAAATAAACCCGACAGTGAAAGGTTACCGGGTCGATCGGCCCGTATTAGAATGTGTTTTATCAAATTTGTTTAAAACAAAAACAAAATTTGAAAATGGCGTAGAAGTGGAAAACATATATATGTGTGCAAGTTTTTTTACCCAAAATTTATGAATGAGTTAATAAGGTCACTAACTACTTTCCATCACACAAAAAAATTAAGAGTAATGTTAGGAATACTAAATTTGAAAACTAAATGATGTGTCACCAATAGGAATGAGCACGTTTATCAACGTTTAAGTAATAAATCAATCATCAACTTCCATTTCCTTTAGTTTTTTTAAATTTATCTACAAATTTAATCTCCCTAGCATTACCCAAAAATTAAGCATATTCCCAAAGAAAGCTAGCCAAAACTGTTGGCCATGAGAGGAATTGTAGCTATCTTCTTTTTAATTGATGAGAACATCTCACTCCAACTAATTTTTTTTTTCTTCATAAATTTGAATAGTCTCTTAAATTGAGATTTTTTTTTTCCACCAGCTATACACAAATTGTATGAATTCTCATGAATACGGTTGATGTCAATTTGATGTTTTCATCTAGAGAACATGTACGTTGCAAAATTGATGCCAATTTTTTTTTTTATTATTATTACTTTGGGATTGTGATTTGTGAGGTATTTGATGACGAAAATATACTAAGTGCTTGGAGTCTTGGAGATGAATACCATATTATATGACAAAGACTACTTATAAATCGGACAAGAATATTCTTTTTCAAAACCTAGTGGAATCTCATTATCACCGAACAATAATCTAATGCTAATTCAAACAATTAGGGTCCCATATGGGTAAGGCATAACATAGGTTCCTTCGTGAAGCCTCTCAAACATTTTGTACCACTCTCTTAATTTTAATCATTTCTTTTGGAATATTTTCTTGATTTGGTTCATTTAAGAAGCACATAATTTGTTCTTCTTCCAGGAAGCATTTTAAGTGTTTTTTTTCTTCAGAATTTACTTGTATTTTTACTAAGAATTGGTTCCAAAAACATTTTTCACCAAAAGTATTTTCAGTTATTTCAAAAATATATCCAAACGAACTCTAAATTAGTATCGATCAAATTCCTCATTCGCAATATTTAAATTTAAAACCTCTAATTACACATAAAGAAAATCATGTTTTAGTACTGAATAGTCCATAACTATGTATTAAAATAAGAACCTAGGTGATAGACACATAATCATGTTGTCATCCATCACGTGGATTGAAAACTCGATCCAATCCTTTTCTCTCGTGGTCGCATCATGGCGTTCAGCCAATGCTATTTTTTTTAGAATAGGTTTCGTTTCCCTTCTAATCTCTCTCTTCTTTTCAACCCTCATATTTGAACGATTTCAGTTAAATCGCATCAATGTTTTGTGATACTTTTTTAATAATAAGAAGAAGACAAATAAATTTGTAAGAGAAGAAGAGAAAAAGGAAAGGAATAGAAAGAAAGAAAATCATACTCCATTATTTTTTGACTTTATATCCTTAGTCTCTTGGCCTTTTGCAATTGACCAAAATAGACTAGTACCTTTTCTTTTGTTTTGTGGCGGTAGGCGGCGCCTTTGTTTTTAGTAAAGAATGAATTCCGTGAGGATCACTTAACATTGTTTCAGTGGCTCAGGACTTTATGTGAGAATGAACTCGTTTTATTTGAGTTACTCTCATAAATAGCGAGTAATATTGTATTTTTGTTTTCCGAGTTAAAAGTCATGGTTTCAACCAATTTAGTTAGTTAGCAAGAATTTAATATTGTTTTCGAAAGTTTTCATTTTTACACTCGGGATTTCGAATTCAATTCTCTTTCCTCGGCCAACATGGAGCCACAAACTCGCGTCCAACTCTCAAAAAATGGCAAACAACATACTTGATCTATAAACTCGGTCTCTTACTACCCATGACTTGTTCTCAGAAACCCAAACTTCGAGTTCCCTTCTCCCAAACCATAAGCCTTGAACCGGTAACTTCGTATGAAATCGAACCTTCGTTTTCATAAATAAAAGTAAATAGAAAAAAATCTTGTGAAGTCGAACAGTTTTGAAAAGCAATAAAATAATCTAAACTAAATTCATCCAAACTACAAAACAGAGGAATCGAACACGAAACTTCAAATGCAAGACGAATGGTCTTAACCAATACTTAAAACTTAAACCCAAAGGCCAATACTAAACGATGGGCTTCAAATCCCTAACACTATATCCAAAATCTGATCCTCAAAATTGGCCCAGACTATTCAACGGCATCGACTACCAGTCCATTGTGGAAAGGCATAGGCCATGAAGGAAGCAATTGCCATCATTTTCTTCCAGCTTATACGAGGTAGCGGAGATCTATATTGTTTTCCTTACTGCAACTTCAAGACCATATTACATGTTTAACTGCATGGCAGTGATTTTCATATCCCGATATTTCCTCTCTCGCTTGTTCTTTCGTATTTGTTTATTGATTCTTCTTTGATTCAATCAATCTGATGATTGAAGAAAAATAAATAAATAAACAAAATAAAGGAATAGAGAGAAGAAAACTAGTGCGTAGAAATCAATTGAAAGTATAAGCTGAATTAGTTATGAAAAAACCCAAAAATAGTTGAGGTTCCACTATAAAAGCAATATGGGGAATAGTCTAATTACTTGTAAGCAAAAGTAGGTCCATTATTTATGTGAAGTGGGATTCATACTCTCGTAAATTTTCAAGCCTAAGGCGTGAATAACACAAAGCGGGTGACCTGGAGCGGATGTGGGTGTTAGGCTTTACACGTGGGACAACCTACTCTGATATCATGAAGAAAGTTGAGCCAATTGACAATATGAGGAATAACCTAATTACTTATAAGCACATATAAAGTCTCTCATTTCCCTCATGCGGAATTCACATCTCAATAAAAACCTATCTCCTCCCCAATCCCATCATTTGGGTTTTTTCACAAATGGTCCCTAAAATTGCCTCACCCTATTAAGATGGTCCCTGAAATTGAAAATCAATCAATGTAGTCCCTAAAAATGGGTATCGCAAATCAATGTGATCATTCCATTACAATTTCGTAAAAAAATTATGTTATGTGATGATGTAACATATAATTAGATCACACCAGTCTAATTAAATATTGCCATGTGAATTAAATACATTTAAATATAAAATTTTCATTTTTATATAATTAAAAACTTGAAAAAAAAAATGAAAAAAAATGAAAAAGAAGGTGAACTACAAGCCCAGCGATATCCCCTGAGCTCTTCTCAGTGTCGCCGTACATTCCTAACCCTAACCAGCCTTTCAACCACACTAGGTGAATTGTTGCGATTTGTTCGTGAATTGAGTTTTCTTTTTGCTGGGTTTAGGCTGATTGCTTGAAAATTCCCCCATTTCAGTTTTCTTCTTTTCTAATTTGGGGATAATTTGAGTCTTTTCCATTCCATTTCTAATTCCGCAACTTTACAGTTTCAATCGAGAGAGAAAACAAATGGGAGTGTCGTCGAACAAGATCCTGAGGGATCTTCTGAAGTCTGGAACACGGTGGAGGTAGCAAAAGACGTGAGCCACCGGGAATGGGGAAGAGGGTTTTTGCGGAAGCGGAGAGAGAAGACGATGAACTGTTCATCTTCTTCTTCTTTTTTCTTTTTTTATTTAGCAAAACTAACGAAAAGTTCAAAAAAACTTTTCTTTTTCACGAAAAGTCATTTTTAAAGGTATAATGAATAGTGCCAGTTAAAGGTAAAAATGTGATTTTTCGTTAAAAATGAACAGTACCGAGGGTGGTGAATAATACCGAGAGAGTTTTGTTAAAACTCCATTTTTATTTTTCAAAATTTTAATTATATAAAAATAAAAAATTTATATTTAAATATATTTAATCTACATGGCAATATTTAATTAAACTTGTGGGATCCAATTATTTGCCACATCAGCACATAACAAATTTTTTAACGAATGACCACATTGATTTGTGACATCCATTTTTAGGGACTACATTGATTGATTTTCAATTTTAGGGACCGTCTTGATGGGATGGGTTAATTTCAAGGACCGTTTGTGATAAAAACTCCCCCATCATTTTTAAAGAGATTGGAAGAGATAAGTTTTGTGCATGGTCAATTTATGTTATATCGTCAACTTGGACAAAGTTTAGAGTTGATATCCATTCCGTTCATTGTATCTTGAATTTTTATGAGTTATCCAATCCATTTCAATTCCAACACCAAATAAGACCTAACAGAGAAATTTAAACAAAAAAACCTCACATTGGCTATAAATGAAGAAGAAGAAAAATCTCACACACTACATCTTTTTTTGGCTTGAGGGGTTAGACCAAGGGATATGTTTACACTACTTTTTAGCCATTCGATTTTATAACATCTAACAATCTTGATTAAGTATGATGTGGAGGCTAAAAATTAATGATGTGGATTATAATTAATAAAAAAATATTATAATAGAATAAATATGAAAAGGAAAAAACAAATCAATTTGACATTGAAGCATTAATGATGTGGAGGCGAAAGACTTCTTATTCGTCTTCTTGAGAACTTGTACAGTGCATCGCCTAGACATGGCCTGGTCGTTTTTGATCTCTCTGACAGCTCCTCCTGGGATGTGAAATCAGATTTTCTGACACTCGATCGAGGTCACAGTTACAATCTTCACTAGCCAAGGTCGGCCCAATATCCCGTTAAGGGGAGATGGGTTGCTGACGATCATGAAGGTCTGCGATGAGACAATTGAAAGGCTGGTTACGTCGTGCGTGATTGTGCCAATGGCAGTTGAGGTAAATCTGTTGAATTCAATCAAGACCTCTACTTTACGTCTGATTGTCTTTTCTAGGCCCATATTATGGATGATTGACAGTTGTAGGATATTGACTGAGTTGCCGTTGTCCATCATAATCCTGTCAACGATAGCGTGGGCCAGTTGAACATAAATCACCAAGGCGTCGTTGTGGGGATAGTCTACTCCTTCAGCGTCCTGCTTGGTGAAATCAACAATTGGTCCAGTTACAACATTGATGGCTTGAACCTAAAAGACCGATCTTGCCTGCTGAATTTTTCTCTTTTTGGAACTATTGGTGGCCCCCAGATGCTCGAATTTGGCAAAGATGTCGTTGATTCGAATCATCTTGGTTGAGGGTTTGGCATCGGCGTCTACTTCTCGCCTCGGCCGGGCAGCTGGTCTGTCGACATACTGGTCGCATTTGCCTTCTTTTACGAGCTTCTCAAGGTACTTCATCTATGCAATGCAGTCATTGGTTGCATGCCCTAGACATTTGTGGAATGCGCAGTACTTTGTTTGGTCCATCTTGAAGGTATTTCATGGGCTGTGGCATCTTGAACCATGGCTTGTCCTTGATGTCATAAAGGATGTGGTTGATTGGGACTCAGAACTTGGTGTACACCTTGGGTGCAGAGCCTCATTTCGCTGGGGATCAGTCTATGCGTCTGCTTCTTGGCTTGTTCTTGCCATTAAGCAATTTATTGCCCGCCTTCTTCTGAGCTGGCTTCGTGTCTTTGAGCGGCTGCTCAGGCGGCTTCTAGGAGCGCTTGGCCTCATCCTAGAGGGAGTGCTTTTCTGCCAAAGCATAAGAATTTACCAAGGTCAAGTTCTTGTCCATGATTAGCTCTTTGAAAAGTGGGTGATCTGTTAGGAGGCCCTTCCGGAAGGTTGAGCTGGCAATGCTATCATCGCATCCAACGATCTTCACTTTCTCCGCCTTGAACCGCTTGACGTACGTGTGGAGTGACTCATTTGGGTCCTTCTTGAAGGAAAAATTTATGAAAAAAATTCATTTGAGCAACATCTATGCATACCATTAACAATTAAAGGCGGAATCATGCTTCTACGCACTCAAAAAACAAAACTTTACCCATGAAATTCAAGGCCTAGTAGTTGTGGTGAACCGAGACTCAACTCAAATCTTAAAGAAAAGAGTTGAGAAACTTTTATACCTTTAAAGCACCTCTTTTCTTAGCAAATGATATTCACCCAAGAGAGAGGGCATTCATTCCTTACTTATTAACTCCTTGGATTTGTTGGAGGAAGATGGTTGAATGGATTCTCTAAGTTCCCAAGAAAGGGAACCTCTAAGTTTCCACACCAAGAAGGGACTTAAAGAAGAGATGAGTGACCTTGGAGGGGGATTGATACTAGTAAATCCCTTCCAAGGGGGCCGGCCTCCTAGAGAGAAAAAGAGAGCTTTTGTTCTCTCCAATTTTCTCAAAAGAGAACCCGTAATGTATTTTGGCTATAAAGTCCTTTATATAGTCACTTCACTTAAGTGACAAAAAGAACCAAAAAACTTTCATACTTAAGTGACAAAAAGAACCAAAAAACTTTCATTCATGATATGGCCGGCCTTCTAAAGGCTTTGGGCTGTTTGGGCCCTTTTGAGTCTTTAGTCATTAAGTTGTCATACAACTTAAGTTAATGGGCTTGACGGTTCGAAGCCTAATGGGCCTTGAGGTCCAATAATTACTCAAAAGCTAAAACGAACTTATTCGTTTGATTAGTTAACATATTAATTAATCCTAGCCATAAATAATTAAACCATTTAATTATCCTCACTCATCTCCGTTGTTTCTTCAATCTCTACCTTATATGGTGTACGATCCATTAGGTTTCTTTTAGTAAGGCAGTGAGCGATTATAACTCTTCAAATCGATTGTGAATTGAAACTTACTTTCAATTTTCCCTTTAGTGATTATACACCTTTAGGGCTTCCACAAACCATAAGTGACACCTAGCAGTATGTCATGGCTACCCAAGCTAATAAAAAAAGGTGGAGAACCTATTGAGTTTAGGATTACAATGCAATACGGTCTTTCTCTAATACAATACTCTTAACCACATTGTTTGGTTTGATAGTTTATTCATGTATACTATCCAATGTGATTCTCTTACTTATATGATTACCTTGAAAGTGATTTGAAACAACTTCCTAAATCTCATTCATACTCTGGCTAGAGATTCTTAATCATATCATAGAGAATTCTCCCTCAAACAGTTTGAAGGTTAGAGATCCCTTCACTTGCCTCCATGGCTAAGTGACTTAACCCCAGCCATGTCATGGACACCCTTTGATGGAGTGACTTTGACATAGTCAAAGATGAAGGACCTAACCATAAGACAACTATGATGCCTCAGGTCAAATGACTACATTGCATTATCCTAACCATGAGTTCTCATGTGACATGATTATGAGAACTCCTTGTTGATCACGTTCAGTGGACTCATTCTCTATTGAGCACCTACATGCTTGTCTTGGTGTCAGTCACACCAATGACTTTAGACCAGTCACTATCTCTAAGAGAAGACATAGCACGTACTGATCTTAACGGACTGTCAATGCCTAATTGGCAATCCTATTATCAGGAACGTTTAGGATATGTACACAAAAAAGAATGGTCCCATGAATCTAACTTCTTTAGGTCACATTCTCCCAATTACATATTCCTTGGACTTATTGTTTAAGCATATAACATTTATATGAGACGGCTTTAAACAATAATCTTTGTCCTTTATATTAAACTAGATTAGTTTAATATATGAAATGTCCGTAAAGTATCATCATATGATTGGCTTTAGGGCACATTTCCAACAATCTCCCACTTGTATTAGAGCCAATCAGCTTGGTCATCAGTGATGATACCTCTTCTGAAGTCATTTCAAAAATGGCTGAGTAGTACGCCTAGACAATAGATATCTATATGTTATCCATAGAAGCAACCTTGAGAATAATGACGTCACCATTATACATGATTCTCAATCATATGGTTCAATCTCTCATTTGAGTTCGAATCTTGATGAGACCTTGATTCCCTGGCTTGAGCTATCGCCCCATTAGTGTCGTAGTGTGGGTGCACTAGAGACACTTTATGGTTGGAACCAAATGGAGAGTTCATGAATGAACTTTCCCATCCAAACAACATTGTTGTAAGCTTCTATATGGCGATATATTTTGCATGCATGATGGAACACACTAAAGTCATTACTTATAACGTTTCCACCCAAATATCTTTTTAGTCATAATAAAGAGATATCCAATTATCTCTTCATTCATAATGAAGAGACATCCAATGATGGATATGATATTAGATTCATAATCTAATACATTTACGCTTCCATTGCGTTACTCTAATTCTTCCTCATTCTTTAGGAATCTATCCTTCAGTATTTCTTAAATACTTAAGGACTCATTTGACAGTTGCCATGGTTCTGATCCTGGGCTTGCACCGATATCTTCTTGTACCGATCTTGGTACAACTCATATAAATGTTTTTCATACAATATGAAATACGTAAATCACCTTTCTGCATATGCATAAAGGATTCTATTTACGCATTATGCTTCTTTGGGAGTCAAAATGGTACATTCCCTTTTAGAAGAGCAATTTCTCAGTCTGATTGGAATTGTCCTTTCATTTGAAGTTTATCATTCGAGAAACTTCCTACATATGTCGTCTATCAATAGGGATTGAGATAATCCAATTATATCTTGAAATCTATCATTATAGATTTCCATCCCATGTATATAGACTATGTCTCCCATATACATTCTATCATTATAGAATGTTTAAAGTCATAACTTTAACGAAGAAGAATTCCTTTCATTTCCAAAATTAATATATCATATATATGTTCAAATTTAGGAATATGATTAACTCCCACTAATCTTTTGTAAACCTAGTAAACAAAAGATTCATTTACATCTTTAGGAGAAATCAAACGATTTGATCTTTCTCTCATAAGACGCTTATAGCTCCCACTAGCTTGCCAAGATTCATGATGGATGAATCTTTACAACTTACACGTCTTGTGATTCCTAGTCTTAGACATATATTATCAAGACTATCTTGATAATGGCTTCGGAAACCCATATTATGTCCAAACATTGAATCACCGTTTAATTGTAGCTAGCAATCTTTGAATTAATAGAAACCAAGACTACGTCAAAGATGATTCCTAGTTTACACGTCTATTCTACATGTTCTGTTCGTCCATGCCGCGGTCGTGGTGCACGTGGTTCATTTTGTACTGCTCGTCGTCTCGCTTGGCCGAGGTTGCCAGTGGAACTCGAGCTGGACTGTTCTTGTGATCTTGTCAGCCCATCATGTGGCTGCCTACTCCGGGGCCTCGCATGAGAATCTCCTTGTGGGGTTAGCCTTATGTAGACAATTCGCCTGGAATGTCCTGAGTAGTCGTCGGAGTATGGACCCAACCTTGAATGCACACTAACTTGTGAGTCAAGTCTGGAATGAACGCTTCTCTGTGCAATGAGGATGGATAATATATTTTCCCGAGGGCCCGAACAAGAGTGCACACTACCTCAACGCATGGTTCACGGCGGGCTGAGCGGCTCTTTGTCGGGACGTCACTGGAATGAGTCACGTTCATTTACCCTTGTCCAGCTTCGGGACACCTCGTCGGGGCCGCATTGTGTCTCGATGCACTCAAGGAGCTGGTTCACCAAGATGGTCTGTTGTGCGAGGGCGCTAGTCAAGTTGGCAACCTGCTAGGGCAGGTGATGCTTGCCATCTGTATTGGAAGAGTTTAGATAATGGGTGTCTCCATGTGTGGTGGAAGTGTAATGGATTGCATGTACAAAGCTTGAGCCCGGAATGAGCATTCTTGTAGAAAAGTGGGGTAAAAATATCCCTGGGTCGATCGGGGGATCGATGATGGGAATTTGGATCTCCTGAAGTGGCCTTAGATTGAATTAGATTGCGGGCTCTGTCATCAAAGTAGATCGCGAGGCGAGCTGTGCGCTGGGGCATGCTGGGCTCGCGTGTGGGCCTCCTGTCATCCGGTCTGCGCTGCGCTTTGGGCTAGCGCCTGCCCTTTTCGAGCCTGGGCTGCATCTGTAGTAAGTGAGGCTCGGCGTTGGGCTTGGGCCGTGGCGGCTTGGGCTGCTGGCTGGGCTTCAACTGTTGCTGCTTAGGCTGCCTGGGCTCAGTTTGGAGCTTGGAGGTCTTGGGTCTCCTACCCGTGGGCCATAGAATGGACCTGGGCTTCTTGCCCAAGGTTTTGAGGATTGTGCTGCTGTTTGGGCCGTGGTTGCTAGGTCTCGACGATAGCGGTGGCACGGCTCCGCGACGGTGGGGCTCCTCTCGTTGTTTTGTTGAGCCTTGAGAATCACCGTCTCGGGGCTATGTCCTCGTCTCCACTCTCCGATCCAAATCCTTGTACGTACATGGTTCCGTTTGTCGTTGTTTCTGAATTTCCTACCATTCTATCATTTCTCCAGGGATTGATCAATAAACTTTTTTAGGAAAAATTAATTGATATGACGTGTGAGAAATTCAATGTAACAGAAAATTCGAGAAACCAAATGCAAGAGGCTTCTTCGAGTATTTGAATCAACTCTCAATGAAAGCACCAATTTGTCGATGCAAATGTCCCCGTCTCTAGCTTTGACAAAAATGCACCTGCAAAACAATCAACACCTTTGATCAAGAACCTAAGCCTCACACGCCCACGAGGTAGGTGGGGGGGGGGTGTTAAGCCAATGGATCTCCGATGCCTAAGTTAGTTTCTCTGAAAAAGAGTAAGTGTTTAGGGCTTTTTAGGATTGTAAAAGTTTATCGAAATTTGGTAGATTAGGAGGTATATATATGGGAGTGGCCGGCCATGGTGTTAGGGTTTTACCCTACACATGGCGGCATCTTATTGGCCAAAGTTTATGGAGAAATATTCTCAAATATTAAATAGGAAATAATATCTTTAGATAATGAAGTAATTATCCCCTATTGATTTAAATAGGGTTACTTACTTGAATGAAATCAATCTTCAAGTGAGAAAGTGTAAAGATAGGAGTTGGATAATTAATCCTCTATCTTTAATACTTTGACTTTTCCTTGCCAATGACAGATGAGTTGTGGGCAGTCGTATTCAACTGCATGGACCTTTAGGGGTGTGAGCTGTGTGTGGGAGTATTTGAGGAGCTTGTCCATTCATTGAGGGCAATCTTGTCTTTCTTGAGCAAAAATCCACATGTCGTCTCTAGAATTTTTGGAATTATTTTAGGCTCCACAATTCTCATCTTTGTTTGCGTGCAGTGTTTGAGTGATATAAACCCTCAAATATACAATTTTCTCTTTGATCGCATAAAGCTAGCCGAAGCATGAGTTGTAAAATGCAATCAGTTCTCACTCGCGTCTATGTTCTTGAGCAATTCTGCAAAGCAATGGAGGTCTTCGTCTCTTTCCCTCCACAACATGAGTTCACAGTCTTTTATTTATTTTCTTAATTCCTCTCAGTTTTATATCTTTAAGTTTTAAACTTTATTTATTTTTTATTAGTTATAATCCATGTCATTTAATATTTAAAAGCCTCTATATCACACTACTTAATCAAGATCGTTGGATGTTATAAAATTTAATGGCTAAAAAGAAGTTTAAAAATATTTGTCATAATATTTGTCGCTTGTTCTTAACGCATTAAATAAATAGAAAAAGATAAAACAGTCATCAAACCTAATTATAGGTGGCACTTATGGTCAATGTTTAAAAATTCTTCAACAAAAAATCAGAGAAAGATATGAAAATAGGGGATAAAGTCTAACTTCATCTTATATCGGAGAAACTCTTAAGTTTAGGCTAAAATCTGTCAATATTTTTGACACATCTATCAAATATCGAAAAAACTCTTATATTTCATCCAACTAATGTTTGACAATCCATAAAGTTTCATTTTAAATTTCCATCATTTCAATAAAAAACAACCGATATCGACATTGATATTTGATATATCCGTCTATATTTTTATAAATTTGTATATTGATATTTCTACTGAGACCAATATTTTAAACACCGCTTATAGTACATGAAAATGGTATAAGTTGATATAATTTCAAAACCTTGAGATGCGATATGAGAGAGAGCCAATTGAAAATCACCTCAAAAAATACTCTTTTTTTTTTTTTTTGTTGGTATTTATGCACAAAGCTAATATTTCAGGTGGTATTAGTATCTTATGTTCAACCTAGAGTAACAACACTAAACTGGGGGCATTCAAATCCCAAATCCCAACACCAGCGACTATGTACCTGACTCAAATTAGCAGAGGGCTCAAACCGTTCTCTTCGAGTGTGAGTCTTTCTCCCAGTGTTGAGAGTTCTTCTCACTTTTAGTGTGAGGCTTTTAATCTTGATAAAATTTGGTGGCAACAACCCTAGCTCCGGCCGGAGACGGTTGCCTTTTCCCCCTTTCTGTCTTCCTCTTCTTTTCTTGGTTTCTACTATTTTTTCCCCTAAATCTCTTTACCAATCTATACCGTTCCTCTGCTCCTGTGGATATCCCTTCTCCTAGCTCATCCCTTAGCCATGCATCCTGTTGAGATCGTGTGTAGAGTTATGGTGTTTACACCGGCTCGTGTGTTTCCAACACCACCACCTTCTCTACGTTGTCTGCCTTTACGGGCAGTGTTGCTCGTGGGTTTCCACGAGCTTAATTTTGATAGTTGGCTTTTCTCGTTTAGTTGCCGGCTATTCTAGTTTTACTGTGCTCGAGGAGCGGATTCGAGTGGGAAGATGCAATCGATGAGGCGATGCTCGACAGTGGAAGAGGAATTGGATGGATCATGTGGAACAGTGGAGGCAAAGAATACAGTAGAAGTTTCCAGATTCTGTTATGTAGTTTTAGTCTTGGGCCTATCTGTTGATTGGCTCATTTTGTGTTTTATTTTGTTTTTGGCCCATGTTTTGTTTGTTTATATGTTTACTTTGAGCCTTTAATTAGCTTGTATATATGTTTTGGCTGGTTGGGAATAAAAAGAAGCGTTTACCAAAAAAATCCCAACACGGGCATCCAAATTATAATCCCCAAAGTTTGGCCCAGTCTATTCAATTTGCACCACGATCCACTCCATTTCTTTGAAGGCATCTACTTTCTTCTCTAACTAAATCTAAAAAAGGAAAACTAATGAAAATGACTTGAAAACTTTGAGTTTTAACGATAAGGACAAAATAAATGGTAAAGTGAATAGTACTAGGATTGACTTTTTAGTGTAAAAATGTGATTTTTCGTTAAAGTAAACAGTACCGGAAGCTTTTCGTTAAAGTTCCCATCTAAAAATGCATTCCATTCCATACGAAGTTCTCATTGTTTCCAAGAAATGGTGCAAAGTTTTCATAAAGACACCATTGATTAGCTTTTAGGCACGGCCCCTTGGGCTAGTTTGGTTTTTCAGATTTGATTGAATAACTCGTTATATTCAAGGTACACTAAAGGAAGAATGAAATAAACTCACGCGACTTGAAGATAGAAGATGAGATGAGCTACTTAGAAAGGAAGCTTGAATTATATGGAGTTGTTCAATCAAATCCAATCCTAGGCAGCTTTGTACCTTCTAAAGATTAAGGGAGAAATAGATTTATGTCCTCACACTCTTTAACACTTTCCTCTAAAGGCTCGATTTTTTTTTAAACTACATGCAAATCAAGTTCCCATTCATCTATTACAATCTAATTGTCTAAAGATAAACAATTTCAATCATAAAAGCAAAAAAAATTGTTGCAGAAGCATTGCCAAATACATATTACAAGTGCTAATCATATATACATATATATATATATATATATAGTACAGCAAATACATACATTGATACATGATAACAATAAGGAAGGTAGTCCAATGCAAACTACCTGAAATCTTTTTCCCCTTTCACTTGTTTTCCCTTTTTTTCTTATACACAGCATCGTCGATATAAAACTACTTCATCAATAATCAAATGACAAATAAACATATGTACATTTTACAGGGTTACCAGAAATTGTCATCGAATGCTACACTGGTTGATGGAGATGGATCCTCCTCTTCTTCCATTTCCAACTCTGGCCCTCCAGACCCGAATTCAGACTCAATATCTGCAAGATTCTTCAAATCAACAACAGATAGCTCGTCCAGGCGCCTAACCACCAAGTCTGCAGCCGCAAGCTCATATACAGGATGCTTACTGGCAACAGCCACACACTTCATCCGGGCATCGTGGGCAGCCTCAACTGTTTGATTTGAGTTCCCAAACACAATGCACCGCTCAGGTATGAACTTTAGAAGTTGTGCCGCGTACTCAAACATTTCTGGATCAGGTTTTCCCCTTTGAACATCTTCTGCAGCTACCATCACACTGAAATATTCTTCAATACCAATGGATCCCATTGCAGCCTCAAGAGTTTTTCGAGGGCGTGTAGAGACCAGTGCCATTGGTATCTTGTAATGCATCAAGACGTTCACAAACTCTCTTGACCCGGCTCGGAATCGGTATATTCCACCCTGCAAAGCTTGGTAAATGTCTTCCTTTCGAGCAGCCATTCTTCTCAACTGTGCTGGGTCTCTCGACCAACAGAGAACCTCAGACATTGCCTGTTCATTCTTCATACCTTCAATTCTTCTAAGCATGAAAGCCGGGGGAGGAGATTTTCCTTCTTCTTGAGAAAGAACTAGCCAGGCTTGCTTCTCAAGATCAGTATTGTCTTCAATTAGAACTCCTTCCCACTCGAATATGGCAACTAGCCAACCACTCCCCATCCGCTCTTGCCGAAGCAAGGGATTGTGTAGTGAAGGGTTATCTGCTCTATTCTCCGGTGGCCACAACCCAGGTTTTCGATCTACACTGGTATCAGCAGGATAATTCCACTTCTGGGGAATTTTATCCTCCTTGAATGAATACGTCTCCTTCGCTAGTTCCATTGCAAGGGCCTTGATTGATGAATTCTTTGACTGATCCACTCTCAATCTAGGCAAATGAGGGGCCATAACAACCCTTCTACCAAGAATTTCTGCTAGAGGAAATCGACAGTTATCTGAAAATCTCCTCTTGCTGGAGAAATTCTTCAAGAAGGCTCCTGTATACAGAGGTCGATGTCCAAGAAGAGATGTCGAAGCGACTGATTCAGCCATTATCTACACAGTGACAATACCTCAACCAAGCTAAACTTGTTTAACTTCACAGATTATCCTTATTCAACAACCTTTGAATTTTCAGCTGACTTCGACAGTCAAACCCGAAATCGAGCTAATTTACACCAATAAATCCTTTTCCAACAGAGGATTTAGAAATATAATCCAACCTCCCTCTGCAAATCCACTCAAATTTCAGTCTACCCTATACACATCTGGTTAAGGACCCCATAATTTTGCTAAAAACTGAGTCCTAATTATGCTTTACCAAACCTAACTATGTTGTCAAAGAACCATAAAAAAACAATCCCTTGAAGCAAAAACTAAGCATAACCCATCAGACCCATCAACCTAAATCCCCAAATTAACGACATCCACAGCTTAAAATCTATTAAAAATCCAACCCCAGAAAGTAAAAAAGCTGAAAACAACGGGGAAAAAAGGAGATTAAAAATATACAGAATATACACAGCAATTCAGCAAAACCCCCCAAATTTCAGCCTCATAACCTCTAAAATTAATCAGATTTCACTCACAAACCAACCCAACTAGGCAAAAACTAGATACATGTATATACAAAGACACAGACTTTGGTATATCACAATTGGATTATTATGTGAAGATTATAGAATATTAAAAGTAAAACCTGGGGAAGGACCAAAAGGGTTGGATGAAGGATTGGAGGGCCTGAAGATGCCACAGAGATGGAGAGAGAGAGAGAGAAATTGTTGGGAAAACGGATTGGATGAATCTCTCCCCTTATTGCCTTTCTTCTCGAGGAGGGTTTTCTGTGGCTTATAAATTGTGCTCGGAGAGAGAGAGCGGTGAAAAGCAACCGGCTTATGGACACGTGTCGGTGATTTGGTCTGGAAACTTTTTCTTGGTCGGTATACCTTTTCTTTTCCGTAAGCGATATTGTGGCATGCGGAAGTTGAAGGCCTGAGCATGACTTTACACGTGCCGACACGTGCGGTGTAAATTGGGAATCTGAATGATCCTTTTGGTAAGGAATTAATTTGACTTCTCATTCGTTGAGAAGTTTTTTTTCTCAATTTACTATACTTCATGTTTATGACTCAGTTGAGATCGTTCATATTATTACTTCCTAAAAATTATTTTTCTAAAAAATCATTTAGATATTAAATCATTTAATTATTGAACTAATTTTTATAATAAATTTTATCACTAAAGAGATCATTATTGATAATAAAATATACCTAAATTTAAGTGACTAGACTTATTTTAACAAACTAGACTATTGCTAATATTAGCTAATTTTTTTTTTGAATAAATGATATTATACCGGAGGAGGTGAGCTTAGCTTTAATATGAGTTAGTAATAATGTGATTCAAATTTGTCTTTGACAAGAATTAAACATAAGACCTCTTACTTATAAGTAAAGTTGAATATCATTAAACCATAGTATTAAGTGACATATTAGCTCAACAAATTGAACTTATGTAAAGTTTTCTCTAGAATAATTTTCTATAGGTAATGTTAAGAATAGTAGATGATTTATTGTTCATGTATGTATGTAGACACTTTCCATAAGTAGGCAACAAGTCCTTTCTCATGAAGTGTGCCTCATTTTCCATATGTAGCCAACAAGTCATTTTCTCATTGCATAAAGGGTGACGTATATGCTTTAATTGGACAAAGTCTTTCCTTACTAATTACCATAATTAGTGCCTCAATGTTGCTTGTTTTGGACACTAAGACACATGAAATTATATATAACCAGTTCATCATTATAGAAGGCCTTGATTTACACCAACTAATCATGCAGTGACACACCCCGATCCTAGAATCAAGGCGTGCTGGCCGTCACGTGAGCGTGACGTAACCAAAAGTGCGATGCGGAAGCAAAAGATAAGAGAAATACGAAGGAATAAAAACCAACTACTAGCAATAATATCCAACTAACATGCTAGAGTAAGTTTAAGTGAAACACACAAATTCAGAGCATAAGTACTAGGTGCAGTCAAGTAGGACCATAACTAAATTACAACACCCGCAGGTGAGTCCTACATTTATGTAGTCTGTCAGTACGCCGTGGGAATCCTCGTGGGTCACCAACGCTGCTAATTAGAACCTGGAGGGGTGAAAAACAAAATTGAGTGGGTCAGTAAAACAAAGCTTCTCGAAAACATTTCATCGAAAACATTTCTAACCCCTCACTGTAAAACCTGTATACTTTCCCAGAAAATAACATAATAGTATATAAATCCTCATATTTCTCAAATCATCAATCTTTATCAAATCAAGAAAATATGCCATGCCATAAATGTCAATAACAGAATATGGATGCATCAATATAACAGGTGACATAATGAATCAACTGGAGACCCTGCAGTTGGTCATGTACGGTTAATTCCATAGCTCAATATCCAAACCAACCGGAGTCACCACGGTGACCTGTACGACACTACTCTGCACATAAGTCGGAACTACCTGAAGTAGTTTGTACGACAAGAATGGTGTAATAATACGCTCTAGTGCTTCTCTCATCAATCATCTGTGCACCTAATCTAAGGTCACCTACCAGTCGGAACCACCTCTAGTGATCTATACGACTAGCATGTCGGAACCCTCTCATGGTCTGTACGACATGCACCTACTTGGATCCAAGGTGAGCGTGCGGTGCAGTGAATACTATAAGCACTAACACTAGGGGTGCAGGTTATGAGCTCTCAACACAATTCACGTCATCAACGATTCACATAAATAACATAAAACTCACATGATACTCACATGTGCGTCCATAGCACCAATTCACATATATATATGCATCAAATATCAATTCATATAATTCATAATATGCATGCATGGCATTTTAAAACGTACTTTCATTTAAATTCAATTTCTGGGAAAAATATCAATAGTATATAAGTAATACAGAAAATAATGCCCACTCACTGATAAGTCGAAGGGTCGTAGCCCCCGTGACGTCCTTGGATGCGCTCGTCCTCGGGATAGGTATCACCTATATGCGAAACAACTAAAACAACGTTATTTAAAGCACATAACCGACAATTCGTAATAACTTCTCATACGATGCTCAATTTGGGTATATGAATATACCACAGTGACCTACTCGACGTCACAAACGTCGACATATTTTTAAAATAATTTTTGGGCTTGTCACGCGCCCCTACGCGCCGGGACAGGCACGGGTCCACGCGCCCCCACGCGAGTCTCCTTCTTCCTCCAGTCGCCGGACTGGTTTTTCCGGTCACCGGAAAACTGGAGATTTTTCAATCTCCTTGTTCTCCGTCATTTCTCAACCATTTTCCATGAAATTTTCACCAAAACTTCACAAATTACGAGAGGAAGAAGACTACCTTTAAAAACTTCCAAAACCTTTGAAATCATGTCGGGAAATTTCACCCAAAACCGGCCACCTTCGAACCTTGTGATCCCGACGTCCAAAACCTTCCAACGAACGTCCCCGAGCTTTGTGAGAATCTCCTAAAGCTCACTATGGACTTGGATTATCCTAAAAACCAACCATTACAAAGTTCATGAATAGTACCCAAACCGGACCTCGAGTTTTCAACGTGATATCGAGGGTTCTAAGTTCTAAAAATTACACCATTCGAATAAGGGGGTTGAAAGGATGAAGAACCTCACCCTTTTTGCGTCGATCCGTGATGATTCGAGGGTTTTTGGTGTTGGTCCGTACAAACTGGAAGAGGGAGAGAGTGAACTGCGAGGGAGGAGAGAGAGAGAGAGAGCACGGGGTGAGGGTATCCCGTGTGTGTGCGTGCGGTCCATCACCAAAACAAATCCAACTTCTTTCCCTAACCACACAAATTGCAAATAAGTTTTTAATCCATTTCAAATTTTCCAAACTTAGGAAAACATGCATTATTCCATAATATGTCACACACATACCTTAGAACCCGTCAAGGACAATGTCGTCATTTCACGATCGATAAATAAAATCTCGGGACGGGCTGTGACATGCAGCGTGCAATATTATCAACCTAGGGCACCCAAAATCATACGGTAGTGTGCTATTAACTCACCTATTTTATATTTGATACACACTTCTTAATTTTTGACCGTCATATCAAATGAATTGAAGATGATCAAATGACAGAAATTAACAGGAGTACGTGAGAGGTAAAAAAAGGTCTATGGATAGCATCACCCAAATTATATTGTATCTTTATCGCGAATAATATATGAAAATTATTTATCTTGCCAATTGTTTTACATTTGACACTGGTGTATGTTACCTGAAAACATAACGATGTGAAATCATTTTACTATACAAACATCGTCATAATTAATTCTAATAGTTTCACCTTTTTTTTTATCATAACCTAAAGATCATCTCTACACAAATTTATTTAATTTCGAGCTTGCTTAGTCATCTATATGTGTCGAACAAATTAAGGGTTGTATAAGAACTAAGAAATTATATCTTTATTATTAACTTGTTTGATTCATATGAATGACTAAACAGTCTTTAAATCTATTGTCACAGCCCGTTCCGAATATTTAATTTTCGGCGATGTGAAATGACAATTATACCCTTGGACGTGATGATTGTGGTGTGTGTTATGCATGTTAAGGGGGTTCAAACTTGCATTATTCCTCTATTATTGGACCCAATTAGAACTAAGTGTTGCTTTTGTTTTGGTTGGTTGGACAAGTTTGGGTCATACACACACACCCCCACATCACCCGTGTACCCTTTCTCTCTCTCCTCCCTCTCGGATTTTCTGCCATTGTCCGTACAACCGTACAGACAACTCTCAAACACCTTCTACCATTAACAGATCGAGGGATTTAAGGCCATTATCGTCTTCCTGATGACTCCACAAGTTGAGTGGTACCTGTAGTTCGAGGAGAAGTTCACGGAAACTCGAGGAACCAGAAGCTCCGATGTGAGGTACAGTACCTTGATTTTGATCGTGGTTGTTTTAATTTGTTCTAATGCTTAAGAAAAGTTCTGAACAACTTTATTTAAGTTTTTGAGAAGTTTTGAGGTGATTTGGACGTAGAGAACCCGAGAAACCATAACCCCGATCTTGAGTACTGTTCATGCATACGTAAATATGTTGGTTTCAGGAAATTTCAAGCTCATAGAGAGCTTTAGGAAGTCCTAAGGAGGCTCGAAATGGTTCGTTGGATGAATTTGGATGTCGGGAAGCCGTAATTTGAAGAGTTGCAGAGGTGGTCGGAAATTCGAGCTTTCTCCGACGAGATCTCGTGGGTTTTAGGACTCAACTCTAGCTTTCCATTGGTGCAAATTTCACAAAAAATGGTGAAGAAACGAGTGAGACAATAAGGTTTTTCGAAATCTCCAGTTTTCGGCGACTGTGACGGTCGTTGGGGATTTAGGAAGAAGACGACGGAATATTTCGTCAATTCTGAAGGAATATTCTGACGCCGTCAGTTAGAATTAACAGTTACCGTTGGTTTTAACAGAATATTCCGGGGAATATTCCTAATGGCAGTTAGAGAATCCGTCAGGATTCCCTACCAGTGGCCGCGCGTCTTGCCGTGCACTCGCCAGCGTGTGGGTGGATGAAAAATTAATCTAAAAATTTAGGGATGATCTTGAGGTTGTGTAGGTCACTGTGGTATATTCATATACCCATTTTGAGCTATGTATGAGAAGTTATTAGCTAGTTTTGTCTATATGCTCTAAAATAACATTTTTATAGTTAATTCGCATATAGGTGAGACTTATCCCGAGGATGAGCGTATCCAAGGGCGACTCGGGGGCTACAACCCTTCAACATACCAGTGAGTGGGCTTTTGGTTTTCAATATATATTATATACTTGATATTTTCCTAGAAATATGTGTTTAAATGAAAGTATGCCATAAATGCCTTGCATATAAGTTTATAAATTGTACATGAATTGGTATATGATGCATTATATATAATTGTAGTGCTGTGGATGCTCAGGTAAGCTCAGGTAAGTTATGTTTGGTTATGTGAATAATCAATGATGTGATATGTGATTGAATAACGTTGAGCTCATGAAACTGCACCTAGGGTGATTGTGATTTAGCCAGAGATATGGCACATGCCTGTTTATTATGTCAACTCCCGCACCATATGCTCATATTGGATCCAATTTAGGTGCACAGTCATATTGAGCATGATTATATTACACCCATTATTGTCGTACATACCTTTTCCTTTGGTTCTGACTTTTGTGCATTATGTTGCTGAATAGGTCATTGTAGTGACTCCGGCTAGATTGATGTTGAGCTATGAATTCAGCCGTACAGACTACTTCAGGGGTTCCGGCTAACATGTTATATTTATATGAAATTATTCTTACCTGAATTGCTTACTCTGTTATATCTTGACATGGTATACATATGAATATAATGTGAAGCATGATTTGAATAGATATAATCTCATATATATTTATGTATATGCATATATCTTGATTATGGGAAAAATTATACATGTTTTACAGCGAGGGGTTAGATATGTTGATAAATGAAATGGTTTTGTAAAACATTTGTTTTTGGCCACTCACGTTTTATGTTTTGCGCCCCTCCAGGTTTTAGGTAAGTTTCCTGTTGCTGAATGCGAGGACTTCGGCGGTTCTGACACATCTAAATAATTGTAGGACATCTTATGGTACTGTATAACTAGTACTTGTCCTACTGGACTGCACCTAGACTTTCTATGCTCTGATTAAGAGTGTTTACTTTACTTCTGTATATTACTCTTAACATTTCCTATTTAGTAGTGCACTATAGTAGTTCAGTTTTTAATTATTCATATAATTCTTATCTTCATTGCTTCCGCACACATGGCTACGTCACCCTCACATGACGGCCAACATGCCTTGATCTTGGTCGGGGTGTGTCAGTTTGGTATCATAGCCTAGGTTTAGCAATCCTGTATAGTTCTTGATTATTCTAATCCTTGTGATGTCTTATGTTAGAACTATGCCGCCTCGTAGAGAGCCCCGTCACTCAGTTGAGCCTAGTTTCCCTGATATTACTCAATTAGGGGAAGCTATAGTTACTGCCCTTCAGATTGCATTCCGTCCTCCTCAGAGGACACCTCTTGAGGATGTGTACAACCTGAAACTAAATCACTTCATAGGAAATGAAGGACATGAGGGAGCGGAAAAATGGCTTAATCATATCGAGAAAACCTTGCTTGTGATGCAGAGTTAGGGGAATATTCCTCCTGATAGGTGGGTCGAGACGACTACCTGGTTTTTGGGAGAGCAGCCTGCATCCTGGTGGAGACAGGAGTCTTACCAGTTGACCCCAGCGGAGATTGCAGACTGGGGAGTATTTAAAGAGTTGTTTAGGAAAAGGCTCATCCCTCCTGAGTACATTGATCGTAAGAAACAAGAGTTTACTCATCTGAAGCAAGGAAATATGTCAGCTAATGAGTAATACAGGATGTTTACTAATTTGTCGAGATATGATCCGGAGGTTGCTGCTAATCCGGTTGAGATGGTTCGTCGCTTCAGATTGGGTACTAAGAAGAAATGACGTTCCATAGCGACATCGACTCACTGTGCCACTTACCAGGAGTTTTATGAGGTTTTACTACGGATAAAGGACTCAAAGAACATGCCTAGTGAAAGTGAGGATGAGGAAGGAAAAAATGGGAACCAGAGGCGAGATGATAAGGGCAAAGGGCAAGCATTTCAAGGACTTCATAAGACCCAAAATATTAAGAGAAGTGGTGGCAGTTCCAGCTCTTCTAGTGGAGGTTTGAGTTCTAATATGCTGAGAATAGGTGGTAGATTTACTGGAGGCCCTATATTCCAGAGGCAGAGAGATTTTGGTGGTTCAAGTGGATCCGATGCCCCTTTATAATAGGCATTTTGGGGGAGTGTAGGAGAGGCAACAGTGGATGTTTTACTTGTGGACAGATGAGTCATACTCTCTGTGGAGACCCCAACAGCAGAGACCCCAACAGAGTCAGCAGAGACCCCAACAGCCTTCATTCTCACCACCTACACCGACCCATCAAACTTCAGGATCTGGTGGTTATACTCAGACTGGACGAGGAGGTGCCTATCATTATCAGGGTGACGTCGTTCCTTACACCTCAGGACAACATCAGTATTATCAGGATCCTCAGTATCAGAGTGGGTACCCTCAGTATCAGGGAGGATCTATGTCATATCAGCCACATTCAGCCGGTGGATCTCAGTGGTACCAAGGGGGACAACTCCAGCAGGGAGAGATTGCTGCTAGTAGTGCAGGATCTTCGAGGCAGTCTGGTCAGCAGAGGCAGGGACGTGGTGTTCATGCCAACATAGGTCGTGGTGGACAACAGCAGAATCAGGGGCGTATCCACAACATGTCACTGCAAGATGCCCAAAACAATCCGGATTTAATCATGGGTACGTTAAATATTATTGGTCATTTTGCTAGAGTATTGATTGATTGTGGTGCTACGCATTCTGTTATTTCTCATACTTTTGCTCAAGTGACACAACCCCATCCTACACCTCTAGGATATAATTTAGAGTTTTCTATGCCTAGAGGGGATCGATGTTTTGTGGATCGGGTATATCCAGGATGTCCAGTGATAATAGATGATGTTGTTATGCTGGCTAATCTTATGCCGTTGGATATTATGGATTTTGATGTGATTTTGGGCACTGATTGGTTGCACTATAATCGTGCCAAAATAGATTGTTATGGAAAGACAATCACATTTCATTGCCATGGATTACCTGAAGTCACATTTGTAGGAGAGCCTAGTGGGGTGATGTTGGAAATGTGCCCTAAAACCAATCATATGATGATACTTTACGGACATTTCACATGTTAAACTAATCTAGTTTAATATCAAGGGCAAATATTATTGTTTAAGCCATCTCATATAAATGTTATATGCTTAAACGATAAGTCCAATGAATATGTAATTAGAAGAATGTAATTTAAAGAAGTTAGATTCATGAAACCATTCTCTTTCGTATACATATCCTAAACGTTCCTGATCATAGGATTGCCAATTGGGCATTGACAGTCCGTTAAGATCAGTACGTGCTGTGTCTTCTCTCAAGGAGAGTGACAAGTCTCGAGTCATTGGTGTGTTTGACACCAAGACAAGCATGTAGGCGCTCAATAGCGAATGAGTCCACTGAACACGATCAACGAGGAGTTCTCATATTCATGTCACATGAGAACTCATGGTTGGGATAATGCAAAGTAGTCTTTTGACCTGAAGCATCATAGTTGTCTTGTGGTTAGGTACTTGATCTTTGATTATGTCAAATGTCACCCATACGCAGGTGTCCACGGCATAGTTGGGGTTAAGCCACTTAGCCATGGAGGCAAGTGAATGCGCAACAAGGGATCTCTAACCTTCAAACTGTTTGAGGGAGAATACTCTATGATATGATTAAGAATATCTGGCTAGAGTATGAATGAGATTTAGGAAGTCGTTCCAAATCACATTCAAGGTAATCATATAAGTGAATGAATCACATTGGATAGTAGACATGAATAAACTATCAAACCAAACAATGTGGTCAAGAGTATTGTATTAGAGAAATACCGTATTGCATTGTAATCCTAAACTGAATAGGTTCTCCACCTCTTCTGATTAGCTTGGGTAACCATGACATACTGCTAGGTGTCACTCATGGTTTGTGGAAGCCCTAAACGTGTATAATCACTAAAGGGAGAATTGAAAGTAAGTTTCAATTCACAATCGATTTGAAAGAGTTCTAATCGCCCACTGCCTGATCGTACACCGTGTAAGGTAGAGATTGAAGAAACAAAGGAGATGAGTAAGAATAATTAAATGGTTTAATTATTTATGGCAAGGATTAATTAATATGTTAATTAATCAAACGAATAAGTTCGTTAAAGACCTCGGGATAGTTTTGGACCTTAAGGCCCAATGGGCTTCGAACGTCAAGTCCATTGACTTAAGTTGTATGACAACTTAATGAATAATAATTCACAAAGGCCCAAACAACCCAATAACACCCTTAAGGTCGGCCATTTAGAGAAGGAGTGGATTTTGGACTTAATTACAAGTTTGCCACTCCAATGAACAAAGGTATAAATATGACTTTATAGCCTTTTCTTCATTATGGTTTCTTTTGAAAAATTGGTGAGAACATGTCTCTCATTTTTCTCTTTAGAGGCCGGCTCCATTTGGAGGAATTAGCTAGTAATCTTTCTCCTCCAAGGTCACTCATCTTTTCTTCACATCTTACCTTGGTGTGGAGACTTAGAGGTTCTCTATTTTGGGAACTTGAAGAATCATATTCTTCCATCCAAATCCATGGATCTAAGAAGCAAAGAATGAAGGCCCTCTCCTTGGGTGATTAGCCTTTGCTTATGCAAAGAGGAATCTACAAAGGTATAAATTTCTCAACTCACTATGATTTGAGTTGAGTCTTGGTTCACCAATCTACTAGGCTTTGAATTTCATGGTTAATGTTTTGTTTTAAGTGCATTCAAGCATGATTCCGCCTTTAATTGTTAATTGCATGCTAATAGATGTTGCTTAAATGAACATGTTTTTCACAAAATTTCCTTCAGGTGAGGCATGGTATTATTTCAGCCATGAAAGCTAAGAGATTGTTGTCGAAAGGTTTTCAGGGATATTTGGCTCATGCAGTGTTGAATGATGATGCTCCTAGTAGTGTGGAGGATGTTCATGTGGTCAGATATTTTCCGGATGTATTCCCTGAGGATTTGCCTGGATTGCCATCAGATAGAGATGTGGAGTTTGTTATTGATCTGCTTCCAGGTACGAATCCTATATCTTTGACTCCTTATAGAATGGCTCCTGCTGAATTAAGGGAATTGAAAGTCCAGTTGCAAGAGTTAGTGGATAAAGGTTTTATTCAGCCTAGTACTTCACCTTGGGGAGCTCCAGTTTTATTTGTGAGAAAGAAAGATGGAACTTTGAGGCTATGCATTGATTACAGGCAATTGAATCGGGTAACCATTAAGAATCGTTATCCATTGCCTCGTATATATGATTTATTCGATCAACTTAAAGGTGCCTGTGTATTTTCTAAGATTGACTTGAGGTCGGGTTACTACCAGTTGAAGATTAAAAATGAAGATGTCCCTAAAACCGCATTCAGGACTCGATATGGTCATTATGAGTTTCTTGTGATGCCATTCGGGTTAACTAATGCACTAGCAGCTTTTATGGATTTGATGAATCGAGTATTTCAGCCATATTTGGACAGGTTTGTTATTGTCTTCATTGATGATATTCTGGTATACTCTAAGTCTAAGGTTGAGCATGCTAGACATCTGAAATTGGTGTTGAGCAGTTTGAGGGAACACCAGCTATATGCTAAGTTTAGCAAATGTAAATTTTGGTTGAAACAAGTGGCATTTTTGGGACATGTCATTTCTGCTCAAGGCATTCAAGTGGATTCTCAGAAGGTGGCAGCTGTAGAGAATTGGGAGCAACCTCGAACCGTCACCGAGGTACGGATTTTCCTTGGCCTAGCAGGCTATTATAGACGGTTCGTTAAGGATTTTTCAGTGATTGCTTTGCCATTGACGAGGTTGACTCAAAAGGATGTTAAGTTTGAATAGGATAATAAATGTGAGCAAAGTTTTCAAGAGTTGAAGTATTATCTCACTCATGCACCTGTTCTAGCACTTCCAGATGAAAGCGGTAATTCTGAGGTTTATAGTGATGCTTTTCTGAATGGTTTGGGTTGTGTATTGATGCAGCATGGTAGAGTGATTGCTTATGCTTCGAGACAGTTGAAACCTTATGAGAAGAATTACCCTACTCATGATTTGGAGTTAGCAGCTATCATCTTTGCTTTGAAGATTTGGAGACATTATCTCTATGGTGAGAAATGTAAGATCTTCACAGATCATAAGAGTCTTCAGTATTTGTTTACTCAGAGAGATCTTAATCTTCGACAACGGAGGTGGATTGAGTTACTTAGTGATTATGATTGCACGATTGAGTATCATCCTGGTCGTGCTAATGCAGTGGCTGATGCACTTAGTAGGAAGACTCCAGCTAGACTTAATGCCATCTATGATTGTCATGTTCCTCTTCTAGCGGAGTTGAGGTCCACTGGAGTGGAGTTAGGAGTGGAAGATCGAGAAGAAGCCTTACTTGCTAATTTTCAAGTTAGGCCAATTTTAATTGATCGTGTGCTTGAGGCTCAGATGTATGATGAAGAGACCCAGGAAATAATTCAAGCAAGGAATCAAGGCAAAAAGAAAGATTTCAGTATTCGAGAAACTGATGGTATGCTTATACAGGAAAGCAGAATGTATGTGCCGAATAATGCAGAGTTAAAGAAAGAAATTTTGGATGAAGCACATATTTCGGCATATGCGATGCATCCAGGAGGCACTAAGATGTATCATACCATTAGACCATTTTATTATTGGCCGGGTTTGAAAAGAGAAATTGCCAAATATGTGAGTAGGTGTGCCATTTGCCAACATGTTAAAGCTGAAAGGAAGAAGCTGTTTGGGTTGATGTAGCCACTTCCCGTTCCACAGTGTAAATGGGAAAATATTACTATGGATTTTGTGTACAAGCTTCCTCGTACACATAATGGTTATGACGGCATTTGGGTGGTAGTTGATTGGCTTACGAAGTCAACGCATTTTATTTCAGTGAGGGAGAAGTATTCGTTAAGCCGATTAGCTAAGTTATTTTTATCACAGATTGTGAAGTACCATGGTGTGCCAGTTAATATTATCTCTGATCGGGATCCTAGATTTACTTCCAAGTTCTGGATAGCATTCCAGGAAGCTCTTGGTATGAGATTGCTTTATAGTACGACATATCACCCTTAGACAGATGGACAATCTGAGAGGACTATTCAGACATTAGAGGATATGTTGAGATCTTCAGTGCTGCAATTTGGAGATAGTTGGCATGATCGTTTGGACTTGATGGAGTTCGCCTACAACAACAGTTATCATTCGAGTATTGATATGGCACCATTTGAGGCACTTTATGGGAAATCTTGTCGTACGCCTCTATGTTGGTCAGAGGTTGGCGAAAGAGTTTTATTGGGCCCTGAGATTGTGGATGAGACTACTCAAAATGTTCAGGTAATTAAGTCTAACCTGAAAGCGGCCCAGGATCGACAAAAGAGCTTAGCAGACAAGCATGCCACTGATCGGAATTATAATGAAGGTGATTGGGTATTTCTGAAGCTATCACCTTGGAAAGAAAGGAAAGTTGAGTCCTAGGTACATTGGACCATATATGATCACCGAGTGAGTCGGTGAGGTTGCTTACAGACTTGAGTTGCCTCCAGAGTTGTCCAAAGTGCACGATGTGTTTCATGTTTCGATGCTTCGACATTATGTTTCAGATCCTTCACATGTGATTCCTCCTCAACCTTTGGAAATTAATCCGGATTTGACTTATGATGAGGAACCAGTGACTCTTTTAGATTGGAAGGATAAAGAACTAAGAAATAAAACCGTGCGATTGGTGAAAGTATTATGGAGAAATCATTCAGTGGAAGAATCTACTTGGGAGATAGAGGATCGGATGAGAGAGATGTATCCACGCTTGTTTTATAATTATTAGTGGATGTGGTGGTTGTATGTAATTTCGAGGACGAAATTTTTTTTAGGAGGGGAGATTGTCACAACCCGTTCCGAATATTTAATTTTCGGCGATGTGAAATGGCAGTTATACCCTTGGACGTGAGTATTGTGGTGTGTGTTATGCATGTTAAGGGGGTTCAAACTTGCATTATTCCTCTATTATTGGACCCAATTAGAACTAAGTGTTTCTTTTGTTTTGGTTGGTTGGACAAGTTTGGGTCACACACACACACCCCCATATCACCCGTGTACCCTCTCTCTCTCCCCTCCCTCTCGGATTTTCTGCCATTATCCGTACAACCGTACGGACAACTCTCAAACATCTTCTACCATTCACAGATCGAGGGATTTAAGGCCACTATCGTCTTCCTGGTGACTCCACGAGTCGAGTGGTACCTGTAGTTCGAGGAGAAGTTCACGGAAACTCGAGGAACCAGAAGCTCCGGTGTGAGGTACAGTACCTTGATTTTGATCGTGGTTGTTTTAACATGTTCTAATGCTTAAGAAAAGTTCTGAACAACTTTATTTAAGTTTTTGAGAAGTTTTGAGGTGATTTGGACGTAGAGAACCCGAGAAACCATAACCCCGATCTTGAGTACTGTTCATGCATACGTAAATATATTGGTTTCAGGAAATTTCAAGCTCATAGAGAGCTTTAGGTAGTCCTAAGGAGGCTCAGAATGGTTCGTTGGATGAATTTGGACATCGGGAAGCCGTAATTCGAAGAGTTGCAAAGGTGGTCGGAAATTCGAGCTTTCTCCAACGAGATCTTGTGGGTTTTAGGACTCAACTCAGGTATAACGTTGTTCTACTCATCTCTAGCTTTCCATTGGTGCAAATTTCACAGAAAATGGTGAAGAAACGAGTGAGAAAATAAGGTTTTTCGAAATCTCCAGTTTCCGGCGACGGCGACGGCGACGGTCGCTGGGGATTTAGGAAGAAGACGACGGAATATTCCGTCAATTTTGACGGAATATTCTGACGCCGTCAGTTAGAATTAACAGTTACCGTTGGTTTTACCGGAATATTCCTAACGGCAGTTAGAGAATCCGTCAGGATTCCCTGCGCGTGGCAGCTCGTCTTGCCGTGCACTCGCCGACGTGTGGGTGGATGAAAAATTAATCTAAAAATTTGGGGATGATCCTGAGGTTGTGTAGGTCACTGTGGTACATTCATATACCCATTTTGAGCTATGTATGAGAAGTTATTAGCTAGTTTTGTCTGTATGCTCTAAAATAACGTTTTTATTGTTAATTCGCATATAGGTGAGACTTATCCCGAGGACGAGCGTATCCAAGGGCGACTCGGGGGCTATGACCCTTCGACATACAAGTGAGTGGGCTTTTGGTTTTCAATATATATTATATACTTGATATTTTCCCAGAAATATGTGTTTAAATGAAAGTATGCCATAAATGCCTTGCATATAAGTTTATAAATTGTACATGAATTGGTATATGATGCATTATATATAATTGTGGTGCTGTGGATGCTCAAGTAAGGTCATGTAAGTTATGTTTGGTTATGTGAATAATCGATGATGTGATATGTGATTGAATAACGTTGAGCTCATGAAACTGCACCTAGGATGATTGTGATTTAGCCAGAGATATGGCACATGCCTGTTTATTATGTCACCTCCCGCACCATATGCTCATATTGGATCCAATTTAGGTGCACAGTCTTGTCGCATAAACCATCTTAGGTGGTTCCGACTCGTAGGCGACTAGCGATTTATCGCCCATCTATTATGTGAGAGTAGTATTGAGCATGATTATATTACACCCATTATTGTCGTACAGACCTTTTCCTTTGGTTCCGACTCTTGTGCAGTATGTTGCCGAATAGGTCATTGTAGTGACTCCGGCTAGATTGATGTTGAGCTATGAATTCAGCCGTACAGACTACTTCAGGGGTTCCGGCTAACATGTTATATTTATATGAAATTATTCTTACCTGAATTGCTTACTCTGTTATATCTTGACATGGTATACATATGAATATAATTATGTGAAGCATGATTTGAATAGATATAATTTCATATATATTTATGTATATGCATATATCTTGATTCTGGGAAAAATTATACATGTTTTACAGCGAGGGGTTAGATATGTTGATAAATGAAATGGTTTTGTAAAACATTTGTTTTTGCCCACTCACATTTCTGTTTTGGGCCCTCCAGGTTTTAGGTATGTTTGTTGTTGCTGAGTGCGAGGACTTCGGCGGTTCTGACACATCTAAATAATTGTAGGACATCTTATGGTACTGTATAACTAGTACTTGTTCTACTGGACTGCACCTAGACTTTCTATGCTCTGATTAGGAGTGTTTACTTATGTATATTACTCCTAACACTTCCTATTTAGTTGTGCACTCTAGTAGTTCGGTTTTTAATTATTCATATAATTCTTATCTTCATTGCTTCCGCACTGTGCACATGACTACGACACCCTCACGTGACGGCCAGCATGCCTTGATCTTGGTCGGGGTGTGTCATCTATACTCTTTAAATGATGATAAAAGAGATTGAACATATCGAATTACAACTTATGTATGATAAATTATTTTACGTCGTCATATAAAGATAATATGAGTCCTTACACGTAAGAAATCAAGTAGACTGGTGTTCCTAGAAAATACATTCATTCAATGATAATGACTTTCTCACAAATGATCAGTTTTAAATATAAAGTATTAGTCCTAGGCTTCATAGCCACCTAATTTTTATATGTAAAATGACTTTACCATCCCATCATCACCAATTGAATAATAAACAGAAAATTGTAAATAGGCTGCCATCCAAATCCAACAGGGGAAGTGATCGACGGAAAGGAATGAGAAGGATTTGGGAGTGATAAAAACAATGGGAGCAGAGTACTTCATTCTCACCATCAGATGGAGCAGTCAACAATACCTCTTATTGCTTCGTTCAACATTGAAATTCCACAAGGAACAACTACCCTCCATCATATTAGTTGAATTTTTAAACAATTGTTTCACGATTTTTTCGTTGGCAAATAATTATTTATGGTTTTGGAATAGTTTAATTTGGTCAGACCTTATCAAAGTTTTGTAAAAAATAGAGGCAAGGTTGAAGTTCAACTCTTTCGTGTAGGAGAGAACTAGAGTTAAGAAGCGTTAAATTGCGGGTTCTTATAAAGTCAAATTTTGGACCAGCTTAATTATTTTTAAGATCCGTTTGATAACACATCAATTTTTAGTTTTTCATTTTTATAAAATTAAAAGTTGTATTGTTTTTTATTTTTTAAATAAAACGATAGTAGACTGAATGATTCCAAAAGTACTACAAGAAGTCAACTAAGGCGATACAGTGTCCTTAACAAGTAAATCAACGATTATACTTGGGGGGAGAGGGGGGGGGGGGTGGTTTAAACCATTCGCTAGATTGACTAGATGTAACACGAATTCGAGCAAGCCAATGAATAACACCGTTGGTTTGGCGACGTGTATGGGTGAATGAAGCTTCAGTGATTAAAAAGAGAAGAGCCTTGATAACTTCAACAACCTGGCCAACTGGAGACAAGTTGGTGGAAGGATCTTTCAAGCCTCCACAATCTGAAGCGAGTCGAATTCAAATACAATGTTTTGACCCCCTAGACAACGCCCAAACCGGACCTTCTCTATTTGTCGTGCTGCTTGTAGCAGAGAGAATACATTAACAAAGTGACCACATTTTGCAACCAAGAAACATCTCATTTCATCACGAACAATTCCCCTGAAGCCACCCAGATTATTGGCCATAATCCATGCTCCGTCAATGTTTATTTTCAGTTTGTCCGAGGGAGGGGCAAAGCCATTTTGGTGGAAAGGGAGGGTGTCGTGCTGTCTAAGAAATGGAAAAGGAGATATGGACAACGTCATGCCACCAATGGAGACTTCTAACCACAGTTACATCCAGGGCCTCACAGGTTTCGGTCCAAAGTTTCGAGTTTCAAGCTCCCTATATCGTTTAACAGATCATAAGAAAACATCGAAACTACTTGAGGGGAGGTTCTCAGCCGTATCATTGGCCCATGCTAGCGGGGAGGGAGAGGTGAGACCTTTCAGAGGGATGTCCAGGGGGAACGAGAGCCATGCACATTTAGCATATGGGCTTCCTTTAACAGATGCAACGTGGATTCGTTTGGGTGGTTGCACAAGACGCACTGCAAGTTGGAAGTGATGTACCTGTATCCAAGATTGGACTGAGTAGGGACATAATTGTTTCAAGTTCTCCAAGCATAGGTTTTTACTTTGGGAGGGACATTAGCCTTCCATAATATGTCCCAAAATTTGCCGATAAGGTTGGGGATGGATGAGGAAAATGCTTCACCATTTGAAGGTTGAATCCTCTCGCAAGCCAAATGGTAAGCACTACGGACAGAGAAAGTACCTTTCTTTTCAAAGTGCCACACCAACGAATGGGGGAAGGGGGAGTGATAGATCGAGTCGTATCCATTTCCATGACAGAGAAGATAGATTTTAAAAGATCAATTCTTCAAGATTTGGTGATGGGATCTATATGATCACTGACCGTAGCAGGATTACAACCTAAAGACATAAGGGAGAAAGGACGAAATAGTGAGGGAGTAGGAATCCATGGATCGTTATTGATAATTGATTGCCCATTACCAACCTGCCAACATAGGCCTAATTCAATGATTCTCCGAGTAGCACAGATGCTGCAATAGGAGGTGTTCGGCCTAGCCAGAGCCTCAAGAAAATACCTCTTAGGAAACTATTTAACCTTGAGGATTGTTGCCTATTGAATTTATAATATCGTAACCATCAAAGCTTGCATACTAAACTGGAGACAGAAACCCTAATCTATGCATGGGTAATAAATATACATGCACTAACCCTAATGACAGTAATGCTTGATAGTTAAACTAACCAGCATTCGACGCCATAGAGATCACTGCAGCAATATAATCTTCTTCTCTCTTTTGTAATCAATAGTATTACCAAACTCTCAATGGGACAAGTACATGTCAAAATCTGAAGTGGTAATGTTTTTCACACCGAGAGAAGGGACCATATCACTATATCCATATATATATATATATATATATATATATACTTGTAGTAGTTCCTTCCTCCCATCAAGAAAGGAGTTACCAATAGTTACAACTTCAATGTAACTGTCCAATTCAAATCAGTTTGAATCTCATTAGGTTTCGCTCCAACAATTTAAGTTCAGAAACTGCATTAGTGCATCAGTTAGGCTATACTCGACATATTCAGCTTATAACATTACACTTGTTATATGTTTGATGAAACTCACATCAAGTTTCTTACATTCTCCCACATGAGTGAGATCAAACATTAAGCCAATATTGTAATATCATAAGTAAGTATGATCATTGAGTTATAATTTGTAGAGCCTTTACGTAGTACTTACTAGTTCAGTGTAGCAGATGTATCTTGGAAACTTGATATCAGTATTTGCATCAGTTCACAAAGACCACTATCACACTGCATTAAAGTGTAAGTATAAACATCAGGGAAACATTACATTAATGAGAGAATCATAATGTACACTTTATTCTCTCCCACATTTCTTTGGTCCTAAGATACATCAATTAAGGTATCTCTTTTAGCATATTAACCTTGCAAGAATTAACATTCAAATAGTGAGATTCTTTAAACATATATATTGTACTTACATAATGAACAAAATGATTAGTCCAGTACATTCACACTATTACTTGAAATAGCAAGGATTGCAAGCATAATATCCTTACTCCCACATTCAAAACTCATATATTGAACTCTGTAGACCCATGCTTGTTGAAACTTGTAACATGTATGGCTTTGGTTAGTGGATCAACCATACCATGGGTGTTAATATGCTCAATTTCAATAATGCCTTCTCTCACTTGATCTTGAACTTTCAAATACTTTATGTCCATTAGTCTCGATGCTTCAGACCTTTTATTGTTCTTGGCAAAGAACACTGCTGAAATATTATCACTCCTTCTATTTTAACATCCATTTGGTGGAGTTCCAAATTAAACTGTGATGTCAAAGCCATGATTACACGAAATGAATCCTTGGTTGAAACTGGAGAAAATGTTTATGAATAATCCACTCCTTCTATTTAAGTGAACCCATTTGCCACTAATCTGGCTTTGTACTTGTCCACTTTACCCTCAGAATTTCTCTTAGTTTTAAAAATCCACTTGCAACCAATGGCTTTTGACTGTGGTGTACTCTCCATCAAAGTCCAAACATGGTTACTTGCCATGGAAGCCAATTCATCATCCATTGCAGTTTGCCATTGTGAAGCATAAGGACCTAACTTAGCTTATTGGTATGTTACTAGATCATCCACATCACTAACATCATAATCAACCTCTTGTAAATACACCATGTAATCATCTGAAATGGCTGATTACCTTGCTCTTGAAGACTTTCTTGTAGGGAGTAATGGGGGATCAGTGCTAACTGACAATGTAGGCTGAGAACTACCTAGAATTGCACTATTGGAAAGTTGATCATGACTTTTAGATGTTGGTGTTAAGATTGTAGTCTCAGAGAGTTGAGGAATCTCAGAAACTGATGGAAGTGAGGTAGCATTTGGCGGAGATAAATTTAAATCATTAGTGAGTGACATTGGCATAGGTAATGAAGAGGTATTCATGGCATTTGTAACTGAGGAAGAACATGGTTCATCTCGTGCAGCTTATTCAAAAACAAAAGAAGAAACAGCACCAACTCCATTGTGTTGAACATCTTCAATGAACTTTGCATTGTGATTATCCATGATTCTGGTATGAGCATTAGGACAGTAGAACTGATAACCCTTTGATTTTTCTGCATAACCAACAAAGTAGCAAGAAGTGGCCTTTAAATCCAATTTTCTTTCATTTGGATTGTACAATCTAGCTTCACATTTACACCCCCACGCATGAAAGTGTGAGAAACTAGGCTTTCTTCATGTCCAAGCTTCAAATAGAGTGATTGGGACATCTTTAGTAGGCACTCGATTAAGTATATAATTAGCTGCCTTGATTGCTTCACCCCATAAGAATTCAAGTAATTTGGCAAATGAATACATGTTTCTTACCATGTCTTTGAGTGTACGATTTCATCTCTCAGCTATTCCATTCTGTGATGGTGTACATGGGGCAGTATATTGAGCCACTATGCCCTCTTGTTGCATATATAATGCAAATGGTCCTTTAATTTGTCCTTGTTCTGTGTATCTCCCAAAAAACTCACCTCCACGATTAGATCTCACTATTTTGATTTGTTTATTCAACTGTTTTTCAACCTCAAGTTTAAAGATTTTAAAACAATTTAGAGTTTGAGACTTGTCCGAGATAAAAAACAAATAAGTATATCTTGAAAAATCATCAATAAAAAGAATAAAGTATGAGTTTCCACATATTGTTTTTGTTGGAAAGGGATCACACACATATTGTATTTGTGAATGATCTCTAAAAGACCATTGCTCAATTTTGCTTTTCATTTGTTGGTTAAATTAGTGGTTTAACCCTTGAAGCAATCTATGCAATTCTCATTGTCAGTAATATCAACATTTGGTAGTGCACTATCCTTTATTAGTCTTAGCATTCTAGCTTTGGAGATATGCCCTAACCTTCGATGCCAAAGCATTGAAGATGAGTCAGTTGTGAGCATTCTCTAACGAGTTGTATTAGCAACATTGAGACAATCATAATTATAAGTGCATTCAATTTGCCAAAGATCACCATTTTGAAAAGCATAGCCAATAGCACTGTCAAACTGGTCCTTAACATAAAATTTTATTTGAGTAGCATCTATAATATAAGAGAAGCCATGTTTAACAAACTGAGTTACTGAAAACAAATTCCTTCTTATTGAAGGTACATACAATACATTATGAAAAGTTAAAATATATCCAGTTGACAGTACCAACAACTTCAACCACAACTTTATTCCCATTTCCAACATAAACATTATAGGTCTCTTTACTTGTCTCCTTCTGGCTTCGAAATCCCTGTAGTGAATTGGTTATATAGATGGAACATCCAGTGTCAACCACTAAGAGTTTTGAGGTATAAAAATCATGTTTGATTCAACTGTCACAAAAACATCAAAAACAGTTTTACCATTCTTGAGTAACCAAACTTTAAAAGCAGGACAATTCTTTCCCAAGTGTGTAGTTGATTGGCAATGAAAGCATTTTTTAAAATGAGGTTTGTGAACCTGTAAACCTTGTGAAGTAGAGGCTACATTATTTTTTACAGATACACCAGAACTTTTGAATTGCTTCTTTGAACCAAATGCAGTTGATGGAGAGCTCTGAGGGTTGAATGGCTTGGTCCCCCTTATAATTATCATTTTTGTTGCTCATGGTCTACTTTCCTTTCCCTTTTGCAGTCTTCACAAGGTTGACTAGTTCCATTTTCTCTGCTTTGGACCTTTTTAGTCTGTCTTCCTCTTAACAACAGATAGCAATCAATTTATTAACACTCCAAATTTCTTTTTGAGTGTTGTAGTTGACCTTTATTTGATCATACTCACTAGACAAAGACTATAAAGCCATATGCACTAGGAATTGGTCAGTGATGCCAATTTCCATTGCATTCAGTTTGTTAGCAATGTTCACCATTTTCAACAAAATGTTCACACACACTGCTTGAACCATCATACTTGCTGTTGACGAGTGCAGAAAGATGTGCACCCACTTTAGCCTTATCAGACCTTTTGAACTTTTCTTCTATCATAGCCATATAATCATTGGCTAAGTCGCAGCTTGAAATGCCACCTTTGATGTGCTCTTCCATTGCATTTTGCGTGATAAGAATAGACATTTGATTTGCTTTTTCCCATTTCGCAAAATGATCCATCTCTTAAGCATTGCTGCTTTCAACCAAGGCAGTTGGTTGAGGAGACTTAAAAGCTATGTTAAACTCAAGCATTCCCAAATTCATTTCAATATGTTGCTTCCAAGTTTTGAAGTTGGTGCTATTCAACTTCTCAATGTTGACAATGTTAAGCATGTTGAAACCTGCATATAAATACATTTGGTTTGAAAATCATAAGTATTGTAAGCAAGAACATGTCTTTATTGTCTTGTTAGTCTTAAACATACGAAACCAGTCACACCTTTGGGCAAGAAACTGTTCATATAAAGTTACAATTTTTAAAATTTCCTTAGCCAAATATAAATATAATGTTCTATGTGCTACACCTTTAGACAAGAAGAAATACACCATTGCATGATATTCATCACTCACTATACATCAGTCCATAATGATCCCAGTATATAAATCTCTTTGGAATTTTTTTTTTAACTTGAGACTGAATCTAACACTTTGGTGTAAGATTCAAGTAATCAAATGAGAACATTACTCAAAATCATCATTATTAACAACAAAATGATATAATAGCCTTGAGCAAATATAAGGCATCATACTTCATGACTCAGTGTGAATTAAATTATGAACCATTATGTTATTCTATGAAAGTAATCATGAATATTGAAAGAGCAAAAACAACACAAAGATAGTGCAGCCTATAAAATGATGCAGCAATAAACAATATATATGCCATGCGCATGATATATTGAAATTAGCCATAGCAGCGGAAGAATGTAATCATAAGGCATGTATTATCACGCAAGAGTTTGAATATAGTGGCTCTGATACCACATGTTGAATTTATAATATCGTAACCATCAAACCTTACATACTAAACTGGAGACAGAAACCCTAATTTGTGCATGGGTAATAAATATACAGGCATTAACCCTAATGACAGTAATGCTTGATAGTTAAACTAACTAGCATTCGACGCCATAGAGATCATTGGAGCAATATAATCTTCTTCTCTCTTGTGTTATCAATAGTATTACCAAACTCTCAATGGGATGAGTACATGTCAAAATCTGAAGTGGTTATGTTTTTCACACCAAGAGAATGGACCATATCACTATATCCATATATATATACTTGTAGTAGTTCCTTCGTCCCATCAAGAAAGGAGTTACCAATAGTTAAAACTTCAATTTAATTGTCCAATTCAAATTAGTTTGAATCTCATTAGGTTTCCCTCCAACATTTTATGTCCGAAAACTGCATTAGTGCATCGGTTAGGCTATACTTGACATATAACTTACTCAGCTTATAACATTACACTTGTTATATGTTTGATGAAACTCACATCAAGTTTCTTACATTGCCACCAAGGAAGATGGCTCCATTAATAGTCTCCATTCCAGTTGGGCAAGCAAACCAAAGTTAAAGGCATAGAGATGGCGAAATCCAAGGTCTTATTCTGGTTTGGGAAGACAGTTTATCCCAGGAGCACCAGTGGAGTTTCCTTTCCCCCTCATTGATGTTCCACAAAAAAAGATGCAATAAAGCGATTAAGGTGGACATAGAAGTGTTTGGGAAAAAGGAATCATTGCGTAATTCGAGATCGTTTCGCTACGGTTTTAACAAAAAGGTCATTGATGTACCCAAAGCAATGACTTCAGTTTCTGCTCACTAGAGTCGGCATGCCTAAGTACTTCTCGTGGTGATCGACACATTGGACCCCTAATAATTTAGCCAACTTTGATATGAAAGGCTAATCTGATGAACTTCAAGCTCGTAGACGCGATAGAAAATGAGGTTGTCGTCGGCAAATAGATGATGATTTGCGGGGCACCTGAGGAAAAAGAAATCTCATGGATATGCCCATTATGTTCTTTCTGGGCAATCAAGGTTGAGAGGCCCTCAGCACAAAGGAAGCAGAGATATGGGATTTGGGTCTCCTTGACGTAGGCCATGTGAAGGCAGTAGGTAACCATATGGGAACCCATTGATGAAGAATGAGTAAGAGACCAAAGAGACACAAACCATGATAAGATTAATCCATTTAGCAGAGAAATCCCTTTTAGTAAGCGCACTCCAAAGATAACTCCATTCAATGCGATCATAGGCTTTGCTGATGTCCAATTTCAGTGACAGAAAATCGTTGCGACCTCTTATATGTTTAAACATGTAATTCGAGATTTTGGTGGCAAGAATAATGTTGTCTGAAATGTGATGGCTTGGGACAAAAGCTCCCTGGGATGGCAAGATGATTTGTGACTAGGATGACCTTTAATCTGTTTGCCAAGACCTTGAGGCAATCTTAAATAATCCCTTGCATAGGTTGATTGGTCATAATGAAGCATCATTGGGGAATTTATGCTTTGGGATGAGGGACACATAGGTGAAATTAATATGCTGTAGCAGTTTACCTAGTGTCCAAACCAATGATAGACCAATAACGCTGGAATAAAAATGAGGTATTCTATCGGGACCTAGAGTCGTGGAGGGCTGCATCTGGAAAATAGCCAGTTTGATTTCCTTGGCAAACTAGTAACTGTTTAGGAGCTGGTTCATATCCATCGAGACTCTAGTATCAATGGCTTGTAGAACCACATCTTCATCACATGGATTCAAAAAGGAAAATGTCGTATCAAAGTGATGGAGGGTGGAGTTTTCAATACCTCGGTCATCCTCAACCCAGCCATAATTCAGATTGGTGATGCCTGCAATGCCGTCCTTGGCTTTGCAAATGTTTGCACATTGGTGAAAGAAGCGAGTATTTATGTCCCCATTACAAAGCCACAAATGCGAGAATGTTGGCGCAAGTAAGATTCTTCCTCGCCGAGGACATTGTTTAGCCGGAGGAGCAAATTAGACCTCTTAGCAACAGCAGCTTCGAAGAAGAGGTGGGCTAGAAAGAACTTCAGCTTCACACGAATAAAAGATATATTTTCCTTTTTGCTCAAGAAAACTGAATGTTGCTTCTTAAGGAGAGCCACCCTCGTAGCCTTAATAGTTTGGACTACTTGGAAAATACGGACCCCTGATTTATAAAACTCATGTGAAAATGATTATCAAACAAGCAGGTTTTAATTTTTTTAAATGATAAATAAATAAAAATGATTATCAAACAACTTCCTAATTTTTTTTCATTTACTCATATATTGATATTGAGGTGGGAGGGTTGGGAGATGAGGTACATTGGAGGATGAACTTTTTCTATGGATTTTTAGTGGAAGTGGAAAGTTACAATCATAGAGATTACTTGAGCTTTGCATGGGAATTCATCATTGCCGTGGGTTTATCTTGGGGACTTTAATAAGATTTTGAAAGCTGATGAGCAGGAAGATGGGGATCTTAGGAGTGCTAGTCAAATTATGGGTTTCCAGAATGCATTGTTGACATGTCAATTACAATATTTGGGGTTCCAAGGAAATAAATTTACATGGGCTACAAAACACGGATGAGGGATTAAAGTCAAACTTGATCGTGTTTTGGCGTCGCAGGATTGGATTAGCATTTTTCCAAATTTTAGGTAAGTCATTTAAAACCTAATTCATCATATCATATTCCAATATTGCTTGAGTGGACAGGGGTGAAGTTGGCAAAAAGAAAGAAGATTTTCCGCTATGAAGAAGGGTGGACGAATATGGATGGATGTGCCGAGGCTATCAACAAGGGTTGGAGTGTGATTACACGTGGGTCGCCAATGTTTCAAGTGACAGAAAAAATCAAGGCCACTCATATTCAATTGATGCAATGGACAAAGGCTACAACAAGATCGCTACCAAGGGATATTGCGGCAATGGAAGATAAATTAAATGCCCTTTTTGGTCAACCATTTAATGATGCAACAATTGCATAGAAGAAAGAACTTTATATGCAACTGCTTGAGTTGTTAGCTCAAGATGAAGCTTTTTGGAGACAACGATCGAAGGAGAATTGGTTATGGCTTGGGGATCAAAACACTAAATATTTTCACCAAAAGGCGAGTAAGAGGCAATGGCAAAATGGGCTTAATGGTTTGTGGATGAGAATGAGGATTGGCATGATGACAAAAAGGTATGGAGCAAACTATTGTGGATTATTTTACAAAGCTTTTTCATATTGAAGAAGATTCAGTGGCGGAAATTCTAGAGATTATTACCTCGAATGTGACTGAAGAAATGAATTGACACACCTCGACCCGAGATGTCCTCCTGGACCCCGAATCAAGCTATGTTGGCCGACAACTAGAGGGTGATGAAGCTATAAATTGCAGTGATGTAGAAAATGTGAGTAAATTTAAACCCTAAAGTGTCTAAATGCAAGAGTGCGCATGTGAGCAGGAGTGAACCCAATTCACACGTGATGTCAGAGCATAAGTACAGTACAGTAAAGGTAGGATAAGAATTATACCGTCGAAGGTACACTCATATACCAACATTTTCCAATAAGCCTCGTCGATATGAAGGCTCTGCTACTAAAACCTAGAGGGGCGAAAAACAAGGGTAAGTGAGCCTAAAAATAAAGCTTTGTAAACCCTTTTCAAAACGTAATAACTTATCGCCGTAAAACAAGTATAGTTTCCAAATATGCATACTACGTATAGTATGAAAATACTTATCGTAGCCTGCAATTTCTCAAGAATTCAATACGTAACAATATATTTCGTAAATAAACATCTAACGTCCGGAAATCACATAATCTCGCATAGACAAATATATCATATCAAGTGCTTATCGACATATGTTGACACACGAGTTCATGCAGAGGTATTCGGACATGAACATGACTGGGTGTAATAATGATTTACGCTTAAGTACTACAATCACGTGAAGACTGGCGCTATCCGCATCACATACGAGTCCTAATTGCCTATAGCAATCCAGGACAGGATTGGCACCTACAATGGATCCAAAGTGAGCATACGGTGCGATGTGAACATACACGAGAAATTCTGTCCCTGGCCCAGGCGAGTTCTAACACTGGTGCAGCAATGATGAATCTAGTAAACGTTAAATCAATTATTTCATGATAACGTAAATAAAATCATGGAACGGTAAATCGATAATTATAGTCAACATAACACTATTCATGGCCACAAATATAATTAAAGCATCCCACAATAGTATGCATACTTGTGCATCACGTAGGATTATTTCATAATTTCCTAACAATACGACAATTCTTGTAAACGTTAATTTAATTGTGGCAACACGTAGAAAATACATTATTAATATGTATGGAAACTAAATAAATATATATACTACATAAAAGAAAAGACTCACTCACAGATACTTGTGAGGTTACAACCATTTGAACTAGAAAAGCCGGAGTCTCCGATAGTAAACACACCTAAGCAAAATATTGAGTCTCGTCAGTAAAACTCAACTAAAGTGATTAAATTTGGGAAAACAGAGTGCGGATTTGGAATCAGGGTCTCGAAATACCCTAAGAGAGGTTTCGGGTAAATTTTATAAAAAGTCAACGATTACCCTAAAAAGTCAACCAAGCCGTCCCGGATGTTAACTACGTTAAAACCTTAGAATTTCACTAAATGGATGTCAAAAATGGACTTGGGGTGTCGAAATTAGCTTAGGAAGATTTTTGAGAAAATTATGAAAAAGTCAACACAAGGAATATTATAAGAATATTCCCAAGAATATTTCAGGGGAATATTCCCTCCAATTTTAGAAGTGGATATGGGCTGAATCTGGCCCACGGATCAAGGTTATGGGCTTGGGCCGATTCTCTGTTTGGGATTTTTCTTTGTTTGTTTTTTGGTCGGGTCGACCCGATCCCAATCGCGGGTTGCGCCTTTGCAACCTCCAGTTTATTGGCTAGTTTGGCTAGGAAAGCTTCCTGAGCTCCATTCAAACTCAAATATGAACTAAACTCAGTACATTAAACATGGATTTGAAGCTTAGAGAGAGGAGAAGAATTTTATACCGGATATCAAGCCGAACCGTGGTCGGGATCGATCAGAAAAAGGCTTGCAAAGCTCGGATAGTTAGCCAGAAAACTGGGAAATATTTTCCCGAGGTATTTTTACATTCAACCATCACAATAAACTTTCAAAACTACTTTGATTGTACACTAAACGTGATCCGAAAAGGTTTAGGATAGTTTCGAGGCTCACCTTCATTGGGAGCAATGATAACTCGCTGGAGAAAAATATTGAACAGTGGCGGCACCACTGTATAGAGAGAGAAGGAGAGATATCATGTTCCAGGGCTTGGGGTTCACAACGTAGGTTGATACGATGGTGCGGTCGTGCTCGCCATAGTAACAACAACATGGTGGTGGTGGCGTGTGGTTCCCGGAGAAGGAGAGTGAGTGAGAGAGGGAGTAACAGAGAGAGGAACGAGAAAGAGGGAAAAGAGAGAGAGAGATCCGGAAGAGTGAGGGCAGAGAGACGTGGCAAGAAGATAGTTGAGACTTTGATGTGGGTGTGGGCCCCACGGGCCAATATTTTTATAAAATATTTAAAATATCCCACCAAATATTATTAAATTAATAGTATAATAATAAAATAATTATAAGAAATATATAAAATATAAAATAATAATTTTTACAAAAGTATTTTTTGGATTCGTAGTTCCATAAAATCTTCGTCGTAACTCTGAATTTGATTCTGCTTGCACCTACACATTCGTACCGTCGAGTACTTCGAGAATACGGTAAAATAACAGCTCGTACACACCACAAAAAGGCGGTCAACAAAATTCAACAATCTCGCCACTAGGGACATTTTTCGTCAATTCACTCTTTTAAAATTAATAAAACCGTAAAATTAAGGGCGGGTTGTTACAATATACCCACCTTAAAAAAATTTCATCCACAAAATTTGAAATAAGTTGCTATACAAAAATAGTGAAAAGATTGTAGAAAAATATATATAAAGAAGATATCAAGTTAGAGCGGTTGCATAAAAGAGAATGTCATTCCGTCGCAATCGGATTGCAATGATTCCTCTTTCATGCCTCCAAACTCAAACTTTCCTTCTCCTTCAGTACGATACTATAATATAAAATTCTTTATAAAAACATAAAGTCAAAATTAGATATATAATAACATAATGTCAAAATACGTATATAATAAAGTACAGTTAAAATAGTTGTATTGAAATCAAAATTGAACATAGAAAAATTTCGCCTACGCACTCATAGCGTCACGTACTCTGAGAATAAGCGTGTAGTATCTTTGTGTCAAGTCCAAGCAATAAATAAAAATACGAACATAGACGGTCCTACTTGTCCACTTGCTTAACGAGCCCAACGAATAGGTTATCGATATTACGGTCTACAGCCCACAATACCAACACTCAATGTTGTCATAATAAGCAAGTAAGAAATTCTCGAGGGTGCAATATTACCATCATGGCCCCCATTGGGAAATACACATAAATCATCTAATTAACGCCTCAGTCGCGCTCATGTAATACCCTTTCGGGCGACAACGTCAACAGTACACAATTTCCTATATCGCAATCTAGATCATTCAAATACTTGTTCGCAATATTCGTCTGTCAAACATGTATTGTGTGTAAAATCTCTATACCACGGCTCAAACGGTACCAAAGTCAAACCAGAATAATAACTATCGGTGTACGCAACTTAAACAGAGGTAGATATCTATCATAACCATGCAAAAACTACATAACAGACAAAAAGAAATTTGTTCTCCAAAGTCCAAATAGTTCATTTAGACCAACCGTTAGTCTAAGGATGAAATGTGGTATTGAATAACAATTTAGTATCCATAGCTTTCAAGAAGACTTCCCAAGACTCGGAAGTGAAACGCGTATCATAGTGAGACACAGTAGTGACATGCACACCATGTAGCCGAACAATGTAGTTCACAATGCCTTAGCGAGCAGATTCATGGTGAATTTCTCTCAAATTAAGCAAAAAACTATGTTAAGAAGACTAAAAGAACATTCAAGAATTTGAGGGTCAAAACAAGTCCATCAAATCTAGAATACAAGGTAAATGGACTGAATGCATGACATCTCGCTACAACAGTAGCTTCTAGGAGATTTGATCACCAACGGTAAGGATTCATTCAGTACAATATTTGTTAGGTGATTAAGGAATTAATGGTCACAATTAAAGTTTAAATGCCCAACAGGTTCGCCTAGATAGTCTGTCTGCCTAAAAAAATAATATGAAGTGTAGTAGGGTAGACACGTACTCAAGGGTGACTAGAATGTTTTCCGGCACAAAGAGGTGATTATGGAATCATAGTCAGAATATACGATGATTGAAACACCAGAAAATCTAATAATTTCAAGAATGAGAAATTTTACCAAGTGGTCTAAAATGTAGTCCCTCTAGACCAACAGAAAATGAGAATACTTGTCAAGTTGGTCGATAATCACTGAAACATTGTATAATCTCCACATATACAAAATACCTCGTACCCGGAGCTTATGGTGATATTTCTCATCTACATTCGGATACGGAAAGTGATCATAACCACTCAAACGATTTCTTGATGATTTGTAAGTAACATGATTTGTAAGTAACGTAAATAAAATCATGCAACGGTAAATCAATAATTCTAGTCAACATAACACTATTCATGGTCGCAACTATAATTAAGGCATCCCACAATAGTATGCATACATGTGCATCTTGTAGGATTATTTTATAATTTCCCAACAATACGACATTTCTTGTAAACATTCATTTAATTATGGCAACACGTAGAAAATGCATTATTAATATGTATGGAAACTAAATAAATATATACTATATAAAAGAAAAGACCCACTCATAGATACTAGGGGTGGGCACGGGCCGGGCCGGGGATAACATTTTTTAAGATAGGAACCGGACCTTACCCGGCCCGGTTGAAACGGGCCGGGTCCACGGTTTTTTTTTTTTTTTTTTTTGTGGATACAATTCAATTAGTTTAATCCAAATACAATGTCCACATAAACAAAATAATGGACCTCATGAGTAACCTAAAAGCCCAAACAAAGTTTTGAGCCCAATCAGACACCTAACCCAAAAGCTAAAAGTTTTCTTCCAGCACCTTCTTCGATATCACCGCAGCTCCTTCGACGATCTCGAAACACCATCACCGTTTTTTTTTTTTTGTGGCGAAACCGCCACCTTGCTCGACATCTCTGCCTCCCTCCGCCAAGGCCACGCCGTCACCGTCCTCTCCTTCGACCCTGAATCCCTCAAGCCCCTGGAGTCCCAATCCCAGGAATCCCGACCCCTCAACTCCTCCAGCCTGTGCCCAGCCCTATTTCAAACGTAGACTAGTGAATAACATAAATCCAAGATAAACAAAGCAGAAACTACTAAAACAGAAAACTTATGCACCTAAATTCAAGAACAAAACATGAGCGCTAATACCACCAGAAAACTCATGACCTTACTCACCAATTAAAGCCAAAGAGAAGAGTATATAAACTTAACCTTCAGTCAATCATAGCACTAGGTAATCAATAAAATTAGAGAAGAAGATTAAGAAACTTACGGCATCCAAAGGGGAAAGATTTTAACGAAGCTACTCCAAAAGGGTTGCAAGACATATTTGGCAGTGTAAGAGAGATCCACGCCACTGTACTTGTATTTATGCAAAATCCAAATCAAGCTTCGATTTTGCGCTTCGAAACAAAATGCAAATAAGCCTCAGTACAACCAACATGCTACCAAAACGAACTGAAATAACTCAATCCACGCATCTGAACAAACCCATCACTTAATACAGTCATACATGCTTGTACACTTGCCCCCCAATATAATTGGATCAACACAAAAATCCAAATTCAAATTTTTGTGATTCAACACATTAATCATCTCATCTGGGTAATGCCCAGAATGCAGAAACAATGAAAGAATACAACCCAGTAGATATTTTCTCCAAAACAGAAAGAAAACATCCAAAGATCTAAACTTCGTGAATAAAATTAAGTACCCAAAGAAAATGGGTGGATGGGATGGTAGATATATATGATGCATGGATCTAAATTCACAAAATAAACTGCAAATCAGACAGATGAAGCAGATCAGAGAAACGCGAGAAGAACAAACAAAATCTAAATTTAAATTAAAAAAAAAACTTTTACCTGTTTGAGACTTGAGATCGTTGGTTCAACAGAGAAAGGGGGTTCTTCTGCAAATGAGCGGCTGGCCGAAAACAATAGAGAAAACATCAACCCACTCACACTCTACTTCTACCCAGTCTTCTCTCTCTGACTGCCTCCCTCCCACACACAGACGCTGAGTTGAAAATTCAGTTGCTGAAAATGAAGGACCAGCCGCGGAGCAACGAAACCCGATCTCTCCGCTCACTCGGATCCGATCGCAGGAAGGTGAGAAACGGAAACCCGACCCAGATCCTCCGCTCGTTCCACCGCGTCCAAAACCTCTTGATCGAGCTTCCGTCGGAACTGCACAGATCAGAGACAAATGCGTTTGGAGAGAGTAAGAGTTAATCGATAAACCCTGAAAATTTAAATAGTTACCTGAAATTATTGACAGCTCAAGCGCGAGATTGTAGGAAAGAGAGAAGGGCGTGGACGGCGGCTTTTGGCGCAGCTGGTGATGCTTTGTGGATGGCGGCTTGTGGCGCAGATAGTTTACGGCGGGTGAGCTGGGTATATGCCTGGTTATGCTTTGTGAAGGTTTAGGGTAGGTGAGATGGGAGAGAGAAAGATCGAGAAGAAGGAGATCGAGAGGGAAGAGATCGAGAGAGAGGAGATCGAGAGGGATGAGATCGAGAGAGCGGAGAGATCGAGGGAGGAGACAATAGAGGGTGAGGGTCGAATTAGGTCTGAGAATAAAAGAGACGGTAATATACAATAGAGGGTAATCACAGTATGCCATGAACGGTCCGGGCCGGGGGCCCGTTTTCTCCAATCTTTAGAACCGGCCCGCCCCGTTATTTATCTGGAACCGGCCCGCCCCGCCCCGTTTTGTATTTATAATTCTTGGACCCGCCCCGTACCCGCCCCGACCCACGGGTCCAAGACCCGTTTGCCCACCCCTAATAGATACTTGCAAGGTCGTAGCCGTTAGAACTAGAAAAGCTGGAGTCTCCGATAGTAAACACACATAAGCAAAATATTGAGTCTCATTAGTAAAACTCAACTAAAGTGATTAAATTTGGGAAAACACAGTGTGGATTTGGAATTAGGGCCTCGAAATACACTAAGAGGGGTCCCAGGTACATTTTGTAAAAAGTCAACAGTTAACCCTAAAATGTCAACCAAGCCACTTCGGCGGTTAACTACGTTAAACTTTAGAATTTTACTAAATGGATTTCAAAAATGGACTCGGGTCGTCGAAATTAGCTTAGGAAGGTTTTTGATATTCCTAGATTATTCCAAAGAATATTCCAAGAATATTCCCTCCAATTTCAGAAATTTATATAGGTCGAATCTGGCCCACGGATCTGGGTTATGGGCTTGGGCCGATTCCCTGTTTAGGCTTTTTCTTTCTTCTTTTTTTGGGTTGGGTCGACCCAATCCCAATGGTGGGTTGCACCTTTGCAACCACTAGTTTCTTGGCTGGTTTGGCCAAGAAAGCTTCCCGAGCTCCATTCAAGCTCAAATCTAAACTAAACTCAGCACATTAAACATGTATTTGAAGCTCAGATAAAGGAGAAGAATTTTATACCAAAAATCAAGTCGAGCCGTGGTTAGGATCGGCTAGAAAAAGGCCTGTAAAGGTCGGATGGTTCGCCAAAAAACTAGGAAATATTTCCCCGAGGTATTTATGCATTCAACTATCACAACAAACTTGCTAAACTACTCTAATCATACACTAAAACATGATCCAAGAAGATGAGCCATCTTCCCCAGGAATGGCGATAACTCGCCCGAGAAAAATATTGAACAGTGGCAGCGCCATTGTACAGAGAGAGAGAGAGAGAAAAGGAGAGATATCATGTTCCAGGGCTTAGGGTTCAAGACGTAGGTTGATGCGGTGGTGCGGTCGTGCTTGCCGGAGTAGCAACGGCGTGGTAGTGGTTACGTGTGGTTCTCGGAGAAGGAGAGTGAGTAAGAGAAGGAGTAACAGAGAGATGAACAAGAGAGAGAGAGAGATAGAGAGAGAGAGGGAGGGAGGGAGAAAGACTTGGAGAGTGAGGAAAGAGAGACATGGCAAGAAGAGAGTGGAGACTTTGATGTGGGTGTGGGCCCCACATGCCAATTTTTTTATAAAATATTTAAAATATCCAACTAAATATTATTAAATTATTAGTATAATAATAAAATAATTATAAGAAATATATAAAATATAAAATAGTAATTTTTAGAAAGAATTTTTTGGATTCGTAGTTTCGTAAAATCTTCGTCGTAACTCTGAATTCGATTCCGCTTGAGCCTACACATTCGTACCGTCGAGTGCTTCGAGAATACGGTAAAATAACACCTCGTACATGTCACTAAAAGATGGGCAACGAAAGTCAACAATCTCGCCACTAGGGGCATTTTCGTCAATTCACTCTTTTAAAATTAATAAAACCATAAAATTAAGGACGGGTTGTTACATGAATGCTAAGTTGTTTGCCCCGTTTGGTGATGAACAAATCAAACAAGCTTTATTTCAAATGCACCCTACGAAAGCACTAGAGCCTGATGGAATGTCTTTAGGTTTTTATCAGAAACATTGGGATACAGTGGGAAGAGGCGTGTGATGGTGAACGGTCGGCTCTCAACTCGAGGAGCATGTTTGAAAAATAAATTTCACTCATGTGACATTAATTCCAAAGACGAAGGATCCAACACATATGGATCAACTCCGTCCAATTAGTTTGTGCAATGTGATTTATAAGATTTGCTCCAAGGTACTAACAAATAGACTCAAACAGGTATTGCCGATGATTATATCTCTCTCTCAAAGTGCTTTCATTCTTGGGCGATTGATCTCAGATAATAGTATTGTAGCCTCGGAAATTTCTCATTACATGCATAAAAAGAATAGTGGTTGGAATGGGGTAATGGCTTTGAAGCTAGATATTAGCAAAGCTTATGACTAGGGGTGGGCACTTAGAACCGAAAACCAAAACCGAAACACGAACCAAATCGAACCGCACCGAACGGTTTGGTTTTATGGTTTTGGAACGGTTTCGGTTTTGAAACTGAACCGCAACATAGAAAACGGTTTGGTTTCGGTTTTGGCTTTTGAAAACCGCACCGAAACCGAACCGCACCGCAAATATTAATAAACATTTAATTAAATGTTCATATTAAATTTCATGTTTTAATTGGTTGTTTATTAGAATCCATGCACTTAGTATGGACACAACCACACTAGAATATCATCATTCATCACTTTTCTTTCGTTCATTAACTTGAAGGACCTTTGTTACTTTATACCATCACACACACACACACACATATGTACAAGGGTGGACTAATCTTGTTATCAAGAGTCGAACAATGATATAATGAAGTCCACTCATTTGAAGCATGATATCACATATTCTAGTATGAAAGTTTCACTCATGTTTAATGAATTCAAAGTTATTCAACTTGTTTTATGTTATACTTTGTACGGGACACCATTTTGTTGCACAAACATATTTTAACATCACAACTGCATGCAACATGCTAATTGTTTATATAACAAATGTCTTTTTCCTATTGCTAATGGGAAATGCTTATTAATATGTTAAATTGCAAATTGTAAATTTTTTCTTAAAAACCAAACCGAAACCGTTTGAAACCGCACCGAACCGAACCAAACGGTTTGGTTTCATTTCGGTTTTGGCTTCAAAACCGCACCAAACCAAACCGCAAAAAAATTTGGTTTCGGTTTTGGTTTCACTCAAAACCGCACCGAACCAAACCGTGCCCACCCCTACTTATGACCGAATTGAATGGCAATTTTTGGAGCAAATAATGCGAAGACTGGTGTTTGCGGAGGAATGGATTTTTTAATCAAGAGGTGTGTTACTACGATCTCGTATTCTTTCAAACTGAATGGAGAACTGATGGGTTATGTTCATCCACAATGGGGGATAAGGCAAGGGGATCCACTTTCTCCATATTTGTTTGTTCTATGTACCTAAGGACTCTCGGCGTTGTTTGATGATTGGATGGCAAATGGGCTGTTAAGTGGGGTTGCAGTGAGCAAAAACGCACCAAACGTTAATCACCTTCTGTTTGCCGATGATAGTTTTGTGTTTGTTAGAAGTTCTTTACAAGAGTGCGTCTAGGTAAAGAGGTTGCTGAAAATATATGAAGAGGCCCCGGGACAAGCTATAAATTATACGAAGAGTTGTGTCCTTGTGTCGCTTTTAGTGTGAATTTGACAGAGTACGATAAGCAAGTTTTGGCTAACTGTCTTGGCAAGTCTAGAGTGGATGACCATAACCGCTACTTGGAATTATCGGTGTTTGTGGGACGGGCTAAGAAGGCAACGTTCTCATATATTAAAGATTGGTTATGGAAAATATTAAATGGGTGAAAATGCTCGTTGTTAAGTAGTTTTTAATTAAAACAGTAGCGCAATCAGTTCCAATTTATGCTATGCAGACCTTCCTTTTGCCAAAGACTTTTTGTGATGAACTAAATCGAATGGTAGCTTAGTATTGGTGGGGGCCGTGAGCAGGGTAAGCGGAAGATACATTGGATGAATGGAGTAAGCTTTGCAAGCCGAAAGGAGAATGGGGATTGGGTTTTAAGGACCTTTATGCGTTTAACCTAGCGCTACTAGCAAAGCAAGGTTGGAGGTTATTACGAAATCAAAATTCTCTAGTATCCCAAATACTCAAGGCAAAGTATTATCCTACAACGGAGTTTATGCATGATATTGTTAAGTCGAATAATGCTTCATACTGTTGGAGGAGTATCGCAGCTGCCCGTCATGTGATTTCCAGAGGTGCTAGGTGGCGGGTGGGAGATGGATCACAAATTAGAATCTGGGGAGATTGTTGGTTGCAAGGCCTAGTTTTAGCGAAGTGTTGAGTCCACCACCGCAAGGCTGGGATACCACTTGCACAGTGGATATGTGAATGGTGCAAGGATGTGGCCAATGGAATTGGGAGGTTTTGAGAAATATATTTTTTCAGGAGGAAATGCAATTGATTCTTAGCATCCCTCTAACTATTCTTAAACCTCCTGATATTATTATATGGTCCGGGAAACGAAACGGAAAATTCACTACGAAGAGCACTTATCACTTGGCGCGTCTGAGTGGGAGTGATGCCGAGAATGAATCTAATGGTTCATCAATGGTGGTGGAAAGAAAATTTCTTTGGAAGGCGATTTGGAGGGCGTACGTGCCGGGTAAAGTGAAGGTTTGTATTTGGCAAAGTTGTTCGAATGCTCTACCTACAAGAGTTAATCTTTTTAAAAGATGCAACGTGCTTATTTTGTAATGAAGAGGAAGAAACTATAGAACACATTATCAGGGATTGTCCCATGGCTGCTGCCGTGTGGTTTGCGAGCCCGTTGGGACTCCGGGGAGAGATAGACGGCTGAAAGGATGGAATGATTGGTTGGTGGGTATGGCGTCTTCGTTGGCTCGAGAAAGTTTTGATTTGTTACTAATGATTGTATGAAGCATTTGGAAGGAAAGAAAATGCATTTTTGTGGAATGGGAAGATCACGCCACCTATGGAAATTCAATGTTTGGCAACGGCTTGGCTCCAAGAGTTTAAGAAATGGCATGGGAAGAACAAATCCACGAACATTCATGAGGTGCAGGAATGGTAGAAACCGGGGAATAGTTGGCTTAAATGTAATTTTGTTGGAGTGAGCTCACCCCTTCACACTGAGATTTGAAGCAGCAAGGGTTGCGGTGATGTTTGCTCAGAAGCAGGAAATCAATATGATTGAGTTTGAAGGGGATGCAATTGGTTATTGCGGCATTGAATCTAAACGAGGCTTCAGACTCTTCTCCTTTGGGGCATGTGATTAGGGATGGGCAACGGTTATGGCGGGCGGGTAACCGCGGTTATTTATCCATAACCGTTTATTCTCATACCCGCATAACCATTTACCCGTTAGGTAATTGTCTAAACGGTTATACCCATACCCATAACCGTTTATAAATGGTTAACCATACTCATAACCGTGTACTCATTTAACCGTAACCGTTTAGTACCCGTTTACCCATTTATCATTTTTAAACCCGTTTATCCTTTTTTTTTTACCATTTACTCATTTTTCACCCATCTACGTGTTTTTTTAACAACTTGAAAATTAAAAAAAGAAAAATTTGTCATAATTTTGTTTTTCTAACAATTAAACACCGATATAGGTACATTCATCATATATTTCCGCATTTTAATTTTTTAAGTCCGTATACCATTCCAATAATTGAAATAATAGTTTATAGACGATATTTTTAATTGTTAGCAATGAAGGTAATATAAAATTTGCTAAGTATTCTTAGGTTACGAAAATTGTTAAAAGACAGTATTATTGGGTTATTTGACTCGGAATGTAAAATATTAACATAATATATATAATGGACCATGAAATTTAAAGTGGTTAAGGAAAACTATATTATATTAGCTATAGAAAATCATGCACTATAGTCAATAACATTGATCTAAGTTTTGTCCGATAGGGAACATGGTTTGTGTTAATTTTACATATATAAAATAAATGGGTAAATGGTTACCCGTTTATAACCGCGGTTAATACTCATAACCGTTTATTTATCTATAACCGTTTATTTATCTAAACCGTTACCCATAACCGTAACCGTGAAATTTAAATGGACGGGTAATTGCGGTTACCCATAACCGATGGGTATTTGCCCATCCCTACATGTGATAAATGATGCAAGATATTTTCTTCGAGCCTTCCGTCGGACTAAGTGTTCTCACGTTTGTAGAGAAGCCAAGGAGGTGGCTCATCGGCTGGCGCGATGTGGTTTATCGTTGCCTCATCAAGTTTCATGGGTTGAGGAACCCTTGATGTAATCAGTGATCTTTTAGTCGATGATAGTAACTCTATTTAATTTTTGGTGAGGACGCTCTTTTCCCTTTGACGGGTTGAAGTTACTGGCAAGGTTTTTATCGAGGTCCAAAGTTGTGCATCCTATCCTCTGACTTGTGCGTATTCCTTTCTTTGAATTAATAAATATTGTACTTTCTCAATATATATATATATATATATATATATATATATATATATTTACTCACCATCATAACTATGGTGTATACTCAACATACGTTTAATCATTCGTCATATGTCATTTCACCTAACTCTAGTTAATTTTCACTTAAATGTTACTTTTTCAAATTTGAAATTTTTTTTAACTAAGATTAAGTGAAAGTACATTGAGAAATGATGAGATGTACAGTAAGCATAACAAAAATTTCGAACAGTGAGCAAAAATGCACCCTATATATATACATATTGTAAAAGTTCAAATTGTAATTTTCTTCCTATGAAGAAAATAAGAGCCATATTTTCATATTCCGGTCTTCGTGTGAAATTTTGAACCTGTAGGAATAGCCGTTCAATGACAATTATTTCAAAATCAACAAAACTCAAGATAGTCTTGAACTCTGACTATTCAACTTTGGTTTGCAAATCCAAGAAACGCATGCACGCCTGCATGGGAAGGATAAAGTGTCTTCGATTAATGACCAAATATTATACCGGCATGTAAGGAGTAGGGGTAGGCACGGTTTGGTGCGATTTTGAGTGAAATCGAAATTTTTTGCAGTTTGGTTCGGTGAGGTTTTGAAGCCAAAATCGAAATGAAACCAAACCCTTTGGTTCGGTTCGGTGCAGTTTCAAACGGTTTCGGTTTGGTTTTTAAGAAAAAAAATGTACAATTTGCAATTTAACATATTAATAAGCATTTTCTAATAACAATAGGAAAATACATTTGTTATATAAACAATTAGCATGTTGCATGCAGTTGTGATGTTAAAACATGTTTGTGCAACAAAAAGGTGTCCCGTACAAGCTATAACATAATACAAATTGAATAACTTTGAATTCATTAAACGTGAGCGAAACTTTCATACTAGAATATGTGATATCATGCTTCAAATGAGTGGACTTCATTAGATCATTGTTCGACTCTTGATAACAAGATTAGTCCACCATTGTACATATATGTGTGTGTGATGGTATAAAATAACAAAGGTCCTTCAAGTTAATGAACGAAAGAAAGTGATGAATGATGATATTCTAGTGTGGTTGAGTCCATACTAAGTGCATGGATTCTAACAAACAACCAATTAAAACATGAAATTTAATATGGACATTTAATTAAATGTTTATTAATATTTGTGGTGAGGTTCGGTTTCGGTGCGGTTTTCAAAAGTCAAAACCGAAACCAAACCGTTTTCTATGTTGCGGTTCGGTTTCAAAACCAAAACCATTCCAAAACCGCAAAACCAAACCGTTCGGTGCGGTTCGCTTTGGTTCGTGTTTCAGTTTCAGTTTTCCGTTCTAAGTGCCCACCCCTAGTAAGGAGTAGAGTTGTTTGGTATATTACTAATAAATTTTAAACGAATAAATGGTTCATGTGGTCATATGATATTTGGAAGATAGCTTATGTGATAAAAAAAAAAATTGAATTTAAACTTTTGTAGTGATGTCTATTAGGATGTATGCTCAAAACTAAAATTTTCGTCGTTTTTCCATTACTAACATGCACCTGACCCTCACATGTGAGGCTAAAATTGTCATTTCAAAACCAGAACCAAACACATACCCTTTCTCTCTCTTCTCCCTTCATTTCTTCCTTCTATCTCTGCAACCTGCCGAACCCATAACCAGAACCAAAACCAAAACCAAATGCAACACCTTCTTCTTCCCGATGGTCCATTCGATTCCCCAGCTCAAATGGAAGCTATGTAAGCTACTCCTTCCACTCTCTCTACCCAAACCCATAGACATCTCCTTAATCAATTAAGGTTTCCGAACCACCATTTTGGAGCCCACGAAGATGTTCTTCACATACCACCATTTCCCAGTCCACAAAGATGTTGTCCATCTGGGTTTTTAAAATTTGGGTCACTTAATTTTTTTCCCTTTTTGGGTGTTGCAGGTTATCAAGATTGCAACAATACCTAAATTTTCGTGCAACATCTCCATTCAATCTTCTCTTAGTCTTTGATGTGACTATTCATACACGAACCAAACTGTTCTGATTTCAATCGAAAAAAATTGTTTGTGATTTCTTTGCTTCAGAATCGGGAATGTGTATGTATGAGGGCTTTAGTTATGAACACTGAACTAATTAATGAAATGACTGTTTTAGCCTCACACTAACAGAGGAAAAACAAAAGTTTTAATTTTGGGACATATATCCTAACATGTTTCGTCACAAGGGCTTAAATCCGATTTTTTTACCACAATGACTATCTTCCAAATACCCTATGACCACATAGACCATTTATCTGATTTGACTTAAATTTTATGTTGAAATCTCAACTTTTTTTTTTTTAATACTAAAGCATATTTTTATGCAAATCGTGTCGTAGTATATGTTAAATACCTTATCTGAATCGAATTGTCATCACCTCAAGCTAGTAATTGACTGATCTCACTCCTCGTAAGAGGATGATTATGAATTATGAACTTATGAGAGCGATTTATTTATTAAATAAATTATAAATCTATGTAATCTCTATGAATTATGAACTTATGAGAGCAATTTATTTATTAAATTTATATATTTATACAATCCCTATCGGGTACAAAAACTTTGGCCCCCCGCCTTCAATTGGGGGCTTGGGACAAGGATCCTCTCCAATTCTCTTTGTAGGAATCCAGGAATCAATCAATTGTGTTCGTTCATTATACATCGTGCAGCCAGTTTTCATTAGGTACTATTTATATTTAATTTTAAATTTTAAATGATTTCTAAATGCACGATGTACGATGAACGGACACAATTGGTTGATCCTCCGGATCCCCACAAAGAGGATCCTATTCTGGGGGCTTGTCCTATGGTTCCCCCTTAGGCCGGCACAACATCTATACAAACATTTTTTACTAATATTTTGTATGGAGTAGTTCAATATATAGGAATCTGGATTCTCTTTGTGAGGATCCTGGGAATCCGTGAATCATATTCGTTCATACATCGTGCGGTTATAAATCATTTTAAATCTTTTCATTTAAAATTAAATACAAACAGTACTTGACAAAAACTGACGGCACAATGTACGATTAACGGACATGATTTACGAATCCTCAACATCCTGTTAGCCATATATAGAATGAGGATCTCAGGAATCCTCCAATCACATCCGTTCATCGTATATCGTGCGGTCAGAAATCATTGTAAATCTTTTTATTGAAAATTAAATATAAATAGTACCTGACGAAAACTGACCACATGATGTACGATAAACGAAAGTAATTGGAAGATCCTCGGGATCCTCACAAAGAAGATCTAGAGATGATCCTCATTCCAATATATATACTTTTTCCCCTATATATGATTAATTCTTTGATAAAATTAAAAGAATAATTCTATTTTTAATAGGTGGAATAAATATGTGGTCCTAAGACCTTATGGTTTAGGAAAATACTAAAAATTGACACCAACGAAGCAAACAATAACAGACTCATCATGTCTACTAATCCGAGGCCACAGAAAAGCCAAGTCGGCCATTTCAACAGCATTCACTTTTGCCACCGATGCCACAAAAAATGGTTAGAATATGGCGGTTTCGGAGTAGCCACCTCTCACCCTACTCAAGGGAATCTTAATGAAACACTTTTGATACCGTTCACTTTTAAAGTTAATGACATTTTTACCTTGAAAAGTCATTCATGATACTATTCACTTACACCTTTATTTTATCTTTTTCGTTAAAAACTAAAGTTTTTGAAGACTTTTTGTTACTTTTCCTTTAAAAGAAACACTAGGGCAGGTCGGCACTGCAATATTAAGACATAAACCTCTATGCAATTGTTAGGTGTGAAAGATAAAATCTTATATTGAACAAGAACCAAACTTTGAAGGATTTTATTTATTGTAAGATTTTTTCTACATTAATTCACATGAAAAGAAGATAGTTTGAACTCGAAACACAACAAAAGACAAATCAATAAGGCTGGAAATATTTCCCGAAAATCTCAAACCAAACCAATAAAATCCCAACCCCATATTGAAAATTTTACAAACCGATAATGTCAATGCAAATTTCTGCAATCGTTAGTCTTGACAAAAATGCACCTACAAAACAATCAACACATTTGATCAAGGACCTAAGCCTCACGCGCCCACGAGGTTGGGGGGGGGGGGGGGTTAGGCCAATGGATCTTTGATGCCTAAGTTAGTTTCTCTAAGAAGAGAAAAGTGTTTAGGGCTTTTTAGGGTAGCAAAAAGCTTCTTGAAATTTGGTAGAATATAGGGTATATATAGGGAAGTGACTGGCCATAGTGTTCGGGTTTTACCCTACACATGGCAGCATCATATTGGCCTAGGTTTAATGGAGAAATATTCTTAAGATATTAAATAGGAAATAATATCTTGAGATAATGGAATAATTATCCCTAATTGATTTAAATAGGGATTATTTACTTGAATGGAGTCAATCTTCAATTGGGAATGTATTAAAGATAAGATTTGGGTAATTAATCCTTATCTTTAATGCTTTGACTTTTCTTACCAAAGGCAGGTGAGATGTGGGCAGTTGTATTCAGCTGCTGGGATCTTCAAAGGTGTGAGTTATGCGTGGAAGTATCTGAAAAGCATGCCCATTTAATGAGGGCAGTCTTGTCTTTCTTGAGCAAAAGTCCACGTGTATCCTCTAGAATTTTTGGGATCATTTTAGGCTCCACATATGCCCCCACACCTGCTGCGTTGCACATAGAAAAAGGCCAGTATGTGTAGAAATCCCAAGCTGCTTGGGCTTGTAGAGTTGTTTCCCAATTTGAACTAGATCTCCTTTCTTGATTTGGGAGATAAGATTTGTTCTAGGAAAAGGAAATCAATTGCGCCCAATACCTATTTAATTCTGCCTTAAGCATGGGATTAAATAAATTTGGAGAACAATCATCATTCCAACAAGGAAGATAGAGAAACTAGAGAATTTTTTTCCCCATCCCCTAGCTTTCTTCTTCTCTTGCCCTTGCAAAGAGTCGTATCTCATTGTCGTTCTTCTTCTTCATGCCACATCAAGGTAAGAAAAAATTGAATTTTTCCTCTTCTTAATTTTTGGGAGCCTTGGGGCTTGAAAAAATTGGCTCGACGGGGCCAAGGACGTGTGAAACACGTGGCAAAGGTGCTTGACTAGGCTCAGGCCGAGGGAACAGGTGCATAAGGGCACGGAGTTGGGCGAGCCGTGAGGCTCTAGCCTATATGGGTTTAAGCTTGGCATGGGCCAAGCATGGAAGAGCAGGCTGAGGCCTGCTATGGTGGGCGAGATGGAAAGAAAGACCGGCATAGGCCGGGTCTCTCCTGCTGGAAGGTTAGGCCGATAGGCCTAGGGCTCTATTGGGCGCACTAGGTGCGAGATAGAGGTGGCAGGGGTACGAGCCATGCCTAGCATGCTGCTGGGCTTCTACAGTTTGGGTTTGCTATAAATGAGATAGAGAGAATAATGATTGGGCCCTCTTGTGGCATGGCCATGTGGGTGAGCTGGGTCGTGGGGCCTAGCGTTAAGGCACTCAGCTTTGTGGTCTTTTACATTTATTTTTTCTCTTCTCGTGAGTTGCCTTCTAAATATTTTTCTCCGTTCTTTTTGTAGAGATTTTGAGATGTCTTCCTCTGATTGCAAAAGTGACAAATACCCTCCATCTTTGTACCGTCAAGGTGGTTCTTCCGGCAAAGTGGGCTACTTCAAGGCTGCACATGTGAAGATCAATTCCGATGAGCTGTTTCGAGGTTTTCTTGAGACGTACAAGCATGCAAATGACTGTTGAGTCTGAGCCTGTGAAACCTGCTGCTCCGAAGGTAGCCACAACTATTACTGAGAGGATTGCCCAGCGGAAAGGTTCGGTGGTGCCCCGGGTGTATGGGTTTATGTCGAAGCGCCCGTCGAAAGTTAAGTTCAGTTCGGCTTTTGAGAGACTCAGTGCTATGAAGAGCGGGAAGGTGAATTCTACTGCTAAAGTGGCACCTGGGCCTATTCCTCCTTCTACTGCGACCAATTCTTCTGCTGAGAAAGGGAAGTTTGCTCATATGAGCAGTTGTGAAAGATCTACCAAGTCTGAAACTGAGGAGTTCCCGAGATTTATGCATTGCTAAAGGCTGACCTACTTGAGGATGTTAATGCATGAGCCAATTTATTGATAGTGTTGGGAAAGTTGTTGTCTGCCCCCACTTCTGTGCAACTGGAGATCGTTCATCAAGAGGTCGTCGATCTAAAGGCTAAGCTTAGTGCGACTTAGACGATGTTGAAAGTGTAGAGAAGCAAGTCAGTCGTGCTACACCGATGGTCAGGGACCTTGAACGTGTCAATTCAGAGCTACGATTTGCTTGTTTTGCCAAGGACGATGAGCTTATCTTCATGTGTGCCGAAGTGTCTCATTTCCAAGATGTTGCTAGTAAGTTTGAGTCCAAGGAAGTGGATTTGCAAGGTGCGTTGTCTGCTAGCAAGAACCTGAAAAAGGAACTGGGTAAGCTGCATGATGCTCACACTGGGCTTTTTGAGGAAAATGTCCAGCTGAAGAATGAGAAGATCAGTCATGAAGTGGCGCTTGATTCTTATCAGGCCGATTTCTACAAGCTTGGCTATGTAGACCATCTTAAGGGTAGGCCATCAGATTATGAGTTTTCCGAGAAGGACTTCAAGACTTTCTCCATTTCTCCAGTTGATCTACTTGACTTCTCGTTTGAGGCTGCCTTTGGTGGAGCAGCTTAGGGTCAGGCAATCTAGGTAGGGGTGGCTAAGGATAAGCTGATGGAAGCTTTGGCTGCTAAGAGCGATGTGGCTACTAAAGGTGTGGCAGTTGAGGGACCAGTGGTTGTGCAGGCTACCAATTTGTAGTCTTTTTGCTTAGACTTAGAAATTTTCTTCTTTTCCTTTTCGTTCTACTTTGTTTGAATCTTGTTGGCCTCCGAGCCGGTTTATCAATTTGCTAGAAATTTAATAAACAGCTTTCCTTGCTTTGCTTCATCCTTCTATTTCGCCATGTCTTTTGCAAAACTTTACTATAGAACGGGCGGCTGGGTGACCTGCTTCAATGAAGCAGTCAATCCCACGTCGTCACTTAGGTTTTAGTTTCAGCTTCGATGCTCAAGGAACTTTACTTGCAAGAGGAAAAAATGCAAGATTTCTAACTTATAGAGCCGACGATCGACCTCATAGCTTTCGAAGGAAGCAGGCGAGTTCGCGTAGCTGCTATAGTCGTGAATCTCGGCTTTAGCGGCTTTACGAGCCTTGGCCCTCCCAGGGCATGTTGCAAAAATTTTAACTTATAAAGTCGGCAGTCAAACATATGCTTCTTATAGAAAGCAAAGGAATTCACATAACTGCTATAGTCGTACATTTTAATTTTAATGGATGCACAAGCCTTGGCCCTCCAGGGGCATGTTGCGAAATTTTTAACTTGTAGAGCCGACGGCTGGACATGTGTTTTTCGTAGAAAGCAAAGGAATCCGTGTAGTTGCTACAGTCATACATTTCGGCTTTAGCGGCTCCACAAGCTATGGCTCTCCCAGGGCATATTGCCAAATTTTTAACTTGTAGAGCCGACGATCGGACACGTGCTTCTCGTATAAAGCAGATGAATCAACGTAGCTGTTACAGTCGTACATTTCAACTTTAACAGCTGCTTAAGCCTTACCCTTCCTGGGCGTGTTGAGAAATTATTAACTTATAAAGCCAACTGCCTGACACATGTTTTTCATAGAAGGCAGAGGAATCCGTAGAGCTGCTATAATCTTATATTTCGGCTTTAGCTCATACAAAACTTATATCGTAAATCGTCAGCCGGAAGCTCTGCTTTTAAATAAGCAGACGGGTTCACGTAGTCATAGTAGGTGTAAGTATTGGCTTACATATTGCCTAGGGCTGCCAGTAGTTGGGTCGTCGGCCGGGCATCTTACTTATAGAAGCAAACGACCCACGTGACCACTTCAAGCGTCGTCCCTAGCTCTCGGAGGCGTTTTAGGGTTAAGGTGTTGGAGAAATCGTGCCTCAGATGCCATATCTTTCCAAACTGCTAGTCCTATGATCTTCTAAGCTGTACGCAGCTCGATACAGATCTCTAGGGCAACAATTGTAACTTGATTTTGCAGGTCGCTTAACTAGTATTGCAACACTTTAGAGTCGAGTTACGTTCATGAAGACTTGCACGTTGAGGATGAACTATCTAGTCTTGTGAATTCTTTCATGGGCAGGGATCATGCACTTAGTGTCTTTTTCGGTTAGATACCCAGGCTCTCGCTGAATTGAATCCTTAAGTCGGCTAAGACTTTTTAGGAAAAAGTCTATTGTGGCCAATTCTGGGAGCAGTCCGGCCCAGGTAGTCAATGCATTCAGGGGGAACTGAGTAGTCGTAAAACCCATCCACGTCTGGATATCCCGGATCAGTTTATCCCCTCCCGATGGGAGAACACACGCCATGTCTGCAAGGGCAGGAGCGTTTTATGCTTACACAGGGGTGGTCAGTTTGTTTATGCATTCGACCCAAACTTGTGAATAATTCCTTCAATCTTCATTAAAAATAGATAAATGTATTAACTTTTCTTGTAAGCAATAATAGCATAACAACTGATGGTCATCGGCATGCGATGTCTCATTCATCTAGCTACTAGAGTCTTCGAACTTTATTTGTCTTAAACAAGGTTCAAGGATTGGTGGGAGGTTACACGTAGTACTTTCTCAAGTTGTAGGCATTCCACTACTTTTTTATTTCTTTGTTGCTCATAGTGGTGAAGGTGTAGCTACCTTTTCCGCCTACTCAGCTGATTTTGTACAAACCTTCCCAGATGGGAGCCATCTTTTTGGAGCCTTCCCAACGGGCGATTATGAAGGCTTTTCTGAGGACAAAGTCTCCTGGCTGAAACTGCTAGATCTTCGCCTTCTTGTTGTAGCTGGAAATGAGTTGCTAATGATAGGCCGCAATGCAGGTGATAACCTTCTCGCGCTCTTCCTCTGCCAAGTCTAAGTTTGTAGCCATCTTCTTCTCTTTCTGCTCAAAATTCGGCAGTACAATGCTTATGCTTAGCACCATGACGTTGGGAGGGATAATCGCCTTAAAGCCATACGCTAGGGAGAATGAAGTTTTGCTTGCTCTTCTCTTGGTGGTGCGATATGCCCATAGCTGAGGAGCTCATCTGGCCACTTGCCCTTCTCGTCTAAGAGGGACTTCTTGAAACAGTTGAGAGTGGTCTTGTTGGAAGCCTCGACCTGCCCATTGCCCTGCGGATACCGAGACGTGGACATATGATGCTTGATGCCATATTTTTGAAGAACTTCACCAAGTCTACAGACCATTGTCTGTGACGATGGAGTGAGGGATACCAAAGTTGTAGATGATGTTCTTCCATATGAAGCGCTATATGTCCGTCTGGGTAGTTGTAGTCATAGGTTCGGCTTCGACCCATTTTGTGAAGTAGTCGTTTGCTATGATCATCATGCCTCTGCCCCTAGTGGCAGGCGGCATTGGACCTGCCAGGTCAATCGCCCACCGCATGAATGGCCAAAGGTTCATCTGCGGGTAAAGTTCACTGGTGGGTAGTGCAGGCACAAGCTTAGCTCTGGCAACTGTCGCACCTTTGTACACACTCATTGGCGTCTTAATGCATGGTTGGCCAGTAGTAGCATGCGTTAAGAGCCTTTTACGCCAGGGAGCGACCTCTAAAGTGGTTTCCACAGACGCATTCACGGATTGAACTAAAAATCTTCAGGTTTTCGGGAGGCGATAGGCAGCAGAGATGATGTCTTGAGAATGATCTCTGAACGAGCATGCTCTTCCACATGTAATAGTGTGCTGCCTTCATCTGGAGCTTCCTGGACTTCAGTCTATCTGCAAGGAGCGTTCCGTTGACTATGTAGTCGATGATGGGGTCTTGCCAACTCAAAGTTGTTTTGATTTGTGCCACCTCGACTGCTGGTTCCTCATCTATGCTCGGCTTTTCCAGGTACTCGATTGGGATTGAGCTCTTGAGCTGATGGTCAGGCAGAGCCTAGGCTTGCTAGTGCTTCTACGTGGGCATTTTCTGCTCGTGGAACCTGATTGAGTGTGTACGCCTAGAACGTCTCTACCTACTCTCATACCTTCTCGAGGTATCGAGCCATCATTGGATGTTTTGCTACGTACTCCCTAAGGTTTGGTTGGTAGTCAACTAAAATCAGAATAAATCGCGAGCTTCTTCACTGCTAGTCTTTCGCCAATTGGATACCTGTTAGTAAGGCTTCATACTCTGCTTCGTTATTTGATGCCTTGAAGCTTAGAGTGATCACCTGCTTGAGTATAGAACCATCTGGGGTAATAAGAACTAGGCCTACTCTCGATCCTCGGAAGTTGCATGATCCGTTGACGTGCAAGTAACATAAATCTCTTGCAGGTGGGGCTGGTGCGGCTACGGCGTGCTCGGCTGCCTCTGGACCATTTTTGGGCTGAGTTGCTGCGTCATTCAGGCTTGGGGTGAATTCTGCTACGAAATCTGCCAATGTCTGGGCTTTTATAGTCATGCGAGGTTAGTATGCTAAGCCGTATTGGCCAAATTCCAATGCCCACTTCATCACTTATTAAGAAGTGTCATCACTTGTTAAGAAGTGTCCAGACTATGAAAAACTGATCGCAGTGGGTACTGGGTAATGATGATGACCAGATGTTCTTGAAAGTAAGGTATGAGCTTCCGAGCTGCAACAAGTAGCGCAAAAATTAGATTTTCGATCTTCGGGTATCTGGTTTCCGCATCGAAGAGAGCTTTAGATGTATAAAATATAGGCAGTTGGGCCCCCAGCTCTTCTCGTATGAGGGTAGAGCTCACTGCTACCTCTGATACTACCATATAGATGTACAGGTTATCTACTGCTTCTGGCTTGGATAGTAGTGGAGGTGACGTCAAGTACTGCTTCAGGTCCTAAAATGCTTTCTCACACTTGTCATCCCATTTGTCTCTCTACGCTTTCTTGATTGCCTTAAAGAAGGGCTTGCATTGGTTGGTGGATTGCGAGAAGAAACGATTGAGTACAGCTGATCATCCGGTTAGACTTTGGATCTTCTTCAAAGTTATGGGAGACTTCATGTTCAGGATTGCTCTGATTTACCTTAGATGAGACTCGATTCCTCGTTAGGTTACAAGGTACCCTAAGAATCGGCCTAAGGAGACGCCAAAAGTGCACTTAGCTTAGTTGAGCTTCATTTTGTACTCTCGGATGATGCCAAAAGTCTCTGCCAAGTTGCCAATGTGGTCTGACCGTTACTTGCCTTTCACCATCGACGTACACTTCCATGGTTACTCTTATTTGCTTCTTGAACATCGCATTTACGAGTCGTTGGTAGGTTACTCATGTGTTCTTGAAGCCAAAGGGCATGAACTTGTAGCAGTATGTGCCTCACTCGATCATGAATGCAGTTTTCTCCTTGTCAAGCTCGTACATGGCAATCTGATTGTAGTCTGAGTATGTGTCCAAGAAGCTGAGCAGCTAGTTCCCGGATGTTGAGTCAACGAGCAGGTCGATTCAAGGAACCGGGTAGTTATCTTTAGGGCACGCCTTGTTAAGGTTGGTGAAATCCATGCATACTCTCCATTTGCCCTTCTCTTTTTTCATCACCAACACGACGTTGCCCAGCTATGTTGAGTGTGCCACTTCCTTAATGAATCCGGCCTCCAGTAACTTGTCGGGGTGGGGGTTTAGGCTAATGGATCTCCGATGCCTAAGTTAGTTTATCTAAGAAGAGTAAAGTGTTTAAGGCTTTTTAGAGTAGCAAAAAGCTTCTTGAAATTTGGTAGAATATGGGGTATATATAGGGGAGTGACCGGCCATAGTGTTAGGGTTTTACCCTACACATGATGGTATCCTATTGGCCTAGTTTTAATGGAGAAATATTCTCAAGATATTAAATAGGAAATAATATCTTGAGATAATGGAGTAATTATCCCTAATTGATTTTAATATGGATTACTTACTTGAATGAAATCAATCTTCAATTGGGAATGTATTAAAGATAGGATTTGAGTAATTAATCCTTATCTTTAATGCTTTGACCTTTCCTTACCAAGGGCAGGTAAGCTGTGGGCAGTCGTATTCAGCTGCTGAAACCTTCATAGGTGTGAGCTGCGCGTGGGAGTATCTGAGAAGCCTGCCCATTTAATGAGGGCAATCTCGTCTTTCTTGAGAAACAGTCCACATGTTGCCTCTAGAATTTTTGGGATCATTTTAGGCTTTACAGATAATACCGAAATTTCCGGGATCCATACCGAACCGATCTCGAACATTTCGGTACAGGAATCGAGGTTTGATAGTAGACTATATTAGAATTATAAGTTGTTTGGAACTTTGGAATGTCAATTTGACTTGGTATAAATAAATTGGTATGAGGTAAAAAACCTAAATTTTAATGGTCCCTGAGATTGATCAAACTCATCATTTTGGTCCCTCACTTTTAAAATCAATCAATGTTGTCCCTGACATTAACTATCCCACATCAATTTGGTCCTTCCGTTAAGATTTCGTCAACTAATCTGTTGCTTTGTATGTGGGACCCACAAATCCAATGAAATGGTGACACATGGATTACACAAAATCAAGGTTTTTATTGCAAATTGTTCATGACATTGATCCCACTCCTCCTTTTGGTCCTTGAGTTTCAAAAATCGATAAATTTGGTCCCTGACTCACTACCGCACATCAATTTAGTCCTTTTGTTAAAATTTCATCAATTATTTCGTTTGTGTGCTGATGTGGTCCTAGTAATCCAATTATATGGCTACACGTGGATTAACTATAAGAAATTATTTTATTTAAGAGTGAACCAACAGACGAGTATTCCAAACTAACATTTTTCTTACATCCCACAACCCTAATTGGAAAAAAATTCAATCTAAATTCGATAAAATTGAATCCAAATTCAATTCAAATTTGATAGGATTATAACCAACTAGAAAGAATGAGGAGTAAGTTCAGGAGGCCAAATACTTTAGTGGTGTCATAGTGCTTCCTTTTCATTTTTAGCATACCCTGATGAAGACAACGATAACTTATTTTTCTTTTAGTTTTGGTTTTTAGTTTCTCATTTTACTTTTAGTTTTAAATCTTAAAAATATAGTTTCTTATAGTTAATCCACGTGGCGCCATATGATTGGACTAGTGGGACAAAAAATATTGACGAAACTTTAACAGAATGATGAAATTAACGTACGGTATTGAAAGTCGGGGACCAAATTTATCGATTATTGAAACTCAGGGACCAAAATGAGGAGTTGGATCAATGTGAATGACCATTTGCTATAAAAACCCTTATTTTGTGTAATCCACGTATCACCATTCCATTGGATTTATTGGTCCCACATACAAACTAACATAATAGTTGACGGAATCTTAACGAAATGACCAAATTGATGTGCGAAAGTGAATGTCAGGGATGACATTGATTGATTTTGAAAGTGAGTGACCAAAATGATGAGTCTGATCAATCTCAGGGATCATTTGTGATAAAAATCCAATTTTAATTGATATAAAATTGGGCAACAAAATTTCAGGCCACAAGCCCAAATTTTAGCCCACAACCCATAAATCTAAAATTTCAGCCCAAAACGCAAATCCAATTCCGATGCCACAAAAATGGTTAGAATATGGCGGTTTCAGAGCAGCCACCTGTAGAAAAAGATATATGGGCTAAAAAGTATGTTTCATTGATACGTGAATAAGTATATATACAATTACATTCCTTGCATAGCAAGGACTATTCCTACAAGTTAGGAATACAATCATAATTAATTCTAACTATTTTCCTACTTGTCTAACACTCCCTCTCAAGTTGGAGAGTGGATGTTAAGAACTCCCAACTTGCGTAATATAGTCGAAAACTTTTCCTTTCTAAAAGGCTTGGTGAACAAGTCCACAAATTGGTGCGTCGTACCGACATACTTGGTCATTATAGTGCCATCTACAATCTTATCTCATATAAAGTGAAAATCCATCTCTATGTGACAAGTCCACTCATGAAAAACAAGATTAGCGGTTATATGCAACGCCACTTGATTATCACAAAATAAAACGGATGGGCCAGCTAAGGGAATGTTCAAATCCTTCAACAAAAATCGAAGCCAAATTACCTCACAACAAGCACCTGCCAGAGCCCTATATTCCGCTTCAGCTGAAGAGAATGAAACAATTTTATGTCGATTCGTCCGCCACGAAATCAAAGAATTTCCCAAGAATACACAATACCCAGTAGTCGAACAGCGAGTGATAAGACAACCCGCCCAATCAGAGTCACAAAATGCAGTTAACTTGATCTGGTTGTTAGAACAGAATAATAAGCCTTGACTTGGATTATACTTCGAATAATGAACAACTCGAAGCACAACATCCATATGAGGTATCTGTGGCTCGTGACGACTCAGAACATGTACAGGATAGGTAATATCCTGCCGAGTTATAATGAGGTAGATTAACCGTCCTATTGAACGCTGATACTGTTCAGGATCCTTGAGAAGTTCTCCTTTATTAGATAACTTTGTATCGTCCATAGGAAATGCAATGGGTCGTGCTACCAAAAAACCATAATCCTTGATAATCTCTAATGTATACTTACGCTGATAAATGTAAATCTCACGTTTGGATCGAGAAACCTCAATACCCAAAAAATATTTTAAATCACCAAGGTCTTTAATCAAAAAAATGATCACGAAGAAAAGATTTCAGAGAATCAATGGCACTCACATCATTGCCTGTAATCACAAGATCATCCACATAAATGAGCAAGGCTATGAAAGACGTACCTGACTTTTTGGTAAACAGTGAATAGTCAGTTTTGGATTGTTGAAACCCAGCATAAAGAATGACACGAATGAACTTGGAAAACCATTGGCGAGAAGCCTGCTTGAGACCATAAGGGGACTTGTGAAGATGACACACAAGATTCTCCCTCTATCGATGAAAACCAGGAGGATAAGACATATAAATTTCCTCATTTAAGTCACCATGCAAGAAAGCATTATTAACATCAAGCTGATGAAGAGACCAATACTGACTAGCAACAAGGGCAAGAAGGCAATGCATCGTAATCATCTTAGCTAGGGCTAGGCCCAAATTTGGAGGAACCTGACCCTACCTATTTTAAAATGTAACGGGCTGGTCTGGGCTAGGCTAAGTAGAATGAATGCAGAGATAGGTACGAAGGTACAACCTTCTCGAGCTCGTCTTGGACCTCCTACAACTTCTCGATGGAGATGATGAGTTTCTCGTCGAGGATGAGAGAAAGAGAATCGAGAAGATGGGTGGTGCAGGTGCATGGGCTCTCTAAGTCTGTTGTGGACTTGAGGAGGACAATCAAGGAGCTCCCCAACGACGGTTGCATCCCCAAGACCAAAATCGTGGACCCTTGGCCCCTCTTCCTGTTCGGTTCTCATGGTCGAGAAGTTTCTCAGGGCTAACATGAACGTCGCGGTGGTCGCCAGACTCACGATAGGGGTGATGTTCTGGGTGGTGGAGAAGATGATTGACGAATACAGAGAGTGGGTGGAATGGAAGAGATGCAAGAGAGAGACGTAAAAGAGAGTCGGGTTTGATTGAGACTTAGGCTAAAATTTCAAGGCCTCACCCCACCCCGTTTCTCTTATGTAAAAATTGGGACCAGCCTGTATCCGCCCCAACCCGCAGTTCCTATACCTGTTTGCCTACCCTTAATCTTAGCAATAGGGGAAAAAATGTCATGGTAATCAATAGCTTCAGTTTGCGTGAAACCCTTAGCAACCAAGCGAGCTTTGTAACGCTCAATGGAACCATTGGAATTATACTTTAATTCGTACACCTACTTACAATCAATGGGAACTTTGCCAGAGGGCAAGGTAGTCAATGTCCAAGACCGTTGGCATGTAAAGTATCAAGTTCCTCGTTCATGGCACGATGCCAATTAGGATCACTAGCAGCCTCTGCAAAAAAAGACAGCTCTACACTCCGACTGGCGGAGTAAATATATGAAAGATGTTTAGGATAGAAACGGTGGTAAGAAATAAAATTACAAAGTGGATATAGTGTACCTCTGGTATAACCGGGCTGCGAAGTCGAGGATTGGCTTGGAGGTAGAATCACCTATAAGAAAACATAGTTTTTTAAATAGGATGGAAGGGTGTGGGTACGGAAAGAAGTGCGACTGGGTTGTAAAAGGGCTGGAGTTGTCGTGGGTTGGGAAACATCAGGGTGGGTTGTGGGTTGGGAATAAGAGGGTATGTGGGTAGGGTAAGGGAATTTAGGGCAATGTTGGTGGAGGGAGCATGTGGGGCCGGGAGTGAATGGGCATGAGTGTTGGCAGGGGGTAGACATGTGGGTTGGCAGGCGTGGAAGTTGAGGTGAGAATGGGATTGGGAGTGGATGTAATCTCGGTGAGAGGAGACATGATGGTGGGTGATGTGGCAGCATGGGAAGGCAGCAGGTTAGGCAGCGTGGTGTCTGAAGTTGGTTGATAAGAAAAGTCCAAGGGAGATGGAAGTGGCAGGGTAGCTTGGGGGTTGGGTAGGTGTGTGGGTGATAGCAAAAGGGAAGGAATCTTCATGAAAAATAACATCTCTACTGGTAAATGTGTGATGGGTGTCTAGGTCCTATAATTTGTATGTTTTTTTTGTCCATAAGTGTAATCAATGAAGGTGCAACGATGTGCCCTAAGGGAAAACTTGGTGGTGAAAATGATAGTGGTGGCATAGGCTAAAGAACCGAAGACGCGGAAGTGATCATAGGATGGGGTTTTATTATGGAGAACCTCAAAATGAGATGTATTATGGAGAATGCGGGTATGGAGACGGTTGATTGTATAAGCAGTTGTAAGAACACAATCACCTTAAAATTTTAGAGGAATGTGTGATTGGAATCAAAGGGCGCGAGCAGTTTTAAGAAAGTGCCCATGTTTTCGTTCAACAACGACATTTTGTTGAGGGGTGTAAACACATGAAGTTCGAAAAAGTACCCCATTGTCAGAAGAAAAAAATTTGGCAAAGAGAAAAAATTCTCCTCCATTATCGATACGAATGCATTGGATTTTAGTATGAAATTGGGTATTGACATAGGCAAAAAAATCTTTGATTAGTTGTTGAGTATCATATTTATGTTTCATGAGAAAGACCACACGTAAAACGGGAAAAATCATCCACAATAGTTAAAAAATAATGAGCTCCAGTAAGGGAAGATTGATGATTCGGACCCCAAATATCATAATGAATTAAAGCAAAATGAGAAGTCGTTGAAATTGAACTTAAACCAAAGGTTGATGAGTTTGTTTCGCCAAAGGAAAAACATCACAAATATGACTAGAATCAAATGAACAATTAAGAAAATTAAATGCTAAAACTTGCAAACAGGTAGAAGAAGGGTGACCAAGATGCCTAGCCCATATGGAGGATGGTATGGTGAAGATGTTGCATAAAGGTTGACGAGTGTGGATAGAGGAGGCAAGGGCCACGAGGTAATATAGATCGCCACGTCGCTTACCCACACCAATCATCACCTTCAAAACCAAGTCCTGCAAAACACACCAAGAAGGAAAAAAGGTTATGGAACACGATAATGTTGGAAATATGCCCTGAAAGTCAATCTTTGGAAGAAACCTTTCAGGACAATGAATGGATGTATAGATGATTCTTATACATCAAATGGCAAAGATACTAATTAGGACTATCTCTATAAACGATATATGTCCTAAATAGTGAATCCATGGACAATGGATTGATGGAAGAAGTAATCTAATGATGTTAGACTACAGAGACCTTCTTCACATAACCATCATGTCCAAAAAGGTTCCTGGTCATAGGATTGTCGGAGGGATACTGACAATGCATAGACCGGTACATACTATGTCCGCTTCAATTGGAAGAATGGAAAGTCTCGTCCCATTCGTGTAGTGACACTAAGACAGGTATGTAGGTGCTCATTAAGGGAATGAGTTCACTGAACACAATCGAACGAGAGTACTTGCATGGAGGTCTACTCACATGTCAAGCAAGTAACTCTAATGGTTGGAATAATGTAAGTAGTCATTTGACCTGAGGCATCATAGTTGTCTTGTGGTTAGGTACTTGATCTTTGATTATGTCAAAGTCACTCCATCCGCGGGTGTCCACGGCATAGTTGGGTTTAAGTCACTTAGCCATGGAGGCAAGTAGATGCGCAACAAGGGATCTCTAATCCTCGTTATGAGAGGATGAATACTCTAAGATATGATTCGGGAATCTTCGGCCGAAGTATCGAGCGTAATAAAGGAAAGCGTTCCTATACGACTCAATTGAATCATATAACATGGAATAATCACATTAGGGGTTTGACATAATAAATCCATACCCTAATAGTGTGATTGAGAGTATTGTTTAGAGAAGGATCGAATTACATTGTAATTCCAACTGAATAGGTTCTCCGAACAAATTCTACATTAGCTTGGGTAGCCATGATATATGGTTAGATGTCACTCATGACTTGTGAGTTCTTCTAGATGATTAAATGTAGTCGTCAAAGAAGAAGGTGAGTTAAAAGTAAGTTTTAATTCACTAAGTGATTGAATTAAATATAATCAATTGGATTGGTGCCAATCACCTCACTGCCTTGCTAATTAGAACCTAAAATGATTGTACACCAATACACTCTTGTAGTGAGTAACTAATGGATGATGGAAATAATTAATTGGATTAATTAAGTGTTGTGATTAATTAGAAAGTCTAAAGAAATCATAAAAGCGATAAAAGATCGTTTTGGACTTAAAGAAATGTTCGGGTTTAAATGGGCCCATTGGGCCTAAACCTATTGGGCTTTTATTCAATCATTGGATGACTTGAAATAATAAAAGCCCAAAGCCCAAACAACACTAAAGGGGCCGGCCAAAGGAGGGAGAGAAAGAGTCAAATGTTGACTTGTTTCTTTTTGGTTATAAAAGGAACTTTATAGCACAAAGTTTAATTAGGGTTTTTTTAGTGTTCAAAACAACAAAAGAGAAAACGGAAATATCTCTCTCAACACTCAAAGGGCCGGCCACCAAAGGGGTGATTTAGCTAATCATCTTCTCACCCTTTTGGTTATTCCTTCATCCTTCTCACTACACTAGTGGGTGTAGATCTTTAGAGGTCTTCAACTTTGGAGACTTAAGGAGAACCAATGAGCACTCATTCTAACAAAGTGGAGGAGGCAAGGAGGGAGGCTAGGCTCAAGGAGTTCCAACAACAAAGGGCTTGGAGGTGGTCCATCCTTGGTCTAAAGTCTAGATCAAGAGGTATAAAACTACTCCTACACTTTGTTCTTCAATAAATTGTTTTGATGCATCTTACATAAACCTATGCATCTTGAAGGGGATTTGCATGACTATAGCTTTTTGATATTATTTGATAACATGCTTCCGTTGCTTTCGTATATAAATTTTGAATTGTATATGCATGCTAGTCACTAGAAATCCCACATGAAATCTCATAAATTTCCCTTCAGATAATCCATCTGTAAGCTTACCAACCGATAAAATATCCACTTTAAAATTAAGGACACATAAAACATCTTTCAAATCAATCGAGGAATTTAAAAGAATAGTGCCAGTTAAAGTAATGGGAGCTAAGGCACCACTAGGCAAAGAAACAGGTGGCAAATGCATACGAAACAGAAGTATTAACCAAACATGAAGCGGAAGAAGTGATATGATCTATAGTGCCGATGTCAATGATCCATTGACCATGATGAGAAGTGACGGGTAACAAACCTTTGGCAAAGTCATCACTGAAAACTGCATGGGCCTGAGGAGACGAAGAAGATTCCGCGTTGTCATTGAAAGCAGCAAGAACACGGGAATGCTGCTCAGTTGAAAGATGAGGCATCACAACCTGCAGGTCGTGCAAAGTGGGTTGGCCTTGCACGTGATGGGCTGATGGAGGGACAGAGGTAGTGGTGCGGGCCTGGTGGCTATTGTTAGGTCGAAGACCAGTAGTGTTGTTGTTGCATCTAGAACTTACAGCGTTGTTGTTGCATGAGTAATCAGCATAAGCATTAGAAGCAGCGGACATTGAGGAACGACAGGGTGGCCTCCACGGTTGTTTATGGAGGGGATGGCCAACAGGGTAACCGTGAAGTTTGTGACAAGTTTCGCATGTGTAGAAGTCGTAGTTGCAATAAGTACAGTGGAGAGGTGTAACATCCCACATCGCCCAAGGGAGTGATCCTTAAATGTATATTCTCATCCCTACCTAGCACGAGGCCTTTTGGGAGCTTACTGGCTTCGAGTTCCGTAGGAACTCCGAAGTTAAGCGAGAAGGAGGCCAGAGCACTCCCAGGATGGGTGACCCACTGGGAAGTTGCTCATAAGTTCCCAAAAACAAAACCGTGAGGGAATGGTGATAGGAGCATATTTATGCAACTTAGTTAGCTTGTTTATTGGCATTTACTTAGTTTAATTCTAGTTATTTTAGTACTTTAAGCTATTTTCGTGTGTTTGTAGGTTCAAATAACAAAGTTGGCAACAAAGTACTATTTGGAGCATTTTGGAGCATTTTTGGGCCAAGATTGGATAGTGCAAGCATGGAGACATGAGGATGGACGTTTTTTAAGATTAGAAGGCTAGAAATCAGCATGTGTGTGTGCAAGTGTGTTGACCTACAACTACAAACATCCACCCACTACACCCATTACATCCACCCAAACACTCACCCACTACCCCCATTACATCCCCTCATTACCAAACACTCATCCACTACACCCATTACATCCACTCATTACCAAACACTCATCCATTACACCCATTACACCCATTACATCCACTCATTACCAAACATTCACCCACTACACCCATTACATCCACTCATTACCAAACACTCACCCACTACACCCATGCTTTGCATCATTGCTTCACTTTCACCTTTGAATCATTGCTAACACCACCATCCATCCCTCCATGCCATGCACTTCCTCTATAAAAGGAAGTGTGTGTGGCAGCCATTACATTCAGTTTTTGCTAGAGAATTCATCCCCATTTCGATACAACCTTCATCCAAACACTTCCATTCATCCTCACATCCATTCCTCCATACAAACAAACCTTCAAACACTCACCAACACCTTGTGCTGTAGCAAAGGAATGGAAGGAAAGTGCTTAGATGTGCTTGCTGTCCAACTTGGATCGTTGGAGCGTTTAGGTGTTTTCTTTCTTTTGTTTTTAATGTCTAAATATGTTTATCTTTGCTTTGTAAGTATGAGAAACTAAACCCCCCTTAGCTAGGGGGGAATTCGAAACCATGTTCATGCTTGCAATATAATTTGATTACTTTCAGTTGTGATTCATAAGTTGTGAATTCAATTTACTTATCCATTTGAATTAAAACTGATTTGTGTATGTTGGTTGAGAGTGCACGCTTAATTTCCATGCATAAATATGATGCTAGGATATAAGGGAGTTTCACCTAATCGTTATGAACTTATATTCACAAGTAGTAAAGGTTGCTAGTCACAATCACGTTAAGTAAATTCTTGGCATAAGTTTCATGCAATTCATAGTTACAAGTGCCTCGTCAATGCTTATGATTTTCATAGAACTTAATGATTCTTGCTTGTATCTCTATTATGCAATTCATGTAGGGAACTTGTGGGGAATGCTTTGGGTTGTTGTATGCAATCATCCAATTCAATGAAATTAGGAAAATCTGAGGATTAATTTAAGCGTACCTAATTAATCTGGGGTGTTGAGATTCATGGTTTATTGAAAAGCAACTGGAAATTGGTTTATGTGCAAGTATGTCATGTGTGGAGAAGAACCCTCTAGCTAGCCCATCATCCATAGTTTAACCCATCACCAATCAATTCACCTAAATTTGTCTAAGAATCTGTTTAAATTGTTCTTGCTTTGTTTTCCTTATTTTCGTCCAAAACCAAAATCCCCTTTATTTTATTAAGTCATATTAGTTAGTACTTGTTTTAGATTGTGTTTTTAAGTGTTTTAAGTCAAGATAAAATCAACTTTCGTCCAAACTTTGTGTTAGTGGCAGAAACTGCCTTAGAGTTGTTTTTAGGCAGTTTTGAGTCTCTATAATCTGTTTTGAGTCTTGTAAGTTTAATTTCATGCTTTTAAGTTTGTTTTTATATATTTTAGTCAGTTTAGAGTGTTTTGGCAATCCCTCATAATCCCCGATTTAAGAACGATCCCTACTTATTCATACTACAATTGTCAACAAGAGGGTTTAATTTGTGTGTTAAGTTAATTTTCGCATCAAATGGTAAACCTAAAGCGGACAATATCATGCTCTGGTGGTGGAGCGGGCCCGGGAAGTGGTCCGCCCCGGGCCGGGATGTGACAAATGGTATCAGAGCCAATCTCTGGCCGGAAGTGTGCCGACGAGGACGTCTGGCCCCTAAGGGGGATGGATTGTAACATCCCACATCGCCTAAGGGAGTGATCTTTAAATGTATATTCTCATCCCTACCTAGCACGAGGCCTTTTGGGAGCTCACTGGCTTCGGGTTCCGTAGGAACTCCGAAGTTAAACGAGAAGGAGGTCAGAGCACTCCTAGGATGGGTGACCCACTGGGAAGTTGCTCGTGAGTTCCCAAAAACAAAACCGTGAGGGAATGGTAAGCCCAAAGCGGACAATATCGTGCTACAGTGGTGGAGCGGGCCTGGGAAGTGGTCCGCCCCGGGCCGGGATGTGACAAGAGGAGGATGGTCGGAGGAAGTATGGCGGGATGTGACAAGAGGAGGATGGTCGGAGGAAGTATGGCGGGATGTGACAAGAGAAGGATGGTCGGAGGAAGTATGCGGGCCTGGGAAGTGGTCCGCCCCGGGCCGGGATGTGACAAGAGGAGGATGGTCGGAGGAAGTATGGCGGGATGTGACAAGAGAAGGATGGTCGGAGGAAGTATGGGAAAAACCACGAACCGCCATGGCTGCAGGTTGGTCTGCAAAACAAAGTGAGCCCCCACAAACGCTGTTTTTCAGCCTAAGAAACCGAGGAGCAACTACGGTGGTGGAGCGGGCCCGGGAAGTGGTCCGCCCCGGGCCGGGATGTGACAAGAGGAGGATGGTCGGAGGAAGTACGGGAAAAACCACGAACCGCCATGGCTGCAGGTTGGTTTGCAAAACAAAGTGAGCCCCCACAAACGCTGTTTTTCAGCCTAAGAAACCGAGGAGCAACTGTTAAAAAATCTGTTAAGTTAACCGTTAAGTGATGATGTGGCAAATATAGGATCCCCATTTATGCTGATGTGGCTGCCACATTTGTCCATATGGCTAAACACTTAATAAAAAAAATTAAAAATAATTAATTAAAGAAAAAAACAGAAACCCCCTCTTCATCTTCCCTACCCAAGCCACCCCTTCATCCCCTCCACGACTCCACCATTTTCCCCCATCACTTCTACACCTTTCTCTAACCATAAATCCCATTCATCTTCCTTCTCTTATCATTAATCATTTGCTCCAAAATTTTCTCACCCCAGGTCGCAGGCCGATCCACCCCTTCCCACATCACTTCTACACCTTTATCTAATCATAAGTCCCCTTCTTCATCTTCCTTCTGCCATCACAACCCTTAGCCCCAAATTTTTCCCACCCCAAGTCGCACGCTGCAACCACCCCTTGCCTATCACGAAGGAATTGCATGAGGCGGGTCTGATCTCAGGCAGCATCGACGATGCTGGAAGTCCCGATTCGAGGAGGCTCAATGTTGTTGCAATCGAACATGAGCTTGGTGGGTGGATAAGGGTGGTCGAAGGAAAAGGTCGAATCGCTGGAAAACCAGATGGGGGCGGAGGTTAGGGGGAGTCGGTGTTTGATGGGGAAGATAGGTTTTTGGGTTTTTTTTTTGGGTTTGAGAAGGAGTTCAGAATTGATGAGGGATGAGAGAAGGGGCGAGTGATGGGGGATGTGAGAAGGGGGTGGGCTCGGGTGGGGAAGACGAAGGGGATTTTTGGTTTTTTTTTTTTTTTTTAAACTTTCCTTTAATTAATTTTTTTAATATGTTAAATTTTTTATTAAGTGTTTAGCCACGTTAGCACAAATGGGGACCCCATATTTGCCATGTCATCACTTAACGGTTAACTTAACAGATTTTTTAACGGTTGTATGAAATTGAAATAAAATAATACTAAATGTATGAGATTGAAATGTTTTAAAGATGTTTAATGAGGTTGTAATTGCACCGAAACCTGAGGGGATAAAATGTAATTTACCAAAAAAAAAGGTTAGGGTTTGAAACCTGCTCTGTATATCATGTAGAAAAAGATATATGGACTGATAAGTATGTTTCATTGATACATGAATAAGTATATATACAATTACATTCCTTGCATAGCAAGAACTATTCCTACAAGTTAGGAATACAATCATAATTTAATTCTAATTATTTTCCTACTTGTCTAACACCACCTCTCACCCCTACCTATTAAAAGAAACACTAGGGCAGGTGGGCACTGCAATATTAAGACAGAAACCTCCATGCAATTGTGAGGTGTGAAAGATAAAATCTTATATTGGACAAGGACCAAACTTTGAAGGATTTTATTTATTGTAAGAGTTTTTTTTACATTAATTCACATTAAAGGAAAATAGTTTGAACTCGAAACACTATGAAGGACAAATCATTATTGACAATCATGCAAGAGTTTATAAGAAGTTTTGAGTCACTCATCGCACTGTTAATTAGTTTACAGTAAAAACTCAATTTTCTTGTTCAATATGTTTTCTATGGTTAATTCTCTCTAGCGAGATGATTATTAAAAGATGAGAAAAAAGTTGTTGGAAAAAAAAATGCGTATATAATATGTAGGCATGTTTTAGTGCAATAAGTAATTTTTTGGGTAAATTACACAAAATTATCTCAATTATGGGTCAAATCACAATCTCATACATCATGTTTTAAACATTGCAATCTCATACATCAACTTGTGAATTCGTTGCAATGTCAGACCTCCGTTAAATTTTCTGTCAATTTGGTTGTTAAATGATGACGTGGTAAGAACGGGATCACTCTTTTGCCAATTAATAATTAATTAATAATTTTTTATTTAACAATTTAAATTAATTAAAAAACAAAAAAATCTCTCTTCTTCCTTTTTCCCATAACATGTTCGTCCTCCCCTCCTTTCTCCCCAGAACCCCTTCATAACTAGGGCTGAAATCTCCAAATTTCCCAATTTATCAGCAATTTTTGGAAGGAAACAAATTGCTGGTGAATGATTTGGGAGCCCGTTCATTTTGAGTGGGAGGAGGACAGAGGACCCCGTACTGGGTAGTTCCGCTTGATGGTGACAAGCATACTCGGGAGTTCTTAACGATCTAGTTGCTATTGTAATGATCGGTTGTTTGTGAAGGTGAAGAGGTTATCGTCATGCAAAAGGTGCAAGAATGGGTGAAGATTGTTCTCCTGGCCATGGTCGTCGGTCTCCGCCACCAAGAACCGGAAGTAGAACATTTTGTCGTACGATTTGTCATTTTTCTTGGGGTACAACTCGTAGGAGAAGGCTTTTCTTCCTCCTCTGACAATGACGCATCCGTCGAGGAGTATCTGGTTGGATAACTTGGATGCGTACTAGGGGCGATCGAAGAGGAGGGGAAGACGAACGGGTTCTGGGGAAAAACGAAGAAGATATTTTTTTTTTTTTAATTATTATTTTATTCCACTTGCACAAATGAATGAGCCTCATTCCTGCCACGTCATTATTTAAAAACCAAAATGACAGAAAATTTAACCGAGGTTTGACATTACAACGAATTCATAAGTTGAGGAGGTATGACATTACATTATTCAAAATATGAGATATGAAATTGTAATTCGACCCATAGTTAAGGTAATTTTGTGTAATTTACCCAAAAGTTTTGTCGATATTCACAAATATAGGAGGAAAAAAAATACACTACTCACCATTCAACATCTTAGTTATAGATGATTAGAATACTGCTACATTGTAGGCAAATGAGAATTGATTTGTATACTAAATAATGTTGTATGGTGTAAATGCTCATTGTAAAATGTGATCTACCAAGTATGAAAAATTGTCAAAGAAAGTTTCCTGGTACGTTTATTAGGTTGAAAGGCACTTTGCCTATAAAACAATCATCCAAGTAAGAGAGGAGAACACACGGACGAGAAGAGGAAAGAAACACATCCAAGTTTACCTCTAAAGCTTCACCCCTGCATCTTCAAGTTTGTTTTTGAATCGTGTTTTTACTTTTTATATGCTACTTACAAAAGATTTACATTTTTAACCAACGAGTAGTCCAACACATAGGCATTATTTGTCTTGGCTAAAAGCCAGCTTTGTCATTTTTAGTTGCAAACTCGTTATTTTTTAGATTCGAATCTAAAATCTTTCATTTACAAGTTAAGATGAATACTAATAGATTATAATATTAAGTGTCGTGCGGCTTTGTCTCTTAGTAATAGTATAGATAACAATGACTAATTGATTAAAAATCGTATTAGTGCTAAATTATGCTAGTAATCTTTGTATTTGTTTGGCATTTCCCTCTCTAGTCAATACCACCTCACTGGTAAAACGACGCATGTATACGGATTAACTACACTTGCAAAAACGGCGTTCGGTGGGCCACCAATACTCTACGTTGAAGCACAACAGATATAGGAACTATTATCCTCAAACCATCTCCAACCGAATGGTCCAGAAGGCCAGAGGGCCGAAAATAGCTCGAAAACCGTCTCTAATCGAGGGCTAGGCCAAAGGGCTGTGGAATCTGAGAGGACATCACGGTATCAGAAGGGGCTGGAGGGCTGGCCAGAAAAAATGGAAATCCTGTCGGTTCTAACCGATAGGAATACGTTCATTATTTTACAAAATTTGTTTCATATTTTTTTTTAAATTCCATTTTTTCCTATAACTTCTATTTCACAAAATTTGTTACATTTTATTTTAAATTCTATTTTTTTTCTTATAACTTCTATTTCACAAAATTTGTTACATTTTATTTTAAATTCTATTTTTTTCCTATAACTTCCTAGGTCATTATACAACATTAAATTAAATTAAGTAACATGAAACAACATTAAACAATATGAAACAACATTAAATAAGGATGAAATCGGCGGTTGGGTAGGGAGCATCCTCATATACTGTACTCGGTTACAAACACACGAAACCCCACGCGCCACATATTTTTTTTTCTTTGAACAAACAATATTATCTCCATTAAGGTGAGGAGGTAAGCTAAGCCTCACAATAGCCTAACAATAATGTGATTCAAATTCATATTTAACAATAATCAAACTTAAGATTATAAGTGAAGATAAAAACTACTACTAATAGCCGGCTGAGCCCGTTATTCTCTAAAATAAACGTAGCCTCTAACAGTGGCAAATCCGAAATTCCGCAAACTACGGCGCCCATTTTGGGATCCCAAACGGCGTCGCTTTAAATACCGCGACGACCCACGTCATCGTCCTCAGAGCTTCCTAGTCTGAGACACAGCAGATAGAGAGAGAGAAGGGCCCTTGACAATAAGATTACCAAAACGCAGCGTTTCGCCTGGAAAAATCATGAGGAACCGGCGGTTTGCGCAGGTCACGACGAGCGACGACGAAGACGACGACGTCGCACCCCGGAGCCACCAGCAGTCGGCGGGGGATACATCGTCGCGGAAGAGGAAGCAGGTGAAGCTTCGAGAAGGGGACGACGAGGAGTCGGGGGAGGAGGAGAAGCAGAAGAGTAAGAAGAAGAGGAGAGGGAAGGAGAAAGAGGCCGAAACGGCGTCGGGTAGCGAAGACGAGGAGGAGGAGCCACACGTGGTGGAGGACGCGAAGCCGATTGGCGAGGTCGTTAAGCTTTCCGGGAAGGGAAGGGGCCGGAGGCAGCACTACAAGGCGTTTGAGTACGACGGGACCCGATTTGACCTGGTCAGTTTGCGTTTTCGCGCTGGGTTTTGGGATTTTGTGTTTGGTGCTTGGGTTTTAGGGTTCTGATTTTTCTCGCATTGTTTGATTAATTGGTTTAAATTTAAGAATGTTTTGATTGTTGGGTTTGTAGGGTTTGGCGAATTGGGTGGTTCTTTGGTTGAATTTTGTTTTTGTTTTGATTCATTGCTGCAAAGTAAGAATATTTACTATTTATTGTTTGGAAAATGTTGTTGTTTAAGCTGGCATTGTGGTATCATTTAATTTGGAACATCTCTGCCCCTTTGTAGGGCAATTTAAGCAACTAAACTTCCACTGGGAATCCTAGAATTCGAGTTGCATTTTTGTCTAAGACAGTTAACGATTGGATGAAAACATATTGTCCAAATTTCCAAAAGGGAATGATTGAGTTTTGTATGCAGACAAACTCGTTGTCGTCTTCCTGTGATTAGGGGGGCAATTGAATGTTCTGAAATTTTTGTCTATTAGTTAAACATAGCTCTTTTTTCCCCTATTTTTGGATATTTTTTATGCTTCCCCTCCTGGATAAACTCTACATGCGGTTTGTAGAGGAGAAGTAATTTTGCATGTTCAATTCCGAACCAGAAAATGTTATGTTGAAGCAAATAGTCTTCTTATGAGTTTGAAGCAAATAGGTCCTCAGCTGATATGCTACGAAAACATGGGATGAGTGTCAGCTCTAGGTACATGAAAGCTTCAGATTTGAGTGTTTTCCATAGACCTTCTGTGTTTTGAGTCTCCAGCAGCCATACTCTTCTTGTCCTTTGACAAGAAGATGCTGTAAAATTCAAATTACGTGTCTTTGTAAAGATTTTTCATTGCTTATCTTTTTCTTCTGTTTCTTGCTGTTGGTATAATGTATGCTTTCCTTACATACAGAAAATTGTCATCAAGTGTTTCATGTTAAATGTGATATTTCTATATATTTTTATGCTCAGGATGTTTGACAAATGTTGTTGCCACTTGAACTTCTGTACACCTGTTGGTTTTGTGTACTGTCCTCTTTTTTATCCATCTTGATATTGTGTGATACGTTTTTTGTGTGTCTATATATATATATATATAATTTTCAAATGGTTTAGATTTTGAAAAGCTCATTTATTTGATTCAGATTCCCTAGGTTCTGAATATCTCTTGATTTTTAAATGAGGTATCACTTGTTTATTTCATTAATGTTTTGTGCTGATCATTTAATCACTCTGTAGGAGGATCCGGTTCTTCTAACTCCTGAGGATACAAAACAAAAGCCTTATGTGGCAATTATCAAGGTACATGCTTTATGAAATCATATTATCACTTTTGTACATGGATATTATTTTTGGTTCTTTTAAACATTTTGCCTTTCACATTGTTCAATTTATTTGCATTTCATTACTTGAGGTCCTAGTTTCTAAAATATATAGTAGATCAGAAGTGAAATTCAGGTTATGACAAATTGTTCAGATTGTGAAACATGGTTATTTTTTAGTATGGTGATATCTTTTTGGTTGAAAACAACTAACTGTAGGGGTTTTATATGACGAAGATTTCTATGATTGGGTCACCCGCTTTTCTTCTAGTATATGTTGATTTAAGATCACGAGGAAACAACTATACTACTAGCAGATGTGCATTTTCTGGCAAAAGAACATTTATAGATGTAACAAAGATATAGGGGTCATATATACATGGTGACAGTCTCAAATACAGGTGAACCACATGGGGATAAGCATGCTGATTGCTTCACGTATTGTTATTCACTTCTCACCCTGTGATTCACTTTGTCCTCACCTTTGACTATTTAATTATACATCTTTTGCTTGAATATTTTTCCTCAAGTTTCTTGGCATGTTGGTCTGTGTTCTATTACGCTTTTTGGTGGGCTTCTAGTTATTTGAAGTTATGGACAACAGATTTGCTTTCTGTTTTTTTATTTGTATGCACTTATTCTCTTTCATGTCCTTCACATTCACAATGACTTAATTTTAATTTTCTGACTGTTGGAACTGGGGATTAATTAGGATATAAGTAGGACCGGAGGTGGGAGCATGATGGTATTGGGACAGTGGTTTTATCGTCCTGAAGAGGCAGAGAAAAAAGCTGGTGGAAACTGGCAGTCAACTGATACAAGGGAGTTGTTCTATAGTTTCCATCGTGATGAGGTTCCTGCAGAATCTGTAATGCATAAATGTTTGGTGCATTTTGTTCCGTTAAACAAACAGCTTCCAAGTCGTAAACAGCATCCTGGCTTCATTGTGCAAAAGGTGTATGACACCCAAGGGAAAAAACTCTGGAAGCTGACAGATAGAGACTACGAAGAGGATAAGCAACATGAGATTGACTTGCTAGTTCAGAAAACTATTAAACTATTGGGAGAACTTCCTGATATAGAGATTGCAGATAACAATGCTTATCAGGATGATCAGTTGAAGACTAAAAGAGGTCTGATTAAAAAGAATATATCACCCCTTGATGTTTCTAGGGTGGAAGAAGCAACTGCTAGGCCTGGTCACAATCAAAAAGCTGAAACGCCTGGAAGCTGCCCAACAAGCAACTCAGAATATCATTCCATTTTAGCAAAGTCCATGGCACTAACTGGAGACACACTACGTGACAGATGGTTGGAGAAACTTCTACAAAATATCCGGCACCACGTATGGAACTCTGCTGACACTACAAACGGTATTGAAAAGAGAAAATCTGGCTCTGATGATATTGATCAAGAAAGTGACCGTAAGTCCGCAGAAGTTGGAAATGGATCTCAGGATAATCTCAAGGTATGTAGTGAATGCTTTTCCCCCCTCAGTTTGGCAGCTCTATATTTATCCTTTGGTTTTCTGACAAATATGGTGCACTGGAAATCAGGAGTGGAGTCTCTGGGAGATGTTATAACTCACATGTTAACTTTATTGTCTTTTCAGAGTGGCAACACGTCTTTTCTCTGGCCAGAGGATGCTGTTCGTGCAGTTACTTCTCTAGAGAAGGCCTCGCATGAGTCTCTCTCCTCAGATTTCCAAAAGTATAACCAGAAGTTGCGGCAACTGGGATTCAATCTCCAGGTCAGAAGGCTCGGTGTGCTTGTATGCTCATGGTCATGCATATGTGTGCAGATAACATACTCTTGAAAAGACCTTCCAACTGTGTTTTAAGAATGATGCATTTTTCCATTCATAAATGAACATTGTATTTTTGGTTTGTTTGAGGTCCAAACTTTTTTTACTCTTCAAACGTCTTTGTTTTCTATTCAAATGTCTTTTTTTCTCTCTTTTTATTCTTATATTTCTTCTCTTTGCAGAAAAATTCATTCCTAGCCCGTCGTCTGCTAAATCGAGAGTTGGAACCTTTAACAATAGTGAACATGTCACCTGAGGAGTTAAAGGTATGGTCTTTATCATGGCTTGATTTGTAGGTGGTTGATTTTTATGGTGATTCTCAAGGAAGATTAATTCTGATTCGATTTTGATCGGATCCAGTTTTCTTTAGCTGTTTTTGGTCACACCGGACATATTTGTAACATCTATGCTGACTAATTCTTCCTTGTAGTCTAACTTACTGTTAGCTAATTTTGGAGGGATGGAAGGTATTTATGGCAACAGTGGTAGTAGACACGTCGCTTATATCTTTGGATGTTGTTCCTTTCTTTTTTTTTTTTTTTATGTTCATGTAAGGTTTTTCTAGGAAAAAAGTTTGGTAAGGCTGTTCAGTTGGTTGGTGGAGCATTTATCAAGGAAAGTGAAAGACGCTTAACGTGTTTGATATTTGGGTCTTTGGGTTGAAGTGGGTTATTCATAGAGAATCTCTTTATGCTTTTAGCTTTAGGTCCAACTAGTTTTCAAAGCAGATAGCCATAGAGAAATTGTTGGTACTCTTAGGTTTTAGGTTCTGCATGTTGATTTGTTTGTTTATAAAAATCCATAAACTTCAATTCCTTTTTGGCAACAAAATCTTGAATGCATATTTAACAATTTTTCAGTAACATCTAAAGAGGTCTATTTTGGTTGTGAGTGCTCCAATTTTTTTCATTGATAATGGAAAATTGCCTGAGACGGTTTGGTCACATGAAACAAAGTTCTACTGGTTCAGGACTGAGATAAATTTAATGAAAATGTATCCTATTATGGAATAGCACAGAAATTCATGTAAACTATTTCATTTCTGTTGAATTAAGGCATGTTTGAGTTGATTTGCTCTTTTCTTTTGCATATTTTTAATGATGTTCATGAGATTTACTAAAGAGTAATTTCGTGGATGTTCATATGTGGGGTTTTATTGCCATTGTTGGACTAGATGAAGAGAAGGAATATATTAGCTTTTGGTGAAAGATGTATAGTCAAGATTGCTTCAGCAAATTCTCTAGGTAGTTATGCCTTGGCTGGGAGTCTGGGACTCGGATTACTTGCTCACCTTTTCTCTCATAGTATGAAGGTGTCAGTTGAGAATAAAATAAAATGCTTCTGTGCTTCCCTCTGCCCTGGGTTGAGTATGTCCTCCTGAGATGATACCTTTTGAGTATCCGTGTATAATAAGCAGACAAGATGTTGTTGCAAATTGCAATAACCAACTTTTGGTTTATACAAAAGTGATAATACTATTGTTGCTCTTGCTATCAAGGTTTTGATTTGTCATTAAACATGACCTTTTAATGAACTTCAGGAGGGTTTAACAGCTGAGGAGAGAGCAAAGAAGGAGCCTGATGATTGGGAGCGTATGCAGGTGATTTTATTTGTACCCATTGTTGACTTCTTGCTCTGCAGTACAAACGTTTTGTGCACATTGTTGACTTCTTGCCCATGAAACAGATGACTGACGCTCGTTGCTCAAGATGCTCAGAGTTCAAAGTGGGAGTTAGGGACATTATTCAAGCAGGACACAGTGCTCGCTATCAGGTTAGTGCATATAGAGATTAATATATGATATGCATCCAACCATAGTCTATAGGCAAGTGGCAATTGCTTTTGCCACTACATTTTGCTTTATAAACTGGGATAATCCACTGTTGGGAGCAACACGAAATAATGGGTAATGTTTGAGGGCTAATTATGGTGTCAAATAGTCCAGCTCCGACGAAAATACCAAAAGAAAAGATGTCTCTGGTATCACACCAATTGCGGAGTGGGAGTTAACCTAAGTAATCTGAAAGTCCTACCCACTGTCTATAAAGCAAGCATCAACTATGACTATTGAGTTAGCAACTCAAACCAATTTTCCCTTTAAATTAAAAGTTATAACATTGGATTTCATACATGTATCAAAGCTTATGATCAGCGTATTACACATTGTGATCACTACATCAGTTGTTTTGTTTCAAAGTTTGAATTGCATACGTTTAAGTCCCTAAACTTTTGATATTTTAGCTGTAGTCTGACTAAAATAGGTGGTGATGATGGATGAAAGAAGTTTTTGCGTTATCTCTATCTACCAAAGTTTTCTGGTTCTCATTGAGTCCTCTTTCCAACATTTGATTGTTTATTTCACTGATAGGTGATATGGCCATTTGCTCTGTTAACTTCATTTGCCTTTTCGTTAAAAGGAAGAATGCATGAACATTGTTTTTTCATGGGTAATTTAGATTGTGACAGAGCTATATCCCTAGTTGCTTGTTGCAACTTGAATTTACTCTCATTCTTTTTTTTTTTTTTTTTTTTTAAGCTGGAGTGTATTGCCTGTGGTCATTCATGGTATGCTGCCCGGGATGCGGTTTCAATGCTCACAATTGATGCACCCAGTTCTAACAAGAATGTGGGGACGGCTCCTTTGGCCACTGCCAAGTTTGAAGATGTTGAAAAGAAGCTGGCGAGCCCACGTGAGCCTGACAAGGCAACCAAGGACACTCTAAGAAAAACAACTGAAGCATATATGCCGGTGTTGGAAGCGCAAAGATCACTTAGCAAGTCCAAAAAGGAAGAAAATTCTGATTCTGCAAAGAAAGCCGAGTAGAGATGCTGCGGTCTTGATGGTTTATGGATGTGGAAAATTTAGGTGGATGAATTATGTAGGAAATGCAGCCTTGGTAGTTTTTGTACAGCCGTATACACATGCATATGTTAGTTAAAGCGGTCTTGAACCCCCGGGGGGTTAGGGTAGGTAATTTTGACTTGAAGTCTGTATCTGCTGCTGATGCTCCAAAGATAGAATTGCACTAACCGAGCAGACAAGTAAAGGAGATAGAGATGCCTTGAACTTGTTTTCTCTGTCACCATTATTCTGTTGAGTTTTGTGGGTGTTTATTTCGGAGTATGATTCTCTTCTCTCTTTTTTTCCCACCCCTTCCCTCCTCTTCTATTTGAACGGTTACGGTTAAGTCACGTCAACATCTTATATTAACTTTTTATAAAAAGAGAAAGACAAAATAGAGAATGTGAGAGAAGGGGAGAGAATTCTATTCCGTTTATTTCCTTGTGTTTGCTACGCGTGGGTTGGGTGTTATGTTTTTTTAGTACAACGATATAATGATGTATTTTACACTAAGGAGATGGAGAGTTCGGCTAAGTTATACAATAGGCAACTTGATTTGATATTGAATTTGTTATCCACGAAATTTGAATCTAAGATCTCTCACTTACAAGTGAAGAGGAATACCATCAGACCATAATATTGAACAGGGGTTGGGGCCCTGAAAATTTGGGGGCCCTAGGCGAGCCTTCGAAGTGGGGCCCTAAAATTCTTTGATCTCTGGTTCTTTGTATATTGATTTGTGTAAAAAAAAATTCGCCAAATACATAAAAAGTTCTATTTTCACATCAAATATCATTAAAAATGTACTAAATGTTTGCAGTCAAGAGTTTAAGATTGAAAGTGAAGAACAATAAAACTTGATTGACGAGTATAATAAATTCAACGCCAATTGTTTCTCTTGTGGTTTTTTTTTTCTTCTAAAATCAACATCACACTAACGAATTGAATATTAAAATAATCCATTGAATAAAAAGTTATTGAAAAGAAAAATATAAATTCAAAGTTTTGATTACCTTAAAGTACAATCTTTAAGACCATATGATAGTTGGTTTAAACATTCAATAGAAATGGAGAGAATGATATAAATTTTTTTTTGGGGCCCTTCCGAAGTGGGCTACCCTCAGGGCCGGCCCTGGGTTGGGTGTTTATTTGTTTACTTGATGAGAGTTACCATACCAGTTACAAAATCTTTTGACTAATATATAAAGGTATTTAAGCCAAAATAGTCCTTGAGATTGTTATAATTTTGTATTTTGCTGCCTGAGTTTGAAATCAATAAAAGTGGTCCGAGTTTGTCTACTGTCAATTATTTTTATTAAATAAGGATTAAAATAACAAAAATATCCGCAATTCAATAAATAATTCATCAAAATGATTAGTAAAAATGAAAAGTAAATTTGACATTTTGTCTTTATTTAATTGCGATGCCCTGATCAAAATGAATAATGGTGAACAAATTTAGAGATCAGTTTTATCGATTTTAAATTTCAGATAACATTTTAGCTCAAATATAATGCTACGGAAATTAAAAAAATTTAATTAAATTTACAAATCAAATAATATGATTATTAATAATTAAATTTTTACTTAAATATTAATTAACGTTCTTATTTTGTGACACATCATTTTCGTCTCTCTATCGTTACCTTACTAAAAGCCTAAAACTAAATGGGATCGCGTGACTCGAGTCCAAGATTCCGTGGGCTTGATGTGACCGACCGCTTGGCCTAAAACCAATCACATGCATATGCATTTACCCAATTTTCCTTTAGCTTTGGGGTCCATGCTTTTCCCATTCCCCAACAGTACCCAGACGTACGAGACTTGCCCATCATTTTCATTGACTCACTTGTGTCTATTTTTTTTTTAGGAAAACTAATGAAAATAGTTTGAGAACTTTAAGTTTTAATGATAATGATAAAATAAAGGGTAAAATAAATAGTACCAGGTTTGATTTTTTAGTGTAAAAATGTGATTTTTCGTTAAAGTAAACAGTACCGCGGGCTTTTCGTTAAAACTCCTTCTTCTTTTTTTCATTCTAAAGGACCACTTGACTTAATAACCCTCCTAAACTAAACAATTTATAGCATGTGTCGATTATATTTCGTTCAAATTAATGTTTCAATTTTTAAAGTTTCACTTTTAAATTTTCATTATTTTTATCGAAACAACCCATATCGATATCGGTCTTTGATATATTCGTCGATATTTTCACAAATTTGCATTTTGATATTTTCACCAATGCAGATATTTTAAACACTAATTATACCACTTAAAAGTTGTTTCATTACACATTCTTTCGAACTAATCTTTTAGTGTTGGCTTTGTGCTTATTCCCTTTTTTCTCCTAATTTTTCTCAAATCTCATTAGTTTGAAATCATTTAATAAAAAATAATACAATAAAAAAAGGAGATCAAATCTCCTGCACCCAAAATGGGTGTAGCCTTAATGTTGTCTCAATTATTGATTGACATATATTAACTTATGACAAGAAGGTTAAGAAAAGTTTAATTTATAAACATGTGTCCGTCAGCGATTGAGGACACAGAGAGACCACATCCATTTTGGACGGAGAAGATTTGATCCCATCCAAAAGTGATCCTATTGAGAAGATTGCATTTGAAGATAATACTAGAGGGCTTTCTTGTCAACTAAGAAGTATCTAAATTTTGAAAATTTGAGGAGTTTTAGAGTAATTATAATTAAATTATAGTAGGGCAAGATCTGCATTTCACTAAATTAATTTAATGATTTGATTAATTAATTAATTATAGGGAACCGTCAGATTAATTGTGGGATTCCAGTCTTTGATATTTGCAATTTCCCAAAACCATAGAACATAATAATTAATTTGTGGCAGTGCGAGGTAAAGGGCACCAACCTTATTCTAATCAATGGCATCAAAATTCCAAAAATACCCCTTAAACAAGGTATTTCAATGGTCCAGAAGAATGGCTTTATAGTCTTTCTAAACATGGGTGCTCTCTCCAAGGTCGCCATGTGTACAAATAAATTATAACCCAGAAAATTGAAATTAAAAAAGAAAAAGAAAAAAAAACACAAAAAGAAAGAGAAAAAAGTTACAAAAAAATGGAAAAGTTAAATCCACACGACATGTTGTGGGTTCGATTCTTGCTGATAATGAATAGCAAGATGATGGTCAAGAAAAACTTGAAATGCTTCTGTAAGTCTTTCTCGGCCTCTAAAAGAGTGGACTGCTTTGACGAAATCTTCAACTAATCCTGTTTTGAAAGAGAGAAAAAAAAAAAAAAAAGCATATGGTGAGTTGAAGGGCAAGGGTTTAACTTTAAGAGTAGGCTGCAGCTCTTTGTCTCTTCAATGCTACGAAACTCTTGTTTGCACTCTTCCTCTTGTGTGTGTGACTCAGAGAGATTTTCACTGTGAAGTGTGAAGTCACTCTCTCTCTCTCTCCCTCTCTCCTGGCATGCTTTCTCTCTCTTATTACATTGTCTCACCCATCATCCACCTTTTTCTCTCTCTCTCTCTCTAGACCTCACTTTTTGTGTCTCTCATGCTTTACTGCCCTTGGCCTTGTTCTGATTAGTCTCTTCTTTTCCTTTTTATCTCGAGTGAAATATATATTTACACTTTTGGGTTTTTTTTGCTGTTGAAGATTCAAGGAGACTTTGAGTGGAAGAGATTGAAGAACATGATTGCATCTGCTGGTAGCTTGGTGGGTTTTCCTTTGGCTTCACTTATCTGAGAGATCTGCTCTGTGGTGGGGTAAGCACATTTTCTGCAACCATTGTTTTTTTTGGTTGCCTTCAAATGCAAGTGAAAATACAAGCAACTTCTTTTCTGGAATATATAGCTTTTGGCTGTACTGCTTTACTCATTTGGGTGCTTTTGAAGTCATTAGAATTTCTTGTGTGCTTTTGGGTTATGGGTTTTCATTTTTGGAGAGATCAAGTTCTGGTTTTTTGAGGTTTATGTGATCTCAAAGTTTGGAATCTTTGATGGGTTTTGTGCCTTTTCAAACAATGGTTTCTGCCAAGGTGAGGATCGTTCAACTATTTTTTTTTTCAATAATTTTTGGAATTTTGCAAATTAGAGATCTAATTTTCTGCAGATAGAGAAGTGCATTGGAATCAGTATATCTGTGCAAGTAAATTGCTCTTTGAAATCTAATTTCTTCTGTTTTTATCAATTTTGCAGAAAGCGTATCCCTTTTCATAGTGCATTGTATTTAGACAGATTTATTTTGGCAGATGAGATGTAGTAACTGCCTTTGGTGTTAATTTTTGTTGCAGTTGAATGCTTTTCTTTGGTGTATTTATTTCTGTTCAATGTATTTGCCTGCCTATTTTGGGGAAAGAATTTAGGACTCGTTTGAAAGTGCTTTTAAAATGGCTGAAACCGCTTTTGATGAAAATGTTTTTGGAACCAATCCTTAATAAAAATGCAAGTGAATCCTGGAGACACACTCCTACAAGAAGCACATAACTGGTGCTTCTTGCAGGTAGCACTTTAAGTACTTCTAAACGAGCCCTCAATTTTAATGTAGAAACTGCATGTCATTTTTAGCAGTGTTGTTAGGATTAATTATATCCTGCAGGTCTTGATCTTTGTTGATATTGTTTCCATCTTTGTTGCAGAGTTTCCGATCTGTCAATGGGATTAGAGATGGATTTCGATAGAAATTGCATGGTAGGTTTGAGTCCTAAAACTGTGCTTCCAAATCATCGTCCTCATTCCCATGGTGAAAGAAGGAGCACAAAAGGAAAATTAAAACATAAGGATGATTTATTGAGCATAAAGGAGGATTTCGTGGAAATCAGCTTTCATCACTATCGCAGCGCTTCTTGTAAAAGTGTTCCATCTAGGCCTGTTGTTAACGTAGACCTTAAGCGTGGTTCTATATATCAAAGCTCCAAAGAGGTACAAAATATTAAGAAAATGGGCACTGTTGAAGGAAGGAGAAAAGTTAGAATGCCGCGAAGTAGTGACACCTCTTTCTCTTACCGAATTGTTGACACGATGTGTAGTTCAGATGAGGAGAGTACACAGAATAGGTCTTCAGTGGTATCTTTGAAATCAGACTTGAACGCACCATCTGTTGGCCGGCCTCATATTGAACCATGCTCATCAGATAGTTTGATTGATATTTGCATGGATCCCGATTACAGGGAAAAGCACTCTGCTGAAGCTTTACGAGAATTCTCAGTGGATCTGAAACTAAGAAGTGACACTGTTGCTGGACCTCTAAATAATGGTAATGAACTTCTGGAAAGAGACCAAGTTCACACATTGCACAAGTCTTTCTCTGCTAAGGTGGAAATGCTCCAATCTCGCTCCCCACCAGAGAGTGCTCGCTCATCCAGGGTCAGCTCAAAGACCCGGTTCAGCCCTATTATAAAGATGTTTGATCCATTCATGAAGTCTAAGTCTTTGAGAACTCTGAGTTATGTAGTGGAACCTGGCAAAGCCAAAATGACTGAGCCGGCAAACATGACAAGAAACAGGTCACATAAAAAATCTTTGTTGCCAGTCTATTCAAATACAGCACAGAGTCCAGATTGTGATCCTCAGCGTATCAACCGAGATAGCCACCAATCGGTTGTTGCATGCTCGCCAGTTCACCTACATGGCCATCTCAAGTTACAAAATAAACACGGAATGCCATTTTTTGAGTTCTCGTTGAAGTGCTCAGGAGACGTCTTGGTGGCCAGGACATGGAAAGCAGATAATGCTATTAATTGGGTGTATACCTTTCACTCCATCGGAAGCAGAAAGAAGAGCAATGCCAGCAGTTGGCGATTATATGGTAGTGACAGAGATTCTTCAATGATGGGACAGATGCAAGTGTCCTGTTACCTATGTTCGGAACTCAAAGATGGTGTTTTTGAAAATTCCATGGTGACGGAGTTTGTGGTGTATGATATCGCTCATGCAAGGCAAACGTTTGCAGCCCAAGAAAACTCTAATAGTAGCCTTGATGATGTTAAACCTCCCAAGGGTTCTAGTCCAGGCACAGTTGGGGCAACTGTAAAGTTGGACGAGTCTTGTCCCACCAAGGTCAAACTTCAACAAAAACATGCTTCCGACAAGAGTGATAATGATACTTCAGCCTGGCCGTCTGCAGAATTGCATCCAAGCCTTGAAATTGCAGCCATCGTTATGCAAGTTCCGTTAGAAAAGAGAGAGAGCTTGAAATACAAGAGAGGGGATAAAATTAGTGATAAAGTACATCGAAACCTACTGTCTATGGGTGAACAGAAGAAGGAGGCTGCCCCTGATAGCCAAAGTCCAGGAAACTTACAGGTGGTAGTACCAGCTGGAAACCATGGCACGCCGAGTGCTGAAAGCAGCGGTCCTTCATCATTACTAGATCGGTGGAGGTTGGGTGGAGGCTGCGACTGTGGTGGCTGGGACATGTCCTGTCCTCTTATTGTCTTAAGCAATCCCCTCACCGAAAGCGCTGATAATCAACTATTGGCGGAGGATCAGAAGCTTATGGAACTTTTTGTTCAGGTTTGACGTTGGAGAAAATTTTCATGATCATAGCTTGAATTGAATAAATGTTCTTTTTGTTAAATTCTGAACTAAAAAGAATTCTAGAGACAACGGGTTTGATTTTGCTGGTTCCTCCCCATTGAAGAATCGTAGTTGACTTGCTGCTAATTTCGTTCTTCATTCATTTTGTTCATGCTTGGTACAGATATGTAAAGAATCTCATAAGCTATTGCTCGACTTTGATTTGTTTGCAGGGATCGAAGGAGAAAGCACCAGCATTGACCATGACAATGGTTGAAGAGGGACACTATGCAGTTGATTTTCATGCCCGGTTATCTACACTACAAGCATTTTCTACATGTGTTGCCCTTCTGCATGGTACAGAAACATCCGCAGCCGCAGGGCAGGAGAGGAGCACACAGTTGTCACAATGCAGTTCATTGAAAGTAGTGATTGAGGAAGAAGTGAAGTACTTAATTGAAGCAGTTACGGAAGGGGAGAAGAAGGAAGTAGCTAAGAGGGTGAAAAAAATCCAACCGTCTTATGTACTCAACCCTCCCTTCTCTCCAATTGCTCGGGTGTAGATTTCCAGCAGCATCTATGGTTTGCTCCGGAGAATCCCACAAGGGATTTAGATATGACCCCAAGTCTAACCAGCACCAAGTGGAAGGGCATCGGCAACAGATGGCTGAGACGACATTTACACAGATACTGAGGGTCATTTAGTATAAAAAAGTTGTGTGGCAAGGCTCAACAGGCAACTGAGTGAGGCGAAAAGGACTTGCTGAAGCGGGCGAGGCTTGCCATTGCCGGAGGGGAGGGTTAGCACCATCAAGGAGGGTCTAAAATCTAGATCATTTAGAATTGTATCATTGAATATGTTCATCGACGACGTCGATAATCCAAATGCAACAGCATACAACACTGTCCATATAGAAACCTGTAGGGGAAGGATAAAGAAGCAAGCATATGAGAACTGGGAGATAGCAGTTAGCATAGCAGTCCTTTCTCTTTTGCAAATTTTTGTTTTTATCAAATTTGGTTGATTTGTACTTTATAAATTAGGAGGGAGAAGACAACATCCATGACTATTACTGTATAACATAAGAATACAAACTTTGTTAGAATGAGATTTTTGGAGTGCTAATAACAATTTCCAATAATTTTCTCATTTATAAATAGATGCCGTTCCCGGGGATCAAACCCGGGTCACCCGCGTGACAGGCGGGAATACTTACCACCATACTAGAACGACCTTCTTGACAACAAATAGGATTAAACACATCTATTTAGATATTATAAATCAATTAAGTTAAGGCAAGAATTCTGGCTGTGTAATATTATAATAAACCCAAAACCAAGTAGGTGCTTCTATTTCCAATTTTGAAAGAGTTCTAAGTTCGAATCTCCCTTTTTCATTTTCTTGGAAAAATTATAGCGGCCATTTTTCACGGAAAAATTTAAAATGAAAATGGGTTTGCCCTCGTTGGAATCATGACATCAAAATTAGTTTAGACCAAGAGCTACCCTTTTTTCCGTATATTTTGTATGAATTTGAAATGCGAATAAAGTTACACTAGTGTTAGAAAAATGGACACAAAATTATACATATATCGATACACATCTGCACATACGCCGACCGTACATCCTTTTCTTATCAGCAACTTTCACATACAAAATTTGAATGCAATCATTCTCCTATAAAAGCTGAAGAATTCTTGTATCTCTGGTCATGAATGTTGAGCATGCAGTTCAGATGATGCTTGTGAAGATGGTGATGGGATTGATGATGGCGGCACTGGATCATTGTCCATCTTTTGCTTGTATTGAATTCTTTGAATATCGGTTTGGGGACTCTCCAAAGAGAACAATCTCTTGAAAAATTCATACGATGCAAAGAAGATCGCTCCTTGAGACATATACATAATCAATCTCGGAGTCAATCCCCTGACAATGACAATACGAAAATCAGTCATGCTATCGTCATATCAAGCACACTGCTCAATGGAAATTTTGTTTGCAAGGGTTTCCCTATAAAATTGCTGGGTAGGACGAGATGAAATCAGCTCATTGATGATAAAAAGAACTATTCTTCTGACCTACGAATGAGCAGAAATGGAATAAGAAATACCTGTAGAGGCCTTGCAGACCTTCATTCTTTCCTATTTCCTGAAGGGCATGAATCACACCATTATACTGGCTCATAGACCCCGGAATCTGCATAACACAAACTTTTTAAGAAGCACAGACAACATATATAAATTTCATTATAGTATTTACAAAGCGTAAAGGTCCAGGTAACACGCGACCTGTTGAAACTCTACAGACACAAAATGTCAAAACAAATGTCCTCCCCAGTCACATTCTACTTCAATAGTCTCGAGTGGATAATATCTTACCCTTGCAATCCTCTTAGAAACCTATTTTGGGAAGCTAGTACAGAGTCTATGGGCAAAGTAGCTGGTGTGAATCACTAAATAAAGGCTGAGACATTTTGGAACATGAAATACCCCGACATTAATTGTTCAACATCACAATAAGTTTAATAATAAATGCATCAAAATTGCAAACCTGAGTCTGCAATCTTGTCTTCACAACATCAAAAGGAGTTGTAAATAAAGCAGCAGTCGATCCCGCTATTCCTCCACAAACTAGCTGCAGGAGCGGAAAAATCAGGTTAATAAGAATCAGATGATAAGAGAAAGAAAACACTAGCTAAGCCAATTGCAACAAGGTAGATTATAGTTAAAACTGAAGATGTTCGGCATAGAGGAAGGAAACAAACTGTTTGTAATGTGGTGGGTTGGACACCAGCTTCTTTTGGAGACAGCATAAATTGCTTCAGGCTTTCATATGTGTAGAACTACAGTAGAGATACAGAAAGCTAAAATAAGACCAATAAAAATAACCGTAGGCAGTTGAATGAATCCACACTACAAACAAAGCAAGAGGACATGTCTGATACTCTCTCCTCCCGCATGTTTTTTGTTGGCTCAAATTCCTTTCTCTAGCACAAAAACTAAATCGTACATAGAAATAACTGACCTTGACAATTGAGTGAGGAACATTCCTGCATAGTACAGCTCCCCATCCAGCATACAGTGATGGCAAACCTCCCTTCCGAATGATTCCAACAAATGCATTCCTGAAAAAATAATTGAAAGGGGGAATCTGAATACTAACAAAACAGAAGTTCTATGCGTGGACCATGCCAGAACCAGAGTTGATAGCTATAACGAAGAAATGTCTAAAGCCGCTACAAAGGAAATGACATTGACTTCACAGTACTATTACAAATAAAAGTTCAAATACTTTAAAATAAAAATCTGAATGGATACAGCAATCAAAATAAATGGCTACAAACACTTGACTAAATACTATGTCGATTGTGATATAGGCAACAGATAATACAAGGATCTTAAAGATATACCAGCAGCTGTGATAGTGTGAACCAACTTGCATCTGCTGCTTTATACGCTCACTAGGAGTAAAAATAAAGGAAGTAGCAATGCTTGCACAACCGCCTGCCACGCAGTGGGCAAAAGAGTAATACTCCTGCAAAAATGAAACGGGTGAGACTTTGAAAGCCTAAATGCAACGCATTGGCAATAATTACCAATAAGGCCTACGAGTCTACAACTCCACAACATGTTATAGACTTTTTTTGTCCCTCCCCTCCCGACTTCCACATGAGAATTAGAGTTGCAAATAAATAAATTAAACAAATTAATTAGTTGAGGGGACAGAGAAGTATAGGGACCAAGCCAGAGAGAAAAGCAAGATGGTGGAGATATTCACAGAGCAAAAAGTCAAGATGGTACCTTTGGAAAAAGAGGAAGTAAAGCTCCCTTGACTGATTCATATGTGAAAGTATAAACTGCAGAAATTGGAGCTGATGATGCAATGTTGGTAGCAATACCACGATAAAGTCCAGTTAAACCTAAAATCAATTTCACCGCTATCAGTTATGTGACATCTTAAGAGAATGCCTTCTAGAGGGTAGCAAAGATAAAATTAGTCAATAATGTTTATTCTCCTGAATTCCCATAAATCAACTCACCTCTATCAGACACAATTGATTTTCCAATGTCGTAAATAGACTTCTGCTCAGCTCTGCAGGATTGAACAACAGTCTTAATTGTATCAACAGGATGAAGACAAATGCTAACAAATACTCCAGACAATGCACCTGCAAAGGCATGCTCTTGCTTAGGAAGAGCATAACGACGCTTTTCACATGCTAATACACAGATCTCTGCCTTGCATTCATCTTGGACAATATACTTTTCGGATTGTTTCTTTTGGTTCCCAAGTAGTTCATGATGATCTGTCTTAGGATGACATTCTTCAAACACATCATTACAGGAAACAATCGAGTCTATATGATAGTCAGTATATGGATTAGAATATGGGGTCCTTGAAATACTATCATCCCCCACACTGCCTACAGAACTCAGGAAGTAATCAGAAGACAGAGAGGTGCTTGTATCCATCTCCAAGTTTCCATTCTCATATGATGATAAATGGTATTTGTAACATTCAATTACAGCAGGATTTTCAGCATTTGCGGCCAATTTCTCTGAATGACTAGTTGTATCTCCTGAAATAGATTGGCCTGCAATGCTCACTGTATCTCCTGGAATGCAGTACTGGGCAGTTCTGTTATCAATCTCAGTAACTTTGACTGGGCAGTTTAACCCAGAAGAAATCATATCACCCATCCATCCATATATACTTCCCAATTGGTATGAGACTTCTAAACTTGCAAGCCCATTTCCCCTCCAAGATTCTTGAGACGCACTCGCACCATCATGCAAAAACCTCCAAAATGATGAATGAGAATAACTTCTACTGCAAGGTTCGAACACTGAAATCTTTTCACTTACCTGCAGAAAATCTAAACTCGATTGGATTGCGGGTGGAAATGGACCAAAATTCCTGAAATCAACAGACAAGTACTCACTCTTGGCTGAAATAGGTGCCGTGTCATTTCCTTCCCCACCTATATCAGCCAAGATAACCTCCTTCTGACAGCCACCGTCATTTTGGTTTGAATGTGCCTTGGGTTGAAAAAAACCAAGAGGACGACTTGCACAATCCCATATCTGGCCAACTGCTGCGATGAGCTCAGCAGTGCTCAATATCTCACGAGGCTTAGGCAGCAACTTTCTACTGCATTGCTTATTAACTTTATCAGAAATGGCGGAGGCAGATTCTTCATGAACAAAACCAGGAAGCCCAGAGGATGCCTGACCAACTGGGTACCACCTGTATTTGATCGAAGGTTGATCATTATTATGCAGTTTATTGCCCCCTGCCATTTTCTTAAATCTCTTAAGGTGTTCCTTGAAAAAGAAGAGTACAATGTCTTGAACTACAAGTAACTGCAAAGGGAATTAACAGATTGCATCACTGAATGGAACTAAAAACATAGAAATAACCATATTTAATCTCACTTATTGCCATTTGATCTCTCTCCCCTCATAATTACATATCATTGTATAAACTCTAATCAGAAGAATTCAGCTAACCACTTTCAGTAAGAACAACAATAGAAAACATTTAAACGGCAATAATGTTACTTACGAGTCAATTTCCTCCCATTTCTTATTAACTGCAGATTATATAAAACGAACTCGGCCCCAGCTTCCCCAATCCACAGGAGCACAATGACCCGATTAACGACACAGAAACCCTGAATAGTAATTGAAAATTCACAAAGTGAGACATAATTCCATCTCAATTAACACCCTCAAACATTTTGTCCAATAAAAAAGCCTAAGGTGCAACACATTCAACTTTCATATGAAATTCCATTAGACTTTATAATCCACTTATAGATGAAACATAATAATCTTCTAAAAGCATTCAATCAAGTGAAAATTGAACATAAAAGCATTCAATCATCGGATTATTTTCTCTTCCACCTTTCTCAGCAACCAAACAGGAAAAATTATCAAAAGAACAAATCATTTCTCCGGGGAAAGAATTGAACCTCAACAGAAGCGGCCGCGGGGGAGCCGAAGTCAGAACCTCTGTCTTTCTTCTTCTGCGGAACATTTCCAGGGAAAAGAATTGGGGAAAATATTAGGGTTTAAGGAGCAGTGGTGTAGGGTTTTATATAGTAATTTGTGCGCAGTATAAATTCAAAGTATGCCTTCATATACGCCTACGCTACCCAATCAGGATGATTCTAAATTGAGGAAATTCCATGGGAAATACACCCTAAAAATATTTGTTATTACAAATATGACACCCAGTTGCGACTCCCACCGTGGTGTCTAGTCAAGTTGCGACTGCCGAAGCGAACCGCAAAATTTTGAATCTCAGTATTTTTCAAACAATTGGAATGCATTTAAAGATTTCGAAAATACTAAATTTTCGATCTGAAATTTTCTTAAGTGTTTTGGAACTTACTCTGATAAGACCAACTCTAATTTTTGGAGTAAGTCCTAAAATTTCTCTTCTATTCCCCTCAAAACACTCCAACCCTTGTTCTAAAATGGGCCTAAGTGCTAGAACTAAAAAAAATCTGAATTTCAACCAAGCTTTAGCTCAAAATTAGTGGTGGAACCCACATGTGAGAGTGAGAAAAGGCAATTGAAGCTCACCTGCCAGGTAAGGACGTGCTGCACGCGACTCACCCATCAGGTCTCCCGACCCCACCCATGTGGCCATGTCGGCCACTTGTCTACAAGAAGAAGGAGCCTAACTACTCTTTTCCTTAGGAGATGCAACCTGATTTTACTTTAGAATGCATTCTTGGTGACATCGCGAGTCTGGTGCAAAGTATGAGGTCTGTCACTTTTGCCTTTGTGCCTAGAGAGGGTAATGGTGTGACATCCAACATCGTCCAGGGGAGTGATCCTTAAATGTATATTATCATACCTACCTAGCACGAGGCTTTTTGGGAACTCACGAGCAACTTCCCAGTGGGTCACCCATCCTGGGAGTACTTTGGCCTCTTTCTCGCTTAACTTCGGAGTTCCTACGGAACCCGAAGCCAGTGAGCTCCCAAAATGCCTCGTGCTAGGTAGGGATGAGAATATACATTTAAGGATCACTCCCATGGACGATGTGGGATGTCACAATCCACCCCCCTTAGGGGCCCGACTTCCTCGTCGACACACTTCCAGCCAGGGATTGGCTTTGATACCATTTGTCACATCCCGGCCCGGGTCCACCACATCTCTGCCCTGTTCCACCACCGTAGCACGATATTGTCCGCTTTGGGCCCTAACCACACCCTCACGGTTTTGTTTCTGGGAACTCACGAGCAACTTCCCAGAAACAAAACTGTGAGGGCGTGGTTAGGGCCCAAAGTGAACAGTATCGTGCTACGGTGGTGGAACGGGCCCGGGATGTGGTGGACCCGGGCACGGATGTGACAAATGGTGCTGCTCACTCGGTGTCTAAGTTTGTGTTTCGGGAGAGAAAGACGTTTTTATGGGATTGTATTGGTCCGGAGTTTTTGTTTAATATCTTGGCCCAAGATGTTAATCTTTTTATTCGTTTATAATAAATTTTGCCTTTTAAAACTGATCTTTTCCTTAATCCAATGTCTCTAATTCAAATGGACCAACGGTCCATATTTATATTTGTATTTTTTTTGTTTATATTTATATTTTCATTAAACCCAACGGTTGATATCTAATATGATCAAATATAACGGTATAAAAAAGATCTAACGGCTCAAATTTAAATCCAAAGGCTAAAATAATTTAAAAAATAATTTAACTCAAAATTCACCAAAAAATTGTATAAATACCTATGTATTTGTTCACACATCCACACAAACTCACTTTTCTCCTACAATTCTTCAAAATTTTATTTCTACCATCTTCCAAAACCATTTCTTCCTATGTATTTGTTTCATGTGTTTTGTGTGTATACATCTCAATCATGTAACATCCCACATCGCTCATGGGAGTGAATCCTGTAAGACTTATATGTATATTCCCATCTCTACCTAGCACGAGGCCTTTTGGGAGCTCACTGGCTTCAGATTCCATTGGAACTCTGAAGTTAAGCGAGTTCACGCGAGAGCAATTCCATGATGGGTGACTCACTGAGAAGATCTTGTGTGAGTTCCCATAATTAAAACCATGAGGGCGTGGTCGGTGCCCAAAGCGAACAATATCGTGTTGCGGCGGAGTCGAGCCCGAGATGTGGTGGGGGTTCGGGCCAGGATGTGACATATCATGTGTTTCATATTCTTTCATAGTGTTTCATGAGTTTTATGTGTCGATTTAGTGATTTTTCAATATTTATCGAAATTTAAATATTTTTAGGTTAAAATGTTCATAAAATTAATTTATGATAGTCTACATAATTTTTTTTAAAGTTAATTTTAAAAAAAAAAATTAGCCTAAATTCATTTTTTAATAATCTGAAGCTAAAATTTTAGGCCAGAAGGGTTGGAGCATAAATATTGTTTCTGGGCTAAAAATTTTAGGTTTTACTTCAATGGTTGGAGATGGTCTAAGAAAACATACGATTTTTTTTTTTTTTATAGTTATTTACTCAAATTATAGTTTTTTAATCCACTTTTTATTTTATTTTTTGTCATTTTTAGATATATTTTGTTCATTGTTTTTAGAATTAAGTACCTAAGATCAGGAAATTTCCTAACACAGAAGAAGGTTAAGAATTCATATAGGGTCTTGATGAGCTTGTTTCTGCTCATGTGATTTCCTCATTTGCCGATTTTTAGCTAGTAAAGCTACGAGTTTTTCTTTGTGGGCGGGGAAGATGGTGGTGACCACATCATGGCAGTCCATACCATTTCAACAACCTCCATGACCTTTTTCTTGATGTTGGTGGCTTGATTTGTAGGGTGAAGTTTGTGGTTGTGCGTTGGGTTTGGAGGTAATGGCCTGAAGGGGATGGTGGTGACAATTACTTGGTGGAGGTCATGCTTTCATGACCTTATATTGATGTAGGATACAAAGTAAGCCCTAGTTAATTTAACAAAAATGTAGTTACGGGTTAGCGGATGTGACATTTTCAATAGGTTGAGTACTTGTTTGGAATGTTTAAAAGGTTGAGACCAATTTGGAATGACACTAAAATGTTGGAGAGTTTTAAGTACTTTTGTTTTTATACTAAATATACATTTATATATTAAAAAGAATAAGCATACCAATGTACCATAAAAATCAATTGAATTTATACATAAACATTATCAAATATTTCAAAACAAAAAAAATTATTGATGTACGAAAAAGTTAGAGGAATATTAAAAAACTTATAAACTATATGAAATTTCGATTTATGTTTTGAAATTTCGGAGATTACTTCGATTTTAAAATTTTTAGATATGCTGAAAATTCCGAATTTAAGAATTGTAGTTCTGAAATTTTGAAAGAGAAATTGAAAACCTGAAAACACAAACCTTTCCAAACACACCCCTAGCCGGCGCATCACTCGTTGGTAAAAGTACTTGGCGACCAATTAAGCCGCGGACACGAAATATCCCAATACGAGAGGGATTTAAAAAGCGTCTCTTTTTTTTTCCCCACATCAAATTGGTAATAACTAAGCGATCGAATTCCTAATCCGAACTGGTTCAGTATTCACATCCTACAAATAGCTAGCCGGTCATTCTATTTCATTTATCACTAACCATTAGTCTCTCTCTCTCTCTCTCTCTCTCTCATACAGTGAAGTTGCACATCATGGATATTATCACCAGAAACCCTAGCTCCGATGAGGTCTTTGTTTCTCCTCATGAACCAAAACCCTACATCCAGCACTTCATATGTTCACCAAGTCTCAACTACTCTAACGTTAGGGTGCACTTCACAATATATTCACGAAGTTTCAACCACTCTGCCATTAGGGTGCACTTCCCAGTGCCCACAATGTGTTCACGAAGTTTCAACCACTCTAACGTTAGGGTGCACTTCCCAGTGCCCACAATGTGTTCTCGGAGTTTCAACTACTCTGACGTTAGGGTTTCCGTCTTCGATGTTGTCCGCCAACAAGAGAGAAGCAGATATTCAAAACCCTTCTCCTTTCCGTTATCCGAACCGTCGACAACTACCACCGCTCGTAGTGAACAATATTAAGCAGGAAACCGACGACGAGGAGGAGGAAGAGAGCTGGAAAATCAGGAAAACGCTGACGACAGGTGATCTCAGAAACACGTGCAGATTTTTGGAGACAAAAAGTTCGTTGGCGAACCGTCTGTTGCGTTACTGGAACTACGAGTTTGTCGAAAGAGTTTTGGGTATCAACAAGCAAGGGTGCCAGAGTTATAGTTCGCGACTGCAATACGAATTCAAACCAAAAATTGAGTGTCAGGTATTGGAAGAGCTCCCGCAGTTACCTTCTCAATGGAAGGTGGGGCAAGTTTGCGAAGACCAGGTTGAAGGACGGTGATGAAATTGGCCTTAACTGGGATGCTCCGACTTCCAGGTTCACGTTTTCGGTTCTCCGACGGGCAGACCAACCAACCAGCTGCTCTTCATCCTCGACAGTCTCGGTAGCAAAAAGGATCGGAGAAAGAAGAAGAAGAAATTTTAGTGAATTCTCTGTCAATTATCATGTTTAGTGAACTTATTGATTACTTCTATTTATTGTCTTTTCTTTGGTACATTCCAATTCTTCCATTATCTTTATGGACGACTTTCTTAATTTCGTTTTACGAGGAAGATCTTGTAACAATTTTTTTTTCTTTCAACTCGTTTACCTTCTTTAATTCGAAAGAACCAGAGAATTTGATTTATGCTTATGTACTCAATATGTACGAACACATACAGAAAGACGGTAAGATTATACGGTACTTGAGCACTATCACGTGGTATGTCATATTCACCTATGTTCAAACAATTGGTTGTAATATTATACCTAAATAAAGAAAAAATTAATCATTCATGCATATTATAACATATGAACAGATTATATAAGTGTAAGTATTTTATTACCATACAATAATTTTTCAAAATTATGATCCCATGCATACGTATTGCATGCCTGAAAAGTTAGACTAAAATATAGGCAAACTTTAATTAAAAATAAGAGAAATGCTAAGGTGATTCTCTTCAGGTGAGACTCCAAAAACCTTCCGCCACCTCATACTTTTGGCACAATGATTTATAATGTTGGCACAAGAATTATGATAAAAATATGAGGTGGCGGAGAGTCAGAGTCTCACATTTGAGAGATCTCCTTAGCATTACACTAAAAATAAAGGATTGCGAAAATAAAATAGAGACAAATAATAATAAAACTAAGGGTAAAAGTGTAAAATGGAGAGATCCCAAAAATCGAAGTTTTTTATACTATTGATTCTTAAGTACATATGGTACAATGTCAAAGTCTGAAGTCTCCAATTGCCATTTTTCAATATTAAGACAAATGGAAACTACTAATAGACTACTAGTAGGAGCAGAAATTCAAATCGCATTAGTACAGTGAATTTCTGAGAACAATGCCAGGGAAGTTAAACTCTATCACCGTCCAGATCGCGTTTTTAATTCCAGCGTTTGGAAGACCTCACTGATGAGCTGCTGCCGGCAGCAGATTTCCGAGGACCTGAAATGCATTAGGGGAATGAGTAAAGAGAAGGGGCGGCTTCGAGAGGAGGAAATGAAGTTGGGAGGGAACGGAGGTTTGGAGAATTACAGTAGCAATGGTGAAAGTAAATGAATGGCTGCTAGTCTAATGCTTCAATACAACACAACTGTTAAATGCAGACAGAAGGATTCAGATACATACTTGGCAAAGCCTTTGAGGAACTTCTGATAACTGATGTCCGAGTAGCTTTTGTTTCTGCTAACTTAGGTGATGGCTTTGGAAGTTTAGATGGTGCAAACCTTGAATCCAGATAAAAAGAACAATTGAAGCATTAGATTTGAAGGAATGAAGCGTGTTTAATGACTAGAGTCGGGTAAATATGAAACCTTCCAAGTTCCAACCTCAATTCAAATCAAAACTTTGAAACTTTGACCAATTAACAAATGGTGCATCAAAAAGTTGAGAATTTCAGAAGGAAAAGTTAGCAACCTTTTATACTGTCAACCAGCATTCTGGCAATTTAGAAAATGTCAAACATGACAAGTGCAGCCAGCAATTAATTAAATAGTGGCCCAGATAATTTCAGCAATTAATTATTGTTCTTACTAACAAAATAGCACGTTATCAATCACATGAGGTTGTGAGGAAATGGGAAACTCACCTTACTGTGCGCTGGGACGGTGTCTTCTCCCCTCGAGCAGCTTGAGTTTTCGTGACATCTGTATTTCCAGCATTTGTATTTTCTGTTGGTTTTGTAACATCAGGGAAAAGAGAAAACTCCATAAAACTGGCCATGGAACCCTCAGTTTCTGTTCCCATTGAGAGACCGCCATCAGATATGTCGCTTAATCTTTCCCCAGAATCTTCCTCACCAAAGCCCAAGAGCTCAAAATCTTCAATGATTTTTTGACTTGACTCATCTCCATGCTTTTGTTCAGTTGAGTGCTCCTTGTGACGTCTAAAGTCATCTATTGACTGCTCAGAACTGCCGTCAGAATGCTTTCCCCTACCTCCATAGTTTGGTTGAGTTGAATGGCCATTATGATATCTAAAGTCATCCAGTGACTTATCAGAACCAGCTTCAGGACTCTTTGTCTCACCTCCATGATATGACCGAAGCGAATGTTCCTTAGTATCTTTAAAGTCATCTGCTGACTGCTGAGAACTATCTTCAGAATGGTTTGCCTCACCTTCATGCTTTGTCTCTGGCAAATGTTCCTTGTGATGTCTAAAGTCATCCATTGACTGAGAACTACCTCCATTCTTTGACTGAGGAAAATCTTCCCTACGATTTCTAAGGTCATCTATTGACAGCTGAGAACTAACTTCAGAACGCTTATCACTATAATATCCTGAGCGTCTTCTACCTGGACTTTTTTGGCTCAGTCGAGGAGACCCAATTGAATGTCTTCTTGGAGAGGAAGACGCAAATCTTAGTGAGCCCATGCCACGGTGTAACCCATTACTATTAACCTTCAGCAATCGTCCAATCTCCTCATCTTTCTTAGCAATTGTGTCCCTGAAGGATGCCACCTGCAAGATTTAACAGAATTACACAATTGAATAAAAACATTTTCTCTCTAATTCTGAGGGGATACAATATTTGTCAGCTTTGCACTGTTGCAACCCCAATATTTCATCTTGCCAGCTGATCATGTCAATATTATTAATCTGGGAACCTTTTTCTTCTGGCCAAAGGAAAACCTCCTACAATCATTGAGGTTTTATTCCCAAAAGCCACAGTATTGGGAGGTCATAATGTGAACATGAAAAATACCCCTCCTATGAGCTTCCATGGAACAAATGCTTTCAATCAACCTATCCTTTATTACATACACCAAGTCACTGAGTATGCAAAGTATTCTCAACAGTCTAACAGGAATAGACCCGAAGGCAATGCTGGAAACAGCATCAAAATAGGGTGCCTAAACAGAGAAAGGCAAGTTCATGTTAAAACTATTCTCTATTGGTAGTTGACATGCTAAATAGGGCACCATCACACGTGGCAGGTGCATGCTCTGCTCTCGGAGCAGCAATTTGAAGTGGGAAGCCAGAAACACTTAACATTAAAGGAACTCCAGATGCAGTTAACTCTCGTTATAGCAAATTTATTCCATTGGTGCCTGCAATGCTCACTAAACCTCCACTGGGTTCGGTGAGCTTCTTTTTTGCCTTTGTTTTTTCTTTTCAACAGAACAGAGTTAATGACCAGCAATAGCATTCCTAGTTGACAACCCATTACTTTCATAGGAAACAAAGAAAAAGAATCAAAAGGACATTCAATTTTCTTTAACCTCTACTTATTTTACAATATAGTGAACTAATTTGAAAAGGTAACAGAAATTATCTTAACTTAATCCAAAAGGCAGAAAGGAACTACATCTAAGTAGACATATTCAAAAAATAAGTATTTGTACCTGTTCCATAAGTTCTCTCACATATCTTCCCTCTTTGTTGCTCCGGGCAGCACCTAATTCAACACCAGAAACCCTCTCTGCAAACTTCAGTGTACTTGTAGTTTCAGCAAAGGATTGAACATCCGGATTCAGCTGTACAAACATAAGTGTCTTTGCTTGACCACCTACAGTTAGGGAAGCAAAGCAATAAATAAACAATCCATAAATTGAAGATGGTGAGAATTATACAACATAACTTGCATACTATAACAATGAACTTGTCATCAAGAATGAAACCAAATAATTGAACAAGTACCTAAAGAACTCTGAAGCACTTGAGTTAATTTGCTGTTTCTATATGGTACATGTGAAGACTTCTGTGCAAGAGCAAAAATCACATCCCCAAGAGCAGACAGTGATTTGTTTATATGCTGTGCCTCCCTAAGCCTATCTCCAGTAGCTTCAGAGCGATCCACTCGTTCGCTTCCAGCAAGATCCACGAGGTGTAGACTTCCACGCATTGAAGTGTCAGACTTCAAGTCCACGCCACGAACATGAACAGTCAAAACACTGCACCATTTTTATTGATTAAAAAGCATGTCTCATGGCAGAACAATTAATATAATGTCGGTCAAAAAAACTCTGTACTCAGAATATAACCTATGAGATCTGCTGCTTCTTTCATTTAGGGCCGTGGCACCAACTGCCCGGTTCATCAACCCAATATTCATTAACTTTAGGACATCTGCAGTTGAATTAACAGGATGCATGCTTGCATCAGGGACAGCCAACCCATTTGGTTGGGTAGTATTCCAAATCCCAAGTGTGTGCAAGTTAAAGGAAACCAAATCTTTTGTAATACCAAAATGAGGAATCGTATAAAATAAAAAAATATGAACAAAACTATTAGTCAACACAAGCACCGACTTCTCAACCGTGGCATTTGAAAAGGTAACACAAATTAACGGAATGAAGGATATCTTTTTTGGGGACCCTCACTTGAGAGTAGATCACGAACTTGTTCATTATATATCTCTACCATTTGAACACCAACTTCATAAGCTATGGAGTGTTCCCTGCTCTGAGATATTTGGAAAAGATCATTTAATGCTCGATAGTTGACACCCCAGTCATCTGCCGATGATACACTAGGCCCAGTCTAGAAGTAACACAAAAAATATGTCAAGACACGGGTAAAAATAATTTCTACTGTTGATCTGAGAAATAAAAAAACATACATAAACTCTTACCATGGTATATGTCTTTCCTGAACCAGTTTGACCATAGGCAAATATACAAACATTGTATCCATCAAGGACAGAACGAATCAATGGTTGGGTGTCTAAAAATACGTCCTCTGTTGACATAAGTAAATATAAGTTTGCCAATAGTAATGACAAAAATCAATGCCAACATCCGTGTTATACAGTATTAGATATTACATACCTTGTGTAGCTGCAGGACCAAATACTTTGTTAAATTTAAACAGCCTGCGACTGTCCTTTCCTTGTTTAGAGGGATTTGCAATAACTAGATCACCATTTTCACCAACATATTCTATGGTGGTTTGCTTTTGGCTTTGGCCCGGAAGGAATGGTCTTATTCGACAGTACACTCTAATATTACCTTCATAAAAGAAAGCATCATAATCAACCAACCCGAAATCAATTCAAAATATGATAATAACATTATTATAATTGACAATATACCTTTCAAATCCTGAACCTCATTATACAATTTCCGATTTTCATCAAGAACAGCATGATACTTTTCAGCAGCATCTGTCAGTCCTTTAAGCTTCAAACCTTCAATATGAAAAGCATAAATTGTGAAGAGATGCCCTTCTCAAGAAAACTTTACATATTATCAGAAAAATTAGAAATTAATTATCAGTCTTACCCAAGTAATTAAAATCTTCGGAGTAACTTCTTTTTGTCTTCAAGATTTCATGTCTAGTGGACTCCAAAGCGCCACTTAATTCCTGTAAAGCATCAGTATATCAGGTTGTAGAATCAACGTCAACACATTGAATCCATGAGACAAAATTAAAGTCAATAATGACAAACCTGCAAAGCTCCAGATTGGTAAGTTACGAAACTTTGATAAGTGCGTTCTTTATTTTTCCATCTCCCTGATTCATTTTCCAAAGATGCCTCTAGTTCTTTCTGGTTCTGCTTTGAATCTGTTAGTATGCTCTCAAGTTCTTTTAACTTCCTTTCCAGTTGAAGTTTAGCTTCTTTTGCATTTGCCTCTAACTTCTGGCAGTAACTTTCATGCCGACTTGTGGCCAATTCTAGTTCTTGTTCCAGTGTTGAAATCTCTGAATCCCTGTGATACTTCTCTTCCTTTAATCGCACTGCATCCTCCTCCTCAAGTTTTTTCTGCTCCTCTATATCAAACTTCTCAAGCTGTAAGAAAATAAGAACCATATTATAGCAATTATATAAAAGTTTCCTAAAACAAGAACTAGAAATCGCCTGCCTTTTTCTACATATGAAAACGTATCTTACAAATAATGACTGAGAGTCTTTTGTTTTGTTATTTAATCAGCATTTTCATTGTTTAGATGAGAATATTAAAAAGTTAATTATCCATAATTCAAGAGCTTGCTCTTCACCAAATCAGGTATACACACATACAACAACAACCACCAAGCCTTATCCCATTAAGTGGGGTCAGCTGTATGAATCCTAGAACGCCAATGCGCTCGGTTTTGCACCAAGTCTTCCGTTAGCTCCAAGTCTATAGTTAGCAAATTAGGTATAGACGCATAATAAACAGAAATGCAGTTTGTACTTTGTAGAGATAGAACTCATTTGTTTAATGCATGGAGACAAGATTAATAAAAATAAATCATGCATGCTTCCCCAACAAGTGTTATTTCTTAGAATGTCAACCAAGAAAGCATATGAGAACAGCGCACATGTTACACATATTACACAACTATCTACACTAAGTCATAGATTCACAGGTTGGGTTTGTATAGCAGAATCATTTTTCCGGACTTCTGTACCTATACCTTGAAGTAGGATTCTTAGGAAGAAGTGAAAAATAGTCATTCTCAGTCCAATATTTTAGAAATTGTTTAAGTATTTAATTATCAGGACACTAATGACTTTTTCCTTGGAAGCACAGAGTTAAGGGCACGGTCATTATTATGACTCATTTATGAAGTCAAAGCTAATGGGAAACCCACTTCTTTCCCAGGGTTTACAAAAAACTTTTTCATTTAGACATGGGAAGCAAAACCCAAACTAATTATACTAACCAAACATGAAAATAGAATACTAAACCCATTCCTTAACCATGATTCCATAATAAACACATATGCATAGTTCATAACTCATGCGGCTATATCATGTTAACAAAAAAGAACATATGGATTTGAAGGGATGAGATATTCAAAAGATGGGTAAAGGAGAAGATGTGCAAGAAATACATGTGTTTTGAAGAGTTTTAAGACAAAAAAAAGTCATTGAAATCAAAGAATCAACAGTAAGAAACACTTCGTCATTGCTAAATTCAAGATAGGAATAAAAGATTGAAATTGCACCTTGATATTCTGAAGCTGTTTCAGAACAACCTAAAGGAAGATGGGAAGAAGGAACAACAAATGAAAATCGATTAGATTAATATCAAAAATGTTAATTTAAATTTAAAAAGGGAAGCATCAACAAAAACATATTAGTCAGTGTACCTCATTTTCTTCGGTAGTCCCAGATGCAAGGGTTTCAAGTACTTTTATTTTCAATAGAAACTTCTCCTCACGGGCCTTATATATGTTGTTTTGCTACAAAAACCCAACATAAAAATTAAAACTAATGAACAGAATAAGAAAATGATATTTCTTGAGAAAAACAAAGCCTGAAGAATTTACAATTCTCAAGTTCACTGCCTGATTTGCGAATCTCTGTTCAATCACTTGCATGACTTTTCTTAGAAGATATGCTACACACTGAAATTTTTTATAACAGATAACAGTTAGAGATACAAAATAAAATGTACAGCACAAAAAAGAAAATAAATAACAGTGAATGGATTCATGAACGCTTTTACTGGTGTCCACGTATCCTCTTACGGCCATACATGAGGTACATCACCATTGTTTCTGTCGATACTGTCATCCAGAATCTTATTCCCAACATTGAAAAGTGATCGAGTAGATGCATTCTGCAACAGAGAAAAATTGCAATATGGAACTAAAGTTTCACCAAGATACAGCGATAACTTATCATTATATGTACACCTAACAGAATGTAACAAGAAACAAAAGGGTCAAGAGATTACATCTAAACTGCTTGATTTGACTGATTCCAAAATCTTAGCATCAGAGAAATCAACAAAACTCCCCTGCTTCAGTTGCTGTCCAATATGATGTACTAAATCAGCTGATGGATCTGAAAACAAGGGGGGGAAAGGAAAACAAAAGTGATGTATTAACAATATTGTTGCACATATGCAAAAACAAAATCAAAATAACATGTGCAACCCGCCACTCTTTCACTCCGAACATCCGGTCTAACTTTATAAGGCTGTTGCACTTAAGTATTAACAAAAGTACCCAAAGAAAAAGGGCTCACACATCTAGCTTCACACCCTACCCCTCTAACGCCTAGATGCACCCAGTTGAGCACTAATGCTGCTTGGCACACAGTCTACATGATCTCATATATGCAGCATATAATTGGAATAAAATCTACCACAGACCAGCATCATGGACAAAATTATTTTACTACAAAAACATAGAGAACAGTCATAGTCATAGATACCTTTCTAGGGAGGATTTCTCACTTGAAAGTGGTAAAACTAATAACTTCAACCCTAAACAACTTACCACATTTTAATTTTATGTATGCTCTTCTTGATCATGTTTTCAAGCAAAGCTGAGAAAAAAGTTGCCTAAATTTTTAACAAGATAAATCCAAAAACTAAGTTGAGTTCCATTATTGTGATTTCTCTCATGTGCACCAGTTAGATGACCACAAAAAACTCTTGAAAATATTAAAGCATCTAAACCGAGATATTCAAATAAAATTTCTAAAATTTGTTCCTACATGTAGGTTCATACTTCATACAAGTCTATGATTTCCTACCTGTCATATGAGATGTTGAGTCACTTGAATTTCCTTGAGTATCTTGTCTATTTTGAGTAGATTGTAGTCCAAATGTTGAGATATCCCCTCGGGAACGATAAAGTCCCTCTAAAGATTCTACCTCCACCAAATCACTTTCTGTCCTTGTTAGGTGTTTACTGTTCTCTCCCCAAAAACCAAAATCAAAAGAAGATTTAAGTGCACCAAGGCATTGCAAAACTGGCACAAGAGATCCCTGCAATTAATCCCAAACCATCAATTGATACAAGGAAATTAAGAGTTGGTTAAAAAAGATAGTGAAGAACCAAGGGTTATTTTACCACGCCAAATACTGGTACTGGATAATCCATCCAGTATAATTCTGAATGAACCTAGGACTTATTATTGGGCTGGTCAGATAGAGATATATATTATGGTTTTATAGGGAACCAGAACAAGCTTCCTCTTGCAGTTGGTACATACACCCCATGTAAAATAAACCCAGAACTCTGTGGATAACAGATCTAAGGCCAAGTTGGCCACACGATGCTTAGTTTTAATTTTATTGTATGTAACCAAAGGGACCAGGCTGCTCAGTTTCATGATTGTGCTGAGGTTAAAATATCTTCTATGAAACCAGACGTAAATAATCCACGGGTTTGGAAAGGGTTGAAAACTGAAGTAATCAGAGAAAAATCAGTTTAACTACCTGCTCTAGGTCTATTAGGTCAAAGCGAGGGAATCCTAATTCATCCACAGCTGACAGAAACCTCTTGACATTTGCGAAACCGGGGTCCGAACTCCCTCCCTAAATCAGGGCAAAAAGCATTCAGATGAAGAATACAACATAAAAAAAACCAGGTACTACCAAATACATAACTAATAAAACTTAAAAAAAAAAAAAATAGAAGGAAACAACCTTAACAATCGTGAAGCATAGAAAAATTAATACACAAAGATGTTTATAAGCAAACAAACCAGAACAGTAATCCTACCATTTCAACTGAACCAGGACACAACTTATTTAAAATTCTGCATAAAACAGTGCCATCAACCAAGCAGGCTCTGAGTTCCTCCTCGGAAGCATCCAATGGCAATCTTAAATAAGGAACAATAAAATTCAACCACTCAACCAGCGATAATATCTGGTTGTCTGCAATAAGGAAACAGAGTTCAAACGTAAATCATGGGAAGAAGGAGCTCCAAATGGGACCAATTTTGTTTACATAAGTCCAGATATATATATATATATATATATATAGAGAGAGAGAGAGAGAGAGAGAGAGAGAGAGAGAGTTTACTACCTTCAATTGTGCTGCCGAAACTTTCCACTGGTTCAGCATTTGCAGTTGAAGTCCCATTTAAATTTTCAAACCCCTCCTTTTCATCTATGTGTGACTTTGACCCCCCATTCTCATTTTTGTGTAACTCTAACTGAGTGTTCATGATATAATCTCCAGGAATGTCCTGTTCCTGTTATCAATTGAGGATACGCAGCTACAAGGAAACAATAATACAATGCGCATACACCAAAAAGAAAATACATTAGTCTCTGTAACGGGTAAGGAACAAAAATCTTAAGAAGAGGGGGACATAATCCATCAACAAATTTCCCTGAGGAAACAATGAACGCCCATTGTGCACATGTCCCATTATGCTTAAATCAACGAATCATCTAAAGTACCATTCCTCAGTTGCAAAGTTAGTAGTTCATAACTTCATGCTGTTGTGATGCATTGGCATTCCAACTACGTAATCAAATAACTTAAGAAAGATTGAAAATTTCATATACCAAATTCAGCAATTAAATAATTTCCACCATGTGCAGCCAATATAGTATCGTTTTTGTCCGTTGCAACTTAAATACCATTACATAAAAAGAATTCTGCTACATAACATTGAACATCGCTTCAACCACACCTCAAAGTGGACTATTTGTTGCTTTCCGAGGTTGATAAAACAACGAAAACCCCACACACGAAAAAAGAAAGCAAAGTTTATATAGTACATCGATCCTTTTCTTCGTATACACTTCATATAATAAGAAAATCACACTCAACTAGCACACACACACACATTCAAATATATGTACATATATAATTATATACAAATATACATAGAATTGGCTGACATTAAACAATTACATATCAAATAACTACTCTCCTCCTACCTTTACCATATCCTACCCTCAATTTTCCCAGCAACCATACAGACCCAAATCATCCACCAACAAAAAAAAAACATCAAAAACCCAAGAAATGACAATGAAATCCCAAACAAAATTCCAACTCAAAATCTCACCTTTCAAATTAGACAACTTCCAGCTGCATTGTCCAATTCTGAAACCCCAAAGAGAAGAACCACAAATCCGACTATCAGATCGGCAAACAAAAACCCTAATTTCAGCAAATATGGGACGAACCTGATTGGACCACAACGCCACAGAGATCACACCACAGAGAGAGAGAGAGAGAGAGAGAGAGAGAGAGAGCGCTTCCCGGAGGAATTCGAATTGAAATTCCTCCGAAAATTGCAAATGCCGGAAGGGAAAAAACAAATGCTGGAATTCTGGGGACCGATCCGTTTAAGAAAAATTCAGAAATTAAAATTAAAAATAAAATAATTTTGTAATTTTTTTTTCTTTTTTTTTTAATTCGATTTTTGAGAGCCGAGAAGAGAGAGGAAGCAAACGTTGGAGACAATAGGGAGTGAAAAGAAAGATATGGGGGATTCGTTGGGAATTTGGGATTATAATTTCCTTCTAAATTTTTATTTCGGACTAAGGGCCTGTAATTTTTGTCATTTACCGTTTGGTCCCTCCTCGAGTTTTGGAGTGAGGTTCCCGCCTTGGTATTTTTGTCTTTGTCGTTGTTATTCGAATTTTAAATTTCCAATTAAAGCCTTTCTGTTCGGACAACCAAAACTAATTAATTAAAAACGTAAATTATTATTACTGTTTTTTAATTTAAAGCTCACGAGTCAGCCTGCGCGTGGCTGTCTACGCGCTCCCCGCGGTCGCTAGCACAGGTTAAGACAGCATCATGCTTACCTATTCCACTTCCGTATTAAGTAATTTGTTGGTTTGTTTTAGAGATGAAGTAGGATTTTCTCCCCTCGCATTCTTATCTCTTTCCATTCATTTCTCTCACACATTATTTTTTATCTTATTATCTTTATAAAAAAAATCAACATAAGACGTTAACGTGGTTTAATCGTGACCGTTCAAATAGGAGGGGAGGAAAGGGGAGAGAATCCTCCTGTTTTAGAGATTGGCATAACTCATCAGTTTGGTTTCTAAGATTGAAAATCAATAGAAGTGGTCTTTTGAGTTTATCCACCATCAATCATTTTGGTCATTCCGTAAAAAAAAATTTATTAAACAAGGATAGAATAATAAAAATATTATCAATTTTGTCACTAAATTGATGGTATTTTTGTCATTTTGATCATCCTTTAACAAATTTTTTACGGAATAACTAAAATGATTAATGGTGGACAAACTCATGAGTCATGGATTTCAAATCTCAGAGACTAAAGTGATGAGTTATGCTAATTTCAAATATCATTTTGGCTAAAAAGCCTAATTTGTTTAATACATTAACTGTCAATGATTAATAAGGAATATTTCTTTTTAAGAATAAAACTCAATTTCACATTTTGTAAAATTTTAAGGAGATATTTCACCATAAAAGCACAAAGGTAATGATTTAATTAGTTAATAATTTAGGTGTTTTTCTTTATTTTGTTTAAAGTTATGATGAAGTAACTGTCTTGAGCATTCAGTTAAAAAATAAGAAAAACTAATTAAAATAGCCTGAAAACTTTGAATTTTAACTAAAAGCACAAAGGTAATGATTTAATTAGTTATTAATTTAGGTGTTTTTCTTTATTGGAATCTACAAACTGTGCGATCAAAACCCTTACCCCCAATGTTTTAGTTGGTGAAACTGTGGCTTTGTATGATATCACTTGTACAAATTTCAATAGCAATAGAGTGTCGATTCTAGCTAACTACAGCGTTAGCGATTCTAAGTATTTAAGAAAAGTTATAGTTTTCGTACTTCATAATGGTAGGAAGGACTCAATGTTGGTATGTGCCCTAAACCCTGATGTAATCCTTACCTTATATCATCTTTTTTTAGAACTACACCAGTGATTTGATTTTCTTTCCCAGAGATATGTAGGCAATCCTTCTCAAATTCAATCACACCCCTTTCTCAATTAATTCTATTTTGTTCATCAGTAACAAAGTTATAAAGTTAAATGTTTTATGTCTATCTCTGTCTCTTCAAATCTAGCTCGATGTTCTAGCCTCAACTCTTCGCTTGCTTTTGTAAGGTCTTCCTGGTAATCTTTGGCTTTCATGTCCTCAAGCACGGCATCATCAATATATTTGTGTATTTCCACCTCATGGGTGTTTTTCAAAGCTTGCAGCTCGGCTTGAATTTTTTGGAGTTCCTATAATGATAACAATCGTCGTTCTAGCTCTAGCCTCGCCTCTATAATTCTTGCTTGGAAACCCGCTCAAGTTTGCAGATCCCCCCTGTTTGGTAGAATAAGATCATCTCGGTTCATACATTGGCCTAATTTACAAAAGTAAGAAAGAAGAATAGAAGCGCTAAACTAAGTTCACAAAGAGAAGAATGAAGGTTACCTCATAGTGGCTTCCGTAGCCCCGCATCATGACTAATGATAACAACTGGGCCGATTGGGTTCGGACGTGTCATCCCATACCCGAACCCTTTTACCTTTCCCAAACTCGAAACTGTAAAATTCCAGGATGAGTTTTTCCCTGTTACCAAACCTGTCGGATAACAAATTTTTTATCAGGTAACGGTTTTCCTCATTATGATATTTATATCATTAATTAATAAAGAATTTTAAATAAAATGATATTAAATAAATTGTTATTATTAATATAGTTGATACAATGCATCTAATAAGTAATATTAAATATTTATATTACCAAGAAAACATTTACTAACACACCCCGACCCGGAAGGTCCACTAAGACTCCGAATCAAGCTGTGCTGGCCGACACCAGGAAGGTGACGAAGCCATAAAGTGTGATGATGTGGAAATATTGTGAATAAATTTAAACCTAAGAGTGCCTAAATACCAGAGTGCACTGGTGAGCGGGAATGAACCCACTTCACTCGTGACTTTAGAGCATAAGCAAGTACAAAAGAGTAATTAAGAATCGTACCCTCGAAATAATCTCCAATATTAAGAATCGCCACGATTCCTCGACGATAAGAAAGCTCAGCTAAGAAGACCTAGAGGGTGAAGACAACACAAAGGTGAGTGGCCCAGTAGATAAAATTTTAATAGAAACCATAGAAATTTCTATAACCCCTATATGTATATGTGTGTGTATATATATATATATATATATATATATATATATATATTAGTTCAAGTCATGCTTCACATATTTATAATCATATGCTAACTTATCGCATATTCATCACGTCTGCTAACTTATCACGTATTCACCACATATGCTAGTTCATCACGTATAATCATTATATATATGCTAGCATTTCACCACATATAGGCTAGCACCTAAGTCGGAGTCACCTCTAGTGACCTATACGACATATTCATATCTTAACAATCATGACTAGCATGCAAGTCGGAGTCACCTCTAGTGACCTACACGACATATTCATATCTCATCAATCATGGCTAGCATATAAGTCGGAGTCACTTCTAGTAACCTATACGACATATTCATATCTCAACACATATCTCATCAATCATGGCTAGCATATAAGTCGGAGTCACCTCTAGTGACCTATACGACATATTCATATCTTAACACATATCTCATCAATCATGGCTAGCATATAAGTCGGAGTCACCTCTAGTGACCTATACGACATATTCATATTTCATCACATATCTCATCAATCATGGCTAGCATATAAGTCGGAGTCACCTCTAGTGACCTATACGACATATTCATAATCACATATCTCATCAATCATGGCTAGCATATAATTCGGAGTCACTTCTAGTGACCTATACGACATATTCATATCTCAACACATATATCATCAATCATGGCTAGCATATAAGTCGGAGTCACCTCTAGTGACCTATACGACATATTCATATCTCAACACATATCTCATCAATCATGGCTAACATATAAGTCGGAGTCACCTCTAGTGACCTATACGACATATTCATATCTCAACACATATCTCATCAATCATGGCTAGCATATAAGTCGGAGTCACCTCTAGTGACCTATACGACATATTCATATCTCATCACATATCTCATCAATCAACTAATACCGTATACTTACTTGAACTTACCTAAACTTACCTGAACTTACATGTGTGTCCTGCGTTCACCTTTGCACTTCAGAGCGTTCACAATAATTTTGAGCAAGGAATATACGTATGGATATGCCATGATGAAAATCTAAAATAAAGACATTTCATAGTATTTCCAATTATATAATACAGTGTACTAACTATCAATCACCAAAACATAAAGTTAAAACGCACATTTTTCACCAATCTCCCTCACATTGCTCAATTCCTTAAACAAGGCTATTGTCTCAATTATATAATCTCATTTCTTATATGGCTGCATCTAACGTCTCGTTAGACTGCCTATGTACCATAAACAGGGATCAAGTCATTCGTAGTTCACAATAATTTTTTATAGTAATACGCATATGAATATATCACGATGACATCTAAACTCAACCATCTCATAGTATTTTATAACATATAAATATAAATAAATATATATATATATATATATGTCATGGCATAAATTTCTCAGTTTTATTTAAAAGCATTTATAGAATTATCAATCATGAAAATATGATAAGCAAGGAAAGATCCACTCACCTGGAGTCCGCGCTACAACTTCCTAGCATAAACATTGAGGCATCACAAACGATCGGCGCCTGTGACCAATTATCAAACCATATCTCAGAATTCTCGTTGATACAATACATAACTTACATCGCACATAAGTCTACGTCATTCGGTCCAGAAGATCTACGGATCAGATCTCTGATCCGTAACTTCCAAGGATCCACATTATGCTTCTAGAATAACATACTAAATTTTCGGAACGATCCAACGGTCGGATCTCCGCCAATTGCCAAAACCAAGTGGTGGTTAACATTTTATTTTATGAACTTACATATCCAAATCGAGAAGATCCGTACGTCGAATTTCTGATCCGTAAGTTTCTATGGTCCTCAAATATTACGTACTATAATATATTAAAGTTTGGTGAAAATCCAACGGTCGGATCATCGATTACTATTCTAATCGAGTGGTGGACCTTAATAGAACTTCGCCGGATTCTGCAGATTTTGTAGATTTCCAGGCAATCTTTGGAACTTCATATCTCACTTGTTTCTCAACCAAATTCAACCCATAATATACCAAATCGAAGTTAGAGAAATGTAGAACAAAATTATACCAGCTTGGAGTCCAAATGGTGGCCGAAGGTGTCGGGAAAATGGTCTGAAAGACGGCTGTCCGCCGGGAAAACTGGTAATTCGCTAGAATTTCAGGGAAACCTTTCAACTTCCATAACGTTGTCAATACTCAACGAAGTTAAGTGATTCAAAAGCGAAAATCATAGTTTTCGACGATACGAAGAGATTGGTACCTTGCACGATAGATAATTCACCGTGGTTTGGCCGGAAAATGTCTCGAAAGTAGCGGAGGTCGCCGGAAACTGGGCAAACTTTAAATCGTTATAACTTTCTCATTTCTCCACCAAATCACACGATCCAAACATAAAAATTCATCTACACAACATGAAGAATCGATTTATACCTGTGACCAAGGCCAAATAGGCCGGGAAGAGCTTCAATTTTGTTAAAACTCGTCGGTAACCCTATACTTGGGTGAACTTCGATTCTTCTTCCTCAGTGCTCCAACGGGGTCAAGGTTGGTTGGGATTTTCTCCTGGGATGATGGGCTACAAAGCCCAAGTGGTGGTGTTGGACATTGCTTTGCCGATTAGCCGGAAAAATGAAAAGGGTGGCCGGAACACCATTGGTTTTCATCGGGTTTTGTGGCCTCGAACCGCCACGTACAGAGGTTAACCAAGGTGGTTCTTGGGGGGGTTTTGTAGAGGGGAATGAGAGCTTCAAGATGGTGGTGGTGGTGGCTTCGAAAAACTCTCCCGGAGTTGGCCGGAATCAGCCTTGGAAAATGGGTGGTCGTGAGCGGAAAAACCCATAGGAAAGCTCCAGCTTTCCCCCTTTTTTTGGGGTGTGCTATCCACACACCCCTTTTTACTTCTCACACACCCTTGTTAATTTCTATCCGTTGATCTTCTTTAATTCATCTGATCTGACGACCAAAAACCAAAAAGGTGTGAGAGAAGTAAAAAAGGGTGTGTGGATATCACACCCTTTTTTTTTTTTCTGATTGGCTGGAGGCTTTTTCCTCCTTTTATGTGATTGGTTCCCTTTTCTCTTTGCTTAAAGGCTGATTGGTTAGTCTTCCCACAAGGTGGAAGTTCAAATAATTTAACTACCTTTAAATAACCAACTTCAAACGTCCGTAACTATATCGTTATAATTCGGACTCGCAAACGGCTTTCTCCTATGTGTTCGTAGTGACGAGTACTACGAGGATATGCTAAAAGAATAAGTCATACGCCACTCTAACCGATGATCAACGAAAGTCAAAGTCCTTGCCTCTAGGGCATTTTCGTAAATTCACGCTTCTAAAATTAATAAAAACGTAAAATTTGGAACGGGCTGTCACATTTACACTCTTGAAAATTATAAGCATATAATTTATACTACTAATGATCTAAAAGTGAATAATTAATTTTCATATTTAATAATGCATGATTATTAACAACTCATTTCCATATAATAAATATTTGTTTATTAATGAGTGAAACGTTTGGTTTCAGGTATAGGTTTCGGGTAGATATCCTAATTACCATAACCGAACCCGAAACCGAAAAATTTACTCTACGGCTATAACCCTAAGATAGCCAAAATTTTATGCCCAAGGTTGAACCATTCAGATTGCTTACTTGTGGGGATCGGATTTGACGGGTTATATTGCCATCGCTGATCATGACATCCATTAAAGACATACAAACTTTTTTGTAATCCACATGGGCAATTGTGGCACCAAGAAGAGCCTGAGTATATCCACGTTCCAAAGACCGCTAGTGTATGCTGGAAGGGCAGCATGATTCACTGAAGGCCTGATCACGTAGATAGGTTGCGTCGAAGGCTCAATACGCTTCTTCTTTTTCTTCAAAGGAATTTATTCCTCTTTTTCAAAGCCTCTAAGACGTTTCATCCGCAATCGATAGTTGCAGCTGAGAAAAAACAACCAATCACGTGGAAGAAGAGCTGTCAAATCGCTTCCACTTCTTCAGCTCTGAAGTTGGAGAACTTTGGAATTAAAGGAGTGAGTCATTTTGTGGACGTTTTAGGCCTCAACCCATTCAGGGTTTGGTATAGGAAACATAGGGTAGTTATTAACAATGGAGTCTTTCCCGCGATTAGAAAAGCAATCAGGAGAAAATAGCCACTTCCAGTTGGAGTGAAGGTTAACATACACGTTAAAAGTGATTTGGAGTATATTCAAAAATTTTGTTTTTTATTTGGTTAAAGTCTTATGAGGTCAAAGTTAACATTGCATATTAGGATATATTTGTCATTGTCTTTTCACTTTAGATGTTGGTGTTTTTATTTTTGAACAAAGGTTTGTTGTTTCTTAGTCTTTCTTATTAAGCAAGGATTTTTAGAAAATTTAGCCGCTTATTTTACGAGTTTATACTTATATTTTTTTGTTTTGTTTTATAATTCTTATAAGTTTAATTAGTTTCTCCTAAGTTGTATAAAACTTGTAAATTACTTGAATTATTTCTACATCTCCAATTACCTCCCCAATTACCACATATTTCTTAAAACGTAAGGCGCCTTGTGACAAATTAGGTCATCACTGAACGCGCCTCCAAAACAAAATGCTTTCCACTTGTTGGCCGCTCCCTATAAAAAAAATATCCAACTGCGTCGTAACCATGGTCCGAAATGCCGATAATATCGGCGATATATCGCCGATATTATCGGTTTTCAGGGGTACCGATTTTTTTTGCACTATCCAAATGGTTTTCGGGATAATATCGAAACAGGCTTCCCGGAGAAGAACGCCGGAGCTGTAGAAGCTCCGGCCGACTGTAAAACAGGACCCTAGACTCCTATCTAGGTATGAAAATGAAATAGAAGACGAGATGAACGTTTTTATAACTTCCGTTTGCCGTGAAACGGTCGGAGGTGTTCGGAAAGTGGCTCGACACTCACGGCCTCGCCGGATCTGGGTGTCATTGGGGTCATCGGCGTTCCTCTGCGCGTCGCCGTGCTTCCCAGAGACGGAGGAGAGGGAGGGAAAGTTCAGGAGGGTGGTGGAGATGCTGCGCTGGCATCGGGGTGGACAAATTTGGGTGTGCCTGGGTGTGGGTGCGATCGGGGAAATGGAGTGAGAGAACGGGAGTGAGAGAACGAGATAGAGTTGAGAACTAAACTGAGAGAGAGTGAGGGGTCTAAGAGAGAGAGAGCCTTTCTCCTTTTTCTAAAAGGCTGTTTTGGTTTCTACAAAACAATAAAAAAAATGGAAAGGACATCAAGGGCTGTTTTGGGCTCGGGGTTGATGCAAAGAGTCGTTGGCTCGGCTCTGGTCTCGAGGCAGAGGGATGCAGAGCATCCCATGTGAATTCATATCTAATTTTTTTTTTCTTTTGTTTTTCTGTTAGTTCAGTTCTTTTTAGTTTTTTTTTGTGTTCTTTTCCTGTTTTTATTTAGTTTAGTATATTTATTTGAGTTTAGGTTCTTTTTATTTACAGTTTATTTTCTTTTTCTTTATTTATTTTTCACACCTTGAGGACAATGTGTGATTTAAGTTTGAGGGTGGGAAATAAGAAATTTTAGGTTTTTAATTTTTGTGTCAAGTTAAAAATTTTCGTTTTTAAGTTAATATCCATAGTTTATTTTATGCGTTAGAACAAATGGACAAGGTGAAGGTTAATTCCATATTAGAGTCTTTTCTATTTATCGTCAATTAGACATTAATTCACGAATTATACTTTGAAAATTTGCATTATATATAAATGATTATGGTGTGTTTAAACTTCTTTCATTAATTACTACATGTTTTCTACACTCACAATGTTTGCCAGCTCGCTATATAATCAACTTAAATCAGTTAAATCCATCATGCAATGCATTTTCTTCCAATTTTTTGTGATAAACTAATAGATAATTGACTAAATAAACATCCTACAAAGTTTCAATAAAAATTTCCAAGTTTTTCTTACAATTTCCGTGGTTTCCATGTAATTTTTATCGATATCGATATTTTACCGATATTTCCGTGTTTTCGGAATACCGATATTTCCGATATTACCGATATTTGGTCGTAACAAAGTGGGTCGAATGCCGGTGTACCATAGGCGGCCCAACTATTGAAATTTTTTGTTGATACATTTTTTTTTTTCATTTTAGATTGCTGATCTTGGTGTTTTTTTTTTTTTTTTTTTTTTTTTTTTTTTTTTTTTTTTTGCAAAGGTTTGTAATTCTTAGTTTTTCTTATTAAGCAAGGGTTTTAGAAAATTCTGCCACTTGTTTTACAATTTAGTCCTTATGTTCTTTTGTTTTATAATTTTTATAAATTGAATTAGCATCTCATAAGTTGTATAAAACTTGCAAAACACTTGAATTATTTCTACATCTTCAGTTACCTCTAGGGATGGGCAAATACCCATTGGTTATGGGTAACCGCGGTTACCTGCCCATTTAAATTAAACGGTTACGGTTATGGGTAACCGTTTAGATAAATAAACGGTTATGGGTATAACCGTTTACCTGCGAAATTTAAATGGGCGGTTATGGGTATTAACCACGGTTATAAACGGGTAACCGTTTACCCATTTGTTTTATATATGTAAAACTAACACAAACCATGTTCTTGATCCAATAATACTTAGCACCCAATAAATTAGCAAGGAATTCATCGGTCATTCTCTCAATAACACTACTACAGGAATGATGATTCTCATCATCTAGGAATTGGCCAAATTAATTTAAATTCCTTGCGGGTAACCGTGAAATTGACAGAAATACTTTGACAGAAATGTCTTCTAAACAATTTTTGTAACCCAATAATACTTAGCAAATATTATATTTACCTTCATTGGTAACAATTAAAAATATCGTCTGTAAACTATTATTTCAATTATTGGAATGGTATAAGGACTTAAAAAATTAAAATATGGAAATGTATGATGAATGTACCTATAACGATGTTTAATTGTCAAAAAAAAAAAAAAATTTATGACAATTTTTTTTTAATTTTCAAGTTGTTAAAAAACATATAGACGGGTGAAAAAATGGTAATGGTAAAAAAAAGAAGATAAACGGGTTAAAAATGATAAATGGGTAAACGAGTATTAAACGGTTACGGTTAAATGGGTATGCGGTTATGAATATGGTTAACCGTTTATAAACGGTTATGGGTATGGTTAACCGTTTATAAACGGTTATGAGTATGGGTATAACCGTTTAGGCAATTACCCAACGGGTAAACGGTTATGTGGGTATGAGCATAAACGGTTATGGGTAAATTAACCACGGTTACCCGCCCGCATAACCATTGCCCATCCCTAGTTACCTCCCCAACTACTACATACTTTTTAAAACATGAAGTGCCATGTTAAAAATTAGGTCAAACTGTGTGTGCCTTCAAAACAAAATACCTTCCACTTCTTCCCCCTGCAAAAAAACCAACTGCGTTGTAACAAAAGTGAGTCAAATTACGGTGTAGTATAACCAGCCTAACTACTAAAAAAATTTGTGATGCCTTTTTATTTTTTATTTTTTTTTTAGATTGTTGATTCTTGTTTTTTCTTAGTTTTTCTTAATTTGCAAGGGTTTTTAGAAAATTCTGTCACCTCTTTTACAACTTTATCCGTATATCCTTTTGTTTTGTTTTGTTTTATAATTTTCATAAATTTCAATTAACATCTCATAAATTGTATAAAACTTGTAAAATACTTGAAATTATTCCTACATGTAACATCCCGTCCCTAAAAATTATGGTTTTTATAATTTTAATACGTGAAATGACGGAAATGCCCTATGGACAAAGCGTGATTTTTCAAGGACGTGTATGATTCTTGTATATTTTGTCATGTTTCTTGACATATTCGGATAGAGCTCGATCTTACGGATGCGTAGGCACAAGTAGAAGTGATTTTGGAGTTACGGTTAAAATTTTATTGAGTTACGAACCCGAAGGTATTTGGAATGAAATATTATTTTAATTATTTTTACACTATGTTTTTATTATTATTAATACAAAGTGAAATATATGCATGGTGTGTGGGTATGTGTGTGGTAGAAAATGGAGGAAGGAGGGGCTGCCTGATGGCAGCGAAGGAATGGAGAAAATGGAAGAAAAGGGGGAGACCAATCGGGGAAAGAGGGAGGATAAAGGAGGACCAATGGGAACGAGAACAGGAGGAAAGGAGAGAAGAAGAAAATGAGGGAACCCAAACGAGTCTTCCTTGACCCGTGCAACCTGTTTCCTCAAACCGGCGGCTCCTCGCCGTTTCTCATCCAATTTTCCGATGAATTGGACCTATAAACTGCTCCCAACCATCACCTTGGCCCTTTCTCTTCTTGTTCAACCAAAAATTAGAGGGAATTTGTTAGTATTTTGGTACAAAAATAGTGATGGGTGCCGCTAGAGACCTTGCCCAAAATCCATCAATTGTGAAATGATTTCTTCCAATTGCCACCACCAATAGACTTCATTTGAGGCCTAGAACAATGCCCAATCATTGAATGGAGCGTCGGAGTCGAATTGAGGACGAATCAAGAGCACCTATTTCTAGGGTTTTCGGCGGGTCGTGGCCAGTTTGAGGTGTTTTGCGGCCAAATTGGACATGGCCACATGTATAAAACTTGCTATACTCATTGAGATGTTCATTTTTGTGAAATTTGGTAATTTTTGGAAATAGTTGGATTTTCCGGCGAGTCAAGGTGGCTGACCACCACCCGCTGCGGCTGGTGTGGCGGCGCGTGGCCAGGGGGCCGTCGATGTTATTCTTAGGCTAATTAGATGCCTTGAGTTCAGTTTTGGTAGTTGTATAACGTAGGTTGATTGTTGGAATCTAAATCCTCTACGTTACGTTAATAGGTCATTGTATGAATCGACGATCTGACCGTTGGATCGTTACCAAACTTTAATATGTTATAGTGCGTACTATTTAAGGACCATAGGAACTTACGGATCTGAAATCTGATTTACGGATCTTCCCGAAATTGGATTTGTAAGTTCATAAAATAAAAGGTTAACCGCCACTTGGTTTTGACGATTGGCGGAGATTCGACCTTTGATCGTAATGGGACTTTAGGATGTTGTTCTAGAAGTATAATGTGGATCTTTGGAAGCAACGGATCGAAAATCCGTGATGCAGATCTTCCAAATTGAATTACGTAGGGATGTGTTTTATGTAAATTGTGTATTTTATCAGTACGAACTCTGAGATGTGATTTGATAAATGGTCATAGGCGACGATGGTTCGTGATGTCTCGATATGCGTGCTAGGGAGTCGTAGCGCGGACCTCAGGTGAGTGGATCTTTTCCTTCTTATCATATATATATATATATATATATATGATTGACAATTCCACAAACGTTTATAAATTGATTGTTGCATATAACTACTGTGAATACTTTGAAGTACTTATGCGAACTACGAATGGCTTGATCCCTGTTTAGGGTACGTAGGCAGTCTAACGAGACATTAGATGCAATCATACAATAATTGAGATTAAACAATTGAGACAAAGCCTTGTTTGGGGAACTGGGCAAGGTGAAGGAATTTGGTAAAAAGGTGAGATTTAACCTTAGGAATTGGTGGTTAAATGTTGGTCATAAATCAAGGTGTAAAGAATCAAGAATTTGAAGTAAGGAAACGTAAGTAATGATAATTAATTAAACTAGTGTCTAGTTGGGCTTGTCACCTATAACTATTCCCGAAAATGAATAATTCGGGAGTAGGGTGTTACAGCTTATGCATTTTTATGCCACATTATATATATATATATATATATGTATATAATTGGAAATGCTATAACGTGGTTGAGTATCAAATTTCATCTTGGTTTATCTATATGTATATTACCTGCACACAATTATTATGAACGTTTTGAAGTGCAAAGGTGAACGCAGGACACCCAGGTAAGTTCAGGTGAGTTTATGGTATTAGTTAAAATGATGGGGTTATGGTATGACTACATGTATGTTTAGGCAACTCCGACCTTGTCGTATAGGTTGCAATGATAGGCAACTCCGACACTGTCGTACGGGTTGCCCATGAATCGTATATGTTACAATAGATACAGTTAGAGCTTATAAACCTGCACCCCGGTGTTAGTGCTCCCGCCCGTGGCCAAGGCACAGTCCTTCACGTGATGTTCGCATCTCGCATCTTACGCTCACCATGGATCCAAGGTAGGTGCACAGTCATGTCGTACAGACCACTATAAATGGTTCCGACTCGTAGGTGACCCGCGATTATTTGCACAGTCTTCACGTGATCATAACACTTGAGCTTATTTATTTACACCCAGTCCTGTAGTACATACCATTTTAGGTGGTTCCGACTCGTGTGCAGGTATACTTATTGAGCTATGGATAAGTCGTATAGGTCACTAGAGATGACTCCGACTTATGAGCTAGCATATGTGATGAGATATGTGATGAGCTAGCATATGTGATAAAATATGTGATGAGTTAGCATATGTGATAAAATATGTGATGAGCTAGCATATGTGATGAGATATGTGATGAGCTAGCATATGTGATGAGATATGTGATGAGCTAGCATATGTGGTGAAATATGTGATGAGCTAGCGTATGTGATGAAATATGTGATGAGCTAGCATATGTGATGAAATATGTGATGAGCTAGCATATGTGATGAGATGGGTAAGTCGTACAGGTCACTATAGGTGACTCCGACTTATGAGTTAACATCGATTGATGAGATATGGGTGCAATTGTACAGGTCACCATAGGTGACTCCGACTTGCGTGCTAGTATGGTTATTAATCACATGATTATTGATATTGCTTATGAGATGTTGTGTTGTGGAATATTTATGATTTTTTTCTGGAAACTATGCAGGTGTTGTAGCGAGGGGTTATAATGTTTTATATGGTTTCTATTAAAATGTTATTTCTAGGGCCACTCACCCTTATTTTGTTTTCACCCTCAAGGTTTTATTAGCGGAACTTTCTTATCGTCGAAGGTTCGTGGCGATTCTTAGTATTGGAGATTCTTTCGAGGGTACGATTCTTAATTCACTTTACTGCACTTTACTTATGCTCTGACGTCACATGTGAAATGGGTTCATTTCCGGTCACAACACACTCTTGCATTTAGACACTTTTAGGTTTAAATTTATCCACTTTTTCCATATCATCATACTTTATGGCTTCGTTACCTTCCAGGTATCGGCCAACATAACTCGATTCGGAGTCCTAGTGGACATCCTGGATCAGGGTGTGTCACTACATCTTCAATTACCTATCCAATTAGCAAATATTTCACATATTTCTTAAAACGTAAAGTGCATGATTACAACTTAAGTAGTGCGCCTTCAAAACAAAATGCCTTCCACTTCTTCGCCTAAAAAAGGTCGGGCATTTGCATACTATAGCTGCAGAACTTCAATGCCAATGACCTCGAATCTCAGATTCTTTGCCAACAAGAAATTGAGTGAGCTTGAAGAAGTGGAACTGGGAAAGAAAAACAGAGAACGCTATATCGGTGCCATTAAGGTTTGAAGAAGTGAAAAGCGAATCACATATCGGAAATGGAGTGGTGACACCTATCACTCTCCTTAACTTACAAGTTCAACCCCTAAGAGAATAAAGATGCCAAAATCACCTCCAAGGTCAACTCCATTAAGGATGAGAACACTTGGTAACATCCATGAAGCCTACAACTATTGTGTAAAGGAACCTGAAAATGTGAAGAAGCAGAAAATGATCAATTTGGCAAAGGTCAATGAGAGATGAAATTGCTGTGATTGAGAAGAATTGCACTTGGGAACTTGTAGATTGTAATTGGGTGAAGGGTCTATAGGATCAAACTCAACGTGAATGATTCAATACAATAGAACAAGGGAAGGCTAGTTGCCACTGAATATTTTCAGCGGCCTAGAGTGGATTTCAATGAGACTTTTCCTTCTGTGGCAAGGTTGGACAATATTAGAATCTTGATAGCCTTGACTACACAAAACGGTTGGAAAATCCATCAACTTGATGTAAAGTTTGCCTTTCTCAATGGTAAGAGGAGGTGCATGGAGATCAACCATAAGACTTTGTTGTTACAAATGAAGAGTACAAAGTCTCCAACTTGAAAAAGGCACTAAACGGTCAAGACCAACAGCCTGATCTAGTGAAATTGACTCTTACTTCAACAAGAGAGCCTTTAAAAAGAGTCTAAGTGAAGAAACACTTTATATTAATTATGGAAATTGTTTAGATATTCTTATTGTGTCTATTTATGTTGATGATGCAGTGTTTACCTGAAGCTGTTGAGCAACAAACTTTGAACTCAAGAAGGAGATGAAAGAGTATGAGATGGAATTGGAGTGGTTCAAGAATCCAATGGATAGGCCAAGTCATATCTCAAAGCCTTGACTTCAGTCGAGGGAGACCGCGACAAACAAAAAAAGGAGCACGGATGAGGCATTGATTCAAAGACATTGCAACTAAGGTGTAGCTTATGTGGACCTCTAAGATATTAGGGCATTCCTAACGGTAAAGACATAACCATCTGGAAAAGTGTTATGTGCGGGTTTTGTTGATAAGGAACTAGTGCGAGCATAACGAAACATACCAATCATCATTCCGAGGATCAGCGGGTTCGATCTGCTCGGAATATGTAGTGATAGAATAAGCCCAAATCCGTGGTAGCTTTAGAGTAGCAGAAAAACGTCTTCAAACACCAATTCAGTGGCGATGTGTAGGCCTATTATCATCATCTCAAGAACGAAGGAAATGTACAACCTAGTGCAATGTGCTAGGTATGGTAAAGCGCCAACTACACTTAGATGTGGAACTTTGAGTTCTAAAACCTCTTCAATAGTCTCCTTTTGCATCTAGCGTATGGATGATTGTGGGTGTAAGACATTCTATGTGTATTTCGACTGGTAGACCAGAATATTGTTAGAAGAATGGTCGATCTTCAGATCAATGCATAGACGAGTTTGCCGAGATCTTTTATCTCAAATTCCCTCTTCAAGTGCAGTTTGTTATGGTCCTGCTCATGATAAATGGGACACACTGCCTTCTTTTCCCTACTATTCTTATCGTTTGGATCGTACGTATATAACTGGTTATGCTGTTTGTTATGGCTGGATTTTGTTTTCGATGCTGGACATGCGTTCCCAGACAGTCCAACTCTTTGGTTATCATGACAAGAAAAATGAATGGCATCCAGTTATAGGTTCCACTGGTTTCATTGGGAGGGCCGTGGTTGTAGGCGAGACTCTCTATGCCGTAGCATTGTCTCATAATCTGGTTATAGCATTCTCCTTTGGGAAATGTGGTGGTGAAGACGGTCCTATTGCCTATACACTAAGCCCATCCTTACCATTGAAAGGCCTAAAGACTGCAGATCCACCATCTCCATTTTGTGAGATGACGTCGGTGTGTTTGGTTCATTTGGGTGGCCGTGATTTTTGTTTTGTCGAGACCGGGCAAAGCCAACACCTTGCTGATATCCAACATATTGGTGTCACCACGTTTGAGATTGTTGATGATGGAGAGGAAGGGAACCCTGTGATCAATACCTTACATTCAACTGTCTATGCTGTGGATACCTCGGACTTGGAAACTTTCGATATTGACTTCGGCTTCGCGACGTAAGTTTTCTTCAAGTTTCTTGTGTTTTCATCTATAACTAATCTTAATTTGTCTGTTGTGGTTCATTTACGCATTTGTATGTAATGTGACCTCTCTATGGTTGATGATATATATGACTTGGTTGGTTGGACGATGTTGAACCGGAAGGGGAGATTAGGACACTCCTAATTGAACAAGAAGAAGCAGAGTGCAAGGTAATTAAGTTACCATCCACGCCTCACTCCTAATTGAATTACGTATAAGCAGTTTGAAAAGGGAAGAAGAGAGGCCTCCCAATAACCAATAAGATGGAACAGAGGCTACTGTGACCGGAATGTGTTTGTTTATATTGGAAGGAGTAACGCAATACTAGCAATTTTCAATTGGAAAAACGATTTGTTCTGGTGCCTGTATTGGTCATTTCAATTTGTTTGCTGGAGTTGATATGTAGTGATTTTCTTATGTTTAGAGTCCGCGAGAACCAATTTGGTGTGCGATTTTATTGAACAGGAAACGAGTCTGGAAGAATTGAATTGGGGTGTGGCGGATGCTTGTCAGCTGACCAAGGGAGAGGTGAGAGAAGTGCGTTGATATTAAATCTGTTTAAATGTTTGTTCGCGGATTAAACTGCTTGCATGTGTATTAAGTGATTTTATTAGCCATTGGGTTTTGCCAAACGCCGGCCAGAAGGATATCTATGAGGTCTGGACTTTTGCTGTAAGCATACCCAGCTGTTTCGACTATATATACATGGTACTAGGGTTCCAGTATCCTCCTGGAATTTTTGAGACTAATCTCCGAATATCTTTCTTGCATATCTTTTAGTTCACTTTCCATTGATATATTCCCCTCCTTAAGTGATGCTAATTCTGTTAATAAGCTGCCGTATCTGTTATCAGCAGTGGAAAATCTCGGCTCTTGTTCCAATGCAATCTCATTGCTAGTGGCATCTTTAGCTACCTGTATGATAAAGATGATTTCACCAATCATTGCAGATATAATATGACAGCATTTAAGGGCAAAGAGAGAAACAGAGAGACTGGACAATAAGAAGAAGCATGAAAACCTCAAGTTTGGTTTTTCTTTTTAGAAGAAATATAGTTACATATACAATTTTCTGGTATCCATCATAATCGAATTCAAGCATTCTATCAGATGCATTACGCGATATGGAAGGTTTGCTTACCGTTTGAAACACACTATTCTGATTTATTTCTTCCACCCTGCTCTCTAATCCTTCGATTAGTTCTGAAGATCATTTTCCTTCACGAAAAATGCTGCAGTTGAGGTTTCCAAAGCAGCTCCCTTTGATTTTATTTGTCCCTGAAAAGGTTAAAAAGTAAAGCAGTTGAGACGTTATCAGTACAAGTACAAACAGAAACAGAGGCTGGAATATGATTTGAATATTGCATTGGAAGATATCTTACAGGTTTTGAGGTTGGCAAAGACTATATTGTTGACACAATTGTAAATAGATCTTCTGTTGGTTCATGTTTTGTGAAAATGTTTTCTGCTGGAATACCTGCTTTCTACGTTTCTCTTTCTCCACCTCATCCTCATAAATAGCATGTTTAAGCCCTTCATTCTCTGATTTCTTCATTTGTTCCAAGTTTCCAACTCAGCTCTCAAATTTTTGCTTTCCTTCACTTGCTCAGAAAGGCTGTTATTCTCTGCCGTAAGCCTTTCAATCTGAGATTTGAGCTGTAAGATCACCTGGGTGAGATTTCCCTCAACTTCTCTTGTTTCTGCTGATGGTCGAGCTGCTTGGAATTGTTGTCCACTTCCAATACAATCTCTTCTATCTGCCTGGGTTTCGTGTATAAGTGGTTCGAGAGCTTCTGCAATCTTGTCTCGTAATCATTTCTGACTTCCTGGAGCACATCCTTCGTTTCCTGAAGCATTTCTTCTAGTTGACTCTTCTGTGCACACAATTCACTGGCTTCTGTCATTTGTTTTCAAAGCTACCTTTTCATTTGCATCAATATATTGAGGCCATTTGCACAGAGAGTCTTCGGAATTCTTCCCGAAGCCTCTCAGCTGTATTAGCATTTTTTGATCTAGTTTTTTGCGGTGCTTCCTCCGCTCGGATGGCTCTTTGCTCCTGCTCAACTTCGGCACATGCTACAGCCTCTAAGTCAGTTTCGAATATTTGTGCCTGCTTCTCCAGTTCTTCCTCCAAGCTTGTAATATTGGATTCAAGTTCCTTTATGGAAACCAACGTATTCGAAAAATCTTCAGACTGCTTCTTCAGTTCCGTTTCCAAATCCTCAACTTTGGCACATGTCAGTCTCTAAATCAGCTTTAGATACTTGTGCCTGCTTCTCCAGTTCCGCCTCCAAGCTTTTGACATGGGATTGAAGTTCCTTTATTGTAGCCAACGAATTCGAAAAATCTTCAGACTGCTTCTTCAGTTCTGTTTTCAAATCCTCAACTTGGCATTTGAGTTCATTTACGCCAGCAGAGGGAGATGAGCTTTGATCTCGTTTATATGAGATGTCATGGTTTTCCTGTTTCAATATCTCACAGTCAAGTGCAAGCTGCTCCATTTGCATCTTGAGCTCATCTTAGTCTCTCGACTCTCTCCTAAAGATTTCCATTTCACCAGAGTTCAGCGATCTATTTCTTGAGCAGGTGTGTTTCCTTGGCATTGCTGTGCTTCTTAACAAGATCAGCTCCAATTGCTCCTCATCCTCACTTGTCCCACCTTTCGAGATGGTTGCCTTCAACCCTGCAGCATCCCCGCAGGACTCTGGCCTGTTGGAAAGATTGGCTATTTCATTATTTTGTGCCCCAAAATTTCCTCCAGGTCTCGCACAGCAAGAATTAAATCAGAATTTGATTCTTGCGTCTTCTGGAGCTGTAAACGGAGATTGAAACTCAGGTCCTTCTCATAACTCAATTCCTCTTGTAACTCTGTACTGAGGTGTGACTCAAAGACGACAGAAAGTTGGAAGGATCTCTTGATCCAAGTTCTTGCGGAGATTCAAGTCCAAAGACACTGTCAGAACCTGACAACGTAAAGTCAGATCCAAATGATGCTCTGCGGTTGAGCACAGCAAATTGGGTGGTTCGATTAATGCCCTCATCCTGTGAATTGACATGAAAACTTTTAAAACAATAGAAACAAGATCTTTGCATTAAAAGAAAAATGAAATTTGAAAAACAAAAGAAAAAAGAAAACTTTTCAAAATTTCTCCAACAAAACAAAATAAAAAATCAGAAACGTAAAACAAAGGACAACTCCATAAAAAAGAAAAGAAAATAACTACAAGATTTGTATACACCTCGGATCAACATTTGCGTGCAACCTTTGAATGGTAACCTATTCGAAAACATAAACAAGAGTTCGATAAGAAAAAAGCAATCAAATTGTTGTCTGACATTCTACAGTTTTGACAAAGTGGGAGAGTACTAACATGCATAATTGTTGAATTCTTGAGGGGAAAAGATACACAGGATGAATTAGTAGCCTCGGCATAGTCAGCAAAATCGACAGAAAGCTCCCCAAGAACACTAGCATTCGACACAAGAGAACAAAACCAAATTAGATACTCATAAGCGGAACCAAATGCTCACTACCCAAAATCTAACAAAACAATTCATACAGTTGAGACAACAAAGTTGTACTGTTCCCGGTTCTTGGCTCACGGACGAATTTAATGTTTCATAGACCGGATTTTCCCATCGACAGCTCCCATCTCGAACTGTAGATTTATCTGATTTCACAGTTGGCTTCCCCACATCCACAGGAACCACAGATAACCAGCAATGCATCCACACCCAACTGTGTCACCTGAAATTACAAAACCAAACACCATCTTACATATAATTCTCCTAAAACCTCAATCACATTCACACATTCACACTCTTCAATTGCATATAAATTTTTGGCTCTTTCAGTACAATGCTCAATTGCATAAAAAATTTCCAACTTTTCTGTTTTCAGACACTCAATGATATAAAAATACTGTTTCTGTTTCATTTTCCTGCATTCTCTCAGCCACAAAACAAAACCCCATTGGGAAAACACAATCAAAAAGCTTAAATTTCAATCGACCAACCTGAGTTGCATGGAACTGCAGTTTGAAGACTTCTTTGATCTTGTTCTTGTCGGTTCTCCATCTCGCCGACTTTAACATTTTAATACTTTATGCTAACCCAAAACCCCACACCAAACCTCGCCGGAACTATCACCCGAACTCCAACACTCACCGGAGTTCCGGCAAAATCCGCCCGAAAAGCACCATTTTTGCAGTTACCAATTCCCACAGAGAACCAAGCTCTGTCCTTTTCAAGTTTTAGCTCATTGGCTTAAAAAACAGAGTATGAAAATAGAGTGTGGTGGGTTGAGTTGACTCGGTTAGACCAGCGCGAGTTCGACTCGGTGGAATGGATTTCAGAGGAGCTTGGAGTCTTGGACTCTGGGTTTTGGACTGTGCAATTCTTAAAAGATAAGAATTCACAAAATTGCCATTGTTTTAACTTATATTTTTCTTTTTTCTTAGGGAAAAAAATGAACTAAAAAAAACTCAAATTTGTTGTGGTCTATTTTATCTGACAGAGAGACTACGGCCAACGGCAGAGAGAGAGAGAGGAGAGAGATGTGTGTTTGTAGAATTGTAAGAGAATATGTGTGTTGTTATCCCTCCTACATTGTGCCTTTATTTATAGTAGTAAAGGGAGATAAGATATTCCTTCTCCTCCAAGTAATACAAGTTGTAATAGGAAAGGATAACTAGAATCAAATCTAATCTAGGATTTACACAATCATACTTATTCTAGGAATGTTTACAACACTCCCCCTTGAGTGTGCAAATACTTAAGGTAGATTCAGCATCATGCAGAAGTTGAGGAAGTCGACTCGTCGGCACTGATTCCAAGGAACAACGCTTATTCTCAATAAGGTAGGAACTTGCATAAGTAGTAAGTCTCACTAAAAACCCTAAGGCTATGGCAAAAACCCGAGTAGGGACAAAATCCATAGTCTAAGGAAAAATGCGTGAGAAATGCAAAGTCAAAAGAAACGTCTACAGGACGTCATCAGGGATATGACCAGCCCAAGATGGGTGCCTCGTTAAAACCTAGTTAGGTAGTAAAAACCCAGTGGGAAAAATGCTCCTAATCGTAGGGAAAAAGAGTACATTAAGATCAAGCAAGTATCCAGAAGATACTCCCCTTGAGTTTGACATAATTCCAAAGAGAAATAGCAAAGTTACAACTCAGAAAGTTTACGCATACCAATTCCATGAACAAGCTTCTGAAACGTCGCATTCGGTAGTGATTTGGTGAAGAGGTCGGCCAGATTGTCTTGTGATCGGATTTGCGTGACTTCAATCTTTTGATGCTCTTGTTGTTGATGTGTAAAGAAGAACTTCGGCGCAATATGCTTGGTGTTGTCCCCTTTGATGTAACCCTTCTTGAGCTGTTCGATGCAAGCTGCGTTGTCTTAAAAAATCGTCGTCGGGGCATTAACGGCGGGATGAAGATCACAGGAGTATCGAATATGGCCTATTACTGCTCTCAACCAAAAGCATTCCCGAGTTGCTTCATGTAAGGCGAGAATTTCAGCATGGTTAGATGAAGTGGCAACTAAGGTCTGTTTAGTTGACCTCCAAGATATTGCGGTGCCTCAAACGGTAAAGACATAACCCGTTTGAGAACGCGCCTTGTGCGGATCAGATAAGTATCCAGCGTCGACATAACCAACAAGGCGAGAATCAACCCGATGAGCATAGGGTGCGGCATCACTCGAGGATTCGTAGGGATAGAATAAGTCCAAATTCGTAGTACCCTTAAGGTAACGGAAAATGTCTTTCACGCCAGTCCAATGTCTACGTGTTGGTGCATTGCTGTATCTTGCCAAAAGATTAACAGCGAATGAGATGTCGGGTCTAGTGCATTGAGCTAAGTACAATAAAGCGCCTATCGCACTTAGATAAGGAACTTCAGGCTCCAAAATCTCTTCATCATCCTCCTTCGGACGGAAGGGATCTCGCTTTGCATCTAGCATACGAACGACCATAGGAGTACTCGAAGACTTCGCTTTATCCTCATTAAAACGGCGCAACACCTTCTGGGTGTAGTTCGATTGATGTACTAAGATTCCATCTGAACAATGCTCTATCTCGAGACCGAGACAGTATTAAGTCTTACCTAGATCTTTCATCTCAAATTCCGACTTCAGGTGCGAAGCAGTTCTCGCGAGCTCTTCAGGAGTTCCGATGAGATTCATGTCATCGACATATACTGCAACAATCGCAAATCCGGAATGTGACTTCTTAATGAACACACAAGGGCATAGTTCGTTGTTCACATATCCCTGACTAGTCAAATACTCACTCAGACGGTTATACCACATTCTTCCGGATTGTTTCAAACCGTATAGTGAACGCCTCAGCCGAATTGAGAGCGTGTTCCGGGGTTTGGAAATATTTGAACCAGTCAATGTAAGTCCTTAGGGAACTTTCATATAAATTTCCGTATCAAGATCCCCATAGAGATACGCGGTTACTACGTCCATCAGCTGCATATCCAGTTTTTCGGAAACTACCAAACTGATAAGGTATCGAAAAGTAATCACATCCATAACGGGTGAGTAAGTTTCGTCATAGTCAATCCCGGGGCGTTGTGAGAAACCTTGTGCTACAAGACGAGCTTTGTAACGCACAATTTCGTTCTTCTCATTACGCTTCCGAACGAAAACCCACTTGTAGCCAACGGGCTTCACATGTGGAGGAGTAGGAACTACAGGTCCAAACACCTTACGTTTCGCAAGTGAATCAAGTTCGACTTAGATTGCTTGTTTCTAGTTTGACCAATCAGCTCTACGTCGACATTCATCAACGGAACGCAGTTCAATGTCATCGCTCAACATGATCTCAGTAGCTACTGCAAATGCTAATGCATCGTCGACAATCATCTCATTTATACGCCACACATTATCTAAGCTAGCATAATAGACCGAAATTTCACGATTCTCGGGAGGAGGATTTGTCTCTTCAAGGACGCTTCCATAATCTAGAATTTCCTCATGAGTTGGGTAAAATGAGTAAGCGATAGTCGGATTCACGGTAGGCTCTTCAGGACCTTGTGCCGTGGTTTTCCTCTTCCGGGGGTGTGAATCCTTTGAACCAAGGGTCTGCCACGCTTTTGTGTAGGGGCAGATGATTGGCTAGCCGCTAATGTACGTGGATCACCAGAATTGGCGTCCCGGCCTTCCAGGAGGGTAGTCCGTCGTACATTTGGTACATCTATCTTTGCAGGCGTATTCGCAGCTGGAATATGTGATCTTGTCACGCGCGCTAGATCGGTGAAAGCATCTAGCATGCTCTGAGCTATGCTCTGGAGATCTAATATGCGCTGCACTTCAGCTTCAGACTGAGCGATGCGGGGATCTAAATGAGACAAAGTGGGAGTCGTCCACGATAATTCGCGTCGTTCATTAGGAACGTTGACGTTCTTATCTCCCCCTAACGACGGGAAGACTGTCTCATAGAAGTGACAATCCGCGAAACGAGCGGTAAACAGATCGCATGTCAAAGGTTCTAAGTAACGAATAATCGAAGGAAAATCATATCCGACATAGATTCCCATCCTTCGCTGAGGCCCCATTTTTGTACGTAAGGGCGGCAAGATCGGCACATAGACCGCACAACCAAAGACGCGCATATGCGATATGTCGGGTTCGCATCCGGTGACCAACTGAAGGGCACTAAATGGTTGTGTCGCAACAGGCCTCAGGCGGACCAACTTTGCTGCGTGCAATATTGCATGGCCCCAAGCAGCGATCGGGAGCTTGGTATGTATGACCAATGATCGAGCAATCATTTGTAAACGCTTAGTGAAAGCCTCTGCCAGGCCGTTATGGGTGTGAACATGGGGTACATGATGTTCAACTTCAACCCCAACCGACATGCAATAGTCATCAAAAGTTTTAGATGTGAATTCTCCAGCATTATCCAATCGAATAGATTTGATCGGATAATCAGGGTGGTGAGCCCTGAGCTTGATAACCTGAGCCAACAGTTTGGAGAATGCAACGTTCCTTGTGGACAACAAGCACACGTGTGACCAACGTGTAGAAGCATCAACCAAAACCATAAAATATCTAAATGGTCCGCATAGAGGTTGAATCGGTCCACAAATGTCCCCCTGAATCCATTGTAGAAAAATGGGAGGATTCGAACGAATCTTGTCATAAGAAGGCTTAGTAATAAGCTTTCCCATAGAACATGTTTGACATGCAATTTCATGGATCGAACCTAAGCTTCGGGTTAGTGGATGCCCGTGTGAAGTTTTGAGGATACGGCGCATCGCTATTCGTCCAGAATGTCCCAAACGATCATGCCAAAGTGTAATTTCGTGCGCGGTCCCTGTGGTAGGGCTGGCCACATAGTGGCATTCTATGGGGCGTATGGTAGTAGTATACAGACCACTCGGGTTACGCTCCATCTTCTCTAGAATACGCTTCTGGCCATATTCGTAGAAAGTTACGCACAGAAATTCAACTCCGTTTTCTACGTGGGTTTCAGCGTGGTAATTGTTATCTCTAATGTCCTTGAAACTTAGTAACGTTCTTCCGGAACGTGGAGAATAGAGTGCCTCAGCAATGGTCAAGATTGTACCATTGGACAACATTATACGTGCCTTACCGTATCATTCGATCAGGTTGGATGGGCCTGAGAGGGTTGTCAGAGGTGCATTCTTAGGTACGAAGTTAGTGAAATAGATGCGTTCACGCAAAACAGTATGCGTGGTTGCACTATCTGCCAGACAACTAACTTTCCCACTAGTCATACCTAGAATGAAAAATTAATTTGAATCGGTCACATGCATAAAAGTTTATAAAAACAAGTATCAATTCAAAATAATTTCATTTATTCAAGGATTAAAAACTTAATATCCAAAATAAATCGCCAACTAATAATCCAAAACATAAAGGAAAATTGTTCAAAATCAACCAAAAAACAAGGTGGGGTTCGGCCACTAGGTGGAATTCGGCCCCAATTGTCTTATTTCAACTGAAAAATAAGTCTATGTCTAAGATTCTAATATTCCATAGGAGTGGTATCCTCCTGAAAGTCAGAAACCTCTATCTTTGTAGTCTCCGGTTCGTCCACTTGCATGAAGTTTGATTCAAACTTCTTACGACGAGAATGATATTCATCTACAACCTTCTTGGGAGCACGGCAAATATGGGACCAATGGTCCTTTGAACAACAACGATAACACATATCGTCATTCATTGTGGCATGTGCTTTGCCCTTATTCTTGAAGTTCGGGGCCTTGGGAGCGAGGTTTGGGTGCTTCTGGGCTTTGTTTCCTCCCTTGGATGGGCCTTGGCTCTGTTGACCTTGGTGGGATGGCTTCTGGCCGCCCTTACCACGCCTTTTTTGGCGTTTTGGGTGCTGATTAGTGCTATAATGTGCTTCAGGCACAGTAGTAGCCCCAGTAGGTCGAGCTTGATGATTCTTCATCAACAGCTGGTTCTGTTTTTCAACAAGAAGTAAAACAGAGATCAAATCTGAGAACTTAGTGAACTTCTGAGCTTTATATTGTTGCTGCAGGACAATATTAGAAGCAGAGAAGGTCGAGTAGGTCTTCTCCAGGAGATCCTCTTCAGTCAAAGTTTCATTGCAAAACTTGAGAAGTGATCGGATTCGACAAACTTCAGAATTATATTCATTCACAGACTTAAAGTCTTGGAAGCGCAAGTGCTGCCAGTCGTGTCTTGCTTCAGGCAAGAATATGTCATTTTGGTGATCGAAACGATCAGCGAAAGCGACCCATAATGCACGTGGATCCTCCTCAGCAAGGTACTCAGTTTGCAGAGCATCATGAATATGTCTTTGGATGAAGATCATAGCATTGGCTTTTTCAGCTTCGCCAACAGGTTCAGTTGTTGCTTCTTCAATAGCAGGACGCAAGTTCTTTGCAGTGAGGTGGAGCTTCACATCTTGAACCCACTTGAGGTAGTTCCTTCCAGAGACCTCCAAAGCGGTGAAGTCGAGTTTGTTCAAATTCGACATGTTCCTATCACAAAATAGATGGACAAGATGTGGTTAGTGTAATGGAGAAAAATCAATCCATTCACATAGGAGTAGAACATACAGGTTCTAATAGACATGTATTGGTTTAATTTTGCATGAAAAACTTCGGGTTTCATGGGTGATATGTTTAAGTGAAAACTTCAGGTTTTCAAACAAGGCATGTTTATAAGAAACTTCGGGTTTCAAAGTAATTATGAACTTCTGGTTCATATATTCCTGCAGGCAAACACAAATATATATGCAAACAAATATGCAACAAATATATGCAAAAATATTGTATAATGATAATTGAATGAATGTTATTTTGGTCTTCAGGGCCAAATTAAAGTGTGGGTGAAAATATAAAAACCCATATTATTTAAAAATATTAAAATCTCGGGGCCTAAAAATGTAGGCTGAGAACTCTCGGGTGTAGGCTGCAGGCCCACGGGGTGAGAAGGGAATGGGCTGCTGCCAGGCAGACCCCCCAAAAAAATTTCTTTTTGTTCTTTTTTTCGGGCTGGGCCGCTGCAAGCGAGCCCAGCAAAAATTTGTTTTTTTTTTTCATATATGGGGCTGAGAGACAGAGCCCAGATAGGACTCGGGGAAAGCATGGGGATGCAGGCTGCAGGCCTTGCAAGAAGATGGGCTAGCCATCGCAGGCTGCGGGCTTGGTTGCGTTGTAGCCTTGCGTGATGCAAAGGCACGGGTTTGAAGAACCCTAATTCCCCAATCGCAATTTTTTTTTTTCAATTCAATTATATTATATGCATGTATAATTCTAATGAATCACATATTTACGTTGATGCATATGCAAATAATAGTTTCAATGCATGTACCTATGTAAGATTCAATTCATGGCAAATATCAAATTCACATAATTGTAGCAATTTTGGTTATGAAGCATACACAATTTATGTAGAATCTAAAATACATTAAACGTAAAGTTGGGTCATGCATCATGGTGAATGTTCATGCTATCAGGGCTTGCAAAATATCGAGTTAAAAACCGTTGTTTGGAAAGAACCTGATTGCGTGATGATATGGATGAACTGGTTTGATGCAGAAAAAAATCTCCAACGTCAGATTCCTAAGCGCAGTGGTAGGAGCGTGCTGATAACGTGTTGTGGTCTATTTTATCTGACAGATAGACTAGGGCCGACGGCAGAGAGAGAGGAGAGAGATGTGTGTTTGTAGAATTGTAGGGGAAGATGTGTGTGTTGTTATCCCTCCTACATTGTGCCTTTATTTATAGTAGTAAAGGGAGAGAAGATATTCCTTCTCCTCCAAGTAATACAAGTTGTAATAGGAAAGGATAACTAGAATCAAATCTAATCTAGGATTTACACAATCATACTTATTCTAGGAATGTTTACAACAAAATTCGTTATGTTACACTTGTATGAAGTTCATTTAAGCTTGTATTTTCTAAATGCTTAATCGTAGGTGTATTATTATTAATCTAGCTAAGCTTGTGTTTTCGATTATACAAAACAAGAAATAATTAAGCACCATTCCGATATTTTTTTTTATGGATATGCATGAAGCTTGTTTGGATTACAGTCTTGAATTGTACAAAAAGGTCAATTAGGGAGGAGGGGATTTTATCATTTGGTAGCAAAAAAAGGCCCAACCTAGAGCCCAAAACCAGAGAAACCAAAAGAAAATTCGAGAAGTTTGCTACCACCGCCGCAACAAGGCATCACGATCAACTCGATTTGACCCTTCCAACAGACGTTAAAAACCCAACTGAACAACATCGCAAAGATGAAATGAAGGAATACCCTATCATCCAGCCATGAACGCCACGCTGATCTTAGTCAGAAATTGAAAGAAGCCATCCACCAATTAAAAAAAGCTCAGTCGACACTGCCAAAAGAGGCAGACAAAGAGAAGGTGGAGGTGTTGTGAACACTTGAGCTAGTGTAAACACCGAAACTCTACACATCATTCCAATTGATCGCAACAAATTTTGTTGAAGACTGACTCTTGACCGGATTGGAGGTGGTTGAGGAAGATGTCGCTTATGGGGTGTGAAGGGCAGGGCAAATCGGAAAGGAGAGCTGGGGATAAAATAGCTGAAGGAACTGTTGACCCTAAAAACTACCAAGCCTGTGTGCGGGGCGTGCCAACTTGTTGGCCGAGCTCAGCTGGGAAGTAAAATGTATTGATGTTGCGTTAAGTGCGCTGCTAACTTCTTGATCTTACGATTGTGGCTGAGGAAGGAACATGTCTCGGCCTTCGGGTTCTAGAGCCTGAAGACAAGGTTACTAGTTTTGCAAAGTTCAATATCAGATTCGGCTTTCAATGTGCCGAATGTAGTAACCTGGTAACATTTCACTTCGTCGAGAAGGCTAATGAGATGACCTTTACGACTCAAAAATCCTTGCCGACCGAGACTTGGATTGCTAATCAGTCGGCCGAGAAGCAATGCTCTTTATCCAAATTGAAAGTGCTCCTTGATTGGCTGATTCTACGACTCCAATGTTGTTTATCGAAACTGAAGATGTCACCGGTTTCTAAACAGTGCTGTTTATCCAAACTGAAGATGTGTCGGCGTGAAAAAGAAAATAAAAATCTCAAGATTGTTGAGAGGTTTCACGTAGAGCGAGAGTTTACGCAGGGCAATTTTTGTGTTGAATTGGAGGGAGATTTAATGATGCATTCCCCCTATATATATAGCAGTGAACCTACCCCTGGCCGAACCAAAGATGTATCCGAACTAAAACTCCCAAATCTAATATGATTAGGATTCGGCCAATCCTAGTTTCAATAGGTTTCTGAACCAAGCTCTATAATGAATCAAATTCATTTTCGAGTTCTCAGCGCCCTCAACTCTGAAACCCCTTGTTGCACCAGGACTCGATTTCTTTGCCCCTATCCAAATCAATTCTCCTTACAATTCGACTCGGCCAACCTGATTGGGCGGCTTATGGTAGCGGGACGGCTTATAGTACTTATGGAAAGGCACTGGACCGAGAACAAACCTGAGCTCGGACCAATAATATTATTTTGGGCCCAAACATTTGTTGGAAATATGCCCTGAAAGTCAATCTTTGGAAGAAACCTTTCAGGACAATGAATGTGTGTATAGATGACTCTTATACATCAAAAGGCAAAGATACTAATTAGGATTATCTCAATAAACGATATACGTCCTAAATAGTGAATCCATGGACAATGGATCGATGGAATAAGTAATCTAATGATGTTAGACTACAGAGACCTTCTTCACATAACCATCATGTCCAAAAAGGTTCCTGATCATATGATTGTCAGAGGGATACTAACAATGCAAAGACCAGTACATACTATGTCCCCTTCAATTGGAAGGATGGAAAGTCTCATCCCATTCGTGGAGTGACACTAAGACAGGTATGTAGGTGCTCATTAAGGGAATGGGTTCACTGAACACAATCGAACGAGAGTACTTGCATGGAGGTCTACTCACATGTCAAGCAAGTAACTCTAATGGTTGGAATAATGTAAGTAGTCCTTTGACCTGAGGCATCATAGTTGTCTTGTGGTTAGGTCCTTGATCTTTGATTATGTCAAAGTCACTCCATCTGCGGGTGTCCACGACATAGTTGGGGTTAAGCCACTTAGCCATGGAGGCAAGTATATGCGCAACAAGGGATCTCTAATCCTCGTTATGAGAGGATGAATACTCTAAGATATGATTCGGGAATCTTCGGCCGAAGTATCGAGCGTAATAAAGGAAAGCGTTCCTATACGACTCAATTGAATCATATAACATGGAATAATCACATTAGGGGTTTGACATAATATATCCATACCCTAATAGTGTGATTGAGAGTATTGTTTTAGAGAATGATCGAATTACATTGTAATTCCAACTGAATAGGTTATCCGAACAAATTCTACATTAGCTTGGGTAGCCATGATATATGGTTAGATGTCACTCATTGCTTGTGAGTTCTTCTAGATGATTAAATGATTAGTCGTCAAAGAAGAAAGAGAATTAAAAGTAAGTTTTAATTCACTAAGTGATTGGATTAAATATAATCAATTGGATTGGTGCCAATCACCTCACTGCCTTGCTAATTAGAATCTAAAATGATTGTACACCGATACACTCTTGTAGTGAGACAACTAATGGATGATGGAAATAATTAATTGGATTAATTAAGTGTTGTGATTAATTAGAAAGTCTAAAGTAATCATAAAAGCGATAAAAGATCGTTTTTGGACTTAAAGAAAAGTTCGGGTTAATATGGGCCCATTAAGCCCAAACCCATTGGGCTTTTATTCAAGCATAGGATGACTTGAAATGATAAAAGCCCAAAAGCCCAAACAACACATAGGGGCCGGCCATTGAAGAGAGAGAGAGAGAGTCAAGTTGTTGATTCACTTCTTAGACATTTATAAAGGACTTTCAGTGAAAAGGTTTCATTAGGGTTTTGTGTGTTCTTTCAACAAAAGAAGAAAATATCTTTCTCTCTAAAATAGACACACAAGGCCGGCCACCAAAGGGGTAGAGTAGCTAATCATCTTATCTCCCTTTGGTTATTCCTCCATCCATCTCACTACACTAGTGGGTGTGGATCTTTAGAGGTCTTCTATCTTGGAGACTAAAGGAGAACCAATGAGCACTTATTCTAGCAAAGTGGAGGAAGCAAGGAGGAAGGCTAGGCTCAAGGAGTTCCAACAACAAAGGGCTTGGAGGTGGTCTATCCTTGGTCTCAAGTCTAGATCAAGAGGTATAAATCTACTCCTACACTTTGTTCTTCAATAAAATGTTATGAAGCATCTTATATAAACCTATGCTTCTTGAAGGGGATTTGCATGACTATAGCTTTGATATTATGTGATAACATGCTTCCGTTGCGTATGTATATGAATTTTGAATTGTATATGCATGCTAGTCACTAGAAATCCCACATAAATCTCATTATTTTCCCTTCAAGTGGTATCAAGAGCCAAAGGTTTATATTTGATGTGTCCTTTTGGATTTTATGCATATGGGTTTTAATTTTATGTTTGACATATTATTTCTTCATTCAAAGTATGTTTATCTTTTGTTTTTTCAAATGTTGAAAAATGTGAATCAAGAGTTGAAAAAGATATGCATGCAAAAAGTGTTTTGGATGCATGAATGAAGATTGAGTTTTGAACAAAATTTGGGGTTTTGTTCCATAGGGTAGGCACGGTTTTGGGGGATGTTTTGGCTTGTGTTTGTGTTTTATTGTAAGACACTCACACATCCTTTTAAAGCTAGAAAATCTAGACCTTGTCATTTTTGTTTTGGGTTTGAAAAATCACCAAGAATGTACAAATCTTGAAATTGTGTTCATGGTTTTGTTCTTGGTGTTCATGGTTTTGTTTTTGGTGAAAATGGTTTTGTTTTGTGTTCATAAATTGTTTTATGGTTTTGGATGATAAACTTACCATCCATAACTTTCCAAAATTTAATCAATCCTAGACTTGAATAGGAGAATTTCCATCACCATTACTCTAAAGTCCTTAAAGCATATCAAGTGGCAAGAAATAGCATGGGTTTCTACTACTTTAATTTGACTTAATGCATGTGTAAGAAACCTCCCATCCCCATTAACATGGCCGGCCACCCCTAGTGGATTAGCCACTTGTGGGGCTATTTTGTAATTTTTTGAAAAGTTGATAATTACTTTCAAGTATTTACGGTTTGACCCTTAACTTTTCATATTTGCATATTAGGCCCATCTAACTAACAAGTTAAAAATTTTTATTTTTATTTTGTTAGTTGTTTAAACTCATAATACTATTATGCCCATATGCACTAAATCTAAATGTTCATGTTGCATTCCAATTAATTATTTAATATGATTAAGTAGTTAGAAAATGGTTGACTATGGACTTATGCCTTAAACGATAATTGAGCTATGAGAAATGGCGCTAAACTCAAATTGTTTGAACCTTGGGAATGTGTTTTAATTACTATTTCAATTGGACCTTGTCATGATAGACATTAATCTTTCTCTCCCTCTTAGTATTTGTAATTTGTAGGAATTCGTACAAATCGGTTTGTAATTCTTATTACTTCTTAATCTCTTTCAATTAGTTGATTCCCTCTAGTACTAGACTAGAGTTTCTTTAACTATTGGTAAGGTGACATGATTAAAAGAGGGTTTTGTCATGAGATTAAAGATTAATTGGGTCCAACGCCCTAATTAGCAATGAATGATTGTCTTTCATTTCTAATGGCTCAATGAAAAATGTTTTAATTGGATTGAAAGCACGTAATTAAAACGACACAACCTTCCCTAGATCTTATTCAATAATGTTGGCTCGTTGTTGAATTAACCCAATAAGTCCATGGTCATCCAAAGAGCCTAAGATAACTATAAAGTCCAATTTCAAAGGAATGCAAAAACCATAGTAGTAGTAGTTACTTCCAATATTTGAAAAATTCGTTTTTGATATTGATTTGTTTTTCTCAAAACAAATAGTGGGAGTATCATACGCTACTAAACTATAATGAACACAATTAGTAGTTATATATATCTCCAATATTTTGAAAAATGTTTTGATATTGATTTGTTTTATGAAAACGAATAGTGGGGATATCATATGCTACTAATTTCATTAACTTTGGACTAGTAGTTATAATAGGACACAATTTATTTTAATGTGATTAAATAAATAAAATGATGAGACCCTAAAATCCCTCAATCAATATCCAATATTAAGTTGAAAGCGGAGAGGTGCTTTGAACACTTCTTCGTGGCCTTCCACCATGGTAGGCTCCAATCGTTTATGACTCGTACACCGCCTTCACCCTATCATGGGGGAGTACAAAGTCCGTGCTTATACTCAGGAGGAGTCTATTTCAACATTTGATGTGGTGAAGGTAGGCAACGAGTGTGACCAACATCGTATCATCGTGAGGTCATACTTGAACCCCTATCTAAACCGGCATGGTGGGTCAAAACTTAACTAAGAGAAATGGTGCCAACATTATATCATTGTGAGGCATTGTTCTCTAGAGGCCAACTAGATGGGTAATCACAAGAGGTTGTTGTGAATGGGTAGTCATACACTCTCATTATTATTTTTGCTAGCCAACATCATATCATCGTGAGGTGGGCTTGGTAATAGTGAGCCTCCTATAACCCACTAGGAGCTTTCAATGAAATCTCCCGGATTCCATCTTGAGGGATATGGAATTTGCCAAAAATGGTGGGTGGTGTCATTCGGTTTAAAGACCCGAATCGTTTGACTTAATCAACAATCAAACTAATTATTTTATTGTTTATGTATTTAGATATGGTTGGAAGCACACTCGTGAAAATACTCGACAAACATTGCCTAGAGGGGCACAATTTCCCATCGTGGTTTCGTAATGTTAAGATTCTCCTAACCTTGGAGTAGATTGTTTACGTACTAGACAAGGCTCCACCTCACATACCTCTTGGCCCTGACGCCACTGAGGATGAACCTGCTAAGTATGACAAGCACGTTGAGGATGATACACAAGCCAAGTGCTATCTGTTGGCTTCCATTAATGAGGAGTTGCAGAGACAGCACGAGGGCATGGACAATGCATCTTCCATCATACTCCATCTTACGGAGTTATATGGTGAAGGGACGGGCAACCGTCGCTTTAGCACTGTCAGTGAACTTGTGAAGACCAAGATGGTCAAGGGAACTCCAGTGCATCATCATGTACTGAAGATGATTGGACTCATTGAACAATTGGAGAACCTAGGGACTCCACTTGACGGGGAATTGGCCCAGGACTTCATCTTGGCTTCTCTTTCTGACTCGTTCTCGCAGTTCGTTATGAACTACAATATGAACAAGATGGATAATACTCTCTCTGAGTTACTAAACATGTTAGTAACTGCCGAGAAGACTATGAAGAAAGAGAACGTTGTAGGGACTGCTGCAGTAGCCTACAACAAGCCATCATCTTCCAAGGCCAAGCCGCAAGGCAAAGACAAAGGGAAGGAGAAGAAGTCACCCACTCCTAAGCCTCAAGGAGGAGTGAGGAAAAAGAAGGCAAAGGAGCCCAATGGGACTTGCCACCACTGTGGAAAGGAGGGGCATTGGAAGAGGAATTGCAGGTTATACCTTATAACTCTAAAGGACAAGCCACAAGGTATGGTTTATGTTCTTATCTTCAATTCTAATTGTTAGATCTTCTAAATATTTATATTTGATATAAAGTGCTAATCACTTATATAATTGTATATAGGTGGAGGAGCCAAGTAGAAGATGAACAAGCAAGGAAAAAGGTTGGATAAGGGTTCGGCCACCATATTTTTGCTAACTACTTAGGAAGTTTGTTAGGCACTTAAAGATAGTCTTTAAACTTTCTTATTTTGTTAAGAACTTATTATGTGGCTTCATATGATGGAAGACCATTATTGGTGCCTAAATGAAGGTATATAATTAGTCTCTAAATGTATAGAGCTAATTCTTTTTGTATTAAACATTATGAATGTTTGAATTATCATATCAATGTAATGTGATGAATGCCTTCTAATATATTATTTCCTTAAAGTAGTGTTATGAATTGAATATTGTCTTGTTGTATCCTAGTTGAGATACAAGATTTATATCACTTATGTAATGCGATATCCAAACTTTAGACTTATCAATTATGGATAGATCTCACGTGTAGGACATAGAAGGATACAATGAATCTTTAGATTTGGTTCCAATTGTCTACATATGAGTTCTATATGAATTGAAAAGGGTCTAGAGATTCCTTTCTTGAAGAAAAGGAAGATCACATTATAATGATATAAATAATAAAGAAAAACGTTTCTTATATGGTTATCACTTAAACCACAATAATCAAGATCACTCTTGATTCAATTAGTAGTTTTGAACAACTAATTGGGCATTCTTAAAATCGTTTTAAAATGTCAAGTGTGTTAGTGATTAAACCAAGAATGATGTGTCTAAATCTATGAAATGTTTAAAGACTTTAGTCACTTAATAGCAAGACATCGACTTAGTGGAGATTGAAACAAATGAGCTTGAAAGGTTTTAAAGCTACTCCACAATGTCATCTACCCATATACTCCACGTTCATACATTTTGAATGTATGAAGTGATTTCTCATTAAAGTCATGAGAAATAGTGGGAGGTGAGAAAATGATATAAACTTGAATATGATTGGTTTATAGTTGTCTAAAGAATAATAGTACTTCACTATTATTAGGAGTTTGTAATTTTAATTGTTAAAAGACTCAAGCTCTTCAAAACGTTAAAATTATATGTTGTGTAACATTCTAAAGAATAGTCCATGAATGTTGGTTTCGTCAACCTAGCATAAAATGGTTATATGTTGGGAGTTGTCCATCATTCTCTTTTATGAGAACAAGCTAATAACAAAGCATATGGACAAATTGATGAAACAAAAGGGAATAGTTTCAAAATGAGTCACAGCATATGGTTTAACAACAAGACAATCCAAATTCGGCAACTCTTGTAACTATAACGCTCTATGTAGTTTTGATAAAGAATTATATCAACCACCTAGAAGGAATGGTTGAGTTTCTATATCCTTAGTAGGAGCCATGCTTCCACTAAAGACTTGGGTGATTCTTACATGACTACATTAAAGGTCTTAGTATGACTAAAACTTGAAGTATGGTGTATGACACCATATAATTTAAATGAATAGACTTGATAAAACAAGTCACACATTTCAAATGGAATTACTTGAGAAGGAATTCTTTTGTGTATGTTCGTTTAAATAACTTGTGTTAGCTAGAGTTGTTGATAGTCCCAAAATTGTTGAGACATCATCAAACAAGCTAATGGATCTCAATGATTGTCAATAGATCCAAGACCAGTTAGTGGGAGCAAAATGCATTCAAATCAAGAAAATGTAAGTGTTAATTTTTGAATGAATGCTAAGTTACAACAAGGCCAGTGGGAGTGATGTCATAATTTGAGCAACAAGATATGAATAAAGTCTATTTGATAGACTTGATAAAACATAGATGTTACTCAAAAATGACAAAATTGTGACACGGTCAATTTTGAAGTATAGACTTGAAATTGGACTTAATGATATAGCAAGGCTATCTCAAGAATGTTTAATGGGGAAATTAAATCTCAAATGTTGAAGATTTGAGAAGGTGTTTTCTTATATGATAGAAAATCACTTTCATAACCCTTATAATGAATGTGTCATAAAATCACAAAAGGGACACATGTATGGACTTGTAAGATGATATCCAAAGGTGAAAAACCACAGGGGTTGTCACGTTAAGATATTACTATAGCCCAGGATCAGAACCGTAGCAATTGATAGAGTATTATTGCCTTTAAGAAAGGAACATCAGAGTAGGACTCTGGAAGTGTGCATTCACTTAGGTTATTAACCAAAGTGAAAATAACCCATTTTAACCAATGGAACTTCATAATGGATGAAGTACTAATCATATGAATGTATTGTTAGTATTGTACTACAATGGTCTCAAGGTTGGAGCAAAGTATGTATAAAGTATACAAACGAAATATATGGCGATATATTGTTTTAGAAACTGCTTCAAAAGGTGTTTTGAATAGAAGGGGTTCTTATAGAACCAATGATTGAATCCAAACCATAAGGTCGTTAGTTGGACACTACGACGTAATGGGGCGATAGCTCAAGCCATGGAATCAAGGTCTCATCAAAGTATTTGAACACAAGAAAGAGACATCATCAAATGTTTTTAGAAACATTTGATAAGTAAATCCCTTTTAAATAAAAGGATTAATACATAACCAAGTTAACCTACGAGCATAAGTTCACTCAACTAGCATCTATCAGATACACTAGTGATTGACTTTAGTGCAAGTGAGAGATTGTTGGAAATATGCCCTGAAAGTCAATCTTTGGAAGAAACCTTTCAGGACAATGAATGTGTGTATAGATGACTCTTATACATCAAAAGGCAAAGATACTAATTAGGATTATCTCAATAAACGATATACGTCCTAAATAGTGAATCCATGGACAATGGATCGATGGAAGAAGTAATCTAATGATGTTAAACTACAGAGACCTTCTTCACATAACCATCATGTCCAAAAAGGTTCCTGGTCATATGATTGTCAGAGGGATACTGACAATGCAAAGACCAGTACATACTATGTCCCCTTCAATTGGAAGGATGGAAAGTCTCATCCCATTCGTGTAGTGACACTAAGACAGGTATGTAGGTGCTCATTAAGGGAATGAGTTCACTGAACACAATCGAACGAGAGTACTTGCATGGAGGTCTACTCACATGTCAAGCAAGTAACTCTAATGGTTGGAATAATGTAAGTAGTCATTTGACCTGAGGCATCATAATTGTCTTGTGGTTAGGTCCTTGATCTTTGATTATGTCAAAGTCACTCCATCCGCGGGTGTCCACGCTATAGTTGGGGTTAAGCCACTTAGCCATGGAGGCAAGTAAATGCGCAACAAGGGATCTCTAATCCTCATTATGAGAGGATGAATACTCTAAGATATGATTCGGGAATCTTCGGCCGAAGTATCGAGCATAATAAAGGAAAGCGTTCCTATACGACTCAATTGAATCATATAACATGGAATAATCACATTAGGGGTTTGACATAATATATCCATACCCTAATAGTGTGATTGAGAGTATTGTTTTAGAGAAGGATCGAATTACATTTTAATTCCAACTGAATAGGTTCTCCGAACAAATTGTACATTAGCTTGGGTAGCCATGATATATGGTTAGATGTCACTCATTGCTTGTGAGTTCTTCTAGATGATAAATGACTAGTCGTCAAAGAAGAAGGAGAATTAAAAGTAAGTTTTAATTCACTAAGTGATTGGATTAAATATAATCAATTGGATTGGTGCCAATCACCTCACTGCATTGCTAATTAGAACCTAAAATGATTGTACACCGATACACTCTTGTAGTGAGACAACTAATGGATGATGGAAATAATTAATTGGATTAATTAAGTGTTGTGATTAATTAGAAAGTCTAAAGAAATCATAAAAGCGATAAAAGTTCGGGTTAATATGGGCCCATTAAGCCCAAACCCATTGGGCTTTTATTCAAGCATAGGATGACTTGAAATGATAAAAGCCCAAAAGCCCAAACAACACATAGGGGCCGGCCATTGAAGAGAGAGAGAGAGAGTCAAGTTGTTGATTCACTTCTTAGACATTTATAAAGGACTTTTAGTGAAAATGTTTCATTAGGGTTTTGTGTGTTCTTTCAACAAAAGAAGAAAATATCTTTCTCTCTAAAATAGACACACAAGGCCGGCCACCAAAGGGGTAGAGTAGCTAATCATCTTCTCTCCCTTTGGTTATTCCTCCATCCATCTCACTACACTAGTGGGTGTGGATCTTTAGAGGTCTTCTATCTTGGAGACTAAAGGAGAACCAAGGAGCACTCATTCTAGCAAAGTGGAGGAAGCAAGGAGGGAGGCTAGGCTCAAGGAGTTCCAACAACAAAAGGCTTGGAGGTGGTCTATCCTTGGTCTCAAGTCTAGATCAAGAGGTATAAATCTACTCTTACACTTTGTTCTTCAATAAAATGTTATGATGCATCTTATATAAACCTATGCTTCTTGAAGGGGATTTGCCTGACTATAGCTTTGATATTATGTGATAACATGCTTCCGTTGCGTATGTATATGAATTTTGAATTGTACATGCATGCTAGTCACTAGAAATCCCACATAAATCTCATTATTTTCCCTTCAACATTGCCCCCTTGCTTCTTAGGTCTTCGGCCTAGAATTCCTGGCCGAGCCTCGACCTTGAAGAAGCGAAATCATACCGAAGTATCTTTGAAAAACAACGAAAAGTCTCAAATATTCCACCCACTCAAACGCATTTATGAAGCATATTGCACGATCTTAATTTTGTCAGATACTTTACCACGTGGTAATTCCTCAACTTGTCCGCCTCGAAACGTGCAACCATCAAAACGTCTCTTCACCATTAAATCCACCGTCATACGTAAACATGCATCCTCAAACCACGAGATCTTCAGTCCCTTCACCTGGATTTTCTAAATATTCGTCATGATTATCAGGTTCTTTGATCAATTCTACCCCCATTTAAAACCAAACGGTTGATCTTCATCCCAGAATGCCTATAAATACCCTACTATTCTTTATTCATATTCTACGCTTTCAGAACTCTTAAACCTTTTGCCATTTGCTCTCATAACCCAGAAGATTTCAAAACCCAGAAAACTTCCTAAACCCAGAAAATCCTTCGAATCTTCAACAATGGCCTCCAACATCTTTATTACCAAGCTTTCTGAGAAGTGTGCTAAGTGCAAGGACTTCATCGATCGAAACAACATCAAGACTCTATGGTTTGAAGGCGACTTAGATGCTACCCACCAGATCTTGGGACCGTTTTTCAAGGACGTTGTCCCAAATGCCATTACCAAAATTCTCAAAACCCACTGCTTGAAACCCTTGCTCTAGGGGTATGATTGGTCAAAGTAGGATTCGGCCATGCCTCAAGGAGCTTGGCCCTTGACCACTGCAACCTAGGCAGCTTGGGTTGAACGAATGGAGAAGTTCTTCAGCACATAGTGGAAAACTCTCGGCATTTATGATGTTATCAAACTCTTGATTATTGAGATTGCTATAGACCGGGAGCTTCTCACGGTAGCCCTGAGTTTCTGGTGCTCGGCCACCAACACAATGGTACTCCCCCTCGGCCTTATTGGCTCGACCGTGCTCGACATATCGGCCATCCTTGGCATTTCTCCATCTGGTCTTCCAGTTGATGTCGTCCTTCCTGGGTATCAATTCGACTTAGACCTTAAATCATTATTCGACGAACGTGTCATCGAAGCCCTAAAGAAGAATGACCAAAAAGCCCCCAAAGAAGAAGTCCAAAAGCTGCACAAGAACTTCTTCAACTATAATACTCTCATCCACCACTTTGCTGGCCTAGGGGAAGAAAACCTACAGAAGGGGGAACATGAAGCCTTCTTATTCTACTGGTATAAAAAAATTATTATTTGTACCAAGTTAAATAAATGTTTGATCGAAAACATGCCAGTGGCCGAAGCCCTGGCCAGTGGTCACATCCTCGCTCTTAGTTCGGCCATCTTCACCAACCCCATGCGCTACCTGGCCGAAGCGACAGTCGCCAAAATTGACCCGCACTAGAACGGTCTACTCTGGGTTTTCCATCTCTGGCTGTAAGTCTACTTCGTTACCCTGAGGCCAGAAATCCCCAGCTTCAAGTCCTCTGAAGTGTTAGGTCTCTAATTGGCCTCCAGACCAGCTTTTCCTCACTTGGCCGAATAAGTCTTCAAGTACTTTTTCGGCCTAGAAGATCTTTCTGATGATGAATTCTTGATCTACCGTCGTCAGGAGTACCCCTCTTACATCAAGCTTTCATCGTCGACATGGGATGAGACCGAAGACGCTGACCTTCAACAAAACTGGGGGGCGTTCGTGTTAACTCGTGACCTTTCTCTCGATTGTGATGCTCGGTGCGCGAGTTGGATGCTCGGTGCGCGAGTTGGGTAGTCTACCACCCCCACTTTACTGCTCGGCAACTTGGCTACCTCCAAGGCTGCCGTGTGCCTCTACTTACCTCCTAATCTCTTATAAGTCGAGAACATCTCCCTGGTTCATCCTAGAGAGAGTGTAAAGAAGCCGAGCGAGACTTCCAAGAGCGGTGCACGAAACACCGCATCCGGTCGAACGTCCCTGAAACTCATAGCACTAACACCTTTGCTGATTGATGGGACTCATATATCCAAGAATTCTTTGGCGCACTGGTCGAGGATATTGTCAAAAAGATTTTTGGCGATTGCCCAAAGAAAGCTCCAGCCCCAAAATCCAAAGAAGCGGCCCAAGGTATACGTCTTTTATTTCTTTCTATTTCTCGCTCAAAACTATCATCCTAACTTAAGTTTATTTATAGTGGGTTGTCCAATAAAGTGGGCCGACATGACCGCGATAGTTGTAGCTAAAAAGAAGCCTACTCCTCCAAAGAATGTAGCAAATGTTCAATCTCCCGTGACCTCTCTTATTCCAATGGCGGCCATTACTGTGCCAGTCACACCGAGCAAACGACCTTGCCCTGAGACAGGAATGGCTGGAAACGTTGCCCCGCCCAAAAAACGCATAAAAAAGAAAGCAAAAAAGGGTGAGCAAGAGATTCTTTAATATTTTTTGAACCTATTGGCTGTAAAAATTGTGCTTTTATCAGTTATGATCGTTTATGGTACGCCGAATCTGGTCACAATGTTTTCTTCTACAAAATTGCAAACTTCCTTGGATGTTAATTCGACATATGATTTTGCTTCGACCCACTTAGTGAAGTAATCGGTTGCCACAAATATCTATGCATGTTTAGTTGCTCCAGAAGATGGTGTAATTTTACCGATTACATTCATAGCCCATCATCTGAACGACCATGGTTTGGTGACCGAGTGGAGTAATTTAGCTGGGACTCTCTATATAGGCCTATGAATTTGACATTGTACACATCCCCTTGCATACTCGATACAATCCTTCAATATACTCGGCCAGAAATAGCCGTGTCGGTGAAGCAGCCAACGCATCTTACATCCAAATTGATGAGCTCCGTAAATTCCTTCTTGTACTTCTGTAATTGCTTAGGCAGCCTCCTGCGGGCCGAGGCATAGTAACAATAAACCATCCTCACATTTCCGATAAAACTCATTCTAGTATGACACGTAGTTTGTGGCATGGACCCTTGTCCTCCGGTCGTGTTTGTCATTGAGATTATCAAGATATCGCATAATTGACATTCTCCAATCGTTTGGTAATGTCTTAACAGCGTAAACATCCATAGAAACATCTTGTTCCAATAATGAAGGTAGCGATATGACTCTTGTACGGATCATGCGATCGTGTTCGAGAACTTGGTAATTAACCAATGTAGGGTATGGTCGTCGTACTACTTGTATTGCCCGGTCTAGTTTGCCCCCCAAGAGTTATGCTTCGGAGGCCATTTGTGCCAGTTCGTCCGCATCAGTGTTTCGAACACGCGAGATGTGCTCAAATGTGATTCCCTTAAACGACTCGGCCAAATAGTTGGCAACCATGTGATAGGGCGCCAAAATACAACTCATGCAACGAAAGGTGCCATTGAGTTAGTTAATCACAAGTTCTGAATCACCAAGGACGAGGACGCGGGCTACTCTTAAGTCGTGAAAGACGTTACGAGCACGCTCCTGATAGGCAATTCAAGCATCCCTCATGTCTAGGTAAGCATCTAGTCGTGCCACGCGCTCTTTCTCATCGACAGTTAGGCCGAAAAAAAATACGGCTGATAAGACTTCAAAATGGTATCGTAAATATTGGAGGTCCTTGAGGGAGAAAAGAAGCTTGGTGGTATCTATATCAGTATATGGATCGACCTCAAAGCCGAGAACTCGAGCTTTACATATTGCTGGAACCTGGCCTTCATCCCTGGATCAATGGTATTTTGAATAATCTGCTCGGCATCGGGCATGTTAGTGCCAGGTCGAGAGCCTCTTAACACGCCCTTGGTAGGCCGTACAAGTCATTAGCAGAATATTTCTTGTGAAACTCCCACATGTACTCCAAGGCTTCGCCGAGAAATGGGGGGTGTAGATTTCATCGGACTTTTATTAATGGTTCTTGTGAAGGCAATGAAGGAAGTTTGCTTTCCGCTTCCTTCCTGAAGTGTTCGAAACGAGCTTTCATCTCCCCAGGCCAAAGAAAGAGTTTGATGTGCTTCTCAGATTCTTTTATTGTGGTCTCAAAATCATGATTAATCGCATTCTTTCCCTGAAGTAATTCGGCCCTGATTGCCGGGGGCTGTCGGTCATCTTCGTTATATGTTATTTCTTTCGGCTACCATTTGGTAACCGAGGTAGCCCGAGCCGTTTGTCGATGGGCCATGCAGTCTATTCGCTAGCGTCGGCGTTTCTGCGATTTAGAGAGTGCGGTATACACGTCGGTAGGAGAATTATAACTATACCACCGTTGGTTGAGTGGCTCAGGCAGTTTGAAGGTTTTCTAAATCGCGGAAGAACTCGAGCTGCTAGAGTTGCGAGCATCATAGTCCTTGTTATAAAACGGTGTGCTGAAATCAAGGTGCTGTCTGGCTGAAGGTGGCCATTCAATCTATGTTTGAGGGCTGAGCCTATCGAAAACTCCCTGGCATTGGCCTGCGCTAAACACATTTTGAGGTGTCGTTGAGGCCGTAGGAGGCGGTTGTTGTATTGTAGCCTGATGTGGTTTCTCCTTTGGCTCGGTGAAGATGATGTTTTCCTTACACCAACTACATAAAATCACCGGCCCATCCGCTTCCTCTGCGCAGGAGTCTGACATGGGTTCGATGATAGCTTGTCCAGAAAAATCCTTAGGTGGCTTGTTTGAAAATAAATCAAGCTTGAGCCAGGGTTGAGAGTTCTGTTTTGGGATGTGTTGCATTGGAACGAACTCGGCCTTTCCTTTTCCTTTATCCCTAAGCAGACAAGCATCCACCATGTTTATTGTCACCGTAGGAAATGGGTCGGTGTCGACGCCCATTTTCTTTTCTGGAAACTTGAGTTTACCGTTGTAAATCCAACTTTGGATGGCGTCTTGAAACATGACGCAGTTGTTTGTCGTGTGCTTGTTTGAGTTATGGTACTTGCAATATGTTTTTCCTTTCAATTCTTCGGCCTTGGGGATATTATGCCCAGGCCAAAGTTTGATAATTTTGGCAAGTAACAGTCGATCGAAGATGGCGTCAACCTTAGTAATATCGAAAGTATAAACTTTCGCTGTTTTGACGATAGACTCTTCAGGGGCCGAGTGAGTTTTGGCATCTTTGGGTTTGGCATGAGCCAATGCCTTGCATATATATGGTTTGTCGATTACTATCTCGGCCGCATCTATACTGGCATACTGGCATATTCTTCGGCCGATGCATAACTGACCGTGGGGTTTTTGTAGATTGTTCCTCGGGACGGGGACTTCGAGGCCTTTTCTTCTCGAAGTAAATAGTCTTATTGCTTGACATGTTGAGCTAGTTCGTACATGTCACAGAAGTTTGCCCCTAGGAATTTCTTTTTGTATTCCAGGTCTAGCCCATTCAAAGCGAGCCTAACAAATTCGACTTCAGAGAGAGGTACTCGACACCAGTTTTTGGCCTATTTAAACCTTGTAAGATAATCCATTAGTGATTTATCAGATGCTTAAGCCATCCTAGCCAATGAAGAAACTGACATTTCCATTCCCGGCCGATAAAATTGCTTATGGAATTTTTCGACTAGTTCATCCCAACTTTGGATGGAGTTAGGTGGGAGGTTGATGTACCACGCGAATGCCGAGCCTGTCAATGAGAAGTTGAATAGTCGCAGTTTATGGAAGTCACTATTAACATATTCGAATTGCACAATGAACCGAGCTACATGTTCTAACAAAAACAGGGATGATTCTCCAGCAAAAAGGCTGAAATCTGGGATCTTAAAGCCTTTAGGATATTCGAACTTTTCTACATAAGCTGGGATGGATGAATGAATTTTGGGAACTTTGGCCCTTTTTTCAAGGTCGAATCGATCATTCTTTATACCTCGATCATATCGACGGATGTTATTTCTGCTCTTTGGTCGGATCCATCTAATCTACTGCTTGATCCTCCTTTTTTTTCCAAGTCGAACGTTTTGAGCCGAGCAGATCCTTTTTCGGCCTATATCATTGATAATGGATTACTCTTAGGTGGAAGTTGTCGGGAACGATCGGCGGGTCCACATTCATAAGCTTTACTAACCAATAGTTCGAGCAATTTGTTGTGTGCCTCTCCATTACTGCGTACTACCTCAAGTATGTTTTTTTATTTCTCGACTGAAAATCTGAGATTGCTCTTCAAGTTTTCTATGGAGAAACGATCTAGTCAGTGGATCAGGACCTTCACCACCATCCTCATCGTAATCCTCTATTAAAACGCCCTTGGTTTTGTTAAGGGTTTCTGCATTATGTGGCTGGCCGCCGAGGTAAACTTCATTTTCTCGGTGTGTCACACTTGTGGCCTCAGGCGTCACGGCAATAAGAGGATTATGTGCTTGTGACGAGTCCTCTTATCCTGGGTCATGGACTGGAAGGTTGGTCGTGGACTTTCCTATGATTGTTTTCTTTTTAATCGATCATGTCTCAATGGTCATGAACTTCGTAGTTTTAGCATTAGGTCCCACCGAGGATGCCAAAATGTTGACCCTAAAAACTACCAAGCCTACGTGGCGCGCAGGTCGAGTAATTAATAAGCTAACTACGTCATTCGATTGTGTGCGGGGCGTGCCAACTCATCAGCCGAGCTCAGCCGGGAAGTAAAATGTGTTGATGTTGTGTTAAGCGCACTGCTGACTTCTTGATTTTGCGACTGCGGTCGAGGAAGGTACATGTCTCGGCTTTCGGGTTTTAGAGCCTGAAGACAAGGCTACTAGTTTTGCGAAGTTCAATATCAGATTCGGCTTTCAATGTGTCGAATATAGTAATCTGGTAACAGCTCACTTCTCTTAGAAGGCTAATGAGATGACCTCTACCAACAAGGACTCGAAAATCCTTGCCGACCAAGACTTGGATGGGTAATCAGTCGGCCGAGAAACAGTGTTGTTTATCCAAACTGAAGGTGCTTCTTGATCAGCTGATTCTACGGATCCAGTGCTATTTATCCAAACTGAAGATGTCACTGGTTGCCTTCACATTGCTGTTTAGCCAAACTGAAGATGTGTTGGCGGGAAAAAGAAAATAAAAATCTCAAGATTGTTAAAGAGGTTTCGCGTAGAGCGAGAGTTTGCGCAGGGCAGTTTGTGTGTTGAATTGGATGGGGCTTTAATGATGCACTCCCCCTATATATATAGCAGCGAACCTACCCCTGGCCGAACTAGAGATGTATCGAGACTAAAAATCCCAAATCTAATCTGATTATGATTCGACCAATCCTAGTTTTAATAGGTTTCTGAACCAAGCTCTATATTGAATCAAAATCATTTCAGAGTTCTCAGTACCCTCAACTCTGAAACCCCTTGTTACACTAGGACTCAACTTATTTGCCCCTATCCAAATCAATCTTCCTTACAATAGGACTCGGCTAACCTGATTGGGCGGCTTATGGTAGCTGGACGGCCCATAATACTTCTGGAAGGGCACTAAATTGAGAACAAGCCTGAGCTCGGCCCAATAATATTATTTTGGGCCCAAACAAGAACAAAAGAAGGAAACATTGATGACTTTGACAACTAGCGATCTTCTTCCTAAGAGCTCGTGCCGCTCTCTTCTTTGTATTCCTTAAGGCGTTCTTGGACGGACATTTTTTCGGCCCAACTTTAATGACTTTGACAGCTACCTTGCTTGTCTTTGTTGCTATATTAGCCTTTACTATGTTGCAGACAGTTGGTCCTTCATTGATGGTGAAGGAGATTCGGTGACCAGCATGCCTTCCATGTCCAAGTTTGGATTCAGCAGCAGGGAGTTCGTGGAAGTAAACAATAACTTGTGGCGCCATGTTTCCTGTTACAAAAACAAAAAACATAGCACATTAATTATCTTCAAAATTAGAGATGAAAGGGAAAATGGGTCCCACTGGGCGTGCCAAAAATTATGTTGAGTAAAAATTGTACACAATATGTAAACAAATAATTCACTCGACATAATTTCACCCTCGTTCATTTTTCGAAGATGGTTTTATTAATTTGAGTTCGACCCATTCTAGGCTATGCACCTATTAATTACAACATTTCTTTTGGAAAAGGAATACCCTTTGATTCTAATATGAATAAATCGTAACTTGGGGATTTGGGTGTTTATTTGATTTTATGACTGCGTCTAGGTAGAGCCCTAGATTGCCTACGTACCCTCATTGAGGGATCAAGTCATTCTTAGTTCCTTATGTGTTTTGTTGGAGTTTGATGCCTTGTGCAGTTTCAGCTCGTGCAGGTAAGGAGCAACTGATGTCTTGTGCAGTTTTAGCTCATGCAGGCGAGGACTTTAAGCCATTAGAGCGTGTTTATACCATACTTAGGGCCTCCATATTTAGATCTCGTACAAATACTCGGGGGAATTAAATGTAATTATGTAATAAAGGAATGGGCAAATATGTAATAAGTGATGAGCCCTTATTCTATAAAAGGACTCATCACCCTCACAATTAGAGGAGGCCATTTTTGAAGGCCCCTTCATCCTCTCAAAGCTCTCACTCTTATTCAGAGCTCTATCTCCTTCAGAAATACAATATCAGTGTGGACGTAGCCAAAACCTTGGGGTGAACCACGATACATCTTATGTTATTTACATTAATTGCAGATTCACGGTCGGATTTACGTTGTTCCAAGACCTCCGGTTTTGTGCATTAACATTTGGCGCTGTCTGTGGAAAACGACACGAAAAACTATATCGGTTCTCTTTCATTTTTTCATCTCACCACCGTGAGACTTTATCATTGTCCTCCGTGAATCTGCAAAATCCACACAAAAACCCAGAAACGGAAAAGCTCCAAATCTCTCTCATCACTCTCTCTCTCAAAGATCCCACTACTCCACCACTTGTCTTAATCCCCCGATTAAGCTCATTTAATCAACCATGAGCAAACCTCAGCGGCCTTAGCGGCCCAAACCGCCGCCGTCCGGCCGTACGAACCTCGCCATCCTACAGCCCGCACACCTGACGTTGTCCGAAGACGTTGACTATTCAATGGAATCACCGTCCTCGGCAGCAAATTGGAAATACCATATGCTGTTCGAAGATGCTGACTCTTTAGTGGAATCGTCGTCCTCTGCAGCAAACTAGAAACACTCGGTCATGTATTTGTCTTTCCTCTGCTCAGTCATCTACTTTTTTTTCACACCCAAATAGCTCACAATTTGCTAATCGGCCATTGGCCTGTCAGAGTAAGAAAAACCAGCCCAGATCTTCCCCTTCGTTTCTGGTCCGACGGAACCTTCAAAATCCTATAAGTGGCTGATATGCATTACGGGAATGGAAGGTTGACTCACTGCCGAGATGTGTTGGACTCCGAGCTTGACTGGTGTTCTGATCTCAACACCTCCCACTTCTTGAGGAAGATGATTGAAGCTGAGAGGCTCCATTTCATTGCTTTTACAGCTGGAGTACACTAGCTTCGTGAAAAACACAAATCCGTGAAGGACCCCACTGATGAAATTTTCAATCATCATGCCAATCTCCAGGATTTGGCTTCTGGGTAAGTTTAAAAATGGAGCACGAGGAGACTAGATGCCAAGCAGCCCCTGGAATTTCTGAAATTCTCTCTCTGGAATTTCTTCTTCCATGGCGGCGCCGTTTGTGATGTCATGAAGCGAAGTGCTCACGTCCCGATCGTCGATGTTTTAGGGTTTTTAAGCATCAGGCTGCGTTTGTCATATCACTTTGCAGGAAAGAAAAGCCGGATCGGAAAAAGAAAAATGTTTCCCATGTTTATGTAGAAGCCAGACAAGGCTGAGGCTCTGAAGCAACTGCAGAGCCATGTCGCCATGTTCGGGGCTTGGGTCGTCGCGATCCGAGCCACCCCATATGTTCTTCACCTCATCTCTGGGAAAAAGACGAGCTCCAGCTTGAATTTTAACGGCCATCTTGTTCTATGAGCGACATGTTTTTCAGATCTAAGGTGAGAGAAACAAACTTGTGTTCTTGGGGTTTACAACTTCAATTTGAGGGACTTGTTGAGAGCGTCGGCTGAGGTTTTGGGGAAGGGAAATGTGGGGACGTCGTACAAGGCGATGCTGGAGGAAGGGACGACAGTGGTGGTGAAGCGGCTGAATGACGTCGTGGTTACGAAGAGATAGTTCAAGATGACAATGGAGGTTATGGGGAAGATTAAGCACGGCAATATGGTGCCGCTGCACGCGTTTTACTTCTCGAAGGACGAGCAACGATGAGCTGTGGACGAGAGCAGAAGAGTTTTTCAGAAAGTAAAAGCAAAAAGAAAAAAAACAGAAAGCATGGCTACCCACTAATGCACAGCAGCCCAAGCTCCAAGTTGATTAAGGGAATCAACTTGGCACGATGACAATGCAGAAGATGCCCACCAACTTTCATCATGCATGTTCCCACTCTTCACAGACGACACCATGATGTTAAAGTGAAAATAAAAGGCAAAAGAGAAAGCAAAAGCAAAAAGCAAAAGTAAGGAATAAACACCCCACCAGAATGATGTGATTTACTTTTTTGACAGATGTATGATGTAAATTATTTTTCTTATCTCTCGGAGACATCTGTATAAACCCCATCAAAAGGTAATAATACCAAAAAAAAAAAAAAAAAAAAAAAAGTGGCAAAGCCCAAAACAAATGGGCTGGAATGTTATGTGGAGGGCAAAGGCCCATAAGCCCAAAATAGCACCAAACAGGTGACCAAAAGTACGTCCAGGACTACAAAAAATTATTCGGCAACCTGTCGCTATTACCACCAACCAGGTGATCAAAAGAACGCCCAGTACTCCAAAGTTATTCGGCAACCTGCCGCTTGCCGCTATTACCACCAACCAGGTGATCAAAAGTACGCCCAGTACTCCAAAATTATTCGGTAACCTGCCGCTATTACCACCAACCAGGTGATCAAAAGTACGCCCAGTACTTCAAATTATACATGAGCATTACTCATTTCAATCATACATAAACATGCATGAACATTACTCATGTCAATCATACATAAACATTTATGAGCATTACTCATTCAATCATACATAACATTCATGAGCATCACTCATGTCAACATTCATGAGCATCACTCATGTCAACATTCATGAGCATCACTCATGTCAACATCAATGAGCATCACTCATGTCAATCGAAATAAACATTCATGAGCATCACTCATGTCAATCAGCTTCAAAAGCTTCATTTACAAAAGCTCTAGCTTCAAAAGCTTCATTTACAGAGCTCCAACTTCAAAAGCTTCATTTACAAAAGCTCTAGCTTCAAAAGCTTCATTTACAAAAGCTTCATTTACAGAGCTCCAGCTTCAAAAGCTTCATTTACAAAAGCTCTAGCTTCAAAAGCTTCATTTACAGAGCCATAGCTTCAAAAACTTCATTTACAAAAGCTTTAGCTTCCAAAGCTTCATTTACAGAGCTACAGCTTCAAAGCTTCACTTGCAAAGCTTTACCTACAAAGCTTCAGTGCAGGGTATACAAATACCGCCTCCGAACAACCGCCACTTCGGCCCATACATGGATTCAATTTGAAGTCTCCAGCCAACAGACTCTATTGACCAAAGACTTGGGGGACTACATTATGTACCATATATTGGGCCTGAACTGGGCCTCATGAAAAATACTTGGGGGACTCTAGCCCATCATTCATGTATTGAGGAGCGAGCCCTTATTTTATAAAAGGGACTCCCTCACCACCATTAGAGAGCATCAACTCTAGCCCATATTTATGTATTGAGGAACGAGCCCTTATTCTATAAAAGGGACTCCCTTACCATCATTAGAGAGCATCAACTCTAGCACATTATTCATGTATTGAGGAACGATCCCTTATTCTATAAAAGGGACTCCCTCACCATCATTAGAGAGCATTGCCGCCTACTGAGCAACCGCCTCGCCGCGAGCATCAACTCTAGCCCATCATTTATGTATTGAGGAGCGAGCCCTTATTCTATAAAAGGGACTCCCTCACCTTCACCTTCAACGCCACAAGTCGAGCCAACCAAGGCAACATAAGCCACAAGCCGAGCAGCCTCGCAACATGTGATAGTTGAGCATCATTTCACTTTAAGCACTGCCTCATATCAAGTATTAGTTCAAGACGACATCTAGTTACTTCGGCCCACACATGGACTGAATTTCAAGTCTCCAGCCAAAAGACTCTATTGACTGAAGACTTGGGGGACTACTGTTTATACCATACTTAGGGCCTCCGTATTTAGATCTCGTACAAATACTCGGGGGACTTAAATGTAATTATGTAATAAAGGAAGGGGCAAATATGTAATAAGTGATGAGCCCTTATTCTATAAAATGACTCATCACCCTCACAATTAGAGGAGGCCATTTCTGAAGGCCCCTTCATCCTCTCAAAGCTCTCACTCTCATTCAGAGCTCTCTCCCCCTCAGAAATACAATATCGGTGTGGACGTAGCCCAAACCTTGGGGTGAACCACGATACATCTTGTGTTATTTACATTATTTGCAGATTCACGGTCGGATTTACGTTGTTCCAAGACCTCCGGTTTTGTGCATCAACAGAGCGTTTAATGCCTTGTGCAGTTTTAGCTCATGCAGGCGAGGACTTTAAACCATTGGAGCTTGATGAGGCTTCATGCCATTTGAGTCTTGATGCGGCTTCGTGTCGTTTGATATTTGATACGGCTTCATGCCATTTGAGATTTTTTCCTTCGGCTTCGTGCCATTTGACATTTGATACCGCTTCATTCCATTTGAAACTTGACATGATTTTGTGTTGTCTGTTCCTATTTTTATTCACGGAGTCCAAAAAATATAAAGCTCACTTGAATACAAAATTGTTATTTTACTTCAATCTCACATGGAGCAACATTCCGTATAAATTTAGGAACTTTGTTGCATGAGCAGCATCCATTAATTGGAAGTCTAGGAACTTATGCTTTAAAGACTTCTCTTTTACTCTTTGTAGAATTTGTATTTACCTAATCAAAGCAGCAGAAGTGAATTTAGTTTATATAAACCAGAGATTCGTCTTGATTTCTTGGTTGCTTCTAAAATTTGATATCAGACTGCCTACGTATCCTTAACGGAATCAAACCGACATAGTTCGTAAATTTTGAGACTCATCGCGGCTTTGTGCCATTTGATACTTGATATGGCTTCGTGCCATTTGAAGTTTAACACGGCTTCATGCCCTTTGATACTTGACACGGCTTCGTGCCACTTGAGATTCTGTTGCGGCTTCATGCCATTTGATATTTGACTTTTTCTTCGGCTTCGTGCCTTTTGTATACTTGAATTTTAGAGCGGCTTTGTGCCGTTAAATAAAATTTGATGGACATTCTTGATGAATAGTCAATCAAACTTGTAAAAGTGAGTTTGGATCAACGTATTGAACCTTTCTTTTTATAGAGCCGTTTTCCATGGTGGGATTTTAATTGGGTACAAATAAGTGATCATGTCTATTGATTCAGTGATGGGCATTTTAAGAATTTTTGTGTGGTGAGATTCATCCCACATGGTTTGGCAAAGGTTGATCAACATAAATTGGTCTGGTGCATTTTCTTTAAGGGTCCCACACAAGCAACATTCTCAATTAATTTGAGAATTTTGTTCACAGCCAACTTCTTGTTTTTTGCCCCTTTTTTTATGTACTTTTCTTTTGAATTTTCAACCCCTGGAACTTTGAACCCACTTTGGATTTTCAAGCCTTCTGACAACAAGCTTTACTCCTCCCTTTTTTTTATGTGACTTTAAAGCTTTCCTCTTCTTCTTCACGTGGGGTGCAAGTTCCTTTGGCATCCATTTCCCCTTCTTTTATATATATATTTTTTGAACTTTCACCTTCATTTAAGCATGGGATTCTGAACCAATTTGACCCAATTTTTCTGACAGCAAGCTTCATACTTTTCTTTATTTGTCTTTAAAGGTCTCCAAGTTCCAATGGGACTTCTAATTTCAATCGACCTTACTTTTCCTTTTTGTGAGTAGACTCCCACGTGATGAACATGACTATTTCTTTGTTCTTCTTTTTCCTGGAACGTCTTCGAAGAATGGAGCAGCAGTAACGTGTCAAATTCTTTGGTGATCTTATGAAGGACAGGTTTTTGAGGACATGGTCTCCATACTTCTTGTTCTCAGAGCCAAAATTGATAAACTCTTATATGAATAAAACAAATGAAAAAGCCATTGGTTTTCTTCTCTTTATTTAATCTCCATGTAGAGCAATATTCCTATTTTATTCGGGGAGTACTTTATTTGTAGCGGAACTCCATCTTTTTCTTTTCCTTGCTGGATGCTTTGTCTTTTATGACTTTCCCTCTTTTAGTAACTCATACTTCTATAGCATGACCACAGATAGCACCTACACCATCTTCTTTTCCCTAGCAACTCAAACAGCAGCCCGCACCATTTTTTGGTGCTCTATGTGGGCAGCACATCCTTCCCTTCCAAGGCGATTTTTTTTTCTTGACTTCAAGACAACGACGGCGGCGGTCGGGTTGCTCCTTTGTAGAGTTTCAGTGGCAAGTGAACTGAGGCGATACAAATAATGGAGATGGGTTGGTTGTTGTCTTTCTTCTCTGCAACCTTATTCCTCCATACTTGAAGCTTATTGTTACTTTCTTTGAAAAATGGCTTGCAAGTGGGAAGTCTACGTGATTTGCTTCAAGTTCTTTGCTTTGCAGGTGTTCTACTTTGCTTTTGCTGCACCATTTTCCTTCGTTGAATTTGATGCAAACTCTCCAAGCATCTTCAGTTTCTCTTTAACAGGCAGGGACCACTTCTTATTCTTCCACGCCAAGCTGTTGCAATTACCGGGAGAGACCGTGACAATCTGATTTTGGAGGGCATCGGTTGAAGGGTGTTGATGAAGGATTGTAGAAAAGTCGAAGGTGTCAGCAACATGGCAGCTTTGGTTGTTGGTCCCTTCCTCCATTGACGCGACTTCCTTTGGGTTCTTCTGGTTTTATGCGACACGGCATCACTAAACCCATCTCCTTCAAGCCGCATGATGCATGGATTTCTTCTGGAAGACCGCCACTATGCAACATTGCATCATCAAATCTATTTCCTTCAAGTTGCATAGTGCACGGACTCCATCTGTACCTTCGGGTTCTTCTGGTTTTATGCAACACGGCATCACCAAACCCATCTCCTTCAAGCCGCATGATGCATGGATTTCTGGGAAGACCGCCGCCACTATGCAACATTGCATCATCAAATCTATTTCCTTCAGGTTGCATAGTGCACAAACTCCATCTGGAAAATCACCGGAGATGTCGGTTGGAAACGTGGTACGATTGCTATTTCCGTTTGGGTTTTTGTCTAACATCGACGGTTGCTAGCATAAATTGTTGTTGTCGACCAAGGTTTTTAACGACAACGTTTGCCTGCAAAATAAATTTACTAGAGAGAAAATGAAGAGAAACATAGTTTTGTACCTTCTGATTGTTGCTTGTAGTTTGCTTCTCATCTCAATCGCCTGTAATGGAATTACTTCGTCTTCTCTTCCGCAGTACTTCGTTGCTTCTTTCCTCTCAATTTCTCTCACAATTTCTGCAGAGTCTCTCCTATCTGTTTCTGCTGTCCCCTTTGCTTTGCTTTGATGCCTTTTTATAGGCGAAAGGTGGACATGGCAGTTGAAGCTAGTGGGATGCTATTTTCCTGGGATGTGGAGATGCTGAGAGAAAGCCATCACTTGAGTGGAGAACGTGGGGGGTTTTTGGAGAGTTCTAGACACACATGATCTCTGTACTTGGTTACCACGTAGATAACAAAACCCCCTCAGACTCGTCATAGTCCACGTACGTGCGAGTGTAGAATATTTTTTTATTTTTTTATTTTTCTCTTAAGTCTCCCTGTTTTTAATAAGACTTGCTTGTTATAAATAGGCAAAATTTAGATAGATAACATTTACTCGGGACAGGAACGAAGCAGTTGCAGAGTATTATACCAACACAAGCTATTGCAGAATAAGTAATGTATATTATAGCTATTAGATGTTTTTCTCTTCTTTTTCTCATTCATCATCTTTGCACAATTGAAGTGCTCTATTTATAAAGCTACTTCAATGGAAAATTACAAAACATTACTATTTAGCTTGTGAGTATATAGTATACACATGTGATACTTTACTATACACATTACTATACACATGTGGGCAAACATACCCATTATTTACAACACTCCCCCTTGGATGCCCACATATCAACATCAGTTGCCTCATTAAAACCTTGCTTGGAAAAACCCTGTGGGAAAAAACCATAGCGAAGGAAAAAGAGTACAACTTTACCCGGATGGTGTTGAGCATGCTTATGTTGCCTCGTTAAAACCTTGATAGGAAAAACCCAGTGGGAAAAATCCTAAGCGAAGGAAAAAGAGTACAACATGCATGTATCATGGATGCTCCCCCTGAATTGTATCTCCCCCTGATTCCGCATTCTTCAAATTTGTAAGCCGACGTAATCCGATTCCCTGCACCAACTTCTGAAATGTGCACTTTGGTAGAGATTTGGTGAACAAGTCTGCTAAATTTTCATTGGAACGGATTTGTCTGACTTCAATAACTTTAGCCTTCTGAAGCTCATGTGCGCTGAAAAATCTTGGAGATATGTGTTTAGTCCTATCACCTTTGATAAATCCTTCCTTCATCTGGGCGACACAAGCTGCATTATCTTCATGGATGACAGTTGGAGTGCCTGTCTTTGAAGGTAGACCACATGAATTCCGGATGTGATGGATCATTGATCTTAACCAAGAACATTCACGACTTGCTTCATGTAAAGCAATTATTTCCGAGTGATTGGAAGATGTAGCAACTAGCGTTTGCTTCGTTGATCGCCATGAAATTGCAGTATCTCCATTAGTGAACACATATCCATTTTGTGAGCGGGCTTTATGCGGATCAGAGAGAAAACCAGCATCTGCGTATCCAACAAGGATATGTTCATTTGTAGGCTTGTCTGAGTAGAAGAGACCCATATCTGTTGTCCCACGAAGGTATCGTAGAACATCTTTGACTCCCTTCCAATGACGAATTGTTGGAGCAGAGCTGTACCTGGCTAGCAAGTTAACTGAAAAAACTATATCTGGTCTAGTACATTGTGCTAAATACAATAAAGCACCTATTGCGCTCAAATATGGTACTTCTGGACCAAGGACCAGATCATCATCTTCTTTTGGACGAAATGGATCTTTCTTAATGTCCAAAGAACGAACGACCATTGGGGTGCTAAGTGGATAAGCCTTGTCCATGCCAAATCGCTTCAGTATTTTTTCAATGTAAGCTGATTGATGGACCAAAATTCCATTAACACAATGCTCGATCTGCAGGCCGAGACAATATTTGGTTTTCCCAAGGTCTTTCATTTCAAATTCGCTTTTCAGATATTCAGCAGTTTTGTTGAGCTCTTCAGGGGTTCCAACTAGGTTCATATCATCGACATATACTGCCACTATAGCAAATCCAGTATTTGATTCTTAATGAACACACAAGGGCAGATGACATTGTTGGCATATCCTTCTTTAATCAAATACTCACTAAGACGATTATACCACATTCGCCCAGATTGTTTCAGCCCATATAGTGATCGCCTTAATTTGATTGAGAACATACCCCGTGGTTTGTTATTTGCTTCAGGCAACTTAAGTCCTTCTGGGACTTTCATATATATGTCAGTATCTAATTCTCCATATAGGTACGCGGTGATGACATCCATAAGTCGCATGTCAAGTTTTTCTGAAATCACCAAACTTATTAAGTAACGAAACGTAATTGCGTCCATTACAGGAGAGTATGTCTCTTCATAATCAACTCCAGGTCTTTGTGAAAAACCGTGTGCTACGAGTCGTGCTTTATATCTTGCAATCTCGTTTTTCTCGTTGCGTTTCCTTGTGAATACCCATTTGTAACCTACGGGGTTCACACCAGGCGGGGTTTGGACTACTGGTCCAAAAACACTTCGTCTTTCCAAGGAATTTAATTCTGCCTGGATTGCATCTTTCCACTTAGGCCAATCTTGTCTCTGTCTGCATTCATCAACAGAGCGGGGCTCAATATCATCACTTAATATAATTTCAGTGGCTATTGCAAATGCAAACATGTCGTCGATGATTATTTCATTTCGATCCCACAATTCATTAGTACATGCATAATTTATGGATATTTCTTTGCTTTCATGTACTTCTGTTTCTTCAGGGACATGTGTCTCATCAAGAACATTTTATTTTTCTGGAAGTACAGAATCAAGAATTGTGGATTTTATCATTCAATTCATTTTCTTGAATGATATCATTTGGGTTCAACTGTGCCCTCATCTTTCTCTTTCGAGGGGCTGAATCTTTTGAACCTGGAGGTCTACCACGCTTCAGGCGTGCATTGGATGAATCATTCGCTGCCACTTTATTTTGTCCAACAGGGACATCAATTCTTGCAGGTGCGTTTGCAGCTGGTATATATGACTGTGTCACTTTCGAAGCATCATTAAATGCATCTGGCATTTGATTAGCAATACCTTGAAGATGAACGATCCTTTTCACTTCATTTTCGCATTGAGTGCTTCGTGGATCAAAATGAGATAGGTGGGAACAACCCATGTTAGCTCTTGCCGTTCTTCTGGAACGGTCTTTTCTCCCCCTAACGATGGGAAAACTGTCTCATCAAAATGACAATCAGCAAAACGGGCTGTAAACATATCACCAGTCAAAGGTTCCAAATATCTAATGATAGATGGTGAATCAAAACCCACATAAATTCCCAGTCTGCGTTGAGGTCCCATTTTAGTTCGTTGTGGCGATGCAATAGGCACATAAACAGCACAACCAAAAACTCGTAAATGTGAAATATTTGGCTGATGTCCAAACACGAGTTGTATTGATGAATATTGGTGGTTGGCTATGGGTCTCAGTCGAACCAATGATGCTGCATGTAAAATGGCATGTCCCCATACAGAGACTGGCAATTTCGTTTTCATGAGCAGAGTGGGGGCTATTAATTGAAGCCGCTTGATAAATGCCTCCGCTAAACCATTTTGGGTATGGACATGAGGAACAGGATGTTCAACATCAATGCCCAGTGCCATGCAGTAATCATCAAAGGTTTGAGACGTAAATTCACCAGCGTTATCAAGTCAAATGGACTTAATGGGATGATCTGGAAACTGTGCTCGCAACTTAATTATCTGAGCAAGAAGTCTCGCAAAAGCTACATTTCGAGTAGACAATAGGCAAACATGTGACCATCGGGTAGATGCATCAACCAAAACCATAAAATATCGAAATGGTCCACAAGGTGGTTGAATAGGTCCACAAATATCCCCTTGAATTCTTTGCAAAAATGATGGGGATTCATTATCAACCTTTAGTTGTGATGGTCTAATTACCAACTTCCCTTGGGAACAAGCCTTGCAAGGGTTATCATTTGAGACATCAATGTGTTTGCTCAATAATGGATGTCCATTAGAGTTGGTAATGATTCTTCGCATCATGGTAGATCCTGGATGACCTAGACGGTCATGCCAAAGCATGTAAACCTTTGAATCAATGAACTTCTGGTTCATGACAGTATATGCCTCAACTGTCTTTATGTATGTATAATACAATCCACTCGATAAACCATGCAACTTCTCCAATATACGCTTCTGGGTATCATTGGAGGTAATGCATAAATATTCCACATTTTCTACACTTTTCGTTTCAATGTGGTATCCATTTAGACGTATGTCTTTAAAACTCAACAAATTTCGAATGGATTGAGTAGCATACAATGCATTCTTTATAGACAATATTGTTCCATTTGGTAACATAATTTGGGCCTTTCCTGAGCCTTCAATTACATCTGATGGCCCTGATATTGTTGTTACCTTTACTTTTGCAAGTACCAAATTCGAGAAATATTTTCGATCGCGAAGTATTGAATGTGTGGTTGCGCAGTCTGCAAGACAAAAGTCTCCGCCATTGCTCTTGTTTTGATAATAACCATAATTTTTATCCATGATCTCTGAGTAAAGAAAAAGCAGTTTATTCATACTGGAATACTACTTTTATTGAATTAAAAATGCGAGCATTAAACCACAAGTACAAATAACAAGAGTACATTAAACATAGATAATTCAATCGGACCCATAAACTTCATTCCCTCTTTCATTAACAAAGTCTGTAACATCCAGGTGAGTTGTGTTTAACTGTCCCGATAAATTTGTTACCGGATCAGGTGTTTCCATTGGTTGAGCCTGGTCAAGTAAATTGATCTCGACACCCTTATCCTTGAAGGAGGCTTGATACAAATCCACCAGATGCTTTGGGGTGCGACAAGTACGCGCCCAATGTCCGTTGCCACCACACCTATGACAACCTCCTTCAGGATTTCTAGGAGTGTTCGTATGAGCTTTTCCTTTCTGGCGATTTGCATTTTTAAAGCTCGGGCCTGGATTATACCTTGGAACCTGGTTGTGAAACTGGACACCATGGTTCTTGCCTTTCCCGTTCCACCTGCCTCGCTTGTGGCCACGTCCTCGTTTGTAATTATTTCCACGAGAGGATATGGAATTCCTTTCAAGGGAAGCAGCATTCACTTCTGGGAATGGTGATGATCCAGTAGGTCGGGAATTATGGTTTTTCATCAGGAGCTCATTGTTCTGTTCAGCTACTAGGAGCACAGATATCAGCTGGTTGTATTCAGTGAAGCCTCGCGCTCTATACTGCTGCTGCAGTACCATGTTAGATGCGTGGAATGTGCTGAAAGTCTTTTCCAATAACATCTCTTCAGTGATAGTATCCCCACATAGCTTCATCTGAGAGGTAATTCTGAACAACGCCGAATTGTACTCAGCCACTGACTTGAAATCCTGGATCCTTAGGTGAGTCCAGTCATAGCGAGCTCTTGGAAGAATCTGTTGGAAATGTGCCCTAAAGCCAATCATATGATGATACTTTACGGACATTTCACATGTTAAACTAATCTAGTTTACATATAAAAGGCAAACATTATTGTTTGAGGCGTCTCATATAAATGTTATATGCTTAAACGATAAAGTCCAAGGAATATGTGATTGGGAGAATGCAATCTAATGAAGTTAGATTAATGAGACCATTCTTTCGTAGACACATCCTAAACATTCCTGATCATAGGATTGCCAATTGGGCATTGACAGTCCGTTAAGATCAGTACGTGCTATGTCTTCTATCAGGGAGAGTGACTAGTCTCGAGTCATTGGTGTGTGTGACATCAAGACAAGTACGTAGGTGCTCAATAGAGAATGAGTTCACTGAACACGATCAACGAGGAGTTCTCATACTCATGTCACATGAGAACTCATGTTTGGGATAATGCAAATTAGTCCTTTGACCTGAGGCATCACAGTTGTTGTCTTGTGGTTAAGTCCTTGATCTTTGATTATGTCAAAGTCACCCCATCGGGGTGTCCACGACATCATTGGGGTTAAGCCACTTAGTCATGGAGACAAGTGAATGTGCAACAAGGGATCTCTAACCTTCAAAATGGTTTGAGGGAGAATACTCTATGATATGATTAAAATCTCTGGCCAGAGTATGAATGAGATTGGGGAATGCATTCCAAATCACATTCAAGGTAATCATAAAATGCAAATGAATCACATTGGATAGTAGACATGAATAAATAAACTATCAAACCAAACAATGTGGTCAAGAGTATTAGATTAGAGAAAGACCGTATTGCATTTGTAATCCTAAACTGAATAGGTTCTCTACCTCTTCTGATTAGCTTGGGTAGCCATGATATGCTGCTAGGTGTCACTCATGGTTTGTGGAAGCCCTAAACGTGTGTAATCACTAAAGGGAGAATTGAAAGTAAGTTTCAATTCAAAATCGATGTAAAATGGTTTTAATCGCCCACTGCCTCGCTAAAAGGAACCTAATGTATCGTACACCGTGTAAGGTGGAGATTGAAGAAACAAAGGAGATGAATAAGAATAATTAAATGGTTTAATTATTTATGGCAAGGATTAATTAATATGTTAATTAATCAAACGAATAAGTTCGTTAAAGACCTCGGGATAGTTTTGGACCTTAAGGCCCAATGGGCTTCGAACGTCAAAGCCCATTGACTTAAGTTGTATGACAACTTAATGAATAAAGATTCACAAAGGCCCAAAAGCCCATATCCATTTAGTGTTGAATTAGGGTTTTTGGTTCTTTAGGTCGTTTAAAGAAGTGACTATATAAAGAACTTTATAACCTAAAATTCATAAGTTGTTGATTTTAGAGAAAATTGGTGAGAACACAAAGCTTCCATTTCTCTCTAAGAGGCCAACCACCTTGGGGGATATTGTCTAGCAATTCTATTTCCTCAAGGTCACTCATTTCCTCTCCAATCCAACCTTGGTGTAGAATCTTTAGAGGTTCTCAATTTTGGGAACTTGGAGAACCTATTCTTCTAACCAAATCCATGGAGCTAAGAAGCAAGGAATGAAGGCCCTATCTCTTGGGTGTTTATCCTTTGCATATGCAAAGAGGAATCTACAAAGGTAAATATTTCTCAACTAACAAATTGTTGTTTTTAAGTTGAGTCAAGGTTCACCAATCTACTAGGCTTTGAATTTCATGGTAGATGTTTTGTTTTTGAATGCATGAAAGCATGATTCCGCCTTTAATTGTTAATTGCATGCTATATGATGTTATTCAAATGAACATGTTTTTCACAAATTTTCCTTCAAGTGGTATCAGAGCCTAGGTCTAGTAGTTGGTGAATCATTTTGGGTTTTGTAGTTCATAGTTTTTTGATTTAAAAGTTGTAATATGTTACAAGCTTTATTCTTGTTTCTTTGAATGTAAATTTTGTTAGAAAATTTGCCATCTCAAATGTTGTAGATGTAGTTCATATGAGCATGAATTTTGGAGCTAAAATTTGGTGCCATGTTTTTTGGGAAATTCGGCCAAATCCAAAGGGTGATTTTTTGGGTTCATGTTTGTCTTGTTAAAATGGTTTTAAAGTGACTTTTGGAACCCCTAAGTACCCTAGGATGTTAACCCTCTTTTGAGTGATGAAAATTTGAGTTTTGGTGAGTGAAAACATTCATGGAGCTATTATGAGTTTTCATGAGTGTTCTTCAATGTTCTTGAAGTTCTTGCCAAGAACAAAAAGTTTTGAAGTTTTGATTTAAAATGTTTTATGTTTTTACATAAAGTTTTGGTTTAATTTTAGTGGGTGATTTTAGTGGGTGATGATTATTTGTAAAGTATTATTAATGGTTTTAATGGTAGACAAACTTTTTTAAAAAGTTTGACATAAATTCAATTAATGGTTATAATGGTAGACAAACTTTTTTAAAAGTTTAACATAAATTCAAAATATTTCATCTTTACCTCACCTAATAAAACCCACTTACAAAAACTTTGTAAAAATCATATTTTTTTCTATCATGGCCGGCCACCCTAATTAAATAGGGTCTTTTTGGGTCTTTTATTCAATTACATAAAGTTTTGATACTTTTGTGTATTTGCACTTTGGCCCAAAAGTTTACGTTTTTACGTTAAGGCCCAAAAACGTTAAAGGACAAATTGTTTTGCTCCTTTAATGAAGTTTTTTGTATTTGTTGAAATTTTTGGGTTCTAGTTGTAATTACATGAAGTAGTGGACTTTTGTGTTTTTACAAAGTGACCCCAAAAGTTTGTGTTTCGCAATATAGCCCAAAAAGTTGTGGTTATTGCATGATGGCCCAAATTAAGTAGGGAACAAAAATTGTTTTGTCTCTTTAAATGAGAATTGGATTTTCATTTCATTTAGCTCCATTTAAATCAATTTTATGGATACAAAAACCAAATGAAAATGTTGCATTCAATTTAATTAATTAAAGTGTTGATTAATTAAAGGGTGATTATGAACCTATGCCTACGATAATTGAGCTATGTGAAAGGCCGTTTCAAATTTGTTTGAACCATGGGAATGTGTAGATTAATTTTGGTTGTAATTTGATTTGATCAAATGTTGTAAAAGAGCATAAGCTCTTCTTTACTTTAAAGTAATTTGTTTTATGCAAATGTTGTAAAGAGCATAAGCTCTCTTTTACTTTGAAGTACTTCTTTCTTGCTTTATTTGATATGCATGAAAATGAAGTAGTTGGGTCCAACGCCCCTAAGAACAACACGCCTTAATGTGATTAAACGCGTAACTAAAATCAATCTCCATCCCTAGTCCGAGATTCAACACAAGGCTCGTGTTGAATCTAAACAAAGGTTCATAGTCATCCTAAGGCCCTAAGGCAACTATATAGTCCATCAAATGAATGCAAACCTTACGTTAGTAGTATCATATACTCTTGCTTTAAAAAACCGTTTTATAAATATAGTGGGAGTATTATATACAACTAAATTGAATCAAATGGACCAATAGTTGTAATAGGACCAAAATTGTTTTAATAAAGATTAAAATGAATATGTTTATGTGATGAGACCTAAAACCCTCAACCAAACCATTATTAAGTTGAAAAGCGTGAGAGTGCTTAGAACACTCTTTCGTGGCCTTCCACCGTGGTAGGCTCCAATCGTTTATGACTTGTACACCGGCTTCACCCTATCATGGGGGAGTACAAAGTGCATGCTTATACTCAGGAGGAGTCTATATACATACTTGATGAGGTGAGTGTAGGCAACGAGGATGGCCGACATCGTATCATCGTGAGGCTATTCTTGAACCCCTTCACGCACTAAGCATGGTGGGAATGACTTAACTAAGTGCAATGGCGCCGACATCGTATCATCGTGAGGCAACATTCTCTAGAGGCCAAATTGATGGGTACTTGCATTAGTTGCAAATGAGTAAGCGTACTCTCTCATTATTATTAATGCTAGCCAACATCATATCATTGTGAGGTGGGCTTGGTAATAGTGAGTCTCCCATAACCTACTAAGAGTTTCCTCCAAAACTCTCGAATTCCAATGAGGGATATGGAATTTGCCAAAAATAGTGGGTGGTGCTATTTGATTTAAAGACCCGAATCAAATGGCTTAAAATCAATCAATTTATATTCGTTATGTATTTGTTTACCAATATATTTGCAAACGCTATCCAAAACTTGACAAAGAAAATCCGAATGTTTTAGTTTCCGGACTTGGTAACACAATCCCAAAGATTGTCTTAAATGGATTGTGCATGTACCTAAGAAGTCTCATCCTCACAATCTTCCTATTGATAATGTATCATTGGAAGAACATGTTAGAAATGTCTATCATGAAGAGGACAACACAAACAACCAATGCTTATTCCTTCGTTATATGAACAAAGGAACTTATGAACAAATAAGAGTTGCCTTGAACAACTCTTGAAAGTTTGTAATTATGTTTAGAACATAATGGTTGGTTGACAAAAATAGTCCATCAACATGGACTTATGATGATTTTGAATCATTGAGTGTTGAAGTGATAAACCACTTAACGAGACGGAAACTAGGCTAGGACTTCACCTTTATGTCCCTATCCTAATGGTTCACTAAGTTTATTGTAAACTATGTAGTGAACAATAACCACACACTCTCCAAAATGTTTAATGTGTATAAACACAATTGAAAAAGGTTTCAAGAGAGATAGTGGGAGTTTAGGGACCATGACTATTGTAGTCAAAGGAGAAGTCAAATGAAGAAGATAAAATTAACTCCAAGGGAACAAACTTTCTTTATGAAAGGATGGACATTGGAAGGGGTATTTGCAAGAAATGTCTTGCAAATGTCAAGAACACACCTTTCGAAGGTGTTGTAAATTGTTCTTGAATAGTTCAAAACAGTTGGTTCTTCTACTTGAATGCATGATTCCGTATTAGTAACTATGTTTTACAATCGTTGTAAAAGTGTGGCTAATAAGAAGTAGAAGATTAATGAGAGAAAAAGTACTTCACATTCGGAACGTGAATAAAATATAGATCTCTGCGAAAGCAGATGGTACTAACTTCCTCATATAAACTACCAAAGAAATTGGAAAAACCAAAGATTGTCTTTACATTCCAATTTTAAGGAACTTAATTCCGTCACTATAATAGAGATGGATGAATGTTTTGTTTGACAAAACATTGTTCTTTATTAATCAATGATTGGATTATAGTAATCTAATTGATTGTCTCTATAGTAGAGATGATATGGTAGCGTTAACTGTTTAGAATATAATGATGCTTAAAACCCAAAAGGTTGCAAGATAGTGGCAATTGTCCACAACATAATACTACTCATGTTGTATGACATTCACCGAAGATCACTCTCGGTTGGACTATAGTTTATTATGAATAAACACAAGTCCGAATACTTTGCAAAAGGTTTCAAAGAATTCAAGAAATGTAAGTTGATGAGTAAGACGTCTAAAGTACTTACCTCCTTAGATTTGATTCAAGGAAAGGTAACACTTTAGATGAGTTTCCTTGAAAGATATCAAGGAAATTAGCATCATAAGATAATGATTTTCTCCATTAGGAGAAGAACGAACTCGAATAAGATTTAGTTCGTTGGATGTTATCAATTACCCATATATATAGGATATATATACTTCTAAAACAATATGATTGTCAATTAGAAGATCTTCCAAAATTTTCATAACTCCATAGGATGTAGTTGGAAAGAAAGACAAATCTTAATCATGTTAAGATTTGGGGTTGTGTGCTAATGAGCAATATTTGTTTAAAAATTATCTTGTGGATATCCTTAAATTAACCTTTGGATATCACTTCTATAAACCAACCAACAAATGTTGTTTGTTGAGTAGTTCATTGTAATCCTACAATGTGATTTGCCTTAGAGCAAATGAACTAGGAATAGAACTCAAAAGAATGGGTTCTTTGAGAGACAAGATGATAATCAACAAATATAACAACCTAGTTCCTATACCACAAGCTCCAAGGTAGTCAAAAAGAATTTTAAACCGTCTCAGTTGAATGGTTTGAACTTTATGACTACATTGAGTGTATATACAACATATACTCAAGGAAATGGTAAAGTACCATTTGATCAGAAATAATGAAACCTTTATAGCTAATTGGTAGCTTAAGGTGACTACAATCAAAGAGAATGGTTGACTTTGAAGGAACCATCTTTGACGTAGTCTTAGTTTCAATTAATTCGAAGATTGCTAGCTACAACTAAATGGTGATTCAATGTTTGGACATGATATAGGTTTCCGAAACCATTATTAAGATAGTCTTGATAATTTATGTCTAAAACTATGAATCACAAAACATGTAAGTTGTAGAGATCCAACCATCATGGATCTTAGCAAGCTAGTGGGAGCCATAAGCGTCTTATGAGAGAAAGATCAAAATTGTTTGATTTCTCATATAGATGTAAATGAATCTTTTGTTTACTAGGTTTACAAAAGATTAGTGGGAGTTAATCATGTTCCTAAAATTTAGAATATATATATGATATATTAATGAAAAGAATACTTCTTCGTTAAAGTTATGACTTTAAACTTTCTATAACGATAGAATGCATATGGGAGACATAGTCTATATACATGGGATGGAAATCTATAATGATAGATTTTAGGATATAATTGGATTATATCATGCCCTAATAATAGACAAAAGGATGCTAGGAAGTTTCTGATATGATGATAAACTTCAATAAGAAGAACAACTCTAGTGAGACTAGGAGGTAGCTCTTCTCAAAGGGAACGTACCCTTTGACTCCCAAAGAAATAATGCGTAAATCGAATCCTTTATGCATGCGCAGAAAGGTGATTTGCGTATTTCATATTGTATGAAAAACATTGATATGAGTTGTACCTAGAAAGGTACAAGGCGATATCAATGCAAGCCCAGGATCAGAACCATGGCAACTGTCAAGTGAGTCCTTAAGTATTTAAGAAATACTAAAGGATAGGTTCCTCGAAGAATGAGGAAGAATTAGAGTAACGTAATGGAAGCGTAAATGTATTAGATTATGAATCTAATCCATCATTGGATGTTTCTTCATTATGAATGAAGAGATAAACAGGTATCCCTTTATTATGACTAAAGAGATATTTGGATGGAAACATTAAAGTAATGACTTTAGTGTGTTCCATTATGAATGCAAAATATATTGCCATATAGAAGTTTACAACAATGTTGTTTGGATGGGAAAGTTCATTTATGAACTCTCTATTCGATTCCAACCAGAAAGTGTACGACACTAATGGGGCGATAGCTCAAGCCAGGGAATCAAGGTCTCATCAAGATCCGAACTCATATGAGAGACTGAACCACATGATTGGGAATCATGTATAATGGTGACGTGGATATTCTCAAGGTTGCTTCTATGGATAACATATAGATATCCATTGCCTAGGCCTACTACTCAGCCATTTATGAAATGACTACAGAAGAGGAATCATAACAGATGACCAAGCTGATTGGCTCTAGTGCAAGTGGGAGATTGTTGGAAATGTGCCCTAAAGCCAATCATATGATGATACTTTACGGACATTTCACATGTTAAACTAATCTAGTTTACATATAAAAGGCAAACATTATTGTTTGAGGCGTCTCATATAAATGTTATATGCTTAAACGATAAAGTCCAAGGAATATGTGATTGGGAGAATGCAATCTAATGAAGTTAGATTAATGAGACCATTCTTTCGTAGACACATCCTAAACATTCCTGATCATAGGATTGCCAATTGGGCATTGACAGTCCGTTAAGATCAGTACGTGCTATGTCTTCTATCAGGGAGAGTGACTAGTCTCGAGTCATTGGTGTGTGTGACATCAAGACAAGTACGTAGGTGCTCAATAGAGAATGAGTTCACTGAACACGATCAACGAGGAGTTCTCATACTCATGTCACATGAGAACTCATGTTTGGGATAATGCAAATTAGTCCTTTGACCTGAGGCATCACAGTTGTTGTCTTGTGGTTAAGTCCTTGATCTTTGATTATGTCAAAGTCACCCCATCGGGGTGTCCACGACATCATTGGGGTTAAGCCACTTAGTCATGGAGACAAGTGAATGTGCAACAAGGGATCTCTAACCTTCAAAATGGTTTGAGGGAGAATACTCTATGATATGATTAAAATCTCTGGCCAGAGTATGAATGAGATTGGGGAATGCATTCCAAATCACATTCAAGGTAATCATAAAATGCAAATGAATCACATTGGATAGTAGACATGAATAAATAAACTATCAAACCAAACAATGTGGTCAAGAGTATTAGATTAGAGAAAGACCGTATTGCATTTGTAATCCTAAACTGAATAGGTTCTCTACCTCTTCTGATTAGCTTGGGTAGCCATGATATGCTGCTAGGTGTCACTCATGGTTTGTGGAAGCCCTAAACGTGTGTAATCACTAAAGGGAGAATTGAAAGTAAGTTTCAATTCAAAATCGATGTAAAATGGTTTTAATCGCCCACTGCCTCGCTAAAAGGAACCTAATGTATCGTACACCGTGTAAGGTGGAGATTGAAGAAACAAAGGAGATGAATAAGAATAATTAAATGGTTTAATTATTTATGGCAAGGATTAATTAATATGTTAATTAATCAAACGAATAAGTTCGTTAAAGACCTCGGGATAGTTTTGGACCTTAAGGCCCAATGGGCTTCGAACGTCAAAGCCCATTGACTTAAGTTGTATGACAACTTAATGAATAAAGATTCACAAAGGCCCAAAAGCCCATATCCATCTAGTGTTGAATTAGGGTTTTTGGTTCTTTAGGTCGTTTAAAGAAGTGACTATATAAAGAACTTTATAACCTAAAATTCATAAGTTGTTGATTTTAGAGAAAATTGGTGAGAACACAAAGCTTCCATTTCTCTCTAAGAGGCCAACCACCTTGGGGGATATTGTCTAGCAATTCTATTTCCTCAAGGTCACTCATTTCCTCTCCAATCCAACCTTGGTGTAGAATCTTTAGAGGTTCTCAATTTTGGGAACTTGGAGAACCTATTCTTCTAACCAAATCCATGGAGCTAAGAAGCAAGGAATGAAGGCCCTATCTCTTGGGTGATTATCCTTTGCATATGCAAAGAGGAATCTACAAAGGTAAATATTTCTCAACTAACAAATTGTTGTTTTTAAGTTGAGTCAAGGTTCACCAATCTACTAGGCTTTGAATTTCATGGTAGATGTTTTGTTTTTGAATGCATGAAAGCATGATTCCGCCTTTAATTGTTAATTGCATGCTATATGATGTTATTCAAATGAACATGTTTTTCACAAAATTTCCTTCAGAATCACCGTTGTTTGGTGATTGTATCTGCTTCTCAAGGCATTCCAGAGGGCTAACGGATCTTCAACCGTTAAGTACTCGTTTTTTAGTGCCTCATCAAGATGACGACGAATAAAAATCATTGCCTTTGCCCGATCTTGAGAGGATGAGCTGCTCTCTTCCTTGATGGTATCTCCAAGATTCGCTGCTTCCAGATGAATCTTGGTATCCAGTACCCAGGTAAGGTAATTCTTTCCAGTAATGTCCAGGGCAGCGAAATCAAGCTTTGCCAAGTTTGCCATTTTCTTTTCTGAAAGAAAATTGAGGTGTGTAAGAACTTGCAATAATATGTGTACTGGAGAAATATATTGTTAGAACTTCTGGTTCTTACACATTTTGATCTTCAGGCCAAAATGATAAGTACTCGAAACTTCAGGCTCGAGATTTACATAATTAATGAGAAGGGCAATTGTACCGCACCATTCTCATCAAAACAAGTATAGGATGAGCGATTATTCCGCACTACTTTAAACAGCAGGAAAATTTAAATATGTAGAGCAAGGTGGACGATTATACCGCACCACCTAAAATTGCAATAAAATTTAAATTGCGATAACATTTAAATATGTAAAGCAGGGTGGGTGATTATTTCACACCACCTAAAATTGCGATAAAATTTAAATTGCGATAAAATTTAAATATGTAAAGCAGGGTGGGTGATTATTTCACACCACCTAAAATTGCGATAAAATTAAATATGTAAAGCAGGGTGGGTGATTATTTCACACCACCTAAAATTGCGATAAAATTAAATAACGGGAAAATTTAAATATGCAGGATAGAGCGGGCGATTATACCGCTCCACTTAAAATTTGTAGTAAAATTAGATCTGCAGTCCAAGATAGGCGATAGAACCGCACAATCTTGGATTGCATAAATAATCAGTGGGTTAGTAGTCAATATCTACACCAAACAAGAAATCAAAGATATAAGTGACTGTTAGTTGGAGAACTAGAAGTAAACATGGTGCAAACAGTTCTTCGCGAGGGTATACCCAGCAATTGAGACAGAGGAAGAAGAAGAACAGTAAAAATCTTAGAGGAAACATTTTTTTTTTCAGTGAAGGGAAATGAGAAAAATGATTAGAGAGTCGTGCTGATAACGTGTTATAAATAGGCAAAATTTAGAGAGATAACCTTTACTCGGGACAGGAACGAAGCAGTTGCAGAGTATTATACCAACACAAGCTATTGCAGAATAAGTAATGTATATTATAGTTATTAGATGTTTTTCTCTTCTTTTTCTCATTCATCATCTTTGCACAATTGAAGTGCTCTATTTATAGAGCTACTTCAATGGAAAATTACAAAACATTACTATTTAGCTTGTGAGTATATAGTATACACATGTGATACTTTACTATACACATTACTATACACATGTGGGCAAACATACCCATTATTTACAACATTGCTAATATATTTTGTTTGTGAAAATATATAGCTCAACACTTGGTTTATTAGAGAAGATCATGCTAAATTGGCTAGCTATAATAGTTTTTGGGTATTTGACTAGTGTTACAACATGTCCCTTAAAATAATGTATTTTATTTTTTCGACATGTGACATGACAATTTTACCCTTGAGTGGGTGTCTTGAGTAATTTTCGAGTCTCGACTCGAAGTCCAATTTTTTATACTTTATTATGTTTTCCTAACTATATTTATGTATGTGAACGTGAAATCAAAAACGAATTTCGAATCGAAGTCTCGAGGGCTTATTGTAAAGTTACAATCAATGGAGGGGCAATTTTGTAATTCACTTAAATTTTCTAAGTGGGCTTTCATCTAACTCGGTTTCTATCTCCCTCATTCTGAAAACACTCTCTCTAAACTCTATGCACTCTCGAACTCCCTCTCTTTAGTGAGAGATTTTTCAGTGTGATCGTCACACGAGGTGGTACACCATATAAAAATTGTGGGTTATGTGTGTTAAAAGGTTAATAACTTAAAAATTAAAATTTTCCACCACTTGCATAAAAACACGTGATGTATCATTCGTATTCTCATCACAACTAAAAATTTCTCCTCTTTAGTGAGATTTTTTTTAGTGTGACCGTCATACGGGGTGGTACACTACGTGTCGTTATATAAATTGTAAGATATGTGTGTTAAAAAGTTAATAACTTAAAAAATAAAATTTCTCACCACTTACATGAAAACACGTGATATACCACCCGTGTCCTGTCACAACTACAAATTTCTCCTCGTTAGCACCGAGAGAGAACCCTCACTCTCACCACAAATCCTTGACAAATCTAACACCACAACCATATATCTAGAATCCTTGAGACTTGGGGAACTCATTTGTAACCTTGCATGCATCATTAGAACACCTCTGTGTGTTCTGCAATTGAAGCCGAGAGCTTTAAATCTCTGAAACTCGAACTCAAGTAAGGCTCACTGCCCTATTCTGTTCTGTTGAGTTGTTTTCGTGGCTGTGCTGTATTTCTGGGTTGAAAAATCAGGGGTTTAGGCTCTGCCATTTATACATGAATGCACCACCAGCTCTCACGACAAATTTCGGTGAGAAATGTTGATTTCGAAGCCAGCTGGGATCGATTTCTTTGTGGTTTTGAATTTGCACGAGTTGGGGAAAGAGTGTGGGTTGTTTTCAGTCTAAATGGAAGGTTCTAATCTGTGCATGCACTTTATTCTTGCTTTCCAGAAACTGACGAGTGTGTTTGAATGAAATCCGTTGAATTCGAGGTGGATTCGACCCCCATTATACCTAAATATGTTTTAGGTAAGTCCCTGAGTTTCATAAATTGTATTTTCTAAGATTTTGGAAGTTAAATTCATGGAGTTTGGGACTAAATTCATGCTCTGCAACTTTCTGGAATTTTTTGCAAACTCTGGCGAGGTTCTGACGCTGGCAAACGACGGCAGATGGTGGTTACCGTTAGGATTAACGGCAGGTACTTATTTTCTAGTAGAGGTTAGAATCACTAGTAGACGCTTGACATCGATCAGGTAGACGCTACTTCACATGCTTGCTATACATTTGATTTAATTTGATTATGTGATTGCTCTTGCTTTTTTTTATATGACGAGCAATGTGATGTGAACTTGACTACTATTATTGTAGTACTATATTTATGTAGTTTTTGCTATATATGTGATTTCAAAATAGGGGTTATAATATTTGAATGATTTTAACTAGATAAACTTGACTTAGTCACTTTGTTTTTTTGACCCCTTAGGACGTAACGAGAATAAGGAGAAAACCGGAAGTGACGAGTGGGCATGGTAGTGAGGCATCCATCCTTTGAACTTTGAGTGATGAGTCTGATGACTCCTTTACTACAGTTTATCTTAGTTTGTAATAAGTGCATGATCTACTTTTTATTATGCATGACACTGGAATTTTATGTGTGTTACTGTTGTGTGAAACTTCTAGCTGCTCTGATGTGATGATAAGTAACCGGATTTAATCTCCGAACATGTGTCCCCAAGTGGGGAGGTAGATTAAAGAAACTTTGTAGCAACTTTTTATTTGTTAATAAAGAACATTTTGGTTCAAATTCTCTCACATCATAATTATCTACTGTGGCTTCGTCATTAAGTTGGCTTGTGACATTATCTCGATGGAGTCATACGGTCAATTTAGTGGTGGCTAGCATGTCTTGGCCTCGTAACTTGTGTAATTAGGGTCGGGATGGAGAAATTTTTAGTTGTGACGGGAACACAAGTGGTACATCACATGTTTTAATAGGATTGGTGAGAAATTTTATTTTTTAAGTTATTAACTTTTTAGCGCACATATCCCACTATTTGTACAGTGACACGTGGTGTAACACCCCGTGTACCGGTCACACTGAAAAATTTCTCGTCGGGATGTGTCTACTAGTTATACTAACAAAAAAATTAGTTATTGGAGATGCACTAATAAATTTTTCTATTCATTTTGAAGTAATTTGTTGTACTAATTAATATTTGGGATAGATTTAAGGGAGCTTTAATGAAAAGAGCTTGGACTAACTTTAATTTAACCAAAAACCACATAATAACTTTATTTAATAAAAAGGACATGAATTTTAATGAAAAAGGACACAAACAATAAGAAACATAAGCCTAACTAAAGAGCCCACGAGCTAGAAGCAAGCCCAGCGTGCAAAACAATTTTTTTTTTCCAATCCTTGCCCTTGACGGAACACCACTTCCGTTAGCCAAACCGTTTAGAATTTTGAATGTGGTTATCATTTGCTTAATTTGTCTTATTGTCTTGCAATTGCATGTAACTTGTCTTATTGTCTTGCAATTGCATGTGCAATTGGGCATGGGGTTATCATTATTTCATACATCAAATTATATTTCTTCTGTTATTATTGCTACTGTCGTCCTACTCACTTTCTTAATTATTTTTTCCACTAAATTATTCAACCATCCACTATAGGATAGTTTTTCGATTAATTTTATCTTTTTATAGACAACTAGTTATGTAAACTGCCATCAAATTAAAATTACATAACAGTAATATCCCATTAAATTATGATATACAACAGCGAATTAATTGTCTTGGATTGCAGCTTTACAAAGTAGCCTTGTTATGTCCTAGCAACAACCTGAAACAAATGAACCAAAAATGCATCAAAATTACTAAAATTTGATATTTCGCGATTCTTCGAGTAAAAAAAAAAGAGCTTTAATAAAAAAGGATTGGACTAACTTTAATTTAACCAAAAAACACCTTAAATTATTCTTTAACCAAAGGGGCCTAAAATTTAATCATAAGGACATAGGCTGAATAAAAGACATAGGTTGAATTAAAACCCAACACGCTTTTGCACTACTTCTCTTTAAAAGCCCAACACGCTTTTACACTAGTTTTTTTAGATCAAAAAATAGTTCAAGTCTAGAAATTATGTATTTTGCACTCCTTCTCTTAAAAAAAAAAAATAATAAAATAAAATTGTTAACATAAATAGTGTGAGTTATTTTGTTTCAGTTTCATAAATAATGTGCAATTTTGCTCTTCTCCATCCAACATCAACATATCAATCGGGAAAAAGAAATTCCAGATATCAATTCAAATTTTTTTTGTACATGTCATATGGGGATTTTGGTTAGTTTTGGTAGAAGTTGAAGCATCATAAAACCCACAAGTACTATCAGGGGGCGTTTGTTGCACCTCCTTAAGAGGGACTGGCTTGGACTGTCTTAAGCAAGACTATAATCCCATGTTTGGTAGGTTGTTGGACTAACATAAGTGGGACTCGCCTCGACTACGAGTCCCGCCGCACTTCACTAAAGCCGTTTATCTAATCCCAAGCTTTCGCTTGGTATTAACAGGGACTGGAAAGGAAATGAGGCCTACATCCAATTCCCAATTTTTGCTTGCTAAACCCAGACACCCAGTCCCTCTGCGCTCCACCTTCTTCTCCGGCGCCGTCACCATAGCCAGGCTATCACCGTAAGCCTAGGGAGGACGACGACTGCCGCTGCAGGAAAACTTCGATTGATTTGGCGGTGTGGGTTTAATTTTGAGCACCGACCATGGCGTCCTCCTCGAGGCCTCAAGCGCTCCGCTAGGAAGATGCGCCGGCAAGTTTGTTGCTTTCTTCTGCAAGAGCGATTGACGTCGATTTGCAAAAATTGACGACGCCTCTGTAAATTGAAAAAAAAAATTGGGATTTTTCTGTGTTTGATTTGAAGAGAAATAAATTAAAAGAAGAGAAGGTTTGAATTGAAGAGAAAGAAAATTAAATGAAGAGAAAGTATGGGTTTGATTTTTCTGAGTTTGATTTTTAATGGGAATGGGAGCAATCTGGCATGCCAAGAACAGGAAACGTATGAAAGAAAGAAAGAAGAGAAGTAGAGAGACAGGGGAGAGAGGGAGTTAAATTAAAAAAGTGTGTATAATAATAGTAAATTATTAAAAAAATGAATTAAAAAATGACAGAAAAATATTTGATCTACAAAAATAATTGAGTCCGTGATTTAGTCCGACACTGCACCAAACGCTTCACTAAGTTAATCCAGCTTAGTCTAGTCTAAGCCAATCCAGCTTAGTCTAGTCTAAGCCAATCCAGCTTAGTCCTTGAAGCTAGTCCAGTCCGAGATAGTCCGGCGCAACAAACGCCCTCTCACTGTTTACAAAGGGTGGGCTAGGTTCCATTTAAGAAATAGTCAGTACTATCACTGTTTCGCAAGAAATAGTCAGTATTTAGTTTACGAAACAGTGATAGTACTAGTGTTCGTTTGATAAATAGTCAGTGTTTAGTTTTCGAAATAGTGACAGCACTTGTGTTCAGTTTATGAAATAGTGATAGTACTAATGTTCGGTTTAAGATATAGTCAGTGTTTAATTTAAGAAATAGTGTTCATTTTAAGAAGTAGTCAATGTTCAGTTAAGAAATAGTGATAGTACTAGTGTTACGTTTGAGAAATAATCAATGTTTAGTTTACGAAACAATGATAGTACTAGTGTTCCGTTTACAAAACAATGATAGTACTAGTGTTCCGTTTAATAAATAGTCAGTGTTTAGTTTACGAAACAGTGATAGTACTAGTGTTCCGTTTAAGAAATAGTCAGTGTTTAGTTTACGAAACAGTGATAGTACTAGTGTTCCGTTTGAGAAATAATCAATATTTAGTTTACAAAATAATGATAGTACTAGTGTTCCGTTTAAGAAATAGTCAATGTTTAGTTTACGAAACAGTGATAGTGCTAGTGTTCCGTTTAAGAAATAGTCAATGTTTAGTTTACGAAATAGTGATAGTACTAGTATTCGTTTGATAAACAGTCAGTGTTTAGTTTACAAAACAGTGATAGTACTTGTGTTCGTTTGATAAATAGTCAATGTTTAGTTTACGAAACAATGATAGTACTAGTGTTCCGTTTAAGAAATAGTCAATGTTTAGTTTACGAAATAGTGATAGTACTAGTGTTCATTTAAGAAAATAATAGAATAATAATAATAATTAAGCATCTTGATCTTAATCAACAAGCATATGATAATAATTGATCATATTGTAAGTAGGGTCAACATAATCAAGAAATGACTTTACAGGGACCCTCGTTCCATTCAGCTCTACCTTCACTGTCTTTCCAAGGCATTGTTTCGCACCGAGCTGATTTCAATCCGGCTGAAAGTACTCCAAATGCTGCTGGATTCGCAACTGCATCATAATGGGTTGTATCACCTCTAATCTACTGACACAATTGATAAATTAACTTTCATGGAGACAATGTATTATTTTATGAGGATAAATAAAATGCATGAAAGTACCACATGATAAAAAATGAGCACTGAATATTTCTAGAATTGAACACAGACTATTTCTAGAATTGAACATTGACTATTTCTTAAACTGAACACTGGCACTATCACTATTTTGTAAACTGACCACAAACTATTTCTAGAACTAAATACAATACTATTACTATTTCTTAAAGTGAGCACTGAATATTTCTTAAACTGAACACTGGTATTATCACTATTTCGTAAATTGAACATTGGTACTATCACTATTTCTTAAACTGAACACATAATATTTCTAGAATTGAACATTGACTATTTTTTAAAAAAGTAAAATACTCATTGAAGGAAAGAGTAAAAAACTCGAAAAAAAAAAAAAAAAAAAAGGTTATGGAACCTTCACGGTTCCACCAGAGGTTCCAGAACCCTCTAAACTCTACCCTCTGCATTCTCAACTTGTTTTTTACTCTTTAGAGTACACGCACATCTTTAGAGCCTGCATCAATTTTATTTCCCTGCAAAATTTTCAACGGTATACGATTAACCCTCTATGATTTAGTCGGTCAGTAGCTCTCAAACACGAAATAAGAACACACAATGGTTTAGTGAACCTCTCAAAGCACCCGACGAAATAAGAACAAGTTCATCAATGCATCAATACACATGCTATATAGAAAAGAGGAAGATATGAGAGTCTCCCAAAGTCTGCAATTCCAACTGACAAGAATAAGCATAAAACACCCCAGAGAAGAGAGCCACTAGCGCTATTGAGATATGGTGCACGTTAGCACCTTCCTCAGTGCAGCCAATGCTACCCACCTCTTTTTCTGCATCTGGGTATCTGAAGCTCCTCACTTATTCAGAGCCATAGCCCAAAAAATTCAAATGTGAATAAAGATTGTCTTTCAGTTGTGTGGCTTTGTGGGTTTTGTGGGCTGAGCTGAGGGCGGCGGTGCGACTGGAGTCGACTGACTGTTTTTGGGGTTTGGGTTTTATGCTATTTTGACAGTGCGTTTATATGGGTTGTTTCCGATTGCTTGCGTGGGTACTTTGCTCTGTTTATTTCCCGAATAAACTAACAAAAAAATAACAAACGGAAAAATTAAACACTGTCAGAGTAAAAGTTAGGGGTAGAATTGGACACACGTTAAGTTATTTCAGTTGGGCCCTGTTGATTGAACTAATTAAATGTTGGGCTTTGTCCTAACCATTAAATAAACTTTCTATATGGTTTTTGGTTAAAATTCAAAGTTTTGGAGCCCTTATCATTAGTTTTCCTTAGATTTAAATTAAGAAATAAATATGTAATAATTAAAATTTATTTTTCAAACCGATAAATTAATAGCACATCCTCTATTATGCATTTTTTTTTTGTCATTTTACACTGTTAGAGTTGTTTAACATACAAATTTACCAATATAACACTATTTTTTTTTTGCTAAAAGCATTTTGACAATTATTGTTTACCATATACTTTAAACTAGGGCTGGAAAAAAATCCCAAAAATCCCAAACCAAACCAAAAAAATCCCGATCCCGATCCCAAACCAAATCCCAAACCAAAATTCCCGAAATTTTCGGTATGTAATCCCGAACCAAACCGAAATTTTCGGTATGGGATTCGGTTTTGCATTTCCATTTTTTGGTATTCCCATACCGAACCGAAAAAAAAAATTATATATATATATATATTATTTTTTAATTATAAGAGAATTATTTCCAACCGTTCATTGTTTTAGCTTTAATCTGTGCTGCTCATTTGTTTCTAGGTCAGATCCCATTTCAGATTTCACTTCCGTTCATTTGTTCCATCCAATCGAACTCGAAGCGCAGCCCTCCCTCACCGAGCCCTCATCTCTTATCTGACTGTCTGTGTTGAATTCCGGCCAGCCACCGGCGTACCACCACACCGAGCCCTCGTCTCTGACTCTCCACCACCGCGATCTCTCTCTCTCGGGTAATTAATTTAGTGTTTTGAAATCTAATTTATGTCTTCCTTTTGAAATTTAATTTAGGGTTTGGAATCTAATTTCAATCTTGAATCTTCCCTTACTAGTTTCATATGTTTATATACGTCAATTGTTTGAAGATTAACTTATGCAGGTGACGGAGAGCCTCCATTTTTATGCACTGCATCTTTGAATCTTCCCTTACTAGTTCTGTATTCTTGTTGGTGCAACCATGCAAGTAGTGATTTAGCTTTCTTTTTGTAGGGATGTTCAAGCAAGCAGTATAAATTTGAAGTGCGGCTAAGGAGCCTGAGTGATATATGTCCTCAAGAAGGGGACACTCATCAAAGCAGGATTACCCTTACCAGGTTGCTGCGGCTGCCACAGTAAGTGTCGTGTGAATAATTGTAATTTGTATCTAATCACTTGTCTCTTTCCGAGCTGTGACTATTCCTGGATATACATTGTCTATGAATTATAGTCAATTTTCTTACATATAAATCATAAAGTGAAGCCAGAGCGACGGGGTCGTAATTAGTTTATTTGGGAATTGAATTGACTTATGTTGACCTGTTTTGGTTTTGGGATTTAGTCATAAATGGAGGGAGGGCATGTAAAGGGTGTGCCTACTGTATCTCTAGAATGTTGAATTCAAAGATTACAAGAATAATTATGTTTGATCTCACATTTGTCCCCTAAATTTTTGAGGTTTTTGTTTTTATGGTTTGAGTCTTAGAATTTTTCTTGTCTCAAATTGTCTTAACGAAAGTACAAAATCAACACAAAAGTGGACAGATTTTTTTTGAGATCTTGGCAGCATCTCAAAAGAGCGAGCCAATAATGGATAGTCATCCATTATTGAGAAATTAGATTATTAAGAACCAAAATGCTCACAAAGGTGTACTTAACATGAAACTGGAATCCAGTATTTTAATGTATTATGTAATGCCACCAAAAAACTTAACTGCATCATTCTGATTCTGCACAGATAGAAGTTCTATCATGTCAACCCGACACACATCACTAAGTTCTTAATCAGTATTTTACAATAATAATCAAAATACTGGAATACATTTTTTTCCAGTTTCAATGTGATGTTGAGATATACCATGAATGCAGTCATTCTAACCAGAGGAAGGGTGCTATTGTGTTTTAGTTCCAAGGTTCCAAGGTTCCACGTGGGTTATTAGTTCGATGTGGAGTGAACTGATCTTAAGCAACTGCATGATTTTAATCATGTTGCTTAAGAGCTAAGAGTTGTACAAACACTGATTTTGAACTTATAATGTCGAGTAAAAGACTAAATATTCTTGATCACTTCAGTTACAAGCTCCTCATATTCTTGATCAAATTGTATATGTTTACATTCTTACTGATATTTGCTGAATTGCTTGTAACCTTGTATTATGTCATGTTTTGTTCGTTTTAATCATCATTGTAAGGATTGATGTATTTGTGCGTACAAAATTCTTATTACTTTTCTTTTTCCAATGCAGGTCATCTGAACAAGGTGCTTTTGGTATGTACATATCTGCTCTCTCTCACCCCAACAATCTTCATAAACTTTAAGCTTTGCTTTTTGGCTTTTGGTTTGTAACTTAATTATTGAAACTTTGGCTCGTATTTCTTTTGGGTTTGTTACTTTATTTATTTTAAAACCTTGGCTTGTAACTAATTTTTTTGCTTTTGGATTTGTTAATTTATTTTTATTGGCATTTGTAGTAGAAATTGAATAGGCAGATTTATGCTATTGTTATTGTGCACAGATTTGCGCTATTGTCATTGTGCACAGATTTGTGCACACTGCATAGATTGGGCAGATTGGCACACTGCACACTGCACAGATTTGTGTTATGGTTTTATTCGTTGAGAACTCCATGTCATTTCATGTTTTAGTTAGTTAGCAAAATTTCTCCTTAAAAAACAAAAACAAAGAAAAGATTTGTGTCTATATGGTTATATTCAACAGATTGGCAGCCCAAATACTATATCAAATTTTAGTCCAAAAGCCCAAAACTATTTTGGGATTCCCGATTTTCCCGAAATCCCGAAACTATTTCGGGATTCCCGAAAATTTGGTTTGGGATTGGGATTGAAATTGGGATTCCCGAAAATTTAGGTTTGGGAATCGGAACAAGGGTTTCGGTATGGGATCCCATACCGAACCACCCCTACTTTAAACTGCTTATTTTTACAACACAATATAAATATTTTTTTGTTTGTTTTTAAAATACAGTAATACCAAGCTAGCGCTAAGCTTAGGGACCACAGTAGGGCTTTTAATTCAAGGAAACGACGCCGTCTCCAACTTAGGGTTTTTATTATTTTTCCCTTCTTCTTCCTCCTGTCGTTCCTACCTTCTTCTTTCTCACCACTCTACAGAACAGGTCGTCTTCCTCCTCGCCAATACTGCTGCAAACGCCGGCGAATCCCTAGACGATTTCGAGCCGTATCCAAGCCGAACTCCGGCGATTCCGACCGCTCTCGTTCCCGGAGCGCAAATCGGCACCTAATTGAAGCTCTCGTGCTTCATAGCTCCCACCTCTCCAATGGCGACCGAAGCACCAGAGCAATTCCCTTCGGCCGACAAAGTCCAATCGCTTTCCATTTCTGAACATCAGGCCGAAGACCAACCCTCTAGTTCTTCTAATCCAACCGCTCCGTAAGCTTCTATCGATTTCCTTTTCTCTTTCCGTTTCTAAATTCGCCCGTTGATCTGAATTATTGCAATATTGTGTGTTTGTGCGGCTGTGGTTTTGTTGAAGATTGAGCTTGGAGGAGAAGTACCGGATCGTGAGGAGCGTGGCGGAGGAGTGCATTCAAGAAGATGAGCTTCAGAATCTGCTGGCTCACAAGGCCGAACCCATCTGCTACGATGGGTTTGAACCCTCCGGTCGAATGCACATTGCTCAGGTTTCAAATCATTTTTTTGAGTATTCATTACATTTATAATAAGAAAACAAATTGATATGAATTGTGTATTTGTTTATTTGAAAAGGTACTCAATTGGAACTTTATAGTGTGTTACTCTTATAAACTCATTTGTGTTATGGTAGACTTTCTAGTTTTTCAAAAGAACAATTGGCGTATATTTGTTTGAGCATTGCTTATTTTAATGGGTTGTTGTGTAGGGAGTTATGAAGATCATAAATGTGAACAAGCTGACATCCGCTGGCTGCCGAGTGAAGATATGGATTGCAGATTGGTTTGCACAGTTGAATAACAAGATGGGGGGTGATTTGAAAAAGATTGAGACAGTTGGCCGCTACATGATTGAGATATGGAGGGCTGCGGGGATGAATTTGGACACCGGAAAAGTTGAGTTTCTGTGGTCGTCAAAGGAGATTAATGCGAGAGCACATGAGTACTGGCCTCGTGTGATGGATATAGCTCGGAAAAATAAACTTCCTAGAATCATTAGGTAGCTAGCATTTTGTGATGCTTATTATGCTCATTATATCTGTCGATCCTGTAAAATATATATTTTTTCTCCTATATATCCAGGTGTAGTCAGATTATGGGTCGAACTGAGCAAGATGAGTTAACGGCAGCCCAAATTCTCTACCCATGCATGCAGTGTGCAGATATATTCTTCCTTCAGGTAGCTAGCTTTTTTGCTTTTGAATTTTTGTTAATAGGATTTGTTTCCCGTGTTGCAGTATGTTGAAACTGAAAATGACATCAATTATTAAAGGAATGATACTAACTTTTATGTATTAAGTATATGATAGTACCACTTAGGACATTGCATTTGTTTTGTGCTACTTCAGTTATTGAACCTATTGTATAGAATTACATGAATATGAAAAGCGTAATAGTGAAAACTACAAAGAGCACGAGGTTCATGAATGTCCATTTTAATGGCGCCCTAAGACTCACTATTTACCTAGATCTTGTTTAGATGACGTGTCTTCTGATCAGGATGCATGTAAAAGAAATCCATTAGATTTTGTTTATATGAAAAGAATGAAGAACATTAGATAACTTTCAGTTCTGTCAAATGCATAATTTAGTCCATACTGGAGACTCAGTTCACTACAACCAATTCCTCAAAGATCGAAGGAATATTACAGTTGCATAAACATGTCACTTGCAGACTAAAATGTAGTTCAATAGCCGCTTAGTACTACGGTCTAGTGGTATTCCTCTTCACTTGTAAGTGAGAGGTCTTAGGTTCAAGTCTCGCCAGAGGCGAATTTGAACCACATTATTGCTAGCCCATTGTGAGGCTAAGCCCACCCCTCCCCCTTAATGTAGATAATATCGTTTGTTAAAAGTTCAATATATTTTCTTCGTACAAATCTGTTATTTGTACTACTACGTGATCATGCATTTTGACATTTGGCTATCTGATCTTCCCTTGTTTTAGCTTTTTATCTTTTGATCATTGTTCATCAAAATGCTAGTTTATATTTGTTTTATCTCATATAAAGAGGGAAAAAATATCCATGTTGAAGTAAGAGTGACCTGTAAAATATGTTTCCTATAACAGGCAGACATCTGCCAGTTGGGAATGGATCAACGTAAAGTCAATGTGCTTGCAAGAGAGTATTGCGATGACATAAAAAAGAAAAACAAGCCTATTATCTTGTCACACCGTAACATTCTAAATCCTATTCCACCTGTTGCTAGTCTAACGTTTTATCCTTTAACATGGGAGCGGTGACATGGTTTTTGTGTTGTTTTTCTAAATGATGATTTGCAGACATGTTACCTGGTTTGCAGCAAGGGCAGGAGAAAATGTCGAAAAGTGATGTATCGTCCTCCATATTCATGGAAGACGAAGAGGTGGGTTGCTAACTTGCTACTAGCCTGTTAGAGGTGAACTAAATTTTCAATTTCTGTTAGGGTCAAGGTTATATGATCTGTATAAGTTACATATGAATTGGAAGAAAAATGTATTCAAGTTTTAAGCTAGGGTGTTTATCTTCCATTGTAATCCACTAAATATTTGTTTTTTTTTTTTGGACATATATCACTGAATCTTAGGCTGAAGTGAATTTGAAGATAAAGAAAGCTTACTGTCCTCCAAATGTTGTTGATGGGAATCCATGTATGGAATATGTGAAGTATCTAATTCTACCTTGGTTCAATGAGTTTGTTGTAGAGCGGACTGAAAAGAATGGTGGAAATAAGTAAGTGATAGACTTTAGATCAAATCTATAATGGTTACAATTTTTAGTTAAAGGCTTTTGCCAATTCAGCTGTACATCCTGCCCATTTTTAAGAAAATTAATATTTTTGCCTCTGCTAATTGTTCTTTTTGTGCCCCCTTTTCTTTTCTTTCCAATACAGAACCTTCAAAACCTTTGAAGAATTAGCTGCAGATTATGAAAGCGGCGAGCTACATCCAGCAGACCTAAAATCAGCTTTATCAAAGGCATTGAACAAGATACTCGAGGTAGGCTCACTTTGTATATGTCATGTTCTTTATCTCGCCAGATTTCACGGCCTGATGCCAATTTGACTAACCCTTAGAGTATATGCAAAATGTAAACATTACACAGTAAGGATTTGGGAAAGAAATCTGCATTTATAGGCTCAGAACGTCTGTTTTTACGTTCAATAATTGATCTGTCTCATGAAAAAGGTCCTGGAGCTGATCAGAGTCTTTCTCTCTCCGGGTCTCTGCTTTAATCTCAAACTTCAAGTGTGCGTGTGTGTGTGTGTGTATATACTATATATATATTGTAAGTTATGCCTATCTGGTAAAAAATGAAAATGAAAAAAGAAGGGAGAAAGAGGAATGGCTGGCTACTCTTTTCTGCAGCTGTAGCGGGCCTTTATTCCCTAAAAAAATCGCTGCCAGTTTGGTTATTTGCTGCTAGGTTAACTTTCTCTTTGTTTCTGTATGCAGCCTGTACGAGCACACTTCAAGAATGACAAAGCTGCCAAACAGCTATTGCAAAGTGTTAAGGTATTTGATGGTTTTGCTTTCAGATACAAAACGTTTTCTTCGTTACTCATTTCAGAATAGTTAATTTGAAATCTCCTTAACATCAGTTTATTAAATGAAAGAAAACTTAACCGAGCTTTTCCCTGGTTTTGTAGAACTATAGAGTCACCAGGTGATAACTGCAATGGAGCTTGGATTTCTCCTTGTTGCCCTTCTGCTCGCTCTATCCTGATTCGTGGGTGAAAAGACCTGTATTTTTCAGAGATGCAAAATATATACTGTTTAGCAGAAACGATATGCTTAGGTGCTTTTGAATTTGATCTCTCATATATTAGATAATATACATGAAATTGTTCGGGTTCCACCGCTATTCGTTCATATTACTGTTTCATTTTTGTTCTCAAAATTCCGAGGAAGGGATTTTCTTTGACCATTCTGTTTGTTTTTGTATGGTGAAGAACAAGAGAAATATGTCCTTGGCTGGTTGATGGAATAAGTGGAAAAGCCAGTACAATATATCTCTATAAGCTTTGATTAGCAGCAGGGTGGAACCTTGTGTTTAAACGATGGGAGGTGATTTTGCACACACTTCTTTGTTAACCTAGCACACAACATTGTTTATTAATGTGCTAAATAATAGAAGAATTTCGGGGCAGATTTAGAATTTTAAACATTGTGTGCAGAAAAAGGCGTGCGAAAATTTTCTCTAAATGATTTGCAAGTGGTTATCTACCAGAGTGGTGGAGAGAAGTGTTGCTCTTGCATCGGTGTGAGTGCAAATTCTGTTGGTTTTCTAATTTAACAAATCTATCGTTTGACAAAAAAAAAAAGAAAAAAAATTTGAACGAAAGGGTTTGAGGTGGAACAGACACTAACTAAACCCACTGTTCTAAAAATCTCCGGGCCGCCTAGGCCCCGCCTAGGCGCTAGGCGTTTGGTCACCGCCCCGATTAATGCCTAGGCGTTTGAAAATTAATAAAGGGCGTTTAGACCAGTTGAGGCGCCCGTCTAGACCCGCCTAGGCACCTGCCTAAGTTGCGACTCACTTTGATAAAAAATAGATAACTTTCAATTTGCATTTAATTTTTTTTTCAATAAATTGTAAGAGACTTGTTGAATACTTAAATGGGCACACACTATATGCTTGTTCCCAATGTTTTCATTATGTTCCAATACTTTATAATACATATGTCATTCTATTTTGTAGTTTATGATGAAATTATATATATTTTAAGTATAAACAGACATTTATTTACACGAAATATAATGGATTTACTTAAATCCGCCTAGTCCGCCTAGGAGCCCGCCTAGCCGCCTAGGCGCTAGGCCCTAACCCGCCGCCCGACTAGCGCCTAGCGTCTTTTAGAACATTGACTAAACCTATGAATTTTGCATCCCTATAGGTTATGCTTGGAGTTTAATTTTGTATTTGCCACGTAGTATTACGAATTAGCGGTATTCCTCTTCACTGGTAAATGAAATGTCTTAAATTCGATTCTCATTGAATCACATAAAAAAAAAAAAAATCAAATGTGCAAAATTCAAATGCCAATTGTAACTTATCCAAATTTAAATAAAAAAAATAAGGTGTTCAAAATTAAATATTGACATTCGACAACATATCAATTAAATATTAACGTCAAATACAATTAAACATTGAAAAAAAGATCATTTCGACTAATATGTGAAATTAAATTACGAGTTTTTTTGGTGTCAATAAATATAGGATAATGCTATTCATACACTTATTTTTATTTTTTAGACATTCTTGTTAACATTTGATCATTAATATTTTTCAATTCATTCGATCCAACAGTTAAAAATAAAAAAAATAATATGAAAAGTAAAAATAAATGTGTGAATAGCAATATCCTAAATAACTTTGTCCTTTACTTTTTCCTTTGATATTATTTTTATTCTATCATGCTATTGATTAACAATTCCAGTCTTCCAGACAAAACCAGGAACAAAGCCCGCGGGAAAATGGAGGAAGACGGAGCAGAACCACCTCGACCGCCCCATCCGACGAGCTCCGAAGCCCTAACCTCGGACCCGCGTCTCGGTCCACAGTCCACGTGTCCTGATTCCACACTCGATCCCAGTGAGGACAACAGCACCGATTCGAAACCCCCTCCGATGAACCAGACCGAGATTTTCCGAGCACTCGAAGTGGTCGAGAGAGACTCCCTGGCTATCGCCGACAGCTTCACCTCCCTCTTCGCCTCCCTCCGCCTGGCCCTCTCCGAGGTCACTCCCTCCTTCATCCCAATTTTGTTTTGGCTTCGACTTCATGTTTGGTTCTCGAGAAAGTGAAGGAAACGGAAGGAAAATTTGTTTTGTTTTATTTTAATTTTTTAAAATTTTCTCTTGATTAAATCATAATTGAATGATTTGGGAATTGCTGCAATGATGAAGGTTACTAGCAACTCAGTTGATCACATGCATTGCTTTGGTGACGCTGCTGGCCGCCTTCAAGAATCAGGTATGTTTATGCAAAACATTGTAATGATTTTGTAGTTAGGATGATTAATTCCGAGTTCCGAATTTATGAAATTGAATAGTAGCAATGTTATTGGATTTTGAATTTCAGTGCTTGATGCTGCTACCAAGGGAAATCGGTATATAAATTCATGTCTCAGGTAATTTACTAAAGGCTTTGATCATCTCGTTTTATGATTCGATAAATGTTGGGAGATGGAAATTTCTTTGGATGGTATGATCGCTCAGAATTGTTGATGCATATGATATGATTAAGGTTGTGTAATTTGAATTAGTAACCATGAATAGCGGTTTCTGCAACTTGGTTTCTTCATATAAATTGATGGTTCGTCATCAACCTAATGATCTAAACATCGAGTTATTTGTTTTCTCAGTATACTCATATCTCCTACTAATTTATGTCATATGAAAAAGTAGTTTTGCAGTCAATGTATATAGAAAGATATAATATTTGTCAAATTCTGTTTCCCATTAACAGTGTGGCACATATTCTTGTTGTGAGTTTGTGACTGGCCACCGAACTACTTCCACAAGGAAGTGTTTACCTGTATCGGAACCACTGATACGACTGTCTCAGCAACTCCTAGTCTTATGTGGCTGTTGGGTGCTTGGTTCTAGGATAGTTAAACTTTTAGGTCCCTCATAACGATGGCCTTTCTAAACAAGATGTTGAATTTTCCTTTTTTGGCAGATTAAATGAAGAAATGAAGGGCATTGACAATCTAGCCTTGCAGCTGTATCCTTAACAGTTAGTTACTTTGGGTGTATACCTATGTGTGTTTCATAGTTTATGCTCTTGAATTCCCCCAGACCCACCATAGCTGTGGTGGTCACTTGCGCTGAAATGAAGGATTCATCCTGTATGAACGCAGCCGGATGCTTGGTGGGTTATCAACCTGCTGGCGGTTAAAATTGCTCATCAACCCAATTTAGAATTCCCTTGAACTGCTATACCTGAAATGCTTTGGTTTTGTGATATGGGTTTTCTTTTGGTTCCTTAATGCATGACCAGAAAAATCTTGAGGAGAAATGTTGATGCTCTCGACTCAGGTGTGAACAAGCTCCTTCGTCTTCCATGATGTCGACCTACCTGTTTTTATTGCTACATCGGTTTTGGATGTGGGAACTTCTCTTCCATTTATTTACTTATTCCATCAGGAAATTTTGGTTACCGAATTAAATGTGTGAACTAGTCGTCCACTTCGGTTCAACTTAAGCAGATGCGCTATTTCGTTGGCCGATAAGCGTTGAACATGGAGAGCATATATGTGAACTATTATGGTGAAGGCAAATATTCATGTTTATTTTGTTTGTTCTACCTCTTGGTTCCCTTTGCTATAAAATTGTCAGCAGCGGCAGATGTTTAGCAAAGCCTATTTGGGGGTCCGAGTCTCTTACCATATGGATGCTCGTGGCCCAAACCAATCCACCTTGTTTGGTGGTTTCCTGGCCCAACTTGTTAATGGGTTTGGAATGCAGGTCCATACACTATAATTACCAAAAGGGCCCCCCCTCTATGGCCATCATGTTATCTTACTTTAGTTGAAAATCTTGCCATTTAATACTACGGTCTTTTGTGATTAAGCTTAAATCCTCTTTACATTCTCATTATAGTAGAATATTATTGTACGCGAAAAAATTCAATAAGTGTATTCTTCATATGTGTAATTTTCTTTCTCTTATATTGAAGCTTTACAGTGCACAATAACTTTTTGGAATGCTAATAACAAAATCTAAAGAACAAAACATCATCAAGGGGGCAATAATAATAAATAAATAAATAGAGTTTCATCAAATTATGTATTTTTTATTTATTTATTGTCAATGCTAGCATATGTAGGTCGGTAGATATCTTGGCATCTTGCATGAAAATTATTAATTAGATAGTACAAGGAAATGTCAACACATTGATTAGTATGAGACCAAATTCAATTCCATATAAAAAGTTGAGTTTAGTCAATTGATCTCCTTCTTTGTAGTTTAATTAATTTTAATGTAAATTATCTTATCGTTTATAGAAAAAAAAAATTGATCTTGAAAAAAACATGCAAGGGCAACTTGGGATATAATATGCTTTTGCCACTGCACAAGTTTGGAAATGGTCCAACTATCTATCCTACATCTTCGCTTACACACGGTAGTTTATTCACAACCTAATTGTGCTATGTTCGTCTTTTCTTGTGTATTTACAGATACTCAGTTTCGATACAAATTTAATTATTGTATTAGATTTAATGGCCTAAACTAAGTGACTAATGACTATTGGATTTGTGCTTACACACTATAGTTTATTCACAACCAAATTGTGCTCTATTGGTTTATCGAACATATTTTCTTGGATACCTAGAGGCACTACGTACCAATACAAATTTGATCATTGTATTTGATTCACTGGTAAATTGAGTGACTAAAAACTGTTGATTAATTTTAAATTAACAGTCAAAGATGTGTGGTGTGGGCTGGGCGCATAGTATCTTTTTAAGGACTAAAAAAAGGTTTGATGAGACAATTAAAATAAATATATGTAAAGGATTGATGGGATAATAGTTATGAGTTTTAGGGAGATTAAAAAATTGATTTGGTGAATGGTGGTGAGTTCCAAAGGCCAATGGGGTTAATTAAAGTCTTGTCTTGAATCTAATTAAGAGCATTTAAATATCAACCACATCGTATCTTGGTTGAAACTTGAAAGATACTCCAGACCTTGGAACCCCTAAAGCTAAATGGCCCCCACATTTATAGTATATTCAAACTAGTCTAGTTATAATATTCAAAGAGGAAGAAAATGAACTTAATTATTAGCCTAATTTGGTGAGAGGCTACTATCTTCATTCCTAGAATTGATAACTTGTATTTCATTAGTTCGAAAAACATGGTTTGGGATGTAAAGCTTGTTTAGGAATGCTTTTAGAATGACGAAAATGTTTGTTGTCAGCTAAATTTTCTTTTGATAACGTCTAGCAGAAAAAAGTTTAAAAAATGCTTATGGGGTCATAGAAGCACAATCACCTCTTTTATGTATTTTTTAACGAACTGCTTGCTTTATTAATTAAAATTTAAACGTGATTCCAATAAAAGAACCACTAGCAAAATGGCTTAATTTATAAAAGTGATTCTTACAAAAGTAATATAAATATGTTGTTAAATTGTGAGTTGATGAGGTGACCCTCAGTTGGATGTTTTCCCCACAGATAACGTTAGTTCATTAATGAATTAGCTTACTTGGTTAACACAAGCATGTTAAGATGAATGCTGATTATAGGATTAACTAATTAATTTATATATATATGCATTTTTTTTATACAAGTGATAATGAAGTAGAAGAAATTCGAGTAGAATATATGGGATATGAGTTAAAGAAGAAGACCCTAATGAGTAGGTCAATCAACAACTTGTTCATACCAAGTATTTCTAATTAAACATAGAGGAATCATTTTGTACAGGCTACATTAGTGACAAAGGCGAAGCTATAGAGGCACAAGAAGGGGCGGCCGCCCCTTCCCTTGTTGGAAATCAAGCCTAGGAGCGATGGTTTCCAGCCTTTTGGTCTCGTAAAAAAACCTGCAATCCTGTCTGGTTGCTTTACTGCGTGTAGGGTTTTATTTTTTTTTTGAAAAATCTAGGCCAAGATGACGTTGTTTTGGTCCTGGAAAAAAAAAATTAAATAAATTGTAAATGGACGTCATTTAGGCGTTCAGTAAAAAAAAAAAAATTAGAGCAATCAAAATAAAGGCTGTGTGCCCCAATTCCCAGCAACCAAGTCCTTAACGAACTTTTGCGTAAGATTCATTAAAGACGGACATGCAATTTGGACTGGAAAGGAAGCCCCTTCTCGGTGACACATTGCAATCTTTAAAATCCTCAGACCCGGAATGGGGTAAGGTGAATAAAAGGCTGGCCCACCAAAATTTAGGTTTTAAACTAACCAATCCTTCTCCAATGGTTGGATCTAAAATAAGTTTTGAGGTTAAACCCTAAAATATATTTGTCAATTTGAAAATTGTAAATACATTAAATACAACAGCTAAGATCAAATATGATCAAATTTAACGGTAAAAGAAAGATCTAAAGGCCCGAAATAAAATCCAACGGCTAAAACAATTAATTTTTTTATTTAAATCAAAATTCATCCAAAAACTCTATAAATATTATATACATGTTTCGTGGAGTAGGTTTAATGAATTTTCAAATTTTCTCGGAATCTAAATACTTTTAGGTTCAAATGTTCATAAAAATAAATTATGATAATCTACATAAATTTTATTTTGAAAAAAGTTAGCGAAATTTTTTTAGCCTAAATTCATTATTTAATAATCTTGGGCTAAAATTTTAACCCAGAACTATTGGAGCAGAAAACTGTTTCTGGGTTGAAATCTAAATTTTTTGAGTTAAAGATTTTAGGTTTTAACGCAAGATTTAGAGATGGTCTAATGGTTGGGTTAAAACTCAAATTTAAGTTTTTAAACTCGCCTAGAGCTTCTCCAATCATTGGGCTAAAAAATGGTTTTGGGTTAAAACTTATTTTTGGGTCTAGGACTAGTTTAACCCAAAAAATGAGCCAAGGTTAGTGGATGGGACCTAGTTGCTGACGCTATCAACCACTTACGAAAAGGCCAATGACTATTCTTTTGCTCTGACAAACCAACAACAGTCCAGGTTCAATTTTCTTTTTAAAAAAACTTAATATATAAATATATTAAATTCAATAGTTGAGATCGAGTATGAGCAAATCTAATGGTAAAAGAAGATCTAACAACCCAAAATTAAAAAACTTATTGAGCCAAAATTCACCCAAAAACTCTATAAATACAGGTATTTGTTCAAACATCCACACAAAATCCACTCTCGTCAGACAATTCTTCCTTTTCTTTTCTACTCACCAATGTATTTGTGTTTGAGAATGATGTAGGTTTAATGATTTATCATTATTTTATCGAAATTTAAATTTTTGGTTAAAATGTTCATAAAAATAAATAAGAATAATCTACACAAATTAGAACCTAAATTTTCAGGCTAAAAGCTTAAATCTTAACTGTCACAGCCCGTCCCGAAATATTTATTTTTGACGGTGTGAAATTACTTATTTACCCTTGGACTTTTGGTGTGGTTATGTGGGTTAAGTTTTATTTGGACCAATTCAAAGATTTTCCTAAGTTTTGGAACACTTAAGACTTAAAGTGTTTGTTTTGTGTATTGGAAGACCAAGTAGGACCACCACACACCCAACTTTTTCCCTGTGCACTCTCTCTCCCCTCCCTTTCGATTTTTCTACAACGTCCGTACAAGTGTACGGACAAATCTAGAACCCTCTCATTCAGACGTGGATCGACGTCAAGAAGGTAAGATTCGAACTCTTTACAAGCTTCTGAGTTCGTATATGCTATTTTTAGAACTTGAAAGCTTCAAAAACCCCGAGAACTCTAACCCCAGATTTCATGCACTGTTCATGCACTAATTAATGTGAGGTTTTAAGGGGGTTTAAGGAGTTTTTAAGGACATAGGGAGCTTTGAATCATCCTCACGAAGCTTGGAGAAGAAAAACCAAGCGATTTGGACGTCGGGAAATCGTGTTCGACGAGTTTAAATTTTCGCCGGATTATCGAGCTTTCTCCGGTGAGTTTTCATGGATTTCAAGCCTTGAAATTGGTAAGGATGTGTTATTCTAGTTATAAGCTTTAAATTGAGACCAATTTCATGAGTTTTGGGTAAGAAATGACTGAGATACAAGGATTTTAAGATTTTCCAGTTTCCGGAGACGGCGACGGTAGCCGAAGTTCGAAGGTAGAAGACAGAGAATATTTCGTCAAAGTTTGACGGAATATTCTGACACCCTCAGGTAGAATTAACGGTTTCGGTTATTTTTTAACGGAATATTCCACGAAATATTCCTAACGGGGTTAGGGGATTCCGTTAGGGTTCCCTGCGCGTGGCCGCATGTAGGGCTGTGCCCTTGTTGGCGCGTGACGGCTCCAAAAATTATTTTAAAAATTTGGGCGTGTTCATGGAGTTGTGTAGGTCACGATGGTATATTTATATACCTCAGTTGAGCAATGTATGAGAAGTTATTAGCTAGTATTGGTTATGGGCTTTAAATTAACGTTTTTATAGTTGTTTCGCATATATGGGAGACTTATCCTGAGGATGAGCTCATTCAAGAACGACACAAGGGTTACGACCCTTCGACATACTAGTTAGTGGGCTTTTGGTTTTCAGTATATACTTATATACTTGATATTTTCCCAGAAAATGCGTTTAAATGAAAGTATGCTTTGAAATGCCATGCATATAAATTTATATTCAGTATATGAATTAGTATATGATGCATAATATATTATTGTGGTGATGTGGATGCTCAGGTAAGCCCAGGTGAGTTTATGAATTGTGAATGTGAATAACGGTTGTGATTAATTGAGAAACATTGAGCTCATAAACCTGCACCCGGGTGTTAGTGATTTAGCCAGAGATATGGCACATGCCTGTGTAAACACAGAAATTCCTGCAATGAATGAGACAAGAACACGTGTACAAAATAATATTTGTATTAATGATTTAGGGGTTACAATCTCTTCTACAAATTTAGCCTCTGATTCGATCTTCGCAATGTGTAGATTTGTGGATTGTGCTGTTGGTCCAAAGGGCCTTCAAGGCTTGATCTTAGGATGAACCGGTGATGAACGATGAAAGCTTTCTTCAAGGGGCCGTCGGGGCTTGATCTTGAATTGGTGGAAGTTCTTCAAGGGCCGTTGGGGCTTGATCTTGAAGGAGGATTTGGTGGAAGTTCCTCAAGGGCCGTTGGGGCTTGATCTTGAAGGAATATTTGACGAAGAATGAAGAGAGCTTTCTTGATCCTTCGGGATTTGCTTGGGAGCTTTGGAGTTTCAAAGCTTCAAGGTTTTGGTGTGATGTGAATGCGTCTTTTTTTTTATATCCCTTGATGGAGAAACCTATTTATAGGATTTGAGATTGAATCCCCACCATCCATTTTTTTGGTGAAGTGAGTGGATGTTGTAGGTGAAGTGAGTGGTTGTTGTAGGTGAAGTAAGTGTATGATGTTGGTGAAATGAGTGAAGGTTGTAGGTGAAGTGAGTGTATGATGTTGGTGAAATGAATAAAGGTTGTAATTTTAATGCATTGGTCAACATTTATTTCACTGAAGTTTCGATGTCTACAAATGCCCCCACTTCAAGGCGCTTTGTATACATGTGCTTGTCACGTGTAGGAGATGTGTTTTGAAGTCCCTTAATGTAGATGTCGATCCAAGGGCTGTTGAGGCTTGATCTTGAACTGGGCTGGTAATTTCTTCAAGGGCCGTCGGGGCTTGATCTTGAATTTGGCTGGAAGATTTTCTGGTTTCCTCAAATTGTTGATTTTCCACAGGCTTAATCTTGAATTGGGCTGAAGGGTTTTCTGGTTTCCTCCAAAGATCTAACTTACTTATTTCATCTGGTGCTAAATTTGATTCAAGGGTGGAGGAGACTTGATTTTGAATCGGACTTGTGATTTCTTCAAGGGCCGTTGGGGCTTGATCTTGAACTTAAACATGACCACGAGCGGTTTCAGGATTTGGACACATGGCAGGTAGGCACCAGATGAAGGTGATGGTCTGTTTCTTTGTTCAATTTTTCCAATTCATATTGGAGAAGGCCAAGGGATAAGGTCAGATGCTGCAAAAAAATTGTTTTGAAAGATTAAGGAAGTTCGCGGCATTTTCATATGAACCCCGAGCAGTTTGGTTAACGGTATGATCTTCAAGGGTTGTCGAGACTTTGCTCTTCGGTGACAGTGCCAACGAAAGGCTGTTGAAGCTTATCGAGCTCTTTGATTATAGCAACGATGGCGGGCTTAGATTTGACTTAGACTCATCCGTCTGGATTATGCAGTTCTGCCGAGAACGGTGTCCTTCTATAATGATTTGTTCCAGCTTATCGTGCTGCATTCTTCTCTGCTTGTTTATTTCACATAGCAGAAGTGGTGCGCAACCTTTTGCCTTTAAATGGTCCTTCAGAGCATCACTTCTCAGCGACTCATCCATGCTTGGCAGCTTCAGTGTAAAGAGCCAACATTATATCAGTTGTCTTGAAGTATTTGCCGAGGAAATTCGAGACCCGTCAACAGTTGAAGATGAGCACTCGAGAGCAATGCTAGATAAGCAACTCGGCAAAGGTTCCGGGCAATCAGTTCCCGATCGGAAGTTTAATTTCGGGTTCTGACTGATTGCTTTCTTTCTCCTTGTCCTGCAGGCAAGAGCAAGGGCAAAGGAAATGACAGGGGAAAAACATGATATGAGATACCTTTGCTTTCGACCCTGATGATATGAGATACTTTTGCTTTTGAAGAAGTAGCGGATGATCATCACATGTATTTGTTGCGCTCGTCTCCACCTGCTTCAATGCATCACTTTCACTTGCCTCATCCGTTCTCTAGGCATCTGGTATCTTCTTTGGCAGTGTATCAACAGTTAAAGATTAGTACTTGAGAGCAGTGCTAGGCGAGCAATCAGGGAAGGGATTCTAGGTAGTCGGTTCTAAATCAGAAGGCTGATTCCAAGCGCTGACTGATTGTTCTCTTTCTCCTTGCCTTGCAGAGAAGAACGAGGACAAAGAAAATGATAGGGAGAAAGCATGCTATGAGATACTTTTGCTTTCAACCCTAGTGATATGAGATATTTTTGCTCTGGTGTGACTTGGTTAAGAAGGTGTTTCCAGGGAGGAAGAAAACTGAATATGTTGAAGGGTTTGGTTGCAGATGCATTTGGGAAGGAAGAAGAGTCAGGCGTTTTGGATGTGTGCCTTGCCATAGAGGATGGCTGTCGAACTATATAGTGATTTCCCAATAGCAAGTGGTAGTGCGGATGCGGCCTTGTCACCCACGCTTGTCGGCCAAAAGTATGGTAGTTAGAATAATGAACTTCGCGCGTTTTCAACTCTGTCAGTGATATTTGACAAAGTTGCACGTGATAGCCGAAAAGCTAAGATTGCGTAGTGTTGACGGACTTTAAGCAGGAAAATCTGGCTTTTGAAATTCGAAGAGTGGTGTCTCTCAATTTTTGAACTGGTGGCTGCGTTGCCTCTCCTTTTATAGAGGTATCGATCGCATCCCACATGCACATTTTGAAGATTGCCCGCTCGTGAAAATTGTCTCTAGTGTATTTATGAGATTTTACTCCCTCAAACCCTTTTCTTTTACCATTTTTTGAAAATGGCGTACCCGTCTATATTTTTGCTTATATTTGAGTCTCGGGAGTGATACAAGTGCGCCGCGTCAGGGTAATATATGGCACCCATCCTTCTTATCTTCTAATGGGCCTCTTACAATTGAAGACTCCGTGATGAGGGATGCAACAACGGCTACGGTTGTAGCTAGGAACCTTCTCACTCCTAGAGATAATAGGCTACTTTCAAGGCGGTCCGATGAGTTGGCTGTTTAAGACTCCCGAGCTCTCAGTGTTCAGTGTGCGGGCTCTGTGTCTAACATGGGCCAGCGCCTACTTGCTCGAACTCGCCAAGTTGAATCATTGACGGCCGATGTGGAAAGCCTTGGACAAGAGATCAAACGTCTCAAGCGCGAGAATCGAGAGTTACGCATGCTTGCAAATGATTATTCGACGAGTATGAAAAGGAAGCTTGATCATCTGCAGGAATCTGAAGGTTGGATTCAAAGTGAACATTAGAAGTTCGTGGCTTTCTTCCAGAGGCACCTTTTGCCTTCGCTATCTGGCGTTCGACAAAGTATTGAGGTGCCACATGATCAATCTTTAGTGCCTTCTTCTTCTAGGGTTATGCCTAGTGCTGAGGCTTCACGTGAGCAACCTTTGTGAAAGCTCCATTTTCTTATTCTTTCCTTTTCTTTTCCTTTTTTTGTTTGTTTTGTTTTTTGTACACACTTGTAACTTCTTAGAGATATCAATGGACATGCTTTATTTTATTCAGTATGTTGTGCTAAATACAAATAAAATGTATATCTGACTAAGATGTGTTACTTCCCTTTTTTTTTCTTTTTTTTTAATTATTTATTATTAGTATTTTTTTATTATCCTTTTAGATGGTGCCTGATGCACCTATTTCCTTATAGATGGTGACTAGTGCACCCATTTCCTTTTAGATGGTGACTGGAAGCATCATTCTGTCGCCACCGCCCATTTCCTTTTCCCTTCTTGACTTGCTAAAAGTAGCATGCATTTTCTTTTTGTGTGTGTATATGTTTTAATGATGAGTATGGTAGACTGACATTGCTGGGTTTACTCGATGGGCTTCCTCGCTGCACCGCATTCTTCTCCGCATGCAGACTATTTTTTTTCTTTTTTCACTTGATTCTCTGGCGACTATTATTCATACAGTCACCGCATAGCCTTCATCTTTGCATGCGGATCACTGTTAGCACAGTCTACGCACTGCATTCTTACATATATATATATATATATGTACGTACATATACATGATCGAATCATCACTGCGCAACCATTGCACTGCGACTGCGTTGCTTGCTGCCTTCTTTTACTTCAGTAACTGATTGTCTTCTTCCTCCCCGCAGAGCAGAGGCACCATTTTAAATGGGCTTTGAGTATTAATGTAGTCATTCTCTATATAGGGAGGGTAGGGGGGCTTTGATTTAAGTAATGCAGCATCGGGTTTTATCTTTGTCTCTTGCTGTGCTTCGACAACTACCGCTTGCTCTTCGCTGCATGCTGCCTTGCTGTTCGCCCTCTCAGAGATTCTAGCATGCAGCTTGTTTATCTTTGGACCGTTGTATATACATATATATAGAATTGCACCGCAACTGCATCTCTTGTTGCTCTACCATCACTTTTCCACTCGCTGCACACCCTTGCTCTACCATCACTTCTGCCGTGTAGTGTTGTGCAAAAGACTGCAGCGAGGCTTCGTTGTGTAATGCCTTTTGGTCACATTTTTCCCTTGGTGGTGACGTTGCCGTGCACATTGACTTTGCTGCTTGCCGTGGGCTTTTTGCGGTTGCTGCTTGGAGCTTGTTCCAGTGCGTCACTTTTACCGTGTGGGGTTATGCAAAAGACTACAACGAGTTTATGTTGTGTAGTGCCTTTTGGTCACAACTTTCCTCGATGGTGAAGTTGTCGTGCACATTGACTTTGTTGCTTGCCGTGGGCTTTATGACCTTTGCTGCTTGGAGCTTGTTCCAGTGCGTCACTTTTACCGTGTGGGGTTGTGCAAAAGACTGCAGCGAGTTTATGCTGTGTAGTGCCTTTTGGTCACAACTTTCCTCGGTGGTGACGTTGGTGTGATGCTCACCTTTGTAATACGACTTTGTAACCAAATCATTCCTTTAAAGAAATAAAGTATTCATATTTTGAATTTGCTTTTTATTCTTCAAAGTGTTTGTGTTTTTGTTGGTGATGTGACTGTACTCGAAGTTTTGAAGTTTCAAGTTGCCTACGTACCCTCGGTTGAGGAAGGATCAAGTCATAACGTAGTTCAAATGCATTTTTTTTAGATGGTGTGACTGTACTTGAAGTTTTGACGTTTCAAGTTGCCTACGTACCCTCAGTTGAGGAAGGATCAAGTCATGACGTAGTTCAAATGAACGATGAATATTGTTTTTTTATGGTTTTAGTGGTGATTTTGATGATGATTTTGCCGTACATAGTTTATGCTCTTGCGGGCTAGAAGCGTTGGTTCGTTCGAACAAGGAGCATCATGCCACCTCCTCAGACGTTGTATTGTTTTGAGTTACGAAACTCTATGCAAGCGCGGAGTTGCCCTGATTTTTTTAGGGCAACATTTAAGTTCCGTCCCGAGTCCATGACCTCTTGAATTAAATCAGCTTCGATCATGTTGACAATCTCATCTTCATCTAGGCTTGAAAGTGTATTAACAATGGTTTCTTGCCCCCTTTCCGACTGGTGAATTTGTGGATGCAACGTAGGCTTATTGTGTAATTTCTTTGGAGCGATATGAGGCCATCCTTCAACTTCGCTTGACTTGGAGCATGCCCACGGCGGTCGAGGTGAATACTTTGAGTCGAAAGAGCCAGAAGTGACGTCTTCCTTAGGGATTTCATCTTCTTTGTCTTCTTGGATCGTGACGGGGAAGATGTCTTGGACCTCCCCATCAATGCCGTCCTCTTGGGCTTGTTGGCATGAAGATTGTCCAGTGTGGATGATGGTGCACCTTCTCACTTTCAATGGTCCATTTGTGTCAACCTCCAAGATTGCTTGGCGCTTCATCCTTGAAGGAATTGAGCTTCGAATATCACATTTTTCTGCTAGCCCGTCGAGCTTTTCTTCCTTTGACGTTGTCTACGTATTTCTAGAAAGCTTCTTGTTGTCTTCAAGTCTTTCCAAGGCTGACCGACGAGGAGGAGAGCTAGCCGTGTTGCTTTGCTTCTTAGGTTTTGACAACCTTTAAAAAACAGAGCTTCGGGATGTTGGCATGTTAAGCCTCTTGAAGACGGAGGTTCGGTTCTGACCACTAATGCGATTAAGTGCCAAAATTCTGGGCCTTGAACGATTCATCCTATCGAAGACTGACGTCCGAGGGGCAGATTTAGGTTCCTCTTGATCTTGTTCAATTCTCACGCTGATGTGTTGAGTGCTATCATTTTTCGCTTTGCTTGAAATCTTCACGAGTGCATTTGGTGTGAAGCCAAGTCCAGCTTTGTTATTGTCAACTCCGTAACCATGCTCCTTTAACTTCTTTTGAGTCTTGGTGAGGTTACGTTCTTTGTCTTTGACGGTGTTTGAAAATTTCTTTCCAGGACTTGACGAGGAGGCGAAGTTGTACCCAGCCTTCGACATGAGTTTGTAGGTATTTGGATCAAAACCTTCTTTGGTCCTTTTGGTTGGAAGAAAGCTTGGTTCCATCCCCTTTGGCAGAGCTTTTATGAAGCCTTGTGGTAGTCCTGCAACCTTAGCGTTGCTTAGCTATGTCAAAGGCAAAATTGCATTCGTCTTGAGCAACTTTACGTTATCCTTGTGCCGCTGTGCATCGGTTTTGCTTACTCCAGTTTCAAATGGGGGTTGACAATTCTTTCTTCTCGACATCGGGATGTATCGGAAGACGGGTGTGCTTGGTTCATTTGAGGGCGTCCTATTCCCTTTTGTTGTTGCAGGTTTAGCAGGCTCATCATCATTTTTGCTTGAAGATGGCGTAGCTTCTCCTTCTTGCTTTTTGGGCATGGCTTGCCACTTCTGCTTTTTAGGTGTTGCTTTGCCCGTGGATTTGATCTATTATGGAAGAGCTTCGGGCACCATGTCTTATTCGATGTAGAACTTGGCGTCTGCAAAGTGTGATTCGGCTTCAGTGAAAGGCTTGGTATCACCTTAGATCACCTTTACTCATTCCCGATAGAATTTTAAGCATTGGTGGAGGGTGGATGACACTACTCCATTCCCGTGGATCCAAGGCCTTTCTAGGAGCAAGCCATAAGAGGTTCTTGAATCAATCACGTGGACTATTGTGCTTGATTTAAGTTCTCCAATGGTCATTTCCACTCGGATCATGTCCATCGCCCTTTGTCCTCCTTGGTTAAAACCCTGGATTACCAGACGGCTTAGGGACAGTTCATCCACCTTGATGCCGATTGTGGTCATTGTTGTCTTTGGCATGATGTTTATGGCCGACCCATCATCTACAAGCATGCGGTTGACTTTGTGTTCCCTTACGTACCCCGAGACAAAAAGATGACGGTTATGAGGCTTTGATCCCAGCAGTAAGTCTTCGTCAGTGAAGTTGATTGCGTCATGGGCAGCACAACAAGTGGCATACTCATGTGGTCGAAGTTTCAAGCATTCGTCATTGTTTTCTTGTGCGTCATGGTCATTGAGACTCGCCAAGACCACTGCTAGTGCTTTTCGCATCTTCTTTGGTAATCGTAGCGCTTCCTCGATGCTAAAGTGTATCGGCAGACCTTCTTTAGATGTGAAGGCAATTTCTCTTTCAATGGCGATGACTTTGCCTTTTGAAGGTTCTTCCATTTCCACTTCGACCATGTGACATGCAACGATATTGCACTGTTGGAAGAAGTCCTTCGGGAAGTACTCGTGCAAGGAGACAGGAATGCGTGGCTCTTGCTCCATAGGTTCCCCAGCATATGTTGGCTTGTCAGCTTTTACGTTTCTTTTGTGTTTCCTACTGTTGCGGCGACAATGCTTTCTCCATTGTTCCACATTTGGCCTTGTGGCTTGTGGTTTTGGTTTCCTTGTTTTTTTGTAGGTCACCAATGTCCATCCTTCTTCATCATTGGTATGTGCATCTTGGTCGCTTGCCCCCGGTGATGGTTGTGCAGAAGGTGTCGTGCAACTTGAGCATTGATGGAAATGGTCAGGTGTCACTTGGAGAGGCACGGGATCAAATGATCCAAATGCAATTGTAGTAGTATGTGTTGCTGCCGTGTCTTCAAGGTCGAGCTCGATTTGCCCTTGTTGCGCTAGCTTCATGATGAGTTCTTTGAGGACGAAGCACTTGCCAACAGGATGGCTCACGATACGATGGTACTTGCAGTACCTATGATCGTTTACGCGATTCATCTCTTCAGGGCACTTGCATTCCTGTAACTCGATCACCTTCTTTTTCAGCAAGTCGTCTAACATTGCATCCATGTCTGAGTTAGGAAAAGGGTACACCTTCTGCTCCAATTCCATCAAGGTGTTTTTGTACCTGTCTGGGGTGCGAGGAGGCTCACCTCTCTTTATCTCCTTTGCTTTGGTCTTGGAGGAGATCTTGATAGGCGCGGAGGAGGTCTTGATGGGCGCGAATGAGGTCTTGATGGGCGTAGTGTTGACGATGAACGCTTCATTGGGAGGCTTCTTCCCATTCTTGTCTACATTTAGGGAGAACACCTTATCCTTCTTGAAGTCAGTGATCGGCTCTTTCTTCTCGTGATTGGCGATACTTAGCTCTATGTCGTGGGAACAAGTTGCTAGCTCTTCAAACGTTCTTGGTTTTATGCCCTGAAGGATGTAATGTAATCCCCAGTGCATGCCTTGAACGTACATCTCAATGGCGGAGGTTTCAGAAAGCCGATTTTTGCAATCCAGACTTAACGAACGTCATCTATTGATGTAGTCGACGACAGGTTCATCCTTCCACTGTTTCGTACTGGTCAACTCCAGCATGCTTACGGTGCGGCGTGTACTGTAGAAACGGTTGATGAATTCCCTTTCTAGTTGATCCCAACTGTTGACAGATTCGGGCTGGAGGTCGATGTACCAGTAAAAGACGTTACCTTTCAACGAGTGCACAAACTGCTTGATGAGGTAGTCTCCCTCCGTCCCGGCATTGTTGCAGGTTTCAATGAAATAAGAGACATGTTGTTTTGGGTTTCCCTTTCCATCAAACTGCATGAATTTTGGCGGCTGATAACCCTTCAGCATCTTCAAAGTGTCAATCTTCTTGGAGTAAGGCTTTGAGTATAGTACGGAGTCATGTGAGCTTCCTTCGTACTTTGCCTTGATGGTGCTGACAATCATCTCCTGCAGCTGCTGGATAGAAAGAGATCCCATGAGTGCCGCTGCTTGGTCTGGCTCTAGATTATCTTTGATTTTCTCCACCGGAGGCTCATCTTCTTCATCGGCTCATTTCTTTATTGGATCAACCCCTAGCTCGACATTCACGTCGGGCTTCGCATCTAGTTGGTTGATGAGTGCGGCGATTTGCAAGTCTTTATCCTCCACAGTTCGTGTGAATTTTGTGATCACTTCATTCATTTGAGCCAGCTGCTCATCGATTGAAGTAGCTCCGGTAGTCATGACTTGCATGGCTATGTTGCTGCTTGAGTCGGCATCGGAAAGTAAGGGCTCTGAGTACTTCCTCGGGCTTTCCTCTCTTGGCACCCTTAGCGAGGCCAGGGTGATCACGGGCTCATGCCTTGGGTGCTCTTGTTCCTTCGACGGAGTTGATGCAGGGGTGGAAAAGGCGGAAAAAGAGCTCTTGCCTTGCTTCGAGTTGTGATGCCCGAAGTGACACCACATGCGGTGATGATGCTCTTGTTCTTTGCATTGGTTGCGAGAACATCTTGAACCTTCTTTGATGCCATTTGCACTTTTTTGCGGATTCGAAGATAAAGATGAGAGGTAGAGATAGTCCCACTGGGCGTGCCAAATTTGTAAACACGGAAATTCCTGCAATGAATGAGACAATAACACGTGTACAAAATAATATTTGTATTAATGATTTAGGGGTTACAATCTCTTCTACAAATTTAGCCTCTGATTCGATCTTCGTAATGTGTAGATTTGTGGATTGTGCTATTGGTCCAAAGGGCCTTCGAGGCTTGATCTTAGGATGAACCGGTGATGAACGATGAACGCTTTCTTCAAGGGGCCGTCGGGGCTTGATCTTGAATTGGTGGAAGTTCTTCAAGGGTAGTTGAGGCTTGATCTTGAAGGAGGATTTGGTGGCAGTTCCTTAAAGGCCGTTGGGGCTTGATCTTGAAGGAATATTTGACGAAGAACGAAGAGAGCTTTCTTGATCATTCAGGATTTGCTTGGGAGCTTTGGAGTTTCAAAGCTTCAAGGTTTTGGTGTGATGTGCATTCGTCTTTTTTTTTATATCCCTTGATGGAGAAACCTATTTATAGGCTTTGAGAATGAGTCACCACCATCAATTTTTTTGGTGAAGTGAGTGGATGTTGTAGGTGAAGTGAGTGTATGATGTTGGTGAAATGAGTGAAGGTTGAAGGTGAAGTGAGTGTATGATGTTGATGAAATGAATAAAGGTTGTAATTTTAATGCATTGGTCAACATTTATTTCACTAAAATTTTGATATCTACAGCCTGTTTATAATGTCACCTCCCGCACCCTATGCTCACATTGGTCCAATTTAGGTGCACAGTCTTGTCGTACAGACCATCATAGGTGGTTTTGACTCGTAGGTGACTAGCGATTTATTGCATAGCTATCATGAGTGTGTAGCATTGAGCATAACTATAGTACATCCAGTCTTGTCGTACAGACCCTTACAGTGGTTCCGACTCGTGTGCAGTGTAGTGCCGTATAGGTCACTTGTAGTGACTCTGGCTAGATTGATTAATGAGCTATGAATTCAACCGTACAAACTTCTGCAAGGGGTTCCGGCTAATATGTTATTTTCCATGAATTTATTTTCACCTGAGTTACTTATTCTGTTTTATATTTTTGGCATGACATACTTATGATTATGGATATGTGAAGCATGATTTGATATATATATATATATATATTCCATTTCTGGGAAAAATTATACATGTTTTACGGCGAGGGGTTAAAGCATTTGGTAAATGAAATGATTTTGAAAAGCTTTGTTTTTGCCCACTCACACTTTCTGTTTTGCGCCCCTCCAGGTTTTAGGTAGGCTTGCTGTTGGTGGCATTTGAGGATCTCGGCGGTTCTGACAAAATATAATATCCGTAGGACCTCTTTTGGCACTGTATAACTAGTACTTGTTCTACTGGACTGCACCCAGACTTCTATGCTCTGATTAGGTATATTTACACTTGTATCTCATTCCTAGCACTTTCTGCTTAGTAGTGCACATTAATTAGCTTTCAGTTTTTATTTATTCGTATATCTCTTATCCTTATCGCTTCTGCACTGTGCACATGGTTACGTCACTTTCACGTGACGGCCATCATGCCTTGATTCGGGTCGGGGTGTGTCAGTTTGGTATCAGAGCCTAGGTTTAGCAGTCATGTATATCTTGTGAATAATCTAATCATTATGATGTCTTCTGTCCGAACTATGCCGCCTCGTAGAGAGCCACGTCACTCAGCTGAGCCTAGTTTCCCTGATAGTGCACAGTTAGGGAAAGCTATAGCTAATGCCATTCAGTCTTCGCTCCGTCCTCCTCAGAGGATACCTCTTGAGACTGTGTATAATCTGAAGCTGAATCATTTCATGGGTAATGAAAGACATTCCTTGTGATGCAGAGTCAGGAGAATCTTCCTCCTGATAGGTGGGTCGAGACGACTACTTGGTTTCTAGGTTTGGAGCTTGCATCATGGTGGAGACAGGAGTCCTATCAGATGCTACCAGAGGTAACAGCCGATTGGGAGGTGTTTAAACAGTTGTTTCAGAAAAGGTTTATTCCCCCTGAGTATATTGATCGCAAGAAATAAGAATTTACGCATCTGAAACAAGGAAAGATGACGGCGAATGAATATTACAGGAGATTCACTAATTTGTCTCGATATGATCCGGAGGTTGCTACTAATCCGGTTGAGATGCTCCGTCGTTTCCGGTTGGGTACTAAGAAGAAATGGCGTTCTATAACGACATCGACTCCCTGTGCCACTTACCAGGAGGTTTATGAGGTTTTATTGCGGATTGAGGACTCAGAGAACATGCCTAGTGAAAGTGAAGATGAAGAAGAAAAGAACGGGAACCAAAGGCGAGATGATAAAGGTAAATGTCAATCATCTCAGGGACCTCGTAAGACTCAGAGTTTTAAGAGAAGTGGTGTCAGTTCTAGCTCTTCTAGTGGAGGTTTGAGCATTAATGTGCAGATGAGAGGTGGTAGATTTTCTGGAGGCCCGAGATTTCAGAGGCAGAGGAACTTTGGTGGTTCAGGTGCTCCTTTATGCCGCATGTGTAATAATAGGCATTTTGGAGAGTGTAGGAGAGGCATCAGTACATGCTATACTTGTGGACAGATGGGGCATAGGGCTGCACATTGCCCTCAGAATCAGCAGAGGCCCTAACAGCCTTCCTTACCACCACCTGTGTCGATCCAGCAAGTTTCAGGACCTAGTGGTTATGGCCAGACTGGTCGTGGTGGTGCTTATCATTATCAGGGCGATGCCGCTCCTTATACTTCAAAGCAGTATCAGTACTCGCAGGACCCTCATTATCAGAGTGGTTACCCTCAGTATCAAGAGGTTCTATGCCATATCAGCCACATTCAGCTGGTGGATCCCAGTGGTACCAGGGGCAACAGCCTCAGCAGGTAGAGATTGCTGTTAGCAGTGCAGGATCTTCGAAGTAGTCTGGTCGGCCAAGACAAGGATGAGGTATTCATGTTAATATAGGTCATGGTGGATGACAGCAGAATCAGGGACGTATCCATAACATGACACTGCAAGATGCTAAGAATAATCTTGATTTAATCATGGGTACGTTAAAAATTCTTCGTCATTTTGCTAGAGTATTGATTGATTGTGGTGCTACACATTCTGTTGTTTCTCGTACAGTTTCTCTAGTGACGCAACCTCATCCTACACCTTTAGGATACGATTTGGAGTTTTCTATGCCTAGAGGGGAGAGATGTTATGTTGATCGGGTATATCCAGGATGTCTGGTGATAGTGGAGGATATCGTCCTGCCGGCTAACCTTATTCCGTTAGACATTGTTGATTTTGATGTGATTTTGAGCACTGATTGGTTACACTACAATCGTGCCAAGATAGATTGCTATGGAAAGACAGTTACTTTTCATCGTCCTGGATTACTTGAAGTTACATTTGTAGGAGAGCCTAACGGGGTAAGGCATGGTGTTATTTCTGCCATGAAAGCCAAAAGATTGTTGTCGAAGGGTTGTCAGGGATATTTGGCTCATGTGATGTTGAATGATAATGTTCCTAATAGTGTGAAGGATGTACGTGTGGTCAGGCATTTTCCAGATGTGTTCCCTGATGATTTGTCTGGATTGCCGCCAGACAGAGATGTGGAGTTCGCTATTGATTTGCTTCCAGGTACGAATCCTTTATCTTTGACTCCGTATAGAATGGCTCCTGCTGAGTTAAGGGAATTGAAAGTTCAGTTGCAGGAACTGGTTGATAATGGATTTATTCAGCCTAGTACTTCACCCTGAGGAGCTCCAGTTTTATTTGTGAGGAAGAAGGACGGAACTTTGAGGTTATGCATTGATTACAGGCAATTGAATCGGGTAACAATTAAGAACCGTTATCCATTTCCACATATAGATGATTTGTTTGATCAACTCCGAGGTGCCTGTGTGTTCTCTAAGATTGACTTAAGGTCTGGTTACTACCAATTGAAGATTAAAAGTGAAGATGTCCCGAAAACAGCATTCAAGACTCGATATGGTCATTATGAGTTTCTTATGATGCTATTCGGATTAATGAATGCACCAGCAGCTTTTATGGATTTAATGAATTGAGTATTCCAGCCATATTTGGACAGGTTTGTTATTGTCTTCATTGATGACATTCTGGTATACTCTAAGTCTAGAGCAGAGCATGCTAGACATCTTAAATTGGTGTTGAAAAATTTAAGGGAACACCAACTATATGCTAAGTTTAGCAAATGCCAATTTTGGTTAGATCAAGTGGCATTTTTGGGACATGTTATATCAGCTTAAGGCATTCGAGTGGATTCTCAAAAAGTGGCAGCTGTGGAGAATTGGGAGCAACCTCGAACCGTCACTGAGGTATGAAGTTTTTTTGGCCTAGTAGGCTATTATAGACGGTTTGTTAAGGATTTTTCAGTTATTGCTTTACCATTAATGAGGTTGACTAGAAAAGAAGTTTGAGTGGGATGAAAATTGTGAGCAAAGTTTCTAGCAGTTGAAGTATTATCTCACTCATGCACCTGTTTTAGCAGTCCCAGACGATAGTGGTAATTTTGAGGTCTACATTGATGCTTATTTGAATGGTCTGGGTTGTGTATTGATGCAACATGGTAGGGTGATTGCTTATGCTCCGAGACAGTTGAAACCTTATGAGAAGAATTACCCTACTCATGATCTGGAGTTAGCGGCTATCATCTTTGCTCTGAAGATTTGGAGACATTATCTTGATGGTAAGAAATGTAAGATCTTCACAGATCATAAGAGTCTTCAATATCTTTTTACTCAGAGGGATCTAAATCTTCGACAGCGAAGGTGGATTGAGTTACTTAGTGACTATGATTGCACTATTGAGTATCACCCTGGTCGTGCAAATGCAGTGACGGATGCACTTAGCAGGAAGACTCCAGCTAGGCTTAATGCCATCTATGATTGTTATGTTCATCTTCTTGAGGATTTGAGGTCCATTGGAGTGGAGTTAGGAGTGGAAGATCGAGAGGAAACCTTACTTGCTAATTTTCAAGTTAGGCCAATTTTAATTGATCGTGTGCTCGAAGCCCAGATGAATGATGAAGAGACACAAGAAATAATTCAAGCAAGGAATCGGGGAAGGAAAAAAGATTTTAGAATTCGAGAAACTGATGGCATGCTTATGCAAGAGAACATAATGTATGTGCCGAATAATGCAAAGTTAAAGAAAGAAATCCTTGATGAAGCGCATATTTTGGCATATGCAATGCATCCAGGAGGTACCAAGATGTATCATACCATTCGACCGTTTTATTATTGGCTGGGTATGAAAAGAGAGATCGCTGAGTATGTGAGTAAGATGTGCCATTTGTCAACAAGTTAAAGCGGAAAGAAAGAAACCTTTTGGATTGATGCAGCCACTTCCCGTTCCACAGTGGAAATGGGAAAATATTACTATGGATTTCGTGTACAAGCTTCCCCGTACACATAATGGTTATGACGGCATTTGGGTGATAGTTGATCGACTCACTAAGTCAGCACACTTTATTCCAGTGAGGGAAAAATACTCATTAAGCCGATTAGCTAAGTTATTCATATCGAAGATCGTGAAGTACCATGGTGTTCCAGTTGATATTATCTCGGATTGGGACCCTAGATTCATTTCTAAGTTCTGGATAGCGTTCCAAGAAGCTCTTGGTACGAGATTACTTTATAGTACGGCATATCATCCTTAGACAGACGGACAATCTGAGAGAACTATTCAGACGTTAGAGGATATGCTAAGATCTTTAGTGCTGCAGTTCGCCTACAACAACAGTTACCATTCGAGTATTGGTATGGCACCATTTGAAGCACTATATGTCAAGTCTTGTCGAACGCCATTATGCTGGTCAGAAGTTGGCGAAAGAGTTTTGGTGGGCCCGGAGATTGTGGATGAAATTACCCAGAATATTCAGGTAATTAAGTCTAACCTGAAAGCGGCACAGGCTCGACAAAAGAGCTTAGCAGACAAGCATGCCACTGACCGGATGTATAATGTAGGTGATTGGGTATTTCTAAAGCTATCACCATGGAAAGGTGTTGTGCGGTATGGAAAGAAAGGCAAGCTGAGTCCTAGGTATGTTGGACCGTATATGATCACCGAGCGAGTCGGTGAGGTTGCTTACAAGCTTGAGTTGCCTCCAGAGTTGTCTAAAGTGCATGACGTGTTTCATGTTTCGATGCTTCGACATTATGTCTCGGATCCTTCTCATGTGATACCTCCTCAACCTTTGGAAATTAATCCGGACTTGTCTTATTATGAGGAGATAGTGACTATTTTGGATTGGAAGGATAAAGAGCTGAGGAATAAGACAATGCATCTGGTGAAAGTTCTATGGAGAAATCACTCAGTGGAAGAGGTTGCTTGGGAAATAGAGGATCGGATGAGAGAGATGTATCCACGCTTATTTTATAACTATTAGGGGATGTATTTGTTGTGTATAATTTCGAAGACGAAATTTTATAAGGTGGGTAGATTGTCACAGCCCGTCCCGAAATATTTATTTTCGACAATGTGAAATTACTTATTTACCCTTGGACGTTTTGTGTGGTTATGTGGGTTAAGTTTTATTTGGACCAATTCAAAGATTTTCCTAAGTTTTGGAACACTTAGGACTTAAAGTGTTTGTTTTGTGTATTGGAAGACCAAGTAGGACCACCACACACCCAACTTTTTCCCCGTGCACTCTCTCTCCCCTCCATTTCGATTTTTCTGCAACGTCCGTACAAGTGTACGGACAAATCTCGAACCCTTTCATTCAGACGCGGATCGACGTCAAGAAGGTAAGATTCGAACTCCTTACAAGCTTCTGAGTTCGTATGTACTATTTTTAGAACTTGAAAACTTCAAAAACCCCGAGAACTCTAACCCCAGATTTCATGCACTAATTAATGTGAGGTTTTTAGGAGTTTTTAAGGACATAGGGAGCTTTGAATCATCCTCACGAAGCTCGGAGAAGAAAAACCAAGCAATTTGGACGTCAGGAAATCGAGTTCAACGAGTTTTAAGTTTTCGCCGGATTATCGAGCTTTCTCCAGTGAGTTTTCGTGGATTTCAAGCCTTGAAATTGGTAAGGATGTGTTCTTCTAGTTATAAGCTTTAAATTGAGACCAATTTCATGAGTTTTGGGTAAGAAATGACTGAGATACAAGGATTTTAAGATTTTCCAGTTTCCGGAGACGGCGACGGTAGCGGAAGTTCGAAGGTAGAAGACAGAGAATATTCCGTCAAAGTTTGACGGAATATTCTGACGCCCTCAGGTAGAATTAACGGTTTCAGTTACTTATTAACGGAATATTCCTAACGGGGTTAGGGGATTCCGTTAGGGTTCCCTGCACATGGCCGCGCGTAGGGCCGTGCCCTTGTCGGCGCGTGACGGCTCCAAAAATTATTTTAAAAATTTGGGCATGTTCATGGAGTTGTGTTCTTTGAATTAACGTTTTTATAGTTGTTTCGCATATATGGGAGACTTATCCCGAGGACGAGCCCAGTCAAGGGTGGCTCAGGGGTTACGACCCTTCGACATACCAGTTAGTGGGCTTTTGGTTTTCAGTATATACTTATATACTTGATATTTTCCCAGAAAATGCGTTTAAATGAAAGTATGCTTTGAAATGCCATGCATATAAATTTATATTCAGGATATGAATTAGTATATGATGCATAATATATTATTGTGGTGATGTGGATACTCAGGTAAGCCCAGGCGAGTTTATGAATTGTGAATGTGAATAACGGTTGTGATTAATTGAGAAACATTGAGCTCATAAACCTGCACCCGGGTGTTAGTGATTTAGCCAGAGATATGACACATGCCTGTTTATAATGTCACCTCCCGCACCCTATGCGCACATCAGATCCAATTTAGGTACACAGTCTTGTCGTATAGACCATCATAGGTGGTTCCGACTCGTAGGTGACTAGCGATTTATCGCATAGCTATCATGAGTGCGTAGCATTGAGCATAACTATAGTACACCCGGTCTTGTCATACAGACCCTTACAGTGGTTCCGATTCGTGTCCAGTGTAGTGCCGTATAGGTCACTTGTAGTGACTCCGGCTAGATTGATTAATGAGCTATGAATTCAACCGTACAGACTTCTGCAGGGGTTCCGGCTAATATGTTATTTTCCATGAATTTATTTTCACCTGAGTTACTTATTCTGTTTTATATTTTTGGCATGACATACTTATGATTATGGATATGTGAAGCATGATTTGATATATATATATATATATATATTTATTTATATTTATATTCCATTTCTGGGAAAAATTATACATGTTTTACGGCGAGGGGTTAGAGCATTTGGTAAATGAAATGATTTTGAAAAGTTTTGTTTTTGCCCACTAACACTTTCTGTTTTGCGCCCCTCCAGGTTTTAGGTAGGTTTGCTGTTAGTGGCATTTGAGGATCTCGGCGGTTCTGATAAAATATAATATCCGTAGGACCTCTTTTGGCACTGTATAACTAGTACTTGTCCTACTGGACTGCACCTAGACTTCTATGCTCTGATTAGGTGTATTTACACTTGTATCTCATTCCTAGCACTTTCTGCTTATTAGTGCACATTAATTAGCTTTCGGTTTTTATTTATTCGTATATCTCTTATCCTTATCGCTTCCGTATTGTGCATATGATTACGTCACTCTCACGTGACGGCCAATATGCCCTGATTCGGGTCGGGGTATGCCATTAACCCCAATAGTTAGAGTTGATCTAAGGAGTTGCATGCATTATTCAATTTAGATAAATAAAAGATGTTAAACAAGTTTAGAACTCCATTACGCACCGACAGCTCATAGGCGTCACGCACTGCGTCAGGGATTGAATGGAATCTAAGCAAGTAGAATGTGCCACGTTTTAATTAATCTGGATGACAACGCATGCATGCAAATGAAATAGACAGAATACTGTTGCTGGAGTAGTGTTCCAGAAAACCCTTCCAAAAGGTGGCATTAATGTAATTTTGCTAAACTGAGATGGAGTCAAAACGATTCAATTACATTCTTTGACAATGGAAACTTAACCAAGAAAGCATGTGATACACATTTCAATCAATAGGTGTAAAAAACTCAGTTTTTTCGATTTGATGCGAAATTGCAAGGGTCCCAATTCCCTCAGAACTTCAAATGGTCCATCCCTTCTTATCTTAACATTACTCATGAAATTTTTCCTTTTAATAGTCAGTCATATGCAGTGTTGGCTTTGAGGGGAGCAACTTGTGCAATTGCACAGGGCCTTCAACTTTTGGCTGATATATCGTTAGATAATTAACTTTTCAAATTGATTACTTTGATTCTTGTTTAGGATGAGAAAATGGAGTAAGAGATAAAGAGATTAAGAAAAGAATGTGTGTGGATTTTCAATTTCAAAATTTTAATATCACTTGCTGCTGAAGATCTGTCTTTGGATTTAGTGTTTTACTATATTATCATCATTTGTTTTGTTTCATGACTTCTTTGATCTGTTCACTAGTGATTTTGTTGATTTTATCACATAATTTTAGTTACAAAATTTCTTTTAATTTTGATATTAATACATGGTAAATGTTTGTTGTTTTTGACACACCCCGATCCTAGAATCAAGGCGTGCTGGCCGTCACGTGAGCGTGACGTAACCAAAGTGCGACGCGGAAGCAATAAGATAAGAGAAATACGAAGGAATAAAAACCAACTACTAGCAATAAAATCCAACTAACATGATAGAGTGAGTTTAAGTGTGAAACACACATAATCAGAGCATAAGTACTAGGTGCAGTCTAGTAGGAACATTACTAAATTACAACACCCGAAGGTGAGTCCTACATGAGTAGTCTGTCAGAACGCCGTGGGAATCCTCGTGAGTCACCAACACCGCTAACTAGAACCTGGAGGGGCGCAAAACAAGATTGAGTGGGTCAGTAAAACAAAGCTTTTCGAAAACATTTCAATTTAACAAAATTTCTAACCCCTCGCTGTAAAACCTGTATACTTTCCTAGAAAATAACATAATATGCATATAATTATTCAAATATCTCAAATCACTAATCTTTATCAAAAACCAGAAAGTATGCCATGCTATAAGCGTCAATAACAGAATAAGGATGCATCAACATAACAGGTGAAATAATAAATCAACCGGAGACTCTGCAGCTGTCATGTACGGTTAATTCTATAGCTCAATATCCAATCTAACCGAAGTCACCACTGTGACCTGTACGACACTACTCTGCACATAAATCGGAACTACCTGAAGTAGTCTGTACGACAAGAATGGTGTAAGAATACGCTCTAGTGCTTCTCTCATCAACAGCTGTATAATAATCTAAAGTCACCTACAAGTCGGAACCACCTCTAATGGTCTGTACGACATGTCGGAACCACCTCTCATGGTCTGTACGACATGCACCTACTTGGATCCAAGGTGAGCGTGTGGTGCGGGGTGAATAATATAAGCACTAACACCAGGGGTGCATGTTATGAGCTCTCAACACAATTCACATCATTAATAAATCATATGAACAATATAAACTCACCTGATACTCACCTGTGCGTCCACAGCACCATTTAACATATATATGCAACAATTACTAATTCATATATTTCATATATATGTATGCATGGCATTTTAGAACATACTTTCGTTTAAATTCAATTTCTGGGAAAAATCAATAGTATATAGGTAAATACAGAAAATACTGCCCACTCACTGGTAAGTCGAAGGGTCGTAACCCCCGTGACGCCCTTGAACGCGCTCGTCCTCGGGATAGGTCTCACCTATATGTGAAACAACTATAACAACGTTATTTAAAGCACATAACCAACAATGCGTAATAACTTCTCATACGATGCTCAAATTGGGTATATGAATATACCACAGTGACCTACTCGACGTTACGGACGTCGAGATATTTTTAGAAAAAAATTTGGACCAGTCACGCGCCCTCACGCGCTAGGAATGGCACGGACCTACGCGCCCCTACCTCCAGTCGCCGAACTGGTTTCGCCGGCGCCGAAAAACTGGAGATTTTTCAAACTCCATTTTCTCCGTGTATTCTCCACCATTTTTTACGTATTTTACATCAAAATGAAGCCCTAAGCATGTAGAATCACGATGTACTAATTTAAGGCTAAAAAACACACGAAATCTCACTGGAGAAAATCCAAGAAAACCGGCCAACTTCGAACCTTACGATCCCGATGTCCAAAACCTTCAAACTAAGTACTCCGAGCTTCCTTGGGACCTCACTAAGCTCCCTGTAAGCTTAGAATTCCCTGAAAATCAACATTTCACATGTGCATGAACAGTGCTTAAATCGGACCTTGAGTTTTCAACGTGAAATCGAAAGGTTTCTTACCTGAAATGAGTATGGATGTGTTCGTAGGGTCCTCACGAACACAATGATGCCCTTGAAACCTTCGATCCATGCCTGAATGTTCGTGGGTGGGTGTGTCCGTACAGTCGAAGGGAGAGAGATAGTGAAACTGAGAGGGAAGAGAGAGAGGGCACGGGGGAGAGAGTGTGAGGTTTGTTTTGAGTGTGTGTGTCTTTCCCCTAACCACACAAAATGCAAACCAATTTTTTATCTAACTCAATTTTTCCAAAAACTTAGGAATGTATGAATTATTCAAATAAACAAGTCACACATACCTTAGTAACCTTTAAGGGCAATTCCGTCAAATCACATCCACGATAACTGAATTTTCGGGACGGGCTGTGACAGTTTTAGTACATTTGTGAGATTATGTAATTAGGTACTAGAGCAAAATGGTCCATTTATAATTTCCACACAGGACTCCTGACATCTCGAAGACAACCCTGGTCATATGAGTTTTACTTTTTGTTTTCACAATATATGAATTTTATTTTTAAGAAATTTGGACGGTACGAAAAAAAATTTATTGATAAAAAAGAAAAGAAATTGCACCTAGTTAAGATCCAGAAAAGAAAGGGATATGAAACCTAATCTCTCCAACTCCAAAGCAAACCTAAGAAAGAAGTAAGAACTCCAAAACACTATAAACAAGAGATTTGGTAAAACTAAAAATCACATATCATGAAGGAGAGAAATCTGTAAATTGGGATACACTATCAGCAATAGTATTCTCCTAAAACGCATGCGATCCTTTTGCACTCACCCATTCCTCCATCTGAAGCAAAGAGACCGTGGAAGGAAAGTAGAGGAGGAGCTCAGACAAGAAATGACATTTACATGACTACTTACAATCAGAGTCACTACAAAGAATAACTACTTGGGCAACTAAGGGGCAAGCGTCGCACAAAGACCAATACCTTCATCGGAAACATTGGGCGGCAAAGAGAGCATTGCGCAAATTCTGTCGCACAAAGCTTGTGACGTCAGACATGGAGCGACGGAGGAAAGCGCTTCATCACGCGAAATGAAGGTTGCGAGACGGAATTAGTGGTCGTTGCGCGTGATCAAGCGTCGAAACTAGGGTTCGATCCCCAAACTCTTGCGCGACAGACATAGAGGGTCGACCCCTAAACTGTTGCTCGATGGACATAGGGGTTTGACCCCCAAACTCTTGTGCGACGGATATAGAGGCCGTCACATTAAGATTTTAAAATTAGTTTTTTTTAAATAATATTTATTTATTATTATTATTATTATTATTTTCCTGGGAAAAGGCTTTGTTGTTGTTGTATTATTTTTTTTGCTTTTAAATGTTTCTAATATTGTTTTATGTAAAAATTAATTTAATGAAATTAAAAATAGATAATGTAAAGAAGAATATTGAATTAAAAATTTATTGAAAATGTACATACAATGAAAAAAAGTATTTTTAAATTTGAAAACAATTTAAAACTAAACTAAAATAGGTAGTCGTCCACGTCATAATCGCCTGCTGTTGGTGTTGCTGCTGCGTTGGAGGGGGGTTGGAAGGTCGTAGCTGTTGTGGCGGGGGGCTGGGATTTCTGGAAGCGGTTCAACATTGGGGAACTGAATGCCACATATTTGAAGTGCGCGACGAATTTGGTTCATCAAATTGCTTTGGGCCACAATATGAGACTATTGGGTGGAAATTTGCTGGGCGGCAATCCGCTCATTCAGGTTCACCACTTCAGATGTCAACGTTTCAACCTCTTCTGTTCTCTGCCTGGAGGATGAGGCAGACAGGTCCCGAAGGCGGGCTTTCCCAAGCCCCCCATGCATACGACTAAGGGTCTGATCATGTGTCTGTCATGATCTGAAAATCGGCATCCTCAAGGGGAAACACTTCCTCGATTGGGGTATCTAGGGGAAGCTGGGAAGCCACCTCCTCCAGAACGGTCTGGCCCTTCTCCACATGGTGGACAATAAAAATGAAATAAACAAATTAGTATTAATACTAATACTAATTGAATTGTAAAAAATTGAAATAACTTACATGAAGCTGCTCCGTCAGCTCATCACTGGGCCGATCGTACACCTCCTTGAACATGTCAATCTCCGGAAACTTTGACCCCCCCTGAAAAAATTTAAAAAATGTTAACATAGATTACCAATTGTGTAATAATGAGTAAAAAGATGCAAACTTAAAATAAATATATGGTTACCTTATGTCGCTCCTCCAACCTATAAGAGAAGCATCGTGAGCCGGATCGGTGAATAAGTTTCTTCTTCGACCGATTGGTCGAGTTTGCCTTCACCTTTTTTTGTTGAATAAAAAAAAAACGTATTAGTTTAGATATTTATAACAAATGAATGAAAATATGAATTTTTAATTTAAAATTGTAAAAATTTTGATTAATATATTATTGAAATATATATTATACTTACGAGGTTTTTCTCGTCTTGAAAATGGTCGCAGAGCCACTCCCATTCATCCCGATGGTCCACCAACTCTATAGGGCATCTAACTGCTAAAGCGACCTCCGGACCGTCATATAGCTCATAATGCTTGTGGAGGTCGTTCTTCCATTGAGTGAACCTACCGGCGCAAAGGTCGTTGATGTACTTGCTTTTGATTGGCATCGAGGTTGCATAGCTCATAGTGATGCTGCAAAACTCAACAAATAAATAGTAGTTAAAATTTATAATATTTGTATACTTTAAAAAAAATATAGTATTTAAGGTTGAAAATACTTACTGATAATTCATGAAGAACATCTTCCTTGACTTCATGTGGGACAGCGTTCCATGACTCCCACATGAGGGGGCAATGGTTCCTGATAATTGAGCCAATGTTGGTGGCCAACTCACTGTGCTGCTCCTTTGTTGCAGGCACACGATGTCGAGGATCCCACGTAATGGTGATCTTCTCAGTCGTGGTGCAAGTGGTTTGTGACGTCCTCAGTAGTCTGCAAAGGCCCCTGGTTTTTTTTTTTTTTGAACAACCTAATAAACAAATTAAACATTAGACGAATTCTATTTTCTACCGAAAATTTGGCAGAACCTTCCGTAAAACTATAACATTTCTTCAAACCTGCAGATAATATAACAACAAAAACAACACATTCACCCAACAATTCAAACAGTTTATACCAATTGGGGACGTTAAAACAAAATTTACCACTTGTTGATATGACTTCACACTACGAGTCTGCAACAAGTTTTGGCTTCCAAGGCCAGGTGTGCCAACTTAAATCGTTTACAGTAATGATTCTACTAATATAGAGAGCATCTGTTTGTTGGATTACACGAACTCACAACAATAGAGGCAAAGCACTCAAAGTGAAGTTCTTAGTAAGTTCGTTCTAATTAACGAGAAAGTGACAATTTTGAAGGTTCAAGCATGTCTAAAGACTAATGTCAATGTTGCTTTGACCATCATGAAACCAGAAGTAATCTTATCAATGGACAGAGCAAGCTTACTTGTTTGAGACCCCTCTCCATGGACAGAGGAAGCCTCACCAAACTGCTGAGCCTTCTCAGAACTCTGGGGCCGTCGATGAGTCCGCCGAGCACTTAGTATAGGATGTGTCACCGAAGAAGTCGATGACGCAGGAGCCGTAGACACTGTTGGCCCCAAAGGCGTGACCAGGGGGACATTCGTTGTGCCCATATCAAGTGTGGAGATGGCAGCAACATTACCTCCTGGATAAGGTCTGACTGCCCCTACTAGCTGGCTGCCGGTTTGATATTAAGTTCAACATCTACAAAAAAAAATAATAAAAAAGTTACATTTCACTACTTTAATCTGGTTTGGATATACTAAAAAATATCATAACCTTGAAGCAAATTAAGATATATTTTTAATTTCATTAATACCATTAAAGAAGGAATCAAATTATCAAATATACGCACAAAGTATATATTCATGCACAATAGGAACATCTATAGTATCCCACATGCCTATATGTATAACCTATTTACATGCCTTATGCAAACCTATATGATAAACATGAAAAAATGAAAAGTTAAAAGGACAAAACATGTAGATGCAGGGAAACAGTACATTCAACCTCAAAAAAGGTTTGCCTTGTCGGTCAGTTGAACTGATGAGCTCTTCCAGAACAAGGAAGCATGCAGTCAATAAACCTTGTATTGAAAAACAGTTTGCAAGACAATGCAACTTGCAAGGAATCGATGAATGATGGAAGAGGGCAAGCATGTACTTATTCTGGTTGGAGGTAAGGATGAATATGTGTGTGTGTGTGTACTTATGTATCATACTGAAGACAATGCAACTTGAAAAACAGTTTGCAACACAATAGTCTTAAACAGAAATAGCAGAGTGCGAGGAACACTCTCACTAATCTACCATATCAACAACTTAATGTCTAAAAGACTTAATTATCGGTGTAGAATTAGCCAATTATTCTAACTGGTTAGCCACATGTATTCTTTATTGCACGCATCCTTTAAACAAACCAAAAGGAACCTTACGACATAAGCGCGTACATTACAGATTAATATGCAAGATACATGACAAAACAATATAGAATTATGAACCCATTAATCTACAAATCATATCTTGATTGCAGAAAACACTTTTTGATAAATTTTTTGAAACATGCATGCTTTAGTAGCATGTCAATCAGTTTGTACAAAATACCATAAAATTTCCTTAGCATGCAAATTAATCACAATCTCAATGAAAGAATATCACAATCTTTCCTCCACAAGATATCCCATCCATTCCTCAACATTCGTTTAAACATGTATGATGGATACTCAAAATCATACCAAAAATAATCCAACAGTAAGAGCTAATAAAACCAATAGAGATATAATTTATGGTTTTGCTGTTTTCGAAATGCAACCTTGACTACAACTTTTATAATCACTCGAAAAGCTAGCTGCTGCCATCATGCATTATTTAATATACATGTATAAATGACTTGCTAGTTACTATTGCACAAAACAAAACCAATTCATGCAATTGTCTCTAAAGTAATGCCAATTATAGAACTGGTTACAAAAAGTTATTATGCACATTTTAGGAGATGTATCAATAATTTTAGGTCTTATAACCTGCAAAATCATTATAAAGATCAACATTTATGATGAACAAATTATATTTCTCGCAAGTGCACGAATCAATATGATAGTATAGCAAGCAAATACGAGTGTCGTACCCAAAGGGATTTGCAAAGTCACCTAACTAAATCCAATTTTGTAGTACCCACTAGAATTAAAATAACGAAAACAACTAAACTACGAAATTCAAATAATTAACCAAAGAGAAGTTGATCAAGTAATCTTAAGTGCAGTAAATTAAAGAGAATTTATGTAAATAATTTCTTAAAACAATGGTTGAAACACTAGGTATCCGACTTCACCATATCAATCCAATTCTATGTCATTAGATAACTTAGTAAGAACAATTTAATTCAGGTTCTAGGGTTCGTTCTCTCTTTATTATGATTATCCGTTAGGCGTCCGGGTGTAACCGTATTCTTAATCATCAACTTAATCATGGCGTCTAGTCTAAGTCAATAATAAAAAATCCATTAAGTGCAAGAAGAACAAAGAAAACCAAAAAGTGTCTTAGCATGGCGTCTGCATCAACAACAATTCATTCATACAAGAGAGCTATCTCAAGGCTAAGCATATGGCGTCTACTATAACCTTGTCTCATACATCTAAAAATTCATATTGAAGGTAGCTAATCAATAACATGAACATAAAGAATGATATAAGCACAGTGAATGAAACTAGAAACCGTGAATTGATAAAAGAATGAAGTTAACTAAGACATAGAATTATCATGAAGGCTACATCGGATCCCTAACAAAGAATTAGTTCATCACGACCATCAAATTATAATAAGACATAATTATCACAATCATGATCACCAAGTCAGAAAAGATGTAAAAGAAAACAATGGAGAACCCCCTCGATGTTGGCGTCTTCCTTAAGTCAATCCTCTGTGATGAAGTGCGACTCCCTTTTTTCCTCCCTGCTCTTTTTCACGTTTTTCTTCTTAAATAAACATCTAAGGAATATATAGGTAGGTTTTGTTAGGCTTGCTTTGCGAAAATTGTTGAATCCCAGCCCAAACAGGAATCCCAACATCATCAGACTTCGGTTTCCTGATCCAAACTGAACTCCACTTCCGCGTAGAATTCCTGAACTGACCTTCTCGTACTAAAATAGGTATAACTTCTTCTAGAAGCTTCCAAATCATGATCTGTAAAATTCTTCCGAAACTAAACATCCATAGCTTTCCATGCATATGTGGCACAACACCTAGTTTGTCCTGATGAATTTTTGACGTCCCAACGAAAATGATAGTTATGTGCAGCACCTTCCAGCTCCAGTTATAATTTTCACACTGCAGCCATTATGTTGTGGATTGAACAATTTAACATTTGATGATTGTTGGAATGCTTCTTGACTTCAATTCTTCTCAGTTTTGGTCCCTTTTAGTCTTGAAATCACCAAAAGACTCCAAAGTCTTCTCTACTACCCATTATCTACAAAATATGCACTAAACACATCAAACAACCAATTTCACAAGAAAACATAGCGTAAAACTTAGGAAATATGGGCAATATAAATGTATAAATATTGTGTTATCAAATACCCCCAAATCTATCTTTTGCTAGTCCTCGAGCAAAATTAAAACACGACACAACTAAAAACTAAAAATTAAAACGAAAAAGTTATTCTAGGCCACTTTGGAAGGGAATCACGATGGCACTCAGCATGTGCCACAAGTCTTTAAACCCCTAAGTGTCCCTAGTTGGAGCAGTTGTGTCTCCTGAGGGTTTGCCAGTTACGTTACCCACAAACGTTTTACTACAAAACAAAGTTGTTAAAGACATCACTTCAATAAATTAATGAAAACCAATGTATGCCCATCACACTTCCAAAACTAAATTTATGCCTTTAAAAGCCAGTACACCACATAAAAATAATGTAGCCGACATCTCAAGCACTCGAGCTTAAAAGAATCCACACCCGGTGTGTGTACAAATTCGCCTTGACTCTAATTCTCACTTGGATATCTCTCAATTTTCTCTCAGAACCTAGGCTTTCACTCATAACAAGCATATGTGATGAAGTTATGTAAAGGGAATCAAAATATAATCACATATGAATAATATTAAAAAGAACGCAATTTCCGAAAATAGATCTCATGAAAAGAATCAAATACTAAGAACATAGGTATTGATTTTCACCATTAAGCAAGGTTTCCCCATAAATCCATTAGGTCTTTACTGTGGTTGTAATGTAAGGCTAGGGTAAGGGCTATGAAAGAAGGGATACGGAAAAACTAGAACTTGAGATATACCAAGATTTTTTCATATGTGGTGTGGCTAGCCCTCAATTGAAACTTGATGTATGATTCTTGGCGTCCAGGACTCATGTAATGAGAAAGGAACAATTTATAGTCTATCTAATTTCTTTGATTTTTTTTTTCTCTTTTCTTCTTTCCTTTTTTCGTTTCTTCTTCCTTTTTTTTTATGCTAGAAATTGCTAAGTAATGATACGACACATGGTACCTCGGTACACGCCACTTCCTTGGTGTAGAGCTCAACCCTTATTTTCGTTTTCGTCATCTTAGTATCTCCCAAGCTATAGGGTATGGCTACAATAGTGCAAAATAGGTAGAGTATAATGTGGGTGATGAGAAAAGGGAATAAGGCCATTTAGTGGTGGAAACATGCATAGCCTAACTTCATCTTTATAGTTCCATCTAACCCAATGGCAAGAATACCCAACATAGAGAAAAATTCTTTAGTATCCAATGCAAATTAGTATTTATGAGATCGTAAAAATCAAAGAAAGAATTTGAAAAAGTGTTTAAGAGGAGAAACAATAAAATACTCTCAACAAAAGCATAGGCTCAAAATCTCACAAGGGTAGTCTCCACTATTTCTCCACAACATCCGAACATAGACACTTTATCCACCAAAACACTTGAGATATGGCATAATGAATGAGTAAAAGTGTGATGCACAGAATTCCTAGGCAACCCTTTAGTCAAGGTATAATGATTTAGCACATCATATACATTGCCATTAATAAATTAAAGTGACACCTCTAACATCTCATGTTTTAGACCAATCTCCCTTTTTTCTTTTCTTTTCTTTAAATCCCACCCATGATTAATGTAATTGTAGGTCATCATCCCATGCAATTTCTCATCTATGACTATAACAAGAAGACAACGTAGAGCAATTATACAAAGGAAAATGATACACCTATCGTGGCTCCACATTGTGGAGGAATAATAGCTCCAATCGCTTTGTAGCTGGCATAGACATGCAGCACAAAACCAGCAAGGCCGCAACACCATTTCCTTCTTTTTCTTCGATCTTGTGAGCTTCTCATGGGTAATAACATCATCTGCAAAAATACTCTGAAACACATATTTCTTTGTTCTCTGACTATAAATAAATAAAAATAAGCAAAACAAACGTTTTCCACCCCCAAACCTAAACTAAACATTGTCCTCAATGTTTATGACAAGAAAATTATGTAATGAGTAGAGAAGGTCTTGACAGTATGGAAACACAAACGAATATGCAAGCAAAAATTAAAAAAACAAAGTTACCGAGGTGGGTTGCCTCCCACCAAGCGCTTTAGTTAACGTCTAGGCAAGATGGAATGCACGATCTAAGGCTTGATTAAGTCAAGGTAATCAACCACCTCAGGTGCCTCAGGTGGAGGATCTGATTCAAATATGATTGAATCAATAAAAGGTAATGGGAAGGGCTCTTTTCTAGTGGCAACATTAAGCTTTCTATAATCAATGCAAATCCTCCAACCCATAGTCACCCTTGTTGGCACCAGTTCATTATTGTCATTATTGACACTTGCAATTCCATATTTTTTTGGTACCGCTTTTGAGTCGGAAAGCTCGAGAGGGGTAGTAGGCGCAACATTATGGGGTTGCGGTGCCTTGAACTCCCCTATATCTGCATCACAATTCCCGTCTTCTTCTGCCACTGTTAAAGTTTCTTCCAATTTATTTTTCATTCTATCCTGTGTCAAATTAGAAGCAACAACCGAATCCAAAGAGTCAATTGAGAAACAATCATACGAATTAGAAGGATAAGATAGAGAATCAAACACTTTAAATTCCATGGTCTCATCAAGGACTGTCATGGTGAGCTTGCCATTTTGAACATCGATGATTGTCTTGCGGTTGCCATGAATGGGCGTCCAAGTAAAATAGGCAATTCCCGATCATGAATTGGTGCGTCCTCCATATCTAAAACAACAAAATATGCAGGAATAATTAGTTTATCGACTTGTACTAAAATATCCTCTACAATACCTCTTGGATATTTAAATGAACGGTCAGCGAGTTGTAAAGACATTGTTGTAGGCTTCAACTCCCCTAATCCCAATTGAATGTATATTGAGTAAGGCATTAAATTTATGCTTGCCCCTAAATCTAGCATAGCTTTTTCAAGCTTTGTATCACCAACAGTAATATTAATATTAAAGCTCCCAGGATCCTTCAATTTAGGTGGCAAATTCCTTTGAAGAACTGCACTTACCATTTCCGATACCATTACCTTTTCATGTGGTTCATACTTACGCTTATAAGTATTAAGTTCCTTGAAATGTTTTGCATAGGCCGGCATATTCCTAATCATATCAAGCAAAGGTAAGTTCACATTAACTTTAGATAATATATCATAAATTTCAGCAAAAGACTTATCCCATTTGCTTTTATTTAAGCGGCTAGGAAAGGGAACATGTGGAACATAAGGCTTTGATGCCTTGTGGAGATTGGATGCAGCTAAAGGTGGCTGCTCATTTACTTGAGGGCCTGTCCCAGCAATGAAAATAGGTCCATTCATGTCCTCTCTTGTGCTACCCGTGAGTTTCTGCAGGAATATTTTGTGAAAACATGTTCATTTAAGCAACATCATATAGCATGCAATTAACAATTAAAGGCGGAATCATGCTTGCATGCACTCAAAAACAAAACATTAACCATGAAATTCAAAGCCTAGTAGATTGGTGAACCATGACTCAACTCAAATCAAAGTGAGTTGAGAAATTTATACCTTTGTAGATTCCTCTTTGCATAAGCAAAGGCTAATCACCCAAAGAGAGGGCCTTCATTCCTTGCTTCTTAAATCTATGGATTTGGATGGAAGAACAGGATTCTCCAAGTTCCCAAAATAGAGAACCTCTAAGTCTCTACACCAAGGTTAGATTGGAGAAGAAATGAGTGACCTTGGAGGAGTTGGATTGCTAGCTAATCCCTCCAAGGGGGCCGGCCTCTTTAGAGAGAAAGGAAGAGACATGTTCTCTCCAATTTTCTCCAAAAGAAACCCTTAATGAATTTAGGCTATAAAGTCATTTATATAGTCCCTTCAAATAAGTGACCTAAAGAACCAAAAAAACTTTCTTTCTAACATGGCCGGCCATAAGGGTTTTATTGGGCTTTTGGGCCTTTGTGAATTAAGTTGTCATACAACTTAAGTCAATGGGCTTGACGTTCGAAGCCCATTGGGCCTTGAGGCCCAAAACTAACCCGTGGTCTTTTTAACGAACTTATTCGTTTGATTAATTAACATATTAATTAATCCTTGCCATAAATAATTAAACCATTTAATTATTCTTACTCATCTCCATTGTTTCTTCAATCTCCACCTTACACGGTGTACGATTCATTAGGTTCCTTTTAGCGAGGCAGTGGGCGATTAAAAACCATTTCAAATTGATTGTGAATTGAAACTTACTTTCAATTCTCCCTTTAGTGATTATACACGTTTAGGGCTTCCACAAACCATGAGTGACACCTAGCAGCATATCATGGTTACCCAAGCTAATCAGAAGAGGTGGAGAACCTATTCAGTTTAGGATTACAAATGCAATACGGTCTTTCTCTAATACAATACTCTTGACCACATTGTTTGGTTTGATAGTTTATTCATGTCTACTATCCAATGTGATTCGTGTGCTTATATGATTACATTGAATGTGATTTGGAACGCCTTCCTAAATCTCATTCATACTCTGATCAGAGATTTTCAATCATATCATAGAGTATTCTCCCTCAAACGGTTTGAAGGTTAGAGATCCCTTGTTGCGCATTTAATTGCCTCCATGGCTAAGTGGCTTAACCCCAACGATGCCGTGAACACCCCGAATGGAGTGACTTTGACATAGTCAAAGATCAAGGACTTAACCACAAGACAACTATGATGCCTCAGGTCAAAGGACTACTTTGCATTATCCCAACCATGAGTTCTCATGTGACATGAGTATGAGAACTCCTCGTTGATCGTGTTCAGTGGACTCATTCGCTATTGAGCACCTACATGCTTGTCTTGATGTCACACACACCAACGACTCGAGACTAGTCACTCTCCCTGAGAGAAGACATAGCACGTACTGATCTTAACGGACTGTCAATGCCCAATTGGCAATCCTATGATCAGGAACGTTTAGGATATGTATACGAAAAAATGGTCTCATGAATCTAACTTCTTTAGATTGCATTCTCCCAATCATATATATATTCCTTGGACTTATCGTTTAAGCATATAACATTTATATGAAACGGCTTAAACAATAATCTTTGCCCTTGATATTAAACTAGATTAGTTTAACATGTGAAATGTCCGTAAAGTATCATCATATGATTGGTTTTAGGGCACATTTCCAACAGTTTCTTTGATGGCTCCTCCTCCATCTCATTTTCTTCAACTTTTTCACCTACATCATTGAGTAACACGTCATTGGATTTAGAATTTAATTCAGTATTAATTACCTTACCACTTCGAAGTATTGTTATCGCCTTGGCTTGCTCCGGTCGGCTTGGAAATTTTCTAGGAACATGGCTTCACATAGCATTTGCAATTTGTCCAACTTGTACTTCCAGCTTTCTTAAAGAGGCCTATTGTTGTTGAAATTTTTGTTCATTGTTTTGTTGGCTATTTTAGCATACTTGTATAAAATTATTCAAAGTGTCTTCTAATGAGGGCTTTCTTTGCTGGAAAGAAGAGCTAGCTTGATTTTGATTTTGGTTATTATTCCATGAAAGATTAGGATGAAACCTCTAACCAGTATTATAAGTATTTGAAAAAGGATCAAATTTAGATTTTTGATTATAGGTATTCATCATATTAGCTTGCTCTTGTAAATATTCTGGAAAAGCCTCACTAGATGGACAAACGTTAGAGACATGACAAAAAATACCACATATTGCACATACCTCACTAGGGCCCGATCCATTATTCAAGACTACATTGCTTAATGTTTTGGTTTGTTTGGTTAAATCAGCAACATGCATAGCAAGGCCATCGCAGGCCATTATTAGGACTAATTTCATAAATTCTTGAATGCTTACCCCTAACACTTCTCTGCTGAGAATTTGCACCGAGCATCTTATATAGCTCATAAGTTTGTTGTGCATTTTTTTCACCCATGGCACTACCTGCAACATTATCAACAGTAGCCTGACAGGCTTGGGTTAATCCATCATAGAAAAACTGATTTTGTAATTCTAAAGGATAATGATGGTAAGGACATTGGATTAAAAGCATTTTAAAGCGTTCCCATGCTTCATGGAACGGCTCACCCTCCATTTGGGAAAAAGTGGCGATCTTGCTCTTGAGTTCAGTAATCTTCTGGTGTGAATAAAATTTTCCAACAAACTTATTGTAAATTGCTCCCCATGTTGCAAGTGATCTAGGTGTCAAAGACATAAGCCATTGCTTAGCTTTGTCCTGAAAACATCTCATCCGCAATTGATCTTCACTTAATCCTTGCAAAGGAAAAGTTTGAATTGTAGCATAAAAATCACGAATGAATGACAAAGGATCTTCACTAGCAACACCATAAAAAGAAGGAAGCATATTATAATGAATACCTCTCCTTCTTGCGATCGACGACCTTGCATTCACTACCTACAGAAACAAATAATTTTAGACAAATAAAATAAACAAATCCAGGGGATACACAACTAGAAGTAGTTAGATGGGATTTTAAAACAAATCCTCAGCGATGGTGCCAGAAACTTGATGAACAAATTATATTTCTCGCAAGTGCACGAATTGATATGATAGTATAGCAAGCAAATACCAGTGTCGTACCCACATGGATTTGCAAAGTCACCTAACTAAATCCAATTTTGTAGTACCCACTAGAATTAAAATAACGAAAACAACTAAACTACGAAATTCAAATAATTAACCAAAGAGAAGTTGATCAAGTAATCTTAAGTACAGTAAATTAAAGAGAATTTATGTAAATAATTTCTTAAAACAATGGTTTAAACACTAGGTATCTGACTTCACCATATCAATCAAATTCTATGTCATTAGATAACTTAGTAAAAACAATTCAATTCAGGTTCTAGGGTTTGTTCTCTCTTTATTATGATTATCCGTTAGGCGTCCGGGTGTAACCAAGTATTCTTAATCATCAACTTAACCATGGCGTCTAGTCCAAGTCAATAAAAAAAAATCCATTAAGTGCAAGAAGAACAAAGAAAACCAAAAAGTGTCTTAGCATGGCATCTGCATCAACAACAATTCATTCATCCAAGAGAGCTATCTCAAGGCTAAGCATATGGTGTCTACTATAACCTTGTCTCATACATCTAAAAATTCATATTAAAGGTAGCTAATCAATAACATGAACATAAAGAATTATATAAGCACAATGAATGAAACTAGAAACTGTGAATTGATAAAAAAAATGAAGTTAACTAAGACATAGAATTATCATGAAGGCTACATCGGATCCCTAACAAAGAATTAGTTCATCACGACCATCAAATTATAATAAGACATAATTATCACAATCATGATCACCAAGTCAGAAAAGATGTAAAAGAAAACAATGGAGAACCCCCTCGGCGTTGGCGTCTTCCTTAGGTCAATCCTCTGTGATGAAGTGCGACTCCCCTTTTGAAGGATGATTTGTGAAAAACATGTTCATTTGAATAACATCATATGGCATGCAATTAACAATTAAAGGCGGAATCATGCTTTCATGCATTCAAAAACAAAACATTAGCCAAGAAATTCAAAGCCTAGTAGATTGGTGAACTAAGACTCAACTCAAAACAAAGTGAGTTGAAATTAATACCTTTGTAGATTCCTCTTTGCATAAGCAAAGGCTAATCACCCAAGGAGAGGGCCTTCATTCCTTGCATCTAAAATCTATGGATTTGGATGGATGAAAAGGTTTCTCCAAGTTCCCAAAATTGAGAACCTCTAAGTCTCCACACCAAGGTTAGATTGGAGAAGAAATGAGTGACCTTGGAGTAGTGGGATTGCTAGATGCACCCTCCAAGGGGGCCGGCCTCCTAGAGAGAAAAGGAGAGACATGTTCTCTCCAATTTTCTCCAAAAGAACCCCTTTTTGAATTTAGGCTATAAAGTCCTTTATATAGTCCCTTCAAATAAGTGACCTAAAGAACCAAAAGCCCATTCTCTCTAACATGGCCGGCCATAAGGGTTTTATTGGGCTTTTGGGCCTTTGTGAATTAAGTTGTCATACAACTTAAGTCAATGGGCTTGACGTTCAAAGCCCATTGGGCCTTGAGGCCCAAAACTAACCCGTGGTCTTTTAACGAACTTTATTCGTTTGATTAATTAACATATTAATTAATCCTTGCCATAAATAATTAAACCATTTAATTATTCTTACTCATCTTCATTGTTTCTTCAATCTTCACCTTACACGGTGTACGATCCATTATGTTCCTTTTAGCGAGGCAGTGGGCGATTAAAACCGTTTCACATCGATTGTGAATTGAAACTTACTTTCAATTTTCCCTTTAGTGATTACACACGTTTAGGGCTTCCACAAACCATGAGTGACACCTAGCAGCATATCATGGTTACCCAAGCTAATCAGAATAGGTGGAGAACCTATTCAGTTTAGGATTACAATGCAATACGGTCTTTCTCTAATACAATACTCTTGACCACATTGTTTGGTTTGATAGTTTATTCATGTCTACTATCCAATGTGATTCGTGTGCTTATATGATTACCTTGAATGTGATTTGGAACGCTTTCCTAAATCTCATTCATACTTTGGCCAAAGATTCTTAATCATACCATAGAGTATTCTCCCTCAAACGGTTTGAAGGTTAGAGATCCCTTGTTGCGCATTCACTTGCCTCCATGATTAAGTGGCTTAACCCCAACGATGTCGTGGACACCCTCCAAATGGAGTGACGTTTGACATAATCAAAGATTAAGGACTTAAACACAAGACAACTGTGATGCCTCAGGTCAAATGACTACTTTGCATTATCCCAACCATGAGTTTTCATGTGACATGAATATGAGAACTCTTCGTTGATCGTGTTCAGTGAACTCATTCTCTATTGAGCACCTACGTACTTGTCTTGATGTCACACGCACCAATGATTCGAGACTAGTCACTCTCCCTGAGAGAAAACACAGCACGTACTGATCTTAACGGACTGTCAATGCCCAATTGGCAATCCTATGATCAGGAACTTTTAGGATGTGTCTACGAAAGAATGGTCTCATGAATCTAACTTCTTTAGATCGTATTCTCTTAATCACATATTCCTTGGACTTATCGTTTAAGCATATAACATTTATATGAGACGGCTCAAACAATAATCTTTGCCCCTTTATATTAAACTAGATTAGTTTAACATGTGAAATGTCCGTAAAGTATCATCGTATGATTGGTTTTAGGGCACATTTCCAACAATCTCCCACTTGCACTAGAGCCAATCAGCTTGTTTATCAGTGATGATACCTATTATGTAGTCATTTCAAAAATGGCTGAGTAGTAGGCCTAGGCAATGGATATCTATATGTTATCCATAGAAGCAACCTTGAGAATATCGACGTCACCATTATACTTGATTCTCAATCATGTGGTTCAGTCTCTCATATGAGTTCGGATCTTGATGAGACCTTGATTCCCTGGCTTGAGCTATCGCCCCATTAGTGTCATACACTTTCTGGTTGGAACCGAATAGAGAGTTCATAAATGAACTTTCCCATCCAAACAACATTGTTGTAAACTTCTATATGGCAATATATTTTGCATTCATAATGGAACACACTAAAGTCATTACTTTTAATGTTTCCATCCAAATATCTCTTTAGTCATAATAAAGAGATATCCGTCTATCTCTTCATTCATAATGAAGAAACATCCAATGATGGATTATATTCATAATCTAATACATTTACGCTTTCATTACGTTACTCTAATTCTTCCTCAATCTTTGAGGAATCTATCCTTTAGTATTTCTTAAATACTTAAGGACTCACTTGACAGTTGCCATGGTTCTGATCCTGGGCTTGCACTGATATCGTCTTGTACCGTTCTAGGTACAACTCATATCAACGTTTTTCATACAATATGAAATACATAAATCACCTTTCTGCGTATGCATAAAGGATTCTATTTACGCATTATTTCTTTGGGAGTCAAAGAGTACGTTCTCTTTGAGAAGAGCAATTTCTTAGTCCCACTAGAGTTGTTCTTTTGATTTGAAGTTCATCATCATATGAGAAACTTCCTATCATCTTTTGTCTATATTTAGGGCTTGATATAATCCAATTATATCCTAAAATCTATCAATATAGATTTCTATCCCATGTATATAGACTATGTCTCCCATATACATTGTATCTTCATATAATGTTTTAAAGTCATAACTTTAACGAAGAAGTATTCTTTTCATTTCCAAAATTAATATATCATATATATTTAAATTTTAGGAACATGATTAACTCCCATATACATTCTATCTTCATATAATGTTTTAAAGTCATAACTTTAACGAAGAAGTATTCTTTTCATTTTCAAAATTAATATATCATATATATATTCATATATATCATATATATATTTATATATATATATATATACAAATTTAGGAATATGATTAACTACCACTAATCTTTTGTAAACCTAGTAAACAAAAGATTCATTTACATCTTTATGAGAAATCAAACGATTTGATCTTTCTCTCATAAGACGCTTATGGCTCCCACTAGCTTGTTTAAGATTCATGATGGATGGATCTTTACAACTTACATGTCTTGTGATTCATAGTTTTAGACATATATTATCAAGACTATCTTAATAATGGTTTCGGAAACCCATATTATGTCCAAACATTGAATCACCATTTAGTTGTAGCTAGCTATCTTCGAATTAATTGAAACTAAGACTACGTCAAAAATGGTTCCTTCAAAGTCAACCAATCTCTTTGATTGTAGTCACCTTAAGCTACCAATTAGCTATGAAGGTTTCATTATTTCGTGTCAAATGGTACTTTACCATTTCCTTGAGTATATGTCATATATACACTCAATGTAGTCATAAGGATTTTCATTCTTATTTCTTTCGAATTAAGAGGTGCAACTCTATGACATAGTCATAAAGTTCAAACCATTCATCTGAGACGGTTTATAAATCCTTCTTGACCACCTTGGAGCTTGTGGTATAGGAACTAGGTTGTTATATTTGTTGATTATCATCTTGTCTCTCAAAGAACCCATTCTTTGAGTTCTATTCTTAGTTCATTTGCTCTAAGGCAAATCATATTGTAGGATTACAATGAACTACTCAACAAACAACATTTGTTGGTTGGTTTATAGAAGTGATATCCAAATGTTAATTTAAGGATATTCACAAGATAATTCTCAAACAAATATTGCTTATTAGCACACAACCCCAAATCTTAACATGATTAAGATTTGTCTTTCTTTCCAACTACATCCTATGAAGTTATGAAAATTTTGGAAGATCTTCTAATTGACAATCATATTGTCTTAGAAGCGTATATATCCTATATATGGGTAATTGATAATATCCAACGAACTAAATCTTATTCAAGTTCGTTCTTCTCCTTATGGAGAAATCCATTATCATATGATGCTTCTTTCCTTGACATCTTTCAAGAAAACTATTCTAAAGTGTTACTATTCCTTGGATCAAATCTAAGGATGTAAATACTTTAGACGTCTTACTCATCAACTTACATTTCTTGAATTCTTTGAAACCTTTTGCAAAGTATTCGGACTTGTGTTTATTTAAAATAAACTATAGTCCAACCGAGGGTGATCTTCGGTGAATGTCATACAACATGAGTAGCATTATGTTGTGGACAAGTGCCACTAACATCTAAGTGAATTAACCTCAACAACTTTGTGATTCTTTGTTCTTTCCAAAAGAATAAAGATTTCAAACATTTTGCCTCTATACAATTTTAACAAGAAGGCATTGGATCCGGATCTAACGAACCAAAGTATCCATCTATGACTAACTCGTAATTTATGTTTTTAGAGGTATCACAACTTTAGTTGGGATTAGTCACTACCTTGCAACCTTTTGGGTTTTAAGCATCGTTGTATTCTAAACAGTTAACACCACCATATTATCTCTACTATAGAGACAATCAATTAGATTACCATAATCCAATCATTGATTAATAAAGAACAATGTTTTGTCAAACAAAACATTCATCCATCTCTACTATAGTGACGGAATTAAGTTCCTTAAAATTGGAATGTAAAGACAATCTTTGGTTTTTCCAATTTCTTTGGTAGTTCATATGAGGAGGTAAGTACTAACTGCTTTCGCAGAAATCTATATTTTATTCACGTTTTGTATGTGAAGTACTTTCTCTTCTCTCATATATCTTCTACTTCTTATTAGTCATACTTTTACAACGATTTGTAAAACATAGTTACTAATACGGAATCAAACATTCAAGTAGAAGAACCAACTGTTTTGAACTATTCAAGAACATTTTACAACACCTTCGAAAGGTGTGTTCTTGACACTTGCAAGACATTTCTTGCAAATACCCCTTCCAATGTCCATCATTTCATAAAGAAAGTTTGTTCCCTTGGAGTTATTTTGCTTTCTTCATTTGACTTCTCCTTTGACTACCATAGTCATAGTCCCTAAACTCCCACTATCTCTCTTGAAACTTATTTCAATTGTGTTATACACATCAAACAATTTGGAGAGCATGTGTTTATTGTTCACTACATAGTTTACAATAAACTTAGTGAACCATTAGGTTAGGGACATAAAGGTGAAGTCCTAGCCTTAGTTTCCGTCTCGTTAAGTGGTTTATCACTTCAACACTCAATGATTCAAAATCATTATAAGTCCATGTTGATGGACTATTTTTGTCAACCAACCATTATGTTCTAAACATAATTACAAACTTTCAAGAGTTGTTCAAGGTAACTCTCATTTCTTCATACAACAATTTGTAAGTGAAGAATCATGGCACATAAAGTGTCCATGCCTTTGTGCTTTCTTCTTAAGTTCTTTGTTCATTTAACAAAGAAACAAGCACTAGTGTTTGCATTGACTAAGGGTTGTTCAAAGCAACTCATTATTTCTTCATACAACGATTTGTAAGTGAAGAACTAATAACACTAAAAGTGTCATTTTCTTTATGCTAATCATCATAAGTTCCTTTGTTCATATAACGAAGGAATAAGCATTGGTTGTTTGTGTTGTCCTCTTCATGATAGACTTTTCTAACATGTTCTTCCAATGATACATTATCATTAGGAAGATTGTGAGGATGAGATTACTTAGGTACATATGCAATCCTTTTAAGACATTCTTTGGGATTGTGGTACCAAGTCCTGAAACTAAAACATTCGGTTTTTATTTGTCAAGTGTGGGATAGCGTTTGCAAATATATTGGTAAACAAATACATAACGAATATAAATTGATTGATTTTAAGCCATTTGATTCGGGTCTTTAAATCAAATAGCACCACCCACTATTTTTGGCAAATTCCATATCCCTCATTGGAATTCGAGAGTTTTGGATGAAACTCTTAGTAGGGTATGGGAGACTCACTATTACCAAGCCCACCTCACAATGATATGATGTTGGCTAGCATTAATAATAATGAGAGAGTACGCTTACTCATTTGCAACTCTTGCAATTACCCATCAATTTGGCCTCTAGAAAATTTCACCTCACAATGATATGATGTCGGCTCCATTTCTCTTAGTTAAGTAATTCCCACCATGCTTAGTTCGTGAAGGGGTTCAAGAATAGCCTCACGATGATACGATGTCGGCCATCCTCGTTGCCTACAATAACCTCATCATATGTATATGGATTCCTCCTGAGTATAAGCATGCACTTTGTACTCCCCCATGATAGGGTGAAGCCGGTGTACAAGTCATAAACGATTGGATCCCACCACGGTGGAAGGCCACGAAAGAGTGTTCCAAGCACTCTCACGCTTATCAACTTAATAATGGTTTGGTTGAGGGTTTTAGGTCTCATCATACACAAATATTCATTTTAATCTTTATTAAAATAATTTTGGTCCTATTACAACTATTGGTCCATTGGATTGAATTTAGTTGTATATAATACTCCCACTATGCTTATAAAACAGTTTTTAAAGCAAGAGTATATGATACTACTAACATAAGGTTTGCATTCATTTGATGGACTATATAGTTGCCTTAGGGCCTTAGGATGACTATGAACCTTTGTTTAGATTCAACACGAGCCTAGTGTTGAATCTCGGACTAGGGATGGTGATTGATTTTAGTTACGCGTTTAATCACATTAAGGCGTGTTGTTCCTAGGGGCGTTGGACCCTCTACTCCATTTTCATGCATATCAAATAAAACAAGAAAATGAGTACTTTAAAGTAAAGATGAGCTTATGCTCTTTACAACAATTGATCAAAATAAATTACTTTAAAGTAAAGAAGAGCTTATGCTCTTTTACAACATTTGATCAAATCAAATTACAACCAAAATTAATCTACACATTCCCATGGATTAAACTAGATTAGTTTAACTAGATTAGTTTAACATGTGAAATGTCCGTAAAGTATCATCATATGATTGGTTTTAGGGCACATTTCCAACACCTTTTTCCTCCCTGCTATTTTTCACGTTTTTCTTCTTAAATAAACATCTAAGGAATATATAGGTAGGTTTTGTTAGGCTTGCTTTGCGGAAATTGTTGAATCCCAGCCCAAACAGGAATCCCAACATCATCAGACTTCGGTTTCCTGATCCAAATTGGACTCCACTTCCGCGTAGAATTCCTAAACTGACCTCCACGTACTAAAACATGTATAACTTCTTCTAGAAGCATCCAAATCATGATCTGTAAAATTCTTCCGAAACTAAACATCCAGAGCTTTCCATACATATGTGACACAACACCCAGTTCGTCTTGATGAATGTTTGACGTCCCAACGAAAATGACAGTTCTGTGCAGCACCTTCCAGCTCCAGTTATAATTTTCACACAACAGCCATTAAGTTGTGGATTGAACAATTTAACTTTTGATGATTGTTGGAATGCTTCTTGACTTCAATTCTTCTCAGTTTTGATCCCTTTTAGTCTTGAAATCACCAAAAGACTAGAAAGTCTTCTCTACGGCCCATTATCTACAAAATATGCACTAAACACATAAAACAACCAATTTCACAAGAAAACATAGCTTAAAACTTAGGAAATATGGGCAATATAAATATATAAATATTGTGTTATCAATATAATCATCCAAGTGAATTCTTAGTCACAGTTTGCAAAACAATTCTGATTTTCAAGCCTTTAACCTGCATTATTTACCAACTACAACTGTGATTTTCAAGCCTTTAACAAAATGGAGGGGAGGGGAGGGGAGGGTGATTTTCAAGCCTTTAACCTCTTGTTTTTTACTAATTGTCCCTTGGATCTCAACCATTACTTTGTGATTAAACCACCTAATACAGAAGGGACAACCTTTAACCTACTTCCATATAAAGCAACTATATTTACCATTTTTCCCGACTCATCGAAAAAATACTATAGACAAATTAAACATCAAATTCGAGAACATACGTTCAAATCCATTCACAATCAAAAATCCACCTACAAATACTTAATAAGCATTCACAAGTTTTGGACACATATACAGAAAAAGAAGAATGATTTGGTAGCTATCTGGACATACATATAATAATGACAGCATATATGAATGCTGCTAACAAGACTACACCCACAACAACAACAAACCCTACACCCAAACCAATTTAATTCCATTCATGATACACACACACACACACACAAGTCTATTCTTATGCTTTCATGTACATAGTGATAAAATGGACATATGGCCTCAAACAATACAAAGGAGCTAATGCAAGTTCTATATTAAAGATGCAAACACATGCTTCATAGAATTCATTTATCTTTCTCTTTGTCAATTAACCTAAGATAAGCCAAATAAAATAATCACATTTCAACATTCATATACAAATAGGGAAATCGAATTATTCCCATTCATATACGGAAGAATCCAAAGTTGATTCCCAATTCGATACCCAGTTTTGTTTATAACAAAAAAATGGGAAAAAAAAAAAACTCCTTCCTCCGAATTCCCAATTCGAAAACCATTACCCAATATTCTCAACTCGAAAACCATAACCCAATAGCCACAATTCAAAAACCCTAACCCAAGATTCCCAATCGAATCCTAAATCCCTAACCTAGGATTTCCAATTCAAACCCTAAATCCCTACATGTTCTAATTAAACCAATTGAACAGAAAAATTGAAAAATTGCAGTAATAAATAATTGAATTAAGGGAGAGTGAATTAAGGGATACTGGGTGCTTACCTAGTAATGTTGTGGTGGCGGGGAGATGGTGTGATGTTGGAGTGCGGTGGATACGAGAGGGGGAGTGACAGAGAGATAGAGAAACACAGAGAGAGAGAGAGAGCGAGAGAGGGAGACACTGAGATAACGTACGCAGATGAGAGTGAAAGCTGGAAAGAATTAGGAGAGAGGACAGTGAACTAGAGAGAATCGCATGCAAAGAATGAGAGAGAGATACAGAGAGATAGAAGCTAGGCGTCAAAATAAATGCGGCCCAATTTTGGCAAATTTTTTTTACATGTTTGCGTGACGAGGGTGTTCAAATTTTCGTTGCATGACAGTTTTTAAATAAAAAACAATTTTTTAAATATTTGCGTGACAAATATTTCCAACACGTCGTCGAGCATATTTGTAAATTTAAATTATTTTTTTGTTTAAATAAATAAATTTTTTTATTAGGTTTTTTACAAATTTTAAAGGAAACTTTTGTTTGTATACAAAATAAATACCATTCAATACATATCTTTACATTTACATCACAAGTTTTCATTAATCCTTATCTGAACTAGAATAAATATCATCACTTTCGTCAAATTCAGACTCCCATTCCTCCTCATCTGTAGGCACGTCAACATCGTCGGTCGCGCGCTCGGGTGCATTGTATCGCGTTAGATTCCTGAAGTCAATCATAATGGAGTTGATCGATATTTTGATTTCAGGAGCTCCGGTACAGTTCTTTTACAATAGTCATATCCTGCAGTGTATTTGCACCAAGCTCTATTTAAGTCTGAAGTTGTTGGTCAGCAACATCACCACAATCATCAACGGTAGTAGGATCTCCCGTCCGGAATATCATATAACCCTTTGTGCTCAATCTTCTGAACTACTTTCCATCCCCTCCCTCCCTTAGGGTCATCTATATAGAAGATTTGTTTGGCCATCGTTGCCAAAATGTAGGGGTCGTCGTTATACTAACATATGTTAGTGTTGACCGATAGCAAACCATCGTCTTTCTTAACACCTCCAACCCTACGTGGGTTTGTATCAAACCAACAACACTGAAACAGGATAACTTGACAGCGGTATTTGTAAAGCAATTGCACAACACTTGACAGTTTTTCATAGAAATCAATGTCTGCAATGTCGCTCGCACCCGGGACATGTACCCCACTATTTTGCGTACAAAGCTTGTCATCATGATCAACTGCCAAAAACTTGACACCATTTACATAACAACCGGAGTACAATTCTACGCTTAAGGGCCCAATAGCCAAGTTGTACAATTCTTCATTGTAAGCGGGCGAATTCATGTCCTTGAATTTCTTCACCTAAATAAATTGCCGTGTTAGTTTAACATTTACAATTATGCAAATAACCTAAAACACGAACAACTTGCATTTTCACGAAACCATCGAGGAAACAATTCACGGTGCTTTTTGGCATATAAATGTGAAGGATGTTCCCGCTTCATCAACTCTTCATGCTCATCTAGGTAGGTAATTGTCTCGTCACAATTGTTAAGTATAAACCAATGTGCTACCTCCATGTCCATTTTGTTAAACGACTCCCCTCTGATTGGTTTGCCAAATGGTTGTGCAATTTAGGCAAAAACAGAAAGTTTTTCACTTCTCACACCACCGTCATTATTGCGTTGCTATCTATTGAACGTAGTCTCAATGTCTTGTAGGTACATTGCACAAAATGTAAGCGACTCAAATGCGACCTATGCCTCCATGATTGATCATTCGGGCTTTGCCCTGTTTCGTACACTCTGTTTTAATTAACAGAGTAGTATGCATCAATAAACAAAATATCGTATAAAATTAGTCAAAGGAAGCCTTGCATCATGAACTAAAGTATTTATGGTGATTATATACCTTTCTATAGGATACATCCATTGATAGTTGACGGGTCCGGCTAGAAGTGCCTCCTCCGACAATTGAATCATGAGGTGGATCATGCTTGTGAAGAAAGCTGGAGGAAATATTTGTTCAAACTTGCATAGCACTTCAATAATATCGTCGCACAACTGTTAAACATCGAACTTGCACAAGGATCTTGCAGTTAATTGAGAAAAAAATATCTCGCCAACAACATAATCGGCTTCGCCACGTTTTCGAGCAAGAGGTGTTGAATTCCCACAGGGAGAAAGCGTTGAAGTATGACATGACAATCATGACTTTTGAGGGCGGAAAATTTACCTTCATCCACGTTTACGCAACGGCTGATGTTTGAAGCATACCCATCTGGAAACTTTACAGAAGATAGAAACTGCAAAAACTCTTTCCTCTTGTCCTATTTCACCAAAAATTATACGAGCTTCTTTCTGGCTATGTCTCCGTCCCTTGTCATCCATAAACTTGGCCTAATACCCATTTTTTCTAGATCGATCCGACCTTTTATTATGTCCTTTGTTTTGCCCTCAATGTCTAGTATAGTTCCGATCGGTGTATCAAACACATTTTTCTCAACATGCATTACATTGATGTTGTGACTCAATTTTAATTCGGACCAGTATGGGAGCTCAAACAACCTCGTCTTGTGTGTCCAGTTCAGATGTGTGTCTGGTTTTGTCCTATTTACGGATTTGCCCAACGGAGCAAAATCCAACCTATTCACCTGAGCCGAAATTTCATCTCCGGACTTTCTTTGGGTCTTGGCCGAATCTCTGTGCCGTTGAAGAAGGTTGTCTTGTTCTGATGCCACTTGTGGTCCCAAGATAACCATCTACAAGGCCCTAGGTAACAAATATTTCCCGCATGCCAACCAGATGTTGTGTTCTCTTTGCAAACTAGGCATGTGTAATAACCCTTAGTACTCCACTCAAACATCATAGCGTATGCAGGAAAATTGTTTATAGTCCACATCATTGTTGCTCTCAAAGTGAACATCTTCCTGATAGATTTATCGTACGTGGGAACACCATTTTCCCATAATTCTTTTAGTTCATCGACCAACGGTTGTAAATACACATCAATAGACTTGCCCGGATCTTCGGTTATCAACAACGTCATAATCATATATTCTTATTTCATGCACTTCCAAGGTGGCAAATTATACGAAATTGCAAAGATTGGCCAAGGTCTGTGGTTTTGGTTTAGAACTCCGAACGAATTAAACTCGTCTGTCGCAAGTCCCAATCTAACGTTCAGGGACTCACGTGCAAAATCGGGGTACAACCGATCAAACTCTTTCCAAGCTTCTCCATCTGCAGGATGTCTCATAACATTGTCATCCACTCGTCTATCCTTATGCCACCTCATGTTGCTTGCAGTGTGCGTCGACATATACAATCGTTGCAACTTGGGCTTTAATGGGATATAACGCATAACTTTTTATGGAATCTTCGTTGTTCTATTCTGAGAGGTCATTTTAAACTGTGACTCATTACATATAGGGCATTTGTCCAACGCTTTATTCTCTTCGTAGAACAAAATGTAATTATTTTTACATGCGTGAATTTTTTTAATATCCCAATCCAAGACCACTCAGCACCTTCTTTGCACTTTTATGATCTTTAGGCAGGCAATTGTCCTTTGGAAGCATCCTCTTGAAAACCCCCAAAATGTAATCAAAACACTGGTTCGACATACAAAACTTTATTTTGCCATGCATCAACTTAACAATGGCCGTAAGCACTGAAAATCCTTCTCAATCGGGGTATAATTCTTGCTTGGCACTTTTTAATAGTTTTTCATATTTTTCAAATGCTTCACTGTCCATGGTGGGAGGGACGTCATCTTCTACTTCCTCATTCTTATTCGATCTAGGGTTTGGAAAACCATCATTGATAATGTCTATACTTTGGTCATTTGGGTCCACAACAGATTCAACTATATCCACTGCTCGGGTAATGTGGGAGGATGAAGCATATTGTATTTGTTCTCCATGATGATTCCACGTAGTATAGGTCTCCATCATCCCATTTCTGAGTAAATGGTATCGAACAGTTTCAAAATATTCAATCATTAAGTTGTTACACTTTCTACAAGGACATCAAATTTGAGTTGAACCATGGTTATTTGCAACTGCAAAATCAATGAACTGATTTATTCCATCCAAATGTTAGGATTATGTATCCACTGTTTGTCCATTTCACCTGTAAAAAAAATAAAAAATAAAAAATTACAAGAGTTACAACAACTTCAATTATGACATGACACCTTATACCTCCGCTATGGGTCCTATCTCATTCGAGAATGCATAGTTACATGCTGTAATCTACAGTTCCAACATATTAGAGTTTGATCATAGGAAAACTTCGGCAGCATCTCCCTGTAGTTCTTCAAGTGCACACATAAATACAAAAAACTACGATGCACCCGAAGAATGCAAAGTGATGCTACCAAATTTCCCACGTTCAAACTCTAATGCCTGAATTGCAAAATACATGTAATTGTGCATTCTCAAACTATCCAAAATTTTGGGACAATTCAAGAATTAATTGGACCACAGTCATGCTTTCGCATCCATTTGCGAAATCTAACTAATTCTCAAACGAGAAACTAAGCTCATGAACATTGCAAACCATTTTTTGTACATCCATACAAAAATGTTTGCATACAAATACATAAACTCACAACACCTATAAACTACATACAACACAATTTAAATGAATGGAAATTAAGTTAGTTAAGAAAAATTATACCTCCGAGACTAATGACAATCCCGATGGCTCGAAATTCCAGCAGAAGAAGGCAGCTGCTACAATTGTTTTGCAGCTTCCTGCATTCTGGGTAAGTTCAGTAAAGTGAAATACTTGGCGCAACGAAAGCACCATTGCGCAAAACATGGAGCTTCAACTTTTTGGCGCCATCCAACTACGCTTTGCCATGTTTTTTAAACCACATAAATACTTAATAAATCAATAACTTATTTCATTATACCATTTGTGCATAATTAATTAATATACATATTTATTAAAATGCATTAATTTTATTCATAATAAACATTAATTACATATTTAATTTAACCGTTCATACTAAAAAAAAAACGTAAAATTCAGATCTAATTATTAAATAAGCAATAAAATAAAAATAAAAAACACTATTCTACTCCTCCACCGATAGTTATGGTTCTCGCTGTAGTTTTGCAGCGAGTTGATTATTAAACTTCAACTCCCAGAAACGAGACTTGAACATGTTGTCCATAGCTTTCATCAGATTTAGGTTACTTTTGTCAATGTCCCAATTGGGCTGTCATGCAAAAATTATTAAATTAAAATCTCACTATTATATTATATTTAACAAACATTATTATTATTTAACTAATAAAATTAACACATACAACTAACTCATCAATCATGTGCATCTTTAGCTCATCGGGGATGGTTGTCCAAGACTCCCAATCCGCAACACATTTGGTATGCACCAATGCTCCAACATCGGACCAAAAGCTGGCACAAAATATATTTTCATAATACTAAAACTAAATAAAAACTTTTATACAAAATGCAAAATTTACAACGCAAACCTTTTCCAGAACCTTCACCATCCGTTGTCTTTGACGAACGCGCACCACTGTCAGCCATCGTACAAACACTTAAAGAACGGTATAATCTGCAGAATTGTTAAGCTTTTCCGAAACAAATTGTGAAGAATAAGGAGAGCATAAGAGCATATTTATAGGAAGGTTAGGGTGCGCGACGAACACTTTGTCGCACAAATATCTGCACTAAATATGGTATTAATTCCTCTGATTCATATGCACCAAATACTTTGACCTAACACTGAACGCCCTTTGCGTGATGAAGCATTTGTCGCGCAAAATTTTGCACAGTGACGAAGCCTTTGTTGCTTAAACTCTCTAGTGACGAAGTCTTTGTCGCGCAAACTCTTTAGCGACGAACGTGAATGATTGTAATTATGAAGTTTACATAAACATAGATATCTATGTTTACGTAAACTTCATAATTACAAACAAATATTCAGTTATAATATTTATTCTAAAAATAATTAAAACCTTAAATAAATTGAATTAATCCATTCAATTATTTAAAAAACCAAATAGGAATTAAAGCCAAATTAAGTCCAAATACATAACCTATAATAAAACCTTAAATTTAAATATTGTCCTAAAAAACATAAATTTAAAACTACTGTTTCGATGGTTCTCTATTCGGCTCCACATCATAACGCCATCGCTTGTAACCTCCCTTCAACGCCTCCTCCATCAACTTCATCAACTCTTCGTTCGTATCATCATCAAGAGTATACTTACTGACACACCCCAACTCGGAATGTCCACTAGGACTCCGAATTGAGCTGTGTTGGCCGACACCTGGAAGGTGATGAAGCAAAAAAGTGTGATGATGTGGAAAATTGTGAATAAATTTAAACCTAAGAGTGCCTAAATACCAGAGTGCACCAGTGAGTGGGAATGAACCCACTTCACACGTGACGTTAGAGCATAAGCAAGTACAGAAGAGTGAATTAAGAATAGTACCCTCGAAATAATCTCCAATACTAAGAATCACCATGAATCTTCGAAGATAAGAAAACTCAGCTAATAAAACCTGGAGGGTGAAGACAAGACAAGGGTGAGTGGCCCTGTAAGTAAAATTTTAATAGAAACCATGTAAAACATTATAACCCCTCACTACAACACCTGTCTAGTTTCCAGAAAATTCATAATATACCACAACACATCATCTCATCAATAATATCAAATAATCATGTGATTAATAACTCATACTAGTACGTAAGTCGGAGTCACCTAGGGTGACCTGTACAACTTACCCATATCTCATCACATATGCTAGTTCATAACATATTCATTACATATGATAGCCCATCACGTATTCATTAAATATGCTAGCTCATCACATATTCATCACATACGCTAGCTCGTCTCTTATTCATTACATATGCTAGCTCATCACATATTCATCACATAGGCTAGCTCGTCTCTTATTCATTACATATGCTAGCTCATCACATATTCATCACATAGGCTAGCTCATCTCTTATTCATTACATATGCTAGCTCATCACATATTCATCACATACGCTAGCTCGTCTCTTATTCATTACATATGCTAGCTCATCTCTTATTCATCACATATGCTAGCTCGTAAGTCGGAGTCACCTATAGTGACTTGTACGACTTATTCATATCTCATCACATATCTCATTAATAGTGGCTAGCATATAAGTCGGAGTCACCTCTAGTGACCTTTACGACTGTACTCATATTTCATTAATCATTGCTAGCACAGAAGCCGGAGTCACCCCTAGTGACCTATACGGCACTACTCCTGCACACAAGTCGGAACCACAATAGTGGTCTGTACTGCAGGACTGGGTGTAAATGAATACGCTCAAGTGCTACGATCACGTGAAGAGTCACCTACGAGTCGGAACCACCTATAGTGGTCTGTACGACAGGCATGTGCACCTACCTTGAATTCAAGGTGAACGTATGGTGCGGGAGGTGAACATTACGTGAAGGACTGTGCCCTGGCCAAGGGCGGGAGCACTAACACCAGCTTGCAGGTTTACGAGATTTAAATGCATCAAATACATGTACGACTCATAAGCAACATGTACGACAATGCCGGAGTTGCCTATTGTTGCAACCTGTACGACGGTGTCGGAGTTGCTTAAAACATAAATGTAGTCATATCATAACCCCATCAATTCAACTAATACCGTATACTTACTTGAACTTACCTAAACTTACCTGAACTTACCTATGTGTCTTGCGTTCACCTTTGCACTTCAGAGTGTTCACAATAATTATGTGCAAGGAATATACGTATGGATATGCCATGATGAAATCTAAAATAAAAACATTTCATAGTATTTCCAATTATATAATACGGTGTACTAACTATTAATCACCAAAACATAAAGTTAAAACGCACATTTTTCACCAATATCCCTCACATTGCTCAATTCCTTAAACAAGGCTATTGTCTCGATTATATAATCTCATTTCTTATATGGCTGCATCTAACGTCTCGTTAGACTGCCTACGTACCCTAAACAGGGATCAAGCCATTCGTAGTTCGCAATAATCATTTATAGTAATACGCATATGGATATATCATGATGAAATCTAAACTCAACCATCTCATAGTATTTTGTAACATATAAATATATATATGTCATGGCATAAATTTCTCAGTTTTATTTAAACGTAAACATAGAATTATCAATCATGAAAAATATGATAAGCAAGGAAAGATCCACTCACCTGGAGTCCGCGTTACAACTTCCTAACACCAACATCGAGGCATCACAAACAGTCGGCGCCTGTGATCAATTATCAAACTATATCTCAGAATTCTCGTCGATACAATACATAACTTACATCGCACATGAGTCTACGTAATTCGGTCCAGAAGATCAACATATCAGATCTCTGATCCGTAACTTCCAAGGATCTACATTATGCTTTTAGAATAACATACTAAAGTTTCGAAACGATCCAACGGTCGGATCTCCGCCAATTGCTAAAACCAAGTGACGGTTAACATTTATTTTACGAACTTACAAATCCAATTCGGAAAGATCCGTACATCGGATTCCCGATCTGTAAATTCCTACAATCCTTAAATATTACATATTATAACATATCAAAGTTTGGTGACGATCTAACGGTCGAATTGTCGATTCATATTTTCACCTAACCATGAATTGTAATGAAATTAGGTTCAATGGCTCAATCTACATATCCATTATCAAAACTGAAATTAAGACATCAATAATAGCCTAAAAATAACATTGACGGCCCACTGGCCACGCACCGCCGCGGATGGCGGTCGGCAGCCCCAACTTGCCGGAAAAATCCAACTATTTCCAAAAATTACCAAATTTCACAGAAATGAAGATCTCAATGAGTAGGGAAAGTTTTATACCTATGGCTAAGTCCAATTGGGCCTGGAAAGACTCTAATTTCATCAAACTCGCCGAAAAACCCTAAAATTGGGTGCACTAAAATTCACCTTCGCCGGTGCTCCGCCGCCCCCGTAGATGGCTGGGCTTTGTTCCAGAGATCAAGGAGAGTACATTGGGGTTCATAGTCGATGAAATTAGTTTCAGGTATGGGAGTTGCCACCATATGTTCCTTGGCGGCGTCGTCGCTCCTCGTTACGAAATGGGGCCAATTACCATTGTCCCATGGATGGAAAATGAATAACAAGGAGTGGGATGATGTTTGCAGGTGATGGAGATCCTTGATTCGTCGGAGAAATGCCGGAAAGGGCGTCGGGATTTGCTGCAATAACCGGCTCAGGACCGGGTCACGGAATCGGTAACGGGTTGAAGAGAAAAGGTCTAATTGTTGTGTTTGGCTCATACATTTGTGAGTAATTATGAGTCATGTGTTAACAACAATGAAATGACATGTGTTTGCTTTCGGTGGAAATATCACATGGTGTGTGGGTTGCATGAAAGTTGCAGACAAAGTAAAAGCAAAAGTTTGGTGGACATCATCATGAGTAAAAACATAATGATGATGCTTGCTTTTACTTTAATGATGATGTTTGTGGAAAAAGGGAAAGTTGATTCCTTTTTCTTTTGCTATTTTATTTGCTAAGAACCGAAGGGAGAGAGAGAGAGAATTCGGCTCTCTCCTGATAAAGCATCAGAGAGTATCCAAGGGGGAGAGCATTTGGCTCTCCCATGGGAAAGCATGGGCACGGGTTGAGAGAAAATCAAGAGAGCTAGAGTGAAAAGTATTCTAGTGAAAGAACTCTTGGGGTAGAGTGAGGCTCTTGGGAAAATTCTATGAGTGGGTGTGCAAGGGATTAGGGATTGGGTTATGTTGATTTAACTCATGTGTACTTGTACTGTTATTCTCATAGTGAAGAGCAATATCTCTCCGGGGACGTAGGCAGGATTTTTGCCGAACCTCGTAAATTTCTCGGTGTCTTTATTTCTTGTATTTTATTCTGTTCAACTGTGAGTGTGATTTGGTGAGGTTGTAATCTGAATCTCGTTTCCGCACTAATGAACGGGCCAAGGCACAACAATTGGTATCAGAGCATCGTTGGAGGCTTGGTTCGTTGGAGGTCCAGATTTGTTGTTCACCATGGAATTTTCAGTTGAGCAGTTTAATGGGAGAGGCAGTTTTACTCTTGGTAAAGGAGAGTAATGGAAGCCTGAAGAAATGGAATCCGTGTTCAGGGATGCTTAGATCAACTGCGAAAGTTGATGTTGAGGAAGAAGACAAAGGCCTCTTTCTTCTTACCTCACTTTCAGATTCGTACGAGAACCTTGTGAAACTTTACTGCATGGAAAGTTACAGTAAGTTTGGAGCAGGTGCAAGCTTCTTTGGTGTGGAATGATACACAAAGGAGACCATGGATGATGGTGGGCACAAGACTGCTTAAGTTATTAAAGGTTGGAATCGTGGAAGAAAATTGGAAAGAGGATCTGAGAGAGACAGCAGGTTCAGATCCGGTTCCGGAGGCAAGGGTCCACAGTGCTACGGGTGCAAGTCCGGGTTGCAGCAATTTTGTGGCGGAAGACTTCGAGTATGCCCTCTAGGTGCTCGAAGCAACACTTCTCCTGGTGATGTATAGTCTCAAGTGTTGCAGGGGTTTTGCAGCAGGTGGAGTTATGGGATTCACAGGTGATGAGATGGTCCTGAAGGAGGAGAAGTGTGAGGAATGTTTGTCTGGCTCGATGGGTTGTTGCTGTAAACGGGCGCGATGACGAGTTTCCAGGTTGCAGACAATGAAGAGGAGGAAAACCTGCTGGAGAAGACGAGGATGTGTCGAGATCTTGTCTGAAGCTGAATGGTGATTTTTTAGCTTGCAGCAGCTGCACATGCATTGGCAGTGACTGAATCGGAACAGGACCAACGAGGTTGATTCAGGGTGTGTATGCTGGTACGTAAGGCCAATGGGCTTTGGTGATGGGTGCAAGGATTTTTGCATGGTGTATTCGCCAAGGTGGAGATTGTTGTGTTTGGCTCATACATTTGTGAGTAATTATGAGTCATGTGTTAACAACAATGAAGTGACATGTGTTTGCTTTCGGTGGAAATATCACATGGTTTGTGGGTTGCATGAAAGTTGCAGACAAAGTAAAAGCAAAAGTTTGGTGGACATCATCATGAGTAAAAACATAATGATGATGCTTGCTTTTACTTTAATGATGATGTTTGTGGAAAAAGGGAAAGTTGATTCCTTTTTCTTTTGCTATTTTATTTGCTAAGAACCGAAGGGAGAGAGAGAGAGAATTCGGCTCTCTCCTGATAAAGCATCAGAGAGTATCCAAGGGGGAGAGCATTCGGCTCTCCCATGGGAAAGCATGGGCACGGGTTGAGAGAAAATCAAGAGAGCTAGAGTGAAAAGTATTCTAGTGAAAGAACTCTTGGGGTAGAGTGAGGCTCTTGGGAAAATTCTATGAGTGGGTGTGCAAGGGATTAGGGATTGGGTTATGTTGATTTAACTCATGTGTACTTGTACTGTTATTCTCATAGTGAAGAGCAATATCTCTCCGGGGACGTAGGCAGGATTTTTGCCGAACCTCGTAAATTTCTCGGTGTCTTTATTTATTGTATTTTATTCTGTTCAACTGTGAGTGTGATTTGGTGAGGTTGTAATCTGAATCTCGTTTCCGCACTAATGAACGGGCAAGGCACAACACTAATCCCCTGTTCTCTCCTTCCCTCTTGGGCTCTTTCTTCCCTCCTCCCGATTGGGTATCTTCTCCCTCTCTCCTTCCCCGATTTGCCACACCTTCCCTCATTTTTTCTCCCGAAACCCCTCATTTCTTCCATTTCTGATTGGTCTTTCCTTCTTCTTCTTCCCCTCAGCCACACCCATGTGGCATAACCCTTTAGAATTATAAAGTAATATAATATAATTAAAAATGGAAATTTTCTCCAAAATACTTCAAATTCGTAACTCCATAAAACTTGACCGTAACTTCAAATTCATTTCTGCTTATGCCTACGCTTCCATATTGTTGAGTACATCAGGAATACTTAAAAGGAATATTTAGTACATCTTACTATACGTTGGTCAACGAAAGTCAAAACCTTCACTTCTAGGGCATTTTCGTAAATTCACACTTTTAAAATTTATAAATTAATAAAATTTGGGACGGGTTGTCACACTTACATTGTTACACATATATGCAATTAATTAATTCCAACATATAACAAAAAATTTCACAAAATTAATTATTGATCCATCAACAATATACTTACTAATAATTGATCCATCACCGCCCTCTTCACATTCTTGGGCACATATTTCCAAGAACGCCACTCAGCAGTAGGACAATTATTCCGTATGGCTACACCAATCGCATGCGCAAACTCCACATGTTGCCTCATATCATACGGGTTGGCGGGCATGCAGTCATCTCGATTTTTATCCTCCATCCCAGCACGAACAAAATTGTGAAAAATAAGGAGAGCAAAACCGCATATTTATAGGAAGGTTAAGGCCTTTGCATGACGAAGGCTTTGTCACACAAACATCTGCACTAAATATAATGTAGATTCCTCTGATTCACATACACTGAATGCTCTAACTCAAAACTGACTGTAACTTGCGCAACGAAGCCTTTGTCGCGCAAAGGTTCTGCGGGAAAAACTTTGTTGTGCATGTTTTTCGCGCCAAAAAAAAAAAACTCGCGTTTACTTTGCTCGACGAGTATATTGTTTTCGTTGTGCAAACTCTTTTGTGCGACAAAGTTTTTCGTCGCGCAAAGTTTGTGCGACGAAGTTCCTATATCGTTGCGCAAAATGCTCTTGCGCGGTGATTTATGCTTTGTCGGGCAAACATCTGTCGTGCAAATAGTTTTTCCTACTAGTAAGTGGAAATCAATCCTTTAAACAACAAAATCTACAGCCGATTTGGCAAGAAATAACACCTAAACCCTAATGGTGTCATTTTACAAGTTGGGGTGTGCTTTATAAACAAAAAGGTAGAGTAATCCACCGGCTGGGTCCGATCCAAAAATTTGTGCCCTAAACCCTTGCCACGCTGTTTTTTTTTTTTTTTTTTTTTTTGTTAAAGTTCTTAAATTACAATGAATTTATATCGGTATAGCAAGAAACTATACAACCACAACTATCATCCTAAGAACTTGTATCCGTGTAGTACGATCACTCCTCAACTTAACTAACACATCACCAACTTGATATATCTTCCTATGAACATGTAAAAGGCTTTCATGTTAATTAAAGTTATGCATTTGTCATCATAGGATTCTCTTGATTTCAAAAATTATAAAGCCTACGTAGCGCACAGGCTGACTAGCGCATATCGTCGTTTAGAACCTTGATTTAATTTATTATTATTTCATCAAACATACAGGCTATCATCCTGATGCAGGATGGGAAATAAAAGATGCATTTGGCATGGATGACAATAAATTATTGGATGATGAATTTATGTGCTAGAATAAAGTGGGTCTTTTAATACAATGGCAGACAAGATTAATTTCAAGGCGTTTTATGACTGATCATAACAGTCAGGGCATTTTTATGGCTGATAATAGCATTTGTTTCTATCCGCTGTACTAGGAGATAGTTGACCCTATATATCAGTTTTCCTATTCGTTTTATATTGTTTCTATTCGCTACACCCTGCATCAGATCCTCAGAATGATTCGAATCTTATTAGAACCCATTCTCATCTTTAGTAATCTTAAATCAACTATGATCCGACTGAGCTATACCTGAGTCTGGCCTCCTAACATTCCTACTTTAATTAGGACTTGGCTGAATTAAGGCTCTTCTAGGCTAGGAGCCAACTAGCCTGAAGAATCATTATTAGGCTAAGAATCGTGACATTTCATTTTGGATTATCCCCTTCTCGGCCCAAATCAGACCCAAATAGATTCATAATTTCATATTGATGCCGAACGGATTACTCATCTCATATGCAAAACAAATAAGATATACTTTTTAATAACGATAACCTCTTCTAGATATAGATAGAGATAACAATAAACTACTCGACGTCAGTTTGACATTCATGTAAGCAAAAACTATGCCCATTGAGTGCCATGTAAAAAATAGAGGTTAACGTGATGGAATGACTAATAGCTTAACAATTTGTGACTTTAAGATAGTAAAGCATCGATTTTTTCAAAGACCGAGAGCAAACTATTACATGCCCTAATCACGAGGGTGAAAACTCTACGGTATTTACCCTAAAAGGTTAAGTATTATTTGCACCCATATCTCAAGGAGTTACATTGGGGCCGGCCAATGTGGTATAAGAATTTGAGATTTTTTACTTGTTTAAGTCGATTTTAAAAGGATCACGACTAAATTTATTTTCTTTACTCTTAGTGTAGATAATAAAGAAAGACTAGAAAGGATGTGATCATTGGATGATTGTAATCTACACACGTGCGCATTACCTGTCTCACACCTCCCTCTCAACTCCCAACTGAAAATGACCTCGCAGCCGCCGTCGGGAGATGCTTGACTGTTAGGTACCACCAAACCCTAAAAAATCTTCATTTTCTATGAACCAGTGTTTGGGTAAGGACCCACAAGTTTTTCATTTTCTTCCTCACTTGTCCTTTTTTTAAGTATTTATATTTTGGATTATATTCGTGTTTGGTGCGATTCAGCTACATTTTGCAGGATAAGATGCTGAGCCCACGAGCCTCAAATTCTTTCATTGGTGCTCCTCTAAAAAAAATATTCAACCCCAAAAGAAAAAAATTCTGCTAGAAACCAGCATAAATGTTGGAGATGCAGATTACAATCAGGTGCAAGATCGAGAGCAAAAATATTTCTCTGATCGAGTGGAGTAACACATATATGCATAATATTCAACAGCTTTTAGAAACGCATTTGTCACTTAAACTTAACAATTCATTTCGTATTTATAAACCGTGAAATGTTGACTGAAAAAGGTTTAAATTTCAGGTTCAATACTGAAAGCAGATTTTCATTGATTTGCGCAAACATGTGGTTGATCTGATCATGCAGTTGCTCACAACCCTAGGAGGAGGGAAGAGCACAGAGCACAGAATACTTAATTCAACCTGTATATTGTAGGGAATATTATTAACAAGGCTTAAAAAAACTTTTAGATTATATATAAACATTCGTTAATTAGTTTAACAATTAAGGACAGTCTATAATCAAGGACCGAGCTACCATGGGCCTAGGGGGGGCGGATGCCCCCACTGAGAATTTTCTGACGCTGGCATGCTGCTCAAACCGATCTGGTTTTGCTGCAGCAGAGCCCCCACTGAACTGATCTGGTTCTGCAGAAGCAGAGCTGGGTCTTATATTTTTTTTTTTAAATTCAGGCCAAAACGATGACGTTTTGGTCCTGGTAAAAAAAAAAGTAAACGAAACGGCGTCGTTTCGTATATGTTAAAACAAAAAAAAAAAGTATGTTAAAGGGGGACCGCTTGTCCCCACGGTCCACTCCCATTCCCTGATTCCCATCTCTCCGTTTTCTTTTTATTTCCCTTGCCAATCAGAGAGCATCGTGGTGCTACTCTCTTTCCCCAAATTCCCAACATCTTGAAACGGAACGGAACAGGAGCAAGGTGCTGTTCCCAGCCACTCCAGCCAGCCATATATATATTTAGGGTAAAATTTAATTCCTAAATCTATAATCCCTAACCCTAATTAATTATTTAAGATGAATTTTTGTTTAATTGGTATAGAAATATTGAATCATATGGTAATTGGTTATTGATATGAATTCTATGATTATTGATGAATGAAATTATGAAATTACGAATTCTATGACTATGGGTATACATTTATTCATATAATTAGTTGAATTAAATGTTTATTTGTTGAATAATTTGTATGCTTATTGGTATTGCCATATTGGTTAATTGAATTGTTGCCTAGGTTGGATATGGATTAGTTATTAGGCATATTAGTATAGTATACTCTAGGATTAAGAGTCTAAGAATTTTATTGAGATTTTTATTCTATAAATTCTACAAATTACGTATGAACCTTATATGTTATTGGTATCAATATGATTGACTTTGCAGACTGAAACATCATGGAGAGGTTTTTCAAAGAAATATCAGTGTCGCCATCCCCAGTTATTGAGAAAAATAATGATACTCGGGGACAAGATAATACATAATTTATTTATCAAATCTTCCATCAGATCTTGGTAAGCGAATTCGAATTTTGGATTACAATATTCGAGATCAAGTACGAAGAGCGTATGTGCTAGCTGGTCCTCAACAACCTAAAACCCATAATTTTCCTTACAAGAAATATGGAGACACGCAAAGACGATTCAACCCTGCTTGGTTTGATGATTTTCCTACTTGGTTGGAATATAGTGCAGAAAAAGATGCTGCCTTTTGTCTGTGTTGCTACCTTTTTAAACCAAACATTGGAGAACAAGCAGGTGGTGATTTCTTAAACCAAGCATTGAAAGAGTATTTTCGGCCATGAAAATTCTGAAGAATCGATTGAGAAATCGGATGGGAGATCAATGGATGAATGATAATATGGTTATTTTTATAGAGAGAGAGATATTTGATGGTATTGGTAATGATGTTGTCATGCAACGCTTTCAGAACATGAAAACGCGTCGAGGGATATTGTAAGGGACTGTTGTATGAAAAAACTTTTTGGATTAATATATAAGTATTGTGTTTAGTAAATTTTTGAGCTTTTTAATTATGACTTTGTTGTTTGAGGATGCCCCCATTCACACAAATCTCTGGCTTCGTCCCTGTCTATAATCCACTGAAAAAACTAGACCTGGCAGTTTCTAACACGACACGGTGACACGATACGAAAACGACACGAAAATAACGGGTTTCGGATCAACACAATAACTTATCGGGTCATTATCGGGTGACGGGTATACACTCGGATAACACGTGGGTAACCCGTTTCGACCCGTTAAGAAAAAATTTATTTTGATAATTTTAAAGTTTAATTACTAAAAGATTTATTATAAAATACAATAGCCATATTAATATATATAATATATTCTATATTAAATATATAGTTTTGTATTATTATTCAATATAAGTTTTTAAAAACAGTTTTAGTCATTATTTATTTTTATTATGAGAGTTCCTTATTATCATTACTAGAATAAATTTTACTTAACATGTTGTTGTCCAAAATTAAAATAAACTAATATAGTATTTGTATAGCCAAGAACTAAGAAGACATACATACAAGTATAAAAAATGTGAAATAATATATAAACACTAGTGATTCATCATTATTCCTCCACGAGTAGATAATGGTTACACTTACATTATCATTTAGATTTTTAAAATCCTCCAAACCTTCATGAATAATGTTTTTTATTTGAGGGAAAAATTAATAAAATTAATAAAAATTATTGTAGAAGTGTAAAAAATGTAAAAAAATATATATATAATCACTCATAGTGACAAACTTTACAACATTCATGAAGGGGTCAACTTCGAAATCCAACACTATAATTTATAAACCTTAAATTTATATTTAACCGTCGATTGTCATTTACGCTTTATTCTTCTTACTAAATTTCATTTTTTAAATTTTCTTTTTTGAAAACATGATCATATGGCGGATGTAAGAAGATGAACGGTTCAGATCTTTGATATCACGTTTCGATATTTATGGTTAACTGAAATATGAGTTGATGTCATATAGTTTGTAGAAACTTTATAAACATCAAGCAATATTTTCACTAACCGTAAAACTCTGAATATAATATCAACGATCCAAACCGTTCATCTTCCTACATCCTCTAATAGATCAAGTTTTCAAAAAAGAAAATCTGAAAAAACAAAATTTGATGAGAACAATGAAGCGTAAATGTAAACAACAATCAACGGTTAAATTTTGATCTATGATTTATATGATTATAGTGGCGAATTTCAAAGTTAAGCTCTTCATGAAAGTTGTAAAGCTTGTCATTATGAGCGTTTATATATTTTTTCTATATTTTTTTATACTTCTGCATTAATTAAAAAACTATTAAAGACTTTAGGTAAGTGAAAATATACTTAAAAAAAATGTGTTTTATGTTTTGGATGTGACAATATGGTATGTATATACTTATTTAGTATTATGTTTTTCATTTGATTATTTATTGGTTTAAAATATATTTTCCTTAAAGGGTAACGGATCGGGTCATATTACCTGTTAATATTATCGGGTCGGGTCATTTTACCCGTTTATTTTAACGGGTGTTACACGACACGACCCGTTAAGATATCGGGTATGACACGAAAACGACACGAACACGGAAAACACGACACGAATGCCAGGTCTAGAAACAACCCAAATATTAATACATGATATGCAAACTTATCCACAGAGACTGCATGTCCGTAATTTTCAGAGGAAGTTTGGACTATATCCTTAATTGTTTAAAAAATGATAAAATTTTAACCCAAAAACTCTTGAGTGTTGTGGTCTATTTTTATCTGACAGAGAGACTAGGGCCGGCGGCAGAGAGAGAGGAGAAAGATGTGTGTTTGTAGAATTGTAGGGGAATGTGTGTGTTGTTATCCCTCCTACATTGTGCCTTTATTTATAGTAGTAAAGGGAGAGAAGATATTCCTTCTCATCCAAGTAATACAAGTTGTAATAGGAAAGGATAACTAGAATCAAATCTAATCTAGGATTTACACAATCATACTTATTCTAGGAATGTTTGCAACACTCCCCCTTGAGTGTGCAAATACTTAAGGTAGATTCAGCATCATGCAGAAGTTGAGGAAGTCGACTCGTCGGCACTGATTCCAAGGAACAACGCTTATTCTCAATAAGGTAGGAACTTGCATAAGTAGTAAGTCTCACTAAAAACCCTAAGGCTATGGCAAAAACCCGAGTAGGGACAAAATCCATAGTCTAAGGAAAAATGCGTGAGAAATGCAAAGTCAAAAGAAACGTCTACAGGACGTCATCAGGGATATGACCAGCCCAAGGTGGGTGCCTCGTTAAAACCTAGTTAGGTAGCAAAAACCCAATGGGAAAAATGCTCCTAATCGTAGGGAAAAAGAGTACATTAAGATCAAACAAGTATCCAGAAGATACTCCCCCTGAGTTTGACATAATTCCAAAGAGAAATAGCAAAGTTACAACTCAGAAAGTTTACGCATACCAATTCCATGAACAAGCTTCTGAAACGTCGCCTTCGGTAGTGATTTGGTGAAGAGGTCGGCCAGATTGCCTTGTGATCGGATTTGCGTGACTTCAATCTTCTGATGCTCTTGTTGTTGATGTGTAAAGAAGAACTTCGGCGCAATATGCTTGGTGTTGTCCTCTTTGATGTAACCCTTCTTGAGCTGTTCGATGCAAGCTGCGTTGTCTTCAAAAATCGTCGTCGGGGCATTAATGGCGGGATGAAGATAACAGGAGCTTCGAATATGGCCCATTACTGCTCTCAACCAAAAGCATTCCCGAGTTGCTTCATGTAAGGCGAGAATTTCAGCATGGTTAGACGAAGTGGCAACTAAGGTCTGTTTAGTTGACCTCCAAGATATTGCAGTGCCTCAAATGGTAAAGACATAACCCGTTTGAGAATGCGCCTTGTGCGGATCAGATAAGTATCCAACGTCGGCATAACCAACAAGGCGAGAATCAACCCGATGAGCATAGGGTGCGGCATCACTCGAGGATTCGTAGGGATAGAATAAGCCCAAATCCGTAGTATCCTTAAGGTAACGGAAGATGTCTTTCACGCCAGTCCAATGTCTGCGTGTTGGTGCATTGATGTATCTTGCTAAAAGATTAACAGCGAAGGAGATGTCGGGTCTAGTGCATTGAGCTAAGTACAATAAAGCGCCTATCGCACTTAGATAAGGAACTTCAGGCTCCAAAATCTCTTCATCATCCTCCTTCGGACGGAAGGGATCTCGCTTTGCATCTAGCCTACGAACGACCATAGGAGTACTCGAAGACTTCGCTTTATCCTCATTAAAACGGCGCAACACCTTCTGGGTGAAGTTCGATTGATGTACTAAGATTCCATCCGAACAATGCTCTATCTCGAGACCGAGACAGTATCGAGTCTTACCTAGATCTTTCATCTCAAATTCCGACTTCAGGTGCGAAGCAGTTCTCGCGAGCTCTTCAGGAGTTCCGATGAGATTCATGTCATCGACATATACTGCAACAATGGCAAATCCGGAATGTGACTTCTTAATGAACACACAAGGGCATAGTTCGTTGTTCACATATCCTTGACTAGTCAAATACTCACTCAGACGATTATACCACATTCTTCCGGATTGTTTCAAACCGTATAGTGAACGCCTCAGCCGAATTGAGCGCGTGTTCCGGGGTTTGGAAATATTTGAACCAGTCAATGTAAGTCCTTCGGGAACTTTCATATAAATTTCCGTATCAAAATCCCCATAGAGATACGCGGTTACTACATCCATCAGCTGCATATCCAGTTTTTCGGAAACTACCAAACTGATAAGGTATCGAAAAGTAATCACATCTATAACGGGTGAGTAGGTTTCGTCATAGTCAATCCCGGGGCGTTGTGAGAAACCTTGTGCTATGATGCGAAAATAACTAACGCACAAATTTAAACCCTATTTGTGACAATTGTAGTATATGGATAAGTAGGGATCGTTCTAGGCCGGGGATTAACTAGGGATGCTAATCAAAGTAAAATTAAATTAAAAACGTAAAAACAAAATTTAAAATATTAAACTAGACTCAAAACACTTAAATATAATAACTCAAAATAAAACTAACAAATAAACTAAAATAAATCAAAAGACTCAAAACAACTCAAGATTTAAGAAAACACAAATTAAAATGATTTCTAATAAATCTAACACTTTAAAATAAAATGGGGGATTGATTTTGATGAAAAGTAAATTAAACTTAAATAAATTACAAAATTGACAAAAACATAAAATTAAGGTAAAATGATAAATGACGGACTGGCTAGAGGATTATTCTCCACACATGCCACATATGCAACCTAAATTGATTTTCAGTTGTTCTTTCAATAAATTGTAAATTCTCAACGCCCCAAATTAACCATGAATTGCATAAATTAATTCTCAGATTTTCCTTAAGTTAATGGATTGGATGATTGCATACGACAACCCAAAACATTCCCCACTAGTTCCCTACATGAATTGCATAATAGAGATACAAGCAAGAATCATTACGTTCTATGAAAATCATAAGCATTGACGAGGCACTCATTACTATGAATTGCATGAAACTTATGCCAAGAATTTACCTAACGCGATCGTTTATAAGCGACCTTCACTACTTGTGAATATAAGTTCATAACGATTAGGTGAAATTCACTTATATTCTAGCATCAAATTCATGCATGTAAATTAAGTATGCATCCTTAATCGACAAACAAAAATAAGTTATCAATCAAGCAGTTAAGCAAATTAAATCACAACTCAGAAATCACAACTGAAGGTAATCAATTCAAATTACAAATATATCCATGGTTTTGAATTAAACTCTAGCCAAAATAAAATTAGTTATACATTATTTAAATTAAAACAGAAAATAAAACATGAGTTTAGGAAAATTAAACCGAATGGGAAATAGAGTGATGCGCCACTGTGCATTATATCCTCCGTGCTGCATTAGTCAGCACTGCATCGTGCTGACCTCCTGCTCGTGCTGCCCCTCTCTTCTCCCTGCGTGCGAGCTGTTTCTTTCCTCTTTCCGCGACCTGCCTTGCTGCACTTACCGCTGCCAGGAAGGCAGCTGTTCTTTTCTGTGCTCCCCCGCTGAGCTCGCTGCCAAGCAGCAGCACCAAAAACCTCTCCGTCCTCTGCTCAGCCCCCGCGCCTGACCTCCTTCCTCTTACGACTCGATTTCTGCGCTCTCCTCCTCAAGCCCCGAGGCTCCTCACGCTGCCAACTGACAGCAGCTCCGCGTCACTCCAAGTGCTGCCCTCAGTTTTCTCGCTTCTCTGTCTTTCTCCAGCTGCACAAGGCAGCACGTCCCTCGCAAGCTGCCAGACACCGTGCCTTATGGCTTCGTCAGTTCTCTCAAACGAGAGTTCCCCCCTCAGTCAACCCCAAACCTTCTTTCCTTATCCCCCCCCCCCCCCCGCAGCTCCTGACAGCATCCTCTCCTTTTATTCCCGCTGCCCACCAGGCAGCAACTCCCACCATCTTTCCTATTATTTTTTATTTCCTCAGTGCACTGGTGCTCACCCCACGTTTTTTTCTTTATTTCCCTGCATGCTTTCCATCATGCTGTTTTAAAGGGCAGCACTGCCCTTGAAGTTCTTTTATTATTTCCCTCGCTGCACGCCAGCTTTCTTCTTTGTTTATATTTCCTTCTTCTTTTAAAACTGTGCACTCACTCAACATCATATATATATATATATATATATATATATATATATATATATAATACTATCTTATTTTTATTAACAAAAAATAGTGGGCAAAGCAGTTTTTACGATTTTATTACTAAAAATCACACTTATGCTATTTTTATTTTCTTAGCTAGATAAATTCGATAAAACACAAAAACAAAGTAAATAGCACAAAATATAAGAAACTAACTAAGAAAAGACGAGAGAATTTGATGTAAAATATGTATAAATATAATCCGATCAAATACCCCCACACTTAGCTTTTGCTAGTCCTCGAGCAAAACAGAGAAAACAGAAAAAGTAATAACATGAAAATTATTAGTTTCCTCCTATGTGACCCTCATAGAACTTCATTTGAGAACACAATCATCAAGAACCATAGCTAACACCAACAAGCAATTCAAGTTCATTTTCCTTATTCAAATATTAGCAGTAATCTTTGAAACATCCTTGAAGTGTAGTGTGTGAGATAGCCATGTTAATGCAATTTCAAATTTTTATTTTTAAAATTACCATATGCAAACTAGCAACCTTCTCACGGGATTTTCACTCAATCACACATGTGTTTAGTTTTAGTGTGTTTCTCTCAAAGAAACAAATGTGAAAGTTCTACCATAAGCTTACATAAAGATCACTTCTCCACAGTCATAATTGCAAAACTTAAATCAAGAGGACTTTTATTGGATGTAATGAGGCTTCGGGATAGGGTTATTGAAACGAAAGAATAGGAAAACACAAGTTCCAAGCTACAATGCAAGCAATTATTTTCTTTAGATTTATAAGAACTCAAGCTCTCCAACGATTCTTCAGACATCTCTAACCACACCCATAAACTGAAACTTTAAAAACTTTTTATTTTCTTTGAATACAATCTTTCTTTTTCTTTTCTTTTTCTTTTCTTTTTCTTCTTTTTTTTTTTTTTTTTTTTTTTTTTTCAAACAGAAACAAATATGAAAAACCCCCACACTTATTCTTTTGCCAAACACCCTCCAAAGTACTTCACAAACATTTCTCATAAGACAATCTCGCATTGCTCGCTTGGAAAGGGTAAGGAAAAATATTTATTTCAGGCATAAGGGTAGACATATCTGGTGATAAGAAATAAAAGGCTCACAAATACGGCTCAAATTGGCAATCTAATGATATCATTTTTCTTTGGGAAACAAGGTTATTTGGGCCATGGTGGTAAACCTAATGCCTCTATCATTTTCAAGTTCATGCAATCAATGACAAATATTTCGAAAGATCGTTATGCAAGTTCTAGAGAAGTATCTCACATAAGTTCATCACACATGAAAGAATAGGAGTGTATGAAAAATGCACACACTTTCAATAGGCTCAAAAACTCACATAGGATGTATATGGTCACTAAATTCACATATGGAGCTTTAAATCATGCTTTAGTTTCACATCAACAAGGCTATGTGCATTTGGTTTTTCAAAGATGATCAAATATGTACAAACTAACACGAGAATTAGGAATTTCACACAACACATGTTAACTAAGTTCTTGATCATCATGGTTCAAATTTTATCCAATTATATCATTGGGTCGGGAAACTAACAAAAATCTAATTCAAAACAATAAGGAAAACAAGGAAATATTTTTGGATTTTTAAAATTTTCCGAATTTTTTTTTTTTTTTTTTTTTTTAATAAAACAAAACTAATTAAGAAAACAAAGCAATAACATGGAAACAAATGAAACCAGTTCAAAGTCGAAGGTACAAAAATTTTCAATTTGGTCATTTTTAGACTCTTTACCCCCACACTTAAACTAGACATTGTCCCCAATGTCATAAAATATAATAAAATGCAAATAAAAATAAAATAAATAAATATAAGGAAACAAAATAAAGCAATAGGACTGAAAACTTCCCTAATTTGCAGAAAAATCAAGCGATGACCCCCAAGCTAAAATTCTGCAATCAACTTCAAGGGTGGAAATAACCAAAAGTTCCTGCAAAGAAAAGAAATAAATCAGTTAAGCACGCAAGAAAATATAAAAAAAACAAATAAACGAAAAATTGAAAATGAAAATAAAAGATAATAATAAAACTAAAAGTGATCATTGGTCCTGTTTGGTGACTTTCCACAGCTTTGAACTTGAACTGGCCTCGGAACTTCTTAGCAAGGAAAATGAGACTTGATTGGTGGTGTTGTTGAGGCTTCTCGAGCTCTTGGTTTCAACTCAGACTCCTTCTGCCGGGTTGATTGAGTCTGCAGGCTACATTCTTCTCTTTTTGTTCTTCTGCATGGCAGGTAGGCACGAGGAATAGGTGGTGGTCTGCTTCTTTGTTCAATCTGTCCAAGTGCCGACCGATTTCTTTTCTTTCACCCTGACTCGCAGGCAAGAGCAAGGGTAAAGGAAAAGCATGCCATGAGAAATCTTTGCCTCTGACTCTGATGATATGGGATACTTTTGCTTTTGAAGAAGTATCGTTCCACAGGTGTATGCTTGAACTGGGCTGGGGAACTTCTTAGCAAGGAAAATGAGACTTGATCTTGAAGATGAAGCAGCACCTTGTCTCCACATGCTTCAAGTAACATTTTCACTTGCCTTGGCTGTTCTCCAGGCAGATGTGGCGACTTCTTCGGAAGTACATCAGTGGTTGAAGAAGAGCACTCGAGAGCAATGCTAGGTAAGCAATCAGGAAGGATTTCCAGGCAGTCGGTTCTTAGAATGGAAGATTGACACCGAGTGCTGGCTGATTGCCCGCTTTCTCCTTGCCACAAAGACAAGGACAAGGACAGGAAGAAAGCGTGATATGAGATACTCTTGCTTTCAACCTTCATGATATGAAATACTCTAGCTCTAGATGACTTATTTGCAAAGGTATCCCAGGGAATGAGAAACACAGAGAAACTCGAGAGGGTTTGTTGGAAAGGCATTTTCGGAGATGAAAAATTTCGGAGATGAAGAAGTGCTGAGAGAGTTTGCCTTTGCAATGGATGCGAAGGTAGACGTTTATAGGTTTTTTCTTCACAACCGAAACTATTCTTTTACCCCTGTCGGCAGCCGGTGGATGGATGAACAGTACAGGTTACGCGCTTTCTGAAAAAGCCACCCGTGATTTGCGCAAAGCTGACAGCGCGCGTGACGAGTGACGACAAAATTGGAAAAGCTGTTCGCCTCGTGATTCCTGACCGCTCCGGCTTTTGAGAAAGGCGCCCGACTTTTGAGAACGGCGTCCGACTTTTGAGAACGGCGACGACGCTTTTGAGAAAAGAATCCGGCTTTTGAGAAAGGAGCCCGGCTCTTCGATTTGCGAGAGGGCGTCTCTTCGACTGCTGAGTGATGCCTCAACGATTTCTTCTTCTTATAAGAACGCTCATTTTTGTTCCACAACACACTTGAGCTCCCCTTGTAAAACTCCCTCCTGTAAAACTCCCTCCTGTAAACACTCCCTCTTGCACTTCTTTTAATCTTGATCATTCCGACTCTTCATTCTCAACACCTTCAGAAAATGTCTTGCCCTTCTGACCGTCGCCTTAACTTGAATGTTGGGGAAGATAGTGATATATCTTCTCCAACCAACATTTGGCAGCCGTCCTTCATATCCCCGAATGGTCCTCTTACAGTTGGGGATTCCATGATGATGAACGAAACAACCGCATCGGTGGTTGCCAGAAATCTGCTCACTCCTAGAGACACTAGGATACTTTCTAGGCGGTCCGACGAACTGGCTGTTCAGGACTCTATGGCCTACAGCGTCCGATGCGCAGGTTCAGTATCAAACATGGGCCAGCGCCTTCTTGCACGAACCCGTCAGGTGGAGTCGTTGATGGCTGAAGTGGCTAGTCTTCGGCAGGAGGTCAGAGTGCTTAGGCATGAGAACAGGGATTTGCACATGCTTGCAACCAATTACTCCACAAGCATGAAGAGGAAGCTGGATCAGATGCAGGAGTCCGAAGTGCGGATTCAGAGTGATCATCAACGGTTTATGGCGTTACTCCCGAGGTTTGTGTTGCCTTCGTCCTCGGGAGCAGCACCAAGTGTTGAGGCTCTGAATGATCCAGCTCTGGCGCTTCGTCTTTCAGGGGCTCCGTCGACCTCCGAGGCACCACCAACCAATGACCAATGAACGAAATTAAATTACAAGTTATTGTAAAAAATTTATGCATTTAAGTTTTTTTTTTTTTATTTTTTTTTTTATTTTTTTTTTATTTTTTATTTATATGAATGTTTATGTTTTTTTTATATTTTTTTTTTATTTTTTATTTTTTATGTATTTTTAACAACTTAATTAAGAAAACACAACAATAAGTAAAACAAAGTAAAAAGACTAAGTTTAACTTTCTAAACAAAAATCACAACTAACTAAACAAAACAAAATGAAATCAACGTAAAAAGAAATCAACGTAAAATAAATTCATACAAGAGCCAACAAACAATGAAAGAACTAAATACAGTAAAATAAATTCAGTAAAGAGAAGGGATTAGGAATGCAAATCTGATTGTGGGTGATTCCTAGGCCTCCCTTCATTATTCAAATGCATGGGTTTATCCTTGAACGGACGGTGGTACTTGAAATGATCCGACAACGGTCTAAGTTCTAATGACGGTGCCTGAATCATCAAAATTAAAAACAAGTTAGTATAAATTAAAATAAAAAATGGAGAAGATGGCTTACAGTCACATTCAAACTCAATTACAAACACCACATCTTGGAATGTTTCAGGGACTTTGCACTTAGCCAGATTGCATGTGATGATTGTGACATGGCCCCTGTTATCAAACTCAACTTCCTTGGCATTTGTCTCATGCCCAGCCTCTTGGATGTATTCAACAAATTCTCCGGCCACCTCCTTTTCTGGAATATCTTCCACAACGTCTTTTTCATTCACTTCTTCCTTGAGATTTAAAAACCTGCAAGGAAAAAGGACATTTGGTGGAACGATGTTAGAATGAATTGAATTTTTAACCTCCTCACCTGCGTTGGATGGCATAAGGACTTGAGGGGTTTGCGATAAGAATTCTTCTAAACTGCCCAAGTAGTCATCCTCATCTTCTTCTTGAAGCGGCAATTCATCCATGTTCGGGCTGTGTTTGGATGGTTCTGGGACAGCTTCATCCTCCATGTTACCTTGATCTCGAATCTGTGCCATGAATTCCATAATCTGCCCAACTTGCTCCTCCAATGCATCCACCTTGTTGGCTTTATTTTGCATCTCCATGTTTCGATTTTCTACGTCCTGGGTCAAAGAGGTTAGTAACTTATTCAAAATGTCATTATCCGAAGACGTACCTGAATTTGATTGGGGAGATTGTTGTGGTGGTTCATATGGCCATTGATAGAACTCTTCTGATGGAGGCAATTGTTCTTCTTTTTGTGAACCCTGTACCGAAGAAATTAATTCTTCAAGCATTTGATTATAATCCACGGGCATACTTTGATTCGATTGGAATTGTTGTGGGGGATGCTGTGGTGGCTGCATAGATCTTGAATAGAACACGTCCTCTTGCTGCCAATATCCACCTTGTTGGAATTGTTGAGGTTCTCCCCACATGTAATCTGAATAATCTCTCCAATCTGAATGGTAAGCGTTTGAAGACATGTTGCCTCTTGATTGGTTATGGCCTTGATATCCCCAAACATCTTCATTTGCAGAAAATTGAGGACCTTGATATCGTTGCCCATAGGGCACATCAAGTGTAGGGACACTTGGCATTGTGGTCCGTTCGGCATTATGAGTTAATTGAGCAGTGAGCTGTGCCAATAGATCTTGAATGCTAGTAGAATCCAGGTCTTGCTCCATTTGTACCTCAATTCAAAGAAAGAAAAATAAATCAAATATCAAAAGTAACATACACAAACACAAATAAACATAAGCAAAAACAAAAATAAAAGGATTAGCAAATTTGCTAATCCCCGGCAACGGCGCCAAAAATTTGATGCGAAAATAACTAACGCACAAATTTAAACCCTATTTGTGACAATTGTAGTATATGGATAAGTAGGGATCGTTCTAGGCCGGGGATTAACTAGGGATGCTAATCAAAGTAAAATTAAATTAAAAACGTAAAAACAAAATTTAAAATATTAAACTAGACTCAAAACACTTAAATATAATAACTCAAAATAAAACTAACAAATAAACTAAAATAAATCAAAAGACTCAAAACAACTCAAGATTTAAGAAAACACAAACTAAAATGATTTCTAATAAATCTAACACTTTAAAATAAAATGGGGGATTGATTTTGATGAAAAGTAAATTAAACTTAAATAAATTACAAAATTGACAAAAACATAAAATTAAGGTAAAATGATAAATGACGGACTGGCTAGAGGATTATTCTCCACACATGCCACATATGCAACCTAAATTGATTTTCAGTTGTTCTTTCAATAAATTGTAAATTCTCAACGCCCCAAATTAACCATGAATTGCATAAATTAATTCTCAGATTTTCCTTAAGTTAATGGATTGGATGATTGCATACGACAACCCAAAACATTCCCCACTAGTTCCCTACATGAATTGCATAATAGAGATACAAGCAAGAATCATTACGTTCTATGAAAATCATAAGCATTGACGAGGCACTCATTACTATGAATTGCATGAAACTTATGCCAAGAATTTACCTAACGCGATCGTTTATAAGCGACCTTCACTACTTGTGAATATAAGTTCATAACGATTAGGTGAAATTCACTTATATTCTAGCATCAAATTCATGCATGTAAATTAAGTATGCATCCTTAATCGACAAACAAAAATAAGTTATCAATCAAGCAGTTAAGCAAATTAAATCACAACTCAGAAATCACAACTGAAGGTAATCAATTCAAATTACAAATATATCCATGGTTTTGAATTAAACTCTAGCCAAAATAAAATTAGTTATACATTATTTAAATTAAAACAGAAAATAAAACATGAGTTTAGGAAAATTAAACCGAATGGGAAATAGAGTGATGCGCCACTGTGCATTATATCCTCCGTGCTGCATTAGTCAGCACTGCATCGTGCTGACCTCCTGCTCGTGCTGCCCCTCTCTTCTCCCTGCGTGCGAGCTGTTTCTTTCCTCTTTCCGCAACCTGCCTTGCTGCACTTACCGCTGCCAGGAAGGCAGCTGTTCTTTTCTGTGCTCCCCCGCTGAGCTCGCTGCCAAGCAGCAGCACCAAAAACCTCTCCGTCCTCTGCTCAGCCCCCGCGCCTGACCTCCTTCCTCTTACGACTCGATTTCTGCGCTCTCCTCCTCAAGCCCCGAGGCTCCTCACGCTGCCAACTGACAGCAGCTCCGCGTCACTCCAAGTGCTGCCCTCAGTTTTCTCGCTTCTCTGTCTTTCTCCAGCTGCACAAGGCAGCACGTCCCTCGCAAGCTGCCAGACACCGTGCCTTATGGCTTCGTCAGTTCTCTCAAACGAGAGTTCCCCCCTCAGTCAACCCCAAACCTTCTTTCCTTATCCCCCCCCCCCCCCCCCCCGCAGCTCCTGACAGCATCCTCTCCTTTTATTCCCGCTGCCCACCAGGCAGCAACTCCCACCATCTTTCCTATTATTTTTTATTTCCTCAGTGCACTGGTGCTCACCCCACGTTTTTTTCTTTATTTCCCTGCATGCTTTCCATCATGCTGTTTTAAAGGGCAGCACTGCCCTTGAAGTTCTTTTATTATTTCCCTCGCTGCACGCCAGCTTTCTTCTTTGTTTATTTTCCTTCTTCTTTTAAAACTGTGCACTCACTCAACATCATATATATATATATATATATATATATATATATAATACTATCTTATTTTTATTAACAAAAAATAGTGGGCAAAGCAGTTTTTACGATTTTATTACTAAAAATCACACTTATGCTATTTTTATTTTCTTAGCTAGATAAATTCGATAAAACACAAAAACAAAGTAAATAGCACAAAATATAAGAAACTAACTAAGAAAAGACGAGAGAATTTGATGTAAAATATGTATAAATATAATTCGATCATGCTACAAGACGAGCTTTGTAACGCACAATTTCGTTCTTCTCATTACGCTTCCGAACGAAAACCCACTTGTAGCCAACAGGCTTCACATGTGGATGAGTAGGAACTACAGGTCCAAACACCTTACGTTTCGCAAGTGAATCAAGTTCGACTTGGATTGCTTGTTTCCAGTTTGACCAATCAGCTCTACGTCGACATTCATCAACGGAACACGGTTCAATGTCATCGCTCAACATGATCTCAGTAGCTACTGCAAATGCTAATGCATCGTCGACAATCATCTCATTTCTACACCACACATCATCTAAGCTAGCATAATAGACCGAAATCTCACGATTCTCAGGAGGAGGATTCGTCTCTTTAAGGACGCTTCCATAATCTAGAATTTCCTCATGAGTTGGGTAAAATGAGTAAGCGATAGTCGGATTCACGGTAGGCTCTTCAGGGCCTTGTGCCGTGGTTTTCCTCTTCCGGGGGTGTGAATCCTTTGAACCAAGGGGTCTGCCACGCTTTTGTGTAGGGGCAGATGATTGGCTAGCCGCTAATGTACGTGGATCACCAGAATTGGCGTCCCAAGCTTCCAGGAGGGTAGTCCGTCGTACATTTGGTACATCTATCTTTGCAGGCATATTCGCAGCTGGTATATGTGATCTTGTCACGCTCGCTAGATCGGTGAAAGCATCTGGCATGCTCTGAGCTATGCTCTGGAGATCTAATATGCGTTGCACTTCAGCTTCAGACAGAACAGTGCGGGGATCTAAATGAGACAAAGTGGGAGTCGTCCACGATAATTCGCGTCGTTCATTAGGAACGTTGACGTTCTTATCTCCCTCTAACGACGGGAAGACTGACTCATAGAAGTGACAATCCGCGAAACGAGCGGTAAACAGATCGCCTGTCAAAGGTTCTAAGTAACGAATAATCGAAGGAGAATCATATCCGACATAGATTCCCATCCTTCGCTGAGGCCCCATTTTTGTACGTAAGGGCGGCGAGATCGGCACATAGACCGCACAACCAAAAACGCGCAGATGCGATATGTCGGGTTCGCATCCGGTGACCAACTGAAGGGCACTAAATGGTTGTGTCGGAACAGGCCTCAGGCGGACCAACTTTGCTGCGTGCAATATTGCATGGCCCCAAGCAGCGATCGGGAGCTTGGTACGTATGACCAACGATCGAGCAATCATTTGTAAACGCTTAATGAAAGCCTCTGCCAGGCCGTTCTGGGTGTGAACATGGGGTACAGGATGTTCAACTTCAACCCCAACCGACATGCAATAGTCATCAAAAGTTTTAGATGTGAATTCTCCAGCATTATCCAATCGAATAGATTTGATCGGATAATCAGGGTGGTGAGCCCTGAGCTTGATAACCTGAGCCAACAGTTTGGAGAATGCATCGTTCCTTGTGGACAACAAGCACACGTGTGACCAACGTGTAGAAGCGTCAACCAAAACTATAAAATATCTAAATGGTCCGCATGGAGGTTGAATCGGTCCACAAATGTCGCCCTGAATCCGTTGTAGAAAAATGGGAGGATTCGAACGAATCTTGTCATAAGAAGGCTTAGTAATAAGCTTTCCCATAGAACATGTTTGACATGCAATTTCATGGATCGAACCTAAGCTTCGGGTTAGTGGATGCCCGTGTGAAGTTTTGAGGATACGGCGCATCGCTATTCGTCCAGGATGTCCCAAACAATCATGCCAAAGTGTAATTTCGTGCGCGGTCCCTGTGGTAGGGCCGGCCACATAGTGGCATTCTATGGGGCGTATGGTCGTAGTATACAGACCACTCGGGTTACGCTCCATCTTCTCTAGAATACGCTTCTGGCCATATTCGTAGGAAGTTACGAACAGAAATTCAACTCCGTTTTCTACGTGGGTTTCAGCGTGGTAATTGTTATCTCTAATGTCCTTGAAACTTAGTAACGTTCTTCCGGAACGTGGAGAATAGAGTGCCTCAGCAATGGTCAAGATTGTACCATTGGACAACATTATACGTGCCTTACCGTATCCTTCGATCAGATTGGATGGGCCTGATAGGGTTGTCAGATGTGCATTCTTAGGTACGAAGTTAGTGAAATAGATGCGTTCACGCAAAACAGTATGCGTGGTTGCACTATCTGCCAGACAACTAACTTTCCCACTAGTCATACCTAGAATGAAAAATTAATTTGAATCGGTCACATGCATAAAAGTTTATAAAAACGAGTATCAATTCAAAATAATTTCATTTATTCAAGGATTAAAAACTTAATATCCAAAATAAATCGCCAACTAATAATCCAAAACATAAAGGAAAATTGTTCAAAATCAACCAAAAACAAGGTGGGGTTCGGCCACTAGGTGGAATTCGGCCCCAATTGTCTTATTTTAACTGAAAAATAAGTCTATGTCTAAGATTCTAATCTTCCATAGAAGTGGTATCCTCCTGAAAGTCAGAAACCTCCATCTTTGTAGTCTCCGGTTCGTCCACTTGCATGAAGTTTGATTCAAACTTCTTACGACGAGAATGATATTCATCTACAACCTTCTTGGGAGCACGGCAAATACGGGACCAATGGTCCTTTGAACCACAACGATAGCACATATCGTCATTCATTGTGGCATGTGCTTTGCCCTTATTCTTGAAGTTTGGGGCCTTAGGAGCGAGGTTTGGGCGCTTATGGGCTTTGTTTCCTCCCTTGGATGGGCCTTGGCTCTGTTGACCTTGGTGGGATGGCTTCTGGCCGCCCTTACCACGCCTCTTTTGGCGTTTTGGGTGCTGATTAGTGCTATAATGTGCTTCAGGCACAGCAGTAGCCCTAGTAGGTCGAGCTTGATGATTCTTCATCAACAGCTGGTTCTGCTTTTCAGCAAGAAGTAAAACAGAGATCAAATCCGAGAACTTAGTGAACTTCTGAGCTCTATATTGTTGCTGCAGGACAATATTAGAAGCAGAGAATGTCGAGTAGGTCTTCTCCAGGAGATCCTCTTCAGTCAAAGTTTCATTGCAAAACTTGAGAAGTGATCGGATTCGACAAACTTCAGAATTATATTCATTCACAGACTTAAAGTCTTGGAAGCGCAAGTGCTGCCAGTCGTGTCTTGCTTCAGGCAAGAATATGTCATTTTGGTGATCGAAACAATCAGCCAAAGCGACCCATAATGCACGTGGATCCTCCTCAGCAAGGTGCTCAATTTGCAGAGCATCATGAATATGTCTTCGGATGAAGATCATAACAGTGGCTTTTTCAGCTTCGCCAACAGGTTCAGTTGTTGATTCTTCAATAGCAGGAAGCAAGTTCTTTGCAGTGAGGTGGAGCTTCACATCTTGAACCCACTTGAGGTAGTTCCTTCCAGAGACCTCCAAAGCAGTGAAGTCGAGTTTGTTCAAATTCGACATGTTCCTATCACAAAATAGATGGACAAGATGTGGTTAGTGTAATGGAGAAAAATCAATCCATTCACATATGAGTAGAACATATAGGTTCTAATAGACATGTATTGGTTTAATTTTGCATGAAAAACTTCGGGTTTCATGGGTGATATGTTTAAGTGAAAACTTCAGGTTTTCAAACAAGGCATGTTTATAAGAAACTTCGGGTTTCAAAGTAATTATGAACTTCAGGTTCATATATACCTGCAGGCAAACACAAATATATATGGAAACAAATATGGAACAAATATTGTATGCAAAAATATTGTATAATGATAATTGAATTAATTTATGTGGTCTTCGGGGCCTAAAAACATAGGCAAAGCCCACAGGTGGCTCATGGAGCTCACGGGGAGACATGGGCAAGGGGAATGGGCTGCTGTGTGCAGCACCAAAAAAAAAATTCTTTTTTTCTTGTCGGGCTGGGCCGCTGCAAGCGAGCCCAGAAAACAAAAAAAAATTGTTTTTTTTTCTTCGGCACGGGCTGGGCCGTGACATCTCAGAGCAGCAGCAAGCCCAAAAGGGCGCTGATGCAGGCCGAGGGACAGGAGCCCACTGGGGCTCAGGTTTTTGGGATCAAACACCCCAGCGAGTGTTAGGTGTGTGTCGCCGGAGAAGAACACAGGACCTGGCGCTTCTGGCGTCGGTCGGGGTTTTGTTGAAGACTCGATTTGAGTCATGGTGACCATGGGGGTGAACGGAGATTTAAAAAAAATCTCGATATTCATTGTAAAACCCTAGAAATTCGATTGTAATTTAAAAAAAAATCGAATTTTCAGACAAAAATTCGTCGGGGACCACTGCAGGTCGTCGGGGGTAACTGGGCATGGCTGCAGGCCATGTTGGTTGACGATTTCAAGGGTGGCGACGCCTGCTGGGCGTCGGGTGAATGTTCATGCTATCAGGGCTTGCAAAATATCGAGTTAAAAACCGTTGTTTGGAAAGAACCTGATTGCGTGATGATATGGATGAACTGGTTTGATGCAGAAAAAAATCTCCAACGTCAGATTCCTAAGCGCAGTGGTAGGAGCGTGCTGATAACGTGTTGTGGTCTATTTTTATCTGACAGAAAGACTAGGGCCGGCGGCAGAGAGAGAGGAGAGAGATGTGTGTTTGTAGAATTGTAGGGGAATGTGTGTGTTGTTATCCCTCCTACAGTGTGCCTTTATTTATAGTAGTAAAGGGAGAGAAGATATTCCTTCTCATCCAAGTAATACAAGTTGTAATAGGAAATGATAACTAGAATCAAATCTAATCTAGGATTTACACAATCATACTTATTCTAGGAATGTTTGCAACATTGAGTAATATCCTATATTGTATAGTGTGTCTTTCAGTAAGTAGCCGTATTGTTTGGCCTTTTATATAATAATTAATTCCAGCAAAATTTTGGGTCAACTTCTTATTTTCTTTATAATTAACTTCTGTCACTCGACAATCTTGCATAATCTTTCTGTTATAAAATTAGCTACGTAAATATTTCATGCGTAAGTAGAATTATTTATAGATAAATTATGTTTGTGGAGATGAGATTTTCATGCATGCATGCATGTATACAATTAATTGGTAGCTAGTGTTAAGTTGATTAACTTTGATATATAGTAATGTGTATTCCCTGTTTGCTAGTCCTTTAATCTGAAAGCAACTCTTCAATTAACTTAATGATTTGCCAATTACGCCATTAAACATGTACAAATTAATAAGACGGATTGGCCTGTACACGCACTTATAAATATTTTACTTAGTTTGTGGTCAGAGTACTACTAGCAGCTGGTTGTGGTATAGACATTTTACATATATGTAAGTCTAGAAAATAATTATGTAGAGGATGGTGGATGTATACTACACACACACACACGCACACACACATAAAAACCGTTAATGATCACGTGAAATATACTACACATGCATTTGAAGAAAAAAATGCTTAAGAAAAAACCCTGCTATAAAACATAATTTTTAAAACCCAACTTCAATGTAGCTATATATAGTGCTTAATAATGATTTTGGTTTTATTTTTTGTTTCTTTTTCCTTGTTACTTATTAGTATTGTAGTCTTCTCCTAATTCAAAGACACAATCAACCAACATGCTTGCAATTTGTCTAATAGTATAAATTTTTGTGATCATTATATATTATGGGATGTGTGGAAAAATGTATCTCAATTTGAAATGATATATTTGTTGAAATTAAGCTTATGTTTGATATTTGTGACTTTACGACTAGTTAATGTTAAGTTAAATACTGATTACAACTACATGATTACAAAATTTTGTACGATCGTACAGTATCGAGCGGGTCATTCATTGCTAATGACTTCATATACATCAAAACCCTATTAGGACTAGATAGAATAAACTAATATCTCAGGTCCAATTTCACATGTTTAGAAGATGTGAACTGATTTTTATACATCTCTTTTAACTTCTCACCCACTCTTATTTAATTATGATTTTTGTTTGGCTTTTTCAATTCAATTACCAGAAATAAAAAAATGTGTGTAAGAAGATAAAAAAATGGTGTGAAAATCACTTTCCGAGTAACGAATGAGCATATATATGTGACATTGTTGTTCTTGACAAGGTCAAAAAAAGTGGTTGAAAGTATTGTACTAAGTAAGTATATATTATTGGCAAGATCTATGATAATGAAGGAGCATATATATGTGATATTGTTGTTCTTGACAAGGTCAAAAAAAGTAGTTGAAAGTATCGTACTAAGTATATATTATTGGCAAGATCTATGATATTACTTTTGAAAGAATGACATTGAGTCGTTGATCATTGCATTTTAAACAATGCGATAAACTATAAGATGAAAGTTGTTGGCTATATCACATGTAGAACTGGTACTTTCATTGTTTTATAGTTTTATATAATATTATGTGTGTGTGTGTATGATTTAACTCACAAGTTAATTTGTAACAGTTAAAGACATTTCAATTGTGGAACCTTTCGATAGTCAAATAAACAGACACTGTCAGGAATAAATAAATCAATGAGAGTATCTGTGGTTAACCATACCAAGCCAGACTGTTTTTGAAACATACTATTTTCTATATTTGTATACAAACAGACACCATAGTATTTATAGGTCATATATATTGGTACCATAGTATTTTTAGGTCTTATGTATATGGTAATAATGAGATTGTTTAAACGATTTAAACAGTATAATAAAGTCGTTTAAACTTTAAACGGCATGCAATGACACTTGACGTCACTCCACTTTAATATTGTGATTATATATATTTATGTGTACTTTGTAAAAATCTAAAATTGCAAATAAAAAATGTATAAATTACCTAAACAATACTAAGACGTGGTCTAAACAGAAAAAAGTGTTGCTCGAAATATATGGATGTTTAGGGATGGCTCAATATAAAGTGTTATAGTTGTCAGTTATTGTAATTTTAAGTCATGTGTTCAAATTTTTTGAGTAATTTAAAAAGTTGTGAGCGAAGTTTGTGTGCTAACTTTTGTTAATGTGGTAGAAAGTACATTATTTTATGGCTCAAAATCATAATAAAACACCATACTAATGTTTTGAAGTTGTTATAGGTATCGATATTCTTTTAAGAGAGCAAGAGAAAAAGAGTTGAATAGGTATCGAAATCATAATAAAACACCATACTAATTTTTTGAGTATTTGATATATTGTGAAGCCAAAAAAGTAAATACAACTCTTATACACTTTTTCTTTCCCTCAAGCCTCTTAAAAACAGAATTCGAAAATTCATGCATTCTGTTAAGGGTGCGTTTGGTACGCAGACGGGACGGGACAGGACGGGACGGAACGGGATGGGACGGGACAGCTCCCCATGCCCTCGGATGGAAGTGAGGAGGAAGAAGAAGGAGACATAAAGGTTATAATTTTGTGTTCCACGGATGTGGAACGAGTTTGTTCCAGGGGGGAGGTGGAACGAAAAATCATCCAAAACTTGTCCCGTGGAACAGCGCGTTCCACTCGTTTTAGGCGTACCAAACGTGGGACGGAACGCCTCGTCCCGTCCCGTCCCGCGTACCAAACGCACAATGTCTTTAGGTGTACATAGTGAAAATCACTACCTAATTTTTTAAGTTTCAACTAATGTTATAGTATTTGATTTATTAATATCTGCATGCACAACAAGTCCTTTGAATATTAGACCTAACGTTCGGGAGTTTATCTTTCTCCTTGTGTTATATGGTGATAATAAAGTAGCATTTGCACATGGTATCAAAGCCAGAGGACGGGTCCGTACTCCAAGTAGTTGTTGATGTGTGAAATTTCACGTGTGACCCATAAATGGGGTCTCACGTGCGGAGGAGTGTTGGAACCCCATTCTATCCCACATCGGACAGAGGAAAGGGCAAAGACCCATTTATATAGAATTACTCTACTCTAACTAACATCGAGGCATTTTGTGATAAAACCTCACACATGAGGATTGTGCAAGTGGTAAAGTGGGGACATTATCGATATTGTTGGAGTGGGCCCTTGGCTCGTCAACCTGAAAAATTCCACACAATTAAGGCAAAAATGTCAAAACATGAAGAACAGAACAAGACAAGATATACGATCATGATGAGCAAAAGACTCATACACTATCTTACTATTAATTCCTACATATCTATCATATTTAGAGAGACTGTATTCATACCCCCAATACTTGAAGATCGGTGCATATATCTCACCTTATAGCCGCGCGTCACCAAACTCTGCACTCACCAGATTAATGCCACGAATCTGGATTTGAACATTGCTACCATGTATAAAAGAAACGAAACTAAAAGTGAAAGCTAGGTCTCAAGGGGATGCACATTATTTCATTTGTTTTTCTTATTACGTCCCCAAAGTTCTGACATAACTTTTTTTTCTTCCCAAACAAATTCTTACATGATTAGACATGAGGGTTTTTTTTTTTGTTTTCTTTTCTTTTCGTTATGTCAGATTTTTTTAGGCTTATTATTTTAACATCCCATACATTGTTGAATACATCCTACATTCTTAATAAACTTCACATTTTCTTTTTCAATTAAAATTTGTCTTAATACACCGCCACATATTTTTCCATAAACACCCTCACACTCCACACTCTCAACATAAACCTTACATTTTCTCCATTCACCCCACTTTTCTTCATACACCCCACACTCTTCACAATGATTTCATTCCTTTTTTTTTGTTTTTCTTTTTTGTATGTGCTATGTACCGTTTGATACAAAATCATTCATGTCATACAAGTATTTTCTTACTACTACAGATGATTCAAATAGAGGAAAGTAGAAGCTGCTTGAGGAACCTTACAAAAGTGAAAGGGCAGAAGTTTCGACACGATAGAGAGGGTTAAGAGCATAGAATGTGAGAGCAATTTGTTTGAATTTTTTTTTCCTTAACCTTTTTCCATCTAATCACCATTGATTTGCGAGGGGGTGTATCTCAAAAATGATAATTTAGGAAATAAGATGATGATGTGAGGAGCTTAGGCTCTCTATGTCCATTTGGTAGTTAAATTCGGCAATATAAAGTATTGGCCTTGGCTGAGATGCACACTAAATGATATTTTATGCATCACATATCATACTCAAACACCATGCTGTAAATGCAAAAAATTGTCTCTTAAAGGCACAAATGCAATTTAGTATTATCTTATCATTAGATTATTTTTAGAACATGGCTTTTGTGAAACAGCATCACCATTATCTTATTTGCAAAAGAAGGGGAGGACTGTAATCTAACACCAATGAAGTTTAACCTTCATCCACTTGTGACAGTACATTTTGAACAAGGTGAAGCTTCCGAAACGTCAATTTCATGTTTCGTTCGTCAAAAATAATTTTTCTCAATCAATGTGTTTGTAGTTTTATCGGTTAGGCTTTTGTTCTACAATGGAGAGAGAGTGGTTTAGAGAGTTGAAGAAGATAAATCATCTTGTGATATACATGTTAAAAGTGATTTGGGGTGTATTTAGTATTTTTCTTTTTTAATTTTAAACCTTATAAGGTTGAAATTGTCATTGCATAATAGAGTATATAAATTATTTAATATTAAATTTTAATATGGGGTGTATTCAACATTATGTGGGGTGCTAAAAAAAGCATTTTTTATCTATGTTTATATAATTACAATCATTGGGTAAATGAATCGAAAGAACATGCATGTAGGATATGGTAACGAATCTAATGACTATACATTCTCATAAGAACTTGTTCCGTATCTGTGTGAAGCATGTTGGATCGATCATCGATCATACATATATACAAACTCATAAGCTCCTGCTGCTACTGCTAATATATATACACACACAAAAAATATATACTGTATGCATTATGGGATATCGAAGATATCTCAAATATTATTGTTTGGGTTAAAACTGGAACTTTGGACTCAAAAGGAAGTTAGCCCAGAAGAAGGTCTAGAAGAAAGGAAGCCCAAGGCTCAACCGAAGCCCAGAAGGAGGAAGAAGGTCTTTTCCCGACTAAGTGCAGATCACTTGAGCCACTTGCTCACCTACCTAGAAGTCAAGTGGTGTAGACTAGCCAACTAATTAGCCCAAAAGTACTTTACAATGGCAGTACAAGTAAAAAGCTAATGAGTCACTACCCTTCAGCTGCATTCGGGCAAGATCGATGCTGCAGACGGCCAAGCCAAATCATCTATAAAAAGGGAAAGAGAAATCAGAGATAAACACACTCAATCAAACAAACAAATACACAAACTCTGCTCAAGCCAGATTTGCATACGAAGTTGTAGTCAGCATCAAGCCTTCATCCTTTTCAGGATCAACCTTCACCAAGAACCCTTTGTAAAAGCTCTGCTACCTTGTCTGAATATTGTTGTAGTATCGATTCCCTTCTGTAAACTCATCTCCCAATCTCCCCTTCTAGCTCTCAAACCCTTTGTAAATCACAAAGAGAGGAAGTTGCAAGACGATTAGCCTTGCCCGACAAGGTGAAACCTTGTCCGACCCTCTTTGTTCTGTCTTTTCATTCATAAATCTAGTAATATGATGTATACTTCCATCTGTATCCAAGTTATTTCTAGCAAGTTTATGATTAAAAGGTTTCTTGGTTCTTGAATCTGGTCGGTTTAGCTTAATCAGATCTAAGTTCTAACCTTTCGGGCATATAAGATTTATCAATCAAAAGTCCTTGGTCTCAAGGCATAAAAAAGAACTTTATGTGGACTTAACCCATCCACGACAATCCTTGATAACAAGAAATCCGAAGTTACTTGGGGCGCAAGTAATCAGCCTATTTCTTAGTTTTACTTCTGTTATATTATGATTGCCACAGAACGCTTGAGTATAGAATTAATTCTGATGGGAAGCCTCAAGGCCTATACCTAAGGCCCTACAAAAGCACCTATCTGGGTTCCTTCTGCTCTTCGGGCTCGGGTGATTAAAATATAACAGTTGTAATAGTTCTGCAACAATGAAACAACCTCTATATGTTCGAGTACTTGGTTAGTTTTGATTGCGAGCCTCAAGGCCTACACCTAAGGCCCTACAAAGGCACATTTCATAGCTAACTTGGTCTCTCGGGCATATACAATTAAACTAAACATCTGTTTTACATCTATCATGCTAAAGATGGCAGTGGCACGCCTGAACACCTCAAGTTAATTTTGATTGTGAGCCTCAAGGCCTACACCTAAGGCCCCACAAAGGCACATTTCAGAATTAACTATGTCATTCTCTTACAGCCCGCCAATAAGCAGAAGCCCGACAGACAATATCAACCGGCGCCAACCTCTTGGGGAGCTGTGTGCTCGTCGGCCAGGAAATGTCCCCATCGGAAATTCCTCCAGACAAACAATTATAGTTCAAGGTAATACATTAATGGCGATGTAATGATGAATATTATAATAACTGTATTCTCTTGCAACTTCTAATTAAATATGGATGACAGTTATTTTAGGCAGTGAATTTCGAGAACGAATTTTACACAAGTGTGTAGAATTATTCTGGTGTCTCTTGTTGAAGCACAAAACCGGAGGTCTTGGAACAACGTAAATCCGACCGTGAATCTGCAAGAAAGTAAATAACACAAGATGTATCGTGGTTCACCCCAATGTTTGGGCTACGTCCACACTAATTATTGTATTTCTCTGAGATGTTGAAGAGGAAGAGAGAGCTTCTCTGTGAGGATGAGAGCTCTGAGAAGGTGAGGGTATGGCCTCAGAATGGGCCTTCTTAATGAGGAGGGTGATGAGTCATTTTATAGAATAAGGGCTCCTCACTTATTACATATTTGCCCCTTCCTTTATTACATAATTACATTTAAGTCCCCCAAGTATTTATACGAGATCTAAATACGGAGGCCCTAAGTATGGTACAAACAGTAGTCCCCCAAGTATTCAGTCAAGAGAGTTTTTTGGCTGGAGACTTGAAATTCAGTCCATGTGTGGGCCGAAGTAACTAGATGTCATCTAGGACTGATACTCGATATGAGGCGGTGCTCAATCAGAAATGATGCTCAATCTAGAAGTAGCACATGTTGCGAGGCTGCTCGGCTTGTGGCTTATGTTGCCTTGGTTGGCTCGGCTTGTGGCGTTGGAGGTGAGGGAGTCCCTTTTTATAGAATAAGGGCTCACTCCTCAATACATGAATGATGGGCTAGAGTTGATGCTCACGGCGAGGCGATTGCTCAGCAGGCGGCGATGCTCTCTAATGAAGGTGAGGGAGTCCCTTTTATAAAATAAGGGATCGCTCCCCAGTACATGAATAATGGGTGCTCTCTAATGAAAGTGAGGGAGTCCCTTTTATAAAATAAGGGCTCGCTCATCAGTACATAAATAATGGGTGCTCTCTAATGAAAGTGAGGAAGTCCCTTTTATAGAATAAGGGCTCGCTCCTCAGTACATGAATAATGGGCTAAGTCCCCCAAGTATTTTTCATGAGGCCCAGTTGAGGCCCAATATATGGTGTATAATGTAGTCCCCCAAGTCTTCGGTCAATAGAGTCTGTTGGTTGAAGACTTCAAATTGAATCCATGTATGGGCCGAAGTGGCGGTTGTTCGGAGGCAGCATTTGTATACCCTGCACCGAAGCTTTGTAGGTGAAGCTTTGCAAGTAAAGCTTTTGAAGCTGGAGCTTTTGTAAATGATGCTTTGAAAGCTGGAGCTTTTGTAAATTATGCTTTGAAAGCTGGAGCTCTGTAAATGAAGCTTTTGAAGCTAGAGCTCTGTAAATGAAGCTTTTAAAGCTAAAGCTATGTAAATGAAGCTTTTGAAGCTAGAGCGTTTGTAAATAAAGCTTTTGAAGCTAGAGCTCTGTAAATGAAGCTTTTGAAGCTAGAGCTTTTGTAAATGAAGCTTTTGAAGCTAGATTGACATGAGGGATGCTCATGAATGTTTATGTTGATTGACATGAGTGATGCTCATAGATGTTGACATGAGTGATGCTCATGAATGTGAACATGAGTGATGCTCATGAATGTTGACATGAATGATGGTCATGAATGTTGACATGAGTAATGCTCATGAATGTTTATGTATGATTGATATGAGTAATGCTTATGAATGTTTATGTATGATTGACATGAGCAATGCTCATGTATAATTTGAAGTACTGGGCGTACTTTTGATCACCTGGTTGGTGGTAATAGCAGCAGGCTGCCGAATAAATTTGGAAGTACTGGGCGTACTTTTGATCACCTGGTTGGTGGTAATAGCAGCAGGTTGCCGAATAATTTTGGGGCTATAGGTCTTGGCTCTTTTGGGCATATGGGCCTTCGCCCTCCACATAACATTCCAGCCCATTTATTTTGGGCTTTGCCGATTTTTTTTTTTTAACCCTCTGATGGGGTTTATACAGATGTCTCCGAAAGATAAGAAAAATACATCATTCAAAAATAAGAAAAGTAAATCACATCATTCTCGTGGGGTGTTTATTCCTTGCTTTTGCTTTCTGTTTTTTCTTTTCACCACACCTCTCTCTGTCTCTTCACCTGGCAGACAAAAAGGAATCATAATAACAGGAAGCTTTTTTTTTTTTTTTTTTTGCTTTTATTCTTTTCTCTTTTCCTTTTTTGCTTTATTTTTGCTTTTACTTTGTAGATTGCAGATGGCACTCAGGTTCTCTGCATTTACTTTGTAGATTGCAGATGGCATGTGAGGAAAGCCTCCCTTTTCTTTTCCTAGTGCTCTGTGGTCCACGAGTCCACAACTTGTTATCCACCTGCACTCTTGATTCAAAAGTTGTTGCGCCAGATGCTAATTGCTCCCTAAAGGTGGAGAACAAATTGCTTTCGGTCTCTTCAACATAACTTTGACTGCTGGAAGGCTGCAAAAGAAAGGGGTGAAGATAGAGGTTTCTATTCTCAATGTCTCCGAAAGCACGATGCACATGCTATCTAGTATGCGTACACTGTCATGTCGTCGTGGCTCTCCAGGATGCAGATCGCCACCAACTTCACCCACAGCTTTGATTACATCCACCACCTCGTCTCCGAGCAGGACCATCTCGTGCTCAACGCCAACTGCCAGTTGGGTACAGTGGAACTTTGCGGTAAGACCCAGGCTTGGCCGACGAAATTGCAGGCCACGCACTAGTACATGGCGCCGGAATTTCAGGTCACCAGAATCGTGACCCCGAAACGGTAACGACAGCGTGTATAAGAGAATAAGAGTGATTGAGTCGGCGGCGATGGAGCGCTCGTCGTCGGAGACAAGATCAGGCGGTACTGCTCGGCTCTAGGCCACGTAAACTCTCCTCCATGTACAATACATATGTTGCAATGCTTACAATATTCCCCTCCCCATTCTTTATAGGATGCAGGCTGGCAAGGGTCTTCATAGTACATTTGGTGGCACTCAAAGCAACATGATTTAGCATACATCCTCTCTTGCTTGAAACTGAAGCCTTACAAGAAAGACACTAACCACATCTCTCCTTTGGAACCTCCACAAGCTTCTTTTTAGAACTTGGCCAAAAGAAACGTGAGGTTGTTAATGAGAAGGCTTTTGTTTGCAATGTAATGTTTGCAGATATTGCAGCAAGTTTGGAAGCAGCAGATGCAGCAAACTCCCCGTGCATATAGTAATTTATGTATGCCTGAGGTTTATAAAAAAGCCCTCATGCATGCATGCTCATTGTGACAATTGTTGATGTTCCCTGAGGTGCATGTACTACGAGGTATTGCAACTGAGCTTTGGTGAGGCAGATGAGATGGATCAGCCAGCTGGCTACCAGTAGCAATTAGTACTGAGAATTCCATTTTCTACCTTGTACGTATCTTGATAATTAAAGGTCGGTGCTCCTGTGGTGTACTGACCATTATTTAGGTATTGAGGCCGGCGATGGAGCGGTCGTCGTTGGAGACGAGATCAGGCGGTGCTGCTCGACTCTGCTGCGATATCTCCGAGTCATCTGGCCCCAACCGGAATCCTGCCATCGCTGAACAAACTATTGGATGTTTGAGGGAAGGAGGGAGAGAGAGATAGACTGGCTGACTGATAGAATAGTGAGGATTCGTCGAATCGATGTGATCAAATGTGGGGGACTACTAGAGTGATGAGAGAGAGAGAGAGAGAGTATGTCTGTGTCTCTGTGGGTTTTCCAGAATCACGACGGATGTGAAAAAATGAAAGAGAACCAACACAACTTTTCGTATCGTTTCCCACAGACGGCGCCAAATGTTGAAGCACAAAACCGGAGGTCTTGGAACAACGTAAATCCGACTGTGAATCTGCAAGAAAGTAAATAACACAAGATGTATCGTGGTTCACCCCAATGTTTGGGCTACATCCACACTGATTATTGTATTTCTTTGAGATGTTGAAGAGGGAGATAGAGAGCTTCTCTGTGAGAATGAGAGCTCTGAGAAGGTGAGGGTTTGGCCTCAGAATTGGCCTCCTTAATGAGGAGGGTGAGGAGTCCTTTTATAGAATAAGGGCTTCTCACTTATTACATATTTGCCCCTTCCTTTATTACATAATTACATTTAAGTCCCCCGAGTATTTATACGAGATCTAAATACGGAGGCCCTAAGTATGGTACAAACATCTCTAAAACTAAGAGGAAAATACACATGGTAGACATTGTTGTTGGAAGTATGCCCACAAAGCCACTCATCTTATTGTATTAAACTATTATATGTTTAATGAAGGGCAAAGCTTATTGTTAATCACTATTTATTGTATCATGTGTTTAAGCAATAAGGGAATCCAAGGAAAGTATTTAATCTGAGAGAGAAGTGATCTAAGTAAGTTAGATTAACGAGACATTTCTCTTATGTTCATTCCTAAAACGTTCCTAGCCATAGGATTGCCAATTGGGCATTGACAATCCGCTAAGGTTAGTATGTGTTATGTCGACTCAAGCGTGAGTATGACTAGTCTCAAGTCATTTAGTGTTGGACACTAAGACAAACACATAGGTGCTCGAAAGAGTAATCGAGTACACTGAACAACGATCAAAAGAGAGTTCGAACATACATGTCATGTAAGAACTCGTTAGTTGCAATATGCAAAGTAGTCCTTTGACCTGAGCCATCATAGATGTTTAATGGTTAGGTCCTTGATCTTTGATCATGTCAAAGGCATTCCATCGAGAGTGTCCACGGCATTGTTGGGGTCAAGCTATCTAGTCATGTAGGCATATGAATGCACAACAAGGGATCTCTAACCTTCCATGGTGGAAGGAGAATACTCTAAGATATGATTAGGGAGTTTTTGGCCAAAACATACGAATATGACTTAGGAAGTATGTTCCAAATCATATTCAATTTAATCATATAGAGAAGTATTACATTGGATAGTAGACATGAAACAAACTATCACTCAAACAATGTGATTAAGAGTATTGTATTAGAGAAGGATCGTATTGCATTGTAATTGTAACTGGATAGGTTCTCCAACCAATTCTATTTAGCTTGGGTAGCCATGACATGTTGCTAGGTGTCACTCATGGTTTGTGGAAGCCCTGAAGATTAGCAAACACTAATCTTAATCAAAGGGAGAATTGAAATGTAGTTTCAATTCACAATCGATTGTTAAGAGTAACAATCGCCCACTGCCTCGCTAATTGGAACCTAATGGATCGTACACCGAGTAAGGATGAAAGTGAAGAAATATAAATGAAATGGATAAGCAATTAAATGGTTTAATTAAAAATGGTCAAGGTTAATTAATTAGTTAATTAATTATACGAAAGGTTCGTATTGGGCTTTTAAGTTAGTTTTGGGCTTCGGGGTCCAAAAGGGTTTGGTCCACTAGGTCCATTATGTTTAAGTTGTATGACAACTAAAACAAATATGGGCAAATAGCCCAATCACTTAAGATGGCCGGCCATAGTGAGGGTAGTGGGAAGTTTTGCTTAATTGCAAGTTTGCCACTCACCTAAGAAAAGAGATATAAAAGCATCTTTATAGCTTTTACCTCATAAGGGTTTTTCTTGAGACAAAAGATGAGAAACACTTTCTCTCTTTTTCTCTAAAAGAGGCCGGTCACTTAGGGAATAGATAGCTAGCAATCTTTTCTTCTCTAAGTCATCCATTTCATCTTCACACCTCATCCTTGGTGTGGAGACTTAGAGACACCAAATCTTTGGTGTTCTTGGAGACCCTTTCCTCACATCCTCAAGGAGCAAATGAGTATCAAAAGAAAGAAAATCACAAGGAAGATCCTAAGAGCTTGGAGGTGACTTGAAGGCCCTCCACTTGCGTGAATCCCTTGTGTAAACAAGGATGAGCTTCAAGGGTAATGAATCTCTAAATCCTTCCTTCTCTTTAATGTTGTTGAAGAGTCTCTTGGTTCACCATTCACTTGGCTTTGAAAGTCATGGGTTTTAGAATTGTTTTTGAATGCATGCCTACTTTAATATGTTAATAGTTTGCATATGTGTTCAAATATTCTCACATGTTCTTAGCTAGGACAAAAATTTTCCTTCAATTGTCACACTAGTATGTGAACCAATAACTTTTTAATGCTTAAGTTAGACTCAGTGGATGTTATGAATATGCAGGCTCTAGTTTATTTGCAGAGGAACAATTACCTCTTCATAGTCAGTGAACATGTCTTTATATAGTGGCACCTTCAACTTGAAAGGTGATTCATTAGGACACGTAGCACTCCGTGATTGACTGATTTGAGAATTCGTTATCCCACCCATTAAGTGATTAGCTGCTTGACTTTGAGATATGTGACAAAGTGCACCAATTAAAAGTCTGATGATTTAGGGGGCCTCTTAACCATCATATATCATGGTCTATGACTGAATCATGATTATAGGAATTACAATCTGGTGCTGATCTTGCTAAATCAATCCTTATCCAACTTTAGGTCATCTTCAGTCATGGAGGGCTAAACGTAGCCCTTGGTTAAAATTTTCATTCTCCAGCTATGTAGAGATAAATCTTTCCATCTTGGCTTGGGTTACACATGTTGGAGCTTGTTAGAGTATGTAGCCAGCCCTTAGTTAAATTTAGCCCTAGCCTGATTGTTTTTAGCATATTTATTTTGGGCCTTGGATGAAAACAAGTTTTGCATAAATTCTGTCTAAATGTAGCCCTATAGCTTTTGGTTGAAGATGACCTACTAGACTAAATACTCTTTAGACATTGCTAGGTCTAAGGAGTAGTTTGAGATTTGTTGAGCTGCCTCGGCCCCAATAGCTCTACTAATGGGTATCGAGATTGGTCTGTTTGATATTTGCATGTTGTGAAGCATTGATGCTGAAAGTTCATAGTTTACATAAGAAAGGTAAAACAAGAAGACAGACCAAGGACAACGTTTAGGTAACTGTAAACACGAAATTTTCTGTGATAAATAAAGATAAAAACATGTGTACAGAACAAGGTTCTAAAAAATGCTAGGCGCTAGTCGGACGGTGGGTAGGGGCCTAGCGCCTAGGCAGCATAGGCGGATTTATATAAATTTATTATATATCTTATAAATAAGTGCCTATTTACACTTAAAAAAAAAAGTAAAAAACTATACTTGTATGGATAATAAAAGAATGATAAAATGCAAAAATAGAAGTAGAAGAATACACAAAGTACATCCATCCAACAACTTCAATATTTAAAAAACAGTAAGCATATAATAACAATGAGGAGTATTCTTGGATGATAGACTAAATTCTTCTTGTTCATGATCCTTGCATTGGATTGGACATAAACTAAATTATTTAACGTTGTTGTATCTAGTTTATTTCTTCTTCTTTTTTTGTATGTATCCCCTCAAAAGTTCTCCAATTCATTTCACAATTGGATGAACTTGTTGTAATTAATCCATCCTTTGCAAATTAGGTATACCATTTCCATAAGTATACCACCATGAAAAAAAAAACACACACAATTAATAAAGAAAAAAAAACCAAATCTGCCTAGGACTGCATAGGTGCCGCCTAAACCGCTGCCTAGGATCGTCTAGCCCGCCTATCTCCAGACCATTGTTTGAAACAATGTGCCCTAAATCGCGGTGGGTCTCACCGCCTAGCGCCTAGGCACCTCCTAGACCAATTTTTAGAACACTGGTACATAATAAATTTACATTAATGAAAGATTAAGGTTACGATGTACATAATAAGTTTGCATTAATGAAAGATTAAGGTTACAATCTCTAATACAAAATGTTAAAGGTAATTTAGCCAAAGGTCAATAAAAACTTTACTATTAAGCCATATATCAATGACATATTTTTTGTTTGGACTTAATCAATGATATATTTTTATTAATTAGGCATAGGTTAATGATGAATGCTATATAAGCTTTAAGTCCTTATAAATAGTTAGGATTTAATTATTCTATCATTCATTCTCTCTTTCTCTCTCTCTATAAATGTTATATGGGCTTAACCTATTATAAATATGAATTTAGATCATCTCCAGATCAATTTGTGGAGATCCTCCGGGCCGATGGATCTCATCCATTGATACAAATAGAACGGCCAAAATCTCTTATCCTTCCTCTTTTCCCCTCAACTCTTCTTTTTCTCCCTCACTTCGAAGCTCTCAACCTCGAACCACCAATTCCTCAAATTCCAAATTCAATTCAACCCCACCTTAAAATTAGCCCCAACACTGCCACAACACCCCCCAACCCACAAATACCAATTGCAAGTCCCTCACCTTACCCTCTCCAAAATCAGCCCCACTACCACCACATCCCTCAGTTGCAAGTCCCTTGACCTTAAAATCTTAGCCGATGTTAATGAAACAACAAAGAGAGGGGTCGTGCAAACCAATGTCTTTTGGTTGTAGAGATCTTTTTCATAACTATGAAGAATTAGAGTGAGAGAAATCTCAAACATGATGAAGAAGAAAGAGATGACAAATAAAAAAACTAAAACAGTAAGGGATAATGAAAAAATAAATCAGACTTAGAGCACATATGACCTACAATTGAATTTGGGGTTTGTTAACAATGGTGGGGTGTGGGGTGCGAGGGAGAAATAGGAGTTGAGGGGGAAGAGAAGCGGGGGAAGAAGATTCAGCCGTTAGATTTCTATTCCTATATAACTGATATTGAGAGGATCTGAATCCAATAAATAGTTAGAATATGTATATTCTATCACTCTCTCTCGCCCCACGTTTACATGAAGAAGTCTACTTAAGTAAAAAAAAAAAGGAACCAGAAACGGACACTGCATTGCAGTGTTCGAATCCAAATGTAAAAAACTGAACTAGGAAATGGACGCTACAATGCAATGTCCGAAACCAATTGTAAAAAAAACGGAACCAGGAAACGGACACTGCTTTACAGTGTCTAAATCTAAATGTAAAAAACAGAGCTAGGAAACGGACATTGCATTACAATGTCTGAATATAAATGTAAAATCAAGAGTCGTGTGAGGTGTGAAGTGTAAGAGACGTGTGAGTGATGGAAAAAATAGAAATAGGAAACGGACACTGCAACGCAGCGTCTGAATCCAAAAGTGAAAAACAGAACCAGGAAACAAACACTGCATTGCAATGTTTGAATCCAAATGTACAAAGGAACCTGTAGGAGGCGTGTGAGTGATGCAAAAAAAACGAAACCAATAAATGGACACTGCAACTTAATGTCTAAATCTAAATGTAAAAAACAAAATCAGGAAACAAACACTGCATTGCAGTGTCTGATCCGTATTGACTTATTCCAAATATAAAACTATAAGAAAGAGAGTGTTAGTTGAAGTGGGTGCCACCTGTAGTTGCAAATTTTGTAATTTTTGTTTATTTTAAATGCATTTAAGTATCACAATACATGATTGACATATTTATAATTAACATAAATATTGTTGATCTATTGTTAATATTGTAACTTTTTATTGATTTTTCACAAAATCACCCAAATGTTAATCCTCAGATTCAGTATAGGGGTTGCAACGTGTATGTATAGAGTTATTGATCCACAGTGGCTTGTTCTCGAACCAATGAACGATGCAAGAGTTAGACTTGTGCCGATGGAAGAAGTATAGCACATGTTGGGGTGTTTGATGGTTCTTCATGAGGTGGCAAAGAATGCAGAGAGTTTTCTAAGTTTTCTAAGTTTTCTGAATGCGTAGAGTGTTTGAGCATCTAGGAAAGTGTGGATGTCTAAGTGTAGAATGTGTATCTGAATACCCCTTCTTTGTCTTGGAGCTTCATATTTATAGGCTTTCCAAGTCTTGATTGAGGCTTGATTTAATTTTGATTTTGAACTTGATTAATTGACGAAATAACCCATACTTGATTTGAACTCGGTTCGTGATTTAACTTCATAAAATAGTTTTGATTTAATCAAATAATCTTTTATTTAATCAAAGATTTGGCCCAAATCTTTCCCGATTTGACATTTTTTATAGATTTACCCCAATTAATTAATTTGTTTAATTTAAATTAAAATTAGTTAAAAGTTTAACAAAGATAATTCTTTAATTATTTTCATCCAAATGTCGACGCGGGTCACTTTTGATGACTCATCTGGTTTTGAGGAATCACATATCATGTATATGATTTGTGAGACACACAGTGCATACCATGTAAATACTGACATATTGAACTTTTAATGTATTGGTAAGTCTTTATTCACCAAAATTTACATGCCCAACTTCAATGCAATATGAAGGAATCAAATTTTGAACAGAGATTTGATATTACAAGTTTATATACATGGACATCATTAATTTGCAAAAGTACTGCCTGCTTCTTGTGGATTGATTAAACATTACTGCCTGCTACTTGTCTCACATAGGGATGGGCAAATACCCATTGGTTATAGGTAACCATGGTTACCCGCCCATTTAAATTAAACGGTTACGGTTATGGGTAACCGTTTAGATAAATAAACGGTTATGGGTATAACCGTTTACCCGCGAAATTTAAATGGGCGGTTATGGGTATTAACCACGGTTATAAACGGGTAACCGTTTACCCATTTATTTTATATATGTAAAACTAACACAAACCATGTTCTCGATCCAATAATACTTAGCACCCAATAAATTAGCAAGGAATTCATCGGTCCTTCTCTCAATAACACTACTACAGGAATGATGATTCTCATCATCAAGGAATTGACCAAATTAATTTAAATTCCTTGCGGGTAACCGTGAAATTGACAGAAATGTCTTCTAAACAATTTTTGTAACCCAATAATACTTAACAAATATTATATTTACCTTCATTGGTAACAGTTAAAAATATCGTCTGTAAACTATTATTTCAATTATTGGAATGGTATAAGGACTTAAAAAATTAAAATATGGAAATGTATGATGAATGTACCTATAACGGTGTTTAATTGTCAAAAAAAAATTATGACAATTTTTTTTTAATTTTCAAGTTGTTAAAAAACATGTAACGGGTGAAAAAAGGGTAATGGTAAAAAAAAAAGATAAACGGGTTAAAAAGGATAAATGGATAAACGGGTATTAAATGGTTACGGTTAAATGGGTATGCGGTTATGGGTATGGTTAACCGTTTATAAATGGTTATGGGTATGGGTATAACCGTTTAGGCAATTACCCAACAGGTAAACGGTTATGCGGGTATGAGCATAAACGGTTATGGGTAAATTAACCGCGGTTACCCGCCCGCATAACCATTGCCCATCCCTAGTCTCACAATCATAATGAAAGGGATTAGTCACTCCTAAAAATTCCCACTTAATGCTGTGAAAATAATGGTACTAGCGTTTTTGTTTTATTTTTTATTTTTGAACAAACGATATTATCTATCTTGAGAAGTTGGGGTGGGTTTAACCTCACAATGAGCTAGTAATAATTATTTGATTCAAATTCACTTTTAGCGAGAATCGAACCTAAGGATGATACTAGTTTAACCTAGAGGGGGTGAATAGGTTCCAACTTAAAAACCCAGTGTCAATTTTAATTCTCAAGTTAATTTCCACATGCCCTACAGAGAATAGGAGTAGGATTCTCCCCCTTCTTTTTTCCCTCCCCTTCTATTTGAAGGGCCACGATCAAGTCATGTCAATATCTTATATTAATTTTTTTTATAGAGAGAGAAAGACAAAATAAAAAGTGTGAGAGGAGGAGATGGAAAGGGAGGGGAATAGGAAGGGAGAGAATCCTACTCCCAAAAAATATCCTACACATATGAAGATAAATAAACAAATAAAATGTGCATACATGATGTAGGATTAACCGAGGCAACTAGAAAAATTTTCGGGCTCTTGAGCCAAGACAAACACTAAGAGAAATGAGTACATAAAGAAATACAAAACTCATCAACTAGACACACGTATTAGTAGGCAATTTTGTCTCGCGATTTGCTACTTGATCTGTCTTCAACCTTCGAGTAGAAGTGACACGACATTAACATGGCCGTCAATTACTGTCTTCTCGAACTTTGCAAGATACTAACACGAACATGTAAAATGTATGAATGGTATGATGAGATGATTATGAAAAACAATCAACTACGAAAATCACAAGGCACATTTCTAATGATTTCCAATTAAAGCTTGAATGAAAATAACATGAAAAATATTATTTTCTTTAAAAACACATGTTGACAAACAAAAAACCACAGGCAACAGTAGCACCAATTCGTTTTTGTATTCAAAACCTAAAAGCAACAACAACCTTTTCTTTTAAAACAAAATGGCAGCAGCAACTTAAAAAAAAAAAAAAACAAAAAAAAGGGTCTTGGCTAGGCTCTATAGGTTTTTTTTCGAACCCTAGAAGAGATGCTGGCGACGAACGGAAATCTTGGGATTTCGTTAAAGTTTCTGGTTGCTGTTTCAGTGCGGCGGCAAAGGAAAGATTTGGCCTTCTTACGGATTCTGGTTAATTCATGGTTTGGGGAAGGATCCACAAGGGTATCGTGTGGTGTGTTCAAGTCGGTGTGTGAACATGGGATTTGGTTATGAACAGTTTCATGGTAATGGAGGATCTGATGGCAAAGTTTGCATGACATTTTGCGATCACGGAGGAAGAGAAAAAGGTCATTGTCGTGGAGAAGTTGGAGGTGGCTACCTTGAAGTCTTCGAGAGTCTTCCTTGTGGGAAGGGTGTTATCACCCAAACCGGTGAATAAGGAAGGGTTTAAATGACAAATGCGAAACCTCATGTAGCCTAAAGCAAATGTCGTAGTGACAAATTTGGAGGATGATCATTTTGCATTTGGATTTAATTCCATGCAGGAACGTAATGCCATTCTCCGTGAAGGGCCTTGGTTGTAAATAAACAATACTTATTGGTGCTAGGAGAGGCAGATAACCTGGCTTCCTTGACTCGGATACCACTCTATTCTTAGGAATTTTGGGGGTAGTTCAAGGGTTTACCCTTGTGCTACATGACTCGGCCTATGGGGAAGTTTTTGGGATATCCTGATGGACCAAAGTCACAAGGAGTAACAGTTTGGAAGTATCATTCGAGTGCGAGTGCGATTGGATTTAAGGAAGCCGTTGATAAGGTTTGTGAATATCCAGTTGGAAGGCAGGCCGATGCAGATTAATGCTAGGTACGAGAAATTACCACTTACCTGTTTTCTTTGTGGAATGATGAACCATGTTGAAAACCAATGAGAGTGCTATAAAAGACATTAATTGGATGATAAGGCAAAATCGTATGGTAGATGGTTCCAAATGGATGTGCTAGATAAGGATTATTGATGGCCTGCTAGGAAATGCTTTGGTTTAGATGCGGAAGGTGGCTGGGTTAAAAGGGCTTCACCAGCGGAAGAGGTAAACGAACTCATGGATGAGGATGAGAGCGAACTGGTGGAGACAATGACACGGGGGATAGGAATGGACTCAATACTGGACTTAAATGAGGCAGTGTACATGGAAGACAGCGAGGTCAATAATTTGGCATTGATACTTTTTTTACCAAGAAAGCATGATGGACAATGCATGGGGCTTATGGATGCTAGGAGAGAGGGGAGTGTATCAGAGTTAAGGCAGCCAGTACGACTGTTTGGATCCGAGATTGAACCAAATGAGGGTGATGGAGAGGAGAATATTGTGTTAACCTTGATAAGTGGTGACGGTGGGGAATTGGCAAGGGAACAGGGGGATTCCCCTCTGTCCATGAACTCCGACTCGTTTAATTTGGCACAATTCATCTTTGGCATGGGCTCGAAATATGGTCATCAATCAGGAGGAAGGGTAACTCGCAAGAACAAGTATAGATAGTCAAAAACCAAACGTGCTATTATCCCGGAATTAGAAAAAGGGGACAGCGTGAGAAAGATGAGAAGGGGTTACTCCCGGCCACAAAGAGGCGTGTAGTTTCTGGTTCATTGAATTTTACAGCGGCGGAGGCTGATGGAGATCAGCTCCGTCGAGTTCAATGAGTTGTATTAGCTGGAATTGTTGGGGGCTTGGGAATCTCCGGGCAATTCGGACGCTCAAGAGACTAGTTCTCTTTAAAGATCCCATGGTGATTTTTCTGTGCGAAACAAAAAGCTCGAAGAAGCATATGGAGATGTTAAAATCACAGTTGAAATTTGGTTTTTTTTTTACTGTTCCGAGTTCGGGAAGGTCCAGAGGGTTGTGTGCTATGTGGCGAGAGGAGGCTAACCTTATGCTAAGGTCATATTCGCCTAATCATATTAATTTGGAGGTAGGAGGTATAGGTGATGTTAATCATTGGAGACTTACTTTCTTTTATGGCTTTCTAGCGGAAATGGAGAGGCATAAATCTTGGAGTTTGCTTCAAAGGTTGGGAGATAATTCAGAGTTGTCGTGGTGTTGTATGGGGGATTTCAATGAGATTCTGTATGCACATGAGAAGGAAGGTGGTGATATCCGTAGTGAACGTCAAATGGAAGGTTTTTGAAATGCCTTAACTGGTTGCCAGCTACAAGATTTGAGGTTTGTCGGAAATAAATTTACATAGGTTACTACAAAGTGTGGGCGAATTAAAGTAAGGTTAGACAGGGTTGTAGCGACGCAGAAATGGATGGATATGTTCTCTAGGTTTTGTGTTTCTCATTTGAAGCCAAATTCTTCTGATCATGTTCATATTCTAGTAGAATTGATGCAAAAAAAAACAAGTTAAATTCAAGAAAACCTTTCGGTATGAGGAAGGGTGCTCAGTGGAAAAGGGTTGTGGAGCAGCGGTACAACAAGGGTGGGCGACAGAGTTTCTTGGCTTCCCAAAGTTTCGAGTCACGGAGACGATTAAGGCAACTCAAATATAGTTGGCTAATTGGGCCAAATCAACAAAGCGTTCAATTCTGGGGGAAATCTCTGAAACGGAAGATAAGTTGAATGCATTACTTGGAAGACCCTTTACTGAAACAACTATAGCACAAAGGCATGAGTTAAATACCCGGTTGCGATCCTTGTTGGCACAGGAAGAAGTATTCTGGAGGCAGAGGTCAAAAGAGAATTGGCTAAAACTGGGGGATCAAAACACAAAATTCTTTCACCAAAAGGCTACTAGAAGACAACAAAGGAATACTTTGCCAGGGGTTATTTGATGAGGCCGGGGTATGGCATGAAGATAAGAGGGGAATGGAAACGGTGATTGTGGATTATTTTTCAAAGCTCTTTGAATCCCAGGGTGCAGTGCATATGTCGGACATCTTGAGGGTTGTTACTCCCAGAATGTTGGCAAAGATGAACAATGAGCTAATACGGTACGCTTCAAATGAGGAAATTAAAGATGCGTTATTTCAAATGCATCCAACTAAAGCTCTGGGACCTGACGGTATGTCACCGGATTTCTATCAGAAGCATTGGGAGATTGTCGGCCAAGATGTGTGTGATGGGGTAAGACATGTTCTTTCATCGGGTCATATGCTTAGAAAGATTAATTACACCCATGTCACTTTGATTCCAAAGAAAATTGACCCTACTGAAATAACTCAACTTCGGCCGATTAGTCTTTGTAACGTGATTTATAAGATTTGCTCTAAGGTTCTTACTAATAGGTTGAAAGTTATTATCCCGGACATTATTTCACCCTCGCAAAGTGCATTTATACCGGGAAGGTTAATATCCGATAACTGTATGGTAGCTTCGAAAATTGCACACTATATGCATAAGAAGAATAATGGGTGGAACGGGGTAATGGCGTTGAAATTGGATATCAATAAGGCCTATGATGAAATCGAATGGAGTTTCTTGGAACAAATGATGAAGAAATTGGGTTTTACGAATGAATGGATATAGTGGATAATGATATGTGTTTCAACGGTGTCTTATTCGTTCAAACTGAATGAGGAGCCTGTGGGGCTAGTATACCCGAAGCGAGGGATTCGTCAAGGCGATCCATTGTCACCGTTTTTATTTGTTCTATGTGTGGAAGGCTTATCAGCGTTGTTTGATTCGTGGGAAGCACAAGGCTGAATTCAGGGGTTCCAAGTTTGTAACGGGGCACCAAGTGTTCATCATTTACAATTTGCGGATGACAGTTTTATATTTGCCAGGATATCTATTCAGGAGTGTTTGCAGTTGAAGGAATTATTATGTACTTATGAATGGGCTTCGGGGCAAGCAGTTAACCTGTCCAAAAGTAGTGTTGTGTTTAGTCGGAATCTCATGGAGATGGATGCCCAGTTATTAGCTGATTGTCTAGGGATGAAGAGTGTGGAGTACCATGATCGCTATCTTGGTTTTCCAGTGTTTATCGGTAGGTCCAAGAAAGATACTTTTGCTTTTATTAAAGATCGGTTGTGGAAAAAATTGAATGGTTGGCGTGCATCATTGCTTAGTAGTGCGGGTAAGGAAATTTTAATAAAGACGGTGCCACAGGCAGTACCGTTGTATACATCAAACTTTCTTGTTCCCAAAGTCTTTATGTGATGAACTAAATCAAATGGTGGCAAAGTTTTGGTGGGGAAGAGAAGCAGGTAAGCGCAAAATACATTGGGTGAAATGGCAACGATTATGTAAACCCAAAGGTGAGGGTGGATTGGGATTTAAGGATTTGTAGGCGTTCAATCTTACTTTGCTTGCGAAGCAAGCATATTGCCTTCTACCGCAACCTAATTCCCTTGTTGGACAAATTTGCAAAGCTCGGTATTATCCTACCATTAAGTTCTTGTGGGCGCCTGTTAATCCCAATTCCTCCTATTGCTGGTGCAATGTGGCGACATCTTGGTTAATTATTTTTTAAGGTGCGAGATGGAGAGTGGGGGATGGTCTACAAATCTGCATTTGGGGAGATAGTTGGCTGCCACGGGATCACTTTTATCACATTCTCCACCCCCTACCGTCGGGGGTACACCCATTTCTTACGGTGAGATCTCTAATGGTGAAGGATGATGGAGTTCGATGGAACTCGAATTTAGTGCGTCATTGGTTTTTGGAAGAGGAAGCGGATTTGATTTTGAGCATATTCCATCGTGCTGATTCGTTGATTTGGGCAAAAGAACCAAAGGGATTATTCACCACTAAGAGTGCGTATTTTGTGGCAAGATCGTGCCAAGGGATGGGTGGTGATGAGCCCATGGGATCGATGGTTAGTGAGAAAACAAAGTTTCTTTGGAAAGCACTATGGTGTGCAAAAGTTCCGGGGAAAGTGAAAATTTGTGTTTGGCATGGAGTTATGAATGCATTGCCTTCCAAAGTAAATCTGAAGTAGAGACGAGTACTTACGAAGCTACTTGCAGATTTTGTGACCAAGAAGATGAGACGGTAGAACATGCCTTGTTAAAATGTCCTAGAGCGGCAGTTGTGTGGTTTAGAAGTATGTTGGGACTTCGGTATTTTACTGGCAGTGAGAACGGATTTGGTGGGTGGCTGGAGCATATGGCGCAAGAAGTTTATAAAGAAAGCTTTGAGTTGCTCCTTATTCTAGTTTGGAGTATTTGGAAGGTATGTAATAACTTTCTTTGGATTGGTGTTGATATTTCTCCGTTGGATACCCAAATCAAAGCACAAACGTGGCTGACCGAATATAGAAAGTGGAATGATACTATACCCCAACACTCCTCAATACGAATACTTCGTTGGCAAACTTCAGCTTCTGGGTGGATAATGTGCAATTTTAATGCTGCATGGGATGAAAATGGGTCAATTAGAGGTTTTGGATTGGTAGTTAGAGAAGCGGATGGAGGTTTTCTAGCGGCGCATATGGGCAGGGAGGAAAGAGTGCAATCTGCACTTCATGCTGAGGCTGCTGCTGCACGGGCAGCAGCCTTATTCTTGTGCAAGTGGAGCACGGAGCAGGTCCAAGTGGAAGGGGATGCGTTGTTAGTGACTTCAGCCATCCAAAATGTAGGTGCTGCACATAGTGGTCATTATGAGCATCTGTTTGAAGATACAAGAAAGCTTCAGCAAGAGTTAAGACAATATAAAATTACATTTGGTCTACGAGAGACGAATAAGGTGGCTCACCTCCTTGCAAGGTCTAGTGTAACTATTGATCACCCAGTCTCTTAGTTCGAAGAGCCTCATGTTGTAATTTATGAATTATTATTGGAGGATAGTACTATTAGTTAATTGGTGCGGAACACTTTTTTTCCCTTCAATTGGGTTAAAAGCCCCGACATGATAACTTCTATAAACCGTTCGCATGCAGTACACTCTTAAAAAAATGTCCACTCTCACTGCATATATGTGTGATACGGAAGCCACCCAAAAAGATCAAAACAAACTCCAATATATAAAAGGATTGTGCTAGGGTTTCTCTTGTGCAAATAAAAATACATAAAGATAAACATGCACACGATAATATTAAATTGAAAAGCACTTGAAATTATCAACTTGATAAATGTGCTAAAATGTCAAATTTGTTATAAACTTTTTATTTAAGTGTGATTGTGTAACTCCTAGATTACATTAGATTCTAGTTATTCTACCCTATTAGGACTTGTATTCCTTGGAGGAGAAGGATTTCTTCTCTCCTTAATAAAGGCAATGCGTAGTGGAATAACATCATCTACACAACCATACAAACACATGTCTCTCTATATTTTCTCTTTGTGCCACTGGCCCCCTCTCTCTGTCAGTTAAATATAGGTCACAACACGTTATCAGCACGCTCCTATAGCCGATTACCCCCCTGAATTCTTATAATTAGCCAAATTCCCCCATGCCATTAGCTTTCCTAATTTTTCATCTAATCTTCAGTCCATCTTGAACAAAAAGGTCTTTTTATAGGCAGGCTGACTCACTCAACTCAACTCACCACAACCTCATCCTCCTCCTCTGAATATCTTACGAGCCCTTTTCATTTTCTATGCTTTTCTCTCTCCAAAGTTCACAACATATTACACACAGAGCAATCAAAAATGCCACTCCTGCAAAATTCCCCACCAAATTCGATAGTTAAATCCCATTTCCAATTCTTTCCAACCCACGTCTCTAAACCTCAATCTCTCTCCCAAAACCACCTCCAAAAATTTACTTCCACCAATTAACACCCCAATCCCAACCTGCCCACCACCCCATGCTTCTTTTCTCTACAACCACCCCACCAACACCCATCAATTTCCACTTTTACCCACCTATTTCCCCATATTTCCCACAAACTCCCGCATCCCTCAAACCCAACGCCACTTCCACTCACCGACCCCATGACCTCTTCACCACTAACGCCTTCACATCCTCATCCTTCCAAAACTCTAGAAAACCCTCTTCCCCACTGCCCGCTACGTCACGTCACTCCAGCTTCGATGGCGACCCCAATTCCAATTCCATGGTCCATCGACGTCCGTCGTTGCCTACTAGCTTCCACCTCCCCCGTTGACTTCTTGCAGAGGTTCGAGAAGGACCAGAAGACCGTGCTTCCCAACCCCCACTTCCAGAAACTTTGCGTTCAATAGTTAGACCTCTTTTGCCAAATCGTCGACCCTGATACTTTCTCTCGGTCAGTTTGGCTTTGGTGAGTGGCCAAATTACTTTTATGCCCATAGAATTTTCTGCGTTGACAGAGATGGATGTAATATTTGACGAAAAATTAGAAAATTTAACAGTATGAGGGATTTCGGCCAATTATAATAGTTTAGAAGGGTAATTGGTTAAAATTAAAGTTCAGGGAGAAATTGATAGTGACTTACAAGTTTGAGGAGGAAATCGACAAATACCTCAAAAAACAAAAAAAAAAAAAACCTAGGCAAAGGAGACAATTATTTTTGTTTATAATTCTCAAGGTTCTAAAAGACGCTAGACCCTAGTCAAGCGACGAGTTGGGGCCTAGTGCCTATGCGGATTTAATTAAATCTATTGTATTTTTTGTAAATAAGTGTTTGTCTATGCTTAAATATATATATGATTTCATCATAAACTACAAAATAGAATGACATATCTATTACGAGCTATTGAAACATAATAAAAACGTGGGAACAAGCATATAATGTGTATTCATTTAAGTATTAAGCAAGTCTCTTACAATTTATTGAAAAAATAAAATGCAAAATGAAAATTATTTATTTTCTTGTCTAAGTGAGTCGCAATCTAGGTGGGTCTTGACGGGCTAGAAGGGTGCCTAGGTGGTCTAGAATGGCACCTCAGTAGGTCTAGGCGTCATTTCTTAATTTTCAATCGCCTAAGCACTAATTGGGACGATGACCAGCCGCCTAGACGGCGCTATGTGGACATTTTTAGAATAATGATAATTCTTCGCCAAATCCCACCATTAAGCACATACGATGTCTGGAGAGATTTTTCAATGTGATTGGTACACGAAATGGTACATCATGTGTAACTATACAAATGATGAGATATGTGTGTTAAAAAGTTAATAATTTAAAAAATAAAATTGCTTACCATTTATATAAAAATACGTGACTGTATTTCGATTATATTGAAAATTTTGTCCGACGGCTGTTAGCAGCGACTGTTTGCACCTGTTCATGTTGCTGCACCACGACTCCTCTCTCTCTCTCTCTCTCTCTCTCTCTCTCTGCATCTCCATGTACTTTGGGTCAAATAAAATTCCAACAGAATCTCTCTCTTGCCACTCCATCATCAATCTGTACATCTCTCTTTTGGGTTTTGAGGGTAAAAATCCATGAGAGTAAGTAATGCAGGTGAAACTGGGACAATCATTTCCTACCCGTTTTCCCAATCTTCACAATCTTGGATTTTGAGCTGGTTTTGAGCTTTCTGTGGTGACAAAAAAGAACCCAGATTGTTTAAAAAAAAAAAAAAAAAAAAAAAAACCCAGATTGGGAAAGTTGGCGTTTTGGTTCCTTGTTTTGTGTTTGTAGGGCCAAAATGTTTCAGTTTTGGGGGGTGATCAGAAAATCCCAGATCATTAATTGGTGGGTTTTATTAACCTATTAATTTTATGTTGGTGTTAAAAGCTCCAGTGTTGCTGTTGCTTCTGCTGCTGCCGCCCCCACCTCCTGCCTCCGTTACCAGATAGCTTGTACCTCCTTTTACAGCAAAAAATAAAAAAAATTAAGCAAATCAAATTCTTTGATTTTCATAAGATATTGTTTGCTTTTTTTTTTGTGTTTTTTTTTTCTTGAAAGTGAGTGTTGTGATTCTGTACAAAAAGGGAAACTCATCTAATACTGGTCCAAGTGATGGCCCTTATTACTTTCTATTAACCAGGTTTTTTTTTTTTTTTTTTTGTATTTTTGATAATAATAATAAGCATTAGCTGCTCCACCTTCCTCTCTGGAGTACCATTTTAGAACCAAATCTACTCTGAAATTTCCAATCTTGGGGGCTGTTTCTGCTTCAGTAAGATCATGCTGCTGCCTCTGAGAGTCAAACCCGATATCGGTTCTTAGTGTTTGAGAAATACCATCAAGAATTTGAGCTAAAACCCCAGCTCTTCTGAGTCTTTTGACAAAAGAGCAGAAACCAATATATTTGGGTTCTGCTGCTTGGAAGTGAATAATCAAAGGAAGATTTTATCTGCATCTGGTGGTGTTTGAGTGGCGTTTATTTCAATTTCCAAAGTCAAAGTTTTAAGCTTTGCATATGGCGGTGCCTGAGAACCTGAGAAAACAGCTTGCTCTTTCTGTGAGAAGTATCCAGTGGAGCTATGGAATTTTCTGGTCCATTTCAGCCAGACAACCAGGGTACTGACTTTTCATCATATTTTTCAACTTGGGTTAGTTGAACTTTAACTATATATGTATTTTGGCCTCCAGAAAAAAAAAGATCCAAATTTGTGTACAAAGTTTCCCAGAAATCTTTGTTGTTTGTTGTTGTTGGATGTGTTGTTGTTTTGAATGTCTAATTTTCTGCAACTTTTCCCTATCTTTTTGTTCTCTTGGTTTTGTTTTTCACAGTTCAAAAAACTCCTGTGCTTCTGCATTATCGGCAGGATTTGAACTTCCTCAAATGAAATTGATGTTTGTTAAATAATTGGACTAAACCCTTCACATTAAGACTAAATCCTTCAGATTAAGGCTAATCCCTTCACTCCCTGATATATAAATCTCTTAAAATCTTATGGCATTGTCCTTATCTTATCTGCATTACGAATTGTAATGTTTAACTTTGTAGGGTGTTAGAGTGGGGTGATGGGTACTACAATGGAGATATAAAGACCAGAAAAACAGTTCAAGCCGTAGAGTTTGATGCTGACCAAATGGGTTTGCAAAGGAGTGAGCAACTGAGAGAACTTTATGATTCCCTCTCAGCGGGCGAAGCAAGTCCGCAGGCTAGAAGGCCTTCTGCATCATTATCACCAGAAGATCTGGCTGATACTGAGTGGTATTACCTAGTTTGTATGTCGTTCGTCTTCAACATTGGCCAAGGGTAACTTCATTCTTCACAATTCTTCTGTACTCAAATAGAATCTCAGGGCCTTTCTGATATTATATGCATTGACCAGCCATAGCGTCAATTGCGAACTTTAGAAGTTAAAGCTTGAAAAGAGATTTCGATTTGGTTAGACAAGATGCACTGTATTTTGTAAAAGACAGACTATAATTTGTTCTACATTCATGTCTTCATGGTTCATATAACTTACATTGCTCTTCCCGAACTTTTCAGGTTGCCGGGAAGAACATTAGCAAATGGCAAACCTACCTGGCTATGCAATGCTCACTGCGTGGATAGTAAAGTGTTTTCTCGTTCACTACTAGCAAAGGTAGCTTGCTGTTTCTTTGTTCATATAAGTATCATGATTGATTTCTGATTCGTGTTACTTGACTAGTTTGCTCAGAGTGAAGAACTAAAACATCTGTTTTCTGTTTGGTTTTCTTTTGATGCCTGGATTTGTACCTGTCACCCTCAGAGCGCATCCATTCAGGTACGGATGCAAGCATAACAATAATTTTCTGGTATATGTTGTCACAGTTTCAGACAGCAGATTCCGAATTGTCAATCAAGTTTTCTGCAGATTTATATTGGGCAGAATCAATGCACAAAGATTATTTCTTAATCTAAGCATGTTTTTTTTTTTGTTCTCTCCAGACTGTTGTATGCTTTCCATTTTTGGGAGGAGTGATCGAGCTCGGTGTGACTGAGCTGGTAGGTATTATTTGCTTTAGAATATCTAATTAGAATTACATATTTTTTTCCAAATTATGATCTACTGCGTACTTTTTGCATTCTTTTTGTAGGTTCTAGAGGACCCTAGTCTCATTCAGCATGTTAAAACATCTTTCTTGGAGGCTCCATATCCCATAATCGCTTCCAAGAGAACCAATCCTAGTGCAGGAAGCACAAGAAACGACAATGATCTTGCTTGTGCCGTGCTTGATGATGGTATAGTCGACACCAAATTAATTCCTGTTGTAGGGTGTCAAGAAATGGATGTGACTTCACCTGATGACAATTCAAATGGTACGGGTCCTAATCAACCGGCTGATGATTCATTCATGGTGGAAGGGATGAACGGAGGAGCTTCCCAAGTGCAAAGCTGGCAATTTATGGACGATGAGTTAAGTAATTTTGTGCACTATTCCATGGATTCCAGTGATTGTATATCTCAGACTTTGGTGTATCCGGAAAAGGTTCTCTCTGGTCCTAAGACTGAACAGGCAAATGATCACTGCCCGCATGAACATAAAGAGTGCAATAGCACTAGAAAGACCTCTTTGGATCCTCAAGGCAATGACTTGCAGTATAAAAGTGTTCTTTCTGCTCTTTTGAAGAGCTCACACCAATTGGTTTTGGGGCCACACTTCCAGAATTCTCACCAGGAATCCAGCTTTACCAGTTGGAAGAGAGGAGGGTTTGTAAAATGCCTGACACAAAGAGGTGGAACCCCGCAAAAATTATTGAAGAAGATTTTGCTTGAAGTTCCTCAGATGCATGTTGACTGTGTGCTTGAGCCCCCAGAAGATACCAGCAATGTAAATGGAGTTTGTAGACCAGAGACCGATGATATTGATACAAATCATGCATTATCTGATGAGAGGAGGCGGAGGGAAAGACTGAACGAAAGATTTTGCATTTTGAAATCAATGGTTCCCTCGGTTAGCAAGGTAGGTAAATCTCCATTTAAGATTTTTGTTTACTGACATCAACTGCGAAGTAATTTGTTTTTTGACTTTGTTTACACAGGAGGACAAGGTATCCATTTTAGATGATGCAATAGAGCATTTGAAAGATCTTGAGAAAAGGGTTGAAGAGTTGGAATCATTTTGGGAGCCAACAAATTCAGACTCAAAAATGAAGAGGAAACTCCAAGATACAGTTGAGAGAACATCTGACAACTGTTGCAACCCCAAAATTAGCAATGGGAAGAAGCCTATAGTTTACAAGAGGAAGGTCAGCAACGTTGATGAAACAGAACCAGAAATCAATCACATTGTATCGAAGAACATTTCAAGTGATAATATAACAGTTAATATGAACAACAAAGATGTTCTAATAGAGATGAAGTTTCCTTGGAGGGAGGGAGTGTTGCTAGAGATCATGGATGCCACAAGCCGGCTTCATTTAGATGCTCACTCGGTTCAATCATCCACCACGGATGGAATTCTTTCCCTGACCATTAAATCCAGGGTATGAAATTTTAGTTACATGAATATGATCAATCATTTCTTTTTCTTTGTTTCAGTGGCTCAAGGGAACTGATTCACTATCATGTTAAACACTCGAGTTCCTGGAGACCTATTGCAAATAACTAACAATTTCTTAATTTGCAGTCCAAGGGGACGAGTATTGCATCAGCAGGGACAATCAAGCAAGCACTTCATAGAATTGCCAGAAGCACTTCATAGATTTACGGTGTAAGAAACGCGAGCCTCACTGAGGATTTTGTTTTCCTGCAGGTAGTAGTAGTCTAGTGAAAGGAATTAGAACTTGTGTTACATCATGTAACTTACATGCATAATTTTCTCCCAAGTATTTATTTATGTGATGACATAAACAAGCATTATTGTTACTTGCATAGAGAATGGAGATAACATTGCTTATAAGAATGACATGTTAGACATTTCAAAAAGTTGATTGTCCGCCATACGAACACGTACAACAAATATATGAACACTGTCTTAGCCGTTATATTGGCAGAATTACATGCAGAGAGTGCCAAAGTTCTGTTGATGATCTAACGGCTCAGGCAAGTTCATACGTTACATGTGTGTGTGAATTTTTTAACGATTCAGACGGTGCTGATACGACATAATTTCTATGCTTGAGGTAAGTATAGAACTTGAAAGATAATACCCACCAAGAATGGAGTAGACAAAAAAGAAAAGGTCAAGTGTGATGTGCCCGAGGTTTTCTGTAGTCCATTATTTGACAACACTCGGACAAAGAACTGAGGGAGAGCCCCCCATTAGAACGTGTCTGAATCATAATTGGACTCGGAAACTCTCTCTCTCTCTCTCTCTCTCATGGGGACTTATGTACTGCATGCCAGTCTGCAACTTGATATTGTTCACTCAATCGATTCGTACATGACATCAGATTTGGAGGACTGAATACGGTGCATGCAGTTTTTTTTTTTTTTTTTATCATTTAATACTATGGTCTAGTAGTATTTCTCTTCACTTGTAAATGAGATGTCTTAGATTCGATTCTCGCCAAATGCGAATTTGAACCACATTATTGTTGGCTCATTGTATGGTTTAGCCCACCCCCTGCCCCCATTGTAAGGCTTAACTCACCCTCTACCCTCATTGTAAGGCTTAACCCATAAAAAAAAATTTCAATTTTTTGAACCAATAGTAGGAATAGTTCAATTTATTAAAATAAGTCTGATTTGTTATATTTAATTATTTAATTATCAATATGTTATCAGTTCAATGATAAGATTTATTATAAAAAATTAAATTTCTTTCTAATTATCTCTTTTGCTTATTTCTTTTTATTTTGTTATTTATCGTTCTTCCTCCTGCTTTAAATCTCATTTATAGATTTTGTTTTTAATTTTTATATTCAACTTATATCACAGATTAATTATATTTATCTACATATATGACAGATTCTTTTTTTATAATCAACCTATCACAGATTAATGTGTCTTGCTTATAGGTATGTTATGTTTTTTCTACCTTTTAATTAGGTTTCATATCTCACGTATAGGTATAATATACATTAATATACTTGTTACTTTTTTTTTTCGAAATATATTTGTTACTTGAGTTAGGGTAGAATGTTTTGCAAATAAATTTATGTTAGTATATTAATTTTTTTGTTATAAGATATTAATTAGATTTTTGGAGTTGGAAAATGAATAATATTAGAAGATTTTAATTGATTTTTAATATTTTTAGAAAATATAAAATGAGTATAAAAGAAATACGTACATATATATATATATATATATATATAACTAAACTCACTCCTAAAAACACTCTATATTTTTTTACTTGAATCTAAAAGTCCCTTGACTGGCTGATGCTATTGAAATTATCTATTTGAGTTTTATTTTATAAACTACATGATATAGCAGTTGATGGTTGGTTTCTTTGTTTAATCATTCAAAATTGCCACATTATGTGGTTCACAAAATACAGTCTCCTAACTTTTTTCGTATGACTATATTTGATTGTTAGATAGTGAATATATTAAGGAAATGCATGTGTTGAAACAAAAATTCTAGAGTTTAGCAAATGTAGGACGCTATGACGCTTTTATTTATTTATTTATTCTCTTTATACTTATGTACAGACACTCAACATGATACATAGACCTGACATTCGTGTAGTATTTTTTGTGTTCGTGTCATTTTTGTGACATACCTGATATCTTAACAGGTCGCGTTGTGTAAGACCAGTTAAAATACGAGCAATATGACCTGACCTGAAATCAACTCGTTAATATTATCAGGTAACCCGTTAAAAAATATATTTTAAATCAATAAATAATGAAAATGAAAGACATAATTTGACCCAAAAAATGAAAAATATAATACCAAATTAGTATATGCATATCACATTGTCACATAAGTATTACTTTCAAGACATAAAACAAAATATTTTTCTTTCAAGTACTACATATCCCAAAATAAGAGCCTAATTGACACACCCCGACCGAGATCAAGGCATGCTGGCCGTCACGTGAGAGTGACGTAACCATGTGCACAGTACGGAAGCGATAAAGATAAGAAATATGCGAATAATCAAAAACCAAATTACTAGAGTGCACTACTAAACAGAAAGTGATAGGAGTTAGTTACAACAGTAAACACTCCTAATTAGAGCATAAAGTCTAGGTGCAGTCCAGTAGGACAAGTACTAGTTATACAGTACCAGAAATGTCCTACTATTATTTAGATAAGTCAGAACCGCCGACGTCCTCAAGCCACCAACAGCAAGCTTACTTAAAACCTGGAGGGGCGCAAAACAGAAAACGTGAATGGGCAAAAACAAATGTTTTACAAATTCATTTTCTTTATCAACATATCTAACCCCTCGCTGTAAAACATGTATAATTTTTCCCAGAATCATAATACAAGCATATACATAATATATATATGAAATCATATCAATTCAATTCATGCTTCACATAATCATATTCAAATATATGCCATGCAAATATATAACAGAGTAAGCAATTCAGGTAAGAATAAATTCATAGAAATATGATATGTTAGCCGGAACCCCTGTGGTAGTCTGTACGGCTAAATTCATAGCTCAAAGTCAATCTAGCCGGAGTCACTACAATGACCTATACGGCAATATACTGCACATAAGTCGGAACCACTAAAAAGGGGTATGTACGACAAGATTGGGTGTAATATAATTATGCCCAATTTTACTTTATCATAATAGCCGGGCGATAAATCGCTAGTCACCTACGAGTCGGAACCATAAATAAGGTATGTACAACAAGATTGTGCACTTAAGTTGGATCCAATATGAGCATATAGTGCGGGAGGTGACATAAATAAACAGGCGTGTACTTCATATCTCTGGCTAAATCACAATCACCCTAGGTGCAGTTTTATGAGCTCAACATTATTCAATCACATATCACATCATCGATGATTCACATAACCAAACATAACTTACCTGAACTTACATGTGCCTCCACAGTACCACATTTATATATATAAGGTATCACACACCAATTCATACACGAAACATAATTATATATGCATGGCATTTATGGCATATTATCATTTAAACATATTTTTCTGGGAAACTATTAAGTATATAAATATATACTGAAAACCAAAAGCCCAATCACTGGTATGTCGACGGGTCGTAACCCCCGAGTCACCCGTGGATACGCTCGTCCTCGGGATAAGTCTCACCTATATGCGAATTAACTATAAAAACGTTATTTTAAAGCACATAGGCAAAACTAGCTAATAATTTCTCATACATTGCTCAATTTTGGTATTTGAATATACCAACGTGACCTACACAACCTCACGAACATCGTGATATTTTTAAAATAATTTTTCTGTGGCTCACGCGCCCTCACGCGCTGGGGAGGGCACGGCCCCACGCGCAAGCGCACTGACGAATTCCCTAACTGCCGTTAGGGAATATTCCGTTAAAATCTAACAGATTCCGTTAAAACTGACTGACGGCGTCAGCATATTCCGTTCAAACTGACGGAATATGCCGTCATCTTCTCCGGCTAGTCGCCGGTCGTCGGAAAACTGGGTAAAACTTTAAAACGTCTATTCTCGCTCGTTTCTTAACCATTTTTCATGAAATTTGTACCAAAATGAAGCTAGGGACATCCACAATCACGTTATAATAGTTTTAAGACCTAAAAACTGCTACATTTTTCCTAGGGAAAGCTCAATAGTTCGGCTTACCTAGAATAGCTTCGATCTCGGCCCTCCGACGTCCATTTCCTTCCAACGAAGTACCCCGAGACTCGTGAGGACCTCCTTAAGCTTCCTGTGAGCTTGAAATTTCCAAAAACACAAGATTTAATGTTTGCATGAACAGTACCCCAAATCGGGGTTATGGTTTCGACGTGAAGACAAAGCTGTCCTTACCTGAAAATGGTCTAGATGTGTTCCTGAGCTTGCAAGGAACACGATGGTACCTTCAACGTCCTCGATCTACGAAGTTTGAATGGGTTTTGGTGTTTGTCCGTACACAATGCCGAGAGGGAGATAGAGAGAGTCTGAGAGATAGAGAGATAGCACGGAAGAGAAGAGAGAGAAATGGTTATGGATGTGTGTGTGGTCCAAAAATACACACCAATCAAATTTGTTTAATCCTTTTGTTCTAATTGGGTCCAATTAGTTAGGAATAGAACTAATTGACCCAATTCCTTAACCCAAAACACAAACACACATTCAACGCTCAAGGGTAAATCTGTCTTTTCACAACCACGATAATTAATTCTCAGGACGGGCTGTGACACTAATGAACAAACATTAGTACATTACTACAAAATACCAAATGTTCAAGGATATGCAAAATCAAAGGAATTGCATTTCAATGTTAAGGAACCTTGCATGTTTTTTTTTTAATACATTTTTTATGTGTGTTTGGTATTTTTATTTTTAATGTGTTTTATAATTTTTTTAATCTCACCATTTGCCTATAGTATACTATAAAAATAAATAAAAAATATTTTTTGAATTTATAAAGAATATAATACAATAATAAACATTTAATATTGACACACCCCGACCCTAAAATCAGGGCGTGCTGGCAGTCACGTGGGTGTGACGTAACCAAAAGTGCGACGCGGAAGTAAAAAGGTAAAAGAAATACGAAGGAATAAAAACCAACTACTAGCATTAATATCCAACTAACATGCTAGAGTGAGTTTAAGTGTGAAACACACATAATCAGAGCATAAGCACTAGGTGCAGTCAAGTAGGACCATTACTAATTTACAACACCCAAAGGTGAGTCCTACATTTAAGTAGTCTGTCAGAACGCAGTGGAAATCCTCGTGAGCCACCAACACTGCTAACTAGAACCTGGTGGGGCGCAAAACAAGATTGAGTCGGTCAGTAAAACAAAGCTTTTCGAAAATATTTCTTTTAACAACATTCTAACCCCTCGCTATAAACCTGTATACTCTCCCATAAAATAGTATATATATAACCATATATAACAGCAAATAGCTCAAATCACAAGTCTTTAACACTTTTCAGGAAAATATGTCATGCTATGCTTCAAAACATAATAAGGATGCATCAATATAACAAGTGAAATAAGGAATCAACCGGAGACCCTGCAGTTGTCCTGTACGGCTAATTCTATGGCTCAATACCCAATCCAGCCGGAGTCACCAACTGTGACCTGTACGACACTACTCTGCACACAAGTCGGAACTATCTGAAGTAGTCTGTACGACAAGAATGGTGTAAGAATACGCTCTAGTGCTTCTCTCATCAACAGCTGTATAATAATCTAAAGTCACCTACAAGTCGGAACCACCTCTAATGGTTTGTACGACATGTCGGAACCACCTCTAGTGGTCTGTACGACATGCACCTACTTGGATCCAAGGTGAGCGTGTGGTGCGGGGTAAATAATATAAGCACTAACACCAGGGGTGCAGGTTATGAGCTCTCAACATAAATCACATCAAACAATAAATCACATGAACAACATAAAACTCACCTGATACTCACATGTGCGTCCACAGCACCATTTAACATATATGCATCAAATACTAGTTCATATATTTCATATAATATGTATGCATGGCATTTTAAAACATACTATCATTTAAATTCAATTACTGGGAAAAATCAGTAGTATATAGGTATATACAGAAAATAACTGCCCACTCACTAGTATGTCGAAGGGTCGTAACCCCCGTGACGCCCTTGAATGCGCTCGTCCTCGGGATAGGTCTCACCTAAATGCGAAACAACTATAAAAACGTTATTTTAAAGCACATAACCAACAATACGTAATAACTTCTCATACGATGCTCAATTTGGGTATATAAATATACCACAGTGACCTACTCGACGTCACGGACGTCGAGATATTTTTAGAATAATTTTTCAACGCCGCACGTGCCCCCACGCGCCGGGAGAGGCACGGTGCTATGCGCCCCCACGCGTGTCATCCCCTACCTCCAGACGCCGGAAAATTTCGCTGGCGCCGGAAAACTGGGCAGACCTGCAATCGCCATTTTCTCGCTCGATTTTACACCATTTTTCACCAAAACTTCACAAATTTCGAGTGGAAGAAGGCTATACCTTTTAAAACTTCCAAATCCTTCGAAAACTCGTCGGGATAATTTCACCAAAACCGGCCACCTTCGAACTAGGGCTTCCCGACGTCCAAAACTTCCAAACGAACGTCCCCGAGCTTCGTGGGAACCTCCTAGAGCTCACTGTGAGCTTGGATTGTCCTAAAAACCAACCATTACGAAGTTCGTGAACAATGATATCAAACGGGGTTACGGTTTCGACGTGATTTCGAGGGTTTCCAGTTCTAAAAGTAGTACCAATCAATTCAGGAGGTTGTAAGGATGAAGGAACTCACCTTTTTAACGTCGATCTGCGAAGTTTTGAGGGGTTTGGTTCCTTGTCCGTACAAGTTCGAAAAAGAGAGGGAGAGTGAACTGAGAGGGAGGAGAGAGAGAGAGTACGGGGTGAGTGTGTACGTGTGTCCCGTGTGTGTGTGTGGTCCAACCAATTCAAACCACAAGCCAAAAATTCTTTAAGTCCTTAGTTCACTTTAGGTCAAACTTTAACAATATTACAAAATTAATCCAACTTAAATAAGTCACATGTAAGTCACCACTTGATGACCAAGGACAAATTCGTAACTTCACATCCTCGAATATGAAATTCCGGGACGGGCTGTGACAAATATACATATATACATATACACTATGGCTATTATATTTTAGAGTATGTTTTTTAGTAGTTTAAAAAGTTAAAATAATCAAAATAACTTACGGGTTACCATGTGTCATCCTTATGTAAACCTGTTAAAGAACCTTTATTAACGTATTCTTATCATGTGATCTAATAAAGACCCTTTTTTTGTGTGTAAATAATAAGGAGTTTTAACGAAAAATCCGCAGTACTGTTCACTTTAACGAAAAACCACATTTTTACACTAAAAAGTCAAACATGGTACTATTCACTTTACCCTTTATTTTGTCCTTATCGTTAAAACTCAAAGTTTTGAAATCATTTTCATTAGTTTTCCTTAAATATAGTTTGTTTCGATGGAAAAAAAAATTGAATTAGCCACAAAAAGTGAATATTTCTCAACTTGACATAATTTAGATGGTCAAAAAGGAAGTGCCAGGTGAAAAAAGGACTTTGATATTGTAGATACGAAAGCTGACAAGTGACAAACTGGCACAAAAAAGTTACCAGCGTAAAAAGATTCAGCAGCTATTTAAAATCACAATAGTTTATATTTTAATTTTATGATTTTGTTAAAAACAGATTTTGGTCACATGGCCTAAAAAGGTGGTAAATATTATTTCGGTGGCAAAGTGGATGTAATATTTAAATAAAAGAAAAACTAATGAAAATGATTTAAAAATTTTAAGTTTTAAGGAAAATGCTAAAATAAAAGGTAAAATGAGTAATATCATGATTGACTTTTTAATGTAAAAATATGATTTTTCATTAAAGTGAAGAGTGCTGGAATCTTTTCGTTAAAATTCCCTTAAATAAAGTGAAAGCAGTTGAGCTGCTGCAGGAGTGTTGTACTTATTTATCATCTATAAACTCACATTTTGAAACGATGAGAGCTTGTAACTTTAGCGGTTAAAAGTATTTTGTTCAGAAGCACATATTAAGGTATGAATCCCCTCTCTCTCTCTCTCTCACAATTTTTTTTTTTATAGAAAAAAGGGCTTATTAACAAAAATAATCATGTGTTTATACATATCACACATTCCAAAAATACCGGAGGATCTAAACTGACACCACATTTTCCCAACCCAACCATAAAAGAAAACTTTATCCTGAATCAAGTAGTAAGACAGCTGTATTTAATAGGATGTGGATCCTCTCTTGAGCAGAGGATCCGAATCCTCCTGACCAAATAATAAGAACCATTGAATCATCCAACGGCTACAAGCAGGAAGCCCTTCTAAAAGTTATAATAATTGTAACGTTGTATCAAAATTCAATAGTCCATGTTATCTGGTCAAGAGGATTCAAACTCCTTGCTCAGGAGAGGATCCAAATCCTATTTAATACTTAAGTTGCCATGCGAGTCGTGACAAGAATCATATAAACATGTGTCTCATTTAAGGTTCTAAAAAACGTTAGGCATTAGTTGATCGGCCGGCTGGGGCTTAATGCTTAGGCAGCTTAAGTAAATTTAAGTAAATTTATTATATATTATACGAATAAACGCATATTGATACTTTAAAAAAACACATAACTGTATTGGCATGCATAAATTGAAAAATAAAATGACATATAGATTATAAAGTATTAGAGCATGTGAAAAGCATGGGTAACAAGCATACAGTAAGTGTTCATCCAAGTATTCAATAAGTATCTAACATTTTATTGTCAAAATAGTTATTGATTTTCTGTCTAATTGAGAATCGCGACCTAGGCGAGTGTCAGAGCAGGTTTAGGCAGGGTAGGCGGATATCTAAGCGGGCTAGGTGGACACCTAAACGGGTCTAGGCGTACTTTTTAAATTCTCAAATGCTTAGGAACTAATTGGAATGATGATCAACCGCCTAGTGCCTATGCGCCGTTAGGTGGGAATTTTTAGAACAATGGTCTCATCACTTAGTAGGTATTAAAATCCACAATTCATAAAAGGGTTAAAATCCACTAATCACGAGATGGTGAATTTGACCTATAGGACCCCTCCGTTAATCACATTTTTTTTTTTTATGACTAAAGTCGCACATCAAGTAAATCATTGACCTATTTGTCTTGTTTTCAAAGTTGGAACCCGGATCCTCTCCGGATCTAAAAAATATGAGCCTAAGAATCAAATGATTCGAGCTGTTGAAATTTGATCTAACGGGTACAATTATTATAACTTTTAGAGAGGCCCCATATTTGTAGCTGTTGGATCAAATTTCAACAGCTCAGATCATTTGATCCTCATGCTAAAAAAATTTAGATTCGGAGAGGATCTAGGTTCTCAAAGTTGGGCAACAAGCAACTGTTTCTGTGCATGTGTAAATTTACCAGTGGCCCTCCATAATAATGATGGGTTATCATCCAAGTTGATGCATCATTTTCTCAATGTTTATTCAACCTAGGATATCTTTTTAACCTAGATTAGTGCTCCAATCAAATTTCCAAATCCTGAGTTTGAAGGACGGTGATAAGGTTGGTGCACTCATGATTAATCTATGAATCTCTATCATTACCAATCTCAAGAGTTCCCCACTCCCGTCTCCCGTGTGATCTAAAAAATTATTTCATCCAAACACCCAGACACATGGTTGTTTGGTCAAATCAAAGACATATTGAACGAGATTAGAAAGTGTTGATTGAAGAGAGCAACTTGCATTGAACGAATTCACTGTCACGTAGTGTCCCTATCATATCATGTGCCAAATATTATAACTAGGAGGAATAGACCAAAGTTAGATGTTTTCAAGTCCAAATTTTGTGTGTTTAGCTAGAGTTATTTATACGAACACCTCTTGATGTTTTCCTTGTTTTAACAAAACCCCCTTGAAGTTTAAAAGAGTATACTATCATCTTTTAAGGTTTTAAATTGTTCCACATAATCCATTCTGTTAGGCCATCTCCAACCAACTCGCTCAAAGGGCTATAGGCTATAGGGCTAAAAATAACCCGTTTTGACACGAAAACTGTCTCCAACCGAGAACTAGGCCAAATGACTTGTGGATCCCACCCGGCCAAAAATCTCAAAACAGGCTAGCGGGCTGGCCAAGATCAGCCAGCCAGCGGGCTCTCTGATTGCTTTCTGCACACTTTTCTCTTCTCTTTGTATATCTGAAGAAAACCCATTACAAAACAACCAAAATTAAAATTACCCATTAATCCGATTTCTTGATCCATGAACCTAAACCATCAAGTGAGTTAATATTCTTTGGGTTCGTGTGGCCCGTTTAATATTAATTTGAGTGGATCAAGTGACTACAGCCCAAAATAGTTATGTAAACCCAAAGAAGAATTTTTTATTTTAAGTTGTAGTTTTTAAATTAAAATAATAAATTATGTTTGACCCTATGACCCTCTCAGTTGGAGATGATTTTTTGTCACAGGGCTATGTTTGGCCTATGGCCCTTTGGCCTCTCGATTGGAGATGGTAAGGTCTGGCACTGTTCATTAAAATATTAATTTATTGGGAAGCTATAGGGCTAAAACGAGCCATCTGCCCTCCTTCGGTTGGAGATGCCTTAATTTCCCATCCAAAAACTGTCGATGTCATCATAAATTTTCTCTAAATGACAAACCAAATTGGAATGATTTGAGGGTTGGAAGTCGACTTCGTAAGTATAATTTGGGCGATGAAGAGAAATCCTTGAGTTTCAAAGAGATCAAGATCATACGCAGGCGTGCTTAATAGCGTGAAAAAGGTCTCGGTTAGCAATCATTTGATAAGTTATGGTCTATCATGAAGGAAGATGCTAGCATCAATCGTGCATAACCACGTAATCCTGACACCACTCTTGTAGAGTAAAAGTGTAAACCGCGACAGAAATAATAATCAGTGCTACCTATTCATATGCATTGAATAATCATTTTCCTTTTCCCCAACGGCACTTCAAGAGTATCTTTACGCCGATAATGCCCGACAGCAAATTACTTCACCCATTGAACAAGATTTCTGATGCCATCCCCAAAAACAAACATAGAATACAACTTACAATCATGATGTTTCACATAATGTTCATGGAATTACCATTCAAAATCCCATCGAAAAAATCATTCCACAAGTGCAGGCCCGAAGCATCGAACAAACAAGACATCACTCCCACTCAATTGTTGATGGGGGCTTTGACGTAATGTCTTGAACTATTCTGTTTACACCCCGGACACTATTGCAAATCTTTCGGGACACATCATCAAGGAACTTATGTTCAAAATAGTACCTGAAATTTTCAAAATGGTAGTCCATATCATCAGGGAACTTATGACATCGACAACTGATGCTAGCATGCCTAACGACTTAAGAGAATATAACCAACAAACATAAAAGTAAGAAATGATAAATAACACGATATTGGCACAATTGAGGGCGTACCAGTCAGCTGTCATCCCATCTTGACTTGTTACAGCTCTGAGGGCAACAACGTGAGAATGTGTTCTTTGATCGCCCTGAACCCCAACAGATCTTACAGGCAAAAACACTGCAAATGCTTGCCAGATTGTATCGTACAACCCAGCATCTTTGATTGATTGTATGAAAATCTCATCAACCTAAAAAGAAGTAAACAAAGAAAAATGTGACCCATAAATATTAGAAAACCAAAGCAGTCAAGCATTTAACTCCAATGACAAGCAAATATACCTGGCGGAGGATATCCAAGGCATTGCCTTGAGTTACATCACCCAAGACTCGTACTGCAAGGCCAGGGCCAGGAAATGGATGGCGTTTTAGAAATCCCTGAGGAACATCTAAGATCCTCCCTAATTCGCGAACCTTTATATGTCAGGGAAAGAAAGACGACAAAATCAATATATGTGCACCAAAGGAAGATTAAAGCATAGCATATGCAATTATAGTAGGAAGGTGGAAGCTGAAACCTCATCCTTGAATAAAAGTTTAAGAGGCTCAATGAGCTTCAGTTTCATGTCTTTGGGAAGCCCTCCAACGTTATGATGGCTCTTGATGGTGTGGGAGTGGGTCCTTCCACTTCCAGGTGGTGGGCAAGATTCAATCACGTCCGGATACAGGGTCCCTTGGACCAAGTAAGTAGGCCTCTTCCCTAATTTTTGCTCCAAATCATGTGCAAAAGCATCGAAAATGCAAATGAACTCCTTTCCAATTATTTTCCTTTTCGTCTCAGGATCAACAACACCTTTAAGCTTACTAAGAAATTGTTCTGTGGCATCCACACAAGTAACAGGCAAATGAAGATCTTTTTCAAAGGTTTCCATCACACGTTCTCTCTCCTTAAATCTACACAAAGAAGAAATTTTTATTAGGGAAACACAGAACATACAATTTAAGTCTACAGCAAACGCAAAGTGTTAAGCCTTCCATGTGGTTAAACTGCTTCTGCTCTCACCTCAATAAACCATTGTCAACAAAGATACAATGAAGCCTACCGCCAATTGCCTTATGAACAAGAGTTGCGGCAACTGTGGAATCCACACCTCCTGATAATGCACATATGACATGATCTTCAGTCCCTACTGTGCTTTTAATCACTTTTATTTCTTCATCCAATACATTTTCCATACTCCATCCTGCACTGACTTGACAAATATCAAACAAAAAGTATCGAAGTGTCTCCATCCCTTCAGGCGAATGTGTCACCTACAAAGGATTTTCAAATCTCATTCACTGAAGCAATTTTAAATTGCCAATAACATTTGAAATTTCCACCGAAAATACTCAAATTTTCAAATGCTAGTACATACAAGAATGACAATAGGCATCCAAGAGCAGTTACTCTTAACATTTCCTATCACATTTTATACCAGAAGATGACTAAGTTCCAAACAAAACAGATTTCTAAAAAATTGATATTTTTTATAACAATCCAAATGAATGAAAAAGGATTTTATTATAGAGGAAAGCCATTCGTTTGAAGCAACTTATGAAACTTTGCATCAGAGTAGGAACACATGAAACAAGATAGCAAAGATAGTTAATGACGAAAGTTATTTTGATGCTACGCCAAGACAAGCATAGCCATTCCACAATAACCAAATCAGTAAAACCCAGTTTAATAGCATACCTAAAACCAATAATCCTAAAAAAAAAACCGATTGACACAAATTTTTATAATTAACACAATCTAAGAACACTAAATTAAATGTACCAACAATGGAAAGCGTTCAATTTCTTATTACCAAATGATGACTAACACCAAAAGGATTCAATGAAATAATAACATAACCATGCCAGCATCACACACCAAATTTCCAAATCAAATAACTATCCAAAAACCAATTAAACCAAAAATTCAAACCAAACCCAATTACCTCTGGGTGGTACTGCAACCCATAGAACCTCCTGGCCGGGCTCTCAATTGCAGCCACCGATCCCTGCTGGCTCCGCGCCACGACCTCAAAACCTTCCGGCAGTTTTGCCACCTCATCCCCGTGGCTCATCCAAACCACCTGCTTATCCCCAATCTTCTTGGACCCAAAAATCCCAGAGTTCCTCTCCACCTTAATCTCCATCCTCCCATACTCCTGCTTCTCCCCAACCTTAACCACTCCGCCGAGCCTCTGCACAATCAACTGAAGCCCGTAGCAGACGCCGAGCACGAACACGCCGTTGGCCTCGACCCACTCGGTGAACCCAGCAGGGAAGCTGGGGGAGTCCAGGGTGTGGACCGAGTGGGGCCCGCCGGAGAGGATTACGACGCGGGGGTTGAGGTCGGTGATGGATTTGAGAGGGCTTGTGCCGGAGATGCAGAGGGAGAAGACGGAGAGGGATCGAATTCGGCGGGTGATGAGGTGGGTGTATTGGGAGCCATAGTCGAGAATCAGGACCAGCTCCGATTTCACGGCTTTTGGGTCCATGGATTTGGCGGCGGTGGATGAGAGGTGCCTAGGGTTTATGCGGAGGTGTGGGTTTCGGAGGTTTGAGTGTGAGTGGCTGTGCTTAGGTTGGAGGGTAGGGTTTAAGGAAATCGACAAAGATGGGAAATTAGGGTTTTTGTGGGAGAGAACCAAACCCTCGGAATGTTTGGCGGGAAGTGGGCCTTCGTTACGATTTTTTTTTTATTGTGACGGATACGAGTCTACATCATGTTTTTATGTAAATGGTAAGAACTTTTATTTTGTAAGTTATTAAATTTTTAATACATATATCCCAACATTTATATTTATACAGTGATCGCCAAATCTCTCATTGGTCACGTATCCTACTCTTTTTTTTTTGTTCTTGTTTTCTTTTTTTCTCCTTTTCTTTTGAGTAATGATAGTGGCGTTTTCATTTGTTACGAGACAATATTTCCACTATTCTAATTTATGAGAAATAAGGTTTGAACATAAGTGCAAATAAGCGTACACATTATCAAGAGATGATCACTCGTTGGATCCTCTTTGTGAGGATTTCGGGAATTCTCCAATCACATTCGTTTATTGTGGTACCGTTTGGTACGTAGACGGGACTGGACGGGACAGAACGGAGGTTCCGTGTATATTTGGTACGCACAGGACGGAACAGATAAGAAATCTTTCAGACCGATTTTGAACAAATTGTTAGGAAAAACCAAATGGGTACCTCTCGAATCGGCGAGTGATAGTAATTTGATAAGATAGGTTTATCATCAATATCCGAGCGAGCTTCGTCCTACATTATGAGCCATAGATCTTCATCTGGGTCGAGATCGTCCACGATTCTGCACGTATGAGTGGTTTTCATGCGGTTCTGGCAAATGGGTGCACAGGGAACTTGATTGGAGAAGTTGCGACGGTAGAAGTTCATGAATTGGTAATGGTCTTCGTCAGAACTGGACCTGTTGGGATCCCGAGAAAGTTGGTTGGTCTGAGTATCGATGCAGGCAGCCATGGGAGATGAGGGGTTTTGAAGATTTGAGTGGATATAGAATCGACGATTTGTGTTCCACGAATGTGGAACGAGTCGTTTCAGGAGGTGAGGCGGAACGAAAATTCACCAAAAACTCGTCTCGTGGAACACTGCGTTCCACCCGTTTTAAGCGCACTAAACGTGGGACGGAACACCTCGTCTCACGTACCAAACGGTACATGTACATCGTGCGGTCAGTTTTTGGCAGGTACTGTTTATATTCAATTTAAATAAAAAAAATTTACAATAATTTCTGACCATGTTAATGCACAAAACCGGAGGGGTCTTGGAACAACGTAAATCCGACCGTGAATCTGCAAGAAAGTAAATAACACAAGATGTATCGTGGTTCACCCCAATGTTTGGGCTACGTCCACACTGATTATTGTATTTCTCTTAAAAGATTGGGAGGGAGAGAGAGAGCTTCTCTGTGAGGATGAGAGCTCTGAGAGGGTGAGGGTGTGGCCTAAGAATTGGCCTCCCCTAATGAGGAGAGTGAGGAGTCCTTTTATAGAATAAGGGCTCCTCACGTATTACATATTTGCCCCTTCCTTTATTACATAATTACATTTGAGTTCCACGAGTATTTATACGAGGTCTAAATACGGAGGCCCTAAGTATGGTACAAACAGTAGTCCCCCAAGTCTTCAGTCAAGAGAGTCTTTTGGCTAGAGACTTGAAATTCAGTCCATGTGTAGGCCGAAGTAACTAGATGTCGTCTAGAACTGATACTCGATATGAGGCGGTGCTCAATCTGAAATGATGCTCAACTAGAAGTAGCACATGTTGCGAGGCTGCTCTGCTTGTGTTGCCTTGGTTGGCTCGGCTTATGGCGTTGAAGGTGAGGGAGTCCCTTTTATAGAATAAGGGCTCGCTCCTCAATACATAAATGATGGGCTATAGTTAATGATCGCGGCGAGGCGGTTGCTCAGTAGGCGGCGATGCTCTCTAATGATGGTGAGGGAATCCCTTTTTTAAAATAAGGGCTCGCTCCTCAATACATAAGTGATGGGTTAGGAGTGATGCTCGCTGCGAGGCGGTTGCTTAGTAGGCGGCGATGCTCTCTAATGATGGTGAGGGAGTCCCTTTTATAAAATAAAGGCTCGCTCCTCAATACATAAGTGATGGGTTATGAGTGATGCTCGCGGCGAGACGGTTGCTCAGCTGGCGGCGATGCTTTTTAATGATGGTGAGGGAGTCCCTTTTATAAAATAAGGACTCGCTCCTCAATACATAAGTAATGGGCTAAGTCCCCCAAGTATTTTTCATGAGGCCCAGTTGAGGCCCAATATATGGTACATAATGTAGTCCCCCAAGTCTTCAGTCAATAGAGTCTGTTGGCTGGAGACTTCAAATTGAATCGATGTATGGGCCGAAGTGGCGGTTGTTTGGAGGTGATATTTGTATATCCTGCACTGAAGCTTTGTAGCTTTGAAGTTTGAGCTTTGTAAATGAATCTTTTGAAGCTAGAGCTTTTGTAAATGAAGCTTTTGAAGCTAGAGCTTTTGTAAATGAAGCTTTTGAAGCTGGAGCTCTGTAAATGAAGCTTTTGAAGCTAGAGCTTTTGTAAATGAAGCTTTCGAAGCTGGAGCTTTGTAAATGAAGCTTTTGAAGCTGATTGACATGAGTGATGCTCATGAATGTTTATGTTGATTGACAAGAGTGATGCTCATGGATGTTAACATGAGTGATGTTCATGAATGTTGACATGAGTGATGCTCATGAATGTTGACATGTATGATTGATATGAGTGATGCTCATGAATGATTGACATGAGTGATGCTCATGAATGTTGACATGAGTGATGCTCATGAATGTTTATGTATGATTGATATGAGTAATGCTCATGAATGTTTATGTATAATTGACATGAGTAATGCTCATGTATAATTTTGAAGTATTGGACGTACTTTTGATCACCTGGTTGGTGATAATAGCGGCAGGCTGCCGAATAATTTGGAGTATTGGGCGTACTTTTGATCACCTGGTTGGCGATAATAGCGGCGGGGTGCAGAATAATTTTTTGTAGTACTGGGCGTACTTTTGGTCAACTGGTTGGTGATAATAGCGTCGGGGTGCCGAATAATGTTTTGTAGTACTGGACGTACTTTTGGTCACCTGGTTGGTGCTATTTTGGGCTTTGCCGAATTTTTTTTTTTTTACCCTCTGATGGGGTTTATACAGATGTCTCCGAAAGATAAGAAAAATAAATTACATCATTCAAAAACATGAAAAGTAAATCACATCATTCTGGTAAGGTGTTTATTCCTTGCTTTTGCAGTGTAAGGTGTTTATTCCTTGCTTTTGCAGTGTGGGTGTTTATTCCTTACTTTTGCTTTTCTCTTTTCCACCGTACCTTTCTTTTGCTTTTGTGTTTTCTCTGCAACTTTGAAACTTGCCTCGCTTGAACTGACGAATAGGGGTGACAGCTCGCACCTCCCTCTTTTGCTTTTGTCGTTCTCTTTTCACTTTCTCATAAGATAATTTCACATGATGAAACCTTTTGCTTTCTCAGAAGTCAGAAAATGATTTCACATGCATGAAACCACGAGCACAACTTTCTCCTTTTGCTTTCTTTAATTTTTCAATTAACCACTTTTCCCCTCACACAGTCCATTTCCAGATCTTGACTTGAAGATTAACCTTACACTTGGCGTTGGAGGTAGACACAGTGGTAGGAGCTTTAGCAGTAGGAAGATAAGTGACCCTAATCCCGTCACACTTAAATATCAGTGTCGTCATCCCGGTCACTCCATCTCCCCTCAACCCCAGATCCAGCTAGCCTGCAAGGCCACGCGCCTCCCGAAGCATGCCAAGGTTCCCTGGGCAAGGTCGTCACTGACCCAAATGCCACCCCTTTCGAGACTATCCATTTCGCCATCCAGGTTGCTGACGACGGTCTCAAAACGGCTCACGACGGTCTCTCCTGCTCTTGTGTAGAACTTTTCCTGACCAGTGTACAGAACAATGCATCCAACAATTGCCGCAAGGGTGAACAAAATAAGTAAGATGAGCGACAGAGCATAACATGTTCTAAAATAGCCATAAGGCTCTCTTGGACAACAACAGTAACGGAGACATATAAAGAACAAGCTTAGCCCGAAAATCACAAACCAGACAGCAGCAACGACAAAGAAGGGAGCCGCAGTGAAACTAACAGAAGCCCAGTAATGCTTATTGTGATATTCCACCCACTGTTGTACTTTTTAAAACTATCAAGCGGGTCCTTTCTGCGCGTCCTGTCCTCAGCCAATCAGCAAAGATGAGTTCTGGGCAGTTCCGTCTGCAAGCGACCTCCTTGTTTCCCATACGACCGACCCACTAGCATCATTATCCCCTATCCCACCACCTGTGTGGGAAATGTGAGAGCCTGAAGTGAAAGAATGAAAGGCACAGCGGCGGACGGAGAGAGAACGGGGGTCTAAGGAAACCCAAAACCAGCGATCTGGCAGCGAAGGCGCTTTCGTCTTTGAGATCGACGACGATCCCGATTCGGCGCTGGGCTCCGGAGGTGGGGGTCCCGCTCGGAGGGTAACGAAGGGACGATGGATGGGCTGCGATTGCAGCGGCGGACTGGCGATCTCCAGGTTTTAATAATGGGCTCTTTCTGGGAGAAGCCATGGGGAGTTGATCGGAATTTTTTGGGAAGAAAGATGGCAAAAGGATTCAGGTGGTTTCTTTTGAGTATTTTTCAAATGGGGTTTGCTGGATATAGAGAAAAGTAATGAACTTTGGAGTTTTTGGGGTTTTTACAGATTTTGCAGATTTTGCAGATTCACGGTGAAGGTGAAAAATGAAAGAGAACCGACATAGTTTTTTTTTGGTCGTTTCCCACAGACGGCGCCAAATGTTGATGCACAAAATCGGAGGGGTCTTGGAACAACGTAAATCCGACCGTGAATCTGCAAGAAAGTAAATAACACAAGATGTATCGTGGTTCACCCCAATGTTTGGGCTACGTCCACATTGATTATTGTATTTCTCTGAGAAGATTGTGAGGGAGAGAGAGAGCTTCTCTGTGAGGATGAGAGCTCTGAGAGGGTGAGGGTGTGGCCTAAGAATTGGCCTCCCCTAATGAGGAGAGTGAGGAGTCTTTTTATAGAATGAGGCTCCTCACTTATTACATATTTGCCCATTCTTTTATTACATAATTACATTTGAGTCATTCTAGTATTTATACGAGGTCTAAATACGGAGGCCCTAAGTATGGTACAAACAGACCGCACGATGTACAATGAACAGATGTGATTGAAGGATCCTCAGGATCCTCACAAAGAGGATTCGACGAGGATCCAATTTTTATTTTGCTTGCCATTTATTTTTTAGAACTCTTATTGGCACTCTAAAAATTTCAATTTCCACTTCTCACAAATTTATTTTCCTCTCTAAATATATAAAGTTTAGAAAGCAAAATGAGAATTTTGAAGTGCTAATTAGGAGTATGTTTAAAAATTTAAAAAAAAAAAACAAACTAAATACTAAATTGAAACTGAAAAAACCCAAAAACAAGAAAAACAAAAAAAAAAAACCGAAATTTAAATAACCGAACCAAAATTGGTTGGTTCAATTTTCGATTTTCAGTGGTTAGAAAACCGAACGGAATTAACTCTACCCTAACGTTGTCGTTTTTTGCACTTTTAATCCTAGGCTAAGCCCTGGTTTGGCATTAAGGTGCTTAAAAAAAAGCTGCTTATTTTTAAAGTTTTTATGTTGAAGGTGTTGAATGTATTTGGTAAACTAAAAAAAAGGGGATTATTTTGGAAGCAGCTGTGATTGACAATTGAAATCATCAGAAAAGCCAAACCAGCTAAATGCTGCTTTGGAAAACTGGCTTTTTTTTTCAAAGCACGCAGAGCTACAATGCATCTTTAATGAAACTTTCTAAAGTCCAATAACACCCTCGAACCAGAAACGGCTCCATCTACCATCTTCTCTAATCATCAAACCAGAAATGGCTTCGCCGATCTCCAATGTCCCTTGAACCCAACCCCTTCTTTGCTTCAAATTGATTTCTCTCTCTCCTACGAGACCCGATGGATCTGTCTCCATCATCTGATCCAACAACCTCGATCTCATTAAGATCCGGCGAATTTATTCAGAGAGGGGGTTGGGGAGAGAGACAAGTGAGAGAGCATGAAGAACATCCCATCAAAGACGGCGTTGAGGTGAGTAGAGCAATGGGCATATCCACAACGTCGGAGTGCAGACTTGCTCTGATGGCAGTTGCCATGTCGGTTAGATGAAGAAGGAGGAAATTAAAATAAAAAAGATGAAGAAGGAGGAGAGAAAAAAAAAATAAGAACAGAAAATTAGGGAGTTGGGGGAGAGTCGGGAGACTTCTACATAGATTATTAATAAATGAAGATGGATAAAAGAAATATATGAGACTTCTAGAGAGACTATGAATAAATAAAATAATTATTATTTTACATTTAACATGATACTCATTTTATACCATTTTTGGTCATTTCATACAATCACAGCTGTTTTACATAAAAATTTATCAAATACTATTATACTGCTTTTTTTTTTTTCAAAAGCACTTTTACAAAAAAGTTTACCAAATACTCTGCTGTTTTATTTCACAACTGCTTATTCTCACATCACAGCAGAAACAATTTTTTTAGAAAGCACAACAATACCAAACCAATCGTAAGTGGGCTTACGCTATTCCTCCCCAGTTCTTCACTTCGACATTTCCTTTCCCCCGCTCTTGCTCTTTGTCTGTAGCCGTTATTCTTTGCCCTCTGGATTCAAGTCAAACCTTCCCTCTGCTGGGTTTTCTTTCTCGATTTCAATTGGTTTTGTTATAACTCATATCTTAAAAAAATGTGTTTTATTCCCAGTAAGCATTGTCTAAAATATCCATAATATCCCGATATTTCCATCGAAATTTCTGTATTTTTGGACTACCGATATTTCCGATATCATCGATATTTTAGACCTTGCTAAGTCACTCATGTATCTTACCATGCAATGTATAAAGTGTAAAATATTGTACTAATTCATTATATATAAATGATTATGGTGTGTTTAAACTTCTTTCATTAATTACCACATATTTTCTACAGTCACAATATTTGCCAGCTCACTATAATATCAACTTAAATCAGTTATATCTATCATGCAATGCATTTCCTTCCAATTTTTTGTGATAAACTAATAGATAATTGACTAAATAAACATCCTGCAAAGTTTCAATAAAAATTTCCAAGTTTTTCTTACAATTTCCTTGGTTTTTATTCAATTTTTATCGATATCGATAATATCCCGGTATTTCCATTGAAATTTCCGTGTTTTTGGACTACCGATATTTCCGATATCATCGATATTTTATACCTTGCCAGTAAGTATGAAATGACCGAAATGACCGAAATAACCCTAGTTGAGTGGAATAATTATAGACCTCTAAGCTAAATCCCAATTTCTCATGTTTTTCTATTTTATTAAATTATTTTTCGTATTCACAAGTGCGTGGGAGAAAGTGAAATCGATTTTGGAATTACGGAGGTCAAGTTAAATTTTTTTAATGAAGGAGGGCATTTAGTAATTTCACTTTGGAAAATTTTAAGTAGAACTTAATCCACTCTCGGTCACTCTTCTTCCTCATTTGCATCGAGAATCTTCTCCCTTACCTAAACTCTGCAACTCTCTCTAGCCACCAAGAACAGCCTTTATCACCACCACCAAATCCGACTGAAATTCACCTCATCACCACCATAATCCAGATCTCTTTGACACAAGGAGCTTGGTGGAAATGTGCAGAGCTCACAAACTCGAGAGCTTCGAGTTCCCCGGTGAGTTTCGAGTTTAAACAAACGAAAGGTTGTTTGGGATCGAATTCGACTGCTTGTGATTCCAGGTAATTTTTCCAGGTTGTGTAGTTGCTTTTGAACTGAAAATTGTGGTCTAAAGCTCTGTAATCTCTCTGTTCTTCATTTCTAGTTTCCAGCGAGGAGGTCCGACGAGAACTTGTCGAAACCGAGGTGGATTCGACCTCAACCTGTCAAATTTTTTACCTTGGTAAGCTTCTCGAGCTTTCGGTACGAAATTGATTGAAATCTAAGCTAAATTCGAAGGGTTTGACCTCTGCTTGTCTCGGTGTTCTTATTCCAGAAATCGGTGGAGTTCTCCAACGAGACCTCGTCGAATCCACTTCGGTGGATTCGACCTCTCTTTGCTCAAATTCGATCCAGGTGATATTCTTGAGCTTATGATGAGGTTTTGGTGGAAAAATTGATGAAAAAACCGTTGAATTTGAGCTTGAACAAGCTCTGATCGGTTTCTGGTTTTTCTGTAGAATCCAGCGGCGGAGCATGGCGGTCGCCGTTAACCTTAATGGCGGTAGCGGTGGATTCCGTTAGAGTTAACAGAATATCTAACAGCGAAGGTATATTCTGTTGAGTTTTATAGATTTTTCGACAAATGGTGCGTGGCCACAGCGACGACGATCAGTACAACAGCGCGTCTGCTGGCGGTAGCGTCCATCGGCGACCATCTAGCGTGTGATGTCACTACGACGGCGCAAAGTGGGCCATGGCGGAGCATGCAGCAACGTGGGGCGGTGCATGTGGCGGCCCGTGGAGACCTGAGACCTAACCTAAGGTTATTCAACTGTTGGATCCTCTCCGGGGCAATGCCTCAGGATCCTACTGACCGGACAACATGGGCATCCAACGGCTACAAACAGAGGGTTTCTCTAAAAATTATAATAATTATCGCCGTTATATCAAAATCCAACGACTCATATTGTCCGGTCAGTAGGATCCCGAGGCATTGCCTCGGAGAGGATCCAAAGGTATTCGACGTTCCAAATCACGTGGTGCACTCTATTTGTACAAACTCGGAGTCATTTATCACATTTAAGTGAAAATAAATTAAATTGAAGAGAGACGCTCAAAATTTAAGTGAGTGGATCCCTTCAACGCTCAAATTTTTTATTAATTGTTTTTGATGAATTTAACTGTTTTGAAGTAGTCATCGATGAGACTTAAATAGAATTGGTTGATGACCATGTAGTTGATTTATTTATTATGGTGATTAGTTTTCACCACATGGTCTTTTATATGTCAAGTATAGATAATTGCGACCATAGGATATGTGCATGTGATATGATACTTTTGGTAGAGGCTAGATATGCGAGTAGACGCTAGCAATGCACAGGTAGACGCCAGTGTAGCCATGCATGCTGCACTCTTACTAGTAGATGCTAGTATTATTATTGATCGCCCCGGTATGATTTCTGAATTATTGACTTGAATGTGGTTTCGTTTGACTATATATTGTAGTAGATACTAGTATGTATGTAGTTTGAAACTATATATGATTTCCAAAATGGGGGTTAGTATGGTTGAAACGATTTTGACTACATAAATGATTATGACCGCTCACACTTTGTTTTCGCCCTTCAGGACCTAGTGAGCACAAGGCTACATTTGAGGACGAGTGGGCTTGGCAGTATTATAGTCTTCCTACTGTGTAGGGTGCTTCCCTTCTGTTTATGTTTATCTAGTTTTGTAATAATGTATGATCATATTTTTTATTATGCTTGGCATTACAAATACTTTTGTTGGAAAATAATAAGTTTAGGATTTGGGCCCAATCCATTAGAATTAGGTTTTCGTTAGAGAATAGGGTTTAGTTTACTATAAATAGAATGCTTGTAATTCACTTGAGAATAAGTCCGTTACAATGTAGTCTTCAGTTTGTCGTCGTCTTGGCATTCTTCATTATAAATAATATCCGTAGTTTAGTATTAATTGTTCGTTTGTAATGCATACTTTAGTTTTCAACTTGGTATTAGAGCATGTTTGATTCTTCGGGATTTAATTTGCTTTAGGTGGCTATCAATTTGTTCGTTCGTTTGTCCTCCGTGTATCAGTTCAAAGATGTTTGTTTTCTTGGTTTGTATGTCTCGTAGTAGTTAGGGTTTTTGTTGTTTAAAAAAAATGATGAATCTGTTTGCTCTCAGAAGTCTCAGCTGCGTGCCCTCGCATGCTACAACATTTTGCTTGAATCACCTTGCCTCTTGCCGGAATCCACATGAACTAGCTGCCGTTGTCCACATCCAGACCCAAGATCCCGTTTGCCCACTGCTCTCCACCACACCAAACCTGATGTGCACCACCACCATCTCGCACTAGACCATTAACTAGAAACTAGATTCCCATCCGCATGCTGTCGCTGCAACCAAAAACCCAACACATCTGCCGTCTGAATCCACCTCTGCCGCCAAGCCACCCAATCAACCTCCACACGCCCTCGCAGTGACCCGTACCTGACCCAAAACCTAAATCGCTACCACGCCCACCAGAACCTTTACTGCCCTTGATCGCTGTTAATTCCTTGCCAACCCTGGTCCCCGGGTTGAATCGGTTTGTTTTGTTTTACGTTTGATAAAGTTTCGTTTGCATAGAGCTCAAAAACGCAAGAAGAAAAGGGAAGGAAAAAAAAAAGGAAAAAAAATGAAAAATGAAGAAAAAAAATGGAAATTGCTTGAGGTTTTTGGCCCACACGGAAAAAGAGAGGAAAAAAGGTTGTCGTTTTTCCTGTTTAAAATCTTTGAAGTCTGTTGACTGTATATGTAGTTTATTGTTGCCCATCATATCGATCGCTCGAGTGTTTGGATTTGTGACTATTCGAGTGATGTTGTGACGAGAATAATGTCTCTGTACCAATCATTGTCTTGGCCAGGCAATTCAGTAATGTAAGGCTTCCATCTAAGATTGGCCTGAGTTTGAAGGTAATATCGAGTATTATTGCTCCTCCGCAATGCATAAAGAACAAGGAATTCAGGGAGTCCTAACTCAGCACTGTACCATTCGTTCAAGCATTCAAAGCAGGTGGTTTTCCGAAAGGAATATATGGTGAGGTTGCAGAGGCTTATTTGAAAGAAGACCAAAATTCCCCTTAGAAGGGGTGATAAAGGGAACTTCAAACCTAAACCAAGGTAATAGGGATGAATCCTTGTACATGGGCGTTTAGGGTGTGAGGGAAGTGGAGGTTTTGCAGCGACATCACAATTATCTTCTTACCGAACTTTGCATCCATTCAGAATATGGGTGCGACCAGCTAAAAAAGTTGCCTTTTCTTCTTTATTGCAAACCCTTAGCATTGGAAGATCTGGAGAATAATTGTTACTACCAAGGGAAATGGAGTGGGTAGATGGAAGATCAGCCATAAGGTGCAGAATTCTAGAGAAGTTTTTTGCGAAGAAAGGCAGATGCAGATTGGGGCAAGAAAGAGAAAGATACGCAGGATGATGATTAGCTTTGTGTGGAGATAAAAATTAAGGTACCATTGGAATTTAAAAATGAGCATTTCAAATCATCTAGCCGTTGAATAAGGAACGACTCGTCTTTGGGATCATCGAATCTAACGAAAAGGTACGTCGAAAGTGATTTCTCATTTCCCGTGTATACAAAACAAGATATGTAATTTCATCATTACTTCCGTTATGATACGGAACTAGAAACTACACGTCTGAAGCTCAAAACGTCTCCACCACTTTTCCAGTAGTCGGACTACCGCAAATCAATGGAAGATCAAATGGTACGTATTCTAGCTTACTCAGAAAGGCATGGTCTTTGGATAATTATCCATCCTCAAGGGGAACAAGTTGCTTTTTCAGATGCATAGTTAGGGGCAATTGTGGGATCATGATTTTCTAAGGCTGGAGTAAGGCTGATCAGAATAATGTTACCTAAGAAGTCCTGTCATTGACTCAGCAACTTCGAATAGAGTTGTATCAGATGGAGTAGTGGTGCCACTATCATCCTGGTCTGGGGCAATAGGCGAAGTCCAAGCGACTCTGCTAGAATGACCATGCTTATTCTAGAAGACACGTGATCTGATCCGAATATGGACACAATAAGATCCTTATACGTCTTGGAATTCCTACAATCTAGGGATAGCATGCGCCGCAAGTAAGTACACTCCTAAGAGGATGCAATATCTAATCCTAGATATCCTCTAGGATTATTCTCGCTTTTAGAATGATGATTATATCCTAAAAACAACTCCCACACAGTCAATATAAATAGACCCAGTTAGGGTTCATATAAGGTATTGCATTCTAAGTATCCTAATTCTCTTGCCTACTGCTTAAGTCTTAAATCATTTACTAACTTGATTGATAGGAGCATATTTATGCGACTTAGTTGCTTGTTTTAGTGCGTTTATGTTATTAGTTCTTAGTTATTTTAGTTCTTTAAGCTTCTTTTGTGTGTTTTCAGGTTCATAAAACGTATTTGGCGAAAGGATGCATTTTGGAGCCTTTTAGAGCAGTTTTGGGCTTATTATGGATATCTTGTATATGAAGCAAGGTGGATGGACGAATTTGGAGTCAAAAGAGGTTAGAAACATGCTACAAATCAGAAAAGGAAAGTTCATGACAAAGAAGATAAGGAAAGTGCAAGAAAAGAGGAAACATTATCCAAAACCTTATCCAACCTTATCTTATCCAAACCTTATCCTATCTTATTCTAACCTAATATTGTTCCACCTTAATCCTAGCTACAAGTGGACCTAAAAACCTAATTTCTAGAGGCCCTATCTGACCCTAAAAGGGTGCCACACCTTCCCCCCCTTTTATGCCTTCTAGAATACCCAAAATCAGCCATAAGACACTTAGTTTCTAGAAGGCCCAATTTTGGACGAAAATTCTTAAACCTATGTCTAATTGGATTCTGATTTTATTTGGCCCTTTTTCTCTTGGATTTGGATTGTTTAAGTCCATATCTGAAACCAATTGGGCTAGGACTTAAGTTCCCAACCTTTGCCGCAAGCCCTAAGGGCCCTAATCACTTGTATCTGCTAGGTTTAACCGTAATTCTGATTCCTAGGGTTTTTACCATGCTATATATATATGGACCTTAAGTTGCCGCACTCCCCAACACATAACCTAGGCAGCCATTCATCATTCATCACAGAAATTCGTCCATACACACCCTAGGCAGCAAAACACCCCAAAAACACCATTCTAGCGCCCAGAAAATACAAGCAGCCGCTCCACCTCTTCCACCCTCTTTGCCGAGTTCTCCACCACCTTCCAACCATCAAACACTCTTCCACACTCACCCTACACCCCTTGCCGTGCCTCTACACCCCCCAAAATCCATTCTACATCATCAAAACAGCCCAGAAACCATCAACACCCAATCTGCCGCAAGCAAGGAAAAGGGACAGATTCACTCAATTGTTTGGCTCTTCATTCTGAGTTGTTGAACAATTTTAGGTGTATTCTATCTTATATTTCAATGTCTAATTCATGTAATCTTTGTTTTGCTTTAAGTATGATTGGCTAAATTCGTTTTGGCTAAGGGTGTATTCAAAACCATGATTATATATGTGAAATAAGTTGATTACTTCCAGTTATTGTTGCATAAGTCGTGAATACAATTTGCTTAACCGTTTGATTTAGAACTTATTCTTGTATGTTGATTGAGAGTGCACGCTTAATTCGCATGCTTGAATTTGGTGCTAGGATATAAGTTTGTTTCACCTAATCGTTATGAATTTATATTCGCAAGTAGTGAAGGTCGCTAGTCACGATCGTGTTAAGTAGATTCCTGGCAAGAGTATCATGCTTTTCATTGTTACAAATGCCTTGTCGATGCTTATGATTTCCAAAGAACGTAATGATTCTAACTTGTGTCTTTATCATGCTGTTCATATAGAGAACTTGTTAGGAATAATTTGTTTGCGATGCATATTCATCCAATTCAATGATTCTAGGGAAATCTGAAGGTTAATTTAAGCGGACCTAATTAACTTGGAGTGTCGAGGTTCATAACTTATTGAATTGATAACTGGAAATTGATTTACGTTGCATATACTTCATGTGTGGAGAAGAACCCCTTAGCTATTCCATCATCCATTGATTCATCACAATTTTGTCTTACAATCTGTTTTCTTTACAATCTGCCCATTTAATTTAATTTCGTCCAAACACAATCCCCCCATATTTTGTTGAGTCTTAGTCATTCAAATATGTTTTATTTTGTGTTTTTAAGCATTTGGAGTCATAAACACTTTCAAATTCGTCCAAATCAAGTTCTAGTTTCTTTTTAGTCAATTTGATTGTTTTAGGCAGTTTTGAGTGTTTCAAATCTGGTTTGAGTCATAGTAGTCTTGTTAGAGTCTTTAAGTTTAGCCTTTGTGTTTTTAAATCAATTTATATTAGATTAGCACCCCTAGTTAATCCCCGGTTAGAACGATCCCTACTTACATCATTACTACAATTGTCACAAATAAGGTTTAATTTGTGTGTCAACATAATTTTCACATCATTGATCGTCGGAGAGCCTTTGACTGGCAAACCGCCCTCCAGTCTAAGGCTTGCTCACGGTTACTTCTGTTTTGCAGGTTACTTGAGTTCGTGCCTTCTCCGTTCATGGTGGTGCTTGAATTAGATTGTCACACTAATTGTAAAATACTATTCCAGCATAATAAAGGGCATTAAAACTAATGTCAATCAAATACCAATGTAAATCGTTTGAAACAGGTAATATTGTTATTTTAATTTACGGTTAATATCAGTTTACTATTTTGAAATTTCGTGGTTTTCAACATTTGGTACATGAAGTTTTTTTCATTCCAGAGTTAAGTCTTAATTTTGGGACTGTTTCATACCTTCGTTAAGTTTTCTGTTAACCGATGACGTGGCGTCCACGTGGACAATGACTAGGTGCCACGTGGATATTAAAAAAAAAATTAACAAAAAATAAAATAATAATAATAATTAAAAAATAAAAAGAAAACCCTAAAAATACAATCAATCCGCAACCACCTCCCTTCCTTCTTCCCTCTGCAACCCCCTCCATTTCTCTCTCTCTCCCCTTCCCTCTCATAGCCGAAAACCCTTCCCTCCCTCATTTGGTCTTCCTCTGTTTTCCCGCATCATCCAACAGTTGGACTCGACGCCTCTTTCTCTTTCTTTCCCCTCTTTGCTCTCTCTACCGAACCCTAACCCCCAAATTCCAACCTCCCACCATTCAATCCAACCCTAATCCCCCCTAATCGGACCCCAACCTGACCCAGTTCACCTCCGATTGCCTCCAATTCCACTATGCCCCAGCCTATTTGTTCAAAATTCCAACCATGCCCAAGACTCCTAAAGCTTCACAGAGGAGTAGGCAGAGGCCGCACTAGGGTAACAAGCAAGCCCTTCGACCTACCGCCAGAGAAGCTGTCGCCGAGGCCGTGGTAAGGCCCAGAACAAGGTTGAAGGGGTGAGGGAGAGAGATAGAGAAATGGGAAGAGGGAGGGGGAATGGTGAGTGCAGTGGTGAGACCATCATGTCGAAGAGGTGTCGGTACCAGACGTCGGTGGTGAGGTCGTCTCGGAATTCGAATGGGTGTTCCTGAAATAGGGGAAATCCGATTGGGATTTCGCTGCGCATCTTGTAGAGGCTGTAGGGGTAGAGGTTGATCAAGAACGTGGAATTAGTGTCGCTAAGGAACTGGAGGAGGGGCCTGATGACGGTGTCGACGGCCGGTTCTTGGAACTGGGCATTGGAAGGCGGGAACGCCATGGTAATGACGTTGATGAAGGAGAAGGTGGTGGTGATGGGGTTGGATTGGAGGGTGGCTAGCGGCGAGGCTGGATTGTAGGATGCGTAAATGGGGATTGAAAAGATGGTTGCAGATTGATTGTATTTTTAGGGTTTTATTTATTTATTTATTATTTATAATAATAATTATTATTTTACCTTTTGTTAATTTATTATTATTTTTTAATATCTACATGGCGTCCCGTCATTGTCCACGTGGGTACCACGTCATCAGTTAACAGAAAAACTAACGGAAAACTTAACGGAGGTATGAAACTTCAGAGTAGTAAACTGATATTAACCCTTTAATTTAGAGTGCTGTTAAGCTCACCCCAGTGTCTTATTTCCACACCCACTATAAATGATACTCTTATTGACAAATTTATCCTAGTATAAAATGACATTTAAAGACATAAAGACCAACCAATCATATAAAAAAAAACCTAAAATATCATAAATAAGAAAAAGAAAAAAAAAAAATATAATGATCCCCACAAGCTTTCCTAGGGAAGGAAGTTCAGAAATTAAACTTATCAGGCAGAGGGTGATTTCGGACTTGACAAAGCAAAGTCTCGAGACTCGCAATAAAGCGCATGTTGTGGAAGGTGTGATCAAGCTTCACTAGAGAGTAGAGCAAGTTAGTCTTCAAGACTATTATAATGTTGAGATTGATGAGGAGAGAAGCTCATAGTCTATATTACATTAGGGGACTCACGGATCCGACACTCATTGAACTCTGATCGTGTTTGGTGTTTGTAGACATCGAAATTTCGATAAAATAAATGTTGACCGATAAATCAAAGTTTCAACGCTCATGTATTACATAAATTTTACACGTAGCGTGTGTCTAAACAGAAATCAAAATAAGTTGGAAAAGTCATCAAATAGGACACGTGTCAACACCTGGCAGAAACAACTTATTTCATCTGGGATATTATATTCAAAATTAGGCCTTGGAAAATTCTATAAATACAAGCCCATTTCATTCATTTGGGAGGAACCAAAATTATTATGCAAAATTCTTGAAGCTCTGAAGCTCTGAAACTCCGAAGCTCTCAAGCATCCAGGTTCCCGAAGAATCAAGAAAGCGTTCTTCGTTCTTCGTTCATCGTTCATCCAAGATCAAGCCCTGACGGCCCTTGGATTAACAATCATCCACCTTCAAGCCCAAGCCTCAACGGCCCCTTGAAGAAAGCGTTCATCGTTTATCAACTGTTCATCCTCAAGGATCAAGCCCCAACGGCCCCTTTGGATCGACAACATCAACAAATCCGCTCATCCGCTGTTCATCAAGCCCAAGCCCCGACGGCCCTTGAAGAAAGTGTTCTTCGTTCTTCGTTCATCGTTCTTCCAAGATCAAGCCCCGACGACCCTTGGATCAACAATCCACCAATTCAAGATCAAGCCCCAAAGGCCCTTGAAGAACTTCCACCAATTCAAGATCAAGCCCCGACGGCCCTTGAAGAAAGTACCATCGTTCATCACTGTTATTCGAGATCAAGCCCAAAAGCCCTCGAAGATCCGTTCAAGCCCAAAAGCTCTCGAAGATCCGTTCGTCACTGTTCTTCGAGTTCAAGCCCAAAAGCCCTCGGAAATCCGTTCATCACTGTTCATCCAAGATCAAGCCTCGACGGCCCTTGGATCAACAAAATAGCCACCAATTTGCCCATTACGGAGATCCAATCAGAGGATCAAAATAGAGAGAGATTGTAACCCAAAATCAAATCAAATACTTAATATTTGTTAGCGCACGTTGTTCTTGTCTCTTTCGTTTCAGGAATAATTCGTGTTCACAAATTGGCACGCCCAGTGGGACCATCTCTACCTCTCATCTCTTTCTCCGTTCAAGAAATTCAAGCACACTTCCAAAATCAATGGCATCAAGCAAAGGACAAGCCGTTCTCACAAAGGGAAGAAGCCTGAGCACTTCCGCCATGAACGGAGCATCCATTGGCGCCACAACCGCTCCTCAACATGCCACTTCAACGTTGGTACCACTAAAGGAGCAAGGGGAGCATCAAAGGTGCGAGTCCGTCATCAACCTGACCTCGCTGGGGGCACCGAAGCATGCTGCTGAGGCACACAAGATGACATCCCAAAGCAGCCAACGACATTCTTCGTCAGCACCCTGGACGTCTGAAGAAAAATTGCGTCCATTGGTTGCACAAGTCATGACCATTGGCGTCACCTCAATCGAAGAACAACTGGCTCAAATGAATGAAGCGATTGCAAGGCTAACACGGACTGTGGAAGAAAAAGACTTGCAAATCGCTACACTCGTCAATCGACTAGAGGCGCATGATGGTGATAAACCCGACCCAGAGAATGATCCACTAAAAAGAAGAGATGACGAAGAAGATGAGCCTCAGGTGGAGAAAAACGATGCGAAGCCGGAGCCAGACCAAGCAGCGGCACTCATGGGATCTCTTTCTATCCAGCAGCTGCAAGAGATGATCACCAACACCATCAAGGCACAGTACGAAGGGAGCTCAAATACCTCCGGGTTGTACTCAAAGCCGTATTCAAAGAAGATCGACGCCTTAAGGATGCCGAGGGGTTATCAACCACCAAAGTTCATGCAGTTTGATGGAAAAGGAAACCCAAAGCAGCACGTTGCACATTTCGTCGAAACTTGCAACAACGCAGGGACCGAAGGGGACTACCTCGCCAAGCAGTTTGTGCGCTCACTGAAAGGAAACGCCTTTGAGTGGTACACGGACCTAGAGCCTGAGTCAATCAACAGCTGGGAGCAATTAGAGCGGGAATTCCTCAACCGCTTCTACAGCACCCGCCGCACTGTGAGCATGCTAGAGCTAACAAGCACAAAGCAGTGGAAGGACGAACCAGTCATTGACTACATCAACAGATGGCGCACTTTGAGCCTCGACTGTAAAGACAGGCTCTCGGAAACTTCTTCAATCGAGATGTGCATCCAAGGCATGCAATGGGGTTTGCAATACATCCTTCAAGGCATTAAACCACGGACCTTCGAGGAATTGGCCACTCGCGCCCATGACATGGAGTTGAGCATCGCCCATCATGGGAAGAAAGAACCAATCGCTGGCTACAAGAATGACAAAGTTGTTGGGCCAAAAGAGGAGAAGACTGCGTGGAAACCCACCAAAGAGACAATGACGGTCAACACAGCTCCCGTCAAAATCTCCACACGAGGCAAGGCGATTCAAACCGAAGTTTCTCGTGATCAAGAGATGCGTAGACGCACTTTGAAGGAGCTTGAGGAGAAGACTTATCCATTCCCCGACTCTGATGTGGTTGCCATGCTGGATGACCTGTTGGACAAGAAGGTGATCAGTTTGCCTGAGTGCAGACGGCCAAAAGAGATGAATCATACCGATAGTCCAAGGTACTGTAAATTCCACCGTTTCATCAGTCATCCAACGGAAAAGTGCTTCATACTTAAAGATCTCATCTTGAAGCTAGCACAACAAGGGAAAATCGAGCTTGACCTCGAAGACACGGTTGCAGTACACACTACTACTATCATGTTTGGATCACTTGATCATGTGCCTCTTCGAAGCATGCATGACCATTCCCGTCAATGTTCAAGTCACACGACACCTCCTACACAACCATCACTGGGGGCAAGCAACCAAGATGCATCTACCGGTGATAAAGAAGGGTGGACATCGGCGACCTACAAAAAAACGAGGAAGCCAAGACCACAAGCCACAAGGCCAAAAGAGGAGCCTAAACCCGCCCCTCGAATTTCAGTCTTCGACAGGATGAATCATTCAAAATCTGGAATTTCGACACTTGATCGCATCAGTGGTCTGATAAGCTCATATTTATACATATTTTACATCAAATTCTCTTGTCTTTTCTTAGTTATTTCCTCATATTTTTGTGCTATTTAATTTGTTTTTGTGTTTTATCGAATTTATCTAGCTAAGAAAATAAAAATAGCACAAGTGTGATTTTATGTAATAATTTCGTCAAAACTGTTTAGCTTTTAAATTAAATAATATATATATATATATATAATAATTCATATTGTTTTGTAGAAAAAAAATATAAAAAGATTAAATAAGAAAAAAATAAAAAGTGGGATGGAAAGGTGGGTTGGTGTGAATAAAAGAATAAGGATTAATTAAAAAGTGTGTGCAGTGTATGAAGGCAGCTGGTGGAAGGCAGAAAGAAAATAATAAAAGAAGAAAGTGGGGGGCAAATTGGAAGGCAGGACAGCTGCCTTAGGCAGCGTAAAAACCAGCTGTGAGACAAGGTCTGACGGGAAAGAAATAGAAGGGGGACGCAGGAAATAGCAAGTGAAGGCAGGCGCTGCCTTGGCAGCGAGGAAGCTCGCAGGAAAAACGTGGGGAGCAGCGCACAAAGTTGGGCAGCTGGGCGCGAGGAGAGACGTGAGTCTTCGAGGTGGGAGCAGCGTGCACCGAGAGGAGGTGGCAGCAGTTCACGTGAACTGGCAGATCCTGGGAGCTGCACCGAGAGAAGGCAGCTGGAGAGCTGCAACAGGCGGACGAAGACAGCTTGCGCGCGGAAGGAAGGAGAGGTCAGCACCGGAGAGGTCAGCAGCGGGGAGGAGGTCAGCACGGCCTGGAGGTCAGCACGGCGAGGTGGACTGTGCAGCAAAGTCAGCTCGAACAGATTCACTGCAATCTCTCTCTCGGTTAATTCGTTCCTAAACTCAAGTTTTATTCCTGTTTAATTTTAATAATGTGTAACTAATTTTATTTTGGCTAGAGTTTAATTCAAAACCATGGATATATTTGTAATTTGAATTGATTACCTTCAGTTGTGATTTCTGTGTTGTGATTTAATTTGCTTAACTGCTTGATTGATAACTTATTTTTGTATGTCGATTAAGGATGCATACTTAATTTACATGCATGAATTTGATGCTAGAATATAATTGAATTTCACCTAATCGTTATGAACTTATATTCACAAGTAGTGAAGGTCGCTTATAAACGATCGCGTTAGGTAAATTCTTGGCATAAGTTTCATGCAATTCATAGTAACAAGTGCCTCGTCAATGCTTATGATTTTCATAAAACTTAATGATTCTTGCTTGTATCTCTATTATGCAATTCATGTAGGGAACTTGTAGGGAATGTTTTGGGTTGTCGTATGCAATCATCCAACCTAATAAAAGTAGGAAAATCTGAAGGTTAATTTAAGCGGACCTAATTAACTTGGGGCGTTGAGAATTTACAATTTATTGAAAGAACAACTGAAAATCAATTTAGGTTGCATATGTGGCATGTGTGGAGAATAATCCTCTAGCCAGTCCGTCATTTATCATTTTACCTTAATTTTATGTTTTTGTCAATTTTGTAATTTATTTAAGTTTAATTTACTTTTCATCAAAATCAATCCCCCATTTTATTTTAAAGTGTTAGATTTATTAGAAATCATTTTAGTTTGTGTTTTCTTAAGTCTTGAGTTGTTTTGAGTCTTTTAATTTGTTTTAGATTATTTGTTAGTTTTATTTTGAGTGATTCTAGTTAAGTGTTTTGAGTCTAGTTTAGTGTTTTAAATTTTGTTTTTACGTTTTTAATTTAATTTTACTTTGGTTAGCATCCCTAGTTAATCCCCGGCCTAGAACGATCCCTACTTACATCATTACTACAACTGTCACAAATAGGGTTTAAATTTGTGCGTCAATTTATTTTCGCATCATGGTCAAGACCGAACTTCCGTCTTCAAAAGGCTGAAGACGCCAACACTGCAAAGATCTGTCTTTGAAAGGTTATCAAAACCCAAGAAACAAAGCGGCACGGCTAGATCTCCTCCGCAACGGTCGGCTGCGGACAGACTTGAAGAAACTAAGAAGCCTTCTAGAAACATGAAGACAACGCCAAAGGGAGAAAAGCTCGACAGTCTAGCAGGAAAAGACGATGTTCAAAGCTTGATTCCTTCAAGGATGAAGCGCCAAGCAACTTTGGAAGTCGACACAAAAGGACCGCTGAAGGTAAGGAGACGCACCATCATCTACACCGGCCAATCTTCACGCCAACAAATCCAAGAAAACCGCACTGAAGAAGTGGCCCAAAAAGACAAAGAAGACAAAATCCCAGAAGAAGACGTCACTTCCGGCTCTGTCAACTCAAAATCTTCACCTCAATCGCTGGGGGCATGCTCCAAAACCATGCCAGTCAAGCCGAGTGAAGTTGAAGGATGGACGCGTGTCACTCCGAAGAAATTGCACATGAAGCATATGTCTTCTCCACAAGTGCACCAATCAGAAAGGGGGCAAAGCAGCTTTCGCCAACCTCCAAAACGATGTGAAAGTGTTGAAGATGAGGAAATTTCGACACAAAGATCAACCATGAGCGATCTCTCCTTCATCAGAAAATTATTCAGCTACTCGGTCAAGGCTCCTTGCTATAAAGATTGCGAAGAACGCTTCTCCAGGCAGCAACCATCTCTTCCACAAGTTCACCAATGGGAAAAGGGGCAAAGCAACTCCTGTCCACCTCTAGAACAATGTGAAAGTGTTGGAGATAATGAAACATTGACACGAAGATCATCCATCCCCATCACAATGCGTGACGTCTTCCCAGAAGACTTCTTCAACTACTCAGTCAAGGCTCCTTGCTATGAAGATTGCGAGGAACGACTCTCCCGGATCGCTTGACGAACCAACAATGCTCCTTGTCCGCACGAGCCTAAACTGCAGGACACAAGGCTCCTCGCCTGCATGAGCATAAACTGCATGGCATTATGCTCTTGGTCCGCAAGAGCATAAAAGGCGACACCAACGCTCCTTGCCGACACGAGCCTAAACTGCACACGACAACAAAGCTCCTGGCCCGCAAGAGCATAAACTGCGTACGGCACAAAAAAAAAAAAAAAATTCCAAGAAAAAAAAAATGTATTTGAACTACGTTACGACTTGATCTCTTCTTTGGAAGGGTACGTAGGCAGCTTGAATATTCAAAATTTCGAGTTCAGTCACATCAAAATATAAATAAATGTTTTATTAAAGAAAGTCAATTTTATTAGAAAAAAAAATGATGAATACATATGTTTATGTATTTACAAAAAAAAAAAAAAAAAAAAAAAAAAAAATAATAATAAAAAAAGAAGAAGAAGAAAAAAAGAAAAAGGTTTGTACAATATATATAATCTGCAATTGCTTCGGCCCAGCACGGTTCGCACCATCAACAAGGCCACCAAACGTTGGGCCCAACTCCTGTGGCCCAGTTCTTCATCTCCAGCTCGTTGATACAGCCGGATTCCACTAGCCCAAATCCCAAGCCTGCGTCAAGACCAACACCAGGCCCATAGCCGCCATGCCAGAGGAAGCTTTTGAGAATGGGTGTGCAGAGAGATTCGAAGCTCGACCTCGACCACCTCCGAGGCTTCACCGACGACAAAACCATTCCCTTCCATGGCTGCTGCTCCTCCTCCACCGCTCTACAAGCAGCGGTCGTGGTCCCCTGACGCATACCGTGACAAGGCATGGCACCGCCGCAAGAAAATCAACGGCAGATCGAACCTCCAGCGGAGCAAAAGCGTCACTGACGAAGACCTCGACAAGTTGAAAGCCTGCATCGAGCTAAGGTTCGGATTTGACTCGCCCAAGTCAGATAAGCGACTCGCTGACACTTTTCCCGCGTTGGGACTTTACTACGCGGTTAACAAGGAAGTACTGTGACTCAGTTTCTAATAAGTCTACGGCGACTACAACGAAGTCGTTTTCCCCGACGCCGTCAGAGTGCGACTCGGTGACCTCCCCATCGGCAGCCCCCATACCATTATCGGATCAGGAGATACTTCGCAGACGGTGAAGACGCGGCTGAGACAGTGGGTCCAGGTGGTTGCTTGCACGGTGAAACAGGGTTCGTGAGGTGATCAATGTAACCAAACCAGAGTTAAAGATTGTAACCAAAACATCAATGTCAAACTTTGTCAATGATTGTTGTTTATGGTTCCAATTTCCACTGCTTCACTCTCCTGCCCATCATCCGTCTGCAACTCTGGGAAGTCGAGATTGGAAGACAGCGACAACAAGCTCACCGTCGTGAAACCCCGCGACCTTATTAAGTCCCCGTCGTTTCTCGACGTCTCCACCTCTATCAGGTGCGATAAAGGCGAGCGCGCCAGTTCCGCTCCGACATCTGCAGCTACAGAGGCTTCTACTGTGACTGCCCTCTAAACAACAGCTCCGGCAGTATGTCCGCCTTCTTCTAGTACCTGTACCTGCTGCAGACTACCGTGATTCACCACCCTCTCTACTCTTCATCCGCTTCTGAGAGCTCTCGTGGAGGTTGAAGAAGCCTGGACTTCTCATCCCGTCTGCACCCATTTCTGCCCTCCATCATGGGATCCTTCGATCTTCGACTATGAGGTTACGGTCAAGAGGCAGTACTGCAATTTGGCAAGGAGGTTGGAGCTGGCTGACTCCCTCTCTCTAGCTGTGAAATCTATGAGGCACTCTCGTGGGAGCTTTATCTTTCCCGGTGCTTAGCCCTCTCCGCAACGCCGTCGTCGCCGACTCTCCACCATGGCACCAAGCAACTAGCAGCTTCTCCACCATGGCACCAAGCAACTAGCAGCTTCACGGATGCTCGACGCCCTCTTCCTTCCTCCTCCGTGCTCCTCCACACCTACCTCCTCCGTGCTCCTCCTTCTTCCTCCTCCAAGCTCCTATCATGCACCCTATATATATATATATGTATGTATGTATATGTATGTACGTATGTATGTGTGCATATATATTAAAAAAAAATTTATAATATAAAAAAAAAAAAAAAAAGGAAAAGATGAGACATGGTGCACCCGGCACCGAAAAAAAAAAAAATTATTAAAAAATTGGATGGTGCATCTGGCACCATGGAAAAGAAAAGAAAAAAAAAATGATTAAAAGAAGAAATCGTGGTGGACAGCACCATGTGTATATTAAAAAAAATAAAAAAAAATAAAAAATAAAAAAAAAATAAATAAATAAAAAAAAAAAAAAAGAAAGATGACAGCCAGTGGTGGTGCCAGCAAAAAAAATAAAAAAAAATAATAAAAATAAATAAATAAATAAATTTTGAGTGATAGTGGTAGTGCCAGCAAAAAGAAAAAAAATAATAAATAAAAAAAGGGGAGAAGGGAATGGTGGTGTCGGTATGGGCATCATGTGAAAAAAAATAATAATAATAATAATAAAAAATATATATATATATATATATATATATATATATAATGGATTGTGGGTCTTCACCATTAATAATAAAAAAAAAAAATGGATGGTGCATCTGGCACCATGTGCAAAAAAAAAATGCATTAAGAGAAATAAAAGTCCATTTTATTTATTTTTTCTGGAAATTTTACATAAATTTGCATTATACATACCTAAAAAAAAAAAAAAAAAAAAAAAAAGGGGTCAAATCAAATTTACAGGAAGGGATCTTCAAGGACGATCAGGTGGCGCCTCATCACTCGGCGGAGCTCCAGAAAGACGAAGCACAAGAGATTGATTATCCGGAGCTTCAACACTTGGTGAAGCGCCAGAGGATGAAGGCAGAAGTTGCCTCTGGAGTAACGCCACAAACCTCTGATGATCACTTTGAATCCGAACTTCGGACTCTTGCAGCTGGTCAAGTTTCCTCTTCATGCTTGTTGAGTAATTAGTTGCGAGCATGTGCAACTCTTTATTCTCGTGCCTAAGCACTCTGACCTCTTGCCGAAGACTGGCCACCTCAGCCATCAACGACTCAACCTGACGAGTTCGAGCAAGAAGACGTTGGCCCATGTTTGAGACTGAGCCTGCACATCGGACGCTGTAGGCCAGAGAGTCCTGAACAGCCAGTTCGTCGGACCGCCTAGAAAGTATCCTAGTGTCTCTAGGAGTGAGAAGATTTCTGGCCAACACCGAAGCGGTTGTATCGTTCATCATCATAGAATCCCCAACTGTAAGAGGACCATTGGGAGATATGAAGGACGGCTGCCAAATGTTGCTTGGAGAAGATATGTCACTATCTTCCCCGACATTCAAGTTAAGACGACGGTCAGAAGGGCAAGACATATTTGAAGATGTGAAGAAAAAGAAGAGGTCGAACTGATCAAGATTAAAAAAGTACTCGGAGGGGGTGTTTACAGGAGGGAGCTCAAGTGTGTTGCGGAACAAAATTAGCGCCTCTATAAAAAGAAGAAATCAAGAGGCGCTCATCAGAAATCAAAGTGGCGTCCTCTCACAAATCGAAGAGCCGGGCTCCTTTCTCAAAAGCCGGATTCTTTTCTCAAAAGCTGAAACTCCGTCTCAAAAGTCGGACGCCGTTCTCAAAAGTCGGGCGCCTCTCTCAAAAGACGGAGCGGTCAGGAATCACGAGGCGAACAGTTTTTCCAGAATTGTCGTCTCTCGTCACGCGCGCTGTCAGCTTTGCGTAAATTACGAGTAGCTTTTTCAGAAAGCGCGTAACCTGTACTGTTCATCCATCCACCGGCTGCCGACAGGGGTAAAGAAACAGTTTCGGTTGTGAAAAATCATTCCTATAAACGTCTACCTTCGCCATCCATTGCAAAGGCAAACCCTCTCAGCACTTCTTCATCTCTGAGAATGCCTTCCCAACGAAGCCTCTCGAGTTACTCTGTGTTTCTCATCCCTTGGGATACCTCTGCAAACAAATGACACCAAAGCAAAAGTATCTCATATCACCAGGGTAGAAAGCAAGAGTATCTCATATCATGCTTTCTCCCTGTCCTTTCCTTCGTCCTTGTTATTACCTGCAAAGACAAGGATGAAGAAAGCAGTATGCCGGAACCTCTACTCAAACTCGGGTAAGGAACCGACTGCTTGAAACCCTTCCCTGATTGCCTACCTAGCGCTGCTCTCGAGTACTCGTCTTCCACTGCTACTGTACTTCCAAAGAAGCTGCCACATCTGCCTGGAGAACAGATAAGGCAAGTGAAAATGATACCTTGAAGCATGTGGAGACAACGTGCAAAAGAAACAAGCAGAGAAGAATGCAGCCTGCACAGTCAACTCAACAGAAGGAGTCTGAGTTGAGGAACTCGAGAAGATGCCACATTCTGCCAGAAGAATAGATAAGGCAAGGGAAAATGATACATTGAAGCATGTAGAGACAAGCACAACAAAGCATGTGCTGATCCGCTACTTCTTCAAAAGCAAAAGTATCTCATATCATCAGGGTTGCAATCACTCTGGACGGTGAGCTCGTTTTGACCCTCAAATTCTTGGGTCGACTTACTAGGCGTTGTGAGCTGTACGTGCCGATTCACCACCCTTGAATCGAATCCTTAAAGATCAAGTCACCAACTGGAAGAATAGCCCATCAATCTTGAAGATCATACCGTTGACCAAACTGCTCAGGTGTGAATTAGAAAGATTGAACAAAGCAACAAGTCATCACTTTCACCTCGTGCCCGCTTGCCATGTGTTCGAGTCAACCTTCAAGAATCAAGCCTTAACGGCCCTTGAGGAAATCACAAGTCCGATTCAAGATCAAGTGTCTATCACCCTTGAATCAAAACCAGTTCAAGAATAAGCTGTGGAAAGTCAACAAGCGCAACGAAATACGTGCCGATTCATCCATTACCAAAGCCAAATATCATCTACCACATGAAGCTCCTTGTGGTCCAATTTCAACCTTCAAGATCAAGCCTCGACGGCGCTTGAAGAAATTTCAAACAAAGTTCAAAATCAAGCCCCGACGGCCCTTGAAGAAATTTCAAACAAAGTTCAAGATCAAGCCCCGACGGCCCTTGAAGAAACTTTCAGCCCAATTCAAGATCAAGCCTCAACGGCCCTTGAAGAAATTTCCAGTCCAATTCAAGATCAAGCCTCAACAGCCCTTGGATCGACATCTACAGTAAGGGACTTCAAAACGCATCTCCTACACGCGACAAGCACATGTATACGACGCGCCTTGAAGTGGGGGCATTTGTAGAAATCGAAATTTCGATAAAATAAATGTTGACCGATAAATCAAAGTTTCAACACTCATGTATTACATAAATTTTACACGTAGCGTGTGTCTAAACAGAAATCAAAATAAGTTGGAAAAGTCATCAAATAGGACACGTGTCAACACCTGGCAGAAACAACTTATTTCATCTGGGATATTATATTCAAAATTAGGCCTTGGAAAATTCTATAAATACAAGCCCATTTCATTCATTTGGGAGGAACCAAAATTATTATGCAAAATTCTTGAAGCTCTGAAGCTCTGAAACTCCGAAGCTCTCAAGCATCCAGGTTCCCGAAGAATCAAGAAAGCGTTCTTCGTTCTTCGTTCATCGTTCATCCAAGATCAAGCCCTAACGGCCCTTGGATTAACAATCATCCACCTTCAAGCCCAAGCCTCAACGGCCCCTTAAAGAAAGCGTTCATCGTTTATCAACTGTTCATCCTCAAGGATCAAGCCCCAACGGCCCCTTTGGATCGACAACATCAACAAATCCGCTCATCCGCTGTTCATCAAGCCCAAGCCCCGACGGCCCTTGAAGAAAGTGTTCTTCGTTCTTCGTTCATCGTTCTTCAAAGATCAAGCCCCGACGGCCCTTGGATCAACAATCCACCAATTCAAGATCAAGCCCCAAAGGCCCTTGAAGAACTTCCACCAATTCAAGATCAAGCCCCGACGGCCCTTGAAGAAAGTACCATCGTTCATCACTGTTATTCGAGATCAAGCCCAAAAGCCCTCGAAGATCCGTTCAAGCCCAAAAGCTCTCGAAGATCCGTTCGTCACTGTTCTTCGAGTTCAAGCCCAAAAGCCCTCGGAAATCCGTTCATCACTGTTCATCCAAGATCAAGCCTCGACGGCCCTTGGATCAACAAAATAGCCACCAATTTGCCCATTACGGAGATCCAATCAGAGGATCAAAATAGAGAGAGATTGTAACCCAAAATCAAATCAAATACTTAATATTTGTTAGCGCACGTTGTTCTTGTCTCTTTCGTTTCAGGAATAATTCGTGTTCACAGTGTTTTGGAACAATTTGGATACCTACCATATACTGAATTTGGAAGAATTTGATGTTAGGGAAAGCCAGTGCAACACCAAACTATGAGTGAAGCTCTTCCAATTTAATCACACCCTCTCTTGTGTGGTCTGAATTCAAATTGGAAACGATAGAAATTAGGTACTGGAGCGGTTTTCGAGACGCGGTGGTGCTGCGATGGTTGGCGATAGAGGAGGGGCGCTTGGTGTTGGGGATTTGGGGAGTCGATAGTGACAGTTCTACAAATTTTCTAGGGAGAGGCTAATGCTGGTGATATTTGGAGTGCTTGGGTATTTTCATTTAGTGATAATTATTTTTTTTTTAATTTGTAATAATTTTTTAAAGCAAGAAAAAATTGAAAAAGAAATATGTAGGGTTATTTTAGAAATAATGGTGGGTGGGAAAAGAGTTGATGTATTTTTTCACTTTTTATGGTGGGTGTAAATATAATATGAGTGGGGAAATAAGACATTGGGGTGGGCATATCACCACTCTTAATTTATATTAAGGAAAAAAAAGTTGGAACTCATTGTGGAAGGCCTTAGCATCAATTGTGAATGTTTTGTTTATTAATGCCTAACCATTAAGACTATCCATTATATGCAAGAATAACGCCGTAATTACTCTCTATTTACTTTCTCCTTTGGAAGCTTTGTCTCTCCTATTATATTATGTTATATTTTATTGTTGTTGATGTTCTGTTTATGTTATGTTTTGGGCTTCAGCCCCTATGGGCTTAACTTTTTTGGGCTTACATTTTGCTATCTTATGGATTGACCTCCATCTGCTAAAGTTCTTCTTAGCTTTATATGGTTATGTATCAACTTTAACTTCATAATGTGAGTGCGTTCCGAATCTTACAAAATGATCCATTTATATGGAAACATGCAAGACGGAAACCAACATATCAATCAATGCTACCGAACTGCAAGTGCTCTTTATCAAAGTGGTGAAAATGAGTATTGTCCTTACATTACGGTGTGAATTCGAACCCTGTTGACTCCCTAATCTAACATCTAATCTACCAAATCTATTATTTGACCAAAAAAAAAAAAAAAAAAATTAAATAAAGGAAAAAAAAGAATGCTACGGAACTTAATTTCATATATAGCAAGCAGTAAAAAACGATGCAGTACTACCCCTTACTATTTCATTCACCGTTTAATTATGGCATTTGCCAAAAGCGAGGGTATTTTAGATGACTCCTTAACCCCATCTTGTTCCCATTTGATTGTTTTTTTGGTTCTACTTGTAGGGGCATGTGATGGTGGTTCACATCTGGTGGCTCGCAATTTTGGTCCCAAAATTTGGTTGAGGATATTTCCTGTTGCGAGTTGAAAAGTTTTGTGACGTGATACCTTTGTCGAATTTAACGCAGAGATGGTTTTCTTAGGGCATTTACCATTGTAGCTGCTAGCAAGGTGGTAGCGGCGGTAGCTGTGGTCAGCCTTTGCGTTGGGAATATGGTTTCTTTTTCACTTTTTAATCTTTCTGCTAAATATGTTTTTGGCTATCCTCAAATTATAGTGAGCTTGTTGTAACTTGTACTGGGTCGTCTCTCATTTAATGAAAATGAAATTTTATTTGGACTCATATAACCTCTTTTTACATCCAACTTACTTTATACACCGATGTTACTTTTAATTAATCAATCAATATCTCTTTAAATCCAAATTTACTACCTAAACTACCCTCACAAACTCAATTCAATATGTAAATTTATCTTTGCACCCATTTAAAAAAAGACAAATCCAAAATCAAGAACTGTATAATACTTGAAACGAAGCATTAAGAACTGTACCATCTATGAAGAAAATCCCAGCAATTAACATGGTTAGCCTTCGCCCTAGCCTTTTGGTAGTGTATGTTGAAAAGAAGGTCGTTACCAAAGTAGCAAGGTACAACAAAGAGGTGAACAATTGCAGGCCTTGATTGTTAAATCATAGATTGATGTCAAGGAAATTAAAATTTTATAGTATAGTCTCCATCTTCATGTTCTTTGTTTCTTTTTATGTTTTAAAATACGAAAAAATTATTGTAAGTGTTGGTAGTCATGATCACATTCTGATGAGAAAAATAGAGTATTGACAAAGAATTTAATCCAATTGGAGTTGTGGTTTTTAATTTAAAAATTTGTGAGTCATAGTTCCGAACTTGTCATAGTGTAGATCAATGATCTTTTTGAATAACTCATTTAGAAATTTGTCTCTTATTTTTTCTCTTGTAACTCTTTATTTTAGCCATAAAATATAAGATAAAGATTGCGTTATGGTAGTGTTTGATTATTGAGTGTGGGTTTATTGATAAATTTTAGTTTTATTGTTAATTTTATCTTGTACTTAATGGTAATTATGCAGTAGGAAAAAATAGATTATTCACATGTAAAATTTAAATTGGGTATAGAGTGAAATTATATAAGTTCAAATAAAATTTCTCTTAATGAAATCATATATTTTTTTCGACAAAAACATTGTTAGCATTTACTTTTGGTTTGAAACTTGGTGATTGGCATCCACACATCTATAACATTACAACTATTTAATTAAATCATTCAAATTATTCTTACTAGCCTTCATGCACAGCACGCTACGCGCTACTTACACATTTTTAATATACGTGAATTGCTTCAATTTTTTTATTTCATTATTTTCTTTTTTATCACCTGCGCTACGCGCCTCTTAAGATGTTTTGTTTTTTAGAGAAACTGTCACATCCCGGCTCGGGCCCCCACCACTTCCTGGGCTCGACTCCGCCCTCACGGTTTTGTTTCTGGGAACTCACACAAGAACTTCCTAGTGGGTCACCCATCATGGGATTGCTCTAGCGTGAACTCGAGCTCGGGCCTTCTACCACATCCCGGGCTCGACTCCGCCGTAGCATGATATTGTTTGCTTTGGGCCCCGACCACGCCCTCATGGTTTTGTTTTGGAAACTCACACGAGAACTTCCCAGTGGGTCACCCATCCTGGGATTTCTCTCGCGCGAACTTGCTTAACTTCGGAGTTCTGATGAAACCCGTAGCCAGGGAGCTCCCAAAAGGCCTCGTGATAGGTAGAGATGAGAATATACATATAAGGCTTACAAGATCCACTCCCCTGGGCAATGTGGGATGTTACAGAAACAATATTAATTCATAGGATAATAAAATCAGTACAAAAGGTAATGAGCTGCCAAGTCAAAGCTCGGGGATTACAATCTGAAAACAAAACATCCGAAATGATATCCGGTGGTTCTTCAAACCACGAACAAGAAACCAAACTTGCAACAGCATGACGAGCCAACCGGTGAGCAACTTCGTTGTTTTGGCAGCGAGTATGGGCCACAATTGCTCCAGTGATCAAAGACAACAAAGCCTTGGAATCCTCCACAATGATCCCGATGGGGGAGTCATTAGGAAGTTCACAACGAATAGCTGAATTTGAATCTTATGGATGACGAATTCGATACCAAATTAGGTTGTCCATTGTGTGGCTTAGCCGAACTCCCCCTCTCCTTAGTGTAAAAATATCAATGTACTAAAAAAAATAGAGAAAAAAATATTTAATAAATAATTGATTGTATGATATTCGATACAACAATTGCAACTTTACATAATAAGTCATAGCTCTTAGAGATTCAAAGAGTTGTACAGTTGGACTAAGTGAATAATATTAGACCACGCTAGAAGAAATGGGTCTTCTTTAGTTAATGTGTGCTTTCAGGATTATTGCCTGCCAAGTTCGGCTATGGTTGCTTTTAGATTTGATTGTTTTTGCCAATGGTTGTACTAGGTTTTTGATGCAGACTTCCCACGACCTTCTTGTGGAAAATGGCCGCTTCACATCGCAGGGCTTACGTCAGTTGCTGGGCTGTAAACCTCCCCTCACCATGAAATACAAGATGGCCCTGTAGAAAACTAGTGAATATTGCTTTTGGATAGGGGAAAGGGATTCTCTCCGGTCCCTTCCACCTAATCCTCCTCATCAAATAATCTAGATCCTTAAAATTTGATCAAACGGCTAAAAATACAGGCCCACTTTAAAAGTTATAATAACTTTAGCTATCGGATCAAATTTCAAAGGTTCGAATTGTTTGATGAGGAGGATTAGGTGGAAAGAATCTGGAGATGATCAGTTTCCTTGATAGGAACCAATTAATGTATTTGTCTTTAAACATGAACCACCAGTTCCCCGTTGCACCATCATACGTGAAGCAAATGATGAGTTAAAGGTTAGAATAGTATGATTTGATGGATAACGATTTGATACATATACCCAAAAAGAAGGTGAATAAGGCATACGTCACAATAAGTGATTGGCCAAGTGAGACGTCCTACTCTATGTCTCGTATTTTGAAAGGAAAACTAATGAAAAGGACTTGAAAACTTTGAGTTTTAACGATAAGGACAAAATAAAGGGTAAAGTGAATAGTACCAAGTTTGACTTTTTAGTGTAAAAATGTGGTTTTTCGTTAAAGTGAACAGTACCATGGGCTTTTCGTTAAAACTCCCTTTTGAATGCACTGGTCAAAAGAAATATGGTTGATAACTTGTCTATAAACCAATGCATTCAAAATACATTCCATCTAATTAAACTAAAGTATTTCAGTCTATTTAAAAGATGTTGAATTTTCCATGTCGACGGGTCGAGGGCCCTACACCACCAACATCGATATTGTTCCTAACTTAGTATTATCACATGTCCAATCCGTCAGATGTGGAGTTTTATCACATAAGGTCTCGATATTAGTTTCCATCATCGATGTTGTCCCCAACTTGGTATCACCACATGTGCAATTCGTCAGGTGTGGAGTTTTATCACATAAGGTCTCGGTATTAGTTTTTTTTAGCACACTGTTATTTTTACACTAGGGGGAGAGGAAGTTTGGCTAAACCACACAATAGGTAGCGAATTTGGTATTGAATTTGCCATCCACGAGATTCGAACCTAAGACCTCTCACTTCTAAGCGAAGAAGAATACTACCAAATTGTAGTACTGAGTGGTAGACCTCGGTACGGGGAGCCAATGGGGACCCACCCAATCATGTGGCAACATTGGCCTACATGGAGCCAAGTCGGAACTCACCTATCGCGTGGGGCCAAAGGGGACCCACCCAATCATATGGTCATTGATAGATACGTATTTATTATAATTGTTACCCTATTTTCAGACTATTTTGAGTAAATTACTTTAGTTTTGTAATTTATAAGGATTATGATGCTTATTGATAAAAGTGAAATTTAACATGGTCTTAACACATTCTATACGTTTTAGTCTTCCTAATTGCATTGGCTTCATCCATTTAATCAATTATTATTTTATTAAGCGGTGAGAGTGGATGCAATTTCTTCATGCCACATTTAGAGTCTTAGTCAAGCGAAAGCAGAGAGAAAGATGGGAAAGTACTTTACAAATTTTACTTCCAATTCATGTGGTTTTGAGTACATGGAGATGGACTGGGCATTCTTGATTTTTAATCAAATTGAATTTTGGCATGTGTTCGGGCCCAAAATACTGGTTTGGGCCCAAACATTGCCCCCTCGCTTCTGAGGTCGTCGACCTACATTCCTTGGTTCGAACCTCGGCCTTGAAGAAGTGAAACCGTCCTAAAACAAACATTGAACCCTGTCGAGAAATACCACCATGCGTATTTATAAGACATGACCTCACAATCTCGATTCTCCCAACCGTCCTGCCACATGTCAATCCCTTGGTTAACCCAACAACCCTTAATCATGACCCTCGAAAATGTGCGACAGCCGAAACGTCTCTTTTACATTAAATCCGCCGCAACACGCAATCGTGCATCTTCAAACCGCGAAAACCTCGGTCTTTTTGCCTGGATTCTCTTAATATCTACAATGATTAGCAACTTTCCCGCTCGATTCTCGATTCTATCCCCAATTTTGAAAATCAAACTTTTAACCTTCCTTCCAAAACACCAATAAATACCTGAATCCTTTCCATTCGTACTTTACGCTTTCCAAAACCCTAGAAACCTTCTTGCCATTTTGCTTTCAAAAACCCAAAAAATCCCAAGCTTTTAACCCAGAAATCCTCGAGTCTTCATCAATGGCCTCTTTCATCTCCCAGCTTTCCGACGAATGCAACAAGTTCAAGGACTTCATCGACCGGAGCACCGTCAAGACTCTGCGCTTCGAGAGTGATTTAAGTGCCACTCATCAAATCTTGGGACCACTTTTCAAGGACGCAATGCCATAGTCCATCACCAACCTCCTCAAAGACCACTGCCTGACACCCTTTTTGCAAAGGTTTGATTGGTCGACGTGGTGCCTGACGAAGCCCCAAGGAGCTTGGCCTTCGACCAACGCGACCTGGGCGGCCTGGGTCGAATGGATGGAAAGATTCTTCGGCAAAGAATGAGAGGCTCTTGGCATCTACGACGCCATTAAACTTTTGACCTTGGAGATTGCCATGGATACAGAACTCCTCATGGCAGCTCTGAACTTCTGGTGCTCGGCCACCAACACCATGATCCTTCCCTTCAGCCCTATCAGCCCTACCAGCCCCACCATCCTCGACATCTTAGCTATCCTTATGACTTCTCCTTCTGGCATCCCAATAGATGCCGCTCTTTTTGGGTGCCAATCGAATCTCGACCTTAAAGCATTATTCGACGAACGGGCCATCGAGACGCTGAGCATTCAAAAGAAGAAGTTCAAAAGTTGCACAAGAACTTCTTCAACTACAACACCCTCATCCTCCATTTTGCTGGCTGAGGGGAGGCGAGTCTGCGGAAGGGACAACACGAAGCCTTCCTATTTTACTGGTACAACAAGTTTATCTGTTGTACCAAGTCAAATAAGTGCTTGGTCAAAAATATGCCGGTGGTTGAAGCCTTGGCTAGTGGTCACTCCCTGGCACTCAGTCCAGCTATCCTCGCCAACCTTTTGCCTTGCCTGGCTGAAACGACCATCAACAAGATTGACCCACAACATAATTGACCTCTCTGGGTATTCCAATTCTGGCTGTAGGTCTATTTTTCCACACTTCGACCAGAGATCCCCAACTTTCAGTCTACTGCAGTGCTTAGCCTTTAGTTGGCCTCTCGACCGGCGCCTTCTCACCGGGCCGAAGAAGTCTTCAAAATACTTCTTCGGCCTAGATGTTCTCTCCGACGACAAATTTTTAATATGTCATCTTCAAGAGTACCTCACTTCCATCAGGCTTCCAACATCCACATGGAGTGAAAGATAAGATGCCAGTCTTCATCAAAACTGGGGGTTGTTCGTGATAACACGCGACCTTCCCCTTGGCTGAGACGCTCGCAGAACGAGCTAGAAGGTCTACCACCCCCACTTCGCTGCCCGACAACTCGGCTACCTCCAAGGTTGCCCGGTGCCTCTACTTACTTCCCGCTCCCTCTTAAGCCGATGATGCCTATTTGGTTCCTCAGAGAGGGAGTGCAGAGATACCGAGAAAGAGTTTCAGGAACGGTGCAAAAAATTTCGTCTCTGACCCACTGTTCCTGAATCTCTCGGCACTGACATCTTCGGCGACTGGTGGGAAGGATACACTCATGACTTTTTTGGCGCTTCAGTCCAAGATGTGGTTAACTAAATTTTTTGGCGACCGACCCAAAAAAACTCCTGCCCCTCAATCCAAAAAGACGACCCAAGGTATATGGCTATCTCTACCTTTATTCTTCAAACACTTACTCGATTTTACTAACTTGAGTTAGCTTTCTTAGGCTGTCGAGTACTGAAGCAAGCAGACGTGATCGATGTGGCTGCAGCCAGGAAAAAGTTACCCCCTTTTTCCAAGAAAACTAAAACTGCCGTGCAAACCCCGCCGAGCAAACGGCCTCGCCAGGAAACCGAGATGGCAGGTGAAGCTCCTTATCCCACAACATGCATCAAGAAATTGGCGAAGAAAGGAGAATGGGAAATTCACGTTATCTCCAGCCAAACCACGGGAGCGACCACTCTTAGTGCCTCTCCTCATGCTCCCATTGTCCAGGCCGGAGAAACAACTAACTCCAACTAGCCCAACACCCCAAATTCAACCCGTCCCTGATGTCCCTAAGGCCGTGGTTGAACCAGTTGCTGCACCGCTGGTAAAAAAGCCTGCAGCTCCGGGGCCGACCGTTGCACCCGTCTTAGAGGAGGTAACCCCTTCGGTTGAGAAAAGTCTCCCCAAAAATCCAAAACAATCAGCGATCATCTTGGAAGAGGTATGATTATGTTGTTGGTAACTCCATTCTCTCATTAAATTCAAAAGTATTAACAGCTTTTTATTTCAGGATGACGAGAACGACGAGATTCCGCTGGTGAGTCACCCTCGACTAACCAAACCTCCTTCCATTGCACCCCCCTCTGTGGTTGAGGCGACTGACAAGGTTGATTCTCCTACCGCCGATCGTGGAAAAAGGCCTTATGTTGAGCTTGAAGAGACGACAGAAACACCAATTCACCCGCAGGATCAAGACCTTGGCATTCCCCCTCAAGAAGCGACTTCGGCCTTTGTAAGACTCGATTACTTTTCTCTTGTCAATTTTTCTATAACGAGTGAAATGAGAAAAATATTACATGTCAGGTGCCCAATTATTCATTTCACGGAAAATTTTATGCGTCGAAATGTGTTATCTATATTTCCTGGCCACCTCAGTGGCCATCGAATGTAGATAACCTTCATCGGCCGCGTGAATTGAGAAGCAATCTAAAACACTGGGCTCAACCATTAAGCTCTCTAAGTTCGAGCATTGAACCAGGAGACATGGCCGAAGTCTCTTCTCGGCAGGTCTAAAAACAAATTCTCTTTGTATATTCTTTTGCGATTTTCCTTTTGCCTAAATTCTTTTCATATGCAGCCTTCATGGTTAGTCGAGTTCGATGCTTTTCTTTTGAATACTTCAGGAGCGGCTGGCCCTTCGGCAGTTACAACCAGGCCTTCATTATCAACGGCCGAATCAAATGCTCTTGTTAGGCTGCATGAACTCTTGTCTCTCTCAGCTTTACAAGTTCTCGAACGCCAGGGCCTCAACTCAGTGGGTGCATGTTTGAACGATCTCGCAGCTGATGGTCAATTGAGCCCTAAAGCTATCATTTGGGGGTCTTCTTCCCTGGAACAGACCTGAGAATATTTTGGTATTTTCGAGAAAACTTTTCGGGCTAAAGACGACTTGAAAGTTGCAACGGTTGTTTGAGAAGCTCTTCGTCCAAAGGTCGAAGTTTTGAAGGCAAAAAATGAAAAACTGGCCGACCTTGACCGTCAAATTGTCAAACTCTAAAATTGAAGGTCTGCAGTTGCTTCTAAGCTTGCAAAGGATTTTACGTTGAGCGGCAAATCTTGCTTAACCAAATACATGGCTAGCGTGAAGCGGGTTGAGCAGCTGAAGATGGATAAGAGGAATCGGCAAGCTGAGGTCACAATGGGCGAGGTGAGGTGGTTGGAGTTGAAGGCCGTTTTTGAATCTCTCATTCCTTCATCACCCTAGAATTAGTTGTAAACTGATCGACCAACTTTATTTGTACACCCTTTTGCGAACTTAATGAAATGAACTTTTATTCCCACATCTCCCATGTGACTGGATATTATTTCTTTAAAAACTTCCCGTTGATCGACAACTTGTGAATTAGACCAGTTCGATCCCTAAGATGGTATGTCCCCTTGCCGAGAACTTTATGAACAACGAATGGCCCTTCCCAATTCGGTGACCACTTGCCGAACCTGGGGTCTTTAATTCTTACGGGTAGTACGGTTTGCCAAACCAACTCTCATTCGTCGAACATTTTTTGTCTGACTCGTTGATTATAAGCTCGCTTGGCGATCTTCTTTTGTGCCACTAATAAGTTATAAGCATCAAGCTGAGCCTCTTCTAAATCTTCTAACTCTTGTCTCATGGCCCGACTGTACTCGGCATTGAACAAACTACTTTGTTCGATTACTCACAACGAGTTTATACTTAGCTCGACCGGATACATCGCGTCTTGTCCATAAGTCAACGCATATGGTGTCGTTCCAGTGGCTGACCGGAGAGAAGTTCGATAGGCCCATAACGCTTCGTTTAGCTTTAGATGCCACATACCAGGCATTTCTCTCACCATTTTTTCAAGAATACCAATCAAAACTTTATTACTTGCTTCGGCCTGCCCGTTTTCCTGCGAGTAATATGGCGTAGACTGCTTAAGTTGAATTTTCAAATTTGCCTTATACCTCTTAAACCTGTTGGATGTGAACATCGTACCATTATTTGTTATGATTATTTCTGGTACGCCGAATCTAGTCACGATGTTTTCTTCTACGAAATTACAAACTTCTTTAGACGTTAACTCGGCGTATGACTTCGGTTCGACCTATTTGGTGAAGTAGTCCATCACAACAAGTATCCATGCATGCTTTGTGGACCCGGAAGATGGCGTAATTTTGTCGATTACATCCATGACCCATCCTCTGAACAGCCATGGTTTAGTGACTGAATGTAGTGATTCGGCCGGGACCCTCTATATAGGACCATGAATTTGGCACTGTACACATCCTTGTGCGAACTCAATACAATCCTTCAGTATACTTAGCCAGAAATAGCCGTGTCGATGAAGCAACCATTGCATCTTTCGGCCGGACTGATGAGCCCTGCAAATTCCTTCATGAACTTCTGCGATTGCTTAGGCAACCTTTTGCGGTCCAAGGCATAACAGTAATAAGCTAACTTTGGGGATAGTCGGAAGCTCAAGTTTTACCTTCAAACACACGTAGTCATCCTCATGACACACTATTCCGCCTAATCCAAACGCACGACGATAATGGCGTAAACCCTGGCGGATGCAAAGTTTTCTGACGAACGTAACAACTCTGCCCAAAAGACACACCAAGGGCAGACAAACACTGGAAGGACACATTCGGAAGAAAGTTTTGTCCTTGTCGCCCTAAAAGATTCTATATAGGAGCAACATGTATCGACAGTTGAGCACCACCTCCTACTACGTGTCACACGGCCCTAGCCGACCTTTGCTCCATAATTTAGCTCTATAATGGTCCAATACCGGTAATTAAGCATCTCCTGCTATGTGTAACATGGTCTCAGCTCCACGACTCCTTACCGCGCATTCACGATGCAACATAGCTGCCCAACAATGCCTCGAAAGTAGCCGAGCACGCCCTAGCTGCACCTGCTCCACCCGATGGGGGCTTCTGGCATTTGTATGTCGACGGCGCATCCAACTACAAAGGTAAAACATGCGTAGTCCTTGTCACCCTAGACGATTCGATACCCAAATAGACGATCATTCTAGGCTTCAAAGCATCCAACAACGAAGCAGAGTACGAGACCCTACTAACAGGCATCCAAATAGCAAAAGACTTGGTGGTGAAAAAGCTCACAATTCATTCTGATTCCCAGCTAATCACTAGCCAGACTACTTGAGGCGTTTCAGACTTACACCTTTACTCAAGTTCCGCAAGCAAACAACGCTCACGTGGACGCACTAGCTGACCTAGGCTCCGCCCTTGACCACCAACTTAAACGCTCTATTCCGGTGGAGTATCTAGACAAGCTAAGCATAGAGATGGAGTCAGCAGTCGAAATGTCACAGGTTAGTACAACTCCAAATTGGCCAAGTTCTATTATAAACTACCTGGTCAATATCACATTTCCCACGGACAGGTTGGAGTCTAGAAAGCTCCAAATAAAGGCAGCACCCTGCTACTTGTGGAAATACATTCTCATCCAAAGATCCTACACTAGACTACATCTCCGCTACCTATCGCCTCCTGACGACCTAAAGGTTCTAAGCTCCATCCACGAAGGCGTTTGTGGAAATCACTTCGGAGGTCGATCCTTAACATAGAAGACTCTTAATGGAGGCTACTACTACCATGCACCAAGATCATAAGGAGTTAGTACAAAAGTACAACCACTGCCAACACTACAAACCTGTACTAGCACTGCCTGCCAGTGAGCTACACCCGCAGACGAGTCATTGGCTGTTCATATAGTGGCAATCAACCTGGTAAGAACTATGCAACTTGCTACTAGGGGCAGAGACATGATGATCGTGGCAACCGACTACTTCACCAAATGGATAGAAGCAGAGCCCATGACGACCACGACCTAGACTGACATAGAACGCTTCATATGGAGGAACATCATTTGCCGATTTGGCATTCCACAGTCCATCGTCACTGACAACGGCCCGCAGTTTATGGGTAAAGATTTGGTGAAGTTCTTCCAAAAGTATGGCATCAAGCAGCACATGTCCACGCCGAGATATCCTCAAGGCAATAGGTGGGCCGAAACATCCAACAAGATGATCCTCGACTGCCTCAAGAAATCCCTCACCAACAAGAAGGGAAAATGGCCAGACGAACTCCCCAGATGTTTATGGGCATATCACACCACCAAAAGACGAGCAACCGGTGAGATTCATTTCTCTTTGGCATATGGCTCAGAAGCAATCATTCATCCCAATGTCATCAAGCCAAGTATCATCGCTCTACTACTAAGCATTAAGTAGAACAGTAAGGAAATGCCCACAAGCTTAGATCTGGCAGAGGAAAAGCGCGAGCAAACCATCACCCAGATCGCAGCCTACCAGTAGTAGCTTCTCTCCAGCTACAACAAAAGGGCCAAGATCCGGTAGTTATAGCCTGAAGATCTAGCCCTAAGAAAAGCCTTCATCACTGCCCTTAGAGAAGGTTCCAAAAAGATGGATCCCATCTGGTTCGTACAAGATCAACAGAGTAGGCGGCAAGAGTAATTACACCCTGGCCACTAAGAAATGATAAAAAGATCAAAAAATAGTGGAGCGCCTACAATCTGAGGAAGTACCATGTGTGACCTCCCGCTACATCAAAGCCCGAAGACTCAAGCAACTCGATGGGCACCACCTCACAAGTCGAGGACTATCCAGTTGTTATGCAGTTCCTACCTTACAACTAAGTTCTCGTTTGTTTCACTCATTTTTTAATGAGGAATTCAGAAGTAATCACAACTTGGTTCGGCTGCATGCTTACAACAACTGATCTCCTGCACTTCAAAAGAAAACCGCACCCTTCTTAGGGACTCATCTAGGAATTGCGCCCCCCGAAGGACCAACCATGCTCTTCAGTGCGAGAGGGTAAACTAATTGCTCTCCAGTACGAGAGGGTAAAACAATTCCCCGACACCCACATGGGTCAGCTCTCCAAGACGGGAGGATAAACTCTACACTCCTAATATCCAGATGTGGATGAGCCTGGCGGCCTTAGTATAACTAGATGCACGATCGCTTACGCCGGGATTCCTAGAAGTAGCCACAATGGTCTTTTTCAAGGCTTAGCTAATTGAAGGATTTTGGGTATCTTGGCTTAATCCGTGGGGAACCAGGCCCTAGAGAAGGATGGGGCACATTACACAGTACGCCCTACAGACGGCTGCCCTGGAAGCTTAAAGTTGCTGCCGAGTGCACTAAGGTAGCCAACGGTTTCTGGAAGACTGCTTACGGCTTGCCATTCGAGCAGTAAAACCACGCTAGACTTATACAACCACACATTCTTGTGAAAGGTTAAATAAGCTAGCGTGCATATACGAAGCTTTATCTACTGCCGACATGCTACGTAGTCGATAAGCTTCACCTCTGCCAAGCGCAGAACAACCTACACCAAGTTCTAAAGTGTTGTGATACTTGCTACGCAACCTACAGAATTGGAGAAAGCCAGGGTTAATAGCCTAATGGTTACATGGACTTGTCTACTTTTGTAAGTAAGACATCCGGCTGCTAACTCTATGGCTAACAACTTTGCAAACTTCTACATCAACACCTACGACTGCATAGGCTATGCGGACCTATCTGCTTGTAGAAAAGTAGCACGTCTGCCACTGGTCTATAAAGTCTAAAGGTTAGGGCATGAACAAAAGAAGTGAAGATGAAGAAAAAACGAAGGAAATATGTTTATAAACAACAAGCAAAGGCCGAATGAGTTCAAGCAAAACAAGAGCTACAAGGAAAAAAAAAGAAAATCCTAAAGGCTACCTAGAAGACTACACTTCAGCAGCTTGGACATCCCACGACTACTCGGTCGCCACACTTTTAGCAGCCACGATGCTCTTAGTAGTGGCATCATCCAAAATTTCACCCCTGGCTGCCTCAGCCTGAGCATCAGCTTCTCAAACTACTTCACCAATAAAAGCCTCAAAAGTAAAAGTAAGCTAGTCTTCCGGAGAAATAGAGAAGGTCTCACAAAACCTCGAGCCCATCTTTCTCACCCTTCAGCTGCTTATCCTCATCGAGCAACCCAACACAGATGCGCTGCAACTCATCCACTTCCTTCTTCAGACTTTCGTTGATCTTTAATACACCTTGAAGTTCCAACACTTGGGCTTCAAGCCTATCGACGATTCTCTTGAAGTGGATCACTTGATTATAAGAAGCAATCAACTCTTCATCCTTTGCATAAACAGCGAAACGAAGCTCAAAAACTGTAAGATCAAGATCTTGAATTTGAGGTATGTAACATCCAATCTTCTTCTCTGCACTTTCATACTTAACTTGGATCGCGTCAAGCTTAGTCTTCAAGTCAACAATATCTTGGCGAGCGGTCTCAAGTTGCAGAAAAGTGGGGGCAGAAATATTAGACCCTTTCAAAACAACGAGCTCAGAATCCAACCTTTTGATCTTCTTGGTCGAGGAATAAGCTTCAGTTGCCATAGTCTTCGCCACCTCCTTGGCAACCTTGCTATATCCGCATCATAGCAAGCATCGTAGTATTTCTATATTGGGTCGTATGCTTGGCAAAGGAACTTGGGCAAACAAACCTTTCTAAACGCCATCAACAAATTTGGCACAAACGTCCATGTCTTCAAGCATATCTAGTTTCAAGAGCACACAGATCTCAGTAGCCTCCCCAGAAACAGGCTTAGTGGATTTCTCACAGCTGTACACTCGAGTAGTCTCCTCATTCCTGGCAGGCGAATCAGTCTCAGTAGCAGAGGGAGTAGGCCTTAGCGCCACTTTTGCAGCAGAGTCCACCTTATCGCTCTTCTTAATATCAAGCCTTTCCGAAGGAGAACCAGACTTTGCTCCCAACGGACGTCTTGGCACAGACTTCGGCACTGGGGGCATGGCAAGACCTCTACACTAAGCAATACTATCAACAATTGTACAGGCCATTCTCGACATGGCAGGCGCCACATGCTCATATCTAGCAGACCTCATTTTTCTTATCATTAAAAGAAGTCATGTCAATCATAGGACTCTCGGCAGCATGCGGACCCTCATAAGCAGTGGAGGAAGTCTTCAGTTTTCTCAATCGGCATCTCTGGAGCAGGCGGGGAAGATCTCTTCTTTCCACCTTCATTCATAATAGGCTCCATGACAACGTTTAGACGAGCCAATGCATTCGCCTTAATCCTCTTTACATTCTCTCTCGGGAGCATCCCACATTTCTCCCGGCGAAGAGAACTAAGCAGTCAACGCCATTCAAGGTACTCAATAAGGTAGCTCAACCCATACTGGCTTTTCCCTCATTGTTTCTCTCGGACCAGCAGGTAGAAGGCCTACATGCCGAGCATTCTAGCAGCCCATGAGGCCTGCGACCTTTTCATTTCTCTCAATTGTAGCCTGGCCCGCGTAAGAACCAAGAGCCCAAAGGACAAGAACCATGCAACTTGCCTAGCATTGCACCCTAGCGCCTCAATCCACGGCCCCAGCCACGCAAGTTGCCCTTGGCACTAGCCAAGCCAAGCGACCCAAGCAGTGGTCCTTGCCACAACACCTTTTTGGCCCATGCCGAGCCGACTCCTGGCCCCTGCCAGCCGACATGCCGCACCACCCCAATGGCTGCCCCGCGACAGCACTATCCAAGAAGAAGACAAGGAAAATTAAATTTTTCTTACTTCGGTGCAGTGCGGAGAAGTCGAAGAAAGTAACAAAAGACGGTCCTTTGGACGGGCAAGATGTAGAAGATTGCTAGAGGACAGGGAAAAATATCATCTTAGCTCTCTCTCTTATAGGGTAGAATAAATTGCTCTCCAAAGTTGATTTAATTACCCACTTAAGGTGGACTTAAATAGGCTTTGAGAAAAATTTATTTCCCTTTCTTAGAATGATCTGATTTCCAATTAAAGAGGGAATCAACCTCAAAATAGGAAACAATCTTATGTTTCCTCAAGCAAGAAGATCTCTACACCTGCTGCCCTTTCTTGCGAGCAACCCAACATGCGTGAGGGCATTTGTGGAGCCAAAAATAATCAAGAGGCGACACATGGATTTTTGGGTAAAAATGACAAAATTACCCTCGAGGCACACCGGGATTCCTACGTGCGAGCAGTGGACAATCATCCGTCAATCAAGTCAAAAAATGCCCAAAATAGGTAACAAATTCAAAGTTATTTCATCAATCCTCATCCTATATTTTCCACAAGGTAATTATTTCATAACCTTCAAAACATTCCATATAAATTGAGTTAATTGGCTAATTAATGGATTTATTCCTAATTAATCCATTAATTACCTATTAAATCACCCATTTCACACAAAAATACCCCAAAAGGCCGGCCACCTTTTCTCAAAAGGGGGACTGGCCATGCTCTATATATTGAACCCCATTTTCTCTAAAAACCTAGGTCCACACTCTTGCAAAACTCCAAACTCTCTAAACACTTTTCTCTCTAAATTCTAACTTTGGCATCGGAGGTTCTTCGGCCAAAGCCCCCCATTCATCGTGGGCGCATGAGGCTTTTGGCCTTAACCAAAAGTGTTAATTGTTTTGTAGGTGCAATTTGTCCAAGATCAAGGAGGAAGAAATTTGCATCCACAATTTTTTTCTCCTTTTGGAATTTGCATGATCTCATATTTTTCGTACTTCTCGACAAATGCCTTCGCCTTGTTTAGGTAGAATCCTATGGTAGGGTGATGAGCTGCAGAGTCTCCCGTGACCTGGTTAACTATGAACATTAAATCGTAGTGAATTAGTAATTCTTTTGCTTGGAGTTCCTCTGCAATTTTAAGTCCTGCTAGGAGGGCTTCATACTATGCCTCGTTGTCCCTTACCTTGAATCCAGCTTCAAGGCTTGTGCATGTATGAAGTCATCTGATGTTTGCATTACCATTCCTGTGTTGGCCTCGTGTATGTTGGATGACTCGTCCATGTAAATCTTCTAGAGATGAGGATTTTCTCGGGGATTTTGGGAACCGATTGCCTCCCTAGTACTTTGTGTTGTAGGGGTGAACTTCGCTATGAAGTCAGCTAAGGCTTGGGTTTTGATTGATGTCCTGGGATGGTAAACTATTTCATGCTGCCCCAGTTCGATAGCCCACTTTGTGACTTTGGATAAAGCGTCAGGGTTGTGTATGATAGACCTCAACGGATACTCTGTTTCTAGTGTTAAGATGAGTTTTTCCATCTTCTAATATCTTGTCGCTAGTTTGGCAAGAGCTTTAGATATGTAGTATACTGATTTATGTTCCCCCGAGTCTTTTTGAATCAGAGCTACACTTAATGCATTGTCTGATATGTCTAAATAAAGGTACATATCCTTTTTGTCAATGGAATTAGATAGTAGGGGAGGGAGGTTTGGAGAGGTACTATTTGACTTTTGTGAAACCTTCTTCATATTCGTCTATCTAGAGAAAGGCCTTGCTTTTCTTTGTTGCAGTAAAAAAATAGTTTGCACTTGTTGGTGGATCTTGAAAGGAATCTGCTGAGGGCTACCACTCGTCCAATCAGACTTTGTATTTCCTTTATGGTTCAGAGTGACCTCTTCTATATGATAGCCTTGATCTGATTTGGGTTGGCTTCGATTCCTCACTTAGTCACCACGTGCCTTATGAATTTTCCCAACCCTACTCCGAATATGCATTCCTCTAGATTCAGCTTCATGTTATACTTCCATAGAAGATTAAATGATTCTTTGCTCTTGATAACCATATCATCTACGTAAACCTCCATATGTCTCCAATTTTTTCTTTAAAGATTTGATTGATGACGAAGGTTGTTGCTTCCATGTCTGGCCCCTACATTTTTATTTGGTTGTACCCGGAGTAGGCATCCATAAAGCTTAGGATCTTTTAGGTAAGCCTTGTTTAGTTCCGTGAAGTCCATGCATACTCTCCACATCCCGTTCTTTTTTTGTACTAGGACGACATTTGCTAGCCAGTTTGGATGGTGTGCTTCGATAATGAACTAGGCGTCCTTGAGTTTGTCTATTTCTGCTTCTATGATCTTACTGTGTTCTGTTTCGTGGTTCCATTCATGCTGGATAACTGGTCTACCAATTGGGTCTAGGTGGAGATGGTGACAGATTACAGAGGGGTCGATCTTAGGCATGTTTTATGATGGCCATGCGAACACGTCTTTATTAGCTTAAAAAAAGATGGTAAATAATTGTTTTTCTCTATTGGTTAGCTTTGAGCTGATAGGGCTCGTCATTTTGGTTTGTCAAGGTTGAGGCTGATGTAGACGACATATTCGTTTGCTTGGACTCCTGGGTAATGTCGTCTTGGGGGTCAAGATCCAAGTCGAATTCTTTGTAACTTGTCAGTCGACTCCACAGCTGTGATTGCTATGTTAACTCATCCATAGGCGTGTTAGAACTATGTCTTAATTTTCTTATCGTATTCATGCTTTTGACGGCATGACAACATGTCGCCGACTGGTCTCCTCTTATTTCTTTTCCTCCAACTGGCGCCAAATAGTAGAGTAACTTGTGGTAATTGGAATGGATGGCCTTCATTTTGTGTAGCCAATTCCATCCGATGATAGCATTATAAGGGGTCGGGCAATCCATCACGTGGAAGGTTACAAAGTGGTTGTAGGGTTCAACTTGGATAACCAACTTTACGGTTCCTAGGAACACATTGGTGCCCCGTTAAAGGTGTGAAATGTCGTCCTCCCTTTGTTGATAATGTTGATAATCCCCATCTTTTCAGCGACATCTTTAAAGAGGATGCTATCTCTTGAACCATTATCAACTAATACACTGCTGACTAGGGTGTTCGAAATCTAGACCTTAATGATGAAGGCATCGTCATGGGGCGAGTGGACATCTTCCAAATCTTAATCAGAGAACATCAAGATGTTGGAGTTGATGACCAGTGGCATGTTGACACTGGCCATTAGTTGTGGTTTCTTATAAGTTGCCTTCCTTTCTTTTATGGTGTTTCCTAGGTACTATTGTTACCAATATATACAGTTAATCCCAAAAGATGTTGTTGCATCTGGGCGTTAAACTGGGCGAAGCCTCGGAAGCCTCCTGGATTTCATGTGGTGTTCTTCTGGGAGGGATTGTCGGGACGACTCTTCAGATGTTAGATTGATCACTTCCATATTTTGAGTAATCAATTTCTCAAAGCGAGAAACCGCTTCTTGGAAATCTTTGATACATGCGTCTATATCCACGAGTTGGGCGGGTTCTTTAGCCAGTGGACTGTGTTGAATGATTTCTAAGGATAGACAAATATTCATGACAAATATTCATACCATTGTGCCCTTAATATGCTTCTTTTGGGGAGATGGATGGGCTTTTGTTATCAACTAAACTTTTTGACATGTCAGGTAATGGAGTGATTCGGTCGAGATGAGTATGGGTTTTCTTAATGAAAGCACCAATTGTTAGAACCAAGTCTGCGCACTTCTGTGAGCAGTGGTTGAGCACAAATCTGAGTAAACCTGAGCAATATGCAAAATAATAGAACAACCATAAGCAAACTTTAGGCCGCCAAAGGCTCTCCAACATTCAAGTTAGTGAATAATTTTAGATTCAAGCAGTGGGCAAGATCATTCATGTGAATAGTGAACCCTAGATGGGATTATACCGTGAGACATTAACCTTTTTAGGATTGAATCCTCGTTCTAAGCTAGGAGAATCCTAGAGGATATCTAGTAAGTAGATATTGCATCATCTTAAGAGTTGTGAGTATTATGGTGCACGTCTATCCCTAGATTGTAGAGACTCCAAGACTTATAAGATATGATTCTGTCCATATGCAGATCAGATCGCGTGTCCTGCGGAATAAGCATGGTCATCCAGTAGAGTCACTAGGACTCCACCTAGTACCCGAAGTAAAGTGATGGTGGCACCCTGCTCCGTCTAATACAGCTCCGCCTGGAGCTGGTGAGTCCATGGCCTGACTTTTGAGGTAATAGTGTTCGTATCAGCCTTACTCTGGCCCTAGAAAATCTTGGTCTTCAAAGTGTTTAGATTGCGTTACAATATATAAACCTTAGATGAGTGTATTTATGCCATGGGGAAAGAGACTTTTTAATGATAGAATCATCGTTCTAAGTCGGGAGAATCTTAGATGATATCTAGAAGTAGATATTGCATCCTCTTAGGATTTATGATTACTTAAGGTGCACGCAAATTCCTAGATTGTAGGAACTCTAAGACTTAGAGGATCTGATTGTGTCCATAGTCGGATTAGTTCGCGTGTCTTGCAGAACAAACATGGTCATCCAGCAGAGTCGTTAGGACTTCGCCTAGTGCCTTGGAGTAGAGTGATAGTGGCACCGTCTACTCCGTCTAATACAGCACCATCGGAGCTGGTGAGTCCATGACCATACTTCTGATGTAACTGTATTCGGATCAGCACCTCTACAATTTAAAATATTGCATAATCATTATTATTGTACATTATAATATTATACTTCGGCCCTGAAAAGTCATGGTCCCATAAGTACCCCTAACTATTTGTCTGAGATGTAACCCTTTCCCTTTAAGGATAGATTGTTATCCAGAGACCATGTGTTTTGGAGTAAGTTGGAATACGTACTATTTGGTCTTCGAATGCTTGTGAGCTTGTCCGGTTCATAAAAGGGAGGTACTTGAGGTCGTTTTTTATTTTCGTTATGCATTCGTCTGAAATCAATCGTCATGATGATGTATGATTCCATTTTGCGCGCACACTTCTCAAAGAAGTAACCATATATCTCATCAATTAGCCTTGATTCTCGCTTGCATCAATATATAGGCTGGTGACTCTTCATTTTCAATGGTGAGATATTTTCGTGGTTCACCTTTAAATAGCCCTCGTAGGTTGTTGTTTTTTTCATTCATTTCTCATTTGTACCATGACGCTTGATTTCACCTCAAATTGCCTCTCCAATCCTAGTCTTCCTCTTGGTTTTTTGTTATAGAAAATTCCAATCCCACAAAGTCATGATGCGTATAGTATATTCCAACATGATCTCAAGAATGTTTCCTTGCTTCTTACAACTCACTCTATAATATGCCACATTTCTTGCAACTCATTCTATAACAATCATCCCCCTGTAGCACTCTCCATGCAAGCTTTAGTGAAGGATAGGATCTGCATGAGGTGTGAACATCCGTTAAAGGGTCTTTCATCACTACATTCTTCCTCATATGATGCTCATTGACGGTGATGGTGACGACATTTCGTTTAGAGAGTCACATATGTGGCACTCATGTGGCATAAGTATTAGGACATGTCTTTGTTTCTTTCCATTTTCTTTACTTGTGGACGGCGATAGTGGTGGATCTCCATCAGAATACTTGCTTTCAATGTACTATCGTGTTCGAAATGCAGCAAGGTGGGCATAGCACACCATTGACATGATAGTGGTATTCTTTCTAAGATTAACGATTTCAGTCTAACATGTCGTTTTGTCTTTAATATTTCTCTTTTGCTAGGGGTGAGGGTTTGTCACCCCCAAACTGTTGTAATAGTTTGATGTCCTTCGTGACTTTGATAATAAACATTTGTTTGTGTAAGGATTTTCTTGTCTTGTGTATATTTGCCATGAAGAATTGAAGATGCATAGGACAAGAAGATGACACTTATCATCATTTTTCTTTGTTGAAAATAATTGTAAATCGAGGGACCTTGAGAATAGATTTAAATTTGGGTGGGTTTTATCTTTTTATGCTTCCACATCAAACATCTATTGTCATGCATTGTTCCCACTCCACATCTAATCCAATTTGTTTCTTAAAGCATGGCCAAATGACAATTGTATCCATTTTTCTGTTTGAAAAGACTACAAACTGAGAGGGCGGGTGATAAATAAAATAGGTTTAATTATCAAATCCATATGCCTTCTCTTGTATAATCATAGTAACATATCTTTGAATTCTAACACTAGCCGCTATTTAGAGAGAAAAATAAAAATAGAAAACCCTTCGACGTTTGACCTTGGTCACTGTTTTTGAATGGATATTTAATGTTGGGCTTAGTGAGAAGGGAGGCCCAAGAGCACAAAACACAAATGGAGGATTGGGGTTGGACAAGTCGACAGCCCAGGAAGAATTAAAAATCATTTTGGTAAGGAATAGGCAACAAGCCTATGTGAGAAGTGATGGACGAAAGAGGGCAGCTCACCTCCAGCAAAAAGTACTTTTCAAGGGCATGCATAGGTAAATAAATGGTGAGTCAACATCCTTTAGAGGCCATCACAAAAAGGCAAGGCTTGCACAGCTGGGTTAAAAAGTCTATAAAAGCAACAAGGGACACCAGAGACAATGACACTCAACCAATCAATCAAAAGACATCCAACTTTGCTCTTAGACAATCAAGATACCATAAAGCTTCATATTGTCTATACTCTACCTTTTTGGTCACAGATCAACCATAGAAAGCTATCTTTTGTCAAGTTTAGAAGCTCTGCTACCTTCCCCTAGTATTGTAGTATCGAATTCCTTTAGTAAACTCGATTAACATTTCATCCTCCAAAGATCACAACCCTTGTAAAACACAAAGAAAAGTGGTTGCAAGAAGATGAACCTTGCCTTACAAGGTTATAATCTTGCCTGAGTCTCTTTTGTTTGTACTTACATAAAGTAGATATGTTATTTAATGTGTCTTCCATTATGTTTTAAATCGGTTTCAACTGCTTTTCATTCAAAGTTTCATCTGTGGGTAATCTGGCTAAACTAATTAACCTTGCTTCTTTAAGTGTTAACTGTAATCAAATAAATAGTTAGAAGGGCCCTGAACTCCATTTATATGGATATACAATATTATGAGTAAAAGTCCTTGTTTACAAGGCAAGAAAAAGAACTTTATACAAACTTAATCCATCCGTAACAATCCAATAGAATTAAGAAGTCTAAGTAACTTATGGCGCAAGTAATCAACACAGTTCATAACCAATAAAGAACAATATGTTATACAAAGATAACAGTGGCACGCTCATATCCATATTAACTTTGATTGTGAGTCTCAAGGCCTAACAATGTCCCCACAAAGGCACCATTCAAACTAATAACACACTCATATTGTAGCACACTAAGCAGCAAAACTTGCCTGACAGGCAAGACCCCAGAGGAGCTTGTACGAGGGACAGATCTATCTCAAACACACTGGCCTTGAGGTATGCATCTATCCTTCTTAGTCTCTTCCCTATTTTTCTTACGTACATGTTTCTTCTATCTTCAAATCATCTTTGCCTACGGTTATTACAGTTCTTTCGCTCTAGTGGAAAGAGTTTTTCTAGTTGTAGTCGCTCTATTGTTGTGTCGAAGAGCCTTTGTGGCATCACTAGCTTAGGGATCAAACTCAATTCTTGGGGTGGCAACTATATATTGTTCAAAGTTAAGGTGGATTTTTGTTTTGATTTTGGTTTGTGTGCATAACAAATGATTACAAGAAAAAAGCTCGACATCAGTTGGAGGTGACTCATAACAGTATTCCTTTGCCGAAAATTGCAAGATTATTTCAGGGTGGTGTAGCCTTTTTGTCGTTATGTCGTTATGGTGGTTTTAGTTCTTATGGGACTTCTAACACCCATGTGGTGGCATCACCTCTTCGTCTCGTCGAGAAGTATGATTTTCATTTTTGAATCACTTGATTTCGTTGAGTATTGAAGAAGTTATGAACATTTAAAGTTTACCTAGTTTCCAGCGAGTTCCCCAGTTTTCCCGTGGACCAGTCACCTTTCAGGCATTTTTTCAACCATCTTTGGCAACCTTTGGTCTTCCAAATAGGTATAATCTTGTTCTATACTTTTCTATCTTCATTTTGATATATTATGAGTCGTATTTGGTTAAGAAACAAGTGAGTTACGAAGCTTTGAAAATTGTCCAAACTTTCGGCCAAAAATCCCATTTTTTGGTATGAGCTCTGGCAGCTCGGCTTGGCTCGGCTAAGTCAGCCGTTGAGTTCTCGGTCAGCATTGACCATTGACCATTGACCGTCAATGTTGACTTTTGGGTTGACTTTTTTCGAGTTTAGGCCGGGACCCCTCCTAGACTAATTTCGATGTCCCAATTCCAAATCAATGCTCTGTTTTTCCAAATTCAATCATTTTAGTAGGGTTTTATTAATTGGTCCCTTTATGTGCTGAGGTGCGTTTGTTAGCGGTGTTTCTGTCCTCTCTATTTTGTACGGCTCTTCGACGATGAAGTATCTATGTGTGGACCCCTTCCAAAATGCATGTTTTTACTATTAGAAATGAATACATGAAAAGCATGATTTTATGGCTATGTTTTATTAAAAGTTTATGAGTAAATTGGATTTACACTTTATGAAATATCATGCTTTACTGAATTTATGTTTACTGAGATATTTATGAACATAGATTTATGATATGATGTTTGAGCTATTGAGTTCCAATAAGATATATTTTGGAAATATTTTGTTTATGATTTTATGTGCTTAAATATGCCTACGGGTGAATGATACTTGTATATGGCTTCGGTCAAGTGATGAAGGGCCTACGAGCGAATGATACTTATATATGGCTTCGGTCGGGTGATGAAGGGCCTACGGGGGAGTGATACTTATATATGGCTTCAGTCGGGTGATGTAGGGACTACGGGCGAATGATACTTATATATGGCTTCGGTCGGGTAATGTAGGGCCTTCGGGCGAATGAAGATTTATATATGCCTACTGGAGGGTGATGAAGAGCCTTCAGGCGAATGAAGTTTTTTTTATATATATATATATACATATATGCCTTGTGATACTACTACTAAGCACACTATATATGATATATGTTTTTATGAAGGTTTTATGGCATGCTAGGGTTTTTGGAAAACTTTTTACTTATTATGCTATATCAGTTTTCATAAACTTGGGGTTAATGCATTGTTGAATAACTATTTTAGTATTACTTACATATACACTTGGTCCACTCATGTTTTTTTTATGCCTATTAGGACTTAGAATCGAGGTGTACAATCCCGGCGTTAGGGCACTACCGCATCGGTATCTTCAAGTCCTCTTAATGTAGGACCCACTCATTTGTTGGTATATTTTTTATAATATTCGTTCTTCAATGTTCTGGTTTAGTTGTATGCTTTGAACATGTTCCACAATTGCATATTCATTATAGTTAAATTTATGAGTTTTATTTATGTTTGTTCTTTCTTTCTTTATAGTTCTCATGCATCTTAATATGGCTTCATCAGCTTAGGGTGTCGGCCATCACATACCTACCCTGGTGTTTGGAGGATATCGGGGTCGAGCATGTCAATTTGGTATCAGAGCATGATTTGATCAGAGCATACTTAGAATCTTCTGTTACTGTAGTAGTGTGTCAGCCTTGACATAATTTGGAAGTCACAACTTCCAGATTTGGTGCCATTCGGTGTAGTTGTGCAAACCTTTTTCTGTCTGAATTGTCACATTTTATTTGAAGTACACGAATTCGTGTCAGGATTGTGCCGCATAAGAGACAAAATTGAGTGATGAACAATTTTCATCAACGAACCGATACTCTGCAACATGTGTTCCCTAGGAATGGCAAGCAGAGTTGGACTTACATTGAAGTGACGTGAAATCAAAATCTCATTAAGAGGAAGTTTGGTTAAGACCAGTTGAAGATCTGAAATGAGGATGTTATTCTACGATATGCGTTCCCTCGGAATGGTAGGCAGAATCATATCTATATGAAAATTGCTCGAAACATTCGAAATGCTTGTTGAAGAAAGCGAGTAAGTGCTAGTTGTTACGAAGTTTAGTAAGTGTTAGTTTTGTGGGATCAAATCAATGTTCTCAGACTTGTTCCTGCTGAGGAAATTGGTATGGATCCTTAGAACAATTCTCGACGATTGTTCTATCGATAACCTTTTTGCTTACTCTAACAACGAGGTCAAGTCCACTAATCATCGATAGTCAGCTGTACACCAAATTCTTCAAATGTCGATTTTGTTTAGATTAGATGCTTTTCTTTGGAGACTATTTTATAGCATACACTATTCTCATCGATGTCCTAAAGGGGTTATGACCGTTGGAAATTAAAAATCCTCACAAGATGTTGTGAAATACGAAATATCCTTGGTCTTGTCACTTTCTATCGGCAGTTCCTAACGATTCTATGAGCACAACCTTATTTCCTTTTTGGCTAAGAAGCCAGTTAATTTTGTTTGAGTTGTTGAAGGTGAATGAAGTTTCTGACAACTGAAGTATCGTCTCGCTTGATCTTTGTTCTTACACTTTTTGATGACATCGATAAATTTTGAATTCTCCGGTGATGTGTTATTGAATACGCTGATGCAGCATGACCGAGTAACGCGTGTTCATCTTGATGGTTGGAACCACATGAAGTGAACCATCCTATCTACAACCTTGATCCAACAGTTACCGTCTTACTTGAAAACCTAATGACACCCTTTCTTTGTAGAAATCTTTGCGGGACAAAAGGTGGAAACATAACTCGTTGGTGTTGGAACATTGTCTTACTCATGCTCCCGTCCTTATTTCTCTTGGCGTTGGTGGTGATTTTTAAAGTCTCATGTTTTGCAATCCTTGTTACGTTTATGGTTGTTTTTGGATGTAGCATGGGAAGGTCGTCGCTTGTGCTCCCAGACATCTCGAACCTCACAGAAAGAATCATTCTATTCATGACCTTGAGCTAGTAACGATTTCCCTTACTGTAAAATCTGGTGACGTTTTCTCTACAGCAACGAGTGTTGCATCTTTTCTGACCAAAGAAGTTGTAGTGTGTTTTCACACAGGAATAGTTGAGTTTGTGATACAAGAGGTGGATGGAACCCATCGGTGATTTTGTTTGCACTTTTGTGTACCATCTTGGTCAGGTAAAGGCCGTAGCTGATACTCTTAGTCAGAAATCCCATGGACAGCTTACCTCTATCCGAGCTATTCATGTCCCATTATCGTTTTCTCTTCGAGCAATTGGCTTTACTTTGGTGTCTGATTCGTGTAAAGTATGTAAGGTTGTGAATGACAATGAATGATGTATTGGATTACTTATGTTGTAGGCCACTTGTTTATTGAGTTGTTAACAACTTAAGTAATCTGATAGTCCTAATGAAATAAGGATTATGGAGTCTTATCCTTTGCAATTGACCTAAAGAAATCTGATGGATTTCACTACAAAGATATAATATCATGGTGGGACTTAAACACTTAAGTGATAGGGTTTGACTTTCACAACCAATAATAGGCTGGCTGTGATTAAACCCTAATGATATAAATACTATGGTTAAGTCCCTGCTTCCATACGCTTAATCTCTCAGATACGCTAAACCCTATTCATATAGCAAATAGATATTATTGATGTACTGGAAGTAGAAGGCAACCTAGAAATCTGCAATGTCTTCCGTATTCCACAGATAAATTTAATATAATTAGTTAATCTCTATTTTATATTGATTTGATTTATTCGTGATCCTAATGTCTTGTTGTTATGATTTCAGAATATGTCTTACAAAGTATTGTCGGCTCACTTTGGAGTCTGATTCGTGGCAAGTATTTCGGGTAGGAAGCCCAAGATTTTGATCAGTAATGTGCAAGTTTGAAGGAGCAAGTGTCAGATGACACGAGACGGGATTTGAAATTTCGTGGAGTTGGAACTTTGTTGATAAGGAACGAATTGCTTTTGCCTAAAGGTGATGAAGTTGTGAAAAGGACAATTCTTGATGAGGCTCACATTTCAACGTATGCTATGCATGCTGGCGGTACTAAATTGTACCACTGTTTTCATCCGCTTTATTACTGGTATTGTATGACTGGGATATCGTGGAATATGTGAGTAAATGTCTAATTTACTAGTAAGTGGAAGTGACGAGATGGAAGCCATCAGGCTTATCTCAATTTCTTTCTATTCCTGTTTGGAGGTGAGAAGAAATTTTCATGGTTGTCCATTTTGGGTTGTCAGGGACCCACTGTGGATGCGGATGGAAATGGGTGAATGCCACCATAGATTTCTTATACAAACCACCTTGTACACGCAGAGACTATGATGACATTTCGGTAATAGTTATCAACTTACTTAGCTTTTTATCTACCAATCTGTGAGGAATATACTTTCGACCGTTTAGCATAATTCTTCATTCTAGACTTCATTAGACTGACATCTCGATTAACATCGATTTCGACTGGGATCCCAGATTCACCTCCTAGTACTGGAAGGCATTCTAGTCAACATTGGATTCGTGCTTACCCTACGACACTTCGTATCATTTCTAAAGCAAACAGATTGTTTAGGAAAAATCACTCAGATTCGAAAGTTTAGCCGAAACCATTAGTCATTTAATCACCCAATACCACCTTATCGAGTGAATCATTACCACTGGTGATTGAATATCCGTAAGGTTATCGTTGTAACAAGTTGTTGTGAATATTGGAATAGGGAAAAAGGTCTGAGTTCCCACCTATCAGATTACTTTAGACTACCAATCGAGTTGAGTCCACTCTCAACCATCTCGACTTGCCACCACAAAACCAAGTTAGTGACTTGCACCTGTTCTTGCATCAAAGTTACGCATTCACTCTAGTTATCTTGTACTTTAGGTTTGTTGAACTTGTTTTGATCCTTAAATTCTTAGGTGTTCTTTTAGTCTTCTCGTCATAGCCATTCGCTAAATCCGAGAGAAATTTTCAATGAATCAACTATCTTAGGCTTTGCAAATCACATTATTCGGGTTTACAATGTGTCGTCACTATTTGTACCTCATTGTGATGCTCATTTCACTTCTAAGTCTTGTGTAGTTTTCTAAAAGGCCTTGAGTACTAAGTTGATTGTCCAGTACCGCATTTTATTCTTAGACTGTTGGCCAGTCTAAACAAACTATCTAGACCTTGTAGGACATGTTGTGTTCACTCGTTCTGTGGTTTCAACATGATTAGAATTTGCACCCTTGGGAAATTACTAGTTGTTTATCAGGACAACAACGTGTTATCGATATTGCGGGCTGCAGACTGTAATATTGATGGCTTATTCATTGAGTTCGTTAAGCAAGTGGGCAGGTAGACCCGTCTACGGTAGTTGTTACTGATTAGTTATTGTTTGGGCTCGACCCAAAGACACACACCTGTTTTCGAAGTACGTGATGTTACCAATGCTTGAGGGAGACCCATTTTTATATTCAGTTTTAATTTTTAGTGTAAGTATTTTAACTTACTTAGTATAGTTATATATTTGTATCTTTGACGTTACAAATGTTTGGTTGAGTCTGTTCCACTTTCAATGTTAATTTTAGTACAAGTTTTCGACCTCTATATTAGTACATATCTATTTGACGTTATCTTATTATGCGTACATATTCTTGACCTTACGTTACTGTATATTTTTCGACTTTATATCTTTATAAAGTATTATTCTACTTTTATACTGATGGGGGAAGAAGGTATGAGCTTGAAGGCATGAAAGAAGAATCATTGCAACCCAATCGCGATGGTGTGGCATATTCTTTTTTATGCAACCGTTCTGACTTGATTTCTTCTTTATATATATGTATATATATATATATATATATTCTTCTTCCTATTTTCAAGTATTTATGTATAGTAAGTTTTCATCATATTTCGGAGATGAAATTTTCTTAACAGGGGTATATTGCAACGACCTGTCCTGGATTTTACGAAATGTTGAGGGCAAGTTTGTAATTTTACTTTGGTTGGGAGATATTCTGTTATGTTGCTTTTGGGTCTTAATTGGTGTGCCACATGGGGCCCACCCTTACAATTTGGTCCCTCGGCCCACTTTCCCTCTCCCTTTCTTTCTTCCCTCTCCCATGACAAACACCTCACAACTCTCTCTCTCTCTCTTAACTCTCCCAACTCACTCTCTTTTCTCTCCCTTCTTCCTCAGTAAGCACTAAGATGGTGCCATGGCAAACCCTACTTGAAACCACCACAACCATGGTGAGGCACCCAACTTACCACCACCTGGACCCCGTCATCACAAACCCCAAACAAGGGACCTGGAAACTCGATAATGGCAGAGGCCATTGTTCACCCTCTTCCCGACGAACTCCGACGAACCTTCATCACCTCTGACATGGGTGACTTCGAAAACACTCTAAACGTTCCCATTTTGTCCTCATAATTCGTTTTTTATTATGTTTGTATATTGTGGATGTCGAGACATAGCAGAAACACCTCGGGAAGGCTTTCCCAGTTTTCAGACGAAGACATCAACTTTTGAGCCATTTTCACCCAAAAAACGACGAGTTAGCCGTTGAGAAAGGTACCATTCTCTTCGTCTCATTGAGAAGTATGATTTTCATTTTTAAATCACTCGATTTTGTTGAGTATTGAAGAAGTTATGAATGTTTAAAGTTTACCCAGTTTTCGGCAAGTTCCCCAATTTTCCCGCAGACCAGTCACCATTCAGGCTATTTTCTAGCCATCTCCAACAAGCTTTGGGCTTACATTTTGATATATTATGGGTCAAATTTGGTTAAGAAACGAGTGAGTTATGAAGCTTTGAAAATTGCCCAAACTTCCGGCCAAAAATCCCAGTTTAAGGTATAAGCTCCGACGGCTCGGCTAGGCTCGGCTCGATTGAGTCAACCGTTGACTTCTCAGTTAGCATTGATTGTTGACCATTGGCTTTTTGTTGACCGTTGACCGTCAATGTTGACTTTTGGGTTGACTTTTTTTAGTTTTGGCCGAGACCCCTCCTAGACTAATTTCGACGTCATGATTCTAAATTTGTGCTCCATTTTTCCAAATTCAATCATTTTAGTAGAGTTTTATTAATTGGTCCCTTTATGTGCTTAAATGTGTTTGTTAGCGGCGTTTCCGTCTTCACGAGTTTGCACAGCTCTTCGATGATGAAGTATCTGTGACAGAACCCCTTCCAAAATGCATGTTTTTACTATTAGAAATGCATACATGAAAAGCATGATTTTATGGCAACGTTTTATGAAACGTTTATGAGTAAATCAGATTTACACTTTATGAAATATCATGCTTTACTGAATTTATATTTACTGAGATATTTATGAACATAGATTTATGATATGATGTTTGAGCTATTGAGCTTCGATGAGATATATTTTGGAAATATTATGTTTATGATTTTCTGTGCTTATATATGCCTATGGGCGAATGATACTTATATATGGCTTCGGTCGGGTGATGAAGGGCCTATGGGCAAATGATACTTATATATGGCTTCGGTCGGGTGATGAAGGGCCTATGGGGGAATGATACTTATATATGGCTTCAATCGTGTTATGTAGGGCCTTCGAGCGAATGAAGATTTATATATGCCTACGGGCGGGTGATGAAGGGCCTTCGGGCGAATGAAGTTTTATATATATGCCTCGTGATACTACTACTAAGCACACTATATATGATATATATTTTTATGAAGGTTTTATGGCATGCTAGGGTTTTCGGAAATCCTATTACTTATTATGCTATATTAGTTTTCATAAACTGGGGGTTAGTACGTTGTTGAATAACTGTTTTAGTATTGCTTACATATAAACTTGGTCCACTCAGGTTTTGTGATACTGTTACTAAGCACACTATATATAAACTTGGAGTCCCAACGTTAGGGCATTCCCGACGTCAGGGCACTCCCGCATCAATATCTTCGAGTCTTCTCAATGTAGGACCCATTCATTTGTTCGTACATTTTTATAATATTCCTTCTTTAATGTTCTGGTTTAGTTGTGCTATGAACATGTTCCACAGTTGCATATTCATTGTAGTTAAATTTATGAGTTTTATTTAAGTTCGTTCTTTCTTCATAGTTCTCATGCATCTTAATATGACTTCGTCACTTTCGGTTGTCAGCCAGCATGTGCCTACCTTGGTGTTTGGAGAATATCGAGGTCTGGTGTGTCACATACATTGACCGTGAGCATCAAACTGTTGGTGCAAATCACGAACATCGGTTAAAAACATTAGATCTACTCCAATCTTTGAAGTAAAATTCAAACTTTGTGTTCTAAACTAATCCTAACTTACTCCAACCCTTAGAGCAAATATGAGTTTTAACCCAAAACTCATTTCTGGGGCAAATTTAGCCCAGGATTCGCCCTAAGTTAGTGGGGCTGGGCCACATATAAGTAATTTTTTTAGTTTCATATTTATAAATTCATCGAATCCAACGGTTAAGATCTAATATGATCAAATCATGCAGTAAAAAAAAATCAAACGGCTAAATTAATTAAAAAATTTATTTTATGTGTTTCATATTCTTTCATGGCGTTCCACGAGTTTCATGGTGTCAGTTTAGTGATTTTTGAATATTTATGGGAATTTAAATATTTTGAGGTTAAAATGTTCATAAAATTAAATTAGGATAGCCTACATAATTTTTTTTAAGTTACTTTAAGAAAAAAAAAATTATCATAAATTCAATCTTTAATAATTTTGGGCTAAAAATTTAACTCATAAAGGTTGGAGTAGAAAAATTATTTTTAGATTAAAAATTTTAAATTTTAACTCAAATCTTAGAGACGATGAAAATGAAAAACAAAAAGGTGAGGAAGGCAAGAAAATCCAAATCCAATTGGAGGAGTGGGGTTAAAATGTCATAATATGAGATTCAAATTTGTACCCATTGGGACCCACTCACTCTGATCTCTGTCAGTTTTATGGCCTGGCAGTGTGTACGTATAAGGTAGGCGTATGGTAGAGTACGGTACGGTATAGAGAAATGTATAGTAGTATAGGGATTATCGAGAGGTGAGTGTGGTCATGTGCACTCTTCTAAACATCTCCGCCCGCTGCCTAGGCGCTAGGGTGTTAGCCACCGCCCTGATTAATGCCTAGGTGTTTGAAAATTAAGAAAAGGCGTCTAGATCGCCTAGATACCCACCCAGACCCGCCTAAACACCCGCCTATGTTGCGATTCACTTAAACAGAAAATAGATAACTTTCATTTTGCATTTTATTTTTTCAATAAATTGTAAGAGACTTGTTGAATACTTAAATGAACACACATTATCTACTTGTTCCCCATGTTTTCATTATGTTCCAATAGCTCATAATATATATGTCATTCCATTTTGTAGTTTATGATGAAATCATATATATTTTAAGTATAAACAAACACTTATTTACATGAAATATAATAGATTTAATTAAATCCGCCTAGTCCGCCTAGGCGCCCGCCTAACCATCTAGGCGCTAGGTCTTAACCCGCCGCCCAACTAATGCTAGAGTCTTTTAGAACCTTGGTCATGTGTGTCTCTGTCTGATTGTGTCACCAGCGCAGCACATGGGTTCTTGTTGTGTTGTGGGTGTTGCAAACTTGCAACGTGGGAGTGGACCCCTTTGTACTTTGACACAACATTATGGACATTTGTAGAAATATATGATTAGGAGAAGAACTTGCAAATATAAGACTATAAAATTGATGGAGGTCACCATTCATGTTAGAGATTTCAATAATAAATATATAAATTATTATCATTGACCCAACAATCACACCCTTTCCAATTAAACACTGCACATTTTCTCTGTTTTGGCGAAAAGGTATGATGCATCCGAATGTATTTTTTGCATTAGACATATCCATTAGAAACATTGCTGCAATGTTCAGTTGTATCTCATGGTGAGAGGATACACCCAAAACCAAAGGATATGTCTAAAGGTGCAATTCTCTCTATATATATTGGTAACATTAGTAGAAGAGATTTATTCAGAAATTTATTTCTACATTTTCTCAAACAATCTTAAAGTGTATTTTCGTCATGGATAACAAATCTGATAACATGGTTTTGAAGATTATTAATCAAGATGTCTACAAATTAGACAAATTTGATGGATCAAATTTCACCCGATGGAAGGACAAGATGCGTTTCATGCTTACTGTTCTAAATGTCATATATGTGTTGGACCCGAAATTGAAGCCTATTTGTGAACCAAGTGACAAAGACTCGGACAATATAGTTGCCGATTGAAAGAAGCGTGAAGAAGATGAATTCGTATGTCAAGGACACATCTTGGGCACATTATCTGATCGTTTATATGACCTGTATGCACACATTCAATCTCCAAAGGAAATTTGGGAAGCACTTGAACACAAGTACACAACGGAAAAAAGAGGTACCGATAAATTTTTAATGTTCAAATATTATGAATTCACTATGTTTGATAACAAACCCATCCTAGACCAAGTTCATGAATTATTGGTCTTGGTCTCAAAGTTTCGTGAACTTAAAATAGTTATTCCGAATCCTATGATAGTTGGGGCTATTATGGCAAAATTACCCCAAACATGGAATAACTATAGAAGGAAACTTCTATACATGGTGGAAGATATTAGTTTGGAGGATTTGCAAAAGGGTATACAAATCGAAGAGGAAACTCGAAATCGTGATAAGAATTTTGCAAATCAAGATTTCTCTAAAGTTCACATTGTCGAAGGAAACAAATATAAAAAGAACTTCAAAGTCAAAATTGACAAAGGGAAGTTTAAGAAGACCAATTCCAACAACAATCAAAAGAATGTAAATGGTGTTTGCTACCGTTGTGGAAAGAAAGGCCATTACATTCGTGATTGTAGACATAGGAAAGCAAGTGAGGAATATGCCAATAAGATCAATAGCGCAAATATGGTGGAAAACTCTGAAATTGATAACATTGTTGCAATGGTATCAATGATGCATATTGGTATGATTACCGAACTGAATATGGCAGCAGCAATAAAATCCTCTGATTGGTGGCTCGACTCAGGGGCTACTATACATGTGTACAATGACAAGGCACAATTCAAGACATATGAAGCATCAACGGACAATCAATAAGTTTTAATGGGGAATCATAATTCCGCCAAAGTTCTAGGAAAAGGAACCGTTGAACTTCAATTTACTTCTGGGAAGAAATTGACGTTGCTTAATGTACTGCATGTTCCAGAAATTAGAAAGAATCTTGTGTCTGCAAATTTATTATGTAACAACGGTATAAAGATTGTTCTAGAGTCCGACAAGTTAATAATATCAAAAAATGGGATGTTTGTTGGGAAGGAGTATTCTTGTGATGGGATGTTCAAACTAAGTATTAATAATAAATTGAATTCTTCTGCTTATATTGTTGAATCTTCCTCTCATTTATGGTATTTACGTTTAGCATATATAAATTTTAGATCTTTAAAATACATGCGTACACTTGGTTTAATTGCTTGCAATGATGATTAAAATGATAAATGTGAAACATGTATTCAAGCAAAAATGACTAAGAAACCTTTTCCAACTACCGAAAGAAATACAAATTTATTAGACTTAATACATTCTGACATATGTGAATTTAATGGTGTTTTAACAAGAGGAGAAAAAAGATATTTTATCACATTTATAGATGATTGTTCTAAGTTTACTTATGTTTATTTATTGTCTAATAAAGATGAAGCTTTTGAGTGTTTTAAGCGCTATAAGGCTGAAGTTGAAAACCAAAAGGAAATGAAGAAAACCAAATTTATCATATTTGAGAGTATGGGATTGTGTAGCTTTTTATAAGGCACTCGATCCTAAGAGATCCAAGTTGGGTCCAAGAGGAATTAAAAGCATATTTGTAGGATATGCAGAAAATTCAAAGGCATATAGGTTGCTTAATTTAGACTCGAACACAATAGTTGAGTCTAGAGATGTCGAATTTATAGAAAATAAATTCTATAATGACTACTCAGTGTCTGGAACAGAGAATGATCAAACACCTTTCTCTAATCCGTCTACTAGTCATTCTCAAGGTGAGAAAAGAAAACAGTCTGAAACTGTTAATGAACCAAGGAAAAGCCAAAGGGTAAGAAAAGAAAAGACTCTAGGCTCTGATTTTATTTCATCTCAATCTATTGTATTTTTAGTCGAAGGAAATAGAACAAAGGTTCTTAAGAAAATACCCATATTGTTGAATGTTGAGGATGATCCTAAAAGTCTAAGCGAAGCATTGACTTCAAGAGATGCAGCCTTTTGGAAAAAGGCTATAGATGATGAATTTGAATCATTAATATCTAATCAGACATGAGTTTTAGTAGACTTGCCACAAGGATCAAAAGCAATAGGTTGTAAGTGGGTATTTAGAAGAAAATACAATACAAACGGGTCTATTCAAACATTTAAAGCCAGGCTAGTTGCCAAAGGTTTTAAGCAGAAAAAGGGAATAGACTATTTCGATACATATGCACTAGTAGCTAGGCTCACATCAATTAGAGTATTGTTTGCATTGGCATCTTTATATAATTTGCATGTGCATCAAATGGATGTGAAAACGACCTTTTTAAATGGTGATTTAGATGAAGAAGTCTATATGGAACAACCAGAAGGGTTTGTTCTCTCTGGAATGAAAAAAAGGTTTGTAAATTAGTAAAGTCATTATATGGATTGAAGCAAGCACCAAAACAATGGCATGAAAAGTTTGAGTTTGTCATTTTATCATATGGATTTAGACATAACAGTGCTGATAAATGCATATACTCTAAATTCACAAATGATTATGGTGTTGTTATATGTTTATATGTCGACGACTTGCTAATCTTTTGTACAAACATGAAAGGTGTATCTGAAACTAAAGAGTATCTAAATTCAAAATTCAAGATGAAGGACTTGAATGAAGTAGATACTATCTTGGGAATTAAAGTAAAGAAGCATAGTGGGGGTTACGCTTTGTGTCAGTCACATTATATAGAAAAATTGCTTCTTAAGTTTAAGCATCTACAAATAAAAGAAGCAAATACCCCTTATGACCCTAGTGAGACTTTGCTTAATAATTATGGTAGGTCTGTTGCACAAGCGAGTATGCTAGTGTAATCGGAAGTTTAATGTATGCCATGCATTGTACCAGACCAGATATCGCATTTGCCGTAAGCAAACTTTCTAGATACACTAGTCATCCAGGTATTGCTCATTGGAAAGCAATAAATATAATTTTTGGTTATCTTAAAAGAACTATTAACCTGAGTTTAACTTACTCTGAGTTTCCAGCAGTACTTGAAGGATATTCAGATGCAAGTTGGATAACAAGTGCTAATGATAATAAGTCTACATCAGGGTGGATTTTTACAATTGCCGGAGGAGCAATTTCTTGGGCTTCGACGAAGCAAACATGTATAGCACATTCAACTATGTAATGCAAACATGCATTAGCAGCAGCAAGTAAAGAAGCGGAATGGATTAGAAATTTGTTATTGGAAATAGAGTTGTGGCCACAACCAATGACATCCATTTCTTTATACTGTGATAGTGAGGCTACTTTGTCTAGAGCAAGGTATTAAATATCGATGATATCGAAAATATCGGTAGTCCGAAAACACGGAAATATCGATGGAAATATCGGGATATTATCGATATCGATAAAAATAATATGGAAACCACGGAAATTGTAAGAAAAACTTGGAAATTTTTATTGAAACTTTGCAAGATGTTTATTTAGTCAATTATCTATTAGTTTATCACAAAAAATTGGAAGGAAATGCATTGCATGATGGATTTAACATTATCAAGTTGATTATATAGCGAGCTGGCAAACATTGTGAGTGTACAAAATATGTAATAATTAATGAAAGAAGTTTAAACACACCATAATCATTTATATATAATGAATTAGTACAATATTTTACACTTTATACATTGCATGGTAAGATACATGAGTGACTTAGTACCACATAGAGTTCCTATGAGGTTCAAAAAATTTCACTATCTTCATCATCTCTATGTGTAGAGTGAGTGTATTGTGAAGAGTAGTCATCAAATGATAAATCCCCAAAATAGTTTTGTATGTATTGGGAATATTATAAATATGTGATATGGTTCAATCCCGCTCACATACGCCCTATAGATTAGTCACTTTTAGGTTTTAATTTATTTACATTTTTCATATCACTACATTTTATGGCTTCGTCACCTTCCAGGTGTCGGCCAACACATCACGATTCAGGTGTCTAGGTGGACATTCCGGGTCGGGGTGTGTCTTAGGTTATGACATCCTATCCCGCGATTTATCGTATTTTATTCTTAGTAGTAGTGAAATTACCAAAATACAATGCCACGTAGGCATTTCACGTGGACCTCAAATTTCCCTTCATTTTTCCACTCTTATTTTACTATTCTTGAGTAATTCTCATTTTTACGAGCACGTGGCTGTAAACGGAACTCAATTCAGAGTTATAACGAACAAGTTATGCTCGAAAATGTGTAAAAATATCTTAGGCGAATTCAAACTCGAAATTCTTGTGCAGTGTGCCACTGCTTTGGTCTGATTTTCTGAATAGCCTTGTGGGTTGTGTACGTTGGAAACCAAGAAAGTTGGTTTAAGTGTGCAGCAAGTGGACAATTTAATATTGTTTTATTAGGTTTTGAAAATCCACATTTTTGTGCCATCATCCATCAGGCATCATTTCTTTTCCATTTTTTAAAATATATTTTCTTTCTCTCCCACAATCTCACATATCTCTCTCTCCCTCTCTCTTTTACACACTCACACACGCCATATCCCATCACTTTTCCCTCACATCTCTCTCCCTCACGGTTCTATTTTCCCCCATTTTCCCTCATTTATGCTGATTATTTCCCTCTCTTCCCACTTACTTCCATTCATTTCTCTTTCTTTCATTTCCTTTCATCTGCAACTCTCCTTCCCAGAGTAGACAGACAGACACACACACCCCACTTCCCTGTGTTTCCCCCTTCCTCAATCCCTCGAACCTTCTCCCTCATTCATGTCCTTGTTTCTTCTCCCCCGGAGCACAGACCACCACACCCACACCCACCGAGCACCACAGTGGTGCACACTCCGGCGAGCACCATCACCACCTGTGGACAGTTCCTCCTCCCTTTCTCACCTCCCGGCGACCACCATCAGGCAATGGGATCCATCAAATGGTTTGATTTAAACCCGAGCGGGTTTTAGGATTCGGAGAAAATGGATTTTTCATTTCCGACGACGGAGGCGCAGATCTTGGGTCTGAGCCTGGATTGCAAAGAGAGATCTGGGTAGCTGCGACGATGCAGCCTCGGTTGCCTTTCCGACGACGGAGCCACGAGCTGTAGAAGCTCCGGCGTTCTTCTCCGATGTGCACAGATCCAAAATTTCACAATATTATCAATAATATCGATAATATCGCGATATTTTGACGAAAACTAATTGGATACCTATTAAAATATCGGTAACGCGAAAAACCGATAATATCGGCGATATTTCGCCGATATTATCGGCATTTAAGACGTTGGTCTAGAGCATACAATAAGGTATACAATGGAAAGTCTAGACATATTAGCTTAAGACATGAATATGTCAAGCAATTAATAACTGATGGAGTTATTAATATTGTTTATGTTAAATCAAGTAATAACTTGGCGGATCCGTTAACAAAAGCACTTTCAAGAGCTTTGGTAGTTAGTACATCTAGTGGAATGGGGCTAAAACCCTTTACTGAAAATTAGCCACCAATAATGGTAACCCGACTTTGTGTAGAACAACACTAGTTTAAAAGTTTAATGGGTAATAACAAGTTATTGTTAAGTGGTTGTGAAAGCACTAAAAATTATTATATAGCTCATTCCAGGATGATCAGTGCACTGCTGCGTTTAGGAGGATGAGTTTTATCTCTTAATGAGGTTATTTGTAGTTATGTCTATAGTAGCAGGGACATGGGAAGGAACCTCACCTATATGAACATAAGAAGTGGTGCCGCTTCTGCCAAGAGTTGGGTTTTCTCTTGTAAATGTTTATGAAACCAGGATGAAGCACAAGGCCATAATAGTGCTTAATTGGTTCAGGAATTTCTTTAAGGAAATAAGACATAGTCATGTGTGTAGTGATTCCGGTTTTAACATAAGAATAGTTGGTTTAAACTTAGGTCACCATCGCATTCGTTATAACTTTGAATTACTTGTTGGAAAATATTATTATTTAGATTTATTTTAATGTTTGGTATTTTGGGCTTAGCCGGTTAGTATTAGGGTTTCGTTTCCTTGCCTATTAGGGTTAGGTTAGTTTTCTATATATATGGTACTTTGTAACTCTATAGAATAAATTAGGCATGGAGCGGAGCCACTACGAAGAAGTTCCGGGGGTTACAAAGGAAACTTCGAGCTCATATTGGTCATGGGTTGAGAACGGGAATTGAACTCTATGAGATCTAATCTCCTGTTGTTCCTCAGTAGCTCAGTGGTAGAGCGGTCGGCTGTTAACTGACTGGTCGTAGGTTCGAATCCTACCTGGGGAGATTTGATTCATTCTGAATTCTTTAATTCGGAATGAAAGGGTTCGCTTTGACCGTTAAGAGTAGATAACCTGTTCCCTGTGTCTTTGTTTCTATTGGATTCTATCTCATCATATCACATTCTATTCTGCACAATGTAGTCTCTTAGGGTTTTGTAGCCGTTTCGGCATTCTCAGTTTGTTTAATAATATTCTTATTATTTGTTAGTCTTGTTCGTTGCGCACTCTGATATTCAACTTGGTATCAGAGCAGGTTTGATCCTTCGGGATTTAATCTGCTTCTGTTTGCTCGTATCAGTTTGTTTGTTTTTGGATTTCGATATTAGTTGTTGGTAGTCTAAACTGCATCAGGAGCATCTGCACCCTTCACGTTCCTGCACTCGCATCGTTGCACTCTTGTGTTTTGCAGGTTCTTTGTGGAGAAGACTGTAAAAAAAAAAAAAAAAAAAGGAAAAACGAAACAAAAAAAGGAGGAGGAAAAGAAAGAAACTTTGAAGAAGATCCCAAAGAAAAAAAAAAGGAAAAACGAAACTGAAAAAGGAGGAGGAAAAAGACAAAAGGGAAATAGAAGAAAATGCTTTGTTTTTTGAGGTTTTGATTTTGTGCCCACACGGGCAAGAAAGAAGTATTGATATTGATATTGGTATTGGTATTGGTATTGATATTGGTATTCGCATTGGCATTGGTATTGGCATTGGCATTGGTATTGGCATCGGCATCGGCACTGGAATTTGGAGTCTTGCATCCACATCTACTTTGGCAAACCCATGTCGTGTACCGCCATGAGTTTGACGGGGGGTGTTGGAAAATATTATTATTTAGATTTATTTTAATGTTTGGTATTTTGGGCTTTGCCGGTTAGTATTAGGGTTTCGTTTCCTTGCCTATTAGGGTTAGTTAGTTTTCTATATATATGGTACTTTGTAACTCTATAGAATAACAAGTTAACCACAATGTAGTCTCTTAGGGTTTTGTAACCGTTTCGGCATTCTCAGTTTGTTTAATAATATTCTTATTATTTGTTAGTCTTGTTCGTTGCGCACTCTGATATTCAACTACACTAATTAAAGGTTTAATTCGAAAGACACATTTATTGTATGCATGATTATATCGGTATGCTTGTTATAATTATAAAAAGAGAATTATTGTAATATCATTTATTATATATTATTGAAATTGGGAAGGATTGTCAGAGATTTCAATAATAAATATATAAATTATTATTATTATATTATTTATATATATATATATATATTGGTGCAGTGCACCAGAAATGTTTGACAGATGATGGGATTCGGTCATTGACCCAACAATCACACCCTTTCCAATTAAACACTGCACCTTTTCTCTGTTTTGGCGAAAAGGTATGATGCATCCGAATGTATTTTTTGCATCAGACATATCCATTAGAAACATTGATGCAATGTTCAGTTGTATCTCATGGTGAGAGGATACACCCAAAACCAAATGATATGTCTAAAGGTGCAATTCTCTCTATATATATTGGTAACATTAGTAGAAGAGATTTATTAAGAAATTTATTTCTACATTTTCTCAAACAATTCAGTCATTGCTCATAATCGAGTATAAATATACAAAGTCTGCTAGGTTTACATAGAGTCCCAAGGGGACTGTATAACACCTAATACAAGTTCTAACGTGATTACAAAACTCCAAGATAAGATGATAATACAGAAGAGATAATCATGCTAACTATGACAAGGTTGAGTCGTACAGGACTCTTTGCTAACAACAATATTGTCCATTAACATCTTGATTGGCACATGTCACATTATTAATATGGATAAGTATAACGTTACGGTAACATTTCAAATCCATGACATAATGTTACGAATAAAATTTATACACAACAATAACTCATTGGGACGATATTTCCTTTGGCGTATATCATATTTTGGTTGCATTTGACATGCATGTTCTATGTAATTAAGTTCTTGATAGTTTCGTAACAAAATCTTATTACCTTCAAAAAATTAGGTGCCTTCTTTTTATCATTTTATTTTCATATTTTTCTATACTTTTATTTCACTTTGAACTTCTTTTTTTTTTTTTTTACCAAAATTCATTTGTGAACTCTCCACGCTCTTATATGTAAATATTTTATTACATTAAATAGTTTTTTTTATTATTCAGATTCATTTTAATTATTTAGAAAATAATTTCGCATCCACATAGACACCGGTTGTCATGCATAACTCCCGCTCCACTATCTATTCTAATTTGGTTTCTAATGCATGGAACAACAACACTTGTCATTTTTCTAATGAAAGTAACTACAATACGAGGGACCCATAGAAAAATGGTTTAATATATAAAAGGGGTCACTTGCTTGACTAGGAGTTCATACTTAATTACCTCAAATTCCTAACAGTTCTTGATGGCAGGGCCGGTCCAGAGATTTTTGAGGCCCGGGGCGACGCCAAAAAAAGTGCCCTAACTTCATATAAGAAAATTATTTATTTTCACACGTAAGACATTGATAAAATTATACTTAGACAAGCACTTCAAACTCAATAATTTAGAAACACAAAAGAACTAATTTATTTTGTATTGAGAGAAGAAAACCAAACAACTATGGGCTTATAAGTAGATAGATGATGAGTTTTGTTTTCCATTTGAACTTTGAAAGTGTTTTTGTATAAATCATGAGGTGTTTTTTCTTATTTACTAACCTTGTCAATATGGGACTAAAAAAATAATGATGTTTTCGAGTCTTTAATTGATATGTATTAGTAATGAATGAGTATTAAATTAAATATTTTGATAACACGTAATATAATTTACAAATTTGCACTACAAATTTGGTCTACGTATTACTCATTGTTGAAGATTATACTTGAATTGAAACGAATATTTAAAAATAACAACCTACATAGCTACTAGCTAGTAACTAAAAATAAATTAACAACCAAACAAAAATTTGTTAAAATTGAAAAAAATAAACATGCCCATAGCGTTTCGAACTTAGGACCTTTTGCTAATTTTAAACAACAAAAACCATTGCTTCTAATTAAACTTCTTGATCCTTTAACCAAATTTTATAAATTTATACTCTTATGAAAAGAAATTTGTAAAAATTAGAAAGTAAATAAGCACATGTGGTGTTTTGAACTCAAGACCTCTCATTATTTTCAAATGACCAAACCACCTCTTCTACTTACATTTATGTGTCATTGAACCAAATTTTATAAATTTATACTCTTATGAAAACATATATAAATATACCACCCTAATAATTTTGGTGCCCCCAATATTTTTGGGCCCCGGACGGTTGCCCTGCTTGCACTGGGCCTGGGCCGGCCCTGCTTGATGGATGCGTTGCATTCTTGTTTTCCGTCCACAATTTCCACTTGTAAAAATCTCATTCCGAACACAAGAAAATCACAACCTCCAAAGAGCACTAGTTCTCCATCCTTGCTGCTAGCAAGAGCAAGAAAAGATCATGATTGTCATGACGATATTGCTCCAAGTACAGGTACTAAACGATGTGCGATGATCTTGAAAACTCTGGATGACTTCATAAACAACTACTTAGAGCCTCCACCTCTCCGACCTTCAGTTGACCCGAGGCTTGTGCTCTCGGACAACTATGCTCCTGTAACCGAAGAGCTTCCCCCAACCGAGTGCGAGCTGATACAAGGCCCCCTACCACCGTGCCTTGACGGTGTCTACATTCGCAATGGCCCCAACCCACAGTACCTTCCCCAAGGGCAGCCTTACCACCATTTTGAAGGGGATGGCATGCTTCACCCCGTTAAGATCTCCCAAGGCCGAGCAACACTTTGCAGCCGCTACGTCAATACCTATAAATATACCACAGAGCGCAAAACTGGTTATCCTTTCTTTCCCAGCATCTTCTCTAGCTTCAACGGCCTTCTTGCCTCTACCATGCGCGCAGGTCTTCGCTTCCCAAAACGTTACTGGTCAGCTCAATCCTGCAAACGGTTTTGGTGTCGCAAACACCAGTTTAGCTTTGTTTGGCAATCGTCTCTATGCGCTTTGCGAGGTTGACCTCCCTTACGCTGTGAGTTTGACATCGAACGGAGATATTCAAACCTTGGGGCGCTGTGATTTTAATGAGAAACTCTCCGTGAGCATGACAGCTCATCCGAAGATAGACCCAGAAACAGGCGAGACCTTTGCTTTTCGCTTCAGCGCGGTGCGTCCATTCCTCACTTATTTTCACTTTGATGCAGATGGGACAAAGCACCCGGACGTGCCCATATTCTCTATGCGTCGACCATCTATCATCCACGACTTTGCAATCACCAAGAAATATGCCGTATTTGTTGACATACAAATAACATTAGACACCATCAAAGTGATCACTACCGGAGGATCTCCAGTCGTTTTTTATCCCTCCAAAGTGCCTAGGATTGGAGTACTTCCCCGGTACGCAGTTGACGAGTCCGAGATAAGATGGTTTGATGTTCCGGGGTTCAACATTTTACACACCATTAATGCATGGGAAGACGAAGAGGATACGGATACCATCGTGTTGGTTGCACCAAATGTATTGTCCGCACAAAACATTATTGAGAGATTGGATCTGTTCCGTTCATCGGTAGAGAAGGTGAGGATCAATCTTAAGACGGGGATAGTAATGAGGCTGCCCATCTCCATAAGGAATGTAGAACTCGGGGTGATTAACCAGGCTTACGTGGGGAAGAAGAATAAGTTTGTGTATGGATCTGTTGCTGAGGAATCAATGCTCCCTGATCACGATTCAATACCCAAGTGTGCAGAGTTGGTGAAGCTTGATCTCGATGTGTCGTCCAATAGGGATGGGCGTACGGTGGCAAGCAGGATGTACGGCCCAAATTGCTATGGGGGCGAGCCTTTCTTTGTTGCTAGAGAACCGGAGAACCCTAACGCAGAGGAGGATGAAGGATACTTGGTGTCATTTGTGCATGATGAGAAGACAGGAGAATCAAGATTCTTGGTGATGGATGCTAAGTCCCCACAGCTTGATATAGTGGCGGTTCTCAAGCTGCCCCGCCGGGTTCCTTACGGCTTCCATGGTCTCTTCGTGAAGGAAAAGGACCTACAAAATATGTAGGGAAATTGGTCAAAATAATTAATTTTAAATTTCAATGGTTGAAATGATTAGTAGTTTAATATGTCATCATCGTCTGATCGTTGTATTGCAAGTATAACAGATTTATGCTAAAATTATTTAATCTAATCTATATTGACTATAAGTGTAACACTCGTTAACAGTCAAGCAATGCACATAAAGCCGTAACGGCTCATGTAAGAAACAAGACAAACGTGAAAGTATGAACTGCTAATGAAAATCATGAGCAGCTTGTTTACTAAGAGGCCGTTTGTTTGGCTTCACTAAGGGCTGGTTTGGTATTGCTGTGCTTTGAAAAAAAGCTGCAGTGAGAATAAGCGGCTGTGCTGTGAGAATAAACGGCTGTGAAATAAATCAGCAGAGTGTTTGGTAAACTTTTTTGTAAAAATGCTTTTGGAAAAAAAAGCAGTCTAATAGTGGGTCTTTTCATTAAAGAAGCACTGTAGCTCCGTGTGCTTTGAAAAAAATCCAGTTTTCCAAAGCTGCAAATAGCAGCTTCAGCTTTTTCCTTTGATTTCAGCTTATTCTCACAGCAGCTTCCAAAATAAGCCTTTTTTTTTTCAGTTTACCAAACACCTAAAACCCTCACAGCTTTTTTTCATGGGTGCTTTTTTTTTAAGCACCTCACTCCCAAACTAGGTCTAAGTCTCGTTGGATTAGACTGGACTAACTTTTAAAGGAGTCCATTTTTTGTTCCACGCAAGGATTACCTTTAATGGTACTATTAGGGACTCGCTGCGACTAACACCATCGTTAGCTGGTCTTAGCGAGACCCCCCCCCCCCAAAAAAGACTGCTAAGACCTGCTTCATTCTTCTACTTCATTTGTCTACGACACCGACTCACTACTTCGTTTGTTCGTTCGTTCTTCTGCTTGGTTCGTTCTTTCGTTCCTCTGTTTTGTGCGTCTAAGTTCATTCTTCTAGAGATATCGCTCAATTCCACGACTACATGAAAGATGAAGAAGGCACGGGTCTCAAATCGCTGGTCTCGAGCTTCAAGAAAAGTCTGGATCGGCCAAATCTGGGTCCTGGGAAGCTATGACGGTGGTGTGGATGCAAATTTTCTTCGTCTTCTCCTTCAACGAAAATGCACCTGGAAAATAATAACACATAAGACTAAAGCCAAAAGCCTCACGGGCCCACGATGAATGGGAGGGCTTTGGCCAAAGAATATCCGATGCCAAAGTTAGAATTATGAAAAGAATGTGTTTAGGAGATTGTGGGTAGCAAATGGCTTTGCTTTTTAGTGGGATAATTGAGGTATTTATAGGAGGGTGGCCGACCCTATTTGGGGAAAGTGGTAAGCCATATATGGTGTAATTGAGTGAATAATTGCAAGATATTATGTGAAATAATATCTTGCAATTAACATGGCAATTTTCACATAATATCTTGCAATTAACATGGCAATTATTCCTAAATTAAATAAGAAGTTTTGGGAGTTACCTTTTGAATAAGGATTTGATGAGGAGTGATTAGAGGGTTGAATAAATACCCTATTGATCACATTTGACTCTTTCTTGATTGAGCCGTTATTGTTCGTTGAATGTGCGTGGGAATCTCGGTGTGCCTCGAGGGTAATTTTGTCATTTTCACCCAAAAGTCCACATGTCACCTCCATAATTTTTTGGATTATTTTTTGCTCCACAAATGCCCCCACACTGGTTGAGCTACTCGTAGGAAAGGGCAATAGGTGTAGAGATCTTCCCTTGCTTTTAGGAAACATAAGATTGTTTCCTATTTTGATGTATTCCCACTTTAATTAGAAATTAGATCCTTCTAGGAAAGGGAAATAAATCACCTCCAAAGTCTATTTAAGTATACATTAAGTAGATGATTAAATCAACTTCAGAGAGCAATTTATCCAACTCTACAAGAGAGAGAAAACTAGAGGATATTTGTTCCCCCTCCATAGCAATCTTATTCCCTTGCCCATGCAAATGATCATCTTTTGTTGCTTTCTTCGTCTTCACGCCACACCAAGGTAAGAAAAATTAATTGTTTTGTCTTCTTAATTTTTGGAGCCTTGGTGCTTGAAATTTGATTAGACGGGCGTCAAGAAGGTGGCAAAATGATGGCTAGAAAGCCACATCATTATAGGTGGCTCAGTGCAACGACAGCTCGGCATGGGTTGAGGGTTGGGTGCAATGGCATAGGCAGCGGAGGCCAGCTGGGGCTCAATTTGGGTCATCACCGGGGTGCATTGGGTTCGGCTGGTGTGGGCCAAGGCTGGTGGGCGCTGGCGTGGAAGGTTTAGGCCGTTAGGCTTGGGCTGGTACGAAGAGAAAGGAATGAGGTGCGGGGGCTGTATTCCCTCTCGTGTTGGTTTTAGGTAGTAAACCATTGGGTCGAGAGCAGAGAGAAAAATGGGAGCCAGCACAGGTTAGGCTCCCATTTTTTTTGTGCAGCCGTCTAACAATTCTTCCTTGCGTCTTTGTATAATTTCTTCGAGCATGTCTTCTTCAAGCCACGAGGGTGACAATGGTGTGTCGTCGTTGTATCGTCGAGGCAGGTTTTTGAGTAAAGTGTGATATTCCAAGGCTGCTCGCTTCAAAATTAATTACGATACTTGTTCTTAGGCACACCATTCCGTCTGGGGTGCGTGTGAAACGTGTCAAGGAGGGGAGCAGCTGTGAGCCATGTAGTGAAGATCAAAGAACTATCAAGTTTCACCCCTACTACTTTGTGTTAGAATTTACTTTTCCCATGTCGCGTTTCTTCCAAGAAGTCATTTGCTCCATGAAATGTGCCCCCACTCAATGTTCTCCAAATGCGGTCTGTGTGATGGTGGGATTCCTCAATCTAAGCCAATTTTTTTACTTGGATCTAACTATCGACGAATTCCGGTACTTCTTTAACATAGGCCGCATTGATGGAGTTGGGCAGCTGTGATCCCCCCATATGTTCTTCGATCACTCAAGCAAGGGAGATCATGAATGGGCCAATGAGACTTTAGAGATAAGTGGAAAGTGTGAGTCTGATTCTTCCTTCGAGCTACATGTTTCGACGATTTTCATCACCGGTAAGTAAACTACTTAGTCTTTAGGTTGCTTTGTGCTTTTGTTGAGTTGTTATTTGATTTGTTGATTGTCCTTATCTGTCTATGTAGATTCAAACTTTGGCTTAACTCCCAAGACTTCTTTAGATATGAAGAATGTGCACATTGCTTTAGGTATCCCTGTTGAATACCGTGAATGGAATTGGATGCTTAGTCCTTTTCGAAAGGAGAAAGGTGGGCTGCCCACGAAAGATGAGATAAAACGGATCAAGGCGGAGGCATTGGCTCGTCCGATCACTGTCATGGAGCCTGCTATGAATGAAGGTGGAAAAAAAAAGATCTTCCCCGCTAGCTCAAGAGATACCGACTAAGAAAAAACCGAAGACTCACTCCGCTGCTCGTGAGGGTCTGCCTGCTGCCGAGAGGCTTGTGATTGACTTTACTTGTTCCAAGGGGAAGAAAGATGGGGCTGCTAGATCTAAGCAAGTGACACCTGCCATGCTGAAGATAGCTAGTATGATTGTTGATAGGATTACTCAGCGTAGAAGTTTCGTCGTGCCCTTGGTGTCGAAGTCTGTACCAAGACGTCCATTGGGAGTTAAGTTCGATTCACCTTTGGAGAGGCTTGCTACTATGAAGAGCGATAAGGTGAACTCTGCTGCTCTGGCTGCTGAGATTGGTTCGCCTACTGAGAAAGAGGTGACTACTCGCGTTGGCAATTATGAGAAATCCAACAAGCCTGTTTATGGATAGTCTGCTGAGATCTATATGCTTTTGAAGCCCATCAATTTTCCACTGCATGAATGGCCAAGGACTTGTATGCAGGTGTAGTTCGCTGGTAGGAAGTGCTAGTACCAGCTTGTAGCGTTGGCAACTGTCACACTTTTTTACTAACTCTTTAGCGTCTTAATGCATAGTAAGCCAGTAGTAGCATGCGTTAAGAACCTTTTGTGTTAAGGATCGACCTCCAGAGTGATTTCCACAAACGTCTTCATGGATTAAACATAAAACCTTTAGGTCATCGGGAAGCACTAAGCAGTGGAAATGTGGTCCGGTGTAGGATCTTCAGATGAGAATGTCGTTCCACATATAGTAGCGTGCTGCCTTTGTTGGAAGCTTTCTAAACTCCAATCATTCTGTGGGAAGTGTGCCATAGACTAGGTAGTTTATTATGGAATCTTGCCAGTTTGGAGTTGTACTAACCTGTGACACCTTGGCTACTGGCTCCGCCTCTATGCTTGGTTTATCCAGATACTCCACCAGAATAAAGCATTTGAGTTGATGGTCAATGGTAGAGCCTAGGCCGGTTAGCGTGTCCACGTGGGCGTTGTTTGTCCAAGAAACTTGTATGAGGGTGTAAGTCTGAAACGCCTTAAGTTACTTTCGTACTATCTTTAGGTATTGCACCATCTTCGGATGCTTTGCGATGTACTTCCCGGTAGTATGAATTGCAAGCTTTTTCACCGCTAAGTCTTGTACCATTCGAAGGCCTGCTAGTAAGGCTTCGTTGTTTGGATGTTTTGAAGCCTATAGTGATTGCCTGCTCGAGCGTCGAACCGTCTGGGGTGACAATGAACATGCCTGCTCTCGAGCCCTTATAGTTGGATGAACTGTCAAAGTGCAAATGTCAGAAGTCTCCATCAGGTAACGTAAGCATGACTATGGTGTGCTCGGTTGCCTCTGGGGCGTCGTTAGGCTGTGTTGTTTCATTGCCTAGGCTAGGCATAAATTCTGCTATGAAGTCTGCCAAGGCTTGGGCTTTTATTGTCGTCCGAGGTCGGTAAACTAAGCCGTATTGGCCAAGTTCCAAGGCCCATTTCATTACTCATTAAGAAGTGTTTGGACCATGTAGGATTGAACGTAGAGGATATTGAGTCATGATGATGGCTATATAAGCTTGATAATATGGTTTGAGCTTCCGAACCGCAACAACTAGCGCCAAAATCAATTTCTCGATCTTCGGATATCTGGTTTTCGCATAGAGAAGAGCTTTAGAAGTGTAGAATATCTGCAAATAGACCCCCAACTCTTCTCATATAAGGACAGAGATCTCTGCTACTTCTGAAATTGCCAAGTAGATGTATAAGTCCTCCGCTACTTCTGGCTTGGATAGTAAGGGAGGTGATGTGAGATACTTCTTCATGTCTTGGAAAGCTCTTTCGCACTCATCATCCCATTTGTCTCTTTATGCCCTCTTAATTGCTTTGAAAAAAGGCTTACATTAATCGGTGGATCGCGAGAAGAAGCGATTGAGAGCGGTTGCTCGTCTGGTAAAGCTTTGGATCTCCTTCAAGGTAGTTAGAGACTTCATCTCTAGGATTGCTTGGATTTTCTTGTGATGTGCTTTGATTCCTTGTTGGGTTACTAGATAGCCTAAGAATACGCCTAAAGATACTCCAAATGTGCAATTGGGGGGATTGAGCTTTATCTTGTACTTTCTAAGGATACCAAAAATTTCTGCCAAGTTACTGATGTGGTATGATTGCTATTTGTCCTTTACCACAATGTCGTTGACGTATACCTCCATGGTTACTCTAATTTGCTTCTTAAACATCATGTTTACCAGTCATTAGTAAGTGGCTCTCGCATTCTTGAGGCTAAAAGGCATGACTTTGTAGCATTAGGTGCCTCGCTCGATCATGAACGTAGTTTTCCCCTTGTCAAGTTCGCTTATGGCTATTTAGTTGTAGCTGGAGTATGCATCCAAGAAACTAAGCAGCTGATTCCCGAAAGTTGAATCTACTAGTAAGTTTATTCAGGAACCGAATAAGGATCATTCGAGCATGCTTTGTTGAGGTCGGTGTAGTCTGCGCAAACCCTTTATTTTCCCTTTTCTTTCTTCATTACTAGCACTATGTTGGCAAGCCATGTTGAGTGTGCTACCTCTTCTATGAACCTGGCCTTTAGTAATTTGTCGATTTTCGCTTCAAGGATCGCCACTCGTTCGGGTGTGAAATGTCTTCTCTTTGGGATCATTGGTTTAGTAGCGGGGTTGACGTGCAGCTTTTGCAAGCTATCTTGGGATCGATGTCTAGTATATCGGAAAGTGACCATGCAAAGATGTCAAGATTTTCCCTAAGGAAAACCGTGAACTCCTAATTTTTCATCGGGCTCAGACGTTAGCCGATTCTAGCAGTCTTCTCCGGCTGCTGGGGATCAAGAATGATGTGATCAGCGTCCTCTTCTAGTTTCCATCTCATTTCGTCTGCTGACGCATTGATTTGGACACCATTTTCTTGATCCATCTGCTATAATTGCTATATGGTAGCTTCGTCATCCCTTTGCACTTCAGTACCTCTACGGGGGTAAATGTCTTATTCTTTAACTCCTTTAATATTTGCACAGTGCATCGTCGAGATGTGGACTGGTCAGACTTGTTTTCTCCGACACCTCATCCCGGGATGCGGAATTAGATTTTTTGATACTTGACGGAGGTTACGACATCCAGCTTTATCAGCCAAGGTCACACTAGAATCCTATTGTAGGAAGAAGGGTCACTTACTATTGTGAACATCTGCTTTGAGGCAACTGGAGGTGTTCTCACGTCAAGTGTAATGCTAACAATGGCAGTCGAGGTGTTTTTGTTGAATCCAGTGAGTACCTCTGATTGGCATATGATTATGTTTTCCAGAGCCATCTTCTGAATTACTAAGAGCTAAAGTAGGTTGACCGCACTTCCGTTGTCAACCATCATTCTATCAACTATAACATAGGCTAGTTTGACATATATCACTAGTGCGTCGTCATGTGTGAATTTGACGCCTTCGGTAACTTGCTCGGTGAAGCCAACGATGGGTTCAGGTTGTGTGTTAACTGCCTGGACCTAAGAGGCTAATAGAGCCCGTTGGATCTTCCTCTTCTTAGAGTTGTTGGTGTTCCCCAAGTGTTCGGATTCGGCCAAGATGCCATTGATCCGAATTATCTTGGTTGGCGGCTCTTCGTCGACGTCTGCATTCTTTTTAGGCTAGGTAGTTAGCTTGTCCAAGTATCTATCGACCTTGCCTTCTTTCACCAACTTATCTAGGTAGTTCCTCCAAGTGCAGCAGTCGTTGGTTGTGTGACTGGGACCTCAATGGAATGTGCAGTACTTGGTGTAGTCCAACTTAGAGGTATCTCATTTCGATTACTTCGGCAGCTTGAACTCTTTCTTAATGTCGTAGATGATTTGGTAGATCAGGATCAAGAACTTATAATAGTTCTTGGGCGTCGGGCCTCCTTTAGTTGGTGATCAATCCCTGCGTTTGGCTTCCTGTCTACTTTTGATGTTGTACTACTTCCCGTCCTCTTTCCTTTGAGTTACTGTCGATTCTTTTCGTGGCTGCTCGGGTGCCTTGTCTCTCGCCGAGCCTCGTCCCAAAGTGCATGTTTCTCTATGAGAGCAAATGAGTTTGCCATAGTTAGATCTTCTTTCATGATCAATTCTTCAAATAGTAGGTGGCCTGCTGGGAGTCATTTTTGGAAGGCTGCGCTAGCTATCGAGTCGTTGCATCCGACTATCTTCGCCTCTATACTTTGAACATCTTCACATAGTCGCAGAACGACTCCTTTGGGTTTTATTTGATGTTGAACAAGTGGTCAGACTTTTTCTTGATTGGGCTATATGATGAATATTCCTTGGTGAAAACCAAAGAAAGCTTATCGAAACTCTGAAGGGATTGCGGTGGCAAAGTGTGGAACAATCTTGTACCTCGCCTTAAGTGGAACCAATCTTGTACCTTGCCTTAAGTGGAACCAATCTTGCGCCTTGCCTTATAAAGCGGTGGTGAATATCTTGCACATAACAGCGTCGTTGTTCCTATAAAGGATCATTTCGATGCGATAGTGTTTTAGGTGCCTTTCTGGGTCTCCATCTCATTTGAAGGATGTGAAATGTAGCATGTTGAACTTGCGTGGAGGCTCTACCTTGGACATGCGTGGATACTTTGCCTTGAACTTGCATTGAGGCTCTGCCTACTCGATCTCGTCCGTGAAATGTGACTTGCTTATGTTGGTCATGTCTCTTCGAGCGCCTCATCAGTGACTTCGTTGCATTGGAAATCGCACCATTGTTCGGTCAAGAGCCTTTCTACTTCTTTTTTAATTTTCCTTTGTTGGGGATCGGAGCTTTCGGCTACCCCTGATCGTGACCTGCTAGTTTAGGCTGCTTTTCCATGTGCTCAAGTCGTCTATGTCACGGCTGCTAGTGCATGTAGTATATTTCTAGCAGGCAAGCGGATGACTCGTGGGCTACCGGTTGAACTTTAGCTGGATTGAGTAACTACTTCTCTTCGTCCATTGTGCTGCCTACTTCAATATGAGGTGAAATATACTCTTTGCGGGCCTAGCCACGAATGAACATTTTGCCTAGAATGTTGTCCATGTTGATTATCGGAATGTGGCCTCAACTGTGAATGTATGCTCGTCTGTTGGCCTAACTGAGAGTGCACGATCCTTCATGCCTTAAGACAGAAGTATACCCTATCTTGGGGGTCCAGTCGGGAGTGTAAATTGCCAGAACGCTCGGTTTGTGGCTAGTCGATGAGCTGCTTGCCAGGATGCTGCTGGAGAGGTTCGTCGTCTGCCCTTGTCCTACTTCGGGACACCTCGTATAGGACATTCTGCATCTAGGTGCACTGTAAAAGCTGATTCACCTTGGTCGTTTGCTGCGCGAGGGTGCTTGTCAAATGTTGTTCGCCATTTGGGGTGGAAGAGCTTAGACAGTATACGTCTCCTTGAGTGGTGGAAGTGTAATAGACTATGGGCACAAGATTTGAGTTGGGATATGTCAACTTTGGGAAAAAAATAGGGTGAAATACCCCCAGTTCAATCATTAGTCTAGAAATTTGAAGCTGGGACGATTAAACTATCCTTAGACCGGCTTGGGCTGCTAGATGAGCCACAGGAGTGGGCTGCCCCGGGTGTGGTTCGCATGAGCGTTGGGCCTGGGCTCGACTTGGGAGAGCGCTCGGTTAGCTCTAGCCTTGGGCCCGCGAGTACTGGGCTGCTTCTCATGCCGCAACTGCTTGGGCTTGGGTTGTGCACCAAGTGGATGCATGCAAGGCTTGGGCATGCACTACTGATGCAGTGGCTCATGTTGCCTTCGGCGCCTGGGCCTACTACTGCAAAGTGGCGTAGGCCTGGGCCTATGGCTGCCTCGTTGCTCATTGCTCATCGTGGGCTTGCTGCCATGGAGCTGGCCCACTCCCCACTTCCACGGTGATCCTTGTGGCTGCCATGGTGGTGGTGCTCCATGGTGGCAAAGTTGCTCTTCTTGCCATCACGTTGAGCCTCATGGATCATCGTGGTGGGGCTATATCGCGCCCTCCATCACTTGATCTGGATCTTTGAACTTAGGAAGTTCTGTTCTTTGTGGTTTCTGAATTTCCCGCCATTGTATTTTTCTCCTACTTCTATTCAAAGAATTAAAAAATTCTAGGAATAAGAACGTATGAAATATTTATGAAAGATCGAGAAATTAGAAACTTTGAATGCGAGAGTCTTCTTCGAGCGTGTGAATCAAGCTCAATGGAAGCAACATTTGTGCCAAAGTTAGAATTTTGAAAAGAATGTGTTTAGGAGTTTGTGGGTAGCAAATGGCTTAGCTTTTTAGGGGGATAATAGGGGTATTTATAGGAGGGTGGCTGGCCTTATTTGGGGAAAAGTGACCGGCCATATATGGTGTAATTGGGTGAAGGGAAATTTTATTTGAATCCACCTAACCTCTTTTTACATCCAACTTAAATTTTAAATGTGAAGTTTCTTTTTTACCTTATTACATAATTACCATAAAGTACAGGTTAAAATTAACTATAAAAACAAAATTTATCAATACACTCACACCTTATATTACTAACGCACAATCTTTCTCTTATGCTCTATTTTGCCTAAAATCCTAAGATGCTCTCAGATAAAATAAGCTATTTTCGGTTTGTGCAAGTTTTTTTTTTTCAATTAATTCTACATTAACTCCGTTTGTAAGATTTGAAGGTATAAATTCAATAGAATCAAGACAAAGTAAAAGTGGAAGACTAGACGATCATCGGTAAAATATTTCCTTCTTCTTCGCGCCCGCGTTCGTGTCTCTCTTGGTTCAACTTGACAGGCAAAGTTTATATGCTTTCGTTGGAGTTGTAATAATATTTTTTGGTTATGTCTGTGAAATTGTAGAATTGGTGATTTTATTGATATATCTTTGTACATCGAATACAACGATTTATACAAACAGCTGGAAACTATTCTAGGTAAAAGAATCCTAATTGGGGATTATGTTCAGAGTGGGAATGTGATAGATTCAGTTTCTGAACCTTTTATATACTATGATTTGGTCAGTTGTGTCTCTGAACTTTAAATCCTAGCTTTATTTCATGGTACAATGGAGGATCAGAACTTCATTTATTTGAACCATTTCAGTACTGGCTTCCTATTTTTGTCTGTTATTCTTCTCACTTCCAAAACTTGCCTGGCTCTTGTTCGAAATTTTGGCACGACTAATCCTCCATTTCCATATAAATTGGATTGATAATGGTGTGTTGTTTCTCTTATCTAACTAGTCCGAATTCGGTTTTGGCTTCAAAAGATTCAAAACCTAGTCCCCAAGATTTTTTCTGCTTGTTATTGTCCACATGGACAGTTCAACGGTTTTAAATTCTGATAAATTTGTTTTTGATGCTAAGAGTGGTGTGTTCTTGCAAAGTGACAGAAGATTGAAAGAAAATACGATGGATATGTTGAAAGGTAAACTTTAGAGGTGAGAACGTATGCTTTGAGTCTGTTTTTTTTTTTTTTGTTTATGGGTGTAAAGATAATCTTACATATGGATTGGGTTTATGAGGGTAGTTTAGGTAGAAAATTTAGGTTTAAAGAGATATTGATAGTTTAATTAAAATTAATATAGGTGTAGAGAGTAAGTTGGGTGTAAAGAAAGGTTATGTTGTTTTAAATAAAATTTTCCTTGAGTGAATAATTGCAAGATATTATTTTACCAAAAACAAAAGGCAAGATATTATGTGAAATAATATCTTGCAATTAACATGTCAATTATTCTTAAATTAAATAAGAAGTTTTGAGAGTTACCTTTTGAGTAAGGATTTGATGAGGAGTGATGAGAGAGATTTGAATGAATATCATATTGATCACCTTTGACTCTTCCTTGATTGAGCCGTTATTGTCGGTTGTATGCGCGTAGGAATCCCGGTGTACCTCGAGTGTAATTTTTTCATTTTCATCCAAAAATACACGTGTTGCCTCCATAATTTTTTGGATTACTTTTAGCTCCACAGGTGGTTTGATTTTTGAAAAATTTTATGATACGAATAGTATAGGGAACAGATCAAGGTGGGGTTAAATTAGACTCGGATACACCTATTTTTTCTAGGAATTAACAGATGACTTCGGCTGCAATGTTGCAGGAGCACATGTAATTTGTGGCAAGATGCGTTCTTGGTTGTGATGGACGAGTTGGGTGGAGGAAGATGACCAGAATTCGATGGTTTTTTATTTTTATTTTTTATGATTTAAAAAAAGTAATTATTTTTTTATTAGCCTATTTTCTAGATCAATAATTCACCAAAAGCTTCACTAAGTTAGTCCAACTTAGTCTATTCTAAACCAGTCGAATTTAGTCCCTGAAACTAATTCAGTCTGACATAGTGCTTTGCAACAAACATACCCTAAAAGTTTACAACTATCTAAAATGTATAGTTCCCTGGCCCACCAAAAGAAACATAACGGCACTGAGCAGCCTGGCCCCAACCATATCTAGTTCTATAATCGACCTACAACAGTACGCTGAACAATTGTATTGGGATAGTAGGGGTTTAGGGGTGGGTTGGAAAAACCGAAAACCGAAAAAAGGGGACCGAAAATCCGACCGAGGTTGAAAAAATTGAACCGAAAAAAAAAACCAAACCGAAGATGTTGAACTGAACCAAATTGAATCTGTCTGGTTCGGTTTCGGTTTCTGGGGTTCGGAAACCGAACCAAAGTTCTTGAAAATGAAGTCGTTTTATGCTATTTTATTAATTAAAATTAATAATCCTAATTCTAAAATGCCACCGTTTTACCTCGAGTGTAACCTAAACCTAGGTCCTCCTCCTCTCACAGTCTCTCCTGTTTTCCCACTCCCAGTTCGCGCATCCTCCTCTCTCTCGGTCTTCAATTCAATCACTTTCTCAAACTCTGTCTCTCATTCCCAACGGTGACCATTCTCACTCACAGCAAAAGGTTAGTCTCACTCACACTTTCACGTTTAATTTTCCGTTCTACATTCAAGGTTTCAAACCAAACCTCTAAAGCCCGAGTCTTAAACAGGTCAGAGCACTGGGCGAGTTATTACTTCTCTCATCAACAATCAGCGTCAGTCAAAACTGACTTAGGTGCTTCAAAGATTCTCTATTATTTCTTGTTTGAAAACTTCGATTGAAACCCATGTGTTTCCCCCAATTCATTTCTTCATTCAATTTCTTAAAGTGAGTTGGAGGGTTTATTCATGATCCAATAAATCTGAAAATCTATGGAGAATTATAGTTGGAATGTTTAACACTCACACTATCACGTTTAATTTCTTAATGTTTAACACTCACACTCTCAATGTTTAACACTCACACTCACACTTTCACTTTCAATTTCTTAATGTTTAACACTCACACTCTCAAGTTTAATATAGTTTTAGAGGTTTGGTTTGAATGTTTGCTCTCTGTGGTTGTTTGAATGTTTGCTCTCTGTGATTATTTGGACCATTGTTGCACTGCTCTCTACAGCAAGGCTCAATTGAAAGAAAAATCAAAATTCTAAAAAAAATAAAAAAATAAAAGGGGAAAAATTTGTAAGTAGATGGGTTATGGAAGAAGTAGTGCTATAATATTTAAGTGTATATGTTTAAGTTGGAGACTGAAAAGTACATGGACTGATCTGAGCCATAGAGGACAGAGAGTGAGAGGTTACTTATGATGGTGTCTGTTTGATTGGCAGGTAATCAAAGTGGCGAGTACTCTATGCCTTGCCTGATAAAATGGTAGCTATACGTTTTCTTTTTGTTTAGTATTTATGGTTGGCTTTCAGTCAGTATTCACTTAAACGAATGGAGTAGTTGTAGGATTAGGTTATTATAAATAGGTGCGTTGTAATTCAATATTGGGAGACTTGATTTTGTCTTGCTGTGAAGGATGATTGGCCTTCTAGAATTTGCCTTTATTTTGTATCTCAAGGGCCTCAAGCTCAAGTTCAAACTCAATGAAATCAACATCAAATAGCCCTCATGATCAAACAAACTCATCTTGAAGTATACCATCGGAAGTAAGTAGTCATATCTTTCTATTACTTTAGCCCCTATGTTTAATAATTAATTCATTAATTGTAATGATTCTCTTATTTGAATAATTAATTGTATGGTTCTCTTATTTTAGATGGACATTGTTGGTGAATCAACTCCGCCTCAAAACACCGTGGTGGCACCTTGACAAACTCCTACTTCTCTTGGTGGATCCAGAAATCCCTCCGATGCAACTCCAAAAGAAGGTGACACAAGTGACCAAGTAAGTAAAGAAGAAGCTCTTTTGGAATCATTAAAAAGTCATGAAAGGTCTACAGTTTGGGAGCACTTTGAAAGAAAAATTGAGGTTGGTAGAGTTAAGGGGTTGTGCAAGGATTACACCCAATCATATATGGCCAACCCGGATAAAAATGGTACAACTAATTTAAGAAACCATATAGCAAGATGTAGAAGCTACGGTCCTAATAAGGAAATATTTGCCGCAAATAGGCAAAAGATCTTAACCTTTGCCAGCATGAAAGATAATTTGGAAGCTATATCTTTTGTTGAAGGAGAAGGTTATCGTCATTTTTGCATGCAAGCATGTCCTATGTGGAGAGTGCCTAGTCGTAAGACAATCGCTATGGATGTACTTAGCTTGTTTTATTCCAAAAATGATCAATTGAAGAGTTAATTGAAGACATTTAGGGTGTGTCTAACAACGGATATAGGTTCATGCATGCATGTATTTCATCATGTTCATTGGCTTTCAGCCTTGTTCAGTCTCTCTATTAGAGCCCTCACTTGTTTATCCATTGGCTTTCAGCCTTGTTTGGTCTCTCTATAAGAGCCCTCACTTGTAAATGAAACATATGAATGAATATAAAAAATAATGATTTGAACTAGAATTCAACTTAGTATATAGCAGGAACCATAATTGACCTACTTCTTATTGATCCACCACTGTTATTTCCTTCTGTTCATCCTACACAAAAATGGCAGAAGACAATCCTTTTGGTTAAGAGGCTACAAGTTCCTCTACCTCATCTCCCAATATCATTCATGGTGAGATCAATCCAAATCAAATGTTGTGCTCATTGTTGTTGAATGAATTCAACTACCTACCTTGGTCTCGAGCAGTAACTCTTGCCTTAGGAGGAAGATCCAAGTTAGGGTACATCAATGGCAGCATTGAACCTCCTAAAACTACCTATACTTCTGACAATGCATGGTTGTGTAATGACCAGCTGGTTATGTCTTGGATACTCAACTCCATAGAGCCCAAGTTGTCTGAGCTTTTTAGTTACTCAGAATCCTCTCATCTTCTTTGGGAAGCTGTTAAGGAGCTGCATGGGAGTCAAAATAATGTTGCTCGTGTGTTCCAACTAAAAAAGAACCTTGCCAATCTAAAGCAAGGTGATCAAGCCTTTGTTCAACACCTTGGAAGCTTGAAAAACATGTAGAACGAGCTAGATTTGTATCGTCCACACACCACTGATTTCACTGTACTTCTGAAGATAGCTTATGAAGACAAGGTTTTCCAACTCTTAGCTAGTTTGGGACCTGACTATATAGATCTTCGCAGCCACCTTTTAATGACTCATGAGCTACCATCTTTTGTAAGTGTGTGCCAAGATGTGCAAAGAGAATAAACATGCAGAAAAGTGATGAGTGTCAAAATTAAGTCCAACTCTGAAGCTAAAGCATTCATTATCAACCACAAGTCAACTATGGACAAACAGTACAAAAGAAAAATGTCAGATTGGAAGTGCACCTATTGCGATGTTGGTGGTCATTTGAGGGAAAGGTGTTGGATCCTACACCCTAAATTAAGACCTAAGTTTGAAAACAGGTCTTCTAGAGATGTAAAAGGTTCATCCAATCACTCTCAAACTCATGCTCCTAAAGCTTATCATGCAACAAGCACATCAACTGATGGACTGGTAAATTTCACCTCAAATCTTGTTGCTTTAATAAATGAGTTTGCTGCTTATATCCAAAGGAAAAAGGGAAGCACTGAGAGTGAGGACCAAACCACTGGAAAACCCACTGCACTACTTGGAAAATTTGTTGGATTCTTAGCTGATTCAGAATATATACCACAAAGAGATATCTCATGTATAACAAGTGCACTTTCTACAGCTCTAAATATAGGTCTTTTACATGATTTTTGGATTATGGACTCAGGTGCCACTGACCATATGACAAACAAATCATCCAGTTTACATGATTATACACAATTACATAAACCTAGCCATGTTTCTATGGCAAATGGTAAGGGGGAGCCCATTTTAGGTAAAGGGAAGATAAACTTGATGTGTGATAGGGTTGAGCCAACTGCACTTTATGTTCCTTCATTTCCTTTTCAAATGTTGTCCGTTGGAAAGATCATAAATACCTTAGATTGCCTTGCCATTTCCTCCCCTCGCAATGTTATTTTTCAAGACCGAGTCACCAAGAGGAAGATTGGTGAATGAGTCCATCTAAATGGTACGTACTATCTATGAAGGGATTTCAATATTGTCCAATGGTCCTTTGCTAGTTTAAGCATTGATCAAGAACACCAACTTTGGCACCAAAGACTAGCTCACCCCTCTGAACAAGTGTTGTCTTCTTTATTTCCTAAGTTTTGTAAGGACTCACATGAATGTGAGACATGTCAACTTTCAAAAGCTAATAGGCTTTCTTTTGTAACATCCAAGTCTATAACCAATAGAATTTTTGAAATTGTTCACTCCGATGTTTGGGGTCCCTCTAGGGTAGAATCATTTGATGATTATAGGTACTATGCTACCTTTGTTGATGATTACTCTAGAACTACTTGGTTGTATCTTTTTAAAGTTTAAAAGTGAAGTGTTTGATGCCTTTAAAGACTTTCATAATCTTGTTGCAAACCATTTTTCCTCCAAGATGCATAAACTGAAGTCAGACACTGGCACTAAGTATACATCCAATATCATGTAAAATTATTTGAGCACACATGGCATTATGCATCAAACAAGTTGTGTGGGTACACCACAACAACATGGTGTAGCCGAGAGAAAAAATAGGGACTTGTTGGAAAAAACCAGGCCCTTGATGTTTCAAATGAATGGTCCCAAAATGTTTTGGTCTCAAGGCATTCTTGCTGCCACCTACACCATTAACAGGTTGCCTAGCCAAGTATTGAGTTCTAAATCCCCTTATGAGATCTTGAAAGGAAGAACCATGGATGTATCTCATCTCAGAACCTTTGGATGTACTTGCTTTGTCCACATTCAAGTTGCTCATCATGACAAATTGGAACCAAAAGCTACCAAGTGTGTATTCATGGGTTATTCTAGTTCTCGAAAGGGTTACAAGTGATATAATCCAAGTACTCGAAAAATGATAGTTTCCAAGGATATGAGGTTTGATGAATTCACTCTTTATTTTTCCAAGAGTTCTGAGGCTATCTCTCAGGGGGAGAGTTTCTTGGAATCCTTTCCACTACCTACTTCGGTTGAAGTACATGAGTGTAGCTCTCAATTGCCCCCCATTGACCACACTGATGACCATGTGATCAGTGAAAATGTCACTAATCTTCCCCAAGCTCAAGATCAAATCCAAGAACTTGTGATTGCTCCAAGAAGAAACCCTACCAGGGATAGACAACCACCTGCAAGGTTTCAAGAGTATGTTACTTATACTGCAAGGCATCCCATTTCTAAAGCTATTACTTATAAAAATTTGTCTCCCTCTCATACATCTTTCCTTAGTCAGTTGTCAAATGAAACTAAACCAAAAAGCTTTCAATAAGCTAGTGGCAATCCATTATGGCAGGGAGCAATGAACGAAGAACTCAACGCCTTGAATGATAATCACATCTGGAGTGTTGTCAAGCTTCCCTAAGGGAAGAAAGCTATGGGAAGTTGGTGGATTTACAAGACTAAATTCCACTCTGATGGTGCAATTGAAAGGCACAAGGCCAGACTAGTAGCTAGAGGATTCACTCAAACATATGGCATTGATTACAAGGAGACATTTGCTCCAGTTGCCAAGATAAACACTGTGAGAGTTCTACTATCTATGGCTGTCAATCATGAATAGCCCTTGTTCCAAATGGATGTGAAGAATGCTTTTTTTTCATGGTGATCTTGAAGAAGAGGTATACAAGAGACTACCACCAGGACATCCCTAAGAGAATGAACCCAATATGGTCTGCAAACTTCACAAGGCCATATACGGACTCAAATAATCTCATTATGCATGGTACTCCAAACTGAGCTCAGTTATTGAAGCTGTAGGATTCAAAAGAAGCCATGCTGATTCTCCCTTATTTGTTCGAATTAGTTTAACTAGTAAGCTTATGGTACTTATATATGTTGATGATTTGATCTTTACAGGAGATAATGTTGCTAAACTTAATGCCCTCAAGCAATCAAAGACTTGGGAGTTCTCAAATACTTTCTTGGGATTGGGATAGCTACTTCCATTCAGGGCTTGTTCTTAAATCAAAGGAAATATGTGTTAGATCTCCTTGATGAGGCAAAGATGATGGACTTTAAACCTGCTCGTACTCCTCTAGTCAGCAAGCTCAAGTTGGATGTTGAAGGGGAACCTTTATCTAATCTTAGTACCTATCAAAGATTAGTTGGGAAACTCATTTACCTCACTATTACAAGGCCAGACATTGCCTATGTAGTGAGTCTCATTAGTCAGTTCATGCACTCTTCTACATCACTTCACTGGGAAATTGTCAAAATACTACTCAGGTACCTCAAAGGCTCAGTGGGAAGGGGCATTCTCATGAAGAAAAATGGTACAAGTCACATTATGGGCTACACTGATGTTGACTGGGCAAGTAATGCCCTTGATCGCAAATCTACCACAGGTTTTTGCACCTTTGTTTGAGGTAATCTTGTTACATGGAAGAGCAAGAAACAAGTTGTGATAGTTAGGTCAAGTGCCGAAGCTGAGTATCGTACGATGGCATCCACTGCTTGTGAGCTTATTTTGTTAAGAAGTCTTCTTTCAAACCTTGGTTTCTCAAGCACTCAACCAATGTACTTACACTGTGACAACCAAGTTGCCATGCACATTGAAGTGGATTGCCACTATATCCATGCCCAAGTTCAAGCCAAAGTGATCAAAACTATTTTCACTCGAAGCCATGACCAACTTGCAGATATTTTCACAAAAACCCTAGATTCTACTCAATTTCAAAGGTTGTTGTGCAAGCTTGGATCAATCAGTCCCCTTGATCCAGCTTGAGGGGAAGTGTTGAAAGATGTCACTCAGTGAATAGGGTACAAGTTGCATCTGCAACTCCAACTACTCACATGTTGAGTTGTAGCCGGCATTGTGCATCATTTCCCTAGTTTCAGGGTTTATGTTCACCTAGAAACTTGTAACTAGGATTAGACTTGCTTTATCTTTCTTGTAACTTGAAATTAAGATTACCCGGTTTAACTAATGGTCCATTCAGTGGCATGTTGATGTTGTTTGTCCATTGGCTTTCAGCCTTGTTCGGTCTCTAAAGAGAGAGAGAGATAAGCGAATTGGAAATACGGAAATGAATTTAGTGGATAAGTTCGTTGAAATGAGGATGGGGATGAATGCGGGTTTGGTCAAATCTTACCTACCCTCGCTCGCTACGGCTCAAAGCGGTGGTTCGTCGGATCTAATTTGCAGATGAAGATGGTTGAGCGGAAGCCTTTCTTTTGGAAATTGGGAATTAGGGTTCTAAGCTGGTGGTGTATTGGTTTGGGGGCGCACACAGTTCATTTGGTTTTTCTTAGTTTTTCAAAAAAAAAAAAAAAAATTTAATTTGTTCTTCATTCCACGTGTCAATTAATGGGAGAATCCATGTGTTTAATGATGCCAGCATGGAGTTCAGCAGGATGAGTAATAGGCCTTGCATTTGCCACGAATGCTGACAGAAAAACTGACGGAGTTCTTGTATTGCAACGAATTCATAGTTGAGGTATGACATTGTAATATTTAAAAGATAAGGTTTGAGCTTGTTAGGAGAACCATAGTTGATTTGGTTTATTGTAATTTACCCAAATCTGTTCATTAACTCGTTATTTTCATGATGAAGATAAGATTTTCACTAAATCTAGTATATTGCTATCACCCAAATATATTGTTCTAGGGATAGCAGTGACATCCTTATTTATAGCTATTACGATTTCCTCCACTACCGCCCATCATAGTAATTGGATTCATACACCTAATCACGTAAAAGGCTGATTACCTGCCTATCAAGCAACTTCCCTCTTATGTGATTCGTAACATTACCTTGTTCAACATGGCTCTTAAAGGTAAAGTATCTAGAACCCTCACATGAGGGCATTAGTGGAGGAGTGCACTGGTTCAGTATTTTCAACAAATTTAGCATTATGAGTTTCCTGTATTCTGGTATGAGAGTTGGGACAATAGAATTTGTAGCCTATGGACTTCTCTAAATATCCAATGAATTTGCAGCTCATTGTTCTTGGATCCAATTTATTTCCCTGTGGATTTGTTAAGTGGTTAGAAAACCTATCCATTTACAAGTACAATGCAATACGGTCCTTCTCTAATACAGTACAATTAATCACATTGTTTAACGTTTAACTAATAAATTGTTTCACGTTTACTAACCATTGTGATACTTCTTCATATGATTCAATTGAATATGATTTGGAACATGTCATATTCATGTGCTTTGGGCAAAGACTCCCGAACCACATCTTAGAGTATTCTCCTCCTACCATGGAAGTTTAGAGATCCCTTGTTGTGCATTCACATGCCTATATGACTAGATGGCTTGACCCCAACAATGTTGTGGACACTCTAAATGGAATGTCTTTGACATATCCAAAGATTAAGGACCTAACTGTTAGACAACTATGATGCCTCAGGTCAAAGGTCTAGTTTGCATATTGCAACTTACGAGTTCTTACATGACATGTATGTTAGAACTCACTTATGATCGTTGTGTGCTTGATTACCCATTCGAACACCTATGTGTTTGTTTTAGTGTCCAACACTAAATGACTCGAGACTAGTCATACTCTCGCTTGAGTCAATTAACACATACTAAACTTAACAGATTGTCAATGCCCAATTGACAATCTTATGGCTATGAATGTTTTAGGAATAAACATAAGAGAAATGTCTCATTAATCTAACTTACTTAGATCACTTCTCTCTTAGATCAAATATATTCCTTGGATTCCCGTATTGCTTAAACACATGACACAATAAATAGTAATTAACAATGAGCTTTGCCCTTCCACTAACCAAATAAGAATTTAACATAATGACTATTCCAAAAACAATTACATCAAATGAGTGGCTTTATGGGCATACTTTCAACAATCTCCCACTTGCAATCAAAGCCACCTTCACATGTATCTAATACCCATCCTTTCCATATGGCGGTCAAGCTGGACTTGAAACATTGGCTTAGTCAATGGATCTGTTATATTATCGACTAAGGCAACCTTGAGGATGTTGAATTTATGCTCTGCAACATATTTTCTAATGATATTAAAGCGTCTGCCAAAATGCTTATTCTTTTGATGAGCCCTGGGTTAAGCTCCTGGGTTCCATGGGTTAAGCTATCACCTCACTATTATCACAGTACAAAGTTACTGGTGATGTAATGGTTGGAACCACTCCAAGTTTAGTAATGAACTTCTTCATCCAGAACGCTTCTTTTCCGACTTCAGTTGCAGTGACATATTTTGCCTCTGTTGTGGAATCAGCTATTACATCTTGCTTTTTGCTCTTCCAGCTGACAGCCCCACTATTTAGAGTGAATATATATCCGAAGTCAGAATTTCCACCATCAACATCAGATTGGAAATCTGCATCTGTATAGGCTTCCAATCGCAACTTTGTAGCTCTTCCATAAACGAGGAACATGTCCTTAGCTCTTCTTAAGTACTTAAAGACGTCTTGACAGTTGCCGAGTATTCTCATCTTGGGTTAGACTGATATCAACAAGTAATGCTCATAACACAAGCGATATCAGGCTTTGTGCATATCATGGCATTAGCATACATGAGGCTTCATATGACAGAAGCATAAGGAATATCACTTGGCAACAGTGTTTCAGTGAAATCAATGGAAAGAATAAATAAATAATATGAAAATACAATATCAAAAAGCTATTAGTTTATTTGGATGCTTAACAATCAGAAGGCTAAATGGTTTTTCATGACATGTGTTTACTTACACGATGGCCCCAGTTGGTTAACGTATTTGAGCCGCGCTTGTGAGTGCTTGTTGGGTAGCTACCGTAGTTCGATTCCAAAGACTTTGCTTTTTCAGCCAGTAGATAAAATTAATGGAATGACACATCAAAACACCATATTGTATAAAGAGTTTAGCATCAGTCATCGATGAACTTGTGGACGATTATGAACCAGTAACTGGCGCCAGTAGTCCACGAGCATGACACTGAAGCAAACACATAAAGAGTTGATCATAGACCTGAATTGTATGATTCTTGAGCATAGGATGATTGAAAGCACGTCGTTTGTAGATATCAATGCAATCTACAATATCACCATGTTCAGTATGTTGGCGGACAAAAGATAAAACAAAGATATTATTACAAACCAGTGAATTCAACATATATATAAATTAGCGTGTCAGCATCTAATTAAAACAGTTGCATTACCCGAAAACATCTTGATTTCAGGTTTACTGATAAGTTCAAGCTGTAGCTCCAGGTATTCTTCTTTTGATAATCTTCCCCAGTCTTGGAAGGGACCTGCGACAAAAAGGGTAGCAAAGTGTTGCCAGAAACATAACCATCAGTTTGTTGGAGTTTCTTGACAGCCATTCTCATAGAACCAGCTAGCGTATGTACTTCTGAGTTTTGGTGTAATATGAAAGCAGGCAATTATATAACAGAGCCCTAACAATTAGTGTTCAACTTACCTAATTTTCCTATTCAACATGAATATACATTTTAGCCCAAGTTAAATGTACAGAAACTATTAGTACCATTGTCAGCAATAAATACCTCTCATACATGGAAACATAGATGGGTTCCGAGTTTGCTTACCAAAAGAAGAATAGGGTTCTTATTCATTTACCCAAAAAAGGTTTCTAATTTAGAAAACTCTAGCATTCAGTAATTAAGCTCTCGTCCACAGAATCATACAGTTTGTACTTATACCCAAACTAGCAGGTGTTCATGAATAACAGGTTTAAGTTTCTGATGCATTAGTAAGCATCCTAAAGAGTGTCAATCTAAGAAAATTAAACGACACAATTGAACGGAAGCAATGAATACATGGACAACTCAACCTTTTATATTATTCCTTTCTTTACTTTGTTTCGTTAGCTAGATTGAAATACATTTTTGGCTTATTCCGTCGACACTAGACCGCAGACAAAGCATAAGGCTTGTTATCTAGCTTGATATATACATTGACCTCCCCTTACAGAATAAAATGACACAAATAGCTAGTAGCTACAAGAGGTTTGATATAAACTATACAGAGTATACTCAAAATTTGATCCAAGGGTACCTCATACCAATCTTATGCAGGTTAGAAAAGAAGATTCCTTGATCCAGCTCCACACGTAGCAACCTTGTTTTTGCATGCTTGTTCAAGGAGTCATAAGACATTACTCAAGTGGCTTGAAACCAGTTCTTCCAACCTGCCTGAGCTTGCCAAATTACCTTGGTCCAACTCAGACCAAAGCTAATATACAGTGGCAATATAAATTTTCTGAAGGGTTGTTAAAATATGGTTTCCATGATCAATTCTTCTAAAACACCTTCAACCATCTTAAAAATGACCTCCTCAGAATCATTCCGGAGATCTAGCCATGCCCCAGAGCATGCTATGTCCTTTTCAACAATTTGTTGCAACTTCTGTGGCGATGAATGTGGTAAGAGGTACTGATCAACAGACTTCATCACCTCATGAATCACAGTATTCTCGGAAAATTGTCTTGAGGCAATTGGCTTGATAAATGACACCCAAGGGGAGCATGGAAGATGAGTATGATATACCTCGACAAGGACTTCATTTATACAGTCAAGGAACAGCATACAATCACTGTTGAATTGGTTAGCCAGTAACTTTACTGCATCAAACAAGAATGGATCAAGCAGTTGATCTGATGAATGGGGCATCAGTGAGAGCTCATCCCAATTTGAGGTGGAAGCTTGCAACACTGCCTTAATGTACTCGGAGATAACTTGGTGTTCCCTCAAAGAAGAAGTTTCAGGGTCCAAATGGGACCTCGTAAGAGGATGAGAATGGTGCTCTTCAGCTGCAGAAATGGATGCATGGTTTACCTCAGTCAGACTCACATGAAGTGGATAGGGGAAAAGAAAAGAAAGGAAAAATGGTAGGTCTTGATGAAGGCTTACCAGGTTCAAATACGGTGCTTGCAGGACTGGTGGCATCTACAAAATACTGCTCAAGTACAGAAACTGGACTTGGCTGCTCTCGTTTATCTTTGATGTTATCAGAATCTTCCACCCTCTGAATACTTGGAGTTGATGAGAAAACATCGGGTGAAGATGTTAATGGCTGATCCTCAAAAGGATTAGTTTCTCCTTGGTATGTAGCATTACTAGTCTCTATGGTATTGGCCTTCTCCGTGCTCTCTTGTTTGGATAGAACTTCCAAAGAACTAGTTTCCCCTGAGTGGATAGTATCCTTGACTTCTATGGTAGTTACTTTGTCTGTGCTGTCCGATTCAGAGGGAAATTCTAAGGAATTTGTTTCTCCTCGGTGCATGGTGGAATTATTCTCCAAAATTTGGACACAGCCTGCAGAAGATTGATTATTAGCTAAGAAAATAGAACATAAGTACATATCAAATAATGAAAAATATGTAATTAGTAACTCCATACCTTTAGGCCTTGAATTATCTCCCAGCCCTTTGATGTCAATATTTCGCAGTATATCAAGAACTTGCAATTGATCATCAAGTTTCTTATTCTCAGGCATGGCCTCTACGTCCTGCCTCAGTGGAGTCGAGTAGCAGGTTTTCTTTTCTTTCTGAAGCCCAGACTTGTTCTCATATACCAGTTGGTAATTGCTGTAGGGTGAAAATCGCATTGGTTCATCAACAAATGTATTTTCCCAGTCCCTCTCCGGACTGCGTGTAGGCAAGAAGTCATACTCAGGAAATGATGCCACCCTTTCGCAGGTTTTTGGTGTCTGTCTTACAAAGTTGTTCTTATCCTTGTTTCCTTTCATTAACAAGTCTGCAAAAGTTTCAGATTCCTTTTTCTTTGGTTGGCTAACAAGTGAAATGTTTGGGTTTTGAAGGCCAGTTCCCCTGGTTGATGCAGTTTCACATCCAATGCTTGATTCACATTCATTCACCTTGCCTATGTTGTTTCTGTTCTCGATATCAAAAGAAGACTTGCTCAGTACTCCACTGTCAGCAGAATTATTGGTGATAGGTGAATTTCTTCTCATGATCTTGACACCTTTACCTTTAGAGTCTTCTGAGCCTTGGCAAGGAGATATTTGAAGTGTACCATTGATTGTTTTCAAGTCCTGCTCTTTGCTGCTTACCCCTATAGCACGTTTCAGTTTCCTCTTCATACGGCTGAGGGAAAAATTTGCAGGCCTCTCACTTTCCCCATCATTGTTAAGGCTATAATAAGATTGCATAGAGGAGCAAGAATCGATACCGTCTGAAGAATTTTGCAATCTTGGTGGGCCAGCTTTTAAAACTACTATTCTCTCTGCAAATTCAGAATCGCTACTTTCCTGAGATAGGTAAAAATCAGAGGAATTTAAATTGTGAATGCCGGAAGGACCTTTAGATTGCCTTGCTTTACTTGTCCTACATTCTGAAATGTTCTCTTCACAGACAGATTTACTCTGATGTTTTCTTGTCTGAGATTCTCGGGGGTCCTCGATGTGTTTAACTATCAGAGAGTTCGGGTCTTGTAGGAGTTCTACAAACAATTCTTTATTCGAATTCAAAATCTGCAATGCATCTGATAATTGTTTAGACTGGTGGTTCACCCCATCAATGATTTTCTGACTTGTGATGGCATCCGCTGCATTCATCTGTACCGGCAGATGATTATTTTCATTAATCTGGTCATACTTAACGTAATCAATACTTTTACAGCCACATCCTCGTCGCTTTTTTCTATGCACCTCCTTGCTTAATACTTCCGGCAATGTTGCTGAGCTGAGCTTATTTAAAGGTTTTTCCGCTGAAGTTGAATTAGAAGGTTTTCGATGCTTAGTGTCATTCTTCAGACCATGAAGGGGTATATCATGAGATCTCTGACGATTATTGCTAGTCTTTCCATTATTCTTTGGTAACGGACCAACAAATTTAGAATCAGATTGCAGATGTTTCACTTCATCAGCGGCAATGTTCTTATTCAACCGCAGCTCAGTGGACAACTCTTCCCCCTTAACCTTTCTTTTACTTGCCATATCAGAATCAACTGTTTGAGTTTTGTTCTTCATTCCGACCTGGAACAATTGAAGTTGCAAATCAGCTAATTTGCTTTAGCGTATACTATGTCAGCAGTCAGCTGTGTGAGAGAATAATAAAGAAAGCAGAACAAAAAATGAAGGAAACTTTGTCAAACCACGAATGTTCTCAAACTCCGAAATTTTGTCTACCATTAATATTTCTCCCAGATGCTTTGAAGAGCCTATTAATATATCAGTTCCATTTGTTTCTCTTGCCTAGTACTCCAGTAATTGATCAAATAGCATATTGGCAATGTATGTACACACACACACAGAGAACTCAGAAGAGTCGAAACAGAAAAACTAGCAGACATCTGGAATCAGAATCGGTCTTTTGAACCAACATTCAGGTACGTGAAAATATACACCAAGTTTGATTGTAAAAGTAGACCGGTGGAACTTACATCCATGTTTTCGCACTTCTCATCTATTTTGTTAAGCAAATCAAGCTTGGTCCTTAAATTTCCATCATCTGCATTCAAAGAAAAATTATGAATCTCTTCAGTACTGCAGAAAAATAAAAAATAAAAATAAAAACTTCGGAGTATGTTTTATTCAGTACTTTTCATTACTCAACAAGTCTATCACCAGTTTGCAAATTACCAACTTAAACGAGAAATAATTAAACAACGTTCAATTCACAGTTGTGCATGCGGTAATTTATAAAAATGTAGCAACCGGGTGAGTAAACAAAGTTCTTAAGAACTTGCATTTGTGATTGTGCAATATGATTGAAAAATCCTTACCAATTCTCTTTAAATGCCTCCTGTGTGAAAGCAGCTTCTTATTCAAATGACCTTGACGAAAGTTAAAGAGGCCATATAAATGCCACATGCATCCTGTCTCGTACTTTTCGCAAACCATAGGGCTCTTTGGCATAGGGCTCTTCGGCATAGGACTTCTCGGCATAGGGCTTCTCGGCGATGTCATCCTTGCCATGATGAGTGAAATTGGGAGAGCTTGGCTATAGAAAATAACACCAAATTTACATCACCAAACTAGAGATTGTGCGAGGACGAACACCCGAGTATATAACATACAAGTTTAGTCATTTCAAACCCAGTGACCCCAATAAGAATGCAGTTATTTTTCTCTTAGGTTGCATATAAACACACAAAGAATGACATGAACTTAATCAAGAAGAAATATCATATAAATACATATATATATACACACACACATATATATATACACACACACATATATATGTTCAAAGTCGACAATTGCGGACCCTGATCTGATCTTCTATAAATATATGATTGTGATGTAGGTGCAGCCTGCACCATAGTCCATGTTTGTGTCCTAAATTTTCTGTGTCCCACCATGTGAGTGTTTTTTCAACAATTCATAACGATAGGGATTTGTTTATTCAGAGATTAAAAAATAATAATTCAAATCCCCACGAAATCTATTACCTTAAAAGTTGAAACAAGTAAATAAATTTTCACTTTTTCAGCAGTTCATTAAAAACTAAGGAATAGAAACAGGAAAACGAGGAAATTCAAGTCAAAATATCTTCTACTATGTGTTACCTCAATTCTTGCTAGCTAGCTGCCTCCAACTGTGATTAGCTCTTGATTAGCTAAAGTAGTAATTAAATTTTGTATAAACAGGTATCTTCTGTTTGTTTCTAGGGAAAGTTTTTCCACTGAAATTCTTGTCCAGAAATCAAACCAAAAACATGACCATGAAACAAAAACTTGCATACCCAAGATTTCAAATTTCACAAATATCAAGTAAACTGAAGAAACTTGGACAGAGAGAGAGAGGGTACCTGAAAAAACTTGAGAAAAAAAAAATGGAAGCTTTATGCTTTTGGGCAGAGCAGAGAGTAACTATATATAAATTTCAAATCTTTAACATGAAACTGAATTAATGGCAAGAAATCCAGAAAGAAAAATCTCAAATGGGAGGTGGAAAACCTTGAAGAATAAGAAGAATAATTGAAAATTAATGTGAAAAATATGGAAAGGGAAAGAAAGAAATAGAGATAAAAAATAAAAGCAAAGGATGTGAGAGATTTTATGGTGAAAGTGACTGGTAATTTGCAATTTGCATTGACAACGAGGATGAAGACTCGGGAGGAAAGCTTTCAACTGAAGAAAATATTAAGTTGGGTTGCTTTCCACTTCCCTCTCTCTCTCTCTCTCTCTCACTCTCTCTCTCTCACTCTTTCTCTGGCTTTCTGCATTTCCAACTTCAACCGTCATCCGACAGACTCATCACCTCCTCTCCGCCTATTTTTTTTGTTTTCATCAAGACTCTCTCTTCACGTTAAGCTAAAGAAAGATAAATGCTTTGTTATATTTTATGATGTTAATGTTTACAAAAACAATGATATTGTAAATAGACGGCCGTTGGACTTTTACAATGTTTTTTTAGGGAGGTTCCACACTTCTTTTTACCTTCTAGATCTTCTTTATTAATTTTTGTCATTTAATATTCTTTATTTCATTCGATCTGAAAACCGAAATTGAGGTGTGTGTAGAAGGTTAAAAGGTGTTTGTGGATAGCAACACCATTTTCTTATATACAAGATATTTCACACAAAGGTCTTGTTTGGTATAGATGATTTAGGCTAGCTAAGCCACATAATTAGTCCATTATAGTAATGTGATACCATACTTGCAATTCACGAAAGTTGAAACCAAACTTCTCACTTATAAGTGATGATAAATATCATTAAATCGTAATATTAGTGAATATTTTATGAGACTTACAAAATTAATGATAGAGGTTTCCTTCATTCTCAAGAGGAAGAGGTTAATACTTTCATCGTACCTTATTGACGTGGCATCATTTCAATCTATAGTGTCATTATCAGGATTATTCATTCTCTTTATTATCATAAAAATCAAATCTAGAAAGGGAGACCGTTTAGTAATCTATACGAATCAAAGAAATTGATAGTTTATCATTAGGATTCTACTTCATAATATAATTCTCGATGTGTTCGACATGTATAGATGGGTAAACTGTATCCCAGTTGAATGAATTTTTCTAGAAACGATCTTTAAATAATATTAAACAAAATAAACAATTTAGAATATCATTATTGTATGACGAAACGATACCAAGTTAGTTTCTTTTTTTTTGTTTGTTTTTGACTTGTGCCCACTCACCTGTCCAAATGATACCGTGCTAGTTGGGAAGAAGGAAATGAAATGAAAGAAGTATTCTCCTTGAATTATGATAATGGTTGGTGGTAGCAAATTACACATGTTATATATCACGAAACTTATTAAATTAGTTATTGGTGGTATTAACAAATTACTCGTCATATTCCATCAATTCAATAATTTTTGGATAATACTTGTATCCTTATGGTTATGGAAGAATGAACATATTTCATTTTTAATAAATAATGTACTTTTATCGTCTAAATCGAACAATTAATGCTTGCATCCCTAACTTGGCAGGCTGAGCTCACTTCTCTTTGATATAAATTAGACTAAAAACAGTAAAGTTCTGTAAAATTGAAAACAGTTACCAAACTATTGTTTCAGTTTTAAAAAAAAAAAGTGAACAAAAATTGAAAACTAAATAGTTATTAAGAGAATCTTTAATTGGAGACCCTAATGTATATAAGAAAATGGTGTTGCTATCCACAAACACCTAATAGTTGACGAAAATGATCATAATTACATATTTTGATGAGTTGAGAGACCCTAATTATATAAATGGTTATTCCAACATAACTTATTTTGACAAAATTTTGACGAAATTGATGAAAAGGATTATAGCTACACGTTTTGATAAATTGAGGGACCAATGGTAATGAATTTTTAGTTGATGGACCATTGCTCCAATTTTATTAAAGTTGAGGAACTATTACTACAATTTACTCTAAAAAAAATATTGGTTCTGATGGGACAGTCCTTATGGTTGATCTTTAAATTTAGGGACTAAAGGTTTAAAAAAAATCATTGTTAATTAACAGCCGTTGATCTAAAAAATCAAAAACAGAAAAATAACAAGAAGCTATAATAGCTGTTGGTTCTCAACTTTAAAACAAAAAGAAAAAAAAACAGCATGTGTTGCGGGGCCGCTGAGGACGCTGCGACGGCTGCGTCACAAGTTGTCCTCGAGTGAATGCTTTCCCGCGCATGCCTTGCGCGTCCATCCCAGCTTTGGTGTATACATCACTTCGTGGGGTATGTTTTCTCATAACAAAAATGATAGGGCTCCACCCTAATCAGTCCTTACCCAGTCCTCAATTATAAGGATTTTTTGAGGTCTCCGGCGACATCCTATATATTAGAGTACTTTGAGGACTTTTTTTTAGCATATTGGAAGCATTATGGTCCCTATAGACGAATTCTAACTTCGGATGGTCCTAATTAAGGGATGTTAGGCGCTAGTCCACAGGCGAGCTGGAGCATTTATTTGTCCAGACTGAATTTAGGCAAAGACCTAGATGGATTAGGCAAATTTAAGTAAACTTATTGTATATCATACAAGTAAGTGTCTTTTTACACTTACAAATAAATATACTTGCATTGAAAATTTGAGGTTTATTTAATTAGGTTCATTATTCAACATATAACACACAAAAATATCAGAATTTTGCTTTAGTATTTTATGAATTTGATAGTATGAGATTAAAGTGCAAGCGACTACGAATTCATAGTACTTTACGAAATACTTTTCAGAGGTCGTATGAATTTATAGAGGATTTTTGTAAAAGTAAAGGTGTCAAACATATGGTATACAAATATTGGTTGAGATATACCATCCGTTTGCTAATTAAAATGCTAGGGATGCATAACCTGATTGGACAATGATTTTTAAAAAATGAGAGTTGGTCACATCGGAAATGGAGAGAAAAAGTATTTCTTCTTCGTTGTAACCAATGTCCAAAAACAGCAGAGTCATGGTGGTCTTCTCTCTTCCATTACATGTTCACACCATTGGGTGGTCCTTGGAGATTTTAACAGGCACTTCTTCGGACGTCCGGGTGGTCATGGAATGACTTTTAAGAACTACATTGGAGATGCTCTAACCGACCACTAAACCCTCAAATCAGTTTTTACCCCTAGAAGGAGGATAAACGTATATGAACAAAAAGAAAAGCTGCATTTTACATTGTGACGATGGAGACTTGTGGGATCATGAAATAGGGTGCGTTTTCGGATTTAGTGGGAGAGTTGTCGTCGTTGGTGACAAAACACTGATATTGTCAATCTAATAATGTGATTCTGAAGGAAGCAAGCAGCCAATCCATATATAGTTGATTGGTTGATCAGAAAACTTTTTAAAAAATTTGTCTGTTCTTACTCCCAAAGTTTGAATTTCTTGTCTCAGCTTTTCAAATTTTGACCTCCATGATTTCACCTCATCGCCATGGATTCTGGATGCCTGGACGCCTGGACAGTGGATTCTGAAATGGTTGCCAAATATCTAAAACCATAGAATATATCCAACCTTATTATATAAACATATATATTTATATGTATATGTTACAATAACTCCATGATTAAGTTGAAGTCAATGCAACGATTCTTACAATGCGTAAGCAAATATATACATACATACCCATATATATAAGTAATGTTAGGGAGACTAAATTTGTAGATAAAGTTTTGAAAACTAAAAAACATGGAAGTTGATGACTGATTTATTACTTACACGTTGATAAACGTGCTTATTCTTATTAGTGACATATCATTTAATTCGCAAATTTAATCTCCAAATTTGATCTCCCTAGTATTATATATATGCTTCTGCGTACAACTACTCTTGGCGTCGCATGCGTTGCATCAGGCTCAAGATTCCACTTGGGACCGCAAGCACCAACAGCCACATGGCTATTGCAAGTTTGCAACAACAAGAAGGCTTAAATTTTTGAGCAAATTAATGTTGCTAGTGCACCGAAAAGTCTACTATCTAATTTAGCATTGGATAATGTTAAAGAGACTAAAATTTTAAATTAAATTTACAAATCAAATGATGTGTCACCAATAAGAGAAGCACATTAATCGACAATTAATTAATAATCCAATCATCTATAATCACATCATTTGGTTTACAAATTTGGTTTAAAAAATTTGGCAGTGCCCTTTTATATACATTGTTGATTTCCTTCCTTACAATTTAAGTTTTTGGCACGGTTTAACATGATATTAAAGTTTTGGTTCGATAGAGTCATCATGCGTTCAAAGCTTCCAACTTTCATTTTTATAGATATTATATCTTTGGATGATAATAAAGAGAATCAACAGTTTCGATCTTATAAATAATCATTCAAATCGAAGATCGTTTAGTCATCTAAATGTATCAAACAAATCAACAATTCTCATGAATATGTTACTTGATAACTACACTGTTAATTTATTTTAATATATTTGGATAACTAAACAGTCTCCGACTCGCATTATTTTTTGTAAAGATAATCTTCAAATGGAGAATAAAAGATTGAGTGATTCTAATTATGAAATTTTTATGGTGAAAATACGTTATTTGCAAGTTAGGGCATGAGCTCATCCCTCAAATGGAGGAATATAAGTATTATCCATTTAAAAATACTTTGTTCACTTACTTGTATGAGATTGCTTCTCTAAAAAGCAATTATCTTACTTGTATGAGATTGCTTCTTTAAAAAGCAATTATGCTCATAAAGATATATATATATATATATATTATTAAAAATTTCCTTGAAAAGAAAAAGGGGCATTTTGATTCAAGTCCAAAAAAATAGGATACGTTTATAAAAAAACATTTTGAAAGGTAGATAACAAAATTAAAAACTTGTGATGTAGATAATATAAGGGGCATTTAGATTCAGGTCCAAAAAAATCAATTGCTTTCGGATTGAATCTAGTTCTATGTTCTTACTAGTTTAGGTCAATTGATCTTTTTTATTCTCATCTCACCCTTGTAAAAATCAAAATACAAGTAAATTTTTTAACTTATGCATCATTTACTCAAATTTAAATTTCAAAATTTGAATCTTCATATTCCTTCAATATACCCACTATTTAAGAAAAAAAGTTAAAAGGTATGAACAAAAACCTGTGATAATACCCATTTATTATATTTTTGTAAATTGATATTGTGGGTCTACTTCCCTGCAATTAAACATGGCTGTGTGTGTCTTATCCAAATGGACCATGCCCCCTCGAATGCCATGCAACATACGTCAATCTTGAAAATTGAAAACGATACATATCTACGTAGGTTTGTATTTGTATATATATTAAATGGAACTTTAACGAAAATTTAATGGTATTATTTACTTTAACGAAAAAACAACATTTTTACATTAAAAAGTCAATCTTAGTACTATTCATTTTACCCTTTATTTTGCCTTTATCGTTAAAACTCAAAGTTTTCAAATCATTTTCATTAGTTTTCCTAATATTTTAAAACCATAACATATTGTGTGAGAATAACCAAATAATTAAGACAGATAAGAGTTGGACTAGAATATTTTGACATATAGACAAATATGCTTTAGTTTAGTATCCTTGTAGCAATTTTTTGGTACGAAATTTTAAGCTCATGACAAGGATCACAAGAACATGGAGCATGGAGTGGTTTTTTTTTTTTTTTTTTTTTTTTTTTTTGTAATTCCAAATTTTTTCTTTTAACATCGAGACTTTCGACAGTAACTTGCTATTTTGATCATTCCTTCCGACTCTACATTTTTTACCAAGGTTTAGTTGTTATAAAGGGAGATTTTGGATGTGGTCCATAACTATGAATATTCTTTGACTAAAACCTTGTTGGTTTTCAATTTTTGATCGAAGTCCCTGAAATTAATGTGATAATTTATTTCTATGTATGTTACTATATTTTTTTAAATTAAAAATTGTAATTTATAGTTGTTTATATTAATGAGATTTTAAATAAAAAACCATAATTTGTGGGATTAAAAATATTAAAATATAAATATACTATTGTGTGTGTGTGTGTGTATAAACATGGTTACATTCATCAAAATTAACCAAAAATTTATTGTACCAAAACATGGGTACATTCTTCAAAATCACAACAAAAAAAAAAGAAAAATTAGTATCCGGTCCCTAATTACTAATGTTTATTGACTGAAATCTTATTAGTTTTCAAATTTTGATCAAAGTCCCTAGCATTAATGTAATAATGAATTTACACGTCAGTTACATAATTTTTTTAAAATAAAAATTAATAATTGATTTAGAATTTTTGTCACATCCTGGCCCGGGGCGGACCACTTCCTGAGCCCGCTCCACCACCGTAGCACGATATTGTCCGCTTTGGGCTTACCATTCCCTCACGGTTTTGTTTTTGGGAACTCACGAGTAACTTCCCAGTGGGTCACCCATCATGGGAGTGACCTCGTGCGCTACTCGCTTAACTTCGGAGTTCCTACGGAACCCGAAGCCAGTGAGCTCCCAAAAGGCCTCGTGCTAGGTAGAGATGAGAATATACATTTAAGGATCACTCCCCTGGGCGATGTGGGATGTTACAATCCACCCCCCTTAGGAGCCCGACGTCCTCGTCGGCACACTTCCGGCCAGGGATTGGCTCTGACAAATGGTATCAGAGCCAATCCCTGGCCGGAAGTGTGCCGACGAGGACGTCGGGCTCCTAAGGGGGGTGGATTGTAACATCCCACATCGCTCAGGGGAGTGATCCTTAAATGTATATTCTCATCTCTACCTAGCACGAGGCCTTTTGGGAGCTCACTGGCTTCGGGTTCCGTAGGAACTCCGAAGTTAAGCGAGTAGCGCACGAGAGCACTCCCATGATGGGTGACCCACTGGGAAGTTGCTCGTGAGTTCCCAAAAACAAAACCGTGAGGGAATGGTAAGCCCAAAGCGGACAATATCGTGCTACGGTGGTGGAGCGGGCCCGGGAAGTGTTCCGCCCCGGGCTGGGATGTGACAATTTTAATACTCACACCTTTATTAAACTCCTAACTAATTTTCAATTCAAAACATTTCCAAAATAAATAAATAAATTAGAATAAGTTTGTACCCATTAGGTTTTTTAGAAAATGTTTTCAAATTTTTAATCTTATATGTACTCATTCATGTAATTTTTTCAAATTTTTAATCTTAAAATGTACTCATTCTTAAATATATTGATTTGTTATATGTAAAATGTACCCTTTTATATATATAAAATCTATTCAATTTTTTTCTAATCCATTTTTAAACTTATATGGGTACATTCTTTTTTCTTTGATTTGAGAATGTATTTGTTACATCCCACATCGCCTAGGGGAATGAATCATGTAAGCCTTATATGTATATTCTCATCTCTACCTAGCACAAGGCCTTTTGGGAGCTCACTGGCTTCGGGCTCCATCGGAACTCAGAAGTTAAGCGAGTTCGCGTGAGAGCAATCCCATGATGGGTGACCCACTGGGAAGTTCTCGTGTGAGTTCCCAAAAACAAAACCGTGAGGGCGTAGTCGGGGCCCAAAGCGGACAATATCGTGTTACGGTGGAGTCAAGCACGGGATGTGGTGGGGGCCCGGGCCAGGATGTGACAATTTGGTATCAAAACCAATCCCTGGCCGGAAGTGTGCCGACAAGGACGTCGGGCTCCTAAGGGGGATGGATTGTTACATCCCACATCGCCCAGGGGAATGGATCATGCAAGCCTTATATGTATATTCTCATTGCTACCTAGCACGAGGCCTTTTGGGAGCTCATTGGCTTCGGGTTCCATCGGAACTCGGAAGTTAAGCGAATTCGTGCTAGAGCAATCCCATGATGGGTGACCCACTGGGAAGTTCTCGTGTGAGTTCCAAAAACAAAACCGTGAGGGCGTGGTTGGGCCCCAAAGCGGACAATATTGTGCTACGGTGGAGTCGAGCCCAATATGTGGTGGGGGCCTGGGGCGGGATGTGACAATATTCATGTCAAGTTTAATCGAAGAAATTTACTAATGTTATTATGCCTAATATCTTCTTTTCTTTTTTTTTTTGCTTCGGTTTGGAAAAAAAAAATTGATTCTGAAAAAAAATTGAAAAAATTACATGAATGAGTACATATAAGATTAAAAAATTGAAAACATTTTTTAAAGAAGCTAATGAGTACAAACTTATTCTAATTTTTTTATTTATTTTGGAAATGTTTTGAATTGAAAATTAGTTAGGAGTTTAATAAAGGTGTGAGTATTAAAATTCTAAATCAATTATTAATTTTTATTTTAAAAAATTATGTAACTGATATGTAAATTCATTATTACATTAATGCTAGGAACTTGGATTAAAATTTGAAAACTAATAAGACTTCGGTCAATAAACATTAGTAATTAGGGACTGGACACTAATTTTTCCTTGTTATAATGAGTGTGAGGATAAGTGCTCTACTATAGAAGTTACGCAATCCCGCCACTCGCCGTGTTTGCAATAAATCCAGGATGTTGTTTTGGTTCAAAATTTGATCAGTCTCTCGTTTTCTTAGACTCTAGCGTCCAAAAAACTTGTGGTTAAGCTAAAAAATTAAAGTTTAAAGGAACATTCATCTCCTCTACAATTTTTTTTTTTTTTGGTCAATATCTCCTCTACAATTGGACTAAGAGCGAATAGTAGGTGTCATGTGATCATAATTTTCTTGGATCCTAAAGCCTAAGAGGGCGAGACTCAAAATTTAATGGCTAAAATGCTCTATAATGGGGTTGAAACTAGGGGTGGGCACTTAGAACTGAAAATCAAAACCGAAACACGAAATACCGCACCGAACGGTTTGGTTTTGCGGTTTTGAAACGGTTGCGGTTTCGAAACCGAACCGCGACAAAGAAAACGGTTTGGTTTCGGTTTTGGGTTTTCAAAACCGCACCGAAACCGAAACCGCACCATATTGAATGTTATGTTTTAATTAGTTCAACTACATTATAGTCATGTTCAATTTTGCACCACTATTCGAGTCCATACATCTCTCTCTCTCTCTCTCTCTCAAAACTCATCGTCATCTTTCTCTCAAAAGATATCTAATGATATCATTTGTGTTTTCTGGAATTGCAGTTGGTAAGGACATCCAAAATGTTATTCGTTGGTCAAGTCCAAGTCCCATCTCCCTTTCCATAGTCCAGTTTGCTTGTTGGAACGTTAGGGTCTTATTTCTACCCTAAGATGATGGTATGAGAAATCTTATTGCTGCTCAAAATCCTAACTTAGTTTATATTGTTGAAACTAGAGTGAGATTGGTTATTGAAGATGTCAGTTCTAGAAGTTTTATTTGGATTACTCTATGAATAACTTGGGTAGTTAATATATGAGGAAAATAAGACCGTTTTATGTGTAAATAGGTGCATATTTTAAATTGTACATTTTTTTCTTAAAAACCGAACCGAAACCGTTTGAAACCACACCGAACCGAACCAAACGGTTTGGTTTCATTTCGGTTTTGGCTTCAAAACCGCACCGCAAAAAATTTCGGTTTCAGTTGCGCTTTCACTCGAAACCGCACCGCGCCTACCCCTGGCTGAAATTGTTGTCGTGGAGGCTTCTTCTCGTGGGTTAACTATAGCAAGGTGTCATAAAGTTAACTTTGACATGGTTGTTTTCACAAATTTGACGAGACAATTGATTGTTGAGGGAAATTTAGTCTAGGAACAAGTTTCTTCCAACACATTTCATCACTACTAAAAAAGAATAGGGTTTTATCACTTCAGTTCAGACTAATTAAATATTAATAAAGAATCTCTTAATTAATATCTCTTGTAACAGATGTCTAAACAAAAGTAATGTCGGGGATGGTTGTTTGTTTACGTTTGTTTAGTTTTGTAGCTGCACTTGAAATAAATCCCAAATTACGTATATGAACCTAAAATAATCCCAAAAATCTTAGAGACGACACGTGGACTTTTTTATGAAGAAGATACGATTGCTCTCATTAAATGGGTTGGGCACCCAAATCTTCCCACGCCCAGCTCAACATACCTGGAAGTCAAAGCAGCTGACTATGCCTCCTCAAGTTCCCTTGCTCATGGCATGGAAAAGTTAAACATTAAAGATAGGATTCATCACCAATTCCTATCTTTACTACATTCTCAATTGAAGATCAACTCAAACAAATAAGAAATCCTTATCACAATCAATCGAGGTTGCTTTCGTCATCATCTCAAGATATTATCTCCTAATTAATATCTTGGGATAATTATTTCCTCATCCATCCTACAGATGACATAACCTTGGCCAATAGGAAATAGCCACGTGTAGGGCATAACCCTACACCTAGGCTGGCCACCTCCCTATAAATACCTCATCACCACCAAATTTTGGTAAGTTGTTGCTACACATACAAACCCTGAACACTCACTCTTTTCAGAGTTACGGACTTAGGCATCGAAGAACCATTGGCCAAACCCCTCCCTCACCTCTCAAGCGTGTATGGCTTTGGCCTTAATCGAATGTGTTGATCGTTTTGTTGGTACAAATTCGTCAGGACTGAAGACGGTGAATTCTTGCTACCACAAAATGGTGTTTTCATTGAGAGCTTGATTCAAACGCTTAAAGAAGGCTCTCGCATTTGCATTTCGAATTTTTCCGTTACATACGTAAAATTTCCACACCTTCCTAAAGTTATTTTATAAGTTCTTTGAATAGCCCTAGGGAAGAAATACAATGGCGAGAAATTCTGAAACCACGACGAATGTAACATCCTACGTTGAAGAATATGGACTAGATGATGGAGATCGTGACGTGGCCCCACGCCGTCGTTCCTTAAGGCTCAACATGGCGACTGGAGTTTCACTACCAATGCGGGGCACCACCACGGGCATAGCAGCAGTGGCCCACGGTGCACCCCAAGGCCACGATGAAGAAGTTGCAAAGCAGCGGCAAGCCCAGGGTGTAACCCTATGCGAGGCCCAATGTGCGGCCTAAGACTTGCTTGTCCTAGCCGTTGCGTAGGAATCACCAAATCCAATCCCTGCAGCAGTCAATGCCCAAGCCTAGTGCGTGTTTAGCGCAACCCAAGGCCAGGTGAGCCACGCCGACCAGGTCAAGCGCATGCACCCCTAGATTGTGACCCGACCAGTTCTAGTTGCCTAGTCCGCTCTCGCGACCCAACTTTCATCCCAGACCGGTTCAACGACCCGACTCTAAGTTCCCAAACCGATTCAACGACCCGACTCTAAGTTCCCAAACCGATTCAACGACCCGACTCTAGGTTCCCAGACCGGTCCAGGCCCAAGAAATACCGGCTGGACAGACCGTCAGACCGACAATTGAGCCGTGTGTATTTTAGCTCCGTTTTCCCCAAAAACTCATCTCGGCACAAATTTTGCATCCAGAGTCCATTATACTTTCCACTACTTATGAAGATGCCTACCCTTCAAGCTCTTCTGCCCCAAATGGTGAACAACACCACTTTCGATAGGTCGTATATTTGACAAGCGCCTTTGCGTAGCAAACGACCTTGGTGAATAAGCTCTTGGAGCACATTGAAACTCAGCACACTCGTGATGAGATATCACGAAGCAGGACAAGGGCAGGCGACAACGTTTCTTTCCAGCAGAGTCCGAGTAAGCAGCCACTTAACTAGCCATTAACCTATCATTCTAGCAGTGTGCATCCTCGCTTAGGCCCCTAGGGTAATGGTTTCTCTCACCTTAGCGTCCAAAGAAGCGTTCAATCTCGACTAGGTCCACATGCAAGTATGCATTCACTGTTGGGCCCACACTTTGATGAGCGCATTCACGGTTGGGCTCACACTCTGACAAGCATTCCAGACCCAATTCCAGGCGAAGAGTCCATTCGCAGCTTGAACCGCAAGGAGTATCCTCCACCTCACATCGGAATAGGCAACAATTCATTGGAGTTATTGTAAAGAAGATAGATGAAGAGAAAGTGGGATTGTGAGAAAATACTTTCTTAATAAAGTGATTTTGTAGTTTGACATAAATATCCCCAGTAAATAATTTTTGTTTAATATTAAGGGAAAATTTGAAAAAATGAGGACATAATTGAAAATTTTGAAATGATGTTGACAAAAGCTCTTTTCTTAATAAATAGTAAGTATAGATAGATAATTACAAGAAATTATACCCATAATAATAAAATTATTATAGAGGGTTGATTTTCACTCATCCTCTGTAGCCTTTCACACATTTCTCTTCATTATTGGTCTTGAAATTAAATAAATCAAACCAAAAAATAAAAAATTAAATAAAAATGTGTAAGAAGCTAAAATAGATGTGAGTTTATCATTTCTTAAAAAATAGAGTGGGTCTATTCACACACCACACTTTATCTTTTACCGCTCGTCACAATTTTCGACCATTAGATCAAATAAATTGAAGATAATCAAATAACATAAATTAACTCATTCGGGTGTGTGGATAGCACCACTCTAAAAATATGTCTAACTTATTAGGGTGCACTTCGGCCCAAACACTTCGCCAAGCCCAAAAACTAAAATCCAAAGGAAAACAAAAACCGCGAAATGAAAACCCGCCACTCGCCACGTCAGCACTAAACCCCTATCCCCTTCCCCATCGCCAAAACCTCTCACTCTCTCTCATCTGTCTCTGCAACCTCAAAATCTCTCTCATGGCCTTCACTTTCCTCTCAATCCCCAACTTTCTCTCTCCTCAACCTCACTTTCTCTCTCTAAGATCCAATTTCACTTCCCTCAAACCCTCAATTCCCTCTCTTTCCACCCGGTCCATTAAGCCCACCCACGCAATCGGGCCGGACGGCAAGTACTACCCGGACCCGGCCGACGACGACCCGCCCGAAGCCCCGGAAGACTCGGGCCACGGAGTGTCCAAGTTCCAGCAAATCCAGCGGCAGGCCTCGCGCCACCGCAAGCTCCAAGAGGAAGACTACTTAAAGCACCAGGACACCTTCCTCAACGCCATTGCTGACGTGGAGGACGCGCCGGAGAATCCCAATTCCGTAATCAACGACAACTCCGGTGACGATTTGTTCGGCGACATCGACCAGGCGATTGCCTTGAAACGCAAGGAGTTTGTGAAGCAGGGGCTTCTGAAGCCAAACCCTAAGAAAGAGATTGTGGCGGTTGACGAATTGGACCCTGAGGAGGTAGTGGATTTGGAGGAGATTGAGGAGCTTCAGGGGATTAGGGTTGTTGGCGAGGACGAAGAGGAAGACGGGCCGGAGAAATTCGATCCCAAGGTCAGTGATTTGGATGGTAAAGATGGGATTTTGCGTTTGAATTCTGAGTTTGATTTGGATTTTGATAATTATGGTAAAACTAGGGCTAGGATTGTGGAACCTAAGTTTAAAATGAGCTTGGCTGAGCTTTTGGATGAGAGTAAAGTGGTGCCCGTGTTGGTTTATGGTGACTTAGAGGTTGAGATTACAGGAATTCAACACGATTCGAGGGTGGTTAATGCCGGTGATTTGTTTGTGTGCTGTGTTGGGAGCAAGACCGACGGGCATTTGTATTTGAGTGAGGCTATTAAGAGAGGTGCGGTGGCTGTTGTAGCTAGTAAAGAGATATACATGGAGGAAAATCTGGGGTGTAAGGCATTGGTCATTGTGGAAGATACAAATGCGGATTTACCTGCATTGGCTGCGTCGTTTTATCGGTACCCGTCGAAGAATATGGCAGTGATTGGGATAACGGGCACAAATGGGAAGACCACAACTGCATATTTGATAAAAGGGATGTATGAAGCGATGGGATTGAGGACCGGTATGTTGAGTACGGTTGCATATTATGTGCATGGGGATAATAAGTTGGAGTCACCTAACACGACCCCGGATGCTGTTTTGGTTCAAAATTTGATGGCTAAGATGCTCCATAATGGGGCTGAAGCCGTTGTCATGGAGGCTTCTTCTCATGGTCTTGCTCTATCCAGGTGCGATGAAGTTGACTTTGACATAGCAGTTTTCACAAATTTAACGAGAGACCATTTGGACTTTCACAAGACTGAGGAGGAGTATAGGGATGCAAAGGCTAAGTTGTTTTCAAGGATGGTGGATCCGGAACGGCACAGGAAAGTTGTGAACATTGATGATCCGAATGCAACCTTCTTTATTGCACAAGGCAACCCAGATGTTCCAGTTGTGACCTTTGCCATGGAGAATAAGAATGCAGACGTTCACCCCTTGAAGTTTGAACTTTCCTTGTTTGAGACGCAGGTTTTAGTCAATACTCCAAATGGTATATTGGAGATATCATCAGGCTTACTTGGAAGACATAATATATACAATATACTGGCTGCTGTGGCTGTTGGGATTGCAGTCGGAGCACCATTGGAGGATATCGTTAGAGGAATTGAAGAGGTTGATGCAGTTCCAGGGAGGTGTGAATTAATAGATGAGGAACAGGCCTTTGGAGTAATTGTGGACTATGCTCATACTCCTGATGCCTTGTCTAGGCTATTGGATTCTGTAAGGGAGCTTGGTTCAAGGAGGATTATTACTGGTATGCTTCTTATGTTTCGTTTTGTGTATTTTCACATCTGAAGTTAGCATAACTGTTTAACTGCAGACTTGCAATATGTATCCAACTTCTCTGCCCACGTCAAAACTGCAATATTGTTAATAAAAAGTAGTAATGTCTAGGTTGAGTAAATTGTAGGGTTGAAACCATTTTGTAAGAAGGCTATTCTTATTCATGTTCTGTGTTTAAGAGTCTTTTTATCATAATTTTTTTCCCATGATGACCAATTATGGAGCACTAATAATAAAATATTTATGCGAAAAAATGTAGTTGTTCTTTCTTTGCTGATCAATTATTTGTGCTTTATGTGAAGTAATTGGTTGTCCTGGAGAGAGTGACAGAGGGAAAAGACCCATGATGACGAAGATTGCAACAGATAAAAGTGACGTGACCATACTGACGTCTGACAATCCAAAGAATGAAGATCCATGTATGTACAGCAAACCTCAACACTGATTTTTTATTTTTTTGCTATTATTGACGTTGTAAAATGTTACTCGACTTAAAAAAAAAAATCCATAGATGGGGTAGCTTCTATAATGTTTGTGTGACTCTAAATTTAGCTGTGGCCGGTCTCTCTAGAAATGCTATTGTTTAATGTTTATTGTTCTCTTGTATTATCAAGTCTTGGTGTCCTAAGGCTTACGCTTGTCATTTGTTTCAGTGGACATCTTGGATGATATGTTGGCTGGTGTAGGATGGACAATGCAAGATTACTTAAAACACGGGGAGAACGATTACTACCCACCTCTTGCAAATGGTCATAGGCTTTTCCTTCATGATATTAGACGAGTAGCTGTACGTTGTGCTGTTGCCATGGGCGAGGAAGGTGATATGGTTGTAAGTTTATGAAGCCCCAAATCTCTTCCATACGCAAGATTTATGCATATACAGGAAAAAAGTCACAATATGGCTATCTAGTATCCACTCTTTCAAAAGATTTAATTAGTATAATTTTTTGCTTTTAGGTATATTATTGCTTATACATAGAGTTCAATGGTACCCTGCATCTAGTCATTTCAAATCCCAAATGCAACCCCTCAAAATTGGCAATTATTTTACTTTTGTCTTCTAAGAAAAATAAAAGAATTAGTATGTATTTTGGTTTTGCAAGATGAAGTAGTGGTATTCCTTAAAAGATTCTGAGAGAACGCTGGTGGTGAAAACTAACAAAGAAACTTAAGGGTTTTGAAAAAGAAATAAGTTTGGACGTGTGCAAACAAATTATGATTACTCTAGCCACTATAATATAGATTTTCCGTGTGAGATGAATTACAAAATATGGGTACCCTCCCTGGAACTGTTTTCCAGTTGTCATGACTCTCCTTGTTGCTCTTTTTAAGATTATGTTGCATTACTGCAGGTGGTTGCTGGCAAAGGGCATGAAGCATATCAGATCGAAGGTGGCAAAAAAGAGTTCTTTGATGACCGGGAAGAGTGCCGAGAGGCGTTACAGTACGTTGATGAGCTTCACCAAGCTGGAATAGACACAAGTGAATTTCCATGGAGGTAGGTTAACTGACCGTAATTTGCATTGACTTGGGGTATCTCTGTTTCTTAGCATCTCCAGAAGACCTAGCAATCCCTATGAGGGAAAGAATGGCTTGAAAAACAGCATTTCTATTTATGATTGATATTTCTCATTTATCAACAACGCTTTTTAAAGAAAAGCTACATGCAATTGTTCTAGATCTTGCAAGTGAGAAATCATCGCTATGTGTGCAGAATGTAATCCTTGTTCTTGCTGATCTGATGCAGGTTACCTGAAAGTCATTGATCTCTTATAAAAGGAGTGCATTTTGTTACAGTGAACGGAGGTATACTTCCACGTTGTTTTGATGTACAATAGGAGATACTTTGTCCAGAATGCATGTGACCGTGTATCAACCTTTGTCTGGTCAAGTCAACGATGTACATTATATGCGAAGGCAGTCGATAAGGGCTTCTTGGTTACTAAGACTGGTATACATTCAACTTACTAATTGACGTTTATTTCTATAGAGAGAGAGAGAGAGAGAGAGAGAGAGAGAGAGAGAGATTTATCTTAACATTTTCTTCATGTATGCAGGTTGGTGAGGAGTTGGTCTTTTGAGGCAGTGTTGTAATTTTAACCCTAGAAAGGTTATTAGGTGACACAATTTTTGTAAGGCTATGCGTGTGTAGAATGTAGAATGTACTCGTATGTAATCTGAGATCCTGGATTTGCCAATGTCACAATTTAAATTATAACCCAATTGATTGGTCCAGTTAGTTCTCTCTCTCTCTCTCTCTCTCTCTCTCTCTCTCTCTCTCATCAGCATTAATTTTAATTTTTGAGTACAAGCGATTTACTACGTTAATTTACGTTAAATTTTAATTTAATGCATCAAATATAATCGTGGCCACTCCTTTTTAAATTTCTTTTCTACACAAGCATATTTTCTACCAAAAATGAAAATATATTTCCAAGTTTGTCATTCAAATTTACTGTTCTATTGAAATTAAGAAAATAGACAACTATGTACAAACGCACCATAAAAATTTCTTCTAAAGTTTAATGGGGAAAAAAATATATATTGTAACTTTTTCTGCATGACATTATTCTATTTTAAATTATTCAATCTTATGAAAAAGAATTGAACTTGAGTAAGGAAAAATAAAATATAATTACTCACATTGTCCTAATTAACTAGCACAATTCACATTTACGTTGCAACTTTATGTGACAAAAACCCGAAAAAGGAAAAATAAAATAAAATAACTCCCAAAATAAGAGAGGCGGGGCCGGAAGAAAAGGCAAGATATATAAAATCTTGGTAAGGCAAACTTTTCTTGGCATCATAAAATGGAGGGAGGAGGATTGGTGGAAACAGATAACAAGCATTAGTGTCGTGAATTTGGGTGCAGAATATCATTTAACTCTTTTACCAAAATAAACTACTCTTTTACCTACCAAGGCCATATGCTTTTTATATTATTAAAATAGAATTTTGAATTAAGCCACATAATACGTCATTAATCAAAACTCGTAATTTACAAAAATAATATGTAACGCTAATGACAATCCCAATTCAAGTCAAGAAGTCTAAGTGCACGCAGTTTATGTGGTGACAAAAAACACATTAATATTTATTACACCCAAATCCACATACATTTTTACTTTCCTTTTGGAGAGAGCCAGATATATATTCTGAATTTCTGATGCAAAAACAAAAAGCTAATGCTGAACCTCCACCACCTGGAGAGCTGTCAAAGTATGAGAATAGGAACTTCATTGTCTCATCGGATTCTCATCCACTGATGTTATGGTATGAAAATTTCCATCCCACAAATGAAGAAAAAAATGAATAAAAATTTATATATTCTGTAGGTATTTGTATGTTGCTCTTGATAATTCCTCCACTTTTTTATGCCAAATTTTCAAGCTTTTTATGATCGTGTTTCTGGGCTTCTGAATTTATACATGGATGTTGTGACAGTTAAAACCTGCATATATATATATATATATATATATTGCTAATAACTATACGAACTGTTAGCGTTTTGTGTAAAAAAGGTAGCTTATTGTGCTTGTATTTCTGGGCTGTTATAGCTTCTGGTGTTACAAGATTTACTTTTGTTCTTGATTATTTGCTTAAGTTTGGGACTTGGTCGAAATTGGGGGCTTGGGTTTGTAGGAGTTGAATTTCAATTTTCCCTGTAGCGCTAGACTGACTGATCGAGTCACTCTGGTGTTCTTATCAAGGTCACATTGTGTTGCGTTTGTATGTGGTTCAAAGTTACTGAATCTAGTAATCCATTTCTGTATCGAATTTCTTAAACCAATCAACGTTTCCGCTAGGAAATTCGTGGACCATATTTGGTTTTCAATCATGTGGTTGTCTTTGTTAGTGTTTAATTGTTATTTCCTGCTACTAAAGAAGATGAATACTATATTCAGATTTTGTTATCCCCTTTGTTCATTCAACTTGACCCTTTGTTTCTTATTTCCATGTAGGATTTGAGCAAAGAAATCAACGGAAGATGCCAGATAAATTGCGGTTCTAGCCAGTGGTTTTTTCAAGCAAACTTCTTTCTTAGAGCAAGTGCAGCATTCAGAGTCGTATGATAGCAAATCAGTAAAGCTCTGATGTCGCCTAGCTTTGGGATGGGTGATGAGGTTAAACAGAAAATGTGGGAGTTCAGGAGGAAGGGCAATGACAATGATTCTTCAAGTGACGATTCTAAATCAAGTAGTGAGGTGGCTCACGAGAAGCGTAAACTGGTTTCTGGTTTGATTTCACTTGCAAAAGATGCAGCAGTCGATAACTGCAGAGCTCAGCAAACTGGCATGTTCATTCCTTGTGGGGAAGATCAAAACATGTCAAAGAAAGGCAAAAGGGTGCACCTTAGGAGTAAGAAGAATAGTAGAAAAAAGAGTAAAACTGGCGTTTACAATTCTGCTGCTGCTTTGGATGAACTTAAAATCTTCAAGGAGTCCCTATTAGAGAATCTTAAAGTGACGAGAGAAAATTTGCTTTCATGGATGAGGAAGGAAATGCAAAAACTGGTGGATGATGACGCTGCCCCGCGACTTGAACAGAGAGAAGGAAGTTCTGGAGGGAAAAATGTTCGAGTACAACATGGAAATAACTTTGAGAAGAACACCATCTACAAAGAGAACATACAAGTGAATAACGAAAGAAAAAATGAGGATAACATTCAGCATCAAAACAACTTTGGGAAGAATGTCCCAGTGCCTCGAGAAAGCAACTTTAAGGGGAATGTATTTGCACACCATCACAACAATGTGAAGGAGACGGTCCAAGTGCAACATCTGGATGAAAAAGTAAAATTTCAAGTTAACTATCGGAACAACTTTGAGTTCGGCATGAAACCTCAACGATGTGATCTTGAATCTTTAGGGAGGAGTGTTATAAGCAATGCAGCAGCTGGTTCTGATAATTTGTATCATGTTAAGCCAAATTTTCAACCCTATTCCACAGACAAGAACGTCCTGATGCAGCATCCCAGTCAAGTACCTTCTTCGATGTATTTGACATTGCCCACCGTGTTAACTAAGCCACGCGGTGAGAACTATATGCTCAGTACTTCATCAAGCAATTATATTGGAACACCATTTGACATAAACAAAATTGGTATGAACTCTGGGAAGGTAAATCCAATGCTCAAAGTAAATTGTGGAAAATTATCCGCCATGCAGCAGCTAGAAAGGGATGGAAGCTTTCCTCAAATAAGGTCGAGAAATGCGAATTGCCTTGATAAACAACGCATCCCAAGTTCAAGCACTGGAAATGGATTCCCAATTCCATTTCATCAGGGTAATGATATCGGTCTTAGCATTCCAAGCCAAGTAAGTTCCGAATACTTGCGCCGGGAAGAAAAGAACATAATGAGTTTAAAGATGGATGAAGGAGCTTCAAGCTTCTTCGGCGGAAGCTATACTAAATCAGAAGACTATTTCGCGAACAATGTCTACGACATTCCATGAGTAAAGCTCATGGTACACACAAGGCATTTCAAAACAAAGACCTTCGAGAGGGCTATTTGTTCCCAAAGTAGTATAAAGTTGCAACATGGTTGAACAATGGACCGGATTCGAACTTCTGCAGAAAGCACTTTCTGTATTTAACTTTTCCGAAGCCGGCAACAATTGAACTAAACTTCTGCTGCCTTTCAAATTTCTTTAATTCTAAAGGAGGTACTTTTCTATGATATGCCTTGAAAATTTTGCCTCTGCACCCAATTTGTCTGTTGGAAAGAACAAGCTGCGGTTGTTTAGAGAATTCTGGTTATCATTTTGTTTTCTTGATTTGGATATGATTTGGGGTCCGTTGATTTTGTTCTATGAATGTTTAAATTTTCTACAAAGCAAATTTTTTTTGTTTATTTTTTCAATCCAATGGCTAAATAAAAATCTTTAGTAGGTGAAAAATGGTGTGCCCAATTCATTTTGCAGAAAATAAATATTTGCTTCAACCTCACCACCACCGAGTTGTTTTTCGCTTAGTAGAGTTCCTAGCCGTAGACCTGTAAACGGATCGGGTTTATCGGGTTTGGATCAGGTTTAATCCGACCCTTTAAGCTAACGGGTCACCTGAATCCAACCTGTTAAGTTAATGGGTCTTCCTAACCCGACCCGTTAATTTATCGGGTCACCCGTTTCACCCGTTAACAAATTTTTTTTTTTCCCAATACAATTACAAAACTGCAAGGATGTATAAAAGGGTGTTGAAAAAGGTACTGACTTGGATATATAGTAAACAAACAAGGAGATGCGACTTGGATTTCTCTGGTTCTGGAACTCTTCCTGAAGGCTCTCGAGCTCCTCTCTGCAATTTGAAGTGTCGCGAATCCCTAATTGCGTGAAAATATCGGTCGCTCCTGCAGCAAATGCTTTGGATCTGCTTATCAATTGTCGAACCCAAGCTGGCTTCGTCGTCGCAGTAGTAGTGCTACTACTCATCACCCAAAGCACTTGGTCGTAATATTCATCATCTAATGAAGACGTAGTTGTTAGAATTGCAACTGAATTATTCCATGAGAATAATGGTACCAGATGCTTGAAATCCTGCAATTCTCCTGGCAGACGCATCACATGGAAAACCTCCTCGTGTAAGTTGAACGAAAGAATAGCGAGCTGATAGGAGCATATTTATGCGCCTTAGTTAGCTAGTTCTTATGCATTTTCGTTATGTTTTCTTAGTTTAAAGTAGTCTGTTAAGCTAGTTTCATGTGTTTTCAGGTTTAAAGGGCACATTACATAAAATGATGCATTTTGGAGCCTTTTGGAGCAAATGTGAGCTTAGATTAAAAAGTACATGCTTAGAGCACAAGGAATGGACAAGTTTGAAGGTCAAAGGAGCTTAAGAAATGAAGAAATGAAAGTGAAGAACAAAGAATTCAGAATTGGAAACCAAAGTTTCTAAAGTTGGAAGTTTCTATTCTTGGAGGTTTCCATTTTCGAGAGTTTCTATTCTTGGCTTTGGGCTTTTGGATGACCTAACCCTAGCCGCACCTAGGCCTCTAGAATATCTGATTTCCTTGCCTTGCAAGGCATTCTAGAAGGCCCATCTCTAACCCTAACCCTAGCCGCACCTTAGGCCTTATTCCCATTAAAAATCTGATTGTTTTAACCTAATTCCTTGTGGATTTTAACCCTTTGCCGCACCTAAACCCTAGCCCATTGCCTAACCTAATTTCTCTAGGGTTTGTGGTGCCTATATATATGTGTTTTCATCCTAAACCTTTCCATACCATCTCCCATTCACATCATTCACGTCAGAAACAAAGAGGCTCTCTTTGCCGCACCTTTCCACCACCATATTCCATATTTTCTGCCCAAAATCATCCCTAGCCACGCCACCCATCAACCCTAAACACCATCGCACATCCCCCATCCATTCTACGCCATCCATAACCCCAAAGAACCTGTCCAAAGTCCAAGTGCCGCAGCAAGGAGGAAGGAAGATTCGTGGATGCACTTGCTGCCAAGTTGGAGCGTTCTAGGTGTTTTCTTTCTTTGGATTTTAATTTCTAAATTTATGTATCTTTGCTTTGCGAGTATGAGGAACTAAACCCCCCTTGGCTAGGGGGGGATTCGAAATACATGTTTATGCTTGCTATATGATTTGATTACCTTTAATTGCGTTTCATAAATTGTGATTTCAATTTGTTTATCTATGTGAATTAAAACTTATTCTTGTATGTTGATTGAGGGTCGACACTTAGTTTGCATGCATGAATTTGATGCTAGGATATAAGGGAATTTCACCTAATCGTTATGAACTTATATTCACAAGTAGTAAAGGTTGATGATCTCAATCGCGTTAAGTAAATTCTTGGCATAAGTTTCATGCAATCATAGTAACAAGTGCTTCGTCAATGCTTATGGTTTTCATAGAACTTAATGATTCTTGCTTGTATCTCTATTATGCAATCATGTAGGGGACTTGTGGGGAATGCTTTGGGTTGTCGTATGCAATCATCCAATTCAATAACGTTAGGAAAATCTGAAGGTTAATTTAAGCGGACCTAATTAACTTGGGGCGTTGAGAATTCATGGTTTATTGAAAAGCAATTGGAAATCGTTTTGAATGCAAGTATAACATGTGTGGAGATGAACCCCTTAGCTAGCCTTCCATCCATTGTTTTAAGCCAAATTCGTTTTAAAATCTGTTTTGATTTACAAGTTTATGTTTTGTTTTTAATTTCGTCAAAACCAAATCCCCCTTTGTTTTCAAGTGTCAAATTAGTTAGAAAGTGTGTTAGTTTGTGTTTTTAGGTGTTTTGAGTCAAGTTAAAACCTATTTTCGTCAAAATCTTGTTTTGTGCTCAAAACTGTCCAGAAAGTGATTTTAATGCAGTTTTGAGTGTTTGGTTGCTGTTTTGAGTCTTTTGGTTTGTTTTGGTGTTTTAAGTTATAGTTTTGCATTCTTTGAGTCTAGTTTAGTGTTTTAAACTTGTTTTTACGTATTTTAGTTAGTTTCCAAGTGATTTGGCAATCCCTCCTAATCCCCGGCCTAGAACGATCCCTACTTACATACTTTGCTACAATTGATAAAAAGAGGGTTAATTTGAGTGCTAGTTAATATCATATCACGAGCTCGTACCCCATCTGTTGTACCAAACAATACAAGAATCCATTCAAGACTTGAATGGAGTTGCAGATGATGTCTTCGAAGAGGATGGAGAGGAGGGTTGACCTGCGGATCATGGCTCAGCGGGGGAGATTTCTTGGGAAAGATGGTGGAGGGAGCGGAGGAGGGCGATATGAAGGCCCCTGCCGATAAGGTGTGGTTATAATTTATAACGGGTGCTAACGGGTGCTGACGAGTCTAACGGGTTGATCCAAAGTGACCCGTTATTTAACGGGTTCATCCGTTAGCAACCCGACCCGTTAAACATTCACCCAAACACTAATATTAACTGGTCGGGTCCAAAATGCCAAGTCTACCTAGCCGCCCCCACATTAAGATTGAAATCCACTTGTTCTTGTAAGTGCTTTTGTTGAAAGTGCTTCTAAAATACTGCCAAACATGCCATGTGGAACCAATAGAAATGTAAAAAATGTACGCACAAACAAATTATAAATTATGAGAAAGACAAGCTGAGAGAGAAAAACGTGATGCTCACGACAAACCATTTTCTGTTAGATATGTGGGGTCAAGGAAGAGGATAGAGGTATATGGACATGTAATCCTCAACTTGTTTCAACTTTTCTACTGTGTTTGATTTGTAAATTACAATTTTTACATTAATAACGAATTTGTCATTCATAAGATTCGAACTTAGGTCTCTCATTTACAAGTGAAGACAAATATTATTAAACTGTAGTATTATATGACATTTGTAATTTGTAACTTTGTTTTCGTTGTTTTAATAGCGTTCAATTTCTATCTATGGAGTCATGGACATTGCCACTCGCAAGTCCAACAACAAAACAACAGAATGCCTTGTGGGAACACGTTTATGTCGAGGACTTGTCGGCAAAAACAAGAAATCTATACCAGTCTTTTGGTTTTACCAATATGAATGTGCTTCATCTGCAGAAGGATATTTGTAGTATGCTTTGACAAAATTTGCAAATTTGGAAATGATTACTAATTTATAGAGTCGATTCTTACAAATGTCATCCTCGAAAGAGCTAATAAATTAATCAAGAAAGAGAAGATAGATAAGATCTTGTCACGTCGATATAGTGTGAGCTAAGGATATTCTAATGCTTAAATTAAATAGTGAATCATCTCTTATGACCGAATTACGAACTATTTCTTCACCATAACTTTCAACGTTTAACCGTTGTTAGGCATGGTTAAGCGTCCTGATATGCTAACCTGGCAACGAAGGCTTCCTCTGGTGGGCCCATACAACGAGGTCTAAACTGCCTCATTGCATGGGATCGAAATGAAGATGTAAAAAATTGAACTTTGAACTTCTTTCAACGATGAAACGAGAAATATTACTAAATTAATAACGAGCCCACTAAACAACTGTTTTTGATGTCAAGAAGTCCTACTATACGTCACTCTGCAACAGAACACACAGTAGATCCAAACACTTTTAATTTGCAATTTATTAATACTTCTTTTTTTTGAGCTCATATTTTACTTCTTTTGATTCCTTCTTCTTTCTGGTAACAGTAAGCATCCCAAAAACCAAAAACAAAGCCCCCTTCTTTCTCTCTCTCTCTCTCGCTTTCTTCGACGTCTACAATCTCTGCGAATCTGTGATGCAGAGGAGGAAGAACCAAAAGGGTTGTTCTTGAAAGATCGCCGGAAGGGGTTCAAGAACTGATGGATTTGCAGAGGCTTTGTGGGTTGGTTTTTGTTTCAGCTTTGACTGTTCTACTGGTCGGTAATCCGAGCTCTGTCACTGCCGGGGATATAGTGCACGATGACGATTCTGCTCCGAAGAAGCCCGGGTGCGAGAACAATTTCGTTTTGGTAATCTAATGCTGCTTTTTCTCTCCAACCCTTTTCGGTTTTTTTTTTTTTTTGTTTTGGATAATGAGTTTTGCTTTTTATGGTCATGGGTTTTGTGTAAAATTGGTTCATTTGTATATTTATCCGATTAAAAGTTCCCATCTTTGGTTAATTTGGAGCTGTTAATTTACCCCCATGAAGTTAGAAGTATTGAATTTTCTTTGTTTAGGTTGTTTTTGGATTGGAATTGGGTGGTTGTTGTTGTTTGATTTTACTGAAATTGATACGAACAACATACGTTACTGTTGAGTAAGTTTCTATATCCTGCTCATACTTATATATTTCCTTATATTTTTCTCCTGACCTTGGAAATGTTGCCCTTTTAGGAGTTTGGGTAGGATACTTATTGTTTTCCTCTATTAAGTTGAACTTTGGTAATTAATTTGAATCTGTACTTAATATTTTGTACTATCTCGTGATTATAAAGAACTGGCAATGGCAATGGTATTTAAGCTATGAATTTTTCGGGGACGGAGACATTATGGATGAATAAACTCTCCGTTCTTTTGGGTTTTGGCTCATAATAATGTTTCCTTTTCTATTTGTTTTTTAATTATATTTCGTTTCCTGTTTTAAATTGATAGTGAAATATGTAGACTTGTGGTCAGCTGTTATTGGCTGGGACATATACCGTTGTTTCCATAAAATTCATTTTTTTCTTCAACTTGATAGTTCGTATCTGGTTTTAAGGAAAGTTGGTGTCAATCGGGTTCATTGAAGTGTTTTTTTTTTTTTTTTTTTTTTTTCCTGGAGGGATCATGCAAAATAAACGACCTTTTAGCAATTTATATTTCTATGTATATATGATTACTGCTCTGTCACAAACTGTTTTGCAGGTAAAAGTTCAAACTTGGATTGATGGAGTTGAGGCAAATGAGTTTGTTGGTGTGGGTGCTAGATTTGGAACTACGATTGTTTCAAAGGAGAAAAATGCACAGCAAACTCGCCTTGTTCTTTCTGATCCTCGCGATTGTTGCAGCAAACCAAAAAAGAAGGTATATTATCTTGACATTCATGGTCACACTTATCAAACATATACATTATAGGTTTGTCAACATCAATTTCACATTTTGCTTTTTTGCTTTTGTTTAGCTTACTGGAGATGTCATCATGGTTGACCGAGGCCAATGCAAATTCACAACTAAGGCAAATATTGCCCAAGCTGCCAATGCTTCTGCTGTCCTCATTATAAATAACCAGAAAGGTAAGAATTTTATGTTTCTGCAGTATGATGTGTAGCATTATGTAGCAATGATGCGTTCAGAAAGCTTGAGTATCTAAATATTTTATCTGCGAGTGTGTGTGTGTGTGTGTGTGTGTGTATGTATATATGTATTCTTGTTGTTGTACTGCTTAGAGAGATTGAAACTATCATCTAGAGACTAGTTTTCGAGATTTCAATTTGGTATATATGATGGTTGAAACATGGAAATGTAACAAGCGGAAATAAAATGCATTGCAACCATTTTCATTTCATATCAAACTTGTCTCTATTTTTTGCAGAACTTTACAAGATGGTGTGTGAGCCAGATGAAACTGCTCTAGATATTCACATACCAACAGTCATGCTCCCACAGGATGCGGGTTCGACCTTGGAAAAGATGTTAATGAGCAATTCATTGGGTAAGGTTCTTTACCCTCAGGTGATTTCTAAGCTACAAAAGTTTGTAACAGTTCTCTGGGTATGGGTTTTTTTTTTTTGTTTCTTATTCTATACCTTGCTTATCCATTTGTCTCATCTGTGTGTACTTTCCACTCAGGTTTCAGGTTGCAAATAATTTTAGAACTTTTGTTGTGTATACTATACATTTGTACCTAATACCTTTACCGGATAGCTTTCTAATTGTAGGCTCTCTGCAGTGTCTGTGCAGCTGTACTCTCCAAAGCGACCTGTAGTTGACATTGCAGAAGTATTTTTATGGTTGATGGCAGTCGGCACCATCTTGTGTGCATCCTTTTGGTCTGCATGGAGTGCCAGAGAAGCAGCTATTGAACATGAAAGGCTATTAAAGGTCTCCTTTTCCCAACCTTAGCTAAATAGTTGTAGGTTTATACGTTCCCTTGCAGAGTGTTGTTCTACTGACAATTCGTTGTAAGTATTGACTTCAACGTTATCTTGTCTTGTAGGATGCTGCTGATGAAATCCCACGTGCCAAAACTCCTTTAGGTGCTAGTGTAGTAGACATCAGCACAACGTCAGCAGTCTTGTTTATTGTTATTGCTTCATGCTTCTTGGTTATACTGTACAAGCTTATGTCATCCTGGTTCGTCGTGCTTTTGGTGGTTCTTTTCTGCATAGGTGGTGTAGAGGTATGAGTCCTCCCATTTCTAAATAGCGATACAATATACCTCTGCATGCTCACT